>CM042082.1:5069082-6334826 GCA_023509865.1 Trypoxylus dichotomus
TAAAAATATATTTAATCTGTGTCTTCACTCTCGTCTTCTGATCCACACCTAACCGTCAGAATAAAGTCTTCTACGTTTGGCTCGCATTTCCGCCACTCTTTAATTATTTTGTCTGTGTGGTTTATGCAATTTTGCCCGATGTCTGGTGTACAGCTATCCAAACTTTCTTTCCACATATCTAACACTTAATACATATAATCATCTCGACCAATATGTTTATTGTAATACCCTTTCGCGTGTGCAATTATCAGTTCGAAGGGACTGCAGTCGCAGTAAATATTTCTATAGTCAAGCACTTCTTGTAACATTCTCCCTGTTACATGTTTCTCTATAAAAGTATATTAAATTAGAGTTGAAATTTAATTGTGTAAATGAACTTACTATCATCATAAATAATTTTACGAACATCCATTTCAATCTTCCCCGACACATTAAGTGTTTTGGCTATCAATATTAACTTCTACGGAGCTGTAGAAATACTAGACGAAGGAACAGGAGGTGTAGTTTCTTTCTTCTGTTTTATATTGTTTATGGGTACCGTCATCGAAATGCCCAAAGCATTTATAACTCTCTCAATTTACAATGTAAACTTTGATTTAATACAAAGCAACTATAATTTACCTCATCAACCGTATCAACCGATATTACAGGACTTCCATTTTCCTTTTCCTACTCGAAGTACAATAGTAAACGACAAACTAACTCTTGGCAACAAGAACTAAGTCGTCGACTGGGCGTCGTGGACTTTAACGATTAAAATAATTGTTTTACGTCTTCGTATGCTTCTTTAACATCTCTAGACTTACCTCAAGCTAAATGATTTACTTCACTACATCTCTGAGCAGAACTTTTAGCAAAAGAAGTAGTGGCATTAAATAAAAATAAACGTTGAAAATTAAGGAATCCCAAATCAACAGTAAATACAGTTGTCAAATGTCAACAGACCGGTATTCCCTGTTATTATTATATTATTAAGGTTGCACACCCTGTAGTAAACATTTTAAAAGCTATTATCCACACATTATAATTCATTGTTCCTGAATGAAATATGGACGTATGTATATCTTAACAAGCTACGACTATCTCGCTTGTCTTTACTTTATCGATGAAACAATGATGTAACTACAAAAATTCACGGTTTCATCTATGTATATGACTTAACTAGGTACCTGGTAATGAGGGTTTAATGGTTTATTGTAGGGCCATTCTGAGTAAATTAGAAAATAGACGTAAAATTGTAATTTCTGAATATTTCTTCAGTTTTTCTTAAAAGTTGTAAGAATAAGGTTGAGCTAGTTAGAGTGAAGATATTGTGTCTGTGATTTTGTCTGTGTAATACGATAGTATACAGTAAAAAGTAATGCCGAAAACACGCGAATTGACGGAGGTAGAGCGAGGACAAATTGTGGTGTTAGAAAAGCAAGAGTTGTCGGTGTCTGCTATTGCCCGACAAGTGAAATGTGCGCGATCGACAGTTAGAATGACGATAAAACGATACAAAGAGAGTGGATCTTTGACAAACAAACCGAAAACTGGTCGAAAAAGGAAGACAACTAGCAGAGATGAGCGAGTCTTAGAGCGGATGTCTTTGCGAGACCGGAAAAAAAGGGTCTAAACAGCTTTCCAGTGAGCTTTTCCGGCTACATAATGTTGCTATTTCTCCTCGCACGGTTAGAATACGCCTTTGTGAATTAAATTTAGAAGGATACGAAGCTCGAGATAAACCACGGTTGTCTCCGCAACAAAAGAAAAAGAGACTGCTGTGGGCTAAAAGTCACCGCGACTGGACCATTGACAATTGGGCCAATGTTATGTGGATGGATGAGTCAAATATTGAGGTAAGTAATACATAATTATTATATTTGAGGTATTCTGTATTCAATTCCTGGTATCTACAGTGTTTTTATTCTTTTTAATGGGTTCCAAAATGTAACAGTATTTGTGTTTTTGTTGGTAGCTTTGTGGTAAACCTGGGCCTCAATACGTGCGACGCAGGCGAGGAGAGGCCTTCCATCCAGACTGTATCATCCCGACTGTCAAGTTTGGGGGTGGTAGCATAATGGTTTGGGGTTCCATGAGTGCAACAGGCGTCGGAGAACTGTTCGTCTGCGAGGGCCGAATGAACAGTCGGACGTACATCGACAAGTTGGAAGAAGTCCTGGAACCGTGTGCGTTAAAATTATTCGATAATGATGAGCCAGAGTATTACTTCCAACAAGATAATGCACCGTGCCATAAATCTGGCGACGTAATACGTTGGTTCGAGGAAAATAACGTGCGGGTCCTGGAATGGCCGGCACAATCCCCGGACTTATCGCCAATTGAGCATTTATGGTACATTTTAAAGCGAAATGTTGCTAAATACTCATCTATCATAAAGCAATGCTTAAAAACAAAAACATTCGAAGAGTGGAATAAAATCACCCCCGAACAGTGCTACAACTTAGTGAGCAGTATGCCCGGACGAATTCGTGCGGTGATAAAAGCCCAGGGAGGAGCTACCAAATATTAAGCAATATCTGTATACACTCACAATGAAACATTTTCATCGATCAATTTTCTTTTATTTCTTATATATTCGTCGGAATAAAAAACAAAAAAAGGGTGGCGAATACATATGGCCACAGCTGTATTTTTAATTAAACGCAATATCTATGACTTTGTTAAAAGAATGCTTTTTTACTTGTTGTGCTTTATGCCGGTAATTTACTGCTATTTTAAGCAAGTATTCCAAATAAGAGTAAAAAAAGAAAATAAAATTTAACCTGAGTAATAAATGTTACTTTGAAAGCAGGTGCGACACTCGATTTAACGCAGCAGAATAAAATAACAAAATTATTGTCAAAAACTTTATTTAATAACGGGTATGTACTCCAATGGAAGTCTTTCCCGTGCTTCCCGAATGACGAATTTCAACCGTTCTTTATTTGGAAATTGCTTCCCACCACTATAAATCCTTCGGGATAACCATCCAAATACATTTTTTAATATTGTTGAGGGCCGAAGAGAAGGGTGGCCATGGTAATAAAGTTGTTTTCACTTTGCTCTAACCATTGTTTCACTACCAGAGCATTATCTTGTTGCAAAAAAACAACAAAGTCTTCCGTATCCATTTAATTCTGGATTACGCCTTTTACGTTTTCGAATATTTCTAGGTATTTCCGGCCATTTAGAGATCCCTCGATGAAAATCATTTCATCTGCCCCAGAATAAAAAATTGCACCTCCGCCGCCTTGAGGTCCCCGCGATAGCACCTTGGGTTCTTTCCTCAAATCGTGCCAGTAATGCTGAAATCCATCAGGTTCATCGAGACTAAATCGCTTCTCACTACGATTTCCTATTTGACGTTCATTCAAATCGCGTGGGATCCATTGCCCGGGAACGCCTGCTTATTGTTTCTTGTGACACATGTAAAACTTGCAATATATTCCTCTTGTGGAATACAGTCTTCTTCTTCAGCTTTTATTCTTCTAATACTCCTTCTTCCTGTGCGAGCGTACATACCTCATTTACAAATTTTCTGTGCGATTGCAAAAATTCTAGGAATCTATCAATTTATGGTGAAAATGCTGTTTCTCTTTAAGCGTCATGAAGAATACAAACATGTTAAAACCGTAGCTAGAGATAGCTACAACAAAAAGTATGCTGCGTATTAATTTGACAGATACGTCATTTTGTTCGTCTGACATTAGACTACAAACACACACAAGGTGAGTCGGCCAAAAACTAGCGTCTTTACTTTTTTGTTCAGTGATTGTGTCGAGTTTTGTGCCTACAAAAGAACATTTCTGGCACTCATTATTTTTCTTGTTTAATCAAAAGGGAAAGGATGTTGAAAGTCATCGCTTGCTGGCATGGCTTCGACAATTTAAAAGTGGTGATTTCATTGGTGAAAGACGGTGAGCGCTTTGGCAGACTATAAAAATGCGAAGACAAGCAATTGCATGAGTCATTAGATGATGACCCAAGTCAAACTCAATGGCAATTAGCGGAAGTATTACATGCGTCACAAGAAACAATCAGCAAACATTCACGAGCAATGGGCAAGATCAACAAACTCGGTAAATGCGTCCCACACGATTTGAGTGGGCGTCGAATAGAAAATCGCAAAGTCACTTGTGGAATGCTGCTTCGACGCCACGGAAAGAAGTCACTTTTGTAGTGAATTGTCACGGGTGACGAAAAATACATTTATTTTGGGTCCTTCAACGCCAAAACCTAATCGCTTCGACAAAAAGACCACGCTCTGTGTCTGGTGAGACCAGAGCGGTATTATGTATTATGAACTCTTGAAGCCCGGCGAAACCGTTAATACACAACGCTATTGCCAACAAGTGATTAACTTGAACCACGCATTAACCGAAGGACGACCGGAATCGGTCAGAAGACATGGCAAAACGATTTTGTTACACGAGAATGCGTCGTGCAGAACCAGTGAAAGACACCTTGAAATCGCTTCAATGGGAAATCCTTCTACACCCGCCGTACTCTCCCGACCTGGCGCCATCTGACTATCATCTCTTCGCATCAATGGGGCACGCGTTCGCAGAAGAGCACTTCAGCAATTTCGAAGAAGAAAATTCCTCGACGATGCTAAAATACCCGAGAGATGGGTGAAATGTGTAGAAGCCGACGGCCCATATTTTGAATAAAGAAAATAAATTTCTCTTGGAAATTACGTGTTTGTTTTTAGCAAAAAAACAGGAAAAAACTCAACCCTCGTACCCTCACGATTCGCTTGGTATTGTATGGATTTAGTCGGTACCAATTCACGAATGCCTTATTCCCATTTGCTTTGGTTATCGTGTTATCCGCTACCAGTGAGGAAAGTTAAAACGTCAACCAATAAGCAATAGATGTCAGTGGAAACTTATTCTAAATCCAATTTAGTAGAACCAGGTTATAACAACTTCGGCTGTAACGACACTCCTTTTTTAGCGTCAAATTTTAAGCGGTCCCGTACATTACTAATCAAACGTACAGGGAAAAACTCGGTTCTAGCGTCAATAACCCCTGATATAACGACACATATTTACCACTTGAGGTATGTATTTATGTTATCATTTATGGCTCAATTCCCGATATTTGCCTAGCTTGCAACCGACCGTTCGGGGATTCCAAGAATATTAACGTTTCTTGCAATGCGCCAGGCAAAGTTCGTAAGAAATTTCCTCAGTCGGCATTTGAATCGTGTGAGTGAAACATCGAGAGCAAAAAAGTTTAAGCGTGAACGACAAAGTCGCGATAATCGAAGCAGTCGAAAGTGGAAGGAAGAAAGCGGACGTGTGTCGCGAATTTGGGTTAGTTAATTCTACGATTTGTACAATTGTGGAAAATAAGAATAAAATCATGAATACCTTTGTGAAAGGGAAAGAAAAGTCAAAGAAAATTCGATCGTGCGAAAAGGTTGAAATCGACGAAGCACTTATTACGTGGTTTAAGCAATGTAGAAGTGCAAATTTACCCGTTAATGGGCCACTGCTTATGCAAAAGGCAGGAGAATTTGGAAGTTTATTTGGAGACACAAATTTTAAGTGCAGCAATGGGTGGCTGGAGCGTTTCAAACGGAGACATTCAATAACGTTCGGAAAAGTGAGCGGTGAAGCGAAAAGTGTTAATATGACAGAAGCAGAGACGTGGCTAAATGAAGTGTGGCCTAAATTAAGACAAGATTATGAAGACAATGAAATTTACAATGGCGACGAAACGGGAATTTTTTATAAACTTCTTCCAGATAAGACTCTGAGGTTTAAAGGCGAAAAATGTGTAGGCAGTAAACTAGCCAAAGAACGGTTAACTGCATTTGTGTGTGCTAATCTTACCGGTACGGAAAAACGTAAAATTCTTGTCATAGGAAAGTCAAAAAAGCCACGCTGCTTCAAAAACATAAAAACACTCCCAGCAAATTACTGCGCAAACAAAAGAGCATGGATGACTTCAGAAATCTTTGAAAGTGAAATTCGAAAATGGGATGAAGAACATCCATCATTAGCCCACTTAAAAAATATTAATTTGGTGTTACTGCCCCCAAATTACACTAGCATCCTTAAACCAATGGACCAAGGCGTAATAAGAAGCTTAAAATGTTTTTATAGAAAATTTCTTCTGCAGAAAATTATTACGGGTATGGACAAGAACGCACTATGTGCAGTTTCACTTCTCGAAGCGTTGGACTTTTAGAGAAGACTTGGCGTAGTATAACCTCTGAGACTATAGCAAACTGCTTTAGTCATTGAAGATTAAGGAATAATCCAGTTTGTGACAACTTAAATGAAGATGACGTTCTGTTATGTGAACTTATTAAAAAGTGGCAGCAAAATCTGAGTGACGAAAACCAGTTTTGTTTCGACAACTTTGCATTCGTGGACAGTTGCCTTATTACGTCGGGAATGCGTTCAGATTCTGATATCGCGGAGGACATAAAACAGCGTGATAACTAAAACGATAATGAAATCGAAGAGGAAGAAGATTCATGCGACGAAGCAGAACACGTACCGACAAACGAAGAAGCCCTAAGTGCCATAACACTTTTAAAAAGTTATTATAGACAGCGAGAAACGTCACCTCAAATTATTGATAAAGTGAGAGAATTAGAAATGGATATAGAAAAATAGTTTTGGCGTGCAAAAACTGCAATGGAAAATTACAGATTTCTTTCATTAGACAAACAAGTTAGTATGTACCTACATGTGTAAGGTCATATGATTAAGTACATTAAATTAATTAAATTCACATATGTATCTGTTTACCACCCGTAATATTGTTTCCCACCAATTCCTGTATGTAAACATGGAACCTGTAAAAACTCCGCCTATAGCGTCACCTTGTTATAGCGTCAAAAAATTCACAGTCCCGTGACTGTCGTTGTAACCGGGTTCTACTGTATAAGCAGATAATTTGAAGTTTGTCCTTACTTTCGAAATATTTCATTGTATTCTCTTTAATCATAGAATTTTCGTCAAACTATTCGCTTCCCTTATATTACTTTAAGATGCTCTGTCTTTATTTAATATTTTTGGTAAATATACTTGATTCTAATCAAAAGAAAAGTGTGTTTGGTTGAATAGTGCTTTCTTAAGAAGAAGAAGAACATACTTAATTCAAAAATATATTTCCAAATAAAAATGTTCTCTTGAGTAAAGAATAGTTTATTTTTGTATGCATACACAATTATGTGGATCAACATTTAAAATATTAAAGCAAGTACACAATCTAATATAAACACAGAAATCATTGTGAGATGGCGCTGAACTGGTGGACTCCTTCACTAAGCTATGTTATGGTATCCTCATACAAATAACCGTCACCGACCTCCTGAATTGGTTTCAGAATATCGATATCTTTACTAGCAAGCCCGACGAAAGGATATACATTACCCGGGGTGCAATCGTCTACACGGTCACCCAAAGCCACCAATATATCTTTGCATACCATCAACGCTCCCAAAGTCCTAAAACAGCGGGGCGTTGTAACGCAGAACTTCTTATCGTTCGTAGATAGCGCGGCCGAATACGGACAGTTGCTTACGCTAATGAACCTCTGTACTTGGTGTATAGCTACGCTACTGTTATACGCGGCGAAAATGGTACATCTGTCACGGTAGACCGTCTCGAAACGTGTGACTATCGGTATCGTAGGAGTTCTTTGCGGATACGGCGTCCCCAGATGCAGTAAGTAAAGTATCGGCTGTAGCTTGCGGTAGCGAGCGACTCTGGTGCTGTAAAGCGTGCCGTCCCTTAGTTTACTCTTAAGTTGGATATCCTTGGGCTTCGTATCACCGGAGAACGCTTTAATTGGCGCTAACGCCCACTGTGGTAGTATCAATGCCGCTGACGCTTTCGATTCCTTCTTCACGAACATTTCGAGTACGAAACTTCTACAGCCTCTCAAATGTACGTCATCGCAACCCATTTCTTGGCTGGACGGATGTGGATGGTGCAGGGCTAGTAGTACTAACGCTAAAAGTCTCACGTAGTGAAGCATTTTATTCACCGTAGACAACTGACGTCTGTGTCAATGAATGAAATGTTTCTTGTTTGGTCTAGGGTTGGCCGTGCTCGTAACGATCCGGCGATATACGAGGTAGGTGCCATAAATTCTGGGCCTGATACGCGTATACAGGTTCAAGCGTGTTTAAACTCCGTCACAGCGTCTATGCTATAAATATGATCGTTCGAAAAGTACTAGTTTTTACTAGCCATCCAACCAATGTGACTAGCGCATGAAATTGTGTGAAGTAATGCAAATTGAGTACCGTGCGGTCATCAATCATTATTAATTAATCCAGGTTATACTGAAAAGTACAGAAAAAATACATGACTTGTTGAAATCATACCTAACAGCTAGGTTGCAAGCTGTGTGTGCAGCAAACAGTAGTGAGTTAATTCAATCATCGTGGTTAAAATCAGAGAGAGGAATACCACAGCGTTCCATCCTAGGGCCGTTCCTGTTTTTGTTTATACACAAATAATTTACCAGAGGTAACGCAGCGCAGTGTCAGTATGTTCGCCGATGACACCTCGATTATCGCAATAAAGAACACTCATCGAGGAAGATTAATGTATTACATTCAATGGAAGGGTATTTTAGTGCCGAAATTGATTATACAGCTATCATTGTACAAGTTAGGAAAGTTTGCTTTACAAGATGATAAACATCTTCGGCAGCTAATGGATCTAAATCATGTACTAACTGGGCATCTGAATTTAAGTTAGTCAGTAGTAAATACAAGAGTTCCCGTTTTCACGTTTTCTTGCAACGTGGATATCTATATACTAATCATCTAAAAGAATTTGCATTTATTTCTTTTGTGAATCGTCGTTTTGCGGCACAAATAATTTTTGCACATGATTTTAAATGGTGACCACCAAGTTCCAAATTTGCTGTCTCTTTTGAATTTTTACGTACTGAGGCTTAACAGTAGGAATAGATTAACCTTTATTTTCCCATGGCTAGCACACGTCACCATTCTCACTCACCAGTTATGTCAATATGTAACAGTGTTAATGTAAATACATCTAGATTTGATTTGTTTAACATTACTATCGGTGCCTTGAGGCAACTTTTGTTTGAGCAGTTTTCTGTTGCCTAAGAAATTTTGCAATTTCATTTGCTATTGTTTTCTTTTGGTATTACACAGTTCTTGTTGATTTATAATAGTTATCATGGTACGATTATCCTATAATAAGCTGTATGCTATTGGACAATAAATTATTATTTTCATTATTATGATTTACAACGTTATTATGCTATTGTTCCGACACCCGAAATGGTATAAGGTTATGAGAAGAAGAAGAAGAAGGTTGCTACAGAAGATTTAATAAATCGATAGAAGACAATAAAGATAAATATATTAATATATATTAAAAATCGCATCGCTTGAAACTTGCAGATGCTGCTCACCAATAATTTTTTTTTGATCAAAATTATTTCTACTTCCTGGAACTAAATACTGCAGCTAATCTAACTAAACTGCCTATATTACCAGATTCAATTGCATTGCCTAAAACAACAAAACGAGTAGATTTTCTCCTTTAATACCCTCCACAACATAAACAATTTCCTAGAAATGTTTCATTAATACAAAATTAACACATGAGCTGAAAAGTCCCGGGCCTAACAAAGAAAACACGTTTTTTTTTGGTTCAAAATTAGCTTTATTCATCAACGTAATCTCCATCAAGTGCAACGCAATCATTCCAGCGCCGCTCTAACATTTCAATACCACTTTTGTAGAACGATTTATCTTTTGCCTCAAAATAGGCCTCAGTTTCAGTGATAACCTCTTCATTCGTGCGAAATTTCTTACCGGCGAGCATTCTTTTGAGGTCTGCGAACAGCCAGTAGTCGCTGGGAGCCAAATCTGGCGAATACGGTGGATGTGGGAGCAATTCGAAGTTCAATTCATGTAGTTTTGCCATTGTTTTGATTGACTTGTGACACGGTGCGTTGTCTTGATGAAACAAAATGTTTCTCTTTGCTGTATGCGGTCGTTTCTTTGCAATTTCGGCCTTCAAACGCTCCAATATCTCTATATAATATTCACTATTGATGGTATTTCCTTTCTCAAGATAATCGATGAATATTACACCACGAACATCCTAAAATACCGAGGTCATAGCCTTTCCAGCTGATTGTTGTGCTTTCGGGGGCTTTGGACGAGGTTCACCAGTTGCTATCCACTGAGATGACGATCGTTTTGATTCCGGAGTGAAGTGATGGATCCATGTTTCATCCATTGTCACATATCGACGCAGAAATTCGGGTTTGTTACGTTTAAACATGGCCAAACACTGCTCAGAATCATCAACACGTTCTTGTTTTTGGTCAACAGTAAGCAAACGCGGCACCCACTTTGAACAGAGCTTTGTCATAGTCAAATGCTTATGCAATATAAAGCCAATACGTTCTTTTGATATCTTTACGATGTCAACTAACTCATGCAACTTCACTTTTCGATCATTCAAAACGGTTTTGTGGATTTTTTTGATGTTTTCTGGTGTTACCGCCTCATTTGGACGTCCACTGCATTCTGCATCATCGGTGTGTCTACGACCACGTTTGAAGTCAGCAAACCAACGTTTTATTGTTGTTTCTGATGGAGCGGAGTCCCCATAACACTTTTCAAGCCATTGCTTCGCTTGAACGGTATTTTTTCCCATCAAGAAGCAGTGTAAAATTAAAACACGAAATTGTTTTTGATCCATTGTTTTGAAAATAACAAAAGTAGCGTGACTCTTAGCACAATAACTCACAAACTAATGAATAGAATATCATGAAATTTTAACAGCTGTCTTTTGAAGGTTAGTACTAACTGAGAGAAAGGTGACTGCAATAAAACTAGCGTCATCTATGTGTTAGGCCCAGGACTTTTCAGCCCATGTATTATATTCAGAATCGCATCGCTTGAAACTTGCAGATGCTGCGCAGCAATAAATTTTTTTTTGATCAAAATTATTTCTATTTCCTGGAGCTAAATACTGCAGCTAATCTAGCTAAACTGCCTATATTACGAGATTCAATTGCATTGCCTAAAACAACAAAACGAGTAGATTTTCCCCTTTAATACCGTCCACAAGATAAACAATTTCCTAGAAATGTTTCATTAATACAGAATTATTGAGGGATTCGCAACGTGCTAAAATTCTACCTGAATGTTGCCTGCAGTTTTATTGACACCGCACAATCCGATCTGCGATGCCTCTAATACTATCGACGCCCTTCCATCCGATCGATCCTAATATAAAACTCGAACATAAAATTAACGACAAGTACGTCGTTTAACTAACTTTTTATTCTCTCCACAAAACGCGTATATAGTACATCAGTATTGTTCGTTCATACAATGCCGCTATAAGTGTATAATAGTCGGAGATGTGAAATCTTCTCCATATTACAATAACAACGATAATCGCCGGCGCGAAAGTGCAAACGCCGCCGTAAAATTGTAACCGAAATGGACGCGTTTTATGTGAGCGTCGATGGCATATTTTTATTAAATCGAATTTGCGAGTTTTATGTAACGGTTGGTGCGCTGTCGCGATATCGTTCGCGATAAAAATTATATTAAAAACGCTAAATTTTAGGCGATGAGAGCTACAAATAACGTTGTAGTGATATACGGTAATATAATAGAAAAAGAGGCACGGAAAATATTTTATTATTTGGTTTGATTATTTTTTTTGGCAATTCGCCAGTGGCGGTCATAAATTTGCACTAAAAGCAGTAGTTCTTTATTTATTTATTTTAGTATAATTACGTTATTATTTTGTACCCATTTGAAAATTAACTAACATGGGGACATTGGGAATTAAAAAATTTGGATTTCATTGAACTTTGTACGATTTTAATTTTTTTTTAAGTATCACGTAAAATATAGCTCATATAAATTCTTTTTTCAATATATAATTTGAAGTACACTAATCTTTCTAGTCGCATCACCACCCTGCGCAATTAAATGAGGCAATTATAACTTTAACTAGGTATAATGCGTTGTATATTACCTACGTTTTCTTTCTGTTTGTCCTGCGTTTACTTTAAAGAGTATAAAATTTTTGGTCATCATCAAACCTGAGGTAGTAAACAATATACAAAAAGAAAAATACGTTAATTCAAGAATATTAAGAATTGATACAAAGCTGGAAGGAAACGAAATATGGAGCATAATTGTGGCATATGCCCCAAATGACAACGCGAATAAACAAGATAAAGACGAATTCTTCGAAACGCTTCAGAATGAAATAGACATTGCTGAAAGAAATCTTATAGTAATAGGAGACGTGAATGGACGAGTCGGAAGAGACAATGATGGAGTGGAGAGACATACGGGAAGGGAAGGTGAAGAGACCATAAATGACAGCGGGAGAAGAATAATAGATATGTGCATCGAAAACGACATGATTATAGCAAATACAAAATTCAGACATAAAGACATTCACAAATACACAAGAGAAGTGCCTAGCAGGAAAGAAAAATCAATCATTGATTATTTCTTAATAAATGCTGAAAACTGGAGGAAGGTAATAGATGTCAAAGTCCAAACAAATGCGGAAATAGGTAGCGACCACTACCTGCTAGAGATGAAGATTAGCAAAAATTCAAAACGGACGAAAGAAGACAAAAGGAAAAAAGTAATTAAGGAAAAATAAAAAGCTACAAATTGGAAGAGGAAGAAATTCTGAAGGCGGCACAAGAAAGGTGTGGAATAACAAAAATAGCAAATACGTACACAAGAAGAAGCAAATGGTGGACAGCAGAAATACAACTCAAAGTGAAAGATAAGAAAAATAATTGGATCAGATATATGCATACCAGGAAAGAGGGGGATTACAATATATACAAAATGGCAAGAAAAGAAGCTAAAGAGAGTATCAAGAAGGCCAAAGAAAATTCTTGGAGAGAGTTCGGAATAAAACTAGAGATAACTATAGAGAAAACCAAAAATTATTCTACGGGACAATAAAACAATTGGGACAGAAGAAGGCGCCGATATTGAAAAATATAAAGGATGACAAAGGAAATATACTAACTGAGGAAAAAGAGATAATGGAAAGATGGAAACAGTACTTTGAAGAACTCACAAAAATAAAACAAGACGGATACATAAGAGAAAAAGAGCATAAAACAAAAACGACGATGAACGTATCACACCAATAAGCGACGAAGAAGTCAGAGAAGCAGTTAGCAAACTAAAACTAGGAAAGGCGGCCGGGGAGGATGGAATCACAGCTGAAATGATAAAATATATGGGAGACAAAGGTAACGAAGAACTACTTGACCTTTTAAACAATATTATAATAAAAAAAGAAATACCTAAGGAATGGAATATGGGAATAATTATGCCCATATACAAAAAGGGAGACTCTAAGGAATGCTCAAACTATAGAGGAATAACATTAACTAGCATCCCAGGAAAAGTATTGACAAGAATATTAGAAAAAAGACTCCGAGAGAAACTGGAAACAACACTAGAAGATACTCAACATGGATTTAGAAAAGGAAGAAGCACCCAGGACTTAATATTTGTAATCAGACAATTAGGAGAAAAACTAATAGGGAAAGGAAAGGAAATACATATATGTTTTATAGATCTTAAAAAAGCTTTTGATAGGGTAAGAAGAGAAGATGTATGGCAGAGCTTGGAAAGGAGAGGTTTAGAGAAAAGAATGATAGAGATGATTAAGGCATTGTATAAAAGCAATAAGAATAAGGTGAGAACTTCCAATGCAGAATCAGCTGAATTCGAATCGCAAATTGGATTAAAACAGGGATGTGTATTGAGCCCATTGTTATTCTCTATATTAATAGACGACGCTGTTAAAAAAAGCTAAACAAAAAGGAAAAAATATGAAAGTAGGAAACTGGAAAATGAATGCAATTAACGTACAGGAACTAATGTTTGCAGATGATATGGTACTGATAGCACTCTCGGAAGAGACATTACAGCAAAACTTGAAGACATACCAAGAAGAACTAACAAAGATAAACATGGAGATAAACACGAGGAAAACAAACATAATGATAATAGCAGCAGAAGAAAGAAAACATAGCATCAAAATCGGGGAAAAAGCATTGGAACAAGTTAAAAGTTACAACTACTTAGGAACAATCATTGAAGACAATGGGAGAATAGAGAAGGAGGTAAATGAAAGGATAGGGAAATCTGCAAAAATATATAACATATTGAGAAATTCGTTTCTGGATAAAAAAGAAATACCAAAAATAATAAAGACAGAGATGTATAAAAGAGTGGTCAGACCAACATTAACATATGGTTGTGAATCATGGATAACCACGAATAGAATCAAAAGCAGAGTTACGGCCATGGAAACGAGATTCCTAAGAAGAATAGGAGTAACTAGAAGAGACAGAATCAGAAACACGACAATCACTAATAGTGTGGGTATCAAACCAGTAGAAGTGGTCATAGAAGAGAGACAACTGGGATGTCTTGGACATCTACACAGAATGGAAGAATCACAAAGAGGATATTTGAAGCCAAAACAGAGGGCAAAAACAGAATAGGTAGACCCCGAAACACCTGGAAGGAGCAGGTGTATAGAACATTGGAAAAGAGAAGTATGGGATGGATTGAAGCTAAACAACTGGCTCAGAACAGGAACCTGTGGAAGATAAAAATAAGGAATAAACAGTCCGACACCGCATGGTATAAAGGACATGCGATTAAAAAAAAAATTTTTGGTATTTCTCTTCTCTAGATTATTTCCCCTTCAGATTATTCATAATTTACGTCATTTATATTCTAATTAGTTTTCATTTTTAATTTAGTCTATAGTTCGGTTCCCTAATTCTTCTACATAGGACACTCCTTTGTCTATTAATAATTTCTTTCTGTTTCAATCTATCGTATAGAATCGAATTCACCGCTACGCGGCGCTGGCATCGATCCGACGCCAAAGGTATTTGATTAGACGAAGTCGAGCGCATGATGTTTACAGGGAAAAATAGTCGAATTCCAACGTACCAAAGCTAGAAACGACCGATAGCGATTTCCACGTGTGCCTTTGACATATGGCGCAACTAGGTTCTGCTTTTGACAAAATAAGGCGACAAAAAGAACAAGCCTTCACCTTTCCAGTTGAGTGCGAAATGTATTTTATTTCTTGTTCGTTTCTGCCTTTCGGAAGGTGAAATGAAAGTACAGCGTGTGGTACAAGGTACGATAACTAGTAACATACTTCGTATGTTTTCGTTACATGCATTTTGTTTTGTCATCATTTTACTAAAATCTCGTTTATTCTTTTGTGTATAGGTCGTTATATTAGCATTTTTTTTGATAAAGTCTAAGGAAATATGCGTAAGATTTATGCCTTATAGGCATGAAAAATGGAGACTACTGCAATTGTGGTTGATGTTATTTTTTTAGTTTTTTTGTATAAACAAGAAAATGTGGGAATTATAGAGGGTGTTTCAATAAGTGCGCAAGATTTTAAAATTCAATAAAATATGGTTTTCTGTAGCAAGAAACGTTTATTGATTTATTTATAATGGATACATTTGGGTATTATGTATGAAACAGAATATCTCGCAAATGACCGCCATGTCTTTGCTGGAACATGTGTGCTCTTTTGAGAAAATTTTTTCAGTAACACTATTGTATACATGTGGCGGTATTTTATATTGATAGTGCGTCTAATTTCGCCATTCTCTTGTCATTAATGTAGGGGTTGATGTATCGGAAGGAATTCGTCATAGTTTAGTATCGTTACAACTATGCCTCGGTTACAAGGTTCGAGTGATATTAGCGACTTCACCCGGGGTCGCATTGTTGGCCAGAGTGAATGCGGCGCTTCGCAACGTGAAATAAGTAAATTTTTAAATATTCCGTTGTCCACAGTTAACCGTGTGATTACACAATTTAAGCGCAAGGAAAAAACAACAGCGGAGCCGAGACCAGGTCGTGCCGGACCTTCTGAAAGAAGTAAAAGGGCGCTTGTGCGCGAAGTGTTAAGAGAACCGTGAAAAAGTACAGCTGAGCTTGCGGCAACTTCACAGAAAACTCAGCGCACCGCTCTGCGATACCTCCACAGCGTGGGGATGTATAAAAGGGTGGCAAAGAAAAAACCTCTTATTACGGCGTTTCAAAAACGGCGCCGAATGGCTTGGGCAATCGAAATGCGAACGAAGCCCTAAGAGGTTTGGCGGTCTGTAATTTTTTCGGACGAAAGCAGATATTGCCAATTCAGTGATAGTGATCGTACGTGGGTATGGAGACGTTCGTCACAGCAACTGGACGACAAATTTTTGCATCGGACGGTGAAATACGGCGGTGTGAACATCATGGTGTGGGGCGCGATATGGTATGGTGGAAGATCGCAATTAGTAATCTACGACGGAAATATAAATGCGGCAAAATATATCCAAATATGAACAGAAGGTCTACTACCGATATTCGACAACGTCATTTTATCTAAAGAAGACGCCACTTTTATGGAGGATGGAGCACCCTGCCACAAAGCAAGAACAACAACCGCATGGAAAGAGGAACAGGGGATTCGGATTTTACCATGGCCAGGCCAATCACCAGACATGAATCCGATAGAGAATGTTTGGCACATAATCCAGACAAATATGGCGAAACGACTCCGAAAACCCAGCAATAAGGAAGAACTCGTGGCAGCTGTTACAGAAGAGTGATTAAATATTCCAGAAGACACCATTAATCGTTTAATAGATTCTATGCCACGATGACTCGCAGCACTTCACGCAAGTAAAGGTAGATCGACAAAATATTAGTCTAATTTAAAAATTTAAAAATATTTTGTATCGTATATATAACGAGAATAGAATCTTTTTTTTAATTAGTAGGTGTCTATTTTATTCTGTCACCCTAGTGTAATTCTTTAGTCAATATGTTGTGCATCACATGATATATGATACGCCAGTACCTTCCACAACGTCCCTGATGTGTACTTGTGGGGTTCTGCAGTACAATATCGTGTATCTTTTTAATATCTTTGTTGTTATTTTGTCGTTATGGGAAGACCATCGACATCTTGGTTTTCACAGGATGTTCTTCGGTATTTAAAATCTCGCCATCAGCGTTTAACTATATCATAAGAACCTGCAGACTCACCAATAGTTGCCATAATGTCCTCTTGAATTTGAGTTGGCCCCATACCCTTTTTCTGGGGGTATTTCGTTACGGCTCTTTGTTCTACCGGATTCATTTATATGAACAATCACGACACACAATTCAAAAACTAGTCACAGCACAACAATACTTTGAGGTAAAATGTTTGGCTTTTATCATCTAAAGATATGATCCAGTGTTAATCAAAATATAAAATGTGTAAGTAAGTTCGCTCTATTTCCATCTCAAATATGGAGTAATTTACGTAAAAATTACGTGGAAAAGTAAATATACGCCTTCTGAAACTCTAACCAACTTAATCAACGCATTTGTTAGCCCCGTCGAAGGGAATAATTTCTGAATAGAGGACCTCCATTATAAAAGCTTCCCTTTCTTCTTATTTCCTCGTTCAGCGTCGAGAAAAATAGTTTCGTTCGCCGGTAGCGGATGGAGGAAATAAAGCGACGGTTTTGCGAGAGCCCGAAGGAATTCGATATTTTTCAACACGCCATCGGGCCGCCGGAGATTTCATCGGCGAGGGGAAAGGATCCTGCAGAAAGCGCGCCGTTTTATCCGCGGGAGGAAAGTCCGCCGACGCTAGCTCCCCTTGCCGGATGGAAGCGGCGAACAAAAAGGGAAAGGAGGAAAAAAATAACTTCGCAAAGTTTGTTTTTACGCGTTCGTATTTCGACGATGATTGAATTATGTGAAAAATCGCCTGTTATTGAGAGCTTGTCGCCTGCGGCGGCGGCGGCCGGAACGGTTCCAAATAAATGTCCGTCGAAAGCGAAGGAGGGCTCCCATTTGAATGGGCTCCATTAAAATCGCGCTCACTAATTGACGTATTGAAGCCCGTCAGGAGTAACTGCAACGATAGAGGCTGCGGATTTTTTTTTTATTTTGAAGGTTCCTTGGATAGAACGTGGATGTATGGAAATGAGGGAATTGAAAGTTTGTTGTTTGCGACGTCGTACAAATACTCGCGATGAAAGAGCTTACGATGTACTTGTTCGCTTCAGCAAATTACGTTGATTTTGATTCCCATCTGGCTTCGATCTATTAGGCTTTCATTTAGACGCGTTGGAGTAGTTCTGGTAAATGTGACAAGCTGCAATTTGTTTAGACTACAATCGTGATCGTTTTGACAGGTCTGCTCTTTTAATTAGTTGTGTGTTAGCTATTCGTATCCGCGGATATCCGCTGAAGAACCAAGATTCATATCCATATTAGCCCATAGTAGGTCATTAATTATAATTATATATACACAGTGGCTTCTGCAGATGTGATTATTACACTGGCCAACATACATTTTGGTGCCTCAGATCGTTTAAGTCACTTTTTAAATATCACTATTTGATAACTGTTAACTAAAACACACGAAAATGGGTAGAACGTATTTACTTAACAGAAAAGTATGCATATACAACTTCACAATCATCAGTTAGAAATTCCTTTTTATAAGATTTCCTTGCTAGGTAATAAATTTTGATGCCCATGTTACGAGGGGAGATCCAGAAGTTGGTGTAATGAAAGGGTTTTAAATTAAATAAAGCAATAAATCTATTTTTCCTTTTCAATATAATCACCCTCAAGCACAATACATTTATTAGATCGATGAATTAATTTTTCTAAACCATCATAAAAATATTTTTTATCTTTCGCCTCAAAATGGGCCAAAACTGCCTCCTTTACCTCATTGTCGTCGGAAAACTTTCTTCCACGTAAGTCTTTTTTTTAAATTGGGGAACAAATAAAAATCACTAGATGCCAGGTCTGGACTGTACGGTGGATGCACTATTGATTGAAAGCCATGATTGTGCAGAGCAGCCATTACAACTTTGCTCTTGTGAATCGGCGCGTTGTCTTGCAAGAGCAACACACCCTTGGTCAAGTTTCCTCGTCGTTTTTCCTTGGTGGCCCCCTTTAATTTTTCTAATATCCGGTTATGCTCCTACCTTTTTCTTTGTAATCAATCAATAATATCCCCCTGCAATCCCAAAAAAACAGTAGTCATCAACTTTCCAGCCGATTCTGACACTTTGAATTTCTTTGGCGGTGGTGTCCCCTTTTTATGCCATTGCATGGACTCAGGCCCAAAGTGATGAACCCATGTTTCATCTCCGGTAACAATTCGCTCCAAAATCTGTGCAGGTTTGCCCCACACAGCTCCAAAAATTGTTTGAACGCATAGACGCGCTGCTGTTTCTGCAGCGGCATGAGCATTGTCGGTACTCATCTTGCACTGACTTTTGTCATACCCAGGTGGTCATGTAGGATACGCAAAATGGTGGTATCTGATATTCCAACTAATGCAGATAATTGTATTTTCTTCAAACGGGCATCTTGCAGTAGAAATTTTTGCACTTTTTCGACGATGTCTGATGTGGTGGCCTCAACTGGCCGTCCTGAGCGGGGGCCGTCTTCAATTGACTCCCGACCATATTTAAAAATACCACACAATAAATCATTGATTTACCAGGACACTGTTCCCCATAAACGGTTTCCATTTCATTCAATATGGTTTGAGCGTTCTTTCCTTGCTTTGCAAGGAACTTTATCACAGCAATGTTCAATTTCCTCCATAGCTTCAGTTTTCTTCCGGATTGACTTGTTTAGCAGGCAAACGTAAATGACTGACGCTATAGGGCTGCAACTTAACTTGTATACTAATAATAAGTCGCCAATCAGAATGACACCTAGCAAGCGCTCCTGTCCCCACTCCATTCCACGATCTTCTGGACCTCCCCTCGTATATAACAGCACATGTTAATGATACATACTTGGCCTGAAAATATATATATTGGTTCGTGTGTCTGTTATCGCCATGTGCCACAACACCAACCAACACAAGTGTTTACCAGATGTGTCTCGTTAGCGTCATTTATTTGTGTATAATAAATACTATTATTATTATGACAAAATTCATTGTAAAAATACATTTCAATTGTCATAATTAATCCCTTATTTTGAATAAATGATTTAATCGATGGATCAAGGTGGACTTGGGTAAATAAACAACGTACGAAATTCCAAGAAACCACCGTTCGACAAATCGAGGAGAAAATTTCCCATTTTCGATTCGAATAAAGAGGTAGGAAAAGAAAGCAGCGGCTTTAACGGAAGAAACGCTAAGGAGACCGGGCGATATCCCAACGCCTCGATTCTCCCCTTTCCATGCCTATCTCTAAGCGTATATCCAATCGTCTCGCTTAATAGTTATAAAGAGGAACACTACAATCGTTCGAAATCTTTCCATTCGTGAAAACCGAGCGTCTTTCCTATCAAGCAAGTCGCGTACCACGCGAACTTCATTATCTTCGAACTAGTCGTGAAGGCAATCCGCCCTCGTCGAGCGAGAAAAATATAAAAGGACCACGGCGAGCTAGGTTAGCGTTTTTAATCTACCGTCCCAGCTCCTCCAGCGTTGCAGAATAGTACAACGGCGCCAAAGCATCCGGTAGAGTTTATTTTCCATAGCTAAGATTTCCCAGAGATCCTCTTTCTTCTAGTTGTCGGGGGAAAATGAACGAAATGCATCCACTGCACTTCTTTTCCGCCTTGAAAAGCGCTACGCCCAACTGCACTTCCACCGCGAGTACTACAACTCGTCATTTCTTTGGAGGATTACGAAGTTAGATCCTCTGATGGCTGCAGCAGCTGACTTGGCCTCTCTCCTCTGGGGATTGTTTCTTTGCGCAGGAGGCGTGGGTTGTTACTTACTCTCGGAAAGGGGAAGTTAGATTTATAACTCTGGACTTTATCGAAGATTGTCTGGAGCGCTACTAATTAAAAATTGTGAAGTTTTCTTTCGTTGTTGCTACTTGTTTTTATTTTTCGATGTTGTTAGGTTTTAGTGAACGGTTTATTTTGTACTTTTGAAACGCTTTCGAGTTGGAGTATTGCTTCAGACTATGATAAAATTACAGTTTTCTTGCGATTTCCAACGTATTAAATTTCCGAAAAAATATCGGTCTCGGGTGGGACTTGAACCCAACATCTCTATATCCCCGGTATAGCGTGCTACCAATTGTACCACGAGGCCATTGAATTCAAGTCGCCTTAAATCCCCCTAGATGTCACGATGCCAGTGGATATCTTGTAATATCTCACGAACATTATACCATTAAACGGCAAGTGTAATAGTTAAACTAACACCCATAGAGCTGTTGGGTTCAAGTCCTCTCCGAGACCGATATTTTTTCGGAAATTTAATACGTTGGAAATTGCAAGAAAATTGTAATTTTATCACTACTAATGCCAACGGGGTTTAGTATTTATATTCATATTAATATTAGTATTAGTATGGATGTTAGTTAAACTATTGCTTCAGACTAGTACGTACCGAGTTCTTTTTATTACACATATTTTTTTCCTATGTGCAATATTAAAAAGGAAACTGTCAATACATCAACGACATAGTTAAGCCACCAATTAAGCGTTTACGATTTTACTTCTGGTATAACCCAGTGTTGTTAGTGTTATTTACATACGTTCCCAACAATTTCATTTTAATGGAAATAACTTTGATGTCTCGTCTGCTACATTTTTGGTTTGTATCGAGAATGTTAATCTATTACGAAAGCAAAGTGGAATGTGGTACGGAAATAGTATTAGCACTAGCAACTCAGAGCAGAACGTAGCTATGTAGCTCTTCATAGCTACGTTCTGCTCTGCTCCACTGCGTTCTGCATCATCGGTGTCTCTACGACCACGTTTGAAGTCAGCAAACCAACGTTTTATTGTTGTTTCTGATGGAGCGGAGTCCCCATAACACTTTTCAAGCCATTGCCTCGCTTGAACGGTATTTTTTCCCATCAAGAAGCAGTGTAAAATTAAAACACGAAATTGTTTTTGATCCATTGTTTTGAAAATAACAAAAGTAGCGTGACTCTGAGCACAATAACTCACAAACTAATGAATAGAATATCATGAAATTTTAACAGCTGTCTTTTGAAGGTTAGTACTAACTGAGAGAAAGGTGACTGCAATAAAACTAGCGTGATCTATGTGTTAGGACCGGGACTTTTCAGCCCATATGTTAGGTATTAAATGTGTACTTGTACATGGGAACATAAAATAATTGCATAATTAAATTGTTTTTTTAAAGAAATCCGTTATCAACTGTTGCCGAACATTGGCCGCTCGGATGTGTTCATACGATTTTTGAATTTTATTAATGAACATATATGTCTTATCGGATGTTTGTTCATGAGACATAAAATAATTCTTTAGTGTCTCGAATGCTTGTAAAACTTGTTTGTGTGATGGTTGCTCCACAATTTCTTCATCGCTTTCTTCGGAGGTTTCTTCATCTGTAATGCTTGATACACTCCTTAGAATGTCTTCGTCTGTCGGATAGTCAGTAGTTAAGAGGTTACTATCAATTTCAAGATAAGTGTCAAGAGATACATTCACGACATTTAGCAACTCAACATAGTTTTCAAAATCTTGCCTTACTTCAACAGGAAATTCTTTATTTTCTGAATTTTGCAGTCGTTCTTTTAGTTGAGCAAGGGGAATTTGGTCTTCCTCCTTGTCTTCGTTACCAAAGCCAGCCTTTTAGAAACAGTTTTGAATGGTTTTTTGTTTAACATCCACATGCCATGTCATGGCAACCTCTCTCACACAGTCGTAAAGTGATATGCTAGGAGAACCGTTATTCTCTAATGCATATAAAGTTTTTAAGGATTCTTCCTTTGTAATGATCTTTGAAACTTTTCATGATGCCTTGATCTAAAGATTGCAGTTTGGAAGTTCCGTTTGATGGCAAATATTGCAATTTGATGGCCTTCAGCTACTGTTGTATTACAGGATGAGCAGGGCTGTTGTCTATAAACATTATTATTTTTCGATTCTTGTGTGAAAATTGCTTGTCCAATTTAACCAACCATTTTTCAAAAATTTCAGAGGTCATCCATGCCTTTACGTTGTTCTCGTAATCTACAGGAAGCCATTTTACCCCTTTAAAACATTGTGGCTTTGCACTTCTGCCAATTATGAGAGGTTTTAGTTTTTCAGTGCCACTCATATTCGTTGCTAGAAGGCATGTGACCCGATCTTTACTAAGTTTTCCACCATAGCATTTGTCGTCTCTAATGGCTAAAGTTTTCTTAGGTAGACATTTCAAAAATAACCCTGTCTCGTCAGCATTGAAAGCATCATCTTCGCTATACCGCCCCAAAATCCCCGGCAATACATTTCGAATCCATTCACTAACCTGACGATCATCCACTGTGGCACTTTCACCACAGATATTCTTATGCGATATGTCATGTCTAAATTTAAAAAATAAAATATAAATTTCATATGTGTATACGTATATCTAATACAATAACGTAAATTTTACTTTTTTTTAAATTTATGAAGCCAGCCGGTGCTGGCCTTAAAATTTGTTGTTCCTAAATATTTACTGTATTCCAGTGCTTTTTCCTGTAGAAGTGGCCTCGACACCGGAATGTTTTTTTCTCTAGTAGACACAAACCACTTAAACATCGCACTGTTTACATTTTTGTTTGAAACTCGGTTTCGCTTGAAATTGGCAGGTTTTGTAAGTTTACTCGCGAAACTTCGAATATGTTCCTTGTTTTTAATTATAGTTGACAATGTACTTGCTGGTATGTCATATTCCGCAGCTATTACCTTCTTTTTTATTCCATTGTCCACTTTTTTTAATATTTCTAATTTCTGTTGCACTGTTAAACTTTTAAGTTTTCGTTGCTGGGGCATGTTGATGACAAATACTAACGAATACGACTGAATATATAGCGCAACACGGAGATGAATAAGAATGATAAAACCCGTTGTCATTGGTACTTCCCCGAATTCCTTCGATAGATATTACGTTATATCCGCTAACAGATGGCGTATCACGTACCTTTAGTGAAAATTTCGAGTTATAGAGATTCTACGTCTTAAATTTGGTTAATTTTTTTTCGAGGTAGGGATAAATTCGAGTTAAGGACAGTCATATGCATATAAATTTAATAGATAACGCACGGGATAAGAAAATATTCGAGTTAGAGAAATTTTCGAGTTAGGGGAGTTCAAGTTGGGGAGTTCCACTGTACATATGTTAGCATATTGTAGCATTTCAACACTGTTTACGCCTCTTGCTTCATTCAAATCATTCCCTTATTAAATTCGCAAAGCAAGCGCATTTTCCGACAGAAGCTCATTCTTTCCCGCAACATAATAAGGCACCTTCGCCCGTCCCTCCCACTTCGGGCGGTTTCATGTACAAATGCACATAATTTTAATTAAATACGGAGGGAACGTTATTACCTCATACCTATTTGAAAATTTCCATCTCACGAACAGGACGAGCGCTTCCTTTTTCCAACGCGGTGCTTTTTTTGATTACTAGTAAATTACGTTTTACGCAACGTTTATCGTCCAAAAGTGTACTTTGATCTCGCGATGTCCTTTGAGGAAGGAGGACTGTTTCGAGGAGGAATCTCCCCGAAAAGAAGTTATTTTCTTTAGGTTTTATTCAATAAAGCGAGTTTAGACAAGCAAAGAAAATAGGTTTAATTAGAGATATACGAGGACCAGTTAAAAGAACGTTTGGAAGTAACAACGGATTTTACAAAAAGTAACAAATGCAGTGAAAAGAACAGGTTTCTTAAGTGATTTAAATGCTTTCAAAAGTATGAGAAGGATACTGAAAATAGTTTTTAGGCGGTTATACAAGAATTTTATTCAAAGCAGTGAATTCTCCATTTCTACCAATTCTAGACATTTTTGGCGGTTTGTGCATTCTCGGAGAGATGGTGGAGGTATTTCTTAAATTACGAAGGACGATTACGGCAATATATTGTTATAACGATCCACCTTCCATAGTGGACGCCTTTCGAGAATTTTTCCAATTGGTGTACCTTCTTTCTACATTAACTCCGATGCCTGTTGTTTCAACTACTCCGTGTGCTACTATGGTTGACTAAGTTTCTGTAACTGATATGGACGTGCTGTATACTATGAAATCCTTAAAAGATAATTGCACAGCGGGTAGTGATAGCATACCGGCCTTTTTTGTTTGGGATTGTGCAAATATATTATTCAATCTTGTTCTCGAAACGTCCACCTTCCCATCTTTATGGAAGATTGCCAAATTGGTGAGAAGTGTGTTGTTATAGCGTTATTAAATAATTTTGAGAAATGTTTGTACAAGTATATTTATGCTCAAGTTGGACCCTGGATTTCAAGTGACCAATACGGTTCCGTTGCTCAACGATTTACAGTAACTAATCTTGTTACAATTACCCAATACCTATCTGATAGTATTGATGCTGGGAGACAGGTAGATGTTTGTATACTGACCTAACTAAAGCTTTTGATCGAATCGACCACACCCTGCTTATTAATAAATTGGACAATATTGGATTTTCGTCTTCGTTTTTGTCTTTATTCCAATCATATCTTTTTTCTACAAAGCAATTTGTGACATATGTATATGGGATTTGAGTCTAATTACTTCACGCCAATATCTGGAGTTCTTCGGGGGAGTAATTTGGGTGCACTTTTGTTCCTGATATATATAAACGATTTATGTTATTAACTGAGCTATCCAAAGTTGTTATACGCAGATGATTTAAAAGTATATGCAACAATTAATAATTCTCAGGGTTGCAATTATTTGCAAAACCAACTTAATTCCAATTATCTGTACCTATCACTTGGCTGGGCTCCTTAACCTAGAGCGACTTCTAGGAGAGATTTAGGTGTCGTCTTCGACTTAAGACTGACCTTTACAGAGCATCTATCTAGTATTTGTACATCAGGGTTGAGTATGTTGGATTCAATATACGTGTTACACGACCATTTGCTTCTATAACAGCCATTCTTCCTCTTTATTTCGCTTTTGTTCGGTCTCGACTGGAGTATGCGTCCTTGGTCTGGTCACCTATATACATCTATCAGATACGTCTTCTGGAGTAGACTCAAAGTAACGGAGACGTTTATTCGGCATTAGATGTCGGGTGCCGTTAGACGTCGATCTCGTTTCGAAATCGTTGCTATGAATCTATCTTCAGCTTCAGAAGTCACCTGGGGTTGTCCACTTCGTCTTCTATCAAGATTTTGTCCTATCTCTCTTCTCCGGGCGAATGTCTAATACACAACTTTCGGTGAAATCTCTAACCATAGACCAACCTCTCTCTTGGTATATCGGTATATCTCGGGTAAAATCTGTACCTAAATGTCTCGACTTTGTGGATTATGTGCAAGAATTTATATCTGCATACAATAATTTATAACAGGGATCAACGATTTCACGATATGCCTATCAGTTGTATTATTTTAAAGGAATTTCACCTTGTTTCTGAACCAACACGTTAGGGAGCATAAACTAGTAAATATTACAATTACCCTATGATATATGTTAGAGTATATATAAAGGGGATTATTCGACTAATACTAAAATTAAATTAAATCAAATCAAATTAACTCAAATTAAATTAAATCAAATTAAATTAAATTGGTGATGAAATGTTGACAAATGTTAGGGGGAAGAGATCTGACGAAGAAAGACTGCATCAATGATAGATCTAAATGGGCCAGCGTGGATGTCACAAAATCAGAGATGCTGTTGAAGTTGTTACACATCAGGTGCACTGGGGACCTTATAAGGACATTTGTTCGAGCGCGACCACAGTAGAAGGGAAAGGAGGACCTGGAGCCGACTCTGGGAACAAGAAAATTACACTTCAATCCTGTTATGTACTAAACAAAACAAAAAATTTAGTAAAGAAATCGTTCGTCTGGTAGAAAGAGATACAAAATTAAATTTCCACAGCAATACATCATGTTCAAAGCCTCTAGGTGGATAAGACTCCTCCAACAGATAATAGAGAAATTTCAGAAATCTTCGCTGTATCGTCTCAATATAGTTTATGTGTGTTTCATAAATAGGAAACCAGACCAACGCGGCGTACTCCAGCCGATATCGAATGAGAGAAAAAAATAACGTAGATAGAGCTTGTATACTGTGAAAGTCCCTACAATTACGGTAAAGAAATCCATACATTTTATTACATCGCGATACCAACTGAAATATGTGATCAGAAAAATACAGAGTAGTATCAAAAAGCACCCCCAAATCTTTGACAGATGTTGACACCTGCAGTGGCACCCCTCAACGTTATAATTGTGAGTAATAGCTTGCTGACGCTTAGTAAATGTTATGGTAGTGCATTTTGAAATATTTAAGGACAATCTGTTAAGCTTACACCAACTAGAAACACAATCGATACTTCTTTGAAGCAAAACACAATCTGCAGTAGAATCAATGCTTAGAAACAGTTTAAAGTCGTCAGCGTACATTAGCGTTTCGCATTCAACAACACTAGCAATGTAGTTAATGAAGAGCAAGAATATTAGAGGTCCAAGATTAGATCCCCGAGGTAACAGAGGTAGCGATGTGCTCGGATGATACATAATTCCGATAGCATACTTGAAATTCTCTATTGATCAGGTACGACTGTAAGAGTGAGCGTAATGGTCCTGAAAATCCGAACGAATTCAGTTTTCGTAGAAGAATGT
The DNA here is from genome assembly GCA_023509865.1 of Trypoxylus dichotomus. NCBI lineage: Eukaryota > Metazoa > Arthropoda > Insecta > Coleoptera > Scarabaeidae > Trypoxylus > Trypoxylus dichotomus. Next base: position 5,096,711 of record CM042082.1, read on the forward strand.
AATGGTCTATCTGATCAAACGCTTTCTGGAAGTCCAGGTAAATAGTGTCAACTTGGCTTCTGTTGTCTATTGTTTCAGAGACATTGCGTAAAACAAGCGAGATTAGAGACGGTTGAACGCTGCGATACAAAGCCATGTTGTTTGTGGGAGATCCAACCGCGCAACTCTAAAGAAAGATGAGAAAAAAAAAGGAATATGTTCAAACGCTTTTGAAAAATTACAAAGTACGGTAATTATGGATTTCAGAGGGATCTCCTTTCTTGAGTACTGGGCATATCCGTACCAACTTCCAAACTGTTGGAAATTTAGACTGCTTCAAAACGATATTGAAAATAACGTGCAATCACGAACGACAAATTCCGGAACATTATCTGATCCCGATGTAAAAGAATCCTTCGATCGCCTAAGAGCCACCTCAATTTCTTCTAGTGTAATCGACGTAACTGTTATCGTCGAATTTATCATATCGTGAAAGGCAGGCAAGTGATTATTCCGGGACTGAGTGTATACGCTATTGGAGTATTCCGCGAAAGCATCTACTATATCAACTTATGGACGGTATATGTCAAATTGAGTGGTAACAATGGATTTAAACTCATACATGTATAAATTTAACATAATTTTTATAATTTTTAACCGATAAAAAAAATCTGTATTTGAAAAGTAATAAGGGTGTTTAAAGTGCATATGCCGGGTATACACATATCTTTATCGAATTTTAGAAGTTCTCGTTTCTTTCTCATGAAGTATTAGTTAGATGTTGCGTGGTTTCTTAAATCTCTAGGAGCCTTCGGAACAAGTTGAAAGTATATCAAGTGATAAAGCTGTGACTGTTATATAATCCACAAACAATATCCAATTTGCGCGGACTAATTAATAACCCAATTAGAAAGCATCTATTACAGATTCAATCCTTTGAATAGCAATTAAAACGATTTCCGCCTCACCAAGCCACCAAGCCTCGTTAATTTAATCAATAATATTTCCCTACAACGTTATAATTACCAAATAATTAACAAATTTTCCGTTACAGTAACCAAATCGATACTTACGCAAAATTACAATAACAAAAGAAACGGATAATAACAAGACGAACGAAAATGAACTCACTGATAAAAGGAAAATCAGCTGTTGATTGCTGAAGAAACATGCAACCGTCGATAAAGAGAAATGCGAGAAAAGAAAATCTCGGATCCTTATTTCTTTTCTTTCTCTTGCAAACGTTGAGAAATGAAAATTAATATACCTAATTTGATCTAACGATTCTTCCGAGTTGTTTTTGTTTTATTGCCGTCGCTTTAGCAACTCGGGAGAGCCAGACTTCAAAGAGATCCTTTTCTTGGCGATTCAATAAATTCGTTGAAGGTGAATGTGAAACGATTTGGCCGTTGTTTGATGTAGCCAATGTAAGTTCTGAGTTTTTGTATAATCTCGTTGATGTAACAAGTTCATAAATATGCGATGGAGATATCTGTGTATAATATTGCGCAAGATGTATTTGAAATATAACTAGAGCTGCCAAGTTTGTCGAGGTATCATAGCTATCACACCCACATCAGTAACTGACAAAACTAAACAGCTCATTTAAAGTAAATACATATTATTCGAAAAATGGCAGTATGAGTTTGGTTATAGAGAAAATGCAGGTTGATACTTATAGACGTAGTGTCATTGGTTCTCTCCAGAAAGGACGAGGTTTACTTAGTTATTCTCATCGAATTCGTTGATACGGTTTAGGCAGCAGATGGGTAGAAGTATATAAAGGATGCATGATATACACTACCGCTCAAAAGTGTTTAGGCACCCCTGTTTTCATGGATTATTCATATAATATTATGTTTACCAAAAAAACATAATAATAAAATGAAATACGTATTTGAAATGTAGTTCAGTAAGATAGACACCCATTATATCGCATAAGGTTTACTATCATTTACCTGCACTTGGTTGGATTACTATAAACTGTTTATTGCGGTGCAATTACAACAACAATCCCTCTGAATTTACTGGGTAAATTTAATCATCTGTTAAATAGTAGGTAATAATGTTTAAATTATCTTCCTAGAAGATTATAGTGAAATCTGTGAACTATAGTCAGTTGCAGTGTGGTATTTACTCTATTCACGTCGTGAGCGAAATATCCTGTGACATTTTTTTAAAATGCCTCCGCGAAGAGAAATTAGTACGGAAACACGTGCGATTATAATAGCTTACCATAAAAGTGGCATAAGTAATCGACAAATTGCCAAAAAAATGAAAATACACCACGCTACGGTTGCCTATAACGTAAAAAAATATCGGGAAACTGGCAGTTTTCTTAATAAAAGACGGAGTGGAATCCCAAAAGCGGCAACATCTGCAGATAATCGCAGAATAGTGGTTACCAGCAAGTTAAATAGATGCAAAACAGCCCCGGAAATCACCGCAGAATTAAATGTTGGTCGCCAAAAACTAGTCAGTGTTTCTACACTCAAACGTCGCATACAGAAAGCCGGGCTCCATGGACGTATTGCGCTGAAAAAGCCATTACTACGCAAACAAAACAAGCAAAAGCGACTTAAATGGGCTCGTGAACACCAACACTGGACCATAGAAGAGTGGAACAACGTCCTACGGACGGATGGGTCCAAATTTGAGAGTCCAATTCGTAAGAAGATGTGTGGGTGAACGTGCCAGAGAAGAGTGTATTGATGCTACCGTGAAGCATGGTGGAGGTTCTATTATCATTTGGGGCTGTTTTGCTGGCGTAGGGCCTGGTGTAGGGGACAAAAGAAGGCTACCGCGAAATTTGGAGAACCACGCAATACCTTCCGGAATTCGACTTTTGTGTCAAAATTTTATCTTCCAGCAAGATAATGACAAAAAACATTCCTCTAAATTATGTAAAGACTATTTACGCCATTTAGAAGAGGAAGGAACTCTCAAAATTATGGAATGGCCTCCCCGGAGCCCCGTCTTGAATCCAATGGAGTTACTATGGGAAGAACTAGATCGGGAAGTATCGAGATCGGCTCCGACATCAGCTACCGAATTATATGGATTATTTGTAGATGTCTTACACTGTATCAGTGTAATACATCTACATATAGACGTAAAATATAATAAATAAATTAGATTAAAGTTTTATACCTTGCATATAATCCGGTCTCTAGTTATTAGTATGTATATTGCATGTATGTTTTTTGTCATTCTTTCACTGCGTCTTTCTGAATTTCTTTTTTTTACCCAGGACTTCAGCTGCCGTTCTTTTCTCTGCTTCTGCATTTCTTCTACATTCTGCCATTCTTCATTTATATCTTTTTTTATTTCTGTAAATTCTTTTGTTTAATCTATCCTGGTAGAGCCCTCTTATACTTTTTTCTTCAAGTAGATATACAAAATCGACTTTCTAAATTTCATGACGTAACTGAAGACCCAGAATTGGTTCCTTATAGCCATGACATAGACCATGTCCTTTTATGTACAAGATTCTCTTTGGAAAGGGAGGTAGGGACGTGGTTGTTAATAGTACAGAAATTTTGCCATTCCTATTTGTGTTTTTTTTTCCTAAAAAATATGTTGAGGTGACATGGTTCAGAGTAAAATTAGAACTAATCTTGCCCTAGGCAAATATGAACTATCCAGCAGGTATATCAGTAGGGAAGGTTACTTCTTACGAAAAATATTCCATCTTAGTATATATCACAGTTATCTCTAGAAAAAATTGAAACATTTTTATCAGAACACTGTGAGTTGAATATTACAAGAACACAAATTGGTATTATTCGCAGCAAACATCGCAATTATGTTCGTTTGTATATTATGGCATAGTACGACATTTTGGTCTACTGCAGCGATATGACTTCCAATGAAAAGATATCCAGCGACTTTACCTATTACAATTTACCTTTTAATTGCAACTTTTGCGTAGTAAAATTAAATTGTATTTAATAATTCCAATCCTAATTACACGTAAGTAATTAAATTCCCTGTTATTCGTACCGAAATCATTATCTTTTTTTATTATCCATGAATGTTGTATCAATCCTATTTCTCATGCTGATCGCTCTATTTACCGTGTAACTTCTCACCTAACGGTACGGCCGGTAATTTACGAACGTCTTAGTTCTTCTCCGGCGTCGACGTTTATTTAATTTACCTTCGCTTGATTGGAAACGTGTAATTTCGCATTAAATATGCTCCGAGATCGATTAATTCCGGATGGTTTAAGCCTAGCGAACCGTATTCGTTCACGCAGCTCGTAGCTCAAACTGCGAATCGATAATTTCATGCTAAATTGAATTCGTTCTTCTACGCCGATGCAGCGTGACTTGTGGGTTAACGCGCTTAAGACGGGGGACTTCTTATTTAGGCCGATCTGGAACTCGTTGAAAGTTGACCGGACCGTTTTGAAGGAGTTAAGAAAACGCTGCTATAGATTCTTTTTGAAACGGAGATGCTATTAGGTTTAATGAATGCGAAATGGTTATCGTTAAGAGTTCTAGTAGAAAGCTTTGACAATGATATATTGGTGGAGAAGCAAGATGTTTGCTTCTACAGACTATAGTGCATTTAAGGGCAAATTTTGTATTGGAATAGGTTTATAGAATAATTTTTCTAACGTGTGTCATCATTTAAATGTGTATTTAATGGTGTCTAAAATCTCAAACACAAGATGAACGTCCATACATCCGTTTTCTTAAAAAAAAACTGACCTCTAGTGATGTGTTTGCTTCGTTCAGAACGTTAAGGATCCAACACCTATGAAGTTAACGATACCTTACCTATTGTATTAAGTTGGTCGTATTTTTAATAACAACATCGATTAATCAATATTTCCCGTGCTTTTTAAGTCTTCACTTATCGGCCTGCTACTCATAAAGTCGTCTACTATGTAGGAAATTAAAGATGATAGGCCCTATAACACTCCCGAAGGATTTCGAGCGTCGTCTGGAGAAATAACTTTAACTTTGCCAATTCGTCGGTGACGCTAATATTCTTCCCATACACCAGCTTGGTTTTCGATGTTTGTAAATGCACGTATTAATATAAGTCGTATGTATGATACGGGAGAATTCTGTATCAGAATACGCCACATGCATAAGTTTAGATCAGTTTTACCTAGAGCAATTTCGACCGCAACAGGTTTTATTAACGTACCAATGCTGAAATCCAGTTTTAAAAATTCTTTGAGTACATATTACAAGATCTAGTTATTACTCGATTATGTGGATAGTAGAGAGTTTCTGGGCCCTACTTTTACAGTATGCAAGAGTGATCGAAAGTTTGCTTTACTTTGGGAGGGGGTCTACTGAAGAAGGTGTTTTATCACCGCAAATCTGACAAAAAGTATCTATAAATTCCGTCTGCTTGTAGAAGCCATTGTTGTCATTCTAATTTTGAATATTCATGCAATAATTTATAGCAAATATTTAGTACATACCGACACAGTCATCACAGCAAAGCGCAATACTAAACTGAACTGTGGAACGCAGATAGAGATACAGTTAATCCTATGTTAGAGGTAAATGAAGTAGTGGAGATTAGGGTTGGGATGGTTTAGGCAGGTAGATTTCTCCAGTAATAGGGAATGCCGAGAATTATAATTATATGACAATTCTAATTTCGATTAAAAACAGATAATTTAGGTCTCGTAAATATTTAGTTAAATTTCACCGTGGTGCATCTCAAAAACTAGAGTTGCTAGGAAGATGTGCCATTTATTTTTAGGACCAGTACATCAGATATACTATAAATCAGCTCGTATTTTACGGACATCACGACAAAAAAAATTATTTTGTTGGGCTGTGATGTCATTGGACAAATATATTATTATTGTTACTTAATTTTTTTTTTGAAGTATCAAAACTGCAAGTTTGTTTTTAATTTCCCGGAATAAAATTGCTCCCTCTACTACTGCACAGAATCCCATCAACTAAACTAAATTACATCACGGAAAATATTATAAAGCATTATGCATTCGAATCCCCGTAGAGATACGTAGATGATGTTTTCTAGGTTTCCAGCTCGTGGGCATAAATCTCATTTCGTCCCATGTTTTTCAGCGAGATATCCCCCATTTTTTATCGGCCATCCTTCCCGTAATACGATATCAATCTATCCGTGGGCATATTGAATTCCCAGTCAGGCTCCCTCATCAATTCCTTCTCCCTTCCATCGGCAACGGTTTTACAACGGACCAGTCTCGAGCGTAATAAGACGAAAACGGCCGGTATTTATAAATTACTTTTTGTTTTCCTCTTTTTCCGGGCTTTTTATCGTGATGTTTGCTCGCGAAAAGAAAAATTGACGAGAATATTGTTTCATCGGCGAAATATGAAAAGTAATGGGATATATGGGACCAAATGCAGAGGGTCGTAGAAAAATATATGTCTGAAGAGTTTGGTTTCCATAAAAAAAACGTGGAATTAGCGAATACTTTAAAGCCAACAAGCTTAGAAGGATAACATGCTTCTTTCTTTTGTTAAAAAGTACTGAGGTGATAGTTATGTTTTAAAAACAATATTCTCCAAAGGTTTCCGGTTGTTGTTACCACAAATAACTATTGTTTCCGTAAAATTGCCGATTGCATTTGGAACGTTTGCGGTTCAGTTTCACCAATAACTCGACGAATGTTTTGCTTCAAGGCATCAGTCGTTCACGGATTGTTAGAATAGACTTTGTACTTGAAGGAGCTCCATAGGAAAACGTTACAGGACTTTGAAGGCCATTCAACGTTACCATTTCGAGAAGTGACACGATTAGGAAAACGTGTCCTTAACGAATCCAATGTTGAATAAATACGTAGGCTTCCACAGCCAGAGTCAGTAATAAACGAAATATTTCCGGAAATTGACCTTGTGACTATGAGATACATAGAAATAAAATAAGAGTAAGAGGAAAATGAAATAAAAAGAAAAGGATAGAAAGAAGAAAAATAAAGAAATGTAGAAGTGGGGAGGTGAAAAAGAAAGAAAGGTCAAAGGAGTAAGAGGAGGAAAGAGAGAAGGGAGACGGAAAAAAGAGGATAAAAGAAAGAAAAAGAAAAAAGAAAGAAAAGAAAAAGAATAAAAAAGAGAAAGGTATCTCGCCGTATCGCCTCTGTCGTAGGAGGCGTCTTCAGGAGAAACACGCAAACCAAGGTGGTCCAGTTGGTTGGGCAAGGGGGGGGGCGGGGATTGCAGAAGCGGTTTCCAAATCGCGGACAGATGATATCCGTCTTCCCTATTGATATCAGCGGGGACGTCATCTTTTGGCTTTATCATTTGGCCTCACGGTAGAGATAGTTTTCTTGATCATCTTAGCCAACATTCCGACATAAAATTCACCATAGAAGTGCAGAAGAACATTGACCACCTTGGAATCGAGACGTAGCAATGTTTAACTTTCATTTCTATACAAGTTACTTCAGAAAAAAATCAGTTAATGCATAGCAATAATTTAAATTTTGAAGGCGTACAAAGCTAGATTATTAGTCAAAATTCCATACGGAGATGTGTAACTCTGTAGATCGTCGACGAAGTGAGATTTTCGGTTTTTGAGCAACGTGGTCACGTACTCTAGCAATATTTTCATCGGACCGAGCACTACGTCGATGCGATACATTGGCACATTTAAATTAAACAAGCGCTCTAATTTTCACAGGATTACGGCCAAAACTTACAGGCTTCATTTCATTTTCCCACAAAAATGGAGATTTTCGTAATAAGTTTTTACAATTCTTACACTTCCATAAAAAAAAGGTACGTAACTAAATTGCCGGCCCACTGGATGACACAATGGGATATAAATTTTTCAGGTTGGGTTCTTTATATTTAAAAATCAAGTAGTGGTTTAAATTATTATATTTTCTCTTGATGAGAGAAAACATTGTGTTTTTAGAAAACAAAGTTCCATCAGAAAGTTTCTAAAGTAAGAATATTTCATAATTAACATGAAGTATAACAACGTCTTAAGGTAGTTTAACAGGATGCAATTAGATTCTAATAATTAAGATTATAATAGCTATAATGTATAAAGATATAAACTTATATTAGAAAGGATTAAATCAATAATTCATAGTAGTACATCCGGTTCATTTACCTGTACGACAACTATCGCAATTATTGCCGTTTGTTACCCGCTTAATTAAGCTAGAAAGCGCTTCGTACAATGTAAATTGATTTCAATAATTAAACAACATTGATTATGGACTGATTTAACCGCAACGATTGTCACATGATTTTCTATGGTTGTATATCCTATACTTACTTCAATCGTACTTTTAATTAAAGTGAAACGATGAGCACTATCACATGACTGTACAAAAAAACATTATTATTATTATACGATATCCAACGGGAAAGTAGTCTTTTTAGAGACAATCCTTCATCTAAATTATTTAGAATTGAGGTCTTTGAAATTTCCAATTATGTCTCAATCTCGCGATGGCGTCACATGTTAATTTTCCTCGATATTCTTGCGCACAGCATCGACGTTTTCCTGAGTGACTGCAAATTTTGCTTCACCTGCTTTTGAATCGTCGCTAAAACTAGTCCGTCCATATTTAAATTCTCCATACCAACTAGAAATTGTTGATTAATGTGGTCAGAGATAAGAGATATTATTAGGGGATGGCAACTTCATAACATGAAATCACAATTGCGTTTTATGCCCTCTACCTTAAGAAAGTAAATTAAAATCCGTAACGCGGTAGTTTTAAATTTATATATTTCCTTTTTTGAATTTGCCTATATATGTTATTGATATTGTGCATTTTTATAACACTAATATGTGATCAAATTAATCGACAAGGAAAATGCATGGCGAAAAGAGAAATTGGCTTGATTACATATACACTACCGCTCAAAAGTGTTTAGGCACTTTCACTGAAATGTATAAAAACTCAGCAAAAATGTTAATAATATTTATTTTTTATGTACAGATATACGTACATGAATAAAAATATATTAATAAATGTGAAAATTAAAACGGTTAATTTAAATTTTGTTTTCATCGATGTGACCTCCTCTTGATTTAATAATTGCAGCACACAATCGAGGCATTCTCGCAATAAGTTTTGCCAGAGTTTCTTATGTTATTGAGGTCCAACCCGATTACAATTTGTTCCACACGTCAGTAGGTGATGTCGGAGCCGATTTCCGTACTTCCTGATCTAGTTCTTCCCATAGTAACTCGATTGGATTCAAGTTGGGGCTCTGGGGAGGCCATTCCATAATTTTGAGAGTTCCTTCCTCTTCTAAATGGCGTAAGTAGTCTTTACATAATTTAGAGGAATGTTTTGGGTCCTTATCTTGCTGGAAGATGAAATTTTGACCCAAAAGTCGAATTCCGGAAGGTATTGCGCGGTTCTCCAAAATTTCGCGGTAGCCTTCTTTTTTTAATATACCATCAATTTTCACAATGTCCCCTACACTAGTGCCAGCAAAACAGTTCCAAATTATGATAGAATCTCCACCATGCTTCACGGTAGCAGCAATACATTCTTCGCTGGCACGTTCACTCACAGATCTTCTTACGAATATGCGTCTTCGGGTTCCGAACAGCTCAAATTTGGACTCATCCGTCCATAGGACGTCGTTCCACTCTTCTATGGTCCAGTGTTGGTGTTCACGAGCGCATTTAAGTCGGTTTTGCTTGTTTTGTTTGCGTAGTAATGGCTTTTTAATCGCAATACGTCCATGAAGCCCGGCTTTCTGTAGGCGACGTTTGACTGTAGAAACACTGACTAGTTTTGGCGACCAACATTTAATTTTGCGATGATTTACGGGGCTGTTTTGCGTCTATTTAACTTGCTGGTAACCACTATTCTGCGATCATCTGCAGATGTTGTCGCTTTTGGTCTTCTACTCCGTCCTTTAGTAAGAAAACTGCCAGTTTCCCGATATTTTTTTACGTTATAGTCAACCGTAGCGTGGTGTATTTTCGTCTTTTTGGCAATTTGTCGATTACTTATGCCACTTTTATGGTAAGCTATTATAAGCGCACGTGTTTCCGTACTAATTTCTCTTCGCCGAGGCATTTTAAAAAATTGTCACAGGATATTTCGCTCACGACGTGAATAGAGTAAATATCACACTGCAACTGACCATAGGTTACAGATTTCACTATAATCTTCTAGGAAGGTAATTTAAACATTATTACCTACAATCTAACAGATGACTAAATTTACCCAGTAAATTCAGAGGGATTGTTATTGTAATTGCACCGCAATAAACAGTTTATGGTAATCCGACCAAGTGCAGGTAAATGATAGTAAACCTTATGCGATATAATTGGTGTTTATCTTACTGCACTACATTTTATATACGTATTTCATTTTATTATAATGTTTTTTTGGTAAACATAATACTATATGAATAATCCATGAAAACAGGGGTGCCTAAGCACTTTTGAGCGGTAGTGTATGTCCAAGGCTGTATTGTGTTTCCATTCACACTATCAAAAACATCGTTAAAAATAGGACTAAAATAATTGTTAATAAGAATCTGTACTATAGTAATCACTAAAACACTAACTAAAAGCTAAACATAAATATCACAAGAACAATTTGACAACCAAAACTGACGAGCAGGAGAAATAAAATAACTTTCAGCCTTGTTCCTCAAACATGTCTACATAAAATCATATAGATTTCACCAGTAGTAAACATACAGCGTTGCCTACCATCAGAAAGTAAACTAGAACTTGTATCACCCCATATTATAAACAGAAACCATCTCGGCGAGGCGTTCTTGTTAGGATAATTATCTTCCAAAATTATAAAAATAATTGCGCGAAAATGTTAATCGCATTTTTCAACTAACTTGTCAGCTTTGACAGTTCGTTGTATCCACAGCATTATGTATAACGCACTGAAACGTTGGATTTAAGTTAACTAAAGATTGAGGTTAATTTTTAGTACTGACATTGCATTAGCAGCGCCTTCTATCTCTCTGTATGGAAAACTTAAAAGACATAAATGTTTACGGTAGTGAAAATCAAGAACATACAACGTATAACTGTAGAAAAATTTCGCGCTAGAACTAAACGACGCTAACTTTCCTCTTTAGCTGTGACACATCTCACGTCAAAACACGACCGATGTTTTCTCTTAATCAAATCGCACCTATACCATTGCATTTTCAACCGGAATACAAGCGCTTACAGTATAGAAACAACGGTGTCTCGTACACAGCCGCCTACATACATACAATACCGCGTTAATGAATGAGACGGTAATGACCGGACAGCCGACAAAAGCTACAAACCGCCCGGTATGTATTCGTACACGTGTCAAATGGGTAATTGAATATTAATAACATCAGCGCGACGATGAGAGCGAGGCCGCCTCACTCGATATGCTTGCGAAATTTCTCATCAAATATGCAAATTCGGTACGGTCCGACGGTAGGCATCTAGGGCGTCGTAACACCTAAACTGCTCGGACAATGTTACATACGTATCTGGTTTCGACGTCCCGCAGGAGCACGGAGCTCTTCCTGCGTAGGCGGTGGTTCGTGACAGTTAGACTCGACTACGTCTTCAAATAGATAGAGATTCAATACAAGATTAATTAGTGGGTATAATGACTAATAAATTATGAAATGAAATGCTGTGAATCGACACGACAGTTATAAGTAGTCTGGGAAAAGAGTGGCAGGTCTCAGTGCCCTGCAGAGAACAACGTGGAAGAGTGAAGCTGGCGGCACGGAAAATCGAGTAACCGTAGCAAAGCACGCTTGTTCAGTATTATTCAATTGGTGGAGTACTTGTCAGGACGCATATACTTAGCAAATGAGCTATTTTTCGGAAACGGCGTAATTCGAATCAACTAAAAAAAAAAAAAATAGCGAGTGTGCCGGATTTAGAATACGAAGTCGAACATCGTTAAGAAACTTTATGCCATCTGTTCGTGGCTGTGTTCAAAGGAGAATTAAAGTAGAATTGAAAGATGAAAAATTGTGATTATGTGTCTATTCATTAGTTTGTGAGTTATTGTGCTAAGAGTCACGCTACTTTTGTTATTTTCAAAACAATGGATCAAAAAAAATTTCGTGTTTTAATTTTACACTGCTTCTTGATGGGAAAAAATACCGTTCAAACGAAGCAATGGCTTGAAAAGTGTTATGGGGACTCCGCTCCATGAGAAACAACAATAAAACGTTGATTTGCTGACTTCAAACGTGGTCGTAGAGACACCGATGATGCAGAACGCGGTCGACGTCCAAATGAGGCGGTAACACCAGAAAACATCAAAAAAATCCGCAAAATCGTTTTGAATGATCGAAAAGTGAAGTTGCATCGTAAAGATACCAAAAGAGCGTATTGGCTTTATATTGCATGAGCATTTGACTATGAGAAAGCTCTGTTCAAAGTGGGTGCCACGTTTGCTCACTGTTGACCAAAAACAAGAACGCGTTGATGATTCTGAGCAGTGTTTGGCCATGTTTAAACGTAACAAACCGGAATTTTTGCGTCGATATGTGAGAATGGATGAAACATGGATCCATCACTTCACTCCGGAATCAAAACGATCGTCATCTGAGTGGACATCAACTGGTGAACCTCGTCCAAACCGCCCGAAAGCACAACAATCGGCTGGAAAGATTACGGCCTCGGTATTTTGGGATGTGCGTGGTGTAATATTCATCGACTATCTTGAGAAAGGAAATACCATCAACAGTGAATATTATATACCGTTATTGGAGCGTTTGAAGGCCGAAATTGCAAAGAAACGACCGCATATGGCAAAGAAAAAAATGTTGTTTCATCAAGACAACGCACCATGTCACAAGTCAATCAAAACAATGGCAAAACTACATGAATTGAACTTCGAATTGCTTCCACATCCACCGTCTTCGCCAGATTTGGCTCCCAGCGACTACTGGCTGTTCGCAGACCTCAAAAAAATGCTCGCCGGTAAGAAATTTCGCACGAATGAAGAGGTTATCGCTGAAACTGAGACCTATTTTGAGGCAAAAGATAAATCGTCCTACAAAAGTGGTATTGAAATGTTAGAGCGTCGCTGGAATGATTGCGTTGCTCTTGATGGAGATTACGTTGATGAATAATGCTAATTTTGAACCAAAAAAAACATATTTTCTTTGTTAGGCTCGGGATCTTTCAGCCCTTGGTTTCTATTTTTGACAATGAAGCACCACATCAGTCAACAATTTCTCGTTGGTATGGAGGCGGACGCATTAGTTTTAGCGACGATCCAAAGAGGGAATTCGCTGAAAACGGCAGTCACTCGATGAAACGTCGATGCAGTGCGCGAGACCATCAACTGAGATCGTCATGTGATATATCGCAAGATTGAGGCATCATTAGGATCTTCAATTCAAAATATTTTACATGAAGAATTGTATTGTGTAGAGAGATTTTAGTTCCCCGCTGGATGCCGCATCTGTTGCCCGCAGAACAGAAAGGGGCTTGGCTGAACCGCTGAAAAAAACTCTAGACCGCTACAACGCCGAAAATTCTAAAAACGGGTAAAACGTCGTCAGTGTTAATGAATCTTGGATTGAAATAAACGCTAGTAGTCTATTTTGGTATTGCAAAGTGAAGAAAAACCGACAAAAATTATCCGTTCTCGAGATGTTTCCTAACAGATGGTCATATGGCAAGAATCCCTCTACAAGATCAAAGAACTGTTACTGCAGATTCATCAAGAATATGCACGTTCACACACAGCACGCAAAACAATTGAATTTTTAACGCAACAAAACGTCGAATTGTTAGACCATCACCTCCCTACAGCTCGGGACTAAGTCCCAATGATTTCTCTAGATTTTGCAAAAATGAAGAACGGATTGCGCGGTTAAAAGTTCTAGGCCTCAGAAGGAGCAGCTGCTGCCTTCAAAAAATTAAGTTTTGGCTATACCAAAAAAGGAGTGGAATAACTGTTTCCCGAGTTGGTTCGAGTGCATGCAAAAATGCATGTATTAGTCTTCATGGAGAATACTTCAAAAAACAATCGTCTTTAAAAGCTATCTACTGTTTTATTACAGTTCTATATGCAACACTTAATAGACAACCCTCGTAAAACTCGTTCCAAAATATTTGTTTCCGCCTCCGCTAATGAGCATTACATAATCATCGATCCTGTATATGGCATATCCAGTCTGGTTAGTTTCTTGTTACCCCAAAATTATTTAGGCACGTTTGCTTATCTTTCCCAGTAGCCCTCAGCCTAAATTACGCTCACCATAACTAAACATAAAAGCTCGTGCTATTAACTTAAAGGATAAATCTTAAGGATCCTGCGGCTAATGCGATCGTCTTCCACGATCATTTTCATCATTGCCTTTTCCGTAATCTCCAAGCTTCGTGCGACTATAAATAATAGAATAAAGCTATAGAGAGAGAAACGGTTCCCAATAAATCCATTTATGATAGATTCGTCTTTTGCGAAAAACTTTTATGGTATATTTCATAAAACGTCACCAGCGCCGTCGCTATTGTTATCTGGAAATTAAACCCTAACGATCCGTGGCCATAAACTCTAGCGTAGCATTTTTACGGGTCAAGACGCGTCCTACAATTCGACTTCCATCTTTCGCGTGCGTCGGTGTATCCGTTTCGGAAAGACGGCGTCTTATTTTCAGCCCTTTCGAACACGCCGGGGCCGCTACGGAATCAAACAGCATAATAAAAATTCTTTATCTTCCTTATATCATCGCGGAGCACGACAGCGACAAACAACCCGGGATTTCATTAACATATAAACAGGGTATGTGGATCTGATGGAAAAGAAAAATAAGCGAAAGAAACGAAGGGACAGTGGAAAGGGGCATGTCGACTTCTTTTCGACTGTCTTCAGGAGTTAAGGGTAACACATGGAAGGGATAGGAAAATTTAATAAAAAAAAGCCTATCGTGCTTTTGGTTTGTTTTATCAACGAACAAGTTCACCTAAAAACTTCAGTTTGATATTCGATTAGGCCGTTTTCAATAACTATAAGCAAATACCAGAATATTCCATAAGAATTGTATTGCTTCATTAAAGAATAAAGTTAGAAATAATTAGAAGGAAATGGGATGATAAGAAAGAGGCACCAGACGACTAGAAAAAGGCACTAACTGTGCCAATATATAAATAAGCTATAAGAGAGATTGCAATAGTTATAGATCTGTCTTCCTATTAGGTTCAGTCATGAAAATACTAGAACAGATAACACTGGCCAACATATTTTTTTTTCTGCTGACCAAGATCTTGGACTTGATCTCAAGAAATATGGGTACGCTAATGCCAAATATGAAACCTATATTCCCCCATCGCGTCAGGTTTTTCTTCTATAACGTATATTCACATGTATAGCAGTAAACTCCACTCACACAAATTAATTAATTATGCGGAACGCAGCGTTTCGGGAGCACGTGGGCTCCCATTGTCAACCGTGTTACCGACTGAAAGTAAAAACTGTATCACACATGCAAATTATTTTCTACGCAGGCTCTAAAATTTCTAACCATATGACTATTTACAATCTACTAGGTGGCCTCATGCCTTTTACGGGGAAGGATGGACCGAAAGCGAACCGTATCATTTAACAGGGTCTATGGTAATAAATCCATCAAACTCGAGTGTGCAATTGGGGATGGTTCTCTGTTCAATAAGTTTCCGTTCTTTTTCATATATACCGTTTCGTACGCGTCTAATTCTCTATACGAGTTCACGTTTTTAAGTAGTGTCAGATTTTTTAAATCAATCTTATGTCCGGATTTTACCATATGCTCTGCTACGCTTGATAGTTCAGGTTTGTCGAAACGATAGTGTCTAATATGTTCTTTGAACCTCGTTTCGATACTCCTTTTGTTTGTCCAATATAAACTTTCTCACAATCATTGCATGCGATTTGGTATATTCCAGACTTTTTTATCATCTCCGGTTTATCTTTGGGATTCCCTAAGAGATTCTTTAAGTTGTTTTTTGACACAAAAGACACGTTCATGTTTAGTTGTCGGAAAATTTTACTTAACCCTTTTACTGTTGGGTGAAAAGGAAGAGTTATAAATTTCTTGTTACCGGTGTTTGTTGATGTCAAAGTCGTGGAATTTCTGATGTGTTGTTTGTATTGGACCTTCCTTAAAATACGGTCGACATCCATAGAAGAGAAACCATTGTACCTCGCTACATCTTTGATATATTTTAATTCTTTGTCATACCTGCTCTTGTTTAGCGGAAATCTGACGAGTCTATTGACCAGAAAACTAATCGCGGACATTTTTGTTGTTCGCAATGGTGCGAATCAAACGTGATGAATCTGTTGGAATTAGTTTCTTTTCTGTAGATGTCTATTTCTAATTTATTATTATTGCGTATGACTAGAGTATCTAGAAACGGAAGGCGATTGTTCACTTCTTCTTCAATGGTAAACTTGATCGTGGTAAATTTTGAGTTCAGTTCTGCTAGAAAATCTTGTATGTTTCCTTTGTTGGTGTCAAACACAGCGAAAATATCATCTACGTACCTAAGCCAAATTCTCGGAAATATTTGGTTTCTTTTTTA
This sequence comes from Trypoxylus dichotomus, assembly GCA_023509865.1. Classification (NCBI taxonomy): domain Eukaryota; kingdom Metazoa; phylum Arthropoda; class Insecta; order Coleoptera; family Scarabaeidae; genus Trypoxylus; species Trypoxylus dichotomus. The sequence goes on from CM042082.1 coordinate 5,113,181, forward strand.
AGGTTTGTTTCAAATTTGCTCATGAAAAGGTTCGCAATAAAAGGCGATAGAGGATTACCCATCGCCGTGCCTTCCACCTGTTCGAACCATTTTCCGCCTATTTGAAAACAATTTTGTGACATGCATAATTTAGTTAACCTTTTATATTCCGCGGTTTTCACATCATCTACGTTATTTAATTTCAAAAATTCAACCAAATACTCCATCGTTTCTGGAATTGGTACGCTTGGGAAAAGTGAACAAACGTCGAATGATACAAGGACTTCCCCATCTTTTAATTCAATCTTTTCAATTTTATTTACAAAATCTACGGAGTTTTCTACACATAGGTTATCTACTTTATGGGGCAAGTTCTTATATTCATTCACTAGCCATTTGGACATCCTTCCCCGTAAAAGGCATGAGGCCACCGAGTAGATTGTAAGTAGTCATATGGTTAGAAATTTTAGAGCCTGCGTAGAAAATAATTTGCATGTGTGATACAGTTTTTACTTTCAGTCGGTAACACGGTTGACAATGGGAGCCCACGTGCTCCCGAAACGCTGCGTTCCGCATAATTAATTAAATTGTGTGAGTGGAGTTTACTGCTATACCTGTGAATTGTACATCCACACAGTCCTTGCAATCGTCATATAACGTATATTGTTTGGCGAAATTGGGGTTTATAAAGGAAAAGTTTCCACTACTAAGTTGCGAAAGATTACGCAGACAAGAAAGCTATGGTCGCGAACAACTTTCTTTGGAACAAAAGCGCCTACAATTACAAAGATCTTCAAAATGCTTCAAAAATTTCACCGCCTAGGTTATAACACGAGCACAAAGCTTATTCGCGATAAAGAAGGCGAGAGATTTCATGAAGATTTAAAAGTCATGAAAACTCGGTATCAAGGAAGATGGGTTCCTCGTGTGATGTCTGACTTCTGTAGTATTCAAAGGAACTGTCAAACCAAAATACACAGCTGAAAGTGCAGCAGACGAAAATTTATTCCCTGATTGGTGTTTGTGCTTTTACAAGTACTCTTCAAATTGTTTAATGATTATTAAAGTATATACTTGTATTATATTCGTGACTGATATTGTATTTAAATAAATAAACGTTATACTTTGTCTATACCTTAACAGTTCTTAAGTAACAATTTAGCATGGCATAGACTTAAATTTTGATGAGACATAAAAGTTAATATGATTTTTAGATTCAGCACAACCAAATTAGTAAAAAACAAATCTCATATAGAAGCCAGCAAAAGTTGTGTTGGGCGGTGTAGTAAACAAAAGTAATAAAGCAAATGATATGAAGAGCTTCGCAAGAAAAGAACATGTTTTTTGGGATTTATAGACTGAGAGAAAGCTTTCAATACATGAAATTGAAATATTTACTATAGCAGAGTGTAGAACATTGAACCCTTCTCAGTGTTAAGTACAATCAAAGCGATACTTTAGCTAAAAGTAAGTAGTAGCGTATATCCTAAGCCACTGGCGTTTGAGAATTTTGAAAACAATGGTGTCTGCTCTTATTCTCTTAAATTATAAAGTATTAAAAACGCATTTCCGATATTGAGCAAACTGGTGGCAGAAAGTGGCCGTCGCTTTTCTCCGCAGAAGATTCAGATGTAGCCAATTAACGTGCCTAACAAATGAATTCTGTCAGAGCTCAAAAAGATTAACAGCTTCGTTGTAGATGGATACTTTAAGAAACTAGAAGGAGTTTTGACAAGGGAATAGAAGGTTGGTGTCGTTAAACCATTCGCAAAGAACAAGAGGTTTTGGCTAAAAAAGGAGTCAATCGAGTTCGTTTGACAATTCCCGAAAATTGCTCGTGGAAGTGTATCAGGCCAAGCTATATCTCCTTACACTTTGTTCACGGATGCGAGAATGACGGCAGAATGGGCTGATAATCTTCTTCCTGGTACAAAAGTCACAACAACCACTAAGGAAGCTAGCGTGACGAGCTCCACATTTGTTTCACAGCATCATCCCTATGCAGCTTATAGAAACCTGAGAATAACGCCTTTGAAATTCAATGGGGTTTAATCTCATTTAGATATAAGTATTGTAGATACCGTCGAATAACTTGGCATAATATTTCTTTGTTGATCGAGAATGAACTCTAGCCAATGGACAATTCTGTCTTGATGTGAATGAAGTAGTTCGAAATTTCCTATTAACTGAAGCAAAGTACTAACTAAGCAATAACTTGGAAATATTTCCACACAGAAGGTTTTGCTGATCTATCCATGACGCCTTCTAATATAACAACCAGATTCAAAGCTATTGGAATCTATCCTTTTTGTCCAAACATTATTCCTGATTTTGCATGTATGATAACATATCTCATTCAAGAAAATATATTTGTATTTTCTTCCATCAAATCCACTGCAAACACTTTTGTTTTGTAGTCAGCGATCCAAAAGTGTTACAAGCTATTTGAGCTTGTCGTAACCGCAGGAGCCTTAAGGCGTAGAAACATGTTAGTAAAGTGTTCCATGGCCTTGGTTCTAGACTCCTTCGCCGTTAAGGCTGAAGCCCTGTTAATTATTTTCCTAACGGTGTATGTTGACTCGGGAGAATAGTGAACCCATCCGGAAAAGTATTATCACAGCTGTGAGTATTGGGTTTGATTGCCGATGCGGAGGCATGACGCAGGATTTTGTGCGCTTGGAGTTATCGTAGTGATGAAGCAGATGCTCACAAGTAAACATCTCTCTACCTTAACTCATATGGCACCCAACTTCCTTGTTTCTGAATCAGTCCCATGGCTTTGATGCGTTTTGAAATGGCTTGTGGAGATGCTACCAATTCTTCTCGCGTTTGACACGAATCTTCAAGAGGTAATACCTCTAATTCTATATATTTCATCTTCCACTACCACGCCGGTCCTTGATGTCAAAATCACCGTACTTCAAGAGTTGAAACCACAATTCGTTTCATCACTAGTAGCGGTCTTGCCAGACGTACTTGAGAATATTTGATGTGCCTCAGCCGCAGATTGCTTCATATTGAAACAGAAAACTAAAACCTCCAACAAATAAGGAGAATTTGGCTCACAACCTGACATCCTCAATCAAATCAAATCAACTAATATTTCGATGGGGTTATGTTAACAAATGTCTAAGCTTATTGTAATAATGTCTACATCTGTTTATTTAAACCACTAATATTGTCATTCTCACGGCAATAATTGGATCACAGCTCATAACATTGCTGTTTTGTCTGATTTAAGAATATCACAAACCATTTAAAAAAATACATGTTGAAGTACATACTTTATTACAAGCTGAAGATAAACGTTTATCCTTTCATATCCTTTCATAGTGGATAAATTTTCCGGGTAACAATAATGTTAGCTACAACTTTAGCAAAGCGAATTTCCTCTCTTTATATAGCGATATGCTTGCAGTCGACTGGAGTTTCTTGGATGAATACAGTGATGTGGATGTCGCTGTTGAGGCATTTTATAATACATTATACTCCGTTATAGATCGTTCAGTTGAGAAAACTAAACGTCCTACCTCCACGTTTCCTCCATGTGCTAAAATAAAACAACGTCTTAAATTAAAAGAATTTTACTTCAAGAAGTGGAAAAGAACAAAAGCGATATACTATTTTAATGAATTCAAACGATTGAGATCTCTCACAAAGAATGAAATTAGAGACGCATACAAAGCTTACTTGGCAGATGCTGAAATTAATATCAACAGAGATCCTAAGTTGTTCTGGCGCTTCATTAACAACAAGAAAACGTCTTCCAGAATTCCGGGAAGTATGCAGTATGACGGCAGAGAATTTACCCAGCCAAACGAAATCGTGGATGCCTTTTCCAGTGTCTTTGCGAGTGTGTATAAACCTAGTGTTCAAAATGTATCTTTCAACTCTTTTCTCGATTATAATAATTTTTGTGTTCATGCCTTCTCTGAGTTGGATGTGGGGAACAGTATCAGGAGACTTAAATCTAATATGACAACTGGAGATGATGGAATACCGAGCTTCTTTGTACGTGATTGTGCTCCTGTTCTGTCCTATCCACTGTCAACTATATTCCACCTAGCGATAAGCACGTCAACTTTTCCAAAGGTTTGGAAAATTAGCAGAATTACCCCCGTATTTAAGAAAGAAAACCGATCTAACATTGCTGATTATAGGCTTATAAGTATACTACCCAATTTCGCTATTTTTTCGGTATTTGAACATTTGCTTTACAAAGAAATATCTACCTGCATAACTCCTTTCATATCTGAGCATCAGCAAGGTTTTGTTGCAGGTAGGTCGACGATCACTAATTTAGCATGCATGGGCCAATATCTTAGTGAAGCGCTTGATAAGCGAAATCAGGTGGATGTTATTGACGTAGATTTTTCTAAAGCTTTCGACTGCATTAACCACGAGATGCTACTACATAAAATGGACAAATTTGGTTTTGGTGTGGGTTTCCTGACGTTGATTGAGTCTTACCTTACTGGAAGGAAGTGTTATGTCTGCTACAATGGTTATTCCTCTACGCCGTTTTCTCCAACATCAGGTGTTCCTCAAGGTTCAAATCTTGGACAACTTCTCTTCAATTTTTATATAAATGATTTACTATCTCTGTTTACGTGTCACGTCTTAGCATACGCAGATGACGTAAAGATATTTAATACTGTTGGTAGCATTTTCGATTGTAAACATTTACAAGACAATCTTCTTCGCATTAATACTTGGAGCAAGGTCAATTATCTCCCTCTGAACATCAACAAGTGTACTGTGGTTTCCTACAATAACACTCACACTACTTTATACTATAACTACCAAATTAATGATGCAGCCATACCACGCAATATCAAAACTTTGGATCTTGGTGTTTTGTTTGATAATACACTGTCATTTACGGAACATATTTCGTCCATGTGTTCATCTGCTTCCAAAACTCTCGGTTTTGTCATGCGTTCTTGCAGGCATTTCTCAGACTTAGGTGTAATGAAACGTTTATATTATGCCTACGTTCGTTCTAAGCTTGAATACGCCTCCATTGTTTGGTATCCCCGTTATTTACACCAAGAGCTTATGATCGAACGCGTTCAAAAGAAATTTCTAAAATATCTCTCCTTTCGAATGGACAACGTGTATCCTGCAAGAGGTATCGAGTATTATAGCGTACTTGTTGAGCATGGTTTTCTATCTCTTGCTGACCGCCGCGAGCGTAACAGTGTGGAGTTTCTTTGCAGGATCCTGAAAAATATTGTCGACTCGCCAGCCCTTCTAGCGCAAATAAACTTTACCGTACCTACTCATCATACTCGCTACTATAATACAATTCAAGTTCCTAGAGCTAATACCAACATTTTGCTTAAGGCACCTCTCAGTCACATGGTGAGGAACGCAAACAAATGGGATCTGGAGCCATTTTTGTGAGTCTTTCTTTTTTTTTTGTTTCATTATTATATACATTTTCAGCATGTTATTATTGTAGGCAACACGATTTTAATTATTTTATTTTAAATAAGAATTGTATTGTAATTTGTCCTGTAATTGGCCCTTGGGCTGTTGGGCAATAAAGGATTATTATTATTATTATATATTACAATTTCACCTGGAGTTCAAATGCAGTTCTCTTAGGGTGGCAATATATAGAACGCACCTGCCCCATTTAAACTTTACAGAAATTTCCATGGTTTCACACTTAACCGCAATCCATATTTTTCTCGGTGAATTCGCTTAATAAATTATTGTACTCCGCTACAACTAACATTCTACCGAGTAACTATGCGTTCGCCCACGTCAAGAATTCGATACATTCTAGCCGGCCGTTTGCGCAAACATTAGCTCTAAACTCGCGCCAGCCAGACTAAAAACGAATCGTTTCGGGGGCGATAATACTAGCGGTCGCTGCTAGAGCGTATAGTTTGGAATTTACGGCTATCCGTACTAAAAGCGGGGACCCTCCCATTTAGCTAATTGTCTCTCGTATTGTATAGTGAGGTAAGTACACCGCTTGGCGATGGTCATTTTCGGGAAGGCCGTATTGTCTTAAAGTTTGCGCATACGGCTTTGTCAACCTTTCACGCGATAAAATTTGCATCAAGTAAATTTTGCCCATAAAATTATATATCGTAACGGGCATTGTACGCATGTAATCGGTTAACGGGTTAATTGTCAAACTTGTTCGCATGCCGAATGGTTTATTTTCGGTCTTTGCACTTTGGAGGTGAGTTTAGGATAGAATTCTGTATTTTTAGAGCGGTATAAATTATACAGGGGATATTTTTTAAGTTTTGCAAACTGAGACATAGGAGGCGCCACAAATCAACGTTACCATTACGCTATGGAGACCATGGGAGTGAACCTCTTTTAATATTTTGATGTAGCAAAACATTTTTGATCAAATTTTAGTCTTGGAAGTTACAAAGAAAATTATAATTTATCACTATAGAGAGCCAACGTAAGTTTCGCATTATTTTAACTAATAAGTATTTGGCATTACTCAGATATTACGATGTATCAAGAGCCATTACTATATCAAGGTATTGATGAGATAGTGATTCGTCTCACGGTCTCTGTGGTGTAATGGTAACGCATCTGTTACTAAAACAAGGAGATATTGGTTCAAATCCTACCGGAATCCATAAGAAATATTTCATTAAATTGTAGCGTTGGAAGTTATAGAAAGACCTGTAATGTATCATTAACAAATCAACTAAAGTTTCGTATTACTTCAATTAGGAATTTTATTATTGAATACGTTCCTCAAGTATATTACACCAGCAGTAAACACTACTGAATATTAGAGATATACGACATGATTATGCTATAATGTACGTAAAAGGTATACATATAATCTATTATTTAGTAAAAATAGTTTTTACACGTGCAGAAGTGATGAACTGTTAGATTCTTATAAGCAATAGTTTTCAAAACTTGGACTTTATAGAATCTACTATAGAAGGTTCGCGACATACGCTGGATACTATAAGTAAAAAATATGAGAAAGAGATATTAGTATTACAAAAAGAGAATCTTCTTCTTCTTTTTCATCTCATATCCTTATACATGCCGGATGAGAATTCCGGTTCTTTTTGTGTCCATTTTTCCACCATCTTCTACTTCTTCCGATTGCTTTCACTTCTTCTAAGTATTTTCCCTTTCTTCTACTCATTTCTGTTATCTGGTCCATGCATTTCCTTTATTAGGTCTTCTCCTTCTTTTCTTTTTTAGGCGTCCTATTATTTTTCTTGCAATTCTATGTGTCTTCATCCTTACTACGAGGGGAGGTCCAGAAATTCGTGGAATGGATGGAGTAGGGACAGGGGCGCTCGCTAGGTGTCATTCTGATTGGCGACTCATCATTAGTATATAAGTTAAGTTATAGCCCTATAGCGTCAGTCGTTTACAAATAGTTGCCTGCTAAACAAGTCCATCCGAAAGAAAACTGAAACTATGGAGGAAATTTAACACCGTACTGTGATAAAGTTCCTTACAAAGCAAGGAAAGAACGCTCAAACCATATTGAATGAAATGGAAACCGTTTATGGGGAACAGTGCCCTAGTAAATCAATGATTTATATGTGGCATGGTCTTTTTAAACATGGTCAGGAGTCGAATGTAGACGACCCCCACTCAGGACGGCCAGTTGAGGCCACCACGTCAGACATCGTCGAAAAAGTGGAAAAAGTTCTATTGTAAGATGCCCGTTTGAAGAAAAAACAATTATCTGCATTAGTTGGAGTGTCAGATAGCACCATTTTGCGTTTCCTACATGGCCACCTGGCTATGACAAAAGTCAGTGCAAGATGGGTATCGAGAATGCTCACGCCGCTGCAGAAACAACGCAACAATGCAAAAACGTCCAAACAATTTTTGGAGCTGTGTGGAAACAAACCTGGACAGATTTTGGAGCGGATTGTTACCGGAGATGAAACATGGGTTCATCACTTTGAGCCTGAGTCCAAACAGGACTCCACGTAATGGCATAAAAGGAGGACATCACCGCCAAAGAAATTCAGTGTCAGAATCGGCTGGAAAGTTGATGGCTACTGTTTTTTGGGATTGTGAGGGGATATTATTGATTGATTACAAAGAAAAAGGTAGGAGCATAACCGGATAATATTACGCAGCGATATTAGAAAAATTAAAGGAGGCCATCAAACGTCGAGGCAAATTGGCAAAGGGTGTGTTGTTCTTGCAAGACAATGCGCCTGTTCACAAGAGCAAAGTTGCAATGGCTGCTCTGCACAAGCATGGCTTTCAATCAGTAGTCCATCCACCCTACAGTCCAGACCTGGCACCTAGTGATTTTTATTTGTTCCCCAATTTAAAAAAACACTTACGCGGAAGAAAGTTTTTCCGACGACAACGAGGTAAAGTAGGCAATTTTGGCCCATTTTGAGGCGAAAGATAAAAAATATTTTTATGATGGTTTAGAAAAATTAATTCATAGATCTAATAAATGTATTGTGCTTAAGGGTGATTATATTGAAAAGGAAAAATAGATTTATTGTTTTATTTTATTTAAAACCCTTTCATTCCACAAACTTCTGGACCTCCCCTCGTATATATCCGTACCGATTTAATAATTAACAAAGGGGGAATAAAGATGGAAATTTTCGTTTGAATAAATTTGAGGAATATTCTAGAAGAAATTCATTGCGTACATTTGGTGAGAAGACAGAAAAAAAATGAGGATATATTGAAAACAGTAAAGTTTTTTTGCTCTAAGTTGAAAGACGGATATACCGATGTCGTCGAACAGGTAAAAAATGTATACAACGGCGGCCGCAAGAGTACATTCCGTGAAAAACCTAAAAGTGCGATTGTCAATTTTTCATCCTATTACAAATGGTGCGGAGTAGCTTTTTTTACATTGTTTTGTACAGAATATCCTTTTTGATGTAGCGTTAATAGTGTTGATCGTACTTCAACACTAAGCGGTTTTTTGCGATGTATTTTTTACGCAGGAATTAAATTATTTGCTAGCACAAAGAAGTAACAATATCGAGCTGCACATAACGGTATCTAATGATAAACTAAACTCACTGTTAATATAATTTATGCATACTTTATAGGACAAATACTATCTTTGCAGAAACTCAGTTAATTCTTACAATTCGGGTTTCATTTATAGTGTCGTAAAATTTATACCCGTATATTACTTAAAATATCTGTTTGTTCTATTTTGAGCGGTGGTGTATAACTATTAGCGTTGCTTTAAAAATGCATGTAACGATAGACCTATTACCTGTGAAAGGATTTTCATTCCAAACGATAGTAATACTAACATCCTTTAAAAAGTTATAACCGGGATTGCCGCTAGATAACCTACACCGCGCATCATGATCTTCCATTTGCATTCCGAGCGACGTGTCCTTAAACACGACGGAATCTTCCTCATCCGAGAAACATACATTATCTACATGACTGTTACATAACTTTTTACGTTTTACCTTTACCGCGGCGATTCACCTGAAACTTTCGACTTTACGACCGTCTCCCGGGTGCCGCAAACTCTTTATCGGCCAATAACCGAGCTATTTTCGCGTACATGTTCGTTCTAACGTCGTGCGAACCACCCTGTCGCGGTTGTAGAGCTTTTTAGGAAGCCCGTCTCGTGGTTTATGCGGTTGTATATCTCGGCGAATTACAACAAATTACCGTTTCTTTTCTTCTCTTGCTAGAGAATGGTAACATCGCGAGATAAATGAGGTATGCGTCTTTTATGCGAAGCTTGTAATTTCTGCATTAAAATCTCCTTTATGGGTTTTGTTTCTTATGTATAACTCAAGATGTAGACTTGCGATGTTGCTATGGAAATACCATTGTGACATCTAATGTTGCAAGTGTTGTCTGTATGCAGAAGCGTACTTTATTTATGGATTTGTCAGTAGAGAATTAACTCTGCAACTCTCTAGTGTATTAGTTACAATTAATACGGTCAATTTCGTACAAGATTCAATAAATAAGGAACCACAAATATTTCGAAATGTGACTGAAAACGCCATTTTATTGGCCACAAGCTCTCTCTTACTTCTACTTACTTCTCTTAGCAATATACATAAATACTCAGTTTTACTTTTTATTTTATATTTTGTTGCTTGGAAATTGTATTTATTTACCTGTAATGGTGAATATGTAAATAAAAAATAAAAATTAGTATTTATTGCTTTGAAATCTTATAGTATTTGGTCACTACAAATGTTGTATATGTTTTAATTTTTTTAACCCTTGGTTTTGACAAATATTCACTTTAGCCATGTAAAAACTTCAGATTAAAGAAGCCAAAATTCAGACGGCCCATATTAACCACAAAAGAGAAACGATAAAATCCAAAAAGGAGCACCATAAAGATACTCACTTCACAACAGGGGGGCTTTGTGACGAATTGAAACAATACACGCAGGGCTGTGGAATGGAAAGGAAACCAACAAAAACGAATGGTAAACAAAGGACACGAAGTTAAACTACAAGACTAACGTGCAACCGGTGTTACGTTCTCCTGGTTTGAAGAGCAGTGCCGCTGTAGCCTGCTCGTAAATTCCTGAATTACTTGACCAATACTTACTTGTAGAGTATGTTCGCTTATTTACTAGATGAAAGGTTGTACAGTGAAACTCAATGCGGATGCGCAAAAAATATATTAAAAAAATAAAATGTGTACGCGGTTTCCACTCTAGCCTATGTACAGTTACGATGTACGTAAGATATATATATATATATATATATATATATATATATATATTTGCAATAATAGCAGTTACTTGAGCTCTCTGATATATGTAATGTACATTAGCATGTGTATATGTATGTTTTCCTTTGGTAGCAATATAAAGTACCGCCTCAGCATGTACGTTGCAAAGCTATGTTTTAATTGTGTATAAAAAGGTAAATTCTTATATGCTTCCGCAGAAGCTTTGTTGGAGGCATGTACTAATGCCTCTATCTGTTTGCATGCACCACTACCTTTTTATAGGGGAGCCAACCCTATTTATTTCTTAAATTTATAAGCGCACCTGGGTGCTATGCTTATTTATATGTCCCTTTCCGGGAAGCCTAATACATCTTTCTTGCTTGAAATTTGCCTAAGGGACTTGGCCCTGTATCATTGGCTTGTATTTACTTGAACCAAATACGTTCGTTATTTACACATTTATAGGGGAACCCACCCTATCTCTTAGAGCTTAAACGCCTGATCGAGGGCGACAGTAGCGATAATAGCCGATCTCAAAACAAAAGTAACGTGACAGCTACCCAGGCGTTCTCGTTTGAAATAATACGCCATGCCATGCTGTGATAAGCTTCCTTACAAAGCAAGGAAAGAACGCTCAAACCATATTGAATGAAATGGAAACCGTTTATGGGGAACAGTGCCCTAGTAAATCAATGATTTATAAGTGGCATGGTCTTTTTAAACATGGTCGAGATTCGATTGAAGACGAGCCCCGCTCAGGACGGCCAGTTGAGGCCACCACATAAGACATCGTCGAAAAAGTGCAAAAATTTGTACTGCAAGATGCCCATTTGAAGAAAAAACGATTATCTGCATTAGTTGGAGTATCAGATACCACCATTTTGCGTATCCTATATGACCACCTGGGTATGACAAAAGTCAGTGCAAGATGGGTACCGAGAATGCCTACGCCGCTGCAGAAACAGCAGCGCGTCTGTGCGTTCAAGCAATTTTTGGAGCTGTTTGGGGACAGACCTGCACAGATTTTGCAGCGGATTGTTACCGGAGATGAAACATAGGTTCATCACTTTGAGCCTGAGTCCAAACAGGAGCCCATACAATGGCATAAAAAGGGGACACCACCGCCAAAGAAATTCAAAGTGTCAGAATCGGCTGGAAAGTTGATGACTACTGTTTTTTTGGGATTGTGACCTTGCTCTTGCAAGACAATGTGCCGGTTCACAAGAGCAAAGTTGCAATTTCTGCTCTGCACAAGCATGGCTTTCAATCAATAGTCCATCCACCCTACAGTCCAGACCTGGCACCTAGTGATTTTTATTTGTTCCCCAATTTAAAAAAAGACTTACGTGGAAGAAAGTTTTCCGACGACAATGAGGTAAAGGAGGCAATTTTGGCCCATTTTGAGGCGAAAGATAAAAAATATTTTTATGATGGTTTAGAAAAATTAATTCATAGATCTAATAAATGTATTGTGCTTAAGGGTGATTATATTGAAAAGGAAAAATAGATTTATTGTTTTATTTTATTTAAAACCCTTTCATTCCACGAATTTCTGGACCTCCCCTCGTATATGCTGGTACAAAGTAGTATTTATTTTGTATCTGATAGACACCATGGATTTCTTATAAAATCAGCACAGTAATAACAGTAAAATAAATGTAGCACAAAATAACACTCGGAATATCAAAGAAGTGCGCACATTAGTTTACTACAGTTGACTTGATTAGGACATATGGCAGATAAGAGATACTATGTCACAGGACGCTTGTGTGGTTACCCATTTTACCTCCAAACACTTCCATTTTGTAATTTATTTTGAGTTCTTGCAAAGAATATTTGAATTATGTCGTTAGTTCTAAGATAATAAATAAAAATTATATATCAGTTTTCTCTAGTTTTTTTCTGAAAGGCGGTGCAAATATTTTAATGAAATACAGATGATTTTCGGTTGTATATTTCAGGTTTAAAATTGTATCAAACTTTAGAACTTTTTCTCGGGGCACTGCTAGACATAATGTTTTACGTTGCAGAGTTCAATCTAAAATTTAAATAACATTAACTTATAGACAAGTAAAATACGTGTTACATCGAAGATATTTCTCAATTTTGGTGTAAGCAATATCTTAATATCATTAGTCGATTATTCTAAACTTACTGAGAAACCATGTATTTGTATTTGTCTACGTTGATGAGTAAATATTTGATTTTAACATTTAACATTTTTGTTTCAGGTAAAACCCTATTCAGATTAAGTTCCGTGTTGCCTTAATAACTATCAGATTAGGTAAGCAAAGCAGCCAAAATATTTATTAGAAAGTGTTTAGTATTTCGTATATATAAAGGTGTGGTAAACGTTGTTAGTATTTAACACATGGGCTGAAAAGTTCCGGGCCTAACAAAGAAAACACGGTTTTTTTGGTTCAAAATTAGCTTTATTCATCAACGTAATCTCCATCAAGAGCAACGCTAACGTTCCAGCGCCGCTCTAACATTTCAGTACCACTTTTGTAGAACGATTTATCTTTTGCCTCAAAATAGGCCTCAGTTTCAGCGATAACCTCTTCATTCGTGCGAAATTTCTTACCGGCGAGCATTCTTTTGAGGTCTGCGAACAGCCAGTAGTCGCTGGGGGCCAAGTCTGGCGAATACGGTGGATGTGGGAGCAATTCGAAGTTCAATTCATGTAGTTTTGCCATTGTTTTGATTGACTTGTGACACGGTGCGTTGTCTTGATGAAACAGCATTTTTTTCTTTGCCATATGCGGTCGTTTCTTTGCAATTTCGGCCTTCAAACGCTCCAATGACGCTATATAATATTCACTGTTGATGGTGTTTCCTTTCTCAAGATAGTCGATGGATATTACACCACGCACATCCCAAAATACCGAGGCCATAACCTTTCCAGCCGATTGTTGTGCTTTCGGGCGCTTTGGACGAGGTTCACCAGTTGCTGTCCACTCAGATGACGATCGTTTCGATTCCGGAGTGAACTACGACTGATACTAAACTATGACGAATTCCTTCCGATACATCTACCCCTACCCTTCACAGGTATAGCAGTAAACTCCACTCACACAACGACTGAGTCGGTAACACGGTTGACAATGGGAGCCCACGTGCTCTCGAAACGCTTCGTTCCGCATAATTAATTAATTTGTGTGAGTGGAGTTTACTGCTATACCTGTGAATTGTACATCCACACAGTCCTTGCAATCGTCATTACCCCTACCCTAATGACCAGAGAGAGTTCTTAATTCGTTCTTCGAATTTACATATTTATACCGCTTTACCTGGTGTCTATTTTATTCTGTCACCCTAGTGTACATGTCGTAAAAGTTCCGGGACTAAAGAATAAGGCCTTCGATACTATTTACTCCAATATGCTTATTAAAACGTCGCATTTCATGCAAATAACCAGTGAATTATTTTAGCCTATGATTTAGAGATGCATGTACATATATCAAAGATTTAAGGGAATTTGTTCCTATCAGTAAGAATGTGCATATAGTAGCAATCCCTTATGGGGATAATTGAAATAATTCAACTTCTGTATGTGTATGAATTTCATGTATGGAAATCGTTTGTTAGAACATTTTTTAATAGTTAAAAAAATATGATGTTGATCTTGGGTAAAGCAGCTACACTATTACAACGATCGATAAGTTTTATAAACATGTTAGTAGTAGGGAATAATTAACGAAAAAATGGGAAAATCCCGATTTTAAAATACTTTCAATTTCACCCCCGACAACCATAAATGGTAACCCGTCTTGTGTAAACTATCCCAACTTGATTAAATTCTGAATTGTAGAATCGGATGCCTTTCCAAGTCAGTAATTATTTAGAATTGGGAATATGCAACACCCTGTATCTCACGTAAAACGAAGCAAAAGGAAAATCTCAAAATAACAGAAGCTATTTGCACACATAAATGCAAAGTCTTCAGGTTACGATCTACTTCGAACTAGGAACAATATTTTGCGAACTCCATAAGCTACATTCCTTCACCTAACATTCGACGCGAGTGACTCCGCCTTACCTCCTAACCCCTTAGGTGCCTTTACATACTTTTCCAACGCAAATCGACCAAGTACCGAACGCCTAAGCACATACATAATACATTTTAATGTAATGAAAGGAGTTAGGATAGCAGGCGGGCGGTTGGAAGTCTGGCCCGCGCTGCAATTTTACTTTAATTATCCTTCGCAACGCTTAATTACGTTTCTCTCCTACGGCTGTCGACCGTTAGCCGCCTTGGCGTAGTCGCATTGCTCGCAATCCGTAGGTCTGATGAAATAAAATCATAACAAATGCTACCCACTAAATAAAATCGTACGGATTGAAAGGAATTTTTTCATCGTCTAATCAGTGAACGAAGGGATTCTAGCTTTCCGCTTCGGTGGTTGAATCATTTCGCTAATTGGGGACAAAATCTAGTTATAGCAAGGTGGTGGCTTTAGCTCTTCTAATGAAGAGATTTCTTTTTGTTTTGCAAAAAAAAAGGAGAGAAATTAATCCATAGAATGTTTCAGAATCCAATAAATTTTCACGATTCCCTTATGAATTTGCTCAATGTCAACAATATGGACACACTGTGTATTTATTCGGTAACTAATCTGAAGAAGAAGCAATATATAGGTGCTTCAATCTAACGGAATTTCCCGAATGCCTTCCATTGAGCTTATACAAATACCTCCAGTTAGTGAGCACTCTATATACGAGGATTGTCTTTTAAGTTTTGCATATGGAACTGGAATAAAACAGTAAACAGCTTTTAAAGACATTATTTTCTTAAGTATTCTCCACAAAGATCAATCCACTTTTGCATGCACTCGAGCTGATCCTGGAAGCAGGTATTCCACCAGATTGTTGGTAGACGAGGGTGAACTGAAATGCGAATCGACAAGAGAAACACGGTATTGGTGTGTACTCTCCTCGAAGATCAATACACCTTTTCAAACGGTGCTCCAATCTCTTCAAGCAGTCGAGAAAATAGGACGTTTCGAGGTCTGTAAAATAGCCATCTCTAGCGGCGATGACCTCCTCATTTGAGGCAAATCTCTTTTTTCCCAGTGATTTTCTCAGGCTTGGGAATAGGAAAGAATCGCTGGGGGTTAGGCTCGGTCAGTATGCGGGGTGAGGGACTAATTCGTAGCGCAACTTGTTCGATTTGGGCACGACGATGGGATGAATGAGCCGGTGCATTGTCGTGGCGGGAAAGCACTTTTTCCGCTGTGAATTAAACGGTTTCTCCTTCAATACTACATCGAATCGTGTCAATAAATCGCTGTGATATTGCCCCGTGATCGTCCTTCCCCTCTGCAGATAGTTGATGAGGATCATACCTTGGGATTCCCAGAAAATGGTCACCATGATCTTTCCGGCCTTTGCTTCCTCCGGAACAAAAGTCCACTGCTTCGTCTGTTCCTTGGTCTCCGGTATGTAGTAGTGGATTCAAGTCTCATCCACGGTTCCGAAACGTATGGGTAAATCCCTTGGATTGCGTTGGATCTTGCCCAGACACTCTTCCGAAACGGTCACCGGATTTCATTTTTGTTCCGGAGTGAGCAAATGCGGTATCCGCGGTAGCCGAGAACGTTTTCATATCCAAAATTTCGTGTAGGATATGGCCAACGCCTTCTTCTGAGATGCCTGTTGTTTCTGCTATCTCTATCTGCTTAAATCGGCGATCGGCTAACACGACATCATGAATCTTGTCGAGCATTTCATCGTTGGTAGCCGTTTTTGGACATCCACTGCGTGGTTTGTCACTTGTACTTGTGTGGCCACGTTTGAACTCGCTCACCCAGAATCTGATGGTCGAAAATGATGGAGTACGTACGCCATGAACCTCTAGCAAAATATTTCGAATTTCTGTTTTCCTAGCAATCCAGAAATGTTTTATCACTGCATGAAATTCGATTTGATTTAATTTCCTAACCGAAATAAGCGCCCGCAATAGAACTAAAACTAATTACTTACTTAAATTTCTAATAAATAAACTGTAATAAATATTTTATCCTTATTATTGTAAGCAAACCCTCTAAAAATATCATCAATCAGTCATTAACAAACTTCGAATATATACTTCAAACGTAATTACATCTTCATCACGTTCCATCACTTTTCTCGGCTGGAAGTATACCACAAATTACACTTTTAACTTCTTCGTTGCACACTTGCAAAGTTCCACATTTTGCCTTACTTCAGCAGCGATCACCTATCCGTGTAACTTGTGTAACTTCCGCAAATACCTTGCGTAACCTTCACGTCCCCCTCCATTGCATTATCAAAATATGTATCACGTAAAAGTTTC
The DNA here is from genome assembly GCA_023509865.1 of Trypoxylus dichotomus. NCBI lineage: Eukaryota > Metazoa > Arthropoda > Insecta > Coleoptera > Scarabaeidae > Trypoxylus > Trypoxylus dichotomus. The sequence goes on from CM042082.1 coordinate 5,130,148, forward strand.
CTGCCCAATCTGGTTGCTGCGAGCTCCCTTAGCCCGTATATACTTTTAGTCTCGAGGCCCTACCTGCGTTTAAACATCGGAAAAGTGAAGCTTGGAATGGGTAACGGGGTGGGGGGAAAGGTGGATAGCGATGGGGCGAGTTTATATGGGAAAACTTTTTCTTGTTACATCAGCGGCTCGGCTGGGAAGAGCAGACAATTATTGACGCGTGTGCTTGGCGTCTTAGGGCGAGGGGGAGGACCAACGGGGAAACTTCTGAGGCGGCAGCGCCCGAAATGAAAATGAATTTTTTTACGGCGGCTTGAGGCGGTGTGAGGCGAAAATGGGGAGATATGTTAGGTGTTTGGCGGCGGGGAAAGTTCGACAAACGCATTTAGTTCATTCCTTGTAATTTATTACCTTCCAAAATAGCCATTATTCCTCTAACACAGACAGAAGGAAAAAGGGAAGAATGGGGTTTAAGGCGAACAGCAGTTTGATGTCTTATATTTTCAGTCTTATCGTGATGAAGTGTAGGCATTTGTACGTTTATTAGTTCTTTTGTTATTGCATCTAGAGGGGTAACTTATAACTAGAGACCGAATTAAATGCATTGTTTTTATACACCAGCGTGACAGAATAAAATAGACACCAGGTAAAGCGGTATAAATATGTAAACAGCTAAATTCTAAGAACGAATTAAGAACTTTCTCTTGTCATTAGGGTAGGGGTAGATGTATCGGAAGGAATTCGTCATTCGTCGTTTAGTATCGTTACAACTATGCCTCGCTTACAAGGTTCGAGTGATATTAGCGACTTCACCCGGGGTCGCATCGTTGGCCAGAGTGAACGCGGCGCTTCGCAACGTCAAATAAGTAAATTCCGTTGTCCACAGTTAACTGTGTGATTACACAATTTAAACGCAAGGAAAAAAACAGTGGAGCCGAGACCAGGTCGTGCCGGACCTTTTGAAAGAATTAAAAGGGTGCTTGTGCGCGAAGTGTTAAGAGAACCGGGAAAAAGTACAGGTGAGCTTGCGGCAACTTCACAGAAAAGTCAGCGCACCGTTCTGCGACACCTCTACAGTGTGGGGATGTATAAAAGGGTGGCAAAGAAAAAACCTCTCCTTACGGCGTTTCAAAAACGGCGCCGAATGGCTTGGGCAATCGAAATGCGAACGAAGCCCGAAGAGTTTTGGCGGTCTGTCATTTTTTCGGACGAAAGCAGATACTGCCAATTCAGTGATAGTGGAGACGTTCGTCACAGCAACTGGACGAGAAATTTTTACATCAGACGGTGAAATACGGCGGTGTGAACATCATGGTGTGGGGCGTGATATGGTATGGTGGAAGATCGCAATTAGTAATCTGCGACGATCTTGCACTGACTTTTGTCATACCCAGGTGGTCATGTAGGATACGCAAAATGGTGGTATCTGATACTCCAACTACTGCAGATAATTGCTTTTTCTTCAAACGGGCATCTTGCAGTAGAAATTTTTGCACTTTTTCGACGATGTCTGATGTCGTGGCCTCAACTGGCCGTCCTGAGCGGGCGACATCTTCAATCGACTCCCGACCATGTTTAAAAAGACCATTCCACTTATAAATCATTGATTTATTAGGGCACTGTTCCCCATAAACGGTTTCCATTTCATTCAATATGGTTTGAGCGTTCTTTCCTTGCGCTGTAAGGAACTTTATCACAGCACGGTGTTCAATTCCTTCCATAATTTCAGTTTTCTTCCGGAAACGACTGACGCTATAGGGCTGCAACTTAACTTGTATACTAATGATGATTCGTCAATCAGAATGACACCTAGCGAGCGCCCCTGTCCCCACTCCATTCCACGAACTTCTGGACCTCCCCTCGTACCTCGTAGAAACTGACTTGCCTGACAATTTTTTGGGGTATTTTGAGTAATCTCCTGCAAATGTTTCATTTAAAAGAACTGGTTATAACTGAAACCTAGAAGATGGAACATACCTTAGCCTTTGGATTTCAACCGCTTCTCTATGTAAAATTGACTTGACAAAAATGACCAATTCTTGTATCTTGTCTTTTGTCTTAATCTGTTCTAACAACAGACTTCAAATATTACTACTACTACGGCAACCAATATCAAAATAAAACATTTTCTTCACTTTTCCTTAAAAAAAAATTAAAAAAAATGCGTTTTCTTCATCTTCTATCATAAATTCTGGTCTTTATCATTCCTGACGAAAATTGATAGACAAGCGAAAATACATCCCATAGAATTCTCCAACATCCAATCCTGCAACATCGAATAGCAAGAACGTATAGCGACATCTATCGGCATATCACCCGGACCCGAAATCTTCCGGTAAACAACGTTTATATGGGTCCAACCACGGCGGCGTATATCAGAGAAAGATAGCAATAACCAGGACAAAAGCTGAACTTCTGCTTGGACCATATTCGGCAATATTCTCTTACAGCTTCGTAGTCCGGAATGAAGCATGATATCATTCACGGCAATGCAATTAATTTTCTCCGTTCCCGTGTCATAGTTTTCAGTCGCTCCGCAAAGTGTGCAGATTCAGTCCGGCGTTAGGGAAGACCTAACGGGGTGGATTCGTGTACGGGGGTATATTATTAACGAAAGGGACGACCTCGTTTCGACGAAAAGATGATGCAACGGTAGTAGACGTAATAGATGTTGGTGTAATAGTGGTGTAGCAGTGATATAGGGACACTCGAACCCGGCGAAGGTTGAAACTCGCCGACTTGTTTACTGTTTAAGTTAATAGAGGGTGAAATTAATTTATTTTCGTGAGCATTGTCGTTTGTTTCGGTGAATGTTCTCTCTCTACCCCTCAATAGTTTCACTGTACTACCGCGGATTCGTTTATTGCTTCGCTGCGGTAATAAAGTTTTAATGACCTGCTTCGGTTATTAGAGCGACGAAATGAGTACTACTGAATCTGTCTCTATCTAGTTCCACTTAATTTCGATTAGGGGGAAAAAAGTGCTGGTTTTATGATGTATTTAATATCAGCTTGTAATCGTGTAAATAAATGACGTATTTTATTCAATATTAAAGGTTTAATAAAGCACAAAATTATTTAATATCATTCAGCTCTTATTATTCTTAATATTAAGCGGTGTCGAAAGAATTTTTTTAGTATTCTGGCGATAAAGAACATCCGCCGAATATTAAGTACTTTAGCAATTCAGTTTTTGATAACAATTTGGGCCAGACAATGATTTACGTTGATGTTATCACCACATCATAATAAAAAAAGAAGTACCTAAGGAATGGAATGTGGGAATAATAATTGCTCATAAGATGTGACCCAAATAACGCCACATTAATAGTAAATTAACTTTAATTTCCTAAGTACCCTTTAAAACATTCTAAAATTTTTAGACTCTTGTCCATGAACATTTAGGAAGACAAAATAATAATAATTTCTGATTTACTAACATTCCAAATTATAATAGAAAAAAATATATACTAACCTGCAATTGGCGTTATTAAAATACCCCGCGCCAAATAACGCCAACTATAATTGTTATTGAGACATACATTAAATGATTTACAACAAAAACATTTGTTATTTATTTATGTTTATGTTTACATTTGATAGTCGAAACAAACAGGTGAGATCCTATCCAACCTAGTTAGTCCTACGCATCGTTCTTGAACGAAACGGTTGCACATGACACGCAGACGCATATCAAGCATCGATCTTCTTGGCAAACAAAACAAAACCAGCTTTCCCCTTCATTAACGGCTTTACTTTTATTTTTACTTAAACTTATTTTACCGGAAGTCGAAAATAAATTCGGTGTAGTTTCCTTTTTATCTTTATTAGTATTTATATAACCAGAAGTGAATGGAGAAAATAAATTGTTTACGACCAGTTGTTCTGTAGAACTTAATGCTTTGCACCTTTTGACACTCGGTGTCTTAATATTAGGAGTAGGAAAAGAAATCACTTAGGTTTTGTATCTTTACATTTTGGTCCTTTTTCTTTTTCTCTATGAGCTCATGTCTTTCTTTCTCTCCATCCTTAAAATATGATAAAGGTTTATCTGAGTCATTGGAATTAGTGCCAGAATTGTTCTGGTTATCGCTAGTAGAGTTCATCAACTGAATTCTATTTTCTTCCAGTTTGTCTGTGTATGTTATTGAACTAGACGCAAAAGTTGCATCTGGAGTCAGATAGGGATCATAGGGTTAGATTCCAGTTGATCTAATAGCAGATTGCAGATTGTGAGGTGACACTGCGTCTGGAAACACTTTAGAGCGTATTTTGCCAAATCGTATTGGAGCGATTTTCCTATCTGGAAATTGTGTCCAATAATTTAAAACTTTTTCGTCCCAGTAGTGTTCAAAACTTCTAAACACACATTTATCCAATCGCTGCAATTTATGGGTGGTGTTACTTGGCAAGCAAAGTAAAGTGATTTCCAATGTGCAATGCTTTTAACTTGTGCTCCTAATAACGCGACCAAAATATTTCGCATTGGTGTTATTAGGAGCAGATAACCTATAACCAATTATCATCGATTTAAAAAAAATATGAATTGTCTTGATTAAACATATTTTATAGATGTAATCATCATCAAATCGACTTGTGGAAGTAGTAATTTGAAAAATATCATGCAACAAAGTATTCACTACAATGTATTCTGTAACCGTTGAAACGATACAATGTGCTTAGCGACATCTTACCTTGTAAAAATAAATTATTTATGTTAGCATTGTTTTCCGTTACATGAACCTGTAAAACTACAGTGCACTACTTTTTTTATTATACTCCTTGAACTTGACGTTATTTGAACGACATACCTTATAGAAAAAAGGAGACGCTAAGGAATGCTCATACTTCTGAGGAATAACGTGAACTAGCATCAGAGGAATGACAGGAATACTACATCTGTAAGTAGAAAACTGGAAAATGAATGCAATTAACGTACAAGAACTAATGTTCGCAGATAGTATGGTATTCATAGCAGACATTACAGCAAAACTTGAAGATGTACCAAGAAGAACTAACAAAGATAAACATGGAGATAAACACGATGAAGACAACCACAATGAAAATAGCGGCAGAAGAAAAAAACATAACATCAAAATCGAAGGAACAGCTTTGGAACAAGTTAAAAGTTACAACTACTTAGGAACAATCATTGAAAACAATGGGAGAATAGAGAAAGAGGTAAATGAGAGGATAGGGAAATCCGCAAAGATATATAACATATTGAGAAATTCGTTTCTGGATAAAAAAGAAATACCAAAACAAATAAAGACAGAGGTGTATAAAAGAATGGTCAGATCAACACTAACATATGGCAGTAAGTCATGGATAATCACGAATAGAATTGACAGCAAAGCAGACCATGCAAATGAGATTTCTAAGAAGAGTAGAAGGAGTAACAAGGAGAGATAAAATCAGAAACACGGCAATCACTAATACTCTAAATATCAAGCCAACAGAAATAATCATAGTGGAGACACAAGGGATGGCTTGGACGCATACACAGAATGGAAGAAGATCGAATAATAAAGAGGACCTTCGAAGCCAAAACAGAGGGCAAAAACAAAATAGATAGACCCCGAAACATCTGGAGAGAACAAATGTATACATAAAACATTAGAAAAAAGAAGTATGGGAAAATAAGAGAATGGTAGTCCGGCACAGCAAGGTGCAAAGGTACTTTAAAACCAAAATGATTTACAATACTTGTTTCAAAACTAAAGAAGTAGCTCAGACAGCTATGGGTTTATGCAGTAAATAGTGTGTATCTTTTAAATGCTATACGCGTCTGAGGTCTATCTATTGGTAAAAAAGAAAAGAGGTGGGGTAAAAGGAAGAAGAAGAAAACAATTTGAAAGGGCTATGCAGTGGTTTGCGATAGGGTTGATAAGTCTTGAATCTATCTCTGCAAGACCTTTGAAACTTTTGAAAGAGGTTGCAGCTTTTGGAAAACGCCACAGCTGTGTGTCACAACGTTTCACAAAACTTCCTGTCCGTTTTCAAGAAAACACCTCACTGATCGGTTTGCAAAATACGTTGAAAAAGGCAGTGTCGAGAAATTTAAGTGGATCCAGAAAATAATTTGTATGTGTGATACAGTTTTTACTTTCAGTCGGTAACACGGTTGACAATGAGAGCCCACGTGCTCTCGAAACGCTGCGTTCCCCATAATTAATAAATTTGTGTGAGTGGAGTTTACTGCTATACCTGTGAATCATCAGCAAATAGTTGTATCATTATACCGTGCAAGGAACTACAATATAACGAAATGAAATTATGATATGGCAGCTTTTGCAGATCTTTTTGGGACCAATTTATTTCCGAAACTCGAGAGCGCATAACACAAGTCGCCGCTTCCCGTTCTCTAATTCGAACGTCGAAATTGAAATCGGTAAATACGAATATTACAAACGGACCGTATTAACTATTCAACTCCGTTACCTCTCCACTTGGCGATTTCGACGTGCGAGCTTACAGAGAAGCAGCGAGCACGTAATAGACCGTATACAAAGCGCGTAATATTAAATTCTATTCTCTCTGTCCATCACCGCCGACTTCTAAGAGACAGAAATGCAGCGCGCTAGCATTTCATTCCGAAACCTCGGTGTTGTATTACATATGTATGCAGTGGGTCCCGTGTAGCGTATCGCTGACGTATAACGGTTTGTATGTTGCGGTATGATTGCTCTACTCTTTTCGACACAAAGTAAAAATCTATCGGTCCGTGTACGGATTCTGCCGTGCTAGCTCGTATACGAATGAATTTGCATTGTGAATATTGAAAAGGGAAGATAGTACACTATCGCTCATTAAAGTTTCTGAACAGAGTTCGCTGTTCTTTGCATAGTGATATAGATACAATATATCTAAGACAATTAACAGCATCCTACCCGATATGGACATATTTCATTTACCGATTACGACCATGAAATCTTTAAAAATATGTAGTAGATACAACAAAAATCGTGTCTTAACGAAAAATGAATATATTAAAGAAACTGGGACATTTAAATCGTATATGTATAATAAGAAACTTTAAACTTAAGAAAAAAGTTTATTTCCTTTAGATATATACATACAAAGTATAATATATGTATATAGATACATAGATGTAGTATGTAATACAAAACAATGAAATGAATAGTCACTTTAAGGACGCAAAAATTCATATATTGTTGTTTGTCTTCTCTTTTTCTTTAAAATGGCGTCTTCAAATCGTATTTCTAATTTAGAAAGAAGCTCCAAAGACTCTATCTCCGTGATTTTCGACAAAACTTTTGAGCTGCTTGGTCAGGGTAATAGCTTTACCATAATTTGGGATAGCTTCTGTTGGCACTGGTCAAGTGGTTGACAAGCTGATGTACAATTAGGGGGTAAAAATAATATTTTTATATTATTTAAGCGAACGTCTTTCGGATGAGATCCCGCATTGTCCAAAAATAGGAAAATGTTTCTTTTTTCTTTAGCCATTTTCCAATCTAGTTCTTGCAACCACTCTGTCATAATTTGTCCTGTCATCCAAGCTTTCTTATTGTATTTCCAAGCTACAGGCAGGTTATTTATATTAATGTTTTTAAAAGCTCTGGATTTAGCTGCCCTACCAATGACTAAGGGTTTTTCTTTTTCACCCGCCATATTTGCACAATGCAAAATTGTAAACCTCTCTTTGGGATACTCACCCTCAACACATTTTTCCTTCTTTAATGTGAGCGTTTTGTCGGGTAGAGCCCTAAAATACAGGCCTGTCTCATCGGCATTATAGATGTCTCTCGGTGAATATCCTTTAATCAAAGAAGGACATTTTTTTAAAAACGATGAAACATCTTCAGCATTAACCGAAACTCCTTCTCCCGAAATCGCTTTAAAACTTATTATTGTGGCGGAGAACCGTGTAAAACGTTTGATTGCAACACTCAATCTTCTGGGTGTGAACGTCTTCAGCTGCTGTATATATGTAATTTACTGCTAGTTCGGTACACTTTTTGTGTATTCTTCGAAGTAATCATTAGTTAATTCTATTCAAAACCAAACTGATTCATTTATTTTTTGTAACTTTCATGTATTTCGCATGCTGTAATAAATAATAACATTCACTATGTCTTTATTTGTTTTTGTCCTTTTTTCCCTGTTGTTTTCTATAACGAGAGCCATAGGAAAAAGACCCTAGATACCTTAAACTAAACTCCTAAAAAAAGAAGGGCTATTTTAAACACAGCAAAACGCGAGCTTTCCGTTAGAATCCATCAAAATCGCTAATTCGATGCCCCTTATACGAAACTACAGCCAACAACTCTTAAGTAAAATAAAGGATATTATTATTATTATTTATGTTATTATATTATTCTATACCCTATTAAGAAACTCTGCTATTATAATACACATAACTCGTTTCATCGTTTATCTTAAAAATGTAAGAGGTCACATACATATAAAGAACAAATATCAAATTCCAAAGACAAAGTTTTTAAAACAAGAATATTATATAAAACCCTTCCCAGGTTATTTTTTTATGAGCGACAGTGTATACATACTTATACATACATTGTAAACGGAAGATGGCGTTAGAATCTATCCGCTAGAATGCCCATACAAGAGCTGTACATACTACAACTATACGCTTGATGGACCAGAAATTCCATTGCCCAGAGAAGAAAGAGCGCCATTATATGTTATGATTGGATGAGTTCGTTTGTTATTCCGATGCGGTATTCGGGTAATTGGATAAATAATCGTCAGAAGAACTGAAAAAGAGCTTCACATTGAAAGCCAATAATTCGATTAATACTCAAGCCTTTGCAATAGGGTGGAGTACATGTTCAATGATGCAAGAATATACCTTGTAGTTAAAAGGAACTGTTCGGAATGATTCTGGAATCTAATATTTTAAGTGGTATTCGCGATTTTCAGCTATCATAAATGATTAATTAGATTAAACAGCTCTTCAAAGACTCTAAAGTTTAAGAACTACAATAATTGGTCTTGGATATGTTTGGATTTCCTGCATGGATTCGGAAGTTTCACTTTCTTGACTCCTGTTTGAAATTCTTTCCTGGTGGCTGTGAGAAGGTTACTGATGAGGACGGCGAACGTTTTCATCAGAACTTTGCCAAGATGGAGTAATGGTACTAAGGTAAATGGTCTACCGGATTGCTGGCTGATTATTGTTAGACCATCAGCAGAGACCTTATACGAAAGTCCGAAGCAGATACGAAGGTGAAGAACATATTTACTTCTTGTCTGAATACCTACTTTCATTAAATAAATCACGATCTGCCGTGGTAAACCTGAAAATGGCAGTGAGTTATTTCTCTCTCTGTTACTAGGTGTCAGCACAATCCAGTTTTGTGATACTCAAGTGACAGTTACAATGGCCACCGTGCTCAAAGAGTGTTTTGTGGAAGAACAGCATTTTTTTCTGTGCAAAAGGATTTCCCGATGTAGTCCCAAGCGGCTATCATTTGTTTGGTTCACTCAAAAAAATATCTTGGCGGCAAACAATTCGAGGGTGATAACGATGTTCAACGAGAGGTACGCACGTGGTTTAGATGGCAATCCAAACACTTGTACGCTGCAAACATTGGGACATTGATAAAGCGGAATAAGTGTATTAATCATGCAGACTCTCTTGCAAAATAAAACTTATTTTTGGTTAACTATTTCTCTAATTATTTTTATAATAGCTTTTGTCACCTACTTGCTGACTTTCCCTCGTAGCTTTTGTTGATAACATTTCCTAAATATTCTTCTGCATATATTGTACCATTTTATAAACAGAAGTATGTATAACCAACAATATTACGAAATAGATAACATGAGTTCCTAGTCGTCAAACTTGTCTTTCCTATAAAATTTACTTTACAGATCCGGTCTACGTTACAGCTAACTTGCAGTATAGTCCAAATTGGCAAGTGTTGACCGGGTATTGTTGATACTGCATTGCAATAATCTACCTAACCCACAACGCACATGACGTGTAAACAGCAGTAAGTCCTAACTTCACGTCACGTGATTTATATATGTATGTGCTATCAGCCCGGTAGAGAGACCGTATACGAATTCAAGGTTTAGCGCATCAGCATATGTTTGCAATTGACTAAATACGTACATACATGCATAGATGCTGTTCTAAGAGTAAACTCTGGTTTATGCGAGTGGAACGAAAGGTATTACCACTACATCTCTGAGTCGAAGTATCTGAAGGGGTGGACGATGTAGTGGTTATGTTAAAAGAAGTGAAAAAGATTTACCGGGAAATTTAGAAATATGAAACTCTTCATCAAGAGGGAGTGGAATGGAGATAAACAGAAATAAAACTAGAGTAATGACGATAGGAGAAGAACCAGTGCAAATTAGAATTCAAATCGGAGGGACTGAAATCGAACAAGTAAAAACGTTCCAATACCTAGGAGTGTTATTCGACGAGAGTGGGACGCAAGAAGCAGACATCAATAAGAGAATTGAGAAAATAGAAATTATACTGCGCTATGAATGCTAAATTTATAAACAAGAAAGAAATCTCTCGCAAAACGACAACGAAAGCATATAACACATGGGCTGAAAAGTCCCGGGCTTAACAAAGAAAACACGTTTTTTTTGGTTCAAAATTAGCTTTATTCATCAACGTAATCTCCATCAAGAGCAACGCAATCATTCCAGCGCCGCTCTAACATTTCAATACCACTTTCGTAGAACGATTGCTCTTTGCCTCAAAATAGGCCTCAGTTTCAGCGATAACCTCTTCATTCGTGCGAAATCTCTTACCGGCGAGCATTTTTTTGAGGTCTGCGAACAGCCAGTAGTCGCTGGGAGCCAAATCTGGCGAATACGGTGGATGTGGGAGCAATTCGAAGTTCAATTCATGTAGTTTTGCCTTGTTCTGATTGACTTGCGACACAGTGCGTTGTCTTGATGAAACAAATTTTTTTTCTTTGCCATATGCGGTCGTTTCTTTGCAATTTCGGCCTTCAAACGCTCCAATAACGCTATATAATATTCACTGTTGATGGTATTTCCTTTCTCAAGATAGTCGATGAATATTACACCACGCACATCCCAAAATACCGAGGCCATAACCTTTCCAGCCGATTGTTGTGCTTTCGGGCGCTTTGGACGAGGTTCACCGGTTGCTGTCCACTCAGAAGACGATCGTTTTGATTCCAGAGTGACGTGATGGATCCATGTTTCATCCATTGTCACATATCGACGCAAAAATTCCGGTTTGTTACGTTTAAACATGGCCAAACACTGCTCAGAATCATCAACACGTTCTTGTTTTTGGTCAACAGTGAGCAAACGCGGCACCCACTTTGAACAGAGCTTTCTCATAGTCAAATGCCCATGCAATATAAAGCCAATACGTTCTTTTGATATCTTTACGATGTCAGCTAACTCACACAACTTCACTTTTCGATCATTCAAAACGATTTTGTGGATTTTTTTGATGTTTTCTGGTGTTACCGCCTCATTTGGACGTCCACGGCGTTCTGCATCATCGGTGTCTCTACGACCACGTTTGAAGTCAGCAAATCAACATCAAGAAGCAGTGAAAAATTAAAACACGAAATTGTTTTTGATCCATTGTTTTGAAAATAACAAAAGTAGCGTGACTCTTAGCACAATAACTCACAAACTAATGAATAGAATATCATGAAATTTTAACAGCTGCCTTTTGAAGGTTAGTACTAACTGAGAGAAAGGTGACTGCAATAAAACTAGAGTCATCTATGTGTTAGGCCCGGGACTTTTCAGCCCATGTGTTAAGTCTGTTTATAGGCCGATATTAACGTTTGGCTGCGAATCTTGGATACTAAACCAAAAACAAAGAAGTAAGGTACAAGCCATGGAAATGAAGTACCTGAGAAGGATTAGAGGGGTCACAAAATGCGTTAGAATAAAAAAGATCAGATTCAGTACTGGAATTTATTGAGCAGAGACAATTGGATTGGTGGGGGCATCTGCAGAGAATAGATAATGAGAGACAACCTAGAAGAGCGTGGAAAACAAATTATACGAAAAGCATGAACTGAAACAGCGAAGTTGGCAAAGGATAAGAAACAGTGGATGAAGTTTGTAATGATCTAAAAGAAACAGCTACCGACACCATTTGCCTGGCACACGCGTTATTAGATTATGTACATATATGTATATAAAACTTTCATTGGATTGACGTACACTATACGCAGGTCTCTGGCAAATGGAAAGAGCCACTTAGTAACTGTGCCATTTACGCTTTACTAGAAATAAAAAACGGAATTATACACTACCCTACTGCTTATAACTTTCAACCTACCTATCGAAAAATAGCAAAATTAGAAAATCAATGTCATTGCAGTATAATCATTAATCATTAATATTTATATAATGATAATAATAATATTTTTAGGATTTAAACACGGTAAATGCGCCACTAGCTTTCAGCCTTAAAATTTTCAAGCAGTTTCATTATTGGCTATTGACAGTGCAAATCAAATTGAACGTGAAAATACAATTGAGTAAAGACGAAAGTCCTTAACTGCAATGAGGGATGAATCCTGGTTAAACGGAGGTCATGCAAGAGCAAACATTTGGGTAGATAATGACAATCAGAATCAACACCAAGCGTTTAATAAATGGTTAAGTAGGGGATTTTGGAATCTTTCAGGATAAGGTGGACATCTCAAAAGTGTTCAGACACTCACTGACAGCAAAAATGTTAATAATATTTATTTTTTATGTACAGATACACGTACATGAATAAAAATATATTAAATAAATGTGAAAATTAAAACGTTTAATTTAAATTTTGCTTTCATCTATGTGACCTCCTCCTGATTTAATAATTGCAGCATACAATCGAGGCATTCTCGCAATAAGTTTTGCCAGAGTTTCTTGTGTTATTGAGGTCCGACTCGATTGCAATTTGTTCCACACAGTCAGTAGCTGATGTCGGAGCCGATTTCCGTACTTCCCGACCTAGTTCTTCCCGTAGTAACTCGATTGGATTCAAGTCGGGGCTCTGGGGAGGCCATTCCATAATTTTGAGAGTTCCTTCCTCTTCTAAATGGCGTAAATAGTCTTTAGATAATTTAGAGGAATGTTTTGGGTCGTTATCTTGCTGGAAGATAACATTTTGACACAAAAGTCGAATTCCGGAAGGTATTGCGTGGTTCTCCAAAATTTCGCGGTAGCATTCTTTTTTAATATACCGTCAATTTTCACAATGTCCCCTACACTAGTGCCAGCAAAACAGTCCCAAATGATGATAGAACCTCCACCATGCTTCACGGTAGCAGCAATACCCTCTTCTCTGGCACATTCACCCACAGATCTTCTTACGAATATGCGTCTTCGGGTTCCGAACAGCTTAAATTTGGACTTATCCGTCCATAGGATGTTGTTCCACTGTTCTATGGTCCAATGTTGGTGTTCACGAGCCCATTTAAGTCGCTTTTGCTTGTTTTGGTTTTTCATCGCAATACGTCCATGGAGGCCGGGTTTCTGTAAGCGACGTTTGACTGTAGAAACACTGACTAGTTTTTGGCGACCAACATTTAATTCTGCGGTGATTTCCGGGGCTGTTTCACGTCTATTTAACTTGCTGGTAACCACTATTCTGCGATCGTCTGCAGATGTTGTCGCTTTTGGCCTTTCACTCCGTCTTTTGTTAAGAAAACTGCCAGTTTCCCGATATATTTTTACGTTATAGTCAACCGTGGCGTGGTGTATTTTCATTTTCTTGGCAATTTGTCGATTACTTATGCCACTTTTATGGTAAGCTATTATAAGCGCACGTGTTTCCGTACTAATTTCTCTTCGCGGAGGCATTTTAAAAAATCGTCACACGATATTTCGCACACGACGTGAATAGAGTAAATAAAACACTGCAACTGACCATAGGTTACAGATATCACTATAGTCTTCTAGGAGGGTAATTTAAACATTATTACCCATAATCTAACAGATGACTAAATTCACCCAGTAAATTCAGAGGGATTGTTATTGTAATTGGACCGCAATAAACAGTTTATGGTAATCCGACCAAGTGCAGGTAAATGATAGTAAACCTTATGCGATATAATGGGTGTTTATCATACTGAACTACATTTTAAATACGTATTTCATTTTATTATAATGTTTTTTTGGTAAACATAATACTATATGAATAATCCATGAAAACACTTTTGAGTGGTAGTGTAAGTATAGGAAGTGATAGTGGCTTTGTAGTAGGTCGTTCATCACCTTCTGAAGGCAAAAAAACAGGTCACCATAAGAAAGGGGATGTACTATTGTTTTTGAAAAATAGTTTAATAAGATATTCAAGGTATAAAATCCTATCACTTTGGAAACCGCTTCATACCATAGTAATAAATCAGAAAAAATTCCTGCAACATCAAAAAAGCAAGACTTCGCTAAAATCATATCTATTGTACAGATATGATTCTATCTGAACTTCTTTAATTGATTCGTATGAATATGATTCGCAGCTAAAGGTGGCATAATTTCCATCGTTTGTTGAACTTGTATAGTCCGACGTTTCAGTAGTCTGTCTACTGCCGCCTTCAGGGGTGTCCTGAAAAGGGCTGTTGCTTGCCACAGGAATCATTTTTTGATCTCTGATTAAAAGTGTTAACAGTGCACAGTACCATTGCGAGCTACCTACTGAACTAACTAAGTTTCAATAAGAAATAGGGTAGCCACTAAAAACTGGCAACCTGATAGAAGTCAGAGAACGTCTATTACAACCAATTTAAAATGTCACCGTTCCCGATTAAAAAAAAATTTGAACATTAGGGAAGATCAAAGAATGTATAAATCGGGTGGTGAAATTGCTGATGTGACCAAGCCTTTTATAATTTTTGTTAACACTGGTGATTCTGATGAGAATTGCAGTGTTATAATAGTCATGTATTGGTCCAATTACAGGACAAAGTTCTATAATATATGCATTCGTACAAAGTAATGGAAGCTAAGAAAATATAATAAAGATTTAACTGAAAAAAGTTAGTCCTACAAGAAGAAGGTCATGAAAACGTTGCAGAAAGACGAGATAAATTTTAGGAATATTAAGCACACATCACGAATTCTCCAGCAATGATTTCGGGAATAGACTGCATGTGTATTCAAACAACATGTTGTAATCGACGTTGTTTGAACGGCAGATATTTCAAAAATCGTCTCTGTATCTGTTTGAGGTTCAGTTACCAGACTTTCGAACCATATTACAGCTTGCTGGCAACAAGAACAAAGTAGAGCTGTTTCAAAAGTAATGTGTTACCGAAGAATTTGCCATGTCTCCAATGTTTTTGGTCAGCAGCAACACTTCTCACGCTGTGAGTGAATTTAAAGAGAAAATTCGAGGAGAAATGGCGGCTATCACGGAGAATATGTACTCAGAAGGGTGCCAGCGAAATAACTGAACACTAAACTGAATAAGACATAATTTTAAAAAGTATTTTAACAAAAAGTAATGCTTAGTTTGGCCATTAGATTTTTCTATTGGTTTTTATTTTGAAAAGTACTGTTGGGACGTCTGGTACTTTTAGCTATAGCAACTGTGTTTATAGCACAAGTAGTATTTCAACTTGCTTCCATAAAGACAGCTGAAATAATATTCTCCTTTTGCCAGAATTGTTATCAAACATGCACGTTGAAATCAGCACCGATTTTGTCGTTAATTCCTACCGGAATTTAAAAGAGCTCTATACTAAAGCCTAATCGAATCATTCCCTAACTTCCATCAGCTATCGCAACGAAAATTTAATTCCGCAATAATCGAAAACGCCAATAAAAGCGTCCTCCCCTTTCGACATTACCCTGTCATTACGTTACGTTTTCGTTCATAATTACGTCGTATATATGCAACGGCGAGATCCGAACGCTATATCCATTCGGCCGATATATCCGTTTCGAGGCTTTCCCCCTCATAATAAATTCCCTTTCCCAGAACGAGCGGCGTTTTCGTCCATTTTTTTCGCACTCCTCCCACGCGCTGGCGCTTGTTCGATTCGTCCGGCTTAGGCCTTGTCCTCTAGCGGTGCGTTCTCACCCTCCGGAGCACTCGCAGCCCGTTCCCTATGCTCGTCGTTAGCTATCATGAAGGAAAACTCGATTTATCATCATTAGTGAGGGTTGGAAAAGCGCGACTCGCTGTAGAAGGCGACAGACGTCCTCGAAATGGTTTTTATTGATATGTCAACGTGACGGTGGCGCTCTTATTTGCGATGTGGGAGTCTGGGTAAGTGTTTTATGGCGATTATGGTTGTTGAAAGTACTGGGATTGAAGAGAATTCTCAATCAAACGGAAGGGGTAAAAGAGCAAACAATGAAGACGACAAATGACTATTAGAACCAACTATTATATTTGATAAAAGAGTTTTCAGTTTTTTACCTTTTTCTTTACTACACCTACTGTTTCATATGCTTGTAGAGTACACCATTGTATCGTGAAGGTAAACATGGCCCGATACTTATTTCATTAGAAAAGGAAAACAATGAAAAAATTAAATTCAAATCCGAAATTGAATAGATTATTTAAAAAACACACAGTTGAAGTACAATGTAGCACATATATCTACAAATCTTAAGATGCATCAAAAATGAACTTGAAGAAGTTGAAATATATATTATTAATACGTTGGTTGTTTATAATGAGAAATTACGAGTCTCTTGCATTATATCAACGCTTTTAAATTTCTGAAAAAATATCAGACTCGATAGGATACGACGGGACTGTGTAAGTTCAAAGCTCTTCATACCTGGACGTTATGATTCCTGTAGATATACATAATAACATATACAGTTGAACGGACACCGACGGGACCAACTGAAGATGTCCGTTCCGGAGGGGTATCCCCATAAAAGAAATATGTGGTAGATACAACAAATATCGTGTTTTAACGAAAAATGAATATATTAAAGAAACTGGGACATTTAAATCGTATTTGTATATAAATGTTTTTAAAATAAATAAGGAACTTTAAACGTAAGAAAAAAAGTTTATTTCCTTTAGATATATATATACAAAGTATAATATATGTATGTACATAGATACACAGATGTAGTATGTAATACAAAACAATGAAATGAATAGTCACTTTAAGGACACAAAGATTCATATATTGTTGTTTGTCTTCTCTTTTTCTTTAAAATGGCGTCTTGAAATCGTATTTCTAATTTAGAAAGAAGCTCCAAAGACTCTGTATCTCCGTGATTTCCGACAAAACTTTTGAGCTGCTTGGTCAGGGTAATACTTTTACCATAATTTGAGATAGCTTCTGTTGGCACTGGAACCTCATCAACGTCAGAATCTTCCGAAAGCTCATGTATTTCAACTAGATTTGCAATTTCCTGTTCTGAATCTGGATCTTCAAAATACAAATCTTCATCTACGTTTAAAAAATCATTAGGGTTTTCATTATCCGTCAATTTCAATAAATTTTTATTTTTCGGGATATCTGAAAGTACACTAAGAGGCAAATCATCTTCTAGGTCGGATGTATCAGCCTCAGTTAACTGGCCTTCACTTTGCCTATTTACATGATTAAATTCTGCTTTGCGTAAGCAATTGTGAGCTGTCTCTTTGGTTACTTGGTCCCAAGCGGTTTTTGCCAAATGAACTGCATCCAGTGGTGTAATTTTCTTTACTAACTCAAAAGCTGTACCAGCAGTTTGAATGTTTACTAGCAGATATTTGAGTATTAGACTTCGGTAATTATATTTAAAATTCTTTATAATACCCTGGTCAAGTGGTTGACAAGCTGATGTACAATTAGGGGGTAAAAATAATATTTCTATATTATTTAAGCGAACGTCTTTCGGATGAGATCGCGCATTGTCTAAAAATAGTAAAATGTTTCTTTTTCCTTTAGCCATTTTCCAATCTAGGTCTTGCAACCACTCTGTCATATTTTGTCCTGTCATCCAAGCATTCTTATTGTATTTCCAAGTTCCAAGGCAGGTTATTTATATTAATGGTTTTAAAAGTTCTGGGTTTAGCTGCTCTACCAATGACTAGGAGTTTTTTTTTTTCACCGCCATATTTGCACAATGCACAATTGGAAACCTCTCTTTGGGATACTTACCCCCAACACATTTCTCCTTCTTTAATGTGAGCGTTTTGTCGGGTAGAGCCCTGAGATACAGGCCTGTCTCAAAGAGCTCGAAGCTCCTTCTCCCGGAATCGCTTTAAAACTTATATTGTGGCAGATTTTAAATTGAGCCAACCAGAACAAGCACTGAATGTAGAATGTCGCAAAGAAACGGCTATTTCTCTTGCTTTACATCACGACAAACCTATTGGTAATCTCACTTTTTTTTATCTTTTTTAGAATTTAATATGAAAAGAAAATCAACCTATTAATACAAGGAAACCTTATCTAAAAAAATCATATGCATACCAGTTAAAGGAATCCCCTTATTCCGGGCTGCTGTAAACCAGTCATAACACAATTTGTCAATTTTAGTACCATCGCTCGTCAAAGAGCTTCTTTTTTCATTCTAATTGCTGTTCGATATCCATTTGTTTAGAAGGATTTCTCTATGTTTAATTATATCTGCAGCTTGTGTTTTTCCAATATTAAAACGCTTGGATAAGCTCTTTACACTTAGTTTGTCTTTATTGTAAACTTCAACAATCTCAATTTTTTGTTTAAGCGTGAGACTTTTTCTATTTGGAACCATTTCTACAATGAATGTGTCGCCCACTGTGTCTTTTCCGCATATGCATCAGACTAATATTGAAAGCAGATTCAATCGAAAGCGTACACACAAAGAATAAGAACGGTATATCCCCGACCAACTTTGGAAAGTCCCTAATTCACGCCAGGCAGAAATGCACCGAAAGATTAAAGTCGGTAAATCTCCGGTTTACTCGGGGAAGTCCCAGCGAAATTGGCGCGCGGCGCGATTGAGAAATGCAATAGCATTACTCTCGATATAAAAATAAGATAAGGCGTTTCTTTTTATTTTATTTTTTGTCCGGTTAAGAGAACATTTTCTCGTGTCCGCGTCCGTTCAAGAGAATGTCTGTCCAAGAAAGAGTTAATACAATGGATGGAAATTAGATGTGAGCCGGTCGGGACCATGAGAAACTGTCCGTTTAAGGGAGGTGTCCGTGTAAGAGGGGTGTCCACGAAGGGGAATTTCACTGTATATCTTTTTAACAATTTTTTTTAACAAGTACCTAAATCAAGGGGAGCAAAAGGACAGTAAATTTTGATAATTTATTACAATTTTAAGTCTTTAATTTCGAAATCGTACTCCCATTCGCCCGTACTATATCGTATTCTAGATATCCTGCTATTCGGCTTACACCAAAGTATCCGAAACTCTAAATTATGTTGAAAATATCAGCTGGGGCACTATTAACTTCAAATAACTTTGAAGAATTTCAAAAGCTTTAATTAATTCGAAAAATAACGAATTTCTCTCCAGAGATACAACCTGTAACTTTGACACAGTCGTTATTGTATAATAGGTCGTTTCCGGTGATACACTCAGTATACTCAGCTTGTTTACCTAAGTGACAGGCCACACAATAAACACACTCTTGATGGAATGAAGTTATTTATAAATAAAGGCTGCGAAAATATCAAATATAGAAGTATAAGAAAAATTAAAAAAAAATCATTGATATTTTAAATGATTTAAATGTTAATAATACATATCATTACAATATATACTATGCAGTTGTATCGTGCAAGCTAATATAATCCGAAACTTCCATTTAAACACGAAAATTATGTATTCCTGTATCAAGTTTTATGATGGCTACAAAGCTATAATGCGTTAGTACGGTCGGCAAAATTTCTATAATTCCATATAAACCGTTCAAAGAATATTTAGCTTTCTTAATATCGTCGGCAAATTATGTATCGAAAGAAGCATAGGAGAAAGTAACATTAGAAAAGTATATTTTATATAGGGAATATTTACAGTAATGGTAACTCAAAGCACCGAAATTTCAATAGGACTATTAACACGAAATTAATGAATAAAATAAATACATAAAAGAAATGTTATTTTCTTTCTAAACTTAGTAGTTAGTGTTAGATTCTGTGTTCAAAATAAGTTCAAATATCCGTGTCTTCATACTGTCTATCAATTTGGCCAATGATGAAATAGGAATCTCATTCCAACACTTCGCTATTGCAGATTTAGTTCTTTGGCGCTACTGCAGTGTTTATTATTGGCATACACCTCTCTTACCTTGGTAATGCCTGACTTTGTAGGATGTCTTAACCTCGTAGATCTCTAGAAATTTCATTGTTTTGGGTTACCATTATTGTAAATATTCTCTATATAAAATATATATTTTTAATGTTATTGTCTCATGACGATTGCAAGGACTGTGTGGATGTACAATTCACAGGTATAGCAGTAAACTCCACTCACACAAATTAATTAATTATGCGGATCGCAGCGTTTCGAGAGCACGTGGGCTCTCATTGTCAACCGACTGAGTCGGTAACACGGTTGAATTGTCTGATACATTTGCCTTTCCTTCTAGTTCAACATTAACTTCAATGCATAATTTGCCGAAGATATTAACAAGAACCAAATATCCTGTTCAAAAATTCATATGGAACTAAAGAAATTACGCTGAGTGTAGTAGGAAATTGGGGATGGATACATTATGAAATAGAATTTGTAAAGGACTTTCGTGACACCTTATATAAACCAAGCAATATACCGCTTTCAATATCTAATTTATTGCAATTAAAAAATTACAAAGGGATTTCTTTACTTCCTTCATTAAATATAACGTCAAAAAAATTCTCAACGCTGCCTACTCGCTTGTTATTTATAATTCGAATTTTTCAGCTTTAATTAGATAACTTTTTAATTTTAATTAGGAAAAGTCCGTTCCCGTTAATCAAGTTCGTAATTTCAGCGAAAACCGTCCGATAAAGGGATTAATGGTGACGTTTCATTTCGAACAGAAAGGTTAGTCAAAGCGCCTGCCGTAATCGTTTCCGTTTTTTGCTATCTTTTGGATTTAATCTTGATAGATATTTCGAGGAAATTCGTACGAATTTGGTTATTTATAATATAATCAGATTTTTGCATTGTTATACGTTGTCTGCCATCTGTAATTTTAGTCTTGATAGGATTTATTTCTAGTGAAAAGTTCATCCACTTTCTCCTCCTTTTACAAAAACTTTCTAAGTAATCAAATCGAAAAGTTTGAGGAGGTCTTTTAATGATAACTATCGTATTTCTTTGCTTCGTGGATTCAGAACGGTTCGATGGTCCAATTTCCTCTTAGCATAAGGGAATGCAGTTAAGAAAACCATGGGATACTCTACACCTTACTGTTATAATCCCGTTGAACCGGTCTCCACAAATATCAGGATCATTCAGAAAGTAAAGAACGTTTTTTTTCTATAGAAATTTTTATTGGTCATATTTAAACGAAACTGTATTTTACGTAAAATTAAATACCAAAGCTATTTAGACTATGTAGGAAGTCACCGTTGAAATTTAGGCATTTGTACCGTTTTATCAGCATATCTACGCCTTCTACATACCCAGTTGCCACCAAGTTGTTGAATCACTTATTCTTCACGCCTTCTTTAAATTCATCGTCACTTTCGTAGCACTGGTCACTCAAAAAATCTTTCAATTTGGGGGATAAGTGAAAATTACTTGGGACTACGTTCGAACTGTATGGATGTTGAGAAATTTCCTAGCGAAACTGCTGAAGCAAATCCCGTGTCACTTCCGCTGCATGCGGACGTGCGTTATCGTGAAGAAAGATGACTTTATTGCTTAGCATTCCGCGCCATTTGTTTTGAATAACGCGGCGAAGTCGTTGAGGCGCTGCATTTGTAGTCTTACCTCTGAGGATGTACTCGATGAGCAGAACACACTTACGATCTCAAAACATCATAGCCATAATCTTTCTGTTGCTCAAAATGTGTTTTCCTTTTTTCGGTTTCGTTGGGGATTATGGATGATACCATGGAATTGATAGGCGCTTTGTTTTTGGTGTGAAACGAGATATCCAAGCCTCATCACAAGTGACAGTGCAATTCAAAGCTTCATCCCTATTCTTGTCATAGTGACTGAGAAATTTCAATTCGTGTCATTCGTTTGGTTTTGTTTCGAGGAACCCCCCTGGCATACAATTTATTATAGCCCAGATTTGCACTATGTAACTGTAATATACTCAAATAAAATACCTTTCTTGTACTGTGCCATATGTGTGTGTGTAGTACTTTTAACTATAGGCACTTGGAGTGGGAGTATTGTCCCTAATCTCGTGCTAGCAAGTGAGTGTCCAGTTAACAGTTGTACGATAATGTTGAAATAAATAAGTATAAAATAAGTGAATGTTTAACTATTATTAACAAACATCATACTAACAATTCCCGTATAGCGCATTTCTTGAAATTTCGGAAAATAATGAGTGCAGCTCACTAATTGTGAAATGCCTATTTTCTTGGATTTTTGTCTGGGTCGTAGCTTTGAATCCGCTAGTCACCACAGACGGCCGGCTTTCTGTCTCTTGCAAAGCACTATTTCTCTCATGATCAAATTTTAGTTTTGGATTTGAATTAAAGTTTACACTTAGTAATGTTCGAAACACAATTCGTATCTATGTTAATACGACGCTTAAAACAGATTTTCTTATTCCTTCTGGTAATTTGTGACATGTAGCTGCGGTCTTGAAAGTAATTACCGAACTTCAAAGGAAAGAGCTATGATTTTAGTCGTAGAGACAAGCAATGATTTCTTTTTCTTGTCGTAACAGCGGAGATTCACTGATACTTTTATTTTCACCACCACCATTATACGACTGACTTATTTTTGCAAGTTTTCGAATAATTTTTATATCTACCGATACACCTTTGCAACCTTGCATTTTACACAATAAATTTTAGCATTTATTTCAAAATCAAAGCATGTTATGAATTCACCAGTCTCTGTTTTCACTTTCTTCAGCTTTGGAATTATAACTGCCTCACAAATATAATGGAAACTATTTGGGCTGGTTTTGCAGCACATTTTCGTCTCTTTCGTTGCTTCAATTCTCTTCGATTACGGCACATTCTGGCATGGAGACTTACATTTTATTATCCACCAAGCAGCAAAAGTGGACATACGAGGGGTGGTTCAGAAGTTCGTGGAATGAAAGGGTTTTAAATAAAATAAAACTATAAATCTATTTAGATCTATGAATTCATTTTTCTAAACCATTATAAAAATATTTTTTATCTTTCGCCTCAAAATGGGCCAAAATTGCCTCCTTTATCTCATTGTCGTCGGAAAACTTTCTACCGCGTAAGTCTTTTCTTAAATTGGGGAACAAATAAAAATCACTAGGTGCCAGGTCTGGACTGTAGGGTGGATGGACTATTGATTGAAAGCCATGCTTGTGCAGAGCAGCCATTGCAACTTTGCTCTTGTGAACCGGCGCATTGTCACACCCTTGATCAATTTTTCTCGGCGTTTTTCCTTGATGGTCTCCTTTAATTTTTCTAATATCGCTGCATAATATTTTCCGGTTATGCCCCTACCTTTCTCTTTGTAATCAATCAATAATATCCCCTCACTATCCTAAAAACCAGTAGCCATCAACTTTCCATCCGATTCTGACATTTTGAATTTCTTTGGCGGTGGTGTCCCCTTTCTATGCCATTGCATGGACTCCTGTTTGGACTTAGGCTCAAAGTGATGAACCCATGTTTGATCTCCGGTAACAATCCGCTCCAAAATATGTGCGGGTTTGTTTCCACACAGCTCAAAAAATTGTTTGGACACTCAGACGCGCTGCTGTTTCTGCAGCGGCGTGAGCATTCTCGGTACCCATCTTGCACTGATTTTTGCCATACCCAGGCGGTCATGTAGGATACGCAAAATTGTGGTATGTGATACTCCAACTAATGCAGATAATTGTTTTTCTTCAAACGCGCATGTTGCAGTAGACATTTTTGCACTTTTTCGACGATGTCTGATGTGGTGACCTCCACTGGTCGTCCTGAGCGGGGGTTGTCTTCAAACGACTCCCGACCATGTTTAAAAAGACCATGCCACATATAAATCATTGATTTGCTAGGGCACTGTTCCCCATAAACGGTTTCCATTTCATTCAATATGGTTTGAGCGTTCTTTCCTTGCTTTGTAGGGAACTTTATCACGCCAGGGTGTTCAATTACTTCCATAGTTTCAGTTTTCTTCCGGATTAACTTGTTTAGCAGGCAACTATTCGTAAAAGACTGACGCTATAGGGCTGCAACTTAACTTCTATACTAATAGTGAGTCGCCAATCAGAAAGATACCTAGCGAGCGCCCCTATCCCCACTCCAACCCCTCCATTACACGAACTTCTGGACCTCCCCTCATATATGAATATGATGGACGATATAAGCGTACAAGGAGTTGGATAATAAAAATATACACCATGGCAATAAAAGCAGCATTGCCTGGCTTGAAAAAAATTGGTACTGGTTTTGTGATCTACCCAAAAAGATGTCGTGGAAGTTGGACGTGGAAGTTTTTTTGGGCGGTATTATTTTCTTCGCTCCTATAAATCATTGGCGTTAAAAGTGTTACAGCGTTACAGCAACTTAGTGTTTAGCCTAGTCAAACTACAAGTGTTTGACGAGACATGCCAACACATTTTTGTTGGGTTCTTCGTATAACTTGTTATGAACCAAAATAGTTGTAACTTATATAATTAAATTTATGTTTATTACTGTTTTTAGATTGATTACTGATAATTGTCATAATTGCAATTATTAACAAATCTTCTTCTAAAAGAAACTCACATACATATCGTCTTATTTACCTAATTTTCCTAATTCTGCATTTATTTATAAATTACCATATTTTCCAAAGCAAATTTTATATTACCCAAAAACATACAAAATTCTGATTGAAGTCCGTCGCGCAATACATTTCATAATAATAACTAAAATCCACTCCACACAATGGCGTTCATTGATTAACAGCTTATCACTTGCAGAAACCGACCAGTTCATACCGACACCGTTTATCGTCGATTTCAATCTCTGAATGCGGGCGTAGTCCATATAATTTCGCGGTTCACTTAACGGACGAAATTGATATAACCGAAACTACACAATGTACGTCCATACGACCGTAGGACGAGAAACATCGCGCTGTTATGGAACAAATACGCCGATGGTGGTGGAATCAATAGATTTATAAGGCGGAAAATTTATCGGATTGCGAACAGCCGACGAACGTTTAGCGTAGGTCCTTGGCCGGGATTGACGTTGGAATATCGACAGGTCGATTATGGTAGTGGCGACTTTAATGGTTGTTAATATACGAGAGAGGGATACATACAGACAGAGACGATCGGGGTGATGTTTGAAGGGTGCTTGAATGGGAACAGTAGATATTGGTGTAGAGGTCGAATATGTGTAATTATAATGACGTGTTACTGTATTAATTGGTGTTCTCCTTTCGTTTCTCTAGTTTAGAGAAAAATAGTAGCTTATTAGAGATGAAATTTAGAACGCGACTTCGTTGTTTTTCACTTTTGCATATACTTCAGACGATTATCAAGCATTTTATCTATTGGGCTGCTGATACCTCGGAAGGCAGTGTTCGGAATATGTCAACAGGTGTTTGATTCTTCTCTTTAATCTATTAGGTTTTCTATACTTCATTCATGTTAAGAATGCAGTAGGTAGCGCTACGATCGGCGGCTGTATTACACTGGTGAAATTTAACCGATGGAACTGCCAAATGACGACATCGTAAACATCCAAGTTTGGTTATTGAAATTTTGTATAATAAATAGGAAGATTTTCATATTTAATGTGCAACGTTATGGTTATATGACCTGGTAAAATAATACCGCAACAATAAAGTAAAAGTAACATCAATTGCAATATAAATGTATCCTTCGGTTGTTTCATTTACCGAAATAGTTGGAGCTTATTTAATTATGTTAAAAAGTAAATGAGAATGCATTTGGTGTTAATCGAAGACAACATAAATGTCATATGACAAGCTTTAAAATGACAATATTTCCATGGATAAAGTTGAAGCGAAAATATAACTTTGACATGAGTGGTTATGTACATAGTGTTATACCAAGTCATTTGTTAAGAAGTAAATCTCTCCGTTGGTAATCTCCATCAATTTTAAAAGAGAAAGTTTCAATGGTATGATTGAAACTAAGCAATTCAATATATACAAGATAAAGCCGAACAAGGAGGAATGTTGCTGATTATAAACAATACATCATGGTCTCAACGGGACTGTATCCAAGTCCATCGAATGGCCTCAAAGTATATGCCAACTCACATCCTTAAATCTTGCATAGAATTTGGTTATTGTCAATGGTGAAGTTGAGCTGTTCAGTGAAAAAGAAAACAGCAGCGCAAATATCTTTGTCTACTGTGGGCCGACTGCAGTAAAACCAATGTTCATTTTCAATGACAGTACAATCAATAAATAATTGCATGCATATTAATGACTACAATAAGATATCAAGTATATTAGTTAATTATAAAAATCTCTTAACTGCATATATTACAATTTTATATAGTTGTGTTCTCTTTATATCTGCAATAAATTTAATAAAAAAGATTTCTTTACTGTTAGCATCTTATTTATAAAATAACAAATGAAATAAACATATGAATTTCTTTTATAAACAAATAATTTTAATTTATTTAATTTTCTAATGCTAGTTAAATACGGACGTCTCCATAGCACAATGTCTTGTTGTTACATTAGCACACTGTTAAGATTCCTTTTTAACCACTTAAATCCTAACAAGGCAAATTGTTATATACAGTAATAACTTGCAAAGGATTAATAAGTTGGTTTAAATCGAAGGTCAAAATGTATTATATTTACATTTAATAATTTTGTACATGTAGGCAAGTCATTTCTTAAAAAGAATGAATGGACATGTCGCCTAATTATAGATTTTTGAGTTTCGTCTAAGTGATCGTATATTGTTTCTCGAAGGCGTTTCTTAGGGGCAAGCTGGGAATTTATCTTGTATTAATCTCTTTGGCATTGTTCTCGTACTATTCTTTTACTTAAACCAAGTCATGTTGCAGTCAACAGACGTTGACTTGCAATTTTCTTGCTACAATTGCACATATAAATTGTACGCCATTAGCCTCTGCCTGCTGCCAATATGTTTCCCTTGAGGGTTTTTCAATGGTCCTACAACTGGATGTACTATTGCTTCCTCGTTCATACCATAATTAAAGCTGTAATTTTGTAATAGTAGAGTAAAAGTTATTTCGTTTTTATAATTAATTATGTAGTACTTTGAATTATTAAATGGTGAAATAAAAGAATTCTTTTTGCCACAACTTGTTTATAAAGATGAAATTCCATGAAAAACTGCAGGAAACAACGACAACAAAATCGTAAGTAAATTTGGCAACTGACAGAAATTTCATATAAAGAAACTGCATGAATTTCTCCTGTGTGAACATGCCTCGCCTATTAGCCAATAGCAAGCTGGTATTTTAAAGCCTATCTATTCCAAGTTTGCATTCTTAACGTGAATGGAGTATAGGACAATTCTTTTCTTCGCAAAATATTAGTCAATACGCCATGGCACACAATGCATGGTGTCAAAAACTTCACTGAAGTCTAGTAATACATGACAGTACGGTCGTCAGGTATATGTATATTCATATGACTAATACTGCAACGATATCCTTCGCATTTATCTCCTTTGAATAGTATTTACAATCTCATGTTGATAGTATATATTCATAACAATAAGATTTATATACAAAATCCATTCAAACACGAAAAGAATGTATACCTGTATTAAATTTAAATGTTATAAAATATAATTTGAGAGGGCTACAGAATCATCCACCTGCCTTACAATAAACGGTACGTTCAGTATGCATTATTGTATGCAGTATTGGTAAGATACTAGGGACGTGTGTGATTGCGTTAGGAAAATCCTATTTCATATTGTCAGTTTATTTGATTGTAGATTTGCGCACGTTTTATACGAAACAAATGCTTCAAGTATAGAAATTCCTGGACAATTGAATATTTCTGAGTGGTAGCCCCAGATCAACGACGGAAGACATCCGAGTGATTTCGCTAAGAAATCGCCGCTTTATCGCATTGCGAATTATGGGAAAAAGTTCAATTTACAACGCCGCCAACCAACAAGTGTGTCGACAATAGAATGAAGACTAGTAAAATCCGATATCTGGAGTAGTACAGCAGTAAGACAACCACAGTTAAGTTCTATACACAAACGGAAAAATTAAATTGGGCAAGAACTCCTGCCAACTGGGGTGTAAATGATTGGAAAAATGTGTTTGATGGACGAGTCAAAATTCGAATTCCTCGGAAGTAAACGCTGCATATTTGTTCGTCACCTCCCTTATGAATGTTAGATGAGTATATTTCAAGAACAATTAAACATGGAGAAGGAAGGATTATGGTGTGGGATTGTTTTGGACGCGGAAGGATTAGAAAATTTGTTAAAGTAGTTGATGGATGTAAATTAATTGGAAGGGGTTTCTTTATCAGTAAGATGGTGGTCGTAAGCATACTGAAAAGCTAAAGCTTGTTTTCAAGACAAAGCTTCTCATGGAGTCGTATCCTTAAAGGAGTGGCCGCCATAAAGCTCTGATTTAAAACACATTGAGCTCTTGTGGGATCACTTGGATTATGAGATGCAGAAATTCGACTTACAAAGCAGCGTTCTGGAATGCCCACCAGGAAGTACGAAATGCTATAGACGAATCGTATTTGGAGCAATTAACCCCAAGGATGTCGCGTATCTGTCAGGCGGAAGGGGGTTATACTTTGAAGAAACATGATAACAGTACCAATTCAACTTGCCTTTAATAATATTGTGTCTGGTGAGATATTATGATATATCTATAAAGATTGTGACATCTAGGTATTAAGAACGATTTAAACTTATAACGCAGAGGTCGTGGGCTCAAATCCTACCAGGACTGATATTTTTTCGGGAAATTTAAAAACGTTGCTTAATTGCAAGAAAATTGTAATTTTATTATGATAGTAGTGTGTGCTTTATTAGAATATACTATTTTGTCAATAAAGTGCGATCAAATTTATAAATTTTAGGTTAGAAAGTTTTGCGCTTAGCTGTATATTTAATTATGTTACCTTTGCTTTTCCGCCTGCCTCTATTTATATTTTTATTAACCAATTGAATCTCTAGGAAATGTAATACTTGATTTGTGTATATTTAAAATTCGATAGACCCTCATCTTCTTGAGCAACGACTGGGTGAAGATGTAATTGGTTTGTTGTATACCCATCGGGTTAGTAAATTTCTACTTTTAACTATAAATATTTTCTTGCATAATTCTCTGTTACTAACTAAGTGTGTTATTCCATATATACATATATATATTATCTTGTAGGTTCTTTTTGTTCTCTGCTATTAGCACAACGACATCTGCAAATCTTGCAGCAGCTATTTGTATCCTCTCTAGATATACACTGGGTGACAGAATAAAATAGACACCAGGTAAAGCGGTATAAATATGTAAACAGCTAAATTCTAAGAACGAATTAAGAACTTTCTCTTGTCATTAGGGTAGGGGTAGATGTATCGGAAGGAATTCGTCATAGTTTAGTATCGCTACAACTATGCCTCGCTTACAAGGTTCGAGTGATATTAGCGACTTCACCCGGGGTCGCATTGTTGGCCGGAGTGAACGCGGCGCTTCGCAACGTGAAATAAGTAATTTTTAAATATTCCGTTGTCGCCACAGTTAACCGTGTGATTACACAATTTAAACGCAAGGAAAAAACAACAGCGGAGCCGAGACCAGGTCGTGCCGGACCTTCTGAAAGAAGTAAAAGGGTGCTTGTGCGCGAAGTGTTAAGAGAACCGCGAAAAAGTACAGCTGAACTTGCGGCAACTTCACAGAAAAGTCAGCGCACCGTTCTGCGACATCTCCACAGTGTGGGGATGTATAAAAGGGTGGCAAAGAAAAAACCTCTCCTTACGGCGTTTCAAAAACGGCGCCGAATGGCTTGGGCAATCGAAATGCGAACGAAGCCCGAAGAGTTTTGGCGGTCTGTCGTATCTTCAGACGAAAGCGGACACTGCCAATTCAGTGATAGTGGTCGTACGTGGGTATGGAGACGTTCGTCACAGCAACTGGACGACAAATTTTTGCATCAGACGGTGAAATACGGCGGTGTGAACATCATGGTGTGGGGCGCGATATGGTATGGTGGAAGATCGCTATTAGTAATCTGCGACGGAAATATAAATGCGGCAAAATATATCCAAATATTAACAGAAGGACTATTACCGATATTAGACAACAACGCCATTTTATCTAAAGAAGACGCCACTTTTATGGAGGATGGAGCACCCTGCCATAAAGCAAGAACAACAACCACGTGGAAAGAGGAACAGGGGATTCGGATTTTACCATGGCAAGGCCAATCACCAGACATGAATCCGATAGAGAATGTTTGTTACATAATCCAGACAAATATGGCGAAACGACCCCGAAAACCCAGCAATAAGGAAGAACTCGTAGCAGCTGTTACAGAAGAGTGATTAAATATTCCAGAAGACACCATTAATCATTTAATAGATTCTATGCCACGACTACTCGTAGCACTTCACGCAAGTAAAGGTGAATCGACGAAATATTAGTCTAATTTAAAAATTTTAAGATATTTTGTATATATAACGAGAATAGAATAGTATCTTTTTTTTAATTAGTAGGTGTCTATTTTATTCTGCCATCCTAGTGTACCTTTACTCTACATTTAATTTCATCGTCAAATTTAAAATTCGCGGTTAATCCTAACAACTGTACGTGTTCATAGACGGTAATCCATCGCACAATAATAGTGACGACCTAATTGCTGAAATCCGTCTACGTGAATTGTTACCGAACACAATAGAGTTCCGATATTGTGGTAATTATTAATGCTTAAAATTCCGGAAATTTGGTAGCGTTAAATATATATGATTGTGAATTACGAAATAATGTGAAATTTGCGTGTCGATTCCAGCCACTGGTGTTTGCGTAATTCCGCGATGCTACCGATTTTATAAATTGCGGGCACGAATTATCGAAGGTAATTGCAATGCCCGTAATTAATCAAGTAAAATGATATTAATGGTTGAATATGAAATTTCCCTCGTCCGATCTTTTGAAAAATTGCATTCGTTTCATACATCATATTAGTAAGTATGTCATAATTTACAGAGTAATTGCAAAATTGTTAATTTTAACTGTCCTAAAATTTCTAGCAAGGGAAGGAAAGAAAACTATAACTTTCATTCTAAAGAAATAAATTCGAAGAATGTTTTATACAATACATGAATTCATAACGTGCACCCCTACTTACTGAAGCAATAGCCAGAATATACAGTCTGTAAAACAATAGAAAAGGGGTCGCTACCTGCTTGTGGTAAGGTAGCGGACGTGATTAATGTGAACTTGCCATAAGGCGTACTTAGGCCTAATACGCATCACTCATTTAAGAACAATTTAACTTTGTCAGCCGAAGAAAACAGAGTCAGTGTAGTTATGAGCGCTGTGTATTTAAAACGGTATGAAGCTGTGTTTCTTTGCATTCACCCCAAAGGACCTAAGATTTTGATAGCAGCCGCATTAAGATATACGCGAAAGTAGGAGGGGTTTGTAAAAATGTGGGTGGTAGCGGTAAAAAACGAAACACCACAACAAAGCAGGACAAAGCGATAATTAATTTGTTCGAAAGAAACCCGGAATACACGTTGCGACAGGGGCAGTATCAGTTACAAAAAAAAAACAAATTAAAGTAAGCATAATGACGATTATAAATCGCCTACGCGAAGACAGCGCAGCATACCGCAGTACGATAATGAAACCGCTGCTATCGGACCGACATCGAGAAGCGCGCCGCGTTTGGGCCAAAAAATAACAATGACTATTTTTGAACTTACAACTATATGTCGAGTGATTTTCTTTACCGCAAATCTGACATTTCCCGTCTCACGTCGGTCTTGCGCTCTTCCACCTACTTCCTTGCAGAACATGGAGGAGCTCTTCTTTAAGAGACGCACATGATCTTGCTTCGGAAATACCACAATGATCCTGCGCCACCATTTTATTACTAGCGGTTTTCATTGCATCCGCTAATGTAATCGTGGTCACTGGTCCCCTTGGAAACCCTATTATGAAACGGTCTCGTAAACAAACATCTGGTTCTTGACCAAATTAACAATGCGTTGTTAGACTGCGAACCCGGGCCGCCCAATCGTTTATCGACTCGTTGCTAGTTTTTTTACAGTATAAAGCTTTTACCTTGCACCAAAAACGGACCGAACTGGTGCAAAATGTAAATCGAATGTCTTGATTAAATTCTTATATACAGGGTGGCGCAGGGGAACGGGAAATTTTGCAATAACGTCATTTCCACGAATAAATTCATAAAACTAGTAATTTATTAACTAAAGTGCATGTATGCAGCCTGCCATTTATGTTTTCACAATCAAAATTCCCAAAAGTGTCTCTTTACTTTTTAAAGATGACATCGGAAAGATGTCCTCCCATTCGTCGTTCACACTCTAACAGCCTGTTATGAAAACTCTGGAATGCGCGGTGTAGCAAATCTTGGGGAATGGCAGTGATTTCTTGTTGAATGTTCTCCTTCGGTTCATGGATTGTTGCAGGTCGTGTACGGTACACCTTGCCTTTAAGATACCACCACAGGAAGAAGTCGCACACACTAAGATCAGGGGATCTCGCAAGCCATTCAATGTCACCGTTACGTAAAATAATGCGTCTTCCAAACAATTGACCGAACTGCTGCCATCGAATGTCGAGCAGTGTGTGACGTGGCTCCGTCCTGCTGAAACCACATGTTTTCCATGTTAAGATTAAGCTCGTACAGTCTCGGTGTAAAGAATGTTTGAAGCATTTCAGCATATCGAGCGGATGTTACTGTCGCTGCCCTGCCATTCTCACGTTCAAAAAAATAAGGGCCGATAACATCATGACGTAATACAGCGCACCATATTGTGATCTTGTCGCTATGTAGTGGTCGCTGGTGTAACTCACAAGGATTGTCCTAGGCCCAATAACGAAAATTCTGTTTGTTTACGAAACCGTTCAGGTGGAAATGGGCTTCGTCTGATATCCATATGTCACCAACAAAATCCGCGTCCTCCTTAATTTCAGCCAATATCTGCCTACTAAACTCCATACGTGACGCTGGGTCTCGTTCATGTAATTGTTGCACAATCTGCAACTTATAGGGATGGAAATGTAATTCGTGCAGTATTCTTTGTAAGCTTCGTCGCTTAATCCCTAGCGTAGATGCATGCTGTCGAACGGAGCGGCGATGACTTCTCTCGATTGCAGCTCTAACAGCCTCAATGTTCTCTGGGGTACGTACCGTTCGAGTGCCACCTGGAGCTTTCTTTTCAAGACAGATCCTGTTTCTTCAAAATTACGCACCGCATGCGCAGATGGGACACGTCCATGACGTCCAAGCTGGTAATGCTGTCGAAATATTCTCTGCGCGGCAGTCGCGCTATCACCATTTTTATAAAACGCTCTCACAGCTGCTGCACGTTCCGCATCAGTCCAACGATCCATGATTACTAAATGGCAATGCGTTCACAACAATTGTGCGACGTTACGAACAACTGCCGGCTCTACAGTGCTGACAACTGTAACGTTCAAAATTTCCCATTCGCCTGCGCCACCCTGTATAATTTCCTCAGGCTTCACTGGTACACACAGATTAAAAATTAATTTGTACGATTCTTTGCTCAATACGATTAAAATTATAACGCGCTGATTGTCCTCTACGGATACATTATTCCCTTGGAAATAATTATCCAATCTTGGTTTAAAAATTGACCAATCACTCCTTCTGAAATCAAATTCTCGCAAATGCCCAATATAATTTTCTGAGGATCCCATCCTCGTCGCCAATGTGATGTTTGTTAATAATAGTTAAACACTCAATTATTTTATACTTATTTATTTCAACATTATCGTACAACTGTTAACTGGCACTGTCTTGCTAGCACGTGGTTAGGGACAATACTCCCACTCCAAGTGTCTATAGTTAAAAGTACCACACACATAAATATAGCACAATACAAGAAAGGTATTTTATTTCAGTATATTACAATTACTTTACTAATTCTATCATTTTCTTGAAGTCTTCCAGTACACCTTATGTTAAGACTTATTGTCATGTATGTCGAAAATCAATCGACCAGAATTCCGGTTGCCAAATTCGAAGCGAATTGATTTGCGAGAAACATTTGGTAGACGAACGTCCTTTACCAATAATTCCGAACTTCTTCGTAAGTCAAAAAAAGCATTTATATGATAATGTGCGTATCCGTTCAATTCATTTTGAAGAACCTATACGTGCGGACACATCCTTTCAAAACTTGTTCCACAAAATCCGCGCCCTCTTTTACCTGCGATAACCAATCTGCGCCATATGTGTTAAACATAACCCTTTTAGCGACGCTATAAGGAAACATAATAAACGCCGGCCATGATAGTTAGGGCTGTTCGCGCGATAAACGGTTCGTAACACCCCGGGGACGAATATAACGATGACATTTTCAAGTGTCCCATAACAATAAAGCTTTGAAAAAAACGGCCGTAAGACGAAAGATTACCATGTCGTGAAGATGGTAAGGAAGTATCGTGCGGGTCACTGTATCTCGCGCGATTTCAGCGTGTTTGCTTTTTTTGTGATATTCGTCGTTAAATATTACGATGGGGACTATATATACCTTAGTTTATTGAAGTACTCGCGCTTACACAAGAAAAGATTGTTGCTACAAAGAGGATATTATGATAATTTAATATTTTTCGTATTCCCAAGGCTAAATTTTAATTTAATTAGTTCGTGAAATTTCTGAAGAATTTCACTGTGCCCGGTAGGATTTGAACCTATAGCTTGTGTTCGCTGGAAAAGTGAGGTTTCCATTTGAAGTAATCGTGGATGCCTTTACCAGTGTCTTTGCGAATGTGTTTATAAACAAAGTGTGCAAAGTGTATATTTCAACCTAATTATAATAATTTTAGTGTCCATGCCTTCTCTGAATTAGATGTGTAGAACAGTATCAAAAGACTCAAATGTAATATGACAACTGGAGATCGACTACCGAGCTTCTTTGTACGTGATTGTGCTCCTGTTCTGGCCTATCCACTGTTAACTATATTTCACCTAACGATAAGCACGTCAACGTTAACCCCCGTATTTAAAAAGGGAGACCAACCTAACATTGCTAATTATGCACCTATAAGTATACTGTCCGATTTCGCTAAAGTACTTGAACATTTGATTTACAAAGAGACATACACCTGTATATCTCCTTTTATATCTGAGCGTCAGCACGGTTTTGTCGCAAGCAGGTCGACGATCACTAACTTAGCATGTACTGGCCAATATCTTAGTGAAGCACTTGATAATCGAAAGAAGGTAAACGTTATTTACGTAGATTTTTCTAAAGTGTTCGACTGCATTAATCACTCCTTGCTACTTTGGTTTCGGTGTAGTTTTCGTGTCTTTGATTGAGCCTTATCTTAAGGGAAGAGAGTTCCTCTAGGCCATTTCCTCCAACACCGGGTGTTCCTCAAGGTTCATATCTTGGACCGTTTCTCTTCTATTTGTATATGAATGATTTACTATTATGACATGATAATAATAATGTTCGTAGCAGTTTTGATTGTAAACATTTACAAGGCAATCTTCTGCTTGTTGCTACTTTGAGCAACTCCTACTACCAAAGTACAACTACCAAATTAATGATGTTCCATGCAGTAGCAACACTTCCGATCTTGGTGTTTTATTTGATAATAAACTGTTATTTACGGAACATATTTCGTCAGCGTGTTCGTCTGCTTCCAAAACTCTCGATTTTGCCATGCGCTCCTGCATGAATTTCTCAGACTTAGGTGTAATGAAACGTTTATATTATGTCTACGTCTGTTCTATGCTTGAATACGCCTCCATTGTTTGGTAACCCCGTTATTTAGGTCAAGAACTTATAATCGAGCAGATTCAAAAAGTGTTTCTAAGGTACCTCTTCTTTCGGATAGGCAACGTCTATCCTGAAAAAGGCATCGTATGTTGTAGCTTACTTGTGAAGCATAATTTTCTATTCACAGGTATAGCAGTAAACTCCACTCACACAAATTAATTAATTATGCGGAACGCAGCGTTTCGAGAGCACGTGGGCTCTCATTGTCAACCGTGTTACCGACTGAAAGTAAAAACTGTATCACACATGCAAATTATCTTCTACGCAGGCTCTAAAATTTCTAAAACATATGACTATTTACAATCTACTCGGTGGTCTAATGCCTTTTACGGGAAAGGATGGACCGAAAGCGAACCGTATCGTTAACATCTTGCTTGACTTTTTTGGACAGAGTAGCCTAAATTTTTTATTGACAGTTATCATTTTTAATTTAAATTTTCTGTTAACGCGTTCGACGTTACGTATTTGGAAATCACACCATTAATTAATTTGTGTGAGTGGAGTTTATTGCTATAGCTGTGAATTGTACATCCACACAGCCCTTGCAATCGTCATATAATTTTCTATCTCGTGTGTAATTTTTTTGCAGGATAATAAAAAGTCATATCGACTCACCGACTCTCTTAGCGCAAATAAACTTCACAGTGCCTAGTCGTCATACTCGCTTCTATAATATATTTCAAGTTCCTAGAGGTAATACCAACATTTTGCTTAAGGCACCCCATTAGCCACGTGATGCGAAACGCAAATAAACGGGATCTTAAACCATTTTTGTGAGTCTCTCTTTTTTCCTTGTTTCCTTACACTCTTACATTTTAGCATGTTTTATTTTCAGCATATTTCTTATTTTGTCTTTTTTTTGCAAGTGTTATTGTAAGCAGCATAATTTGAATTTTTTGTTTGCATTTTAAATAAAAATTTTGTAACTTTGTCCTGTAATTGGCCCTTGGGCTGTTAGAGAATAAAGGATTATTATTAAAGAAGATTCTATTTCACATATAAAATATGCTGTCACTATTCTGGTTATTTAAAAAGGAAATGACTACTATTATCTTTAACGAATCTTCTAATCAATACTACAACCAAACTAAACGCACACAAATTACAATTCGGCAGCATGTATAAGAAAGAATAGGTCCATTTACGCAAACAATATATTTCTTTCGTCGGCCATAATTGGTGCCATTAGTGGAACTGAGACAAATAAGCGGCCATCGACGTACATATAACATTTCCTCTCCTTTCACTAGCCGGCAATTGTTCCTTTATTATCGCTAGAAAGTGCTTTCTGATCGACCGAAGCAACATCGAGGCAGTTAGTTACTTGCCGTCTGGTAATAGCGGTTGGGTTTACAGGGTGTAGGTTGCTCGAATCCGCCCAAATTAGATAACTCACTTGTTTTTATCATTTTAAAAGTGTACAGTGTATCTTATTTGCGATGTGTTGTTGGGTATTTCTATTGTTGCGATTTTTTTTAAGAAATGGAAGTCGATATGGCACTTTTAGTTCCTAAGATACATGGTGAAATCGAACAATTTCAATTTTCGATATCACCTAGTATGTCCGTTATACTGCGACTTGCATAAAAGGTGAAACGTGGCCTCTTATAGCGTTTTTTCGTACAGAATTCATTGGCGTAGATGCAATTATCTTATAAAAAATAAATTTACATATCTAAAACCTTAAATAAAAGATTCTACAATAATAAGATAAATTAAAAATGTATATTTTCCGGCATGGAATGTTCTAAAAACTTTAAAGAATACATATGCGACTTCTCCGATTATAAGAAAACATCCATAAGAATTAGCAGAAAGACGCAGAACTACAAGAGTTGGTAAACATTTACAGCGACATTTAACAAAACAATAACTATTATATTGCATTAATTACACTGCCCAATATAGTATAATAATAATAAATAACTATATAGATCTGTGGCCATATGTATTCGCCACCCTTTTTTGTTTTCTATTCCGACGAATATATAAGAAATAAAAGAAAATGATGGATGAAAATGTTTCATTGTGAGTGTATACAGATATATATTGCTTAATATTTGCTAGCTCCTCCCTGGGCGTTTATCACAGCACGAATTCGTCGGGGCATACTGCTCACTAAGTTGTAGCACTGGTCGGGGGTGATTTTATTCCACTCTTCGAATGTTTTTGTTTTTAAGCATTGCTATGTGGTAGATGAGTATTTAGCTACATTTCGCTTTAAAATGTACCATAAATGCTCAATTGGATAAGTCCGGGGATTGTGCCGGCCATTCCAGGACCCGTACGTTATTTTCCTCGAACCAGCGCATTACTTTGCGAGATTTATGGTACGGTGCATTATCTTGTTGGAAGTAATACTATGGCTCATCATTATCGAATAATTTTAACGCACACGGTTCCAGAACTTCCAACATGTCGATGTACGTCCGACTGTTCATTCGGCCCTCGCAGACGAACAGTTCTCCGACGCCTGTTGCACTCATGGAACCCCAAACCATTATGCTACCACCCCCAAACTTGACAGTCGGGATGATACAGTCTGGATGGAAGGCCTCTCCTCGCCTGCGTCGCACGTATTGAGGCCCAGGTTTACCACAAAGCTACCAACAAAACATGAATACTGTTACATTTTGGAACCAATTAAAAAGAATAAAAACGCTGTAGATACCAGGAATTGAATACAGAATACCGCAAATACAATAATTATGTATTACTTACCTCAATATTTGACTCATCCGTCCACATAACATTGGCCCAATTGTCACATTACATATACACTGCTTTGTAATGGAACAATAAACATTTTATGTTGGAAATGCGTGAATTTTGTTGTTTTATTTGCAATAAATTGCCAGAGATTGTAACACTAAATAAATATATGGCGTTCTATCTTTTGGGATATGCTGTTTCGATCAATACTCCACAGTACATTTCTGTTTTTAGTCAGCTTAATCTGGAGAACATCCCCCAATTCTTCCAACAATTTAATCCCTTTTCTAACTCAAATAATAACGAAATAAACAATATTAACCGACTTGTATATCGTGAACGAAGACGCCTGTGAAAAATTTACGATCCGTTTGATACCGTTCTTGATCACTTAACGGAATTGTCGCGCTTGCCCTCCACCGCTTTCGATATCTAATGGAAGTAATTGAAGGACTCTTCGCGCTCCTTCGAGACTTTATTCTTACGTGTATTAGCAACGTCGACCACTTTAAGTGTGGTGTAACAATGTCGGCGGTTATTGAAGTCATAAACCGCTTTCGCTGGAAGATTTATTTTGCTTTAGAAAAGGAAAAGGACAGAGATAGAAGTAAGTTGAGATGAAAGTGGAGATGTCTAAGCTTTTTCTTCGAATCTTCGGAGTAATTTTTTAGTAGTTTCGATACTGTACGAGGGCGCCCTGAAATGTTTCGGGAATCGACAAGAAAAACACGGTAGTGGTGTGGTTTTTTCAATACACTTTTTTAAACGATGGTTCAGTCTCTTCAAGCTGTCGGAATGTAGGATTTTTCGAGGTGTGCCAAATAGCCATCTGTAGCGGTGATGACCTCCTCATTTGAGGCAAATCTCTTTCCTCCCAATGATTTTTTCAGGTTTGGGAATAGGAAAAGGTCGCTGGGGGGCTAGGCTCGGTAAATATGGAGGATGCGGGACTAATTCGTAGCGCAACCCATTCAACAGGGACACGACGACGCGGGATGAATGAGCCGGTGGATTGTCATGGTGGGAAAGCACTTTTTTCCGCTGCAAACGAGGCCGTTTCTTCTTCAATACCGCATCGAATCGGGTCAATAAATCGCTGTAGTATTTCCTTGTGGTTGTCTTTCGCTTCTGGAGATAGTCAATGAGAATCACACCTTCGGAATCCCAAAAACTGGTCACCATGTTCTTTCCGGCCTTTCCTTTCTTCGGAGCCGATTCGTCCGGAAAAGTCCACTGCTTCGACTGTTCCTTGGTCTCCGGTATGTAGTGGTGGATCCAAGTCGCATCCACGGTTACGAAACGCATGAAGAAATCCCTTGGATTGCGTTGGATCCTGGCCAAACACTCCTCTGAAACGGTCACCCGATTTCGTTTTTGCTCCGGTGTGAGCAAACCGGGTAATCATCGCGCCGAAAGCTTTTTCATACCCAAAATTTCGTGTAGGATATGGCCAACGCGTTCTTCAGAGATACCTGTTGTCTCTGTTATCTCTTTCAGCTTTAATCGGTGATCGGCTATTTTGGTACTACGACGCCTTATAGTGCATCCCGAAGTTTGGGCTGTTGTCTGACAATTGATTACCAGGTAGAGGATAACTATTGCGGTGGGTGGAGGTTGAGCGGAGGAAAGCACACAAAAAATTCAGCTATAAAAGAGAAATTTTTTAGGAAGATTCACTAAGTCCATTGTTGTTCTGTTCGGTCCTCCTTCCATTGTCGTAAACTCTGCGAGGGAGCTGAGCACAAACTAACGTGCATCCTATATATGAATGACTTAATAATTTATGCTAAGAATCAATACGAGCTCCGGAAGATGCTAACCGTAACAACACGCCACATATCATCTTCAACGCGGAAGGTGTGTCACAGAAGGGGGACATGTAAGCCCAATAGATCCAGCCCATTATACAACATCTGCAATGAAACGAAATACACATCAATCTAGGAAAAAGTAAAGGGAGAAGGCGGCATTGGTGGAAGGGTATAAGAAGGCGTTCAAAACAATCTGGGTAAACAGATTTATGGCAAGATATAAAAGCACTGCTACGAACAAGCTAAAAGTGCCGATAATATCGCACACATTCGCGTCGAATGTTGGTAATTGACAATGAAAGAGAAGAGGGACATATTGAAATGGACTAGCTACGAGGACCATGCGAATCCTACTTTTGCGACGGCTTGAAGAGACTTAAGCACCGTTTCGAAAAGTGTATTGGTTTTCCAAAGAACTACATCGAAAAATAAAAATAGAAAACTACGTCAATGCCGTGTTTTTGTTGCCGATTCCGGAAATATATCAGGTTGCCCTCGTAGCTATGAAGATCATCCCAAATATCAAGAATGGGGCATATTCTGAATCTGCATGTGAGAAGAAAAAGTGGGAGAGTTTAGACGAGTCTGGATGAAATAGAAACCAGCTGATTTGATGCCCAACAGAGCTCTTCAATATGTACCATAATCTAAGAAGGAGAGGACACCCTCTAGAACATGTAAGCTGGGTATCAATCGAAACATGAGGTGTAGAGCAACAAGAGAAGATGACTTGAGGCAGAGTGAAGGATGGAAGGCGCACTACTTGTCGGACACCCGCTATTAAAAAAAAACTTTTTTACACAGCACAACCCTCTCCGTTATCATTATAGTTCCTAATAATTCTAATTAAGTCTTAATATTTTTCAAGATTATATATATATTTTCGTCTTCTTTGCGTTAGATCGCAACAGAATTCTAAACGATCTCCATGCTCCGACTTAGCTCGACATTTTTATTCGAGATCATCAATCTTATGACGTCATCTGCGGTCGTACGCCGCAATTCCAGCTTTTGCGTTCTATATCTACCTACACCGCACGGCCGTCCGCGATTTTCCGATACCGAGAACGTAACGTACGAAAAACCGGTTGTCCGGGTTCCCCGAAAAAAAAAACAAACGACAATCGCTCGCGCCCGTCCACTGCCAACCCGGCGAGTATACGCTCGAGGGCAACGACATCTAACCACGTAACAAATGCAATCGAGGTCGGCCGCGGCGGCGACTCGCCTTTTGTTTTCCGTAAACCGCGCTCTTTCATAGATCGCTCTGATCTTTCTATGTACGGCAGATATTAGCATAGATGGCAAATGCGTTGGCACCTAACATATATATAAGTATCTGTACGAATCGGATCGTTGGAAGGTAAAGGCTATTTCTTGATGATCTCATAGCTTTTAGTACTTATGGTGATATCTATGTATGGATGTTAATGATTAAAGTTGTTCTACTTCTTCTAGCTTACTTCTGTTCATGTGGCTGTTGTGTATTATGTATTTCCTATAACTGGAATGTATATATATACGAGGGGAGGTCCAAAAGTTCGTGGAATGAAAGGGTTTTAAATAAAATAAGACAATAAATCTATTTTTCCTTTTCAATATAATCACCCTTAAGCACAATACATTTATTAGATCTATGAATTAATTTTTCTAGACCATCTTAAAAATATTTTTATCTTTCGCCTCAAAATGGGCCAAAGTTGTTGCCTCCTTTACCTCATTGTCGTCGGAAAACTTTCTCCCACGTAAGTCTTTATTTAAATTGGGGAACAAATAAAAATCACTAGGTACCAGGTCTGGACTGTAGGGTGGATGGACTATTGATTGAAAGCCATGCAGCCATTGCAACTCTGCTCTTGTGAACCCGCGCATTGTCTTGCAAGAGCAACACACCCTTGGTCACTTTTCCTCGACGTTTTTCCTTGACAGCCTCCTTTAATTTTTCTAATATCGTTGCGTAATATTCTCCGGTTATGCTCCTACCTTTTTCTTTGTAATCAATCAATAATATCCCCTCACAATCCCAAAAAACAGTAGCCATCAACTTTCCAGCCAATTCTGGCACTTTGAATTTCTTTGGCGGTGGTGTCCTCCTTTTATGCCATTACATGGACTCCTGTTTGGACTCAGGCTCAAAGTGATGAACCCATGTTTCATCTCCGCTAACAATCCGCTTCAAAATCTGTGCAGGTTTCTGTCCACACAGCTCCAAAAGTTGTTTGGACGCACAGACGCGCTGCTGTTTCTGCAGCGGCGTGAGCATTCTCGGTACCCATCTTGCACTGACTTTTGTTATACCCAGGTGGTCATGTAGGATACGCAAAATGGTGGTATCTGATACTCCAACTAATGCAGATAATTGTTTTTTCTTCAAGCGGGCATCTTGCAGTAGAAATTTTTGCACTTTTTCGACGATGTCTGATGTGGTGGCCTCAACTGGCCCGACTCCCGACCATGTCA
Source organism: Trypoxylus dichotomus (assembly GCA_023509865.1). NCBI lineage: Eukaryota > Metazoa > Arthropoda > Insecta > Coleoptera > Scarabaeidae > Trypoxylus > Trypoxylus dichotomus. The sequence goes on from CM042082.1 coordinate 5,173,089, forward strand.
CTTATAAATCATTGATTTACTAGGGCACTGTTCCCCATAAACGGTTTCCATTTCATTCAATATGGTTTGAGCTTTCTTTCCTTGCTTTGTAGGGAACTTTATCACAGCACGGTGTGCAATTTCCTCCATAGTTTCAGTTTTCTTCAGGATCGACTTGTTTAGCAGGCAACTATTCGTAAACGACTGACGCAATAGTGCTGCAACTTAACTTATATACTAATGATGAGTCGCCAATCAGAATGACACCTAGCGAGCGCCCCTATCCCCAACCCATCGCCTCCATTCCACGAACTTCCGGACCTCCCCTCGTATGTGTTAGAAGTAAATAAATGTATATGACTGTTTTCGCTTTCTTTCTTTTACATTTATTCACATGTGTCAGATCCTCTAATCTTGGAAACAGTTCTTCTATTACTTTGAAAATTGTTTTGTTCCAAGAAACGCAACGTATAGGAGATATAAGTTCTTGCGGTATTTACATCTGTAAGGAATTAAGTAACTGTAAATTTGGACAAATTTATTGAAATTACTTTGTAAGCTTAATACTTAAAAATTTCTGTTTATGGTTTATTTTGTCCATATTAATATTTAGTGACGTGGACAATGGAGGTGGCAATAGGGGGTTCTCAGCATGTTTGAAAACGTTCCACTGAAAGCTTTGACCATACTAACTAGTTTCGGCAAAGTGGGGCAAGTTACAATGCAGTGCCGAGAACAACCTGGAGGAGCCGAACAGCTGTATCAAGGCGAGTGTCCAGTAACGTTTACATACTCGCATGGTCGTGATTTTCATGAGCGAGCATAGGCGATACTGACGCAGGAATGTCTGTCTACACATAAAGTAATGATAAGAAATACATTATATAACGTACTGGAACACTTACTGTTTTAAGAAGTTTCCACGAAATCGCAAACTGGGTGGCATCTCTTAAATATTAGAACGAGTGATATTTGCAGATTTAAAGTAATCCTTCTGACAACTTAATGGATATTTCGATGCACCTTCACAAATTTATCTCAGTATGAGAAAATCTAAACCCTTGTCAACAACACTTTGAAATTTTCGTATTACCCTTTCATTTTTCTTTCGCCTTCCGCCTTACATAGGGGTGAGTGAACATCATCCGTAATTTGAACAGGATTCACGACGACACCGAATCATTTTGTAATTTTTCAATTCCTTCCGGTAGTCCATAACATGTTTTACCTCACTATCTTGAAACATTTTCTGGCCTTTCTTGATAGCTTTGGCGTGTCTCTGATTGAATTGTAAAACGGCTTCTTTATACCATCAAAATGTTCACAGTAGTAAAACGCACCCTTTAACCATGTTCCCCGACAAGTAATAATCGGCTGTGGTGGTTCAGGTACTTTGGGACACAGTTCGTGAAACGTTTTTGTACGTTTCGGAGACTTTAGAAGTACTGCCCTCGTATGAGCTATTAAAGCATTTACTCGTAGATAAAATTTTAGAATCAATTGCGCCACCAAGTTCAAAGCATGGCTTTTACGTGTTTCATGCAACAGATTGTCACTCTCTTCTTTAAGAGATCCGCCTAAGGAAAGCATGTTAGCGGCACCCGTCACTCACTAACATTAAAAGTTGGGTTGTTGAAACTTAAAATTTGTTCAATGCCCTCAACACCACTTTTAAAATATCATTGCTAGTACATTTTGTAATTGCTTTGGAAGCAAGTAAGATATGGGATGACGGTTCAAACACTTCCAGTGTATGTACCATCGCATTCACTACGCATCAAATAGTTGTTCCAATTTGTACATTTAATTCTATTGCCTTCGTATTCTAAATGCGGCATACACGCTATCACATCTTCTAGTTTATTTGAAACACGCCGTTTCCGAAACGTACTTAAATGCCACATTTTCTAAGTATGTGTGTGTTGATCCAGGGCATTTGAATTTTGCTGAGAAAGCCGTGGAACAAAAACAATACAAGAACATTTCAAGAGGTTATGTGTTGCCTTATATTGGATAGTTAGATGAAAGGTTAAATAATTGTTATTAATTTAACCTAGATGAAACTAACATCCGATGCAGAATAATATACCGTTTCATTGAGCTTAAAATATTGAAGATAATCTAAACGCGAAAGTTGGCCGTTGCTGGATTTGTCTGTAAATTCTCCGGATCTAAATCAAATTATTGTTTTAACATTGAATTGATTAATTTAATGTCTTAAATATTTGAAAGAAACGTGGTGTTCTTGGAGAAAGGTACCAGCAAAAGAAGAATTGATGGTAAATATTAAGATAGTCAAGTAAGGCAGCGGTCAAATATAATTGGTAATGTGGAAGTCAGTAGAAAGAATATGCCACATCTTCCTGTTGGTCCCATTTTAATAACCAACAAATGTGTATGCGCGTGTAACATGATACTATTTTTTTTCTCTATTACATCACGGCATTCATATTGAGCACATGCGATATAAAAACATACTTCTACAACACCAAACGTTCACTATATACCCTTGAAATGAATTCTCGTTAATTGGGCATCTCACAAAACATTGATGAGTCATGCGATGTACGCTGCCATTCATAAGTTTGGTCGCACCTAAGGTATATTAATTTACATTTAGAACTATTTTAAAAATATTTGGAGAAATTCATATTAGTCTTCTTAGAATGGCATCTACAATCTAATCTTCATAGCAATAGATTCATAACAAACAGACTTATTTACAAAATCCGATTCAAACAAGAAAACAATGTATTCCTGTATTAAATTTTATGATGGATGAATGATGAAATAGAATTTGGGAGGAGTACTGAATCATCCATCCGCCCTAGAGTAAGCTGTATATTCAGTATGCATTCATTATATTGCCGAGATACTGGAGACGTATGTGATTGCGTTCATATTGTTAATTTATTAGATCGAAGATATCCCAAGAAGAGGGTGACTGGATATTGTAACGTGCAGAATGATGAAGGATTAGAAAATTGGTTAATTATGACAGTATGTATGTATTTTATTAGAATGTGCTATTTTGTCAATAAAAGGTTTATGAGCAAAGTTTGCTTTTTCAATAACCTTCTTGTAAACATATTCTGTCTAGTTTATGTTGTAATTTTATATATTGCGATCAAACGTATGAACGGTAGTGTACATGATACATATATATATATATATATATATATGTATACATACAACAACCATTTGTTTCTATCGCCGTTCTAATTTGACTGGTCGTGGTTAATTTGCATCCACACACTCTAATAAATAGCTACCATTAACGTACTATGTAACTTTATATGTATATAGTTTTATAGCGAAATGAAGAGATTCATTTCGTCCTCCAGATGTGTAACATTTCTTTCCTTTGCCTATTGGAGCTATGTCTCGCTTCTCTTTTTTTGTTTTGGTTGGGTGTTTTTGCACGTTTCTGTTTGCTAATCGAACCACTCAGTAAATCTCATTGACCTCTAAAAACTATCTCATTGAAAAGACAAATAACGTATGTGATCTTAGTCATGCATGCAGAGTTATATGTACACCGTGAATTTCTTAATTTGGAGCAACTTGAAACTTGAGAAAGAATGTGCGTTAAACACTGTTTGATCTTGAAAAAAGGAAGGGTCATATGAATTGTCTTTGATCACATTATTGAGGTGCCTTCGTTAACCTTTTCAATTTTTTAATTGCAGCAAGGGAGAAGGCTTAATCGAAAGCTTGGTATGTAGTGTATCTGTTATTGACTGCCAATTTAAAAAACCTCATCCAACACCGCGACGCTATTTTTCCACATTAGATAAACTGCACACCCTAAAGCATTCCTTAGTGTTAAATGTAAAAAAAACCTTAGGTAGAGGAAAAACGCAGAGTATTTTTGATGTATTTTGTAGAGCATCTTATTGCGTTAAATAGGTTCTAAGCAGCACTGTACATAATACTCTTTCAGCTCTATACACTTAATCCAGTGATATTCCAATTTTCTTAAGCCGTCAAAATAATAGAAATAGCCTCTTAATTTTTGTGAATCGCATAATTTATATTATTTAAACTGAACGGAGTTTACATCTTTTACAACAACGTAGACTGTGAATTTCTAATATTCCGAGTGCCACTTAATGTACCACATTTTGCATCTAGATATGCCTCAAATGTTCTAATTCCTATAGCTCGCACAGATCAGCTGTTGCAAGCACCGGTTTTTGTTATATGTAGAAGTGATAACAAATATTTTGACGATATGTATGGAACAATATTTTCATCGCGTGTGCTATTGAGATCTCACTTATCTTTTTCTGGACGCTCTTGTTCGGCTAGCCATCGGAGATGAACTAACGAATTTCATGGGTTACTTTATAATCACTCTGTATATATATATATATATATATATAGATGTTATTCTTATGCATTACTAGCTAAAGATAATTTAATTTTTATTACAATTGTGAGGTTCTGTTATTGGTTGTTTCCTGTGCATAATAAATTGTATGTATTATATAATATATTATACAGGGTGTCTTTGAAATAAAATAAAAAGGTATGGAAAATAAAAAGGTGCAATTATATAAAATATGTTCCGTCTATGGATGCAGAATATGTATACGTATTACTTCGATCCAACCAACACGCGTACATACACGCAGACTGTATACAGTGTAATAACACGTCTATCGAGGAATTTTCGCAAAATATTTTGAAATTAGATTTTTCCATGTTTCGCACTTTTTTATTTTATTTCATGGACATCCTGTATAAATTTATGAGCCATAGTATACACATACACAGGATATAATTGTGTAGAACGTAACCAAACGAACAACTGGAATTGTTTGGGGATTTCACTCTTTTATCGAAGCCGCATATCACATTTTGTAAATTAGTAACTTAATTTGAGTACATCCAAACGGCTAGGCTATCTGACCAAAGATGTGGGAGAGATCTGACGATAATCCAAAACTTTCTAACAAGAAGCCCCAGGATATTTCATCTCATTTCGTTGAGGCTATTTAAATTTGACGTCATCACTATATACCACAATCGAACAGCAGCCTTATTCAGGACTAAAAGTAATACACCATCCTACCCCCAAAAATAAGTACCAAGTCATCAGATTTTCGGTTGGGAAAATAGTGGTCGCAATATCTTCTCGCATTCTAAGAAGATGTTTCTTGTTTTTCTGTTAATTATCTTATTCAGGGCCCAGACTACATATTAATTTTCTTTTTAATGGATTAGAAGCAGAATTTTATAAAGTACCACTAAAAACCATAGACCCAAAGTATAAAATCATGATATTTTACCGTTCTAAAAAACCACCGGATGCAGAACAATACAATACAGTTTATTTAGTTCGCTGCAAATCGTAATATATATCAATTGTAAAACCAGAAAATAAACGCGCACGAGGTACTACAACACAGATGGCGGTAATTTTCATTTAAATCATACGCGCCCCGAATATTCAAGTGGCTGGCGGAGTTTTAATATGCGTCAGCTGTAGCGTGGAAACATTTTTTTAATGCACCCCACCGGAATACGTTATTCGATGTAAATGCATCGCTTAAAAACCGATATTTTTAGAATAGAATAGCTGTAAATTACATTGTGACGCTATATGCGGTAGCTAAATAGAATGCGGAGGTGTGTAATTTATTCTATCGTTTCGCGTTTATTTTTTTGCGGTTTTTTTCCTACGTGCGACGCGCAAATGTTTGATGTTTGAGGCGGACTTAGCGGATGCACAGGAATTCATAATTTTGGTATATGGATTTGCAAATGTTGTTATTGTGTTTGCAAACTCGCGTAATGCAGTGCCTAAAATATCTATTGATATACACAGTCCTTGATAACCAATTTAGAACTGCTTGAAACAATTTAGAAAATCTGCTTTAAGAATTTCTACTTTTAATAGTTTTGTATGGATGGTCAATAGAGTTGCAAAATCGTACAAACACTGGGGGTTATGGAAAGAATTTGGTTTCTATAAAATTACAATTTCCTTGCAATTAACGGACGTAATTAAATTACTGAAAAAATATCGGTGTCGGAGGGACTCGAACCCGCAATCTTTACGTTTCCGACGTACTGTGCTACCATTACACCACGAGACCACTGAGTTCAAGTCGCATGGTGACATCTAGGGGGATTGAAAGGGACTGATATTTTTTCAGTAATTTGATTACGCAAGGAAATTGTAATTTTATCTTTACTAATGCCAACGGTGGTTTAGTACTAATGTTGATATTAATATTAGTATTAGTATTGATATTACTTTAATCTGGTTTCGAATCTGGGCGTTGCGTTCAGTATACGTCGCTGCAACTGAAAGGTAACCCTGGTAAATCAAAATTCGTTAAAAAATGATACAACTTCATTTTTCAGAAAACATTTTCTAATCTTCTCATTTTAAATTTAGAATTTTCGATATCCATGTATTAAAAACTTCCCTGATAAAACTTTCCTCACATTTTGATTACTATAAATGTCTACGTAGTCATTAAAAAAACGAGAAGAAAGCTTATTTTTAGTAAATATTTTAATCTTATAGTGAAAAATTCAAATAGTGGGAATTTGTGGTGGAAAATCTCAGGCTCTTAATTTTCCGAATGGGTTCTTTTATTTAATTTTATTTTCGGTTTAAATTGGAATATAGTGTTAAATGATTAAAATAACCAAATGTAAGATTGTAAAAAAATGTATATACATATATAATCGTTTTTTAACAAAATTTCTTTTTAATATATACAGTAATATCAGCTGATACACTTTTTAACTTTGAATAAATTTCGAAGAATTTCAAATATTATGATCAATTCCAAAAATAACGAATTTTCTCTGGAGAGACATCTCTGACATGTGTACCTTTAACACAATTGTTATTTATATCATGTCGTTACCAAAGATACGCACATTATATATAGCTTGTTTTCTTATATGATGGAATAAAATTATTTACAGGTAATGCTACCAGGCGTCCCATCTATCCGACGTACGAGATATTTTGAAGAAAGTCTGTTATAATTTCGGGATGATACATATTTTAATAATATGATAAAAATGTGTGAGTACAGCAAACCTCACACCCAGCCCAAATCCCGAGACACCATACTTTCATCATACGTCTGCGAGAATATCAATATATCAATATATATGTATATATATAGAGGGTGCTTTTGAAATAAAATTAAAAATTACGAATAATGAAAAGGTATAATTATATAAAACATAAATCCAAAAGAAATCTTGAGTCAATTACGACGCGAATGTTAGAATTAAAAAACCCTAGGAAATTGAATGTATGCTCCTTATGGATGCAGAGTGTGTATACATAATACATCCATCCAACCAAACTCGCATGCGTACACACATAAAAGCGAAATATCGTGTGACAATTCTTTAAAATGCCTCCGCGAAGAGAAATTAGTACGGAAACACGTGCGCTTATAATAGCTTACCATAAAAGTGGCATAAATAATCGAGAAATTGCCGAAAAAAATGAAAATACACCACGCTACGGTTGACTGTAACGTAAACAAATATCAGGAAACTGGCAGTTTTCTTAATAAAAGACGGAGTGGAAGGCCAAAAGCGACAACATCTGCAGATGATCGCAGAATAGTGGTTACCAGCAAGTTAAATAGACGCAAAACAGCCCCCGAAAATCACCGCAGAATTAAATGTTGGTCGCCAAAAGCTAGTCAGTGTTTCTACAGTCAAACGTCACCTACAGAAAGCCTGGCTCCATGGACGTATTGCGATGAAAAAGCCATTACTGCGCAAACAAAACAAGCGAAAGCGACTTAAATGGGCTCGTGAACACCAACACTGGACCATAGAAGAGCGGAACAACGTCCTATGGACGGATGAGTCCAAATTTGAGCTGTTCGGAACCCGAAGACGTATATTCGTAAGAAGATCTGTGGGTGAACGTGCCAGAGAAGAGAGTATTGCTGCTACCGTGAAGCATGGTGGAGGCTCTATCATCATTTGGGGCTGGTTTGCTGGCACTAGTGTAGCGGACATTGTGAAAATTGACGGTATATTAAAAAAAGAAGGCTACCGCGAAATTTGGAGAACCACGCAATACCTTCCGGAATTTGACTTTTGGGTCAAAATTTCATCTTCCAGCAAGATAATGACCCACAACATTCCTCGAAATCATGTAAAGACTATTTACGCCATTTAGAAGAGGAAGGAACTCTCAAAATTATGGAGTGGCCTCTCCAGAGCCCCGACTTGAATCCAATCGAGTTACCATGGGAAGAACTAGATCGGGTAGTACGGAAATCGGCTCCAACATCAGCTACTGACGTGTGGAACAAATTGCAATCGAGTTGGACCTCAATAACACAAGAAACTCTGGCAAAACTTATTGCGAGAATTCCTCGATTGTGTGCTGCAATTATTAAATCAAGAGGAGGTCACATGGATAAAAGCAAAATTTAAATTAAACGTTTTAATTTTCACATTTATTTAATATATTTTTATTAATGTACGTGTATCTGTACATAAAAAATAAATATTATTAACATTTTTGCTGAGTTTTTATACATTTTTGCTGTCAGTGAGAGTGCCTACACACTTTTGTGCGGTAGTGTATATCTGTTGGGTATTTAATACATTATTGTGATATTTCTCATTAATATTTAAACACTCAATTACTTTATACTCATTTATTTCAACGCTATACTACAGCTGCCAGGTGGAGACTGTTAGTATCTGGTTAGGGACAATACTCCCACTCCAAGTGCCACTGGTAAAAAGGTATCACATACATGCACATATGGCACAATACAAAAAACGTATTTTATTTCCATATATTACAATTATTATTCAAACTCTTAATTTGGAACTTCGACATCATATCAAAAGTGGAGCTATCCTATTAGCTAGTTCGAAGCCTCGAAAATAAACTAAATACCTATCCCACATTGAAAAAGAGAACGTTGTGTGTTAACCGATAACCTTTGCGCATACCAAGATCTCGTCCATGGCTCCCTATTACAAGCCTATCTATACAGTACTTCGCAAAAAACCCTTCAATCCACGCTCGAAATACTAGCCGCGTGATTAAAGGGAGTTACGTTGTCGCTGCGATGGATTTTTTTCGAGCCTATTCGCGGCGTCAGATCCTCAAAGCGAACGAAAATTATACTTTGATTTCGACGTCGACAAGTCATTCGTAATTACAACGTCCCCATCCTACCGGTTTCGACTTGTAGACCCTCATCCAGCGACAGGAAATTCCGCACGCCAGGCATCTGGTGTCCTCGTATCGTCTGTGGGCGGACGTGTTTTATCCCGGCGTTTTGTAGGTTACGTCAACCCTACTATACGCGAGAGATTATAGCGGATTTTACAACGAGAAGATGGGGTGGATGTACGTGGATGTGTTCGTTGATGAAAAGCGAAAGTCTGGTTCATATATTCTGTGTGTTCGTAGTGTTCGCGTGAGGCGTGAAAAGTAGATTAACTAGGAAATTCAGCTGTACTTGAAGGTGATGGATAGAACGCACAAACTATGACACGAACCATAGGCGTACAATTAATACGGCAATAAATAATTAATAATTATTAATTAGGAATAATATATTTTATGTTATAACTGGGGTGCGTTCAGATTTGTTGTTATAAATAATAATAGCTTATTGCCTAATAGACTTACGTCCAATTATAGAACAAAAATACCAGTGCATGAATAAGATTTTTTGGTTTTTTTTTTGCCAAAAAGAAACACGTAATTTTCAAAGGAAACTATTTTTTTTTTATTCAAAATATTATCATGCCAGAAAAACTGCTTGCCTTTAGCAAACCATTTCGATACGATATACATCTAGCATTACTACGGCTGCTATACACCAAGAAAGCTTTGAATTATCTGGCCTCGAAAAATTACATGCCGTTCCAGAAATTAAAAGAAATCTTACATGGGATAAAATTCTCCAGTAATTATAAAGTGATGTAAGCTATAGAGAGGTGGTTTGCAGAGGTCGGATAAAATTTTTTCCAAGAGGCTGTTTGGATGTTGCAGCACCGATGGACCAAGTGCATTAGTGTAGAGGTAGACTGTCGAAAAATAAAAACATATAATCCCACTGTAGTTTTACTGTAAGGGAGTCAGAAGTTTTTGCTAATATCTTACGTGCAGATTCTGTAAAATGGCATTAACAGAGTTGTTTGTAGCAGAATCATTATCATCCAAATTTTCGTTATCTTACCATTACGTCTGAAGAACAGTTTATTTTACAACATTGGTACTTTTCTTCTAATACCTGAAGAAAGTTTGTTATATCAAGATTTATTTTTTTCAACACAGGCAAAGATATGGGTGTATATAATAATAATAATAATAATAATAATAATAATAATAATAATAATAATAATAATCCTTTATTGCCCAACAGCCCAAGGGCCAATTACAGGACAAATTACAATACAATTCTTATTTAAAATAAAACAATTAAAATCGTGTTGCCTACAATAATAACATGCTGAAAATGTATATAATAATAAAACAAAAAAAAAGAAAGACTCACAAAAATGGCTCCAGATCCCGTTTGTTTGCGTTCCTTACCATGTGACTGAGAGGTGCCTTAAGCAAAATGTTGGTATTAGCTCTACGTACTTGAAATATATTATAGTAGCGAGTATGATGAGTAGGTACGGTAAACTTTATTTGCGCTAGAAGGGCTGGCGAGTCGATAGTATTTTTCAGGATCCTGCAAAGAAACTCCACACTGTTACGCTCGCGGCGGTCAGCAAGAGATAGAAAACCATGCTCAACAAGTAAGCTATAATACTCGATACCTCTTGCAGGATACACGTTGTCCATTCGAAAGGAGAGATACTTTAGAAATTTCTTTTGAACGCGTTCGATCATAAGCTCTTGGTGTAAATAACGGGGATACCAAACAATGGAGGCGTATTCAAGCTTAGAACGAACGTAGGCATAATATAAACGTTTCATTACACCTAAGTCTGAGAAATGCCTGCAAGAACGCATGACAAAACCGAGAGTTTTGGAAGCAGATGAACACATGGACGAAATATGTTCCGTAAATGACAGTCTATTATCAAACAAAACACCAAGATCCAAAGTTTTGATATTGCGTGGTATGGCTGCATCATTAATCTGGTAGTTATAGTGTAAAGTAGTGTGAGTGTTATTGTAGGAAACCACAGTACACTTGTTGATGTTCAGAGGGAGATAATTGACCTTGCTCCAAGTATTAATGCGAAGAAGATTGTCTTGTAAATGTTTACAATCGAAAATGCTACCAACAGTATTAAATATCTTTACGTCATCTGCGTATGCTAAGACGTGACACGTAAACAGAGATAGTAAATCATTTATATAAAAATTGAAGAGAAGTGGTCCAAGATTTGAACCTTGAGGAACACCTGATGTTGGAGAAAACGGCGTAGAGGAATAACCGTTGTAGCAGACATAACACTCCCTTCCAATAAGGTAAGACTCAGTCAACGTCAGGAAACCCACACCAAAACCAAATTTATCCATTTTTTGTAGTAGCATCTCGTGGTTAATGCAGTCGAAAGCTTTAGAAAAATCTACGTAAATAACATCCACCTGCTTTCGCTTATCAAGCGCTTCACTAAGATATTGGCCAACGCATGCTAAATTAGTGATCGTCGACCTACCTGCAACAAAACCGTGCTGATGCTCAGATATGAAAGGAGTTATGCAGGTAGATATTTCCTTGTAAAGCAAATGTTCAAATACCTTAGCGAAATTGGGCAGTATACTTATAGGCCTATAATCAGCAATGTTAGATCGGTTTCCTTTCTTAAATACGGCGGTAATTCTGCTAATTTTTCAAACCTTTGGATAAGTTGACGTGCTTATCGCTAGGTGGAATATAGTTGACAGTGGATAGGACAGAACAGGAGCACAATCACGTACAAAGAAGCTCGGTATTCCATCATCTCCAGTTGTCATATTAGATTTAAGTCTCTTGATACTGTTCTCCACATCCAATTCAGAGAAGGCATGAACACAAAAATTATTATAATTGAGAAAAGAGTTGAAAGATACATTTTGAACACTAGGTTTATACACACTCGCAAAGACACTGGAAAAGGCATCCACGATTTCGTTTGGCTGGGTAAATTCTCTGCCGTCATACTGCATACTTCCCGGAATTCTGAAAGAAGCTTTCTTGTTGTTAATGAAGCGCCAGAACAACTTAGGATCTCTGTTGATATTAATTTGAGCATCTGCCAAGTAAGCATTGTATGCGTCTCTAATTTCATTCTTTGTGAGAGATCTCATTCGTTTGAATTCATTAAAATAGTATATATCTATTACACGCAGTATTCTTTAATATACGCCATACAATCAAAATTTTCCATGTTCGTTCCAATGTACTTCAAATGGTATACCTTGCGATATTCGTACGAAGGCAAACACTAGACCTCAAAGTAAAAAAGAGCTGTGTGTTTTTCGTTTCCATTGAATTCGATGAGGAAAATCTATCACCATAACTCCTTCTTTTCCATCTCCAAATTCCTATCCAAAAAAAACCTATTATACACACTCCACCGTACCAATACCAATTTGATATCCGAGGCACATATGAGGCGACCGGAATTCGACGAAAGGGAAATGAGAAAAGAGGTCTCGACGGTCAAATTAAACACATACTTCTTTTTTTTTTTTCGCTCTCCGAGTCGAAATTAACTGTCAACCTTTCAAGTCGACTCTCTTGCGAAGGGTATTGTCGCCGTTGGTCGTACCGGCGGGGCCCAATTGACTTGCCAGACGCGAAACGGTGTTGTGTTCACGTACGTAAGTAACACGGGATCCTCTATTTCCCAAGCGTGACAAGCGGGACGTGCCCAGAAACATTCGACGGATGTAAATGCCTCCGTTAGGACACGGAAACGTAACAAATGCGAGTTTTATTAGAGCTGAAAGATACTAGCGTGATTATTGGAAGCTTTAGGGTGAACTTCATTCAGATTTATTTACTTATCGGAGATTTAAAAGAGGAATTGCATTTACGATGAAGTTGGCGGAAATAGAGCGGAAGTAATAATGGAAGTTTTCATCATTCAATGCAAGAGTTCTTGTGGATATTGAAATTTTTCTAATGCATGTGTAAAATTTAAAATTGTGGCCTATTAAATTAGGAAAACTGGGAAATTAGAGTGTATTAGCTTAAACACACTTCGGGGCTTTATCTGGATAAAATTAATTTTCTTTTCATCAGGAAAAATGATTTTTCGCCAGCGTTTATGCCGATGTAAATGCGCGGTTGCTAATGCTAATCTGGCTTCTTTATGCTGAGACGTTAAAGGAGGTTTTCTTTGCAGTCGTTTTGGTTTTGAGTGAGCTTTGCTTTCAGCGGCAGTTGAACATTTCGCGGATTGGTGTTTGGGCCTGCTGCTTGTGCTATTTGCCTAGTTTGCTGAGTTTGATGCAAACCTTAAACTAAAAGACCTAAAGCGATAACAGAACGCGAACTGCTATCGCTTTAGGTCTTTTAGATTTGCCTGCTTCTCCGTAATTTTCGCCTATATTTAAGAAAGTGTGAATTACGAGACGGCTTCTGTTCAAATTTGCTGCTATCTTTGACCAAGTTTTCGTAATAATAACCTTCAGAAGGTTTTCGCCTCTGGCGTGGTTAACACGTCGAATTACCGCGACCTTCTGTCGAAGTGGTTTTGTTTCTATCGTGGTTTATACGTCGAGTTACCGTGCCACTTGGGTTTCCCTGTTTCTCCTGAAGAAACCTTCTACGACGGAGGCGAAACCTCGAAATCCCACTTTTCTCTTCTCTTTTCTTCTCTCTTTTCTTTCTCTCCCCCCCGTTTTTCCGTTTCTCTTTCTTTCTCTTACCTTTTTCACCTTTTCTCTGTTTTACCCCCACCTCCTCATTTTTCTTCTTCCTATCTCTTTTTTGTTTTTGTTTCTTTCCCCTGTTACTTTTATTTCATTTCTATATATCTCATCATGACACGGCCCAATTCCGGAAGTAGTTCGTTTCTTACTGACTCTGGCCGTGGAAGCCTACGTATTCATTTGACCAATTTTTGTCGCGCCAAATACGAATTAAATCCATTTCAGTGTTCATGTCAATTGTTGTCCACATGGCATCTTGATATATACAAAACAGATTAATACTCTAACATTTAATAAACCATCTAAAGTCTTTATTATAAAATACCCGTTAAGGACAAAACTAAAATTGATGAAATGACTATACTTTTGAAGCACTTGGATGTGTGGTTTTCCTTGAATGTTTTTTTTTTGCAACGTGACTATTTATATGGTCTTCTAACAGAAATTTCTTTGGTCGATCGTCATGTTGCATTACTAATAATTTTTACACATAAGATCTTATATGGCGATGTATTTGCTGTCCCTTTTGTGAATTTCTACGTGCCGAGGCTTAACAGTAGGAATAAATTAACTTCTTACCTTCCTGTGGCTAACACACGCCACCATTCTTAGTCATCAATTATGTCAATATGCAACAGTGTTAATACATATCCATCTATTCTTCGTTCACGTTAAGAATGCAGTAGGTAGCGCTACGATCGGCGGCTGTATTACACTGGTGAAATTTAACCGATGAAACTGTCAAATGACAACATCGTAAACATCGAAGTTTGGTTATCGAAAACTTGTATAATAAATAGCAAAGTTTTTCATATTTAATGTGCAATACATTATGATTATATAACCTGGGAAAATAATACCGTAATAATAAAGTAAAAGTAACCTCAATTGCTACATAAAGGCATTCTTTCGTTGTTTCATGTACCAAAATAGTTGGAGCTTATATAATTATGTTAGAAAGTAAATGTGATTGCCTTTGGGATTAATTGAAGAGAACATAAATGCCACCTGACAAGTTTCAAAATAACAATATTGCCATGGATAAGTTTGAATCGAAAATATAACTTTGACACGAATGGTTATATACACAGTGTTATACCAAGTCATTTGTCACGAAGTAAATCTCTCCGTTGGTAACCTCCATCAATTTCAATGCTATGGTTGAAAGTAAGCAATTCAATATATACGAGCAAAAGTCAAACAGGGAAGAATGTTGCTGATTATGAACAATACATAATGGGCTCAACGGGACTGTACCCAAGTCCATCGAGTGGCTCAGAGTACATGGTAACACACAATATCCTTAAATCTTGCATAGGATTTGGTTATCGTCAATGATGAAATTAGATGAGCTGCTCGGTGAAAAAGAAAACAGCACTCCAAGTATACTTATCTACTGTATCCCGGCTGCAGTAAAACCAGTGTACATTTTCAATGATAGTACAGTCAATAAATAATTGCATGCATATCAATGAGTACAATAAAAAAAGCAAATATACTACTGAATTATAACAATCTCTTAACTGCACATATTACAAATTTATATAGTTTTCTTCTCTTCATATCTGGAATAAATTTAATAAAATAGATTTCTTTACTGCTAGCATTTTATTTATACAATAACAAATGAAATAAACATATGAATTTGATTTATAAATCAAAGGGTAGAGTGAAAATGGTGAATAAATGATTTCAATTTATTACGCAAATGATATTGACGATATTTGAATCAGATTCTGATAATGGTGATCTGAGGAAGATCATGTATTTGCTGTTATCATAAATTCTTCGAATATATTTTCAACAATATTATCCAGCTAATACATCATACCCTCTTCTTCGATAACATGTCTGATACAATAAATTTGTATTCATGTTCTTTTAAAATTACTACATTGTATAAAATACGTTAACTAAATGTATGGAATGCACGAAGATATAAATCAGCAATTAGAGTATTCTAAGTGTATGCACACTTCATTAATTTATTAGGCAAAATCAGAATCTGATGTATCTGCACCTGTAGTTATAATAAATTCTTCAACCATATCTTCAATTTAGCCTCTGTCTACTGCCAATATGCTTGCTTGAGGGTTCTTCCATGGTCCTGCAACTGCATCTACTACTGCTTCTTCAGCCATACCAAACCAAAGCTGCAATCGTATTAGTAAAGTAGAAATTATTTTGTTTATATAATCGATTGTATAGTACCTTGAATTATGAAATAATCAGATAAAATAGCTCTGAACGGAATTATTTTTGTCACAACTTGTTTATAGGTAAAAAGTACAATGAAAAACTGCAGGAAACAATGACACGAAAATTGTAAACAATTTTGACAACTGACAGAAATTTCATATGAAGAAATTACATCAATTTCTCCTGTGTGAATATGCCTCGCCCATTAGCCAATGGCAAACCCGTATTTTAAGGCCTATCGATTCCAAGTCTGCATTCTTAATGTGAATGGAGTATAGATTTGATTTGTATTACTGTCAACGCTTTGGGGCAACTTTTGTTTGAGCAATTTACTATTGCTTAAGGAGTTCTCGATTTTCGTTATTGTTTTCTGTTGTTACTACACATTTACTTTTATTTTATAATAGTTATCATGGTACAATTATCCTGTAACAAGCTGTATGCTGTTGGGTAATATGTTATTATTATTATATCTAATACAATTATTATCTCACCTTTATCGGCCTCAGTGTACATGATATTCTTTTAATAAGGCATTTTGTTTGTATTATCAGGTAACTTACACCCCTGTACGAATGTTTTAATATTCTCTGTAGATAGTGTATATTTAACTTATTTTACTGTATTTTATCTGTTACTCGAGAGACGACTCCTTCCACCTAACAACATACATAAATCACTACTCTTGCTCCATTCGTACCAGCAATTATGTCCCGATTTTCATTTTCCAATAGATACAGCGGCGTACGCTTGTTTATCAGAATTCAAGTGTCTGCAGTCACCTCGATAAAAAAAAAACAACAAGAAAATACAAGAACAAGAAAAAAACCGACCAGAATACGGTCGCACAACAAGCCGATAACAAATCGTTCGTTATCCTGCAGGACGTTGACGTTTCATTCGTCCCCGTCGCCGACATCATTGGTCTCTCTCTTGTTTTTGCTTTTGCGTCTCTCTCTTCGATTCTAAAGGTACGACCTGCCGGTCGTAAAGTCACAACTCTCCCTCATGTACGATGTCGCAATTTGGACAGTTGATTTATGGAATCCCTGACTGTGCCGTGGAAAAGACCAACGAACTATCTACGGAGCCGGATACGTGTGTATATTGTAGGGAATATAATAACTTCACCTATAATATTTTAGGTTAAATCAACTCTAATTTCTCTGGGAAGTACTTGTTTTTTTGAAAATAAATGGGAGTTGACGACAAATTAAATAGATATTCAATTAAGTATAGAAATGTGTTAATGCAGTTATTGATTGCTAAATTAAGACGACTTCAAGTAATTCAAAATATCTTATACCGTATTCTAAAGCAAAAAAAGTGGTAGAAACTGAAGATGATGATGATGAAATCAAAAATATTTGTAAAAGAGTAGACTGTCCATTTCTCGTTCAGTTATTTAAAAAACAGTTTTCTGACAGTGGGTATGATTTTGTAATGAGTTCTTCGTCAATCAAATAACAACGCACTTAACATTGACTTTATTTCTAGAACATTGGTAACAAGTCTATTAATTCGAACTACCTTACTATTATATATACAGTGAAATTCCCCTTCGCGGACGCCCCTCTTATACGGGCACCTCCCTTAAACGGATAGTTTCTGATGGTCCCGACCGGCTCTCATATAATTTCCATTGTATTAACTCTTTCTTGGACGGACATTCTCTTGAACGGACGCGGACGCGGACGCGAGAAAATGTTCTCTTAACCGGGCAAAAAATAAAATAAAGAGAAATAGCCGCTTCTTTAGGACATTCTACGTTCAGTGCTTCGTCTGCTTGGCTCAATAAATTTAGAATCCGCCACAATATAAGTTTTAAAGCAATTTCGGGAGAAGGAGCTTCGGTTAATGCTGAAGATGTCTCATCGTTTTTAAAAAAATTTCCTTCTTTGATTAAGGGATATTCACCGAGAGACATTTATAATGCAGATGAGACAGGCCTGTATTTTAGGGCTCCACCCGACAAAATGCTCACATTAAAGAAGGAAAAATGCGTTGGGGATAAGTATCCCAAAGAGAGGTTTACAATCATGCATTGAGCAAATCTAGCGGGTGAAAAAGAAACACTCCTAGTCATTGGTAGGGCAGCTAAATCCAGAGCTTTAAATATAATAATATAAATAACCGGCCTGTACCTTGAAAATACAATAAGAAAGCTTGGATGACAGGACAAATTATGACAGAGTGGTTTCAAGACCAAGATCGGAAAATGGCTAAAGAAAAAAGAAACATTTTGCTATATTTAGACAATGCGGGATCTCATCCGAAAGACGTTCGCTTAAATAATATGAAAACATTTATTTTTACCCCCTAATTGTACATCAGCTTGTCAACCATTTGACCAGGGGATCATAAAGAATTTTAAAACTTATTACCGAGGTCTAATACTCAAACACCTGCTAGTAAACATTGAAACTGCTGGTACAGCTTCGTAGTTAATAAAGAACATTACACCACTGTATGCAGTTTATTTGGCAAAAACCGCTTGGGATCAAGTAACCAAAGAGACAGTTCAAAATTGCTTCCTCAAAGCAGGATTTAATCATGTAAATATGCAAAGTGAAGACCAGTTAACTGAGACTGATACATCTGAGCTAGAAAATGATTTGCCTCTTAGTGTACTCTCAGATATCCTCAAAAATAAGAGTTTATTGAAATTGACGGATAATGATTTTTTGAACGTAGATGAAGATTTGTATGTTGAAGATCCAGATTTAGAACAAGAAATTGCAAATCCAGTTGAAATACAAGAACTTTTGGAAGATTCTGATGCCGATGAGGTTGCAGTGCCAACAGAGGCTATCCCAAATTATGGTAAAGCTATTACCCTGACCAAGCAACTCAAAAGTTTTGTCGAAAATCACGGAGATACAGAGTCTTTGCAACTTCTTTCTAAATTAGAAATACTATTTCAAGACGCCATTTTAAAGAAAAAGAGAAGACAAACAACAATATATGAATTTTTGCGCCTTAAAGTGACTATTCATTTCATTGTTTTGTATCTATGTATCTATGTACATATATATATTATACTTTGTATGTATATATTTAAAGGAAATAAACTCTTTTTTTTCTTAAGTTTAAAGTTTCTTATTTATTTTAAAAACATTTATATACATATACGATTTAAAAATACGATTTTTGTTGTATCTACTGCATATTTCTTTTATGCGGACACCTCTCCTGAACGGACATCTTCAGTTGGTCCCGTTGGTGTCTGTCCAAGGGAGATTTCACTGTATATATTATTTATGTTCTCCGGGTGACATCCAGTGAAATGCGGAGATCATTTGCTTGGGGTGTGAGGATGGAGCGTTTTCACCTGCCAGGGGTTGGGATTTTACCATGGCCAAGACGATAGAAAATGTTTGCCACATAATCCAGACAAATATGGCGAAACGACTCCGAAAACTCAGCAATAAGGAAGAACTCGTGGCAGCTGTTACAGAAGAGCGGTTAAATATTCCAGAAGACACCATTAATCATTTAATAGATTCTATGCCACGAATCGCAGCACTTCACGCAAGTAAAGGTGGATCGACAATATATTAGTCTAATTTAAAAATTTTAAAATATTTTGTATATATAACGAGAATAGAATCTTTTTTTTAATTAGTAGGTGTCTATTTTATTCTGTCACCCTAGTCTAGTTTACATCTTTGTAAGACTGAGACAAGAATACGAACATTGGGGACTAACAATAAACATGACAAAGATTGAATATATGAAAGTGCGTTGTAAAGACGAAGATGACCACTACCTGCAGATTAGATAAATAAGAAGAACAAACCAATACTTAGTGAGGGTGGTAGATCGAAAATAGACATTCGACATAAAACAGCGGAAAAAAACAACCCTGGCCTTAAATTCCTTGATGTGGTCTAAAGTATTAAGACTGTGAACAAAGATAAAAATATATAAAGCCGTCGTGGAATACATTCTAACATACGGCGGAGAGAGCTGCCAGATAACAAACAAGAAGCCCGCGGAGTATCAAAATTAGAACATGTAAGAAATGAAGAGATACTACGAAGAATAAAGAGTTATTACTAGTGCGGATCGAATCGAAAGAAGACACCTCGTATGGTATGGACATGTACAAACATTGAATGTAGATAGATGTCCAATGAGGGCATTAAATTATGCACCACAAAATAGAAGGAGAAGGGAAAGGCCAGCATAATAAGAGTTGCATAATTTTCAAACGTTTATTACCACGGTTAGCAATGTATTGCAGCGTTTACGCGTAGTTGTTAATTGTTATAAAATAAAATTGATTATTTTTCATTGCTTGTTGTAGTCGATTTTAATGCGCCATCCAGCTATATTGAATATTTTGCTTTAATTAATACACCAAGAACTAGGATAAAAATTATGATACAGTCTTCACTGTGTTTATATCAAAAAATTTTAATATGTAATTAGTTAGAATCATGATTTATTTACTCAATTATTTTATTTTTGTTGCGGCTGTCCTTTTGTTTGTTTATCAATATTTCTTTATAGTGAACAAGTTTAGGTAGATAATGTAATATGGGTTAAGGTTACCTTTATGTTTTTATCTTTGTTTTACTTTCTTTAAATTTATCTGTAAGCTACTGTAGTTACTGCTTGTTAAGTTGTCCTGAAATTACTTATTGCCACTGGACGAATAATTTTAAATAAATAAACAACTGTATACAACGCAAACTTCCTCCATGTATAGATACACCCATAAATAACTATGTAATTTGCTATAAATGTAACTCCACCCATAGATCTTATCGCCATCAAAATTAATCCTCATTGAAGTTTCCAGTATCTAGCTACTAAACTAAAAGGGATCTCTATCCTTGTACCGAGCGCCAAATATAGGTGATTATGTATTCTCCCTGTTCCCACTTGGATCCTTTATCGTCATCTCCCCCCGCCAGCTGTAAATTAGTATATCTTGTACTGTGGTGCAGGTTTCACGACCAATCCTCGACGAGACTACTTAAGGATAATGTCTCCACTTATATGAATGGTGTCTGACATGGTTTCTCTACGTGCCAGTTTTACCAACACGTCGCGTTTCACTTAGAAGTAATACTAGTCACTAATAGCACCTAAATGAATGTGTAAAGTTCGTACATTAGTTGCGAGAGGTATGGGTATATTAAATTATTAAGGAGAATGTTTGATTTTTGCCAATATACACAAATTTACAGTTTTTCTAATGCTAAACTCCACTATTAAGGTACATATATATATATATATATATATATATATATATATATAAGGAAAAAAATAGTCCCAATTAAAAAAAACAACACGCTGCCCTAATACAGAATACTCCCTCTATTCCAAATTATGATATATACAGCTGTGGCCATATGTATTCGCCACTCTCGTTTTGAACGTGTTACACGAATATTATTGTATTTCTTAGAAGCAGGGTCGATGACGGACTAGGTACCTGGTAATGAGGGTTTAATGGTTCATTGTAGGCAATTCTGAGTAAATTAGAAAACAGACGTAAAATTGTAATTTCTGAATATTTCTTCAGTCTTTCTTAAAAGTTGTAAGAGTAAGGTTGAGCTAGTTAGAGTGAAGATATTGTGTCTGTGATTTTGTCTGTGTAATACGATAGTATACAGTAAAAAGTAATGCCGAAAACACGCGAATTGACGGAGATGGAGCGAGGACAAATTGTGATGTTAGAAAAGCAAGGGTTGTCGGTGTCTGCTATTGCCCGACAAGTGAAATGTGCGCGATCGACAGTTAGAATGACGATAAAACGATACAAAGAGAGTGGATCTTTGACAAACAAACCGAAAACTGGACGAAAAAGGAAGACAACTAGCAGAGATGAGCGAGTGTTAGAACGGATGTCTTTGCAAGACCGGAAAAAAGGGTCTAAACAGCTTTCCAGTGAGCTTTTCCGGCTACATAATGTTGCTATTTCTCCTCGCACGGTTAGAAGACACCTTTGTGAATTAAATACAAAGCTCGAGATAAACCACGGTTGTCTCCGCAACAAAAGAAAAAGTGACTGCTCTGGGCTAAAAGTCACCGCGACTGGACCATTGACAATTGGGCCAATGTTATGTGGACGGATAAGTCAAGTATTGAGGTAAGTAATACATAATTATTGTATTTGCGGTATTCTGTATTCAATTCCTGGTATCTACAGTGTTTTCATTCTTTTTAATGGGTTCCAAAAAGTAACAGTATTCATGTTTAAGTTGGTAGCTTTGTGGTAAACCTGGGCCTCAATACGTGCGACGCAGGCGAGGAGAGGCCTTCCATCCAGACTGTATCATCCCGACTGTTAAGTTTGGGGGTGGTAGCATAATGGTTTGGGGTTCCATGAGTGCAACAGGCGTCGGAGAACTGTTCGTCTGCGAGGGCCGAATGAACAGTCGGACGTACATCGACATGTTGGAAGAAGTTCTGGAACCGTGTGCGTTAAAATTATTCGATAATGATGAGCCAGAGTATTACTTCCAACAAGATAATGCACCGTGCCATAAATCTCGCGAAATAATGCGCTGGTTCGAGCAAAATAACGTGCGGGTTCTGGAATGGCCGGCACAACTCCCGGACTTATCGCCAATTGAGCATTTATGGTACATTTTAAAGCGAAATGTAGCTCAATACTCATCTACCACAAAGCAATGCTTAAAAACACAAACATTCGAAGAGTGGCATAAAATCACCCCCGAACAGTGCTACAACTTAGTGAGCAGTATGCCTCGACGAATTCGTGCGGTGATAAAAGCCCAGGGAGGAGCTACCAAATATTAAACAATATCTGTATATATCAGTATACACTCACAATGAAACATTTTCATCGATCAATTTTCTTTTATTTCTTATATATTCGTCGGAATAAAAAACAAAAAAGGGTGGTGAATACATATGGCCACAGCTGTATATCTCTTTGCAATCTGTCCCAAATTATGGTAGACAAAATTTTGAAAACTGGTTTATTGTATTTATGAAATTAGTAATTCCATCTGTAATTAATTTAAACATGCATTGAATGAAAATTTTACACATTTAAACACTGTTGCGTACTTTGTAATTTCGTATTACGCGCCTTCACCCTAGTGGCGAAGGATGCAAACATTGTAGTTTTATTAAGCTAAGATACAAGGCATTCAGAACGTGTTCCCCATTGTGATCACAGTGTAAACTGCAAGTACATTCAATATAAATCATTCAATACAAAAATACAATCCACAATTATTACACAACAAACACAATTCAGCTTTTTCAATGGCTGTTTGGTTGCATATAATAGAAACAGAGAAACGCCCTCCGTAGCGAAGTTTTTCTTTATTCATCTGCACAATTTTATAGTCGTTGCCTCCTGAGGCCATCATGGTGGACTCCATGTATCTTTGTAGTGTCCAGAATACGTTATCTAATCTTTCTTTAGTTAATGCGTCGAAAGCACCTTCAACACAATCTATTAATCCATCCACAGTTCTTGGCAACGTTTGGTGCTGTAAAGACTGAATAGCATTGAAGAAGTCTAACGTCTAAATCATTCAAATCAGTGCTATTCTGTGGTTGTAATTTGAATTTAATACATCATCTATCTCTTGATCCTTCGGCCAGCAATTCTGCATGGTCGTCACAAGCATTATATTATTGAACGTAAATTGTGGTGGCATTATGCGCTTTTGGAAATTTGGATGTAATGGCTGGTAAAACGTTATTGATAATAATCTTTTTGCATTCTGCTGCGTTAATAGACTCGATGCTTTTGGTCACCATTGTTCCTCTTGGCCGGTTCTTGCTATCTCTTGTCGCAGATTCTTTATAAACGGAAGGCCAGAATCCTATTTGACCATTGGAGCCATAAACATAATTTTACTTATAAACTATTTGGTTTTACAGTGATTTTCTGGTTGTGTTTCGTTTAGGATGATGTAGTATGACCCTTTAGCTTGTGATAAGTAACACCACTTTCCGTCTATATGTATATAGGTAGTCGTAGACATTCTCAAAACATCGATTTGATTTAACCTTCGACAAACAGAACTCTAGTCTTATTCTTTTGTTACAGTCCGTTAGTAGTGGCTTCACTGTTGAGGATATTCTTGTAATATGTCGTCCTTTTTTGAAAATGCGAAAAACATTCGTCATTCGATTTTGGAGTGTTAATTACAATCGACAAATTCCGAATTGTTTCGGCCATTTTTGGCCATATTAGCACAAATATTTCCTTCGCTTTACTGTTCATTCGCCTTGTTCCAAATACGCGTAACAGTTAGTCGGGATGCATCAAAATTTCTTGCAGCTTGATCAATAACACCGCGTTTCAATTTTCTGTCCGTTTTGTGTTGTAACAAGAACTGTAAAATTCCAGTACGTTGTTCATTCGTTAGTTGCTTTGTCTTTACATCCCTTTTGTACATTTCATGGCAAATATCTCCCATAGTTTTGAAACAACAGGTATCTTGTGGTTCTTGGACAAATTGACATTTCTCCACTGACGCATGGGTAACAACTGAACTGTTTTTAAACATAGCCGTCTAATATTTTGCTAGAAACACCGCACGTAAATTATATCGTATGGTTGGAAACTCGTTAATTCCCCAGACTTTCCTTATTCCATAAATTTCAGAGAAGGTATACCTTAATTGGGTACAGAAGGGATATTATTCAGTGCCTATAAACATGTTGCCTATTGTGAAAAATCATTAGGAGCCTTATTTTACGGACAACCCTCATATAAATATTCTCACAAATACATATGAAATATTCTCTTGGATAGCCATCAATTCGACCATCCACCCCCTCTCTAAAACCGAAGTTAGACCATCACGTCGTCGATCGAATCCATGAAGCGGACGAAATCGTTCGAGGAATTTACGTTTTAAGAACGGTTCGAAGCTATCGGCTTGCCGTAACCACCTCACCTACCACCGCTAGTACCGCTCGAGTTGGGTGGCTACGTAAATAACGGTCGATTACGACGATGTACCAGTCTTCTCGATGTTGTTCTCCTTCGCCCGTCGGAAACCGATGGCGCGTGAAACACAAATTCCTTGCGAATTTATCCCTCCCGCGATGAAATACGCTCCGCCTAGTGCATGATTTGCGAATATAGATGGCGATGACGCGAAGATGATGGTCGATGCGGCGGAAGTTGCTTGCGAAATGGGTGATTTGATTCTTTGGGGGTGTAAAGGAATCAAGAATGAAGGAGGTGGAAAGCATTATATGTGTATATGCCTTGGAAATTTAAGCAGAGGGGAAACGTTATAAAAAGGAGTTGTCATGCTTAGGTTGTAACGTAAAATGTACTTTTTAAGTCCACATATTTTGCTTCGAATCTTGTTGATAATAGTGGGAAATACTGAGAAACGTTTTGACGACATCCGAAAGTTCCAAAACCACGTGCAAAAGTAACGTAAAGGATAAAAGTGTTTTGACCGCATTCCAATAGTGAACGTACTAGCGGTGATATCATAAAGATACCGTGATATCATAAAGATTTTGCGTCGAACATATGTAGCATTGATATAGGAAATACATGTCTAAACTTAAGTCAGATATTATAATTTCACGGTTTTGAAAATTATTGAAGTCTATTCTCCAACACTGGAGTGCGAATTGATGGAATTTGGGTGTACAGCTTGGACGAAGTCTACAGATGGAAAATGAACCCACAAAACCTTTGAAACATCTTTCTGAAAAGGCTGGATTTTCGCACGTAACATGTTAAAAAAATTGTAATGAAGAACTTACACATGCATCCGTATAAGATGCAATCACGTCAGGCTACTTTTCCGGTAGGCTACCCCAGACGTCTTGGTTACTGCAAGTGGCTTGCAAATAATTTAATGCAAGATGATGACCTGCTAAATTTTACGTTCTTCTCTGATGAAGCGTGGTTTCATCTCTCGGGGTACGTCATTTTCCAAAATACTCGAATGTGGAGTAATAAAAATCCTCATTTTTGTTGAATCTTTTCTGTTTGCTGCGGAACTTGTGACGTGTTTGACTGGCAGTTTCTTGCTGCAGAATAGTAGGACCTATTTTTCTGTTTTATTTTCCAATTTGAGAGGCATAGAAATTTCCTGAATGATTTTATTGGGCAGCTTCATGAAATTGAATTTCAATATGGTTATTTTTAATAAGATGGTGCAACGGTACAGACACAACGGTTTTTTGACGAATAAGCTTACTTACGGAAGTTGAGCTTCCATCACGGCCACCTTGTTTGACAATTATAGACTCTTTCGTGTTTCCTCACCTAAAGAATAGCATATTTAAGACTCCTATTGCTATTTTACAAGATTTGCTGCAAGGAAATATTAAACAATGTGAATTAATGACACCCGTAATGGTGCAAAATGACTTAAAGAGGTTGCTTACGGAAGATAGGGCGTATAAACTTGGGAGTTGAACATAATGGACAAGAATTTCAACGCTTGTTGTAATTTCGTCTTTGTTATTGATAAAACCTTGAATATCAGCTGAACTTCTTATTTTATTATATCTTTAAATCAAATGACATATTTATTGACACTCAAAATAATTTTCAAAAGTTCACCTGAACAATAGCATATTTAAGACTCATGTTACTATTTTACAAGATTTACTGCAAGGAATTATTAAATAATGTGGATTAATGACACCCTTAATGGTACAAAATGACTTAAAGAGCAAGAGAGAACGTGTAAACTTGGGAGTTGAACATAATGGACAAGAATTTCAATGCTTCCTTTAGTTTCGTTTTTGTTATTAATAAAACCTTGAATATCAGCTGAACTTCTTATTTTATTATATCTTTAAATCAAATGACATATTTATTGACACTCAAAATAATTTTCAAAAGTTCACCTGAACAATAGCATATTTAAGACTCATGTTACTATTTTACAAGATTTACTGCAAGGAATTATTAAATAATGTGGATTAATGACACCCTTAATGGTACAAAATGACTTAAAGAGCAAGAGGAGGCGTGTAAACTTGGGAGTTGAACATAATGGACAAGAATTTCAACGCTTGTTGTAATTTCGTCTTTGTTATTAATAAAACCTTGAATATCAGCTGAACTTCTTGTTTTATTGTATCTTTAAATCAAATGACATATCTATTGACACTCAAAATAATTTTCGAAAGTTAAGGTTGCATTACGGGTCTAGAAACACTTATAGTTTGTAAACGAATGTTTGTTTCATTATAATAGGGATAAGATTTTTAATAAGATTGTTAAAACTGAGAATAGAAATAAATCCACGGGGACACTAAAAATAAATTAAATTTTTGCACTTTGCATATAATCCGGTCTCTAGTTGTAACTAATTCACATTATTAATAATACAGTTGAAATAAATACTAACACGTTCCAGTGATTATAAATAAAACTATGTTAGGTAAAAATGGAAAAATAAATATTTCGCCTGGGGCTGCTTTTAGTTTTCTCTAAGACTTTGTACTTCTTGTTACTAATAAAAATTTCTTTCTTTCCAGGTAAGGAGCATTCTTCCGTTGCAATTACACCAAAGAAAATACCAAGAAATGTAAAGGATTATTGATGTAAGCAAATTTGTACTTTGATGTACACATATATAAATAGGTCAGTCACAACGATTGCTAATTAGACTTGGCAAAGAGGGGCAAGTTTCAGTGCCGTGCGGGGAACAACGTGGAGACGGTGAAGTGCGTGGTACGTTTGTTTAGTATTATTGGTCATTGTATCAGTACACACATACTTCTACATGTCGAGTACATAAATAGTACTGAACACTCGCCTTGATACGGTCCATCCTCGTTGTTCTGCGCACTGCACTGTAACTTACCCCACTTTGCCGAAACCAGTCATTACATGATCATGTCAGTATCCTCCAAGCTTAGTGACAAATGTATTATTATTAATAATTAAAATAGGCTATGTATTTTAATAATTAGGCTTTATAAATGGTAAGACTACACTTTCTTAGAATTCATCACAAATCAATTTATTCTCGAAATGTTCGATTTCATTTATACATTTCCAACAAGATAGAGCTTCCCCTCATTATCTTCTTCCAGTAGGGCAGTGGCTAGACAATGCACATCTAAATAAATGGGTAGGACAAAGAAGACCTATAGAATAGCGAGTCAGATGAGGTTATTTAAAGTCTGTTGTACTTACAGCAAAACTCCAAAATTTAGAAGAACTTCGTAACAGGATTACTGTAACCTGTCATGGAATTCAAAGAGTTGCTTTTGAAAATGTAGCACCCAGTTTTGAACAACGGCTATATCATTACTTAGCTAAAAATGGACAACATTTTGAACAATTAGTAGATTATTTTTTTCTGCAAAAAACATGCAGTTGTGAGCAAATGTTATAGGCACCCTAATCAAACATGTGTTTCGCGAACCTATACCTGGTCGTTATCTAAAGTAGAAATTCCTAGAAAATATAAATTACGAAGCTATATAAGACAGAAATTAACATTTTTCGGTTGAGTAATATATTGTGCGTACAGGAAGAAACGTCGTTTGTCGGTTTCAAAAGTTTATTTAGAGTGCGGACCTTCTTTTGTAAGTTTGTGTATCCACAATATGCCAAAAGAGCCCCAAATATCTGAGGCTTTACGAGGCCAGATAATTTTATTGCACAAACAGGGATTGTCACAAATAAAAATGGCTAAGACAATAAAATGTTCGCGTTGTGCAGTGCAAAACACAATTAGCCGCTACCAAAGGACTGGAGAGTATCATAATCTACCCAAGAGCGGTAGAAAACGTGTAACGACTGTGCGAGAAGAACGATTGATAGAGCGTATCGCGCTCTGCTTTAGGTACAAATCCGCGATAGCGATTTCTGCAGAGCTCCGCGTTCAACGAGACGCACCAATCTCCACGCATACGGTAAGAAGAAGGGTAACTGCGGCGAATTTACGTGCCCGGAAACCGCGACACAAGCCTTTGCTGACCGAGCTACACCGCAAACAACGCTTAACGTGGGCAAAGAAGTACCGACGTTGGATTATAGATGACTGGGCCAAAGTACTTTGGTCCGATGAATCTAATATAGACGTAATTGCTTAAAAATATTTCATAATCCTTGCAATATACATAATTGAACTCAGTGCTCCTACTTTTCTCATCAAAATAGAAATATTCAAAAATTTAACGTCCTTCGTTTATTCCGTGCAGGTGCACAGCGTTTCCGGAGCAAGTTATGTTCAGAATGTCCTGCGAAGCATTTTCTCCAGGGTGTATTTTACCTACTGTTAAACCCGGCGGTGGAAGCATTATGATTTGGGGGTGTATGTCTGCACAAGGTATAGGGGAAGTCCATGTGCGCGAGGTCCGCATGAATGGGGATGTTGGAAGAGGTTCTCGAACCATCAATTGTCAGATTTTATGATATGGACTCAGAGGAGTATTACGTTCAGCAAGACAATGCCCCTTGCCACAAGGCTCGACCTGTAATGTCAAAATGGTTTATTGATAACCAAGTGAAGATTTTGGATTGACCCCTACAATCGCCTGACCTTTCGTCTATTGAAAATCTATGGCATGTATTGAATGATAGGATTCGTAAATACAACCAAGGCTCTAAAGAAGCTCTAAAGCAAACAGTGTTTATGGAATGGGCGTCTATTTCCCCAGAAACATGTCACAAACTCGTAGCTACTATGCCTAAAAGAATTAAAGCTCTAATAAAGGCTAGAGGAGGTTAAATACTGATTTGTTTAATACAAGAACCTTATAAACTGAATTATGTGTTTTTTTTAGTTTTGAGATTCTCGTATCATCATAACGCTAAGAAAGTTACCCTGCCTATAACATTTGCTCGCAGCTGTATTTGTGTTCTTAAATAATACATTGTCTAATCACTGCCGAACTAGAAGAACCTATCGAGAAAGAGCTCCACTTTGTTGAAAATGTAAAACACCAAAGTAAGAAAACGCTAATACAGCTTTCTCGTAGGCAGAAAATGTGCGTGAGTTAGCGTTTTATAGCTCTTCACATGTCTTTCTCGTGAATTGATTTCACTAATACCATGAGAAAGCTGTATTAACAGCGTTTTCTTATCTTGGTGTTATTTTCTATAGGCATTCTTTTAAATGTGTTTTGTATACATAAAGTTTATAAAAGTTCTTTGTATTGGTTTATGTTCTGATGCTCCAAAAATAGATTAACCAACTAGAAATACAAAGCAAACTAAACCAAAAGAAATCGATTAATTCCAAAAAATTAAACACCAAAATTTACTGTTTCAAAAGACCGTTAAAATAAGGTATTACCCGATATCCTTTTCCATTTAAGATTCGCAATGGAGTTGTTCGTGGAGTGAGGATGTTAAAAAATTAATGTTCTTGCAATACATGTTTCAGGAAATTTTTCATAAATTTCCCGATTTCCGGAAACTTAACGTGGAAAATTTTCAAATAAACACTATAAATAATAAGAATAAACGTTCCATCGTCCAAATAAGTATTCCGATACAACTCTTGGAGGGAATTACATATTTTTCTAGACGTAGTAATTCAAACGGGTAGAAGTCAAATATTATTAAGAGAAAAAAGAAAGAAAACAAAACAGCAGAACATTAGCGAAATCAAACGTAGCTGGAAATCCGTACCGTCCCGAGCGGCGTAAACTCCGATTGTATCGAAAACGGAACCTAATTCGATTACTCGCCCGTAATAAATACACAACTTCGCGACGGCAACCCGATAAATTCACGTTTCTCACGGACGACGAAAGTCGGCGTCGAATTTTCGAAACGATATTCGAGAATAAACACCGCCGCCACCTTATTTATACAACGGTAACATTGAATAACCTTTCGCGAACAGCGTCGTGCGAAAATCGCAGACGCAGAACGTGGCGGGGGTTTTCCATCGCCCCGTCGATTATACGGCATGGGAAAGGGGCGAGGAATCGGTAAGCGAACGCTACTGCTTACCTTACGATACACAAAAGAACGGGTACGTGCTACAATCGAACGCCACGTACTTGATTCTCAATTATCCGGTCTCGTCGATTCCTTACCGCATTTCGGGCTGGTACCTTTGTGCCTTTCCCGTGCAGACACCGTTGTTTGCTTTTGTAGGTATAGGTACTTATAATACACCGTCTTCAAAATTATGTGCACGGCGTTGTTAGTTTCGCTATTAAAGCGTTAATTATTAAGAGCGTCGTATTTCGTTTGTAAAATAATACGTAGATATTGTAAATCCTTTATATCCTCCGCGAAAGTGCTGACAGAAAATAATCTGCTGCACCCAATTTTCCATTAATGTTTTACTTTAACTGGGTAGAACGTCAGCAGTAACACATTCAAGGGAATGTTTCTGGTTTGTTGGAGTGAATTTGCAACATGTTTAAGTAACTGGACAGGACCTCTTTGGAGCTTATTCAAAATTTCTTTAGACATTTGAAAACTAGACAATAATTACTTTAAATCATTTAGAATGATTTTCCGTTAGTTTATTCAATGACAATTGAAATTTTCTTGTCCCTCCAACGTTAAATTTAATGAATTAGGTCTTCGTAAAATTTTGAGTTAACTAAAAATTTCACGGTGCCGGTAGGATTTGAACCTACAGCTCACGTTCGCTAGACCGGCAAATTTTCATACCTGGATGTAATAGTGGCTGCAGACGTAACCCTAATATCCAGGCAGACACGAAACTTAATATCAATGCCAAGATGTATTATCAATTAAATTATTTAGAACAATTTTCCGTTAGTAATTGAAATTTCCGTGTTCCTTCAACGTTAAATTTAATTAATTAATCCTTCATGAAATTTTTAATTAATTAAAAATGTTTAATTACATCCAGGTATCAAAAATTTGCCAATTGAAATATAACAACATAAATGGCGACTTAAATGGCGATTTGTTCAGACGGTCTCATGATGTAATGGCTTAACACACCGTTCTAGTGAACGTAAGGTGTAGGTTCAAATCCTACCGCTTCAAAAGAAGAACTAATTAACTAAATTTAACGTTGGAGGAAAAGGAAATTTCGGTCATCAATAGTTACTTTGGTTAAAATTTTAACTACCTAGCAGGATTTACCTGGGTTGAGTTATATATCACATTTGGAACCTATTTTTCTATAGAATAGTTCAATTCATATTACATTTCGTTGAGCTTCTATATCAAAGCTAAAGCAGGATTAGTTGTGTCCGAGCTAACTTCTAACGCGTGACGCAAACGTTTACAGCATATTTTTTTAATGACTAAAATGAAATGAAAATCTGCGTACGCCAAGTATAAGGGACATAAAATTCCTAAAAAAATATATAAGATAATAATATATTGCTTAAGGATTTCCACTGTACGGCACACAGATAGAAAATACCTTACTTATTGCGCGATATTTGTTATTTATGACATGCGAAGTACAGTACCGTCCATAATAGTTCGAACACCCTGTAAAATCATACTGAAAAATAATATAATTGCTTTTATATATAAATAACATTTATATTAGGTCCTTTATGAAGCTTATTGTTTATTTATTGTACATTCAAACTTCCAAGAATATATTAAAATGCCGAAAGAAAACCGACAAGTTTAGAAAAGCGCTCTATAATTGTTGCTTTTCATTAATAAGGTTATTCACTGCGTCAAATTTTCGAAAAAATGCATGTTAATAAATCGACTGTTAGTGATATCATTCGGAGACATCAACGCACAGGCAATTTAAGAGATCGCACACGTTCAGGTCGTAAGAGAAAAGGGTGCTGTGGACTGATGAGTCAAAAGTTTGAGGAGTCTGTACAATCAAAGCGCGTTCTTGTAAGGAGAGCGAAAGGACAAAGAATGTTGCAGGATTATGCAGTGCCAACTGCGATGCAAGGAGGAAGTTCTGTGCTTGTTTGGAGCTGTTTCCATACGCCGGTACCGGACATTCGAAGCGAATCGAAGGTATTTTGTGAAGAGAGGGTTAGTTAGAGATACTACAAGAAAATGCAATACCACCAGGGCAATGTCTAAGCGGTGAAAATTTTGTATACATGCAGGACAACAACCGTAAAGACTCAGCAATGATATGTAAAAATTTGTTAAATAAAGGTCAAGAAAATGAGACTTTACAAATAATGATGTGGCGTCCGCAAAGCCCCGATCTAAACCCCATCGAGCTGTTATGGGATAAATTGAACAGGAGGGTCTGAAAAGTATGCCTTACCTCCGTAGGCCACCAGTGGAACATCTTACAAGAGCAATGGACTAATATGCCAATTAGAGCCCTTGAAAAACTAGTGGATCAGATGCCTCGTATTGTGAAAGCTGTTCTTCGCGCAAAAGGGAGTTTCTTTGATGAATGGAATGTTTAAGAAGTTTTTGTTTATTTTTCGTTAGAATTACCTCTTTTTATAGCAAAATGCAACAAAAATGTTAAGTTTTGGAAAAAACAAGTGAATATTTTCTCGTTCTTTTTTTTAAATTTATTTTGGGGATCCGAACTAATATGGACGGTAGTTCCAAAATTGGTTTACTCTTATCGAGGAACCTAAAACAAAAAAGGAATTGAAAAAGCAATTTCGTATAATAATTGACCAATCTCGCAGTAATGGAGATGTAGCAAGAAGATTTTCGCCAATTCTGCTTATGCATCGTGGATAATAGGAATTCATGACACAATATTAAAAGGGTTTCATATCATAGAACAAACTATGTCGTTTGGTAGGAAGATAAGTACAAGGAAGTTTGGTGAATATACATGCTCCATACATGAACTTTATGTAAGCAAATACAATTGGTACTATATGCCATCTCCAATTCACAAAGTTATTATTCATAGAGGAAACATAAATAGGCACACTTTAATCTTACTTCTTGATCAGTTATATGAAGACTGCTCAAGAATCTAGAAACAAAGATTATAAAAAATACAAACTGTACCATTCTAGAAAATGTTCTACATAGCTCAGCTACAAATGAAGATTTCTTTCATACTTTACTTCGAAGAGAATCTACACAAAAGCACATAGAACTCGGATAAGAGTGCAGTAACGTTCCTAGATAATAAATACGTTAAATGTACTTAGGATTCTTGGCGAGAACTCCCATAGTTAGCAGTATATAAATATACAAGAATAGTTACGATATTATCCCGAACGAGGGCGCTTCCTTCGTTGCCCACCAACGTTACCAACTTTTCCAACACCCCCGCCCACTTCTACCTCTACTATCAGCGTCCCTGCCATCCCGGCGTTGTTATTAATCACTTTAATAACCCCGTTTCGGCCCGTTTTAGTTGATGATCCGCACTAACCGGACGTTATTTTAACACTCGAATGATTGGTGGGGTCGTTTTGTTTTCTCATCTCGACGGTCTTGTTCTTCGCTCCTTCTCCTCTGGTATTTTTCGAAGCGCCGAAGGGCTTCGCTGCAGACTGCTGACCGTTATAACCCTTCGTCACCATTATCGGGATACCTTCCTCATCTGTCTAAGTCCGTTCTTGCGCGGGGTTTGAGGAAATCGCTCGTTTCGTTGAGAATTATGACGAAATTCCGTGTATTGTGGGTATTCCCGCCTTCGTTTTGCTGTTTTTCTTGCAAGAAAGAGGACGACCAAATTCAAGCAATGAAGTGTACAAAATGGTCGTAGATATTGTTGCAAAATGGTTTAAGGGATTTAATGTAACTCCTAGTATCGATATTGTTTGTTGCAAGTGTTATTTTGTAATTATAAAAATACAGTCCCTGTTCATTTTATTAGGGCCACCTTATAAATTTAAGTTTTTGTGTGTTTCTAACGCGATAATTTACAAAGGCAAGTATAAAATTCACGAATAGGGTTCGCAATACCTAAATATCTTTCTAAGAAGGTGAGAACTTAATCACCTCGTGCCTATTATTATCCCCCTCATGAATCATTATGTACTGTATAGAAGATTGGTAGAAACAAAATTGAAAGACACAGTAATTTGTAGAAAATATTTTGGATCCGTTAATATTGTACAAAGAATATTTATCTGTTTATATAACAACGTTTTCTCCATGTTGGCGTCTTAGTGTTGCACTTTAAGTTATTGCTTGTATACGCTTCATATTTTATCGTTATGGGTAAAAGAAAAGAACATGCCACATGAGAAAAGGCATTTTCAGCTGTATTTAGCTCTTGGCGTAATTTTTCTAAGGGAGGTAGTCGTCTGCATCGTAGTCTGAGTCAACTTCTTCGTTCAGAGCTGCAAGTCGGTCAGTCGGCAAGCTAAATGAAAAGGCTTCAACTGGCAGTATATCTTTATCCAAGGAACAAATGCCCGTAGCCCTAAATCCACTGGTGATATTTGATATCGCCATTGTTTTTCCCATGTTGGCGAAAATACGTCAGAAAATCTTTCTCTATTTTAATCACGAGTAGGATATTTGTCCCAATACTTTCGTAATTTATCATCCCAGTATGCTTCATACGCCCAAAAGACTACTTTGTCCATGGGCTGCAACTCATGGATGGTGTTAGAAGGGAGACAGTATAAATGAATTCCACTTTCTTCAGTTTGTTTGGCTATTGGAATGTCTAAATGATATTTTGCTCCGTCAAAAATTAAAATTACGGGTAGTGCGGACATATTTTCTATGAACGTGATGAAGCGATTTAGAGAAAGTTTCAATGGTCATACAGTCTTTGGGGATCATAAAGACTAGGTAGACCATCTAAGTAAGTTGGCTTCATTCTTTTACTTTTAAAAGGAATTATAGGTGGCATCGCATGTCCTATAGCGTTAACGCGTGCGAGAATGGTAGCATTTTCAGCATGTTCTTTGCGTACTAAGTGTACTCGGTTTGCCCCTTTAGCTGCCAAAACTGTCTGCTGATGATGAAGGGTTAGACGGGAAACTTTTTCATCCATGTTATATCTTTGAAGCATTACTCTAGCAGTTTTGATCACTGATAATATGATGATTTAATATTTGTACACGATCAGGATTCATTATTTGAGCTGCCCTTTTGACCATTTTGGAAAGATTTTTCGACAAACCCCTGAACCATTCTCTGCCAGCAAGTTTAGTAGTCTTATAGAAAACAATGTTTACTTTTGGTCTTTTTCTATATAATTGAATACATTTTTTCTTAATACCTTAGGGGTAATCCTTTATCCGCTAGTAGGATAATTTACTTTTCTAAATCAAGCTGTTCTTCCTTATTCAGTATTGGTTTTCTACCCGTTTTTCGAACTGTCAGTCTTCAAACGGTTTCTCAAAGTTTTTCTTGGTATATCACACCTCGGTTCAACATATCGTTGAGTTTTACCGTTCTTCAGTGGATCTAGTGCCTCTGTCAACATATTTTTTGCGCAGATATTAAGGCCTGGGCTTTATTATCCCTCGTGTTAGTTCAATTTTAAAGTTTTTGTTAAAAAAATTTGATCGAAATCCAGTGATAACATTTATGCAAATAAAGCAGGATAGAATAGAGATGACACGGCATATCAATAGTACGCTTTTAATTAACTGAGAATTGAGCAAATTACTTACCAATGTAACGGATTTTTACAACACACTGTTTGAAAATGACTTTTCTCGGAATAAACTTTCCTACTATTGCAAGGCGATTTTTGTACTGCTGGCAATCCTTTAACTAGAGATGGTACTTGATAGGCTTTAAAATCAATTTTAGTTAAATAAAATTATTATCTGTTGGGCCTTATTACCGCCTTACATATGTACGGTGGGAAATATACCTTATACATACACCTCATATATATACATTATATATAAGGTGATAATGAGGCCCACCAGATAATAATGCATAACATATGTATATGTAAGGAGGTAATAAGGCTTATGTAGAGGGTGTGATATATATATATATATATACATATATATCACGCTCTATTTAATCCTCTTAAAAAGTTACGACTAAGCCAAAATCCTATTTTTAAAGGAAAACACTTTCCTAATTGTAATCTACCATCCCCTCTAGCCAAGAAAAAAAAAGGAAAAATACCAAAACGATCCAACTTCGTTAATTTTTCCTCTCCGGATAAAGAAAAAAACCTTACGGACATTACCTGCCACAGACTCTGCCCCTCCGCGCCCTCTCCTCATTAATCGAAGCGAGCCGTGGCGCAGATGTTTCACGTCGCGCTGTTCGGAAACTCCAACCTCGTACACTCAATCTATTACCGGCAAACAAGATCATAATTTTCCGCCGAAAACGATCTTTCACAATTAAGCGGAAGAAAAGGCGGCCGAGAACAAAGGCAGGCGTAAGGAGAGGGGATCTGTGGCCGCTACACGGAGAAAATCTTGACAATGAATGAGGGTGCGATTCCGAACAGCCTTGCGCGTTGACCTTGGACCGATGCTTGAGTTGAGATATGGAAGGACAAGAATAAGGTCAATAAAATTCGGACGCATAATTCGACACAGCAAGTCGCTATTTTAATTAACAAGGTTTTGAGAGGAAGACCCAATGTATTTTCGAAAATTATTTCCAATTCCATAACGTTTTATCTTTTATGTAGGCCAATACTAGCTAGAAATATATGGATCGAACATGTACTTGAGGATCTTGATGATTATAATGAAAAATATTTCTAACTCTTGTACCAAGTTTCTTAGGCATTTTCTGAAATCTGTCCTAATGGTAGAAGGGCAAATTGTTTTATATTTTCTCCATGGGTCAATATCTTGTGAACAGTATACGAAAGTACTTGCTCTTGCAAATAATGTTAAATCATCAGCGAATCATCAGTTTGTGGTAATTTAATACTGGAGGGAGGTCATTTTTGGACAACTAGAAGGAGTGGTGGACACAAATTGCTATCCAACCGTACTCCAGATGTAGGTAGTGAGTGACTTGAGCAATAGCTTTTATAGATAATGTACAAATATATCAATCCGGAAATTAAGAAATCCGTTATTGGATATGGATATACGATGAGAGACGGGCATGTTCAGAAGGTGACTTCACACCTCCCCTACTATAATATCTGCCACTTGCAACTTCATTACACCATTTCCAACTGAGATGTAGGAACGTAAACATGGCTGCTACAGTTGATTCTGATTCATTGATTGGTGTTGTACCTCAATGGTGTAGGAAGTTTAAAGAATGCCGCGCCCATTTCCACGATGAAGGAGGACAAGGACCCAAGTCTGTCGCATCAGAAGACATTGTTCAACGACTTGACAAAGTGGTTCGAGAAAAACGAAGGTTTACCATTAGTGAGTTGAGTGTGGAATTTCAAGGCCAACTGTGTACACATTTGTAACGGAACTCCTACGCCATAAAAAAACCGTGTTGAGTTCCAAAGATGTTGTTTGGTAGTCATAAAGTTATGAGGTAGAAGGTGAAGATCTTTTGAGTTGTGAGTGAAGAAGAGACCTGGATTCAATACTGCACTCCTGAAACAAAACAAGAGTCACAGCAACGGCTGCAATCAAAATCGGCAAACAAACTGAAAAAATTCAAACAAACATTCAATAACGGGAAAGTTATAGCGATAGTGTTTTGGGATCAAAAGGGTGTGTTGGTTTTTGAATTTATGGAACCGCGGACTACAATCAATGCAGCTGTTTATTGTCGGTCTTTACAGCGATTGTAGAGAGCCATTTTAAACAAAAGAACATGATTTCTGGAGTTCTTCTCATTCATAACAATCACCACCCTCACACCGCTGTAACCCAACGACTTCTTAAACAATTTTGTTGGGAAATTTTTGAACATCTCCTCTGTGAATTGAAAAAGTGGCTAGGAGGGTAGAGTTGTCAGAATACGGAGGAAGTTCAAAAAAACGCCATCTCAACTTATTCGCGACAATATTCTGTGTGGAGGGGATTGGAAAACTCGTCCTTAGATATGGCAAGTTTTTTGTAATCAATTTATTCTGTTATTTACACTTGTCTTGTCGTTATGAGCTATCAGAAGGTGAAAAAAACTGCCCTCGTATTAAAAGTGGCGTTCCACTGTCAGTGAACACAATCCCATGTAGCTTAAAAAAAAATTTTTGAACTATGACAGGTATTTCACAGCATTCATCATGTTAGGTATTTCTCAAGCAATTTAGAATTGCAGATGTTATAGTATTATGTCTGTATATATATTCAAGGCTACAGTGTATATCCATGAGACCAAAATAAAAATAATATTAGTATCGCCATCATTCAAATTATATACTTATTCTAACATCAACTAACCTCATGTGCGTCTATAATAATACCGTAATAATAATACCGTGTGAATTTCAATATTTTTCAACGTGAATTTGAAGGTCTGTAAAATACCTTTCAGAGAGTGTAACCACATTACCATACTGGTAAATTCTTTAAAACAACAAGATATTTTAATTAAAAGACTATTTCAGTATTAATTATCAATCAGTCCCATTATAATCTATAGCTTTCAAATTAGAGTTAAGTTATATATGCTGCTTTAGTTTGAAGAATAGGACCGCTAATTGGCATATTATTGGCTCCTTAATACTCAAACCATCGTAGTAAAGCTTCATTAACTCTTCCTCGAAGTGGTTTACGTAGCCGCTTGACATATTTGTTTGTCCGTTCTAATGCCGTTTTATCTTTATTTTTCATTATGGTAGAAATTTTTGTTTTATTTTAAGACATTTAGGACGACAAATGTCAGATTGTTTTTTACCACTTTGAATTTCTTTAATTATATTTATTTTCTCTTCAACTGATAACGCTTTACAACGGAAACAACAACTCCTTTGCGAGTATGGAAAGGTATAAGTCACTGTGTTGGGTATTACGCTTAGTTTTATCTACACTCGAAGGGAAAATATTTTCCTGTTATACAGGGTGGCGAATGGGAAGGGGAAATTTTGAACGTTACAGTTGTCATTTAGTAATCATGGATCGTTGGACTGGTGCGGAACGTGAAGTAGCTGTGAGAGCGTTTTATAAAAATGGTGATAGTGCGACTGCCGCGCAGAGAATATTACGACAGCATTACCAGCTTGGACGTCATGGACGTGTCCCATCTGCGCATGCGATTACAACGTGGCTGCGTAATTTTGAAGAAACAGGATCTATCTTGAAAAAGAAAGCAGGTGGCATTCGTACGGTACGTACCCCAGAGAACATTGAGGCTGTTAGAGCTGCCGCTCCGTTCGACAGCATGCATCTACGCTAGGTTTTAAGCGACGAAGCTTACAAAGAATACTGCACGAATTACATTTCCATCCCTATAAGTTGCAGATTGTGCAACAATTACATGAACGAGACCCAGGGTCACGTATGGAGTTTAGTAGGCAGATATTGGCTAAAATTAACGAGGACGCGAATTTCGTTGGTAACATATGGATATCAGACGAAGCCCATTTCCACCTGAACGGTTTCGTAAACAAACAGAATTTTCGTTGTTGGGCCCAGGACAATCCTTGTGAGTTACACCAGCGACCACTACATAGCGACAAGGTCACAATATGGTGTGCTATATCATGTCATGGGCCCTTATTTTTTGCACGTGAGGATGGTAGTGCAGCGACAGTAATATCCGCTCGATATGTTGAAATGTTTCAAACATTCGTTACACCGAGACTGTACGAGTTTAATCTTAACATGGAAAACATGTGGTTTCAGCAGGACGGAGCCACGTCACACACTGCTCGACATTCGATGGCAGCAGTTCGTCAATTGTTTGGAAGACGCATTATTTCACGTAACGGTGACATTGAATGGCCTGCGAGATCCCCTGATCTTAGTGTGTGCGACTTCTTCCTGTGGGGATATCTTAAAGGCAAGGTGTACCGTACACGACCTGCAACAATCCATGAACTGAAGGAGAACATTCAACAAGAAATCACTGCCATTCCCTAAGGTTAAGGCTGTTAGAGTGTGAACGCCGAATGGGAGGACATCTTTCCGATGTCATATTTAAAAAGTAAAGAGACACTTTTGGACATTTTGATTGTAAAAACATAAATGGCATGCTGCATACATGCACTTTCGTTAATAAATTACTAGTTTTATGAATTTATTCGTGGAAATAACGTTATTTCAAAATTTCCCGTTCCCCTGCGCCACCCTGTATTATCTTTTTCAGAGGGAATTTGATCCGTTATTACGCTTTCGAAATTAATATTAGTCGTGCTATAAACGCATACTTTCCTTCCTAGACAAGAACCATCAAAAACCTTATCGTATTTCCCTAATTTTAAGTCTCCCTTCGAAGAAATGTGCTTCGAATATATGTGTAACGCGAATTTCACAAACGATTCGAAGATACAGAATATATCACATGTAAAGGTTTCAGCTTACAGCTTTTCGTAAACGCGTACGCTTGCGAAAAGTTGCTTTTCATATCGAAAAAC
The DNA here is from genome assembly GCA_023509865.1 of Trypoxylus dichotomus. Taxonomy (NCBI): domain Eukaryota; kingdom Metazoa; phylum Arthropoda; class Insecta; order Coleoptera; family Scarabaeidae; genus Trypoxylus; species Trypoxylus dichotomus. Next base: position 5,214,363 of record CM042082.1, read on the forward strand.
AGCGTAAACTTGCTCATTAAAGACATCCAAGCCAGAGCACCGCCGGCACTCATTAAAAATAATTAACACATTCCAAATTGAAAGCTCCAAGCTTGTATAAGACAAGGACAGCCGCTATTAAGGCGTGCTGGTGAATCTTGTATCGTATTCACCCTTCACTATGCAACGCGAATGCATCCAGCGGAAGATTCCTTTTTTTTTCCCCAATGAAACGCAGAAACTAGAGCACTCGCGTTTAAGTATGTAGACTAGTGTGGGAAGGGTGAAGCGGAGAAGCGAATATACGGGCTGAAACTAAGAATTTCATAAAGCATACTCGCTTCTCTGGTCGAGCAACTCGGCGTTCCCGTATACATAACTTCGAAGTTGTTAGAATTAATTGATATAAAAAAGTTACAACCTTTCCTTTTACTCCTGCCAGCGTAGGAGTCGCTAGCTGTTGTGTGCTCGTCCGCTCTGGCGACTCCTTTTTCTTTCTTCAGGAGAAAAAAGATGAGATGAAAAAGAAGCTCGCTAGGTGGCGCTGAATACTCGTAGTACGCTAGCGAAATTAAGGGTCTTCATAATTCTATTTATCGCAGTTTTTAATACTTTGCGTAGTTTCTAAAAAGGTCACGCTTACGCTATTATAAATGGCTGCTGTTGCACCTAGTGGGTGTTACTTTGTATCGTTTAATAGAAGAAGTTCTAGAAGGAGAGTGTTAGCAAGAAAAATTATCGCTTTGTTTCCTTTCTCTTATCTTGAGAATGCAACTTAGGGCTAGTGGATAGCTTATACTATTCGTATTACTAATAAAATCATATAATTTTTTGCAATCTCTTATTGTCGGGCATATCATCCCAATGCTGAACCCTAATGAGAAGTAATTTTTAGTTTTCTGATATAAATCATCCAGTTTTTGATCATGGTTGTAGTAATTGTCTAATTGAGAAAGGTAAATTCATTACGGTGCATTTCGCTCTATACGAGGGTTGTCTTTTATGTTTTTGCATAAAGAGCTGGAATAAAACAGTACACCAGCGTGACAGAATAAAATAGACACCAGGTAAAGCGGTATAAATATGTAAACAGCTAAATTCTAAGAACGAATTAAGAACTTTTTCTTGTCATTAGGGTAGGGGGAGATGTATCGGAAGGAATTCGTCATAGTTTAGTTTTTTTACAACTATGCCTCGCTTACAAGGTTCGAGTGATATTAACGACTTCACCCGGGGTCGCATCGTTGGCCAGAGTGAACGCGGCGCTTCGCAACGTGAAATAAGTAAATTTTTAAATATTCCGTTGTCCACAGTTAACCGTGTGATTACACAATTTAAACGCAAGGAAAAAACAACAGTGGAGCCGAGATCAGGTCGTGCCGGACCTTCTGAAAGAAGTAAAAGGGTGCTTGTGCGCGAAGTGTTAAAAGAACAGCGAGAAAGTACAGCTGAGCTTGCGGCAACTTCACAGAAAAGTCAGCGCACCGTTCTGCGATACCTCCACAGTGTGGGGATGTATAAGAGGGTGGCAAAGAAAAAAACCTCTCCTTACGGCGTTTCAAAAACGGCGCCGAATGGCTTGGGCAATCGAAATGCGAACGAAGCCCGACGAGTTTTGGCGGTCTGTCATTTTTTCAGACGAAAGCAGATACTGCCAATTCAGTGATAGTGGTCGTACGTGGGTATGGATACGTTCGTCACAGCAACTGGACGACAAATTTTTGCATGAGACGGTGAAATACGGCGGTGTGAACATCATGGTGTGGGGCGCGATATGGTATGGTGGAAGATCGCAATTAGTAATCTGTGACGAAAACATAAATGCGGCAAAATGTATCCAAATATTAACAGAAGGACTACTACCGATATTAGACAACGCCATTTTATCTAAAGAAGACGCCACTTTTATGGAGGATGGAGCATCTTGCCACAAAGCAAGAACAACAACCACATGGAAAGAGCCAATCGCCAGACATGAATCCGATAGAGAATGTTTGGCACATAATCCAGACAAATATGGCGAAACGATCCCGAAGACCCGGCAATAAGGAATAACTCGTGGCAGCTGTTACAGAAGAGTAGTTAAATATTCCAGAAGACACCATTAATCACTTAATAGATTCTATGCCACGACTAGAATGAGAGGAACAATAACGTGTAGAAGTATTAATTATATCTACATTCCTTATTCTATCAGATCTTGTGCAATCTTTCACTCTTCTTAAAAATTTAATCTCTTGTCTCTGTATCCTGCTTTCTTGTTTTTTTTTTGTTGTTGTTCATATTTCACTACCATATAAGAGGGTTGGCACTACCATCGTCTTGTAAAATTTTATTTGTGTCTTCTTTCTTAGTTTGCTTTTAACGTTCTACTGATTGTTCCACAGATATTTGTGAATGTGTCTTTGTTTGGATCATAAGATACATGGGTCCCTAAAGACTTAAAGTCTTTCCCCTGTTCCAGTACAGTATCGTTTGTGGTTTACTTTGTCCTAATTGGATATTTACCCAAGAAAGCCATGCTTTAGGTTTTATTTTCTGATATTTTTCTTTCATAGTTTTGGCAGATTTTTTTAAGGTATATTTCCCTTTCTGTAGATTATCTTCTGTTTCCGTTAAGACCGCAAAGTCATTAGCATATCAGATACAGTTCAAGCTGGTGTCCTTGTGTAAACGTATTCCTTTAAAGCTTTTTGTTTTCCATTCCTTTAAATAATGTTAGCGGCACATAGCAGCCTTCCCTAGCTAATTTACCATAATTCTGGTGTTCGTGTATGAACCCTGTATAACTGTTATTAAATGATGTGAATAACCCTGTTCTTTCATAGTACCCATGATTTGCATCAGTTTACAGTAGCGAAAGCTGTTTCGAAGTCTATAAACCCTATGTGCGCTACTGTATTGTATTCCCTGCTCTTTTCTATAATATGTTGTATAGTGAATATTCCATCTGTGGTTGATCTGCCTTTTCTAAATCTCATTCGTCCTCTTCTATTAGTTCTTCTGCTATGATTTTCAACCTGTTATTTAATATTCTGGCGTGAATTTGATGAACGGTGTCTAATAAGCTGATTTCCCAATAGTTTTGTTACCGCCTTTATGGAATACCTCCTCGAAAAAAACAACAAATCCAAGGTTATTTGGAAACGTCAAAGAAAAGGCAAAAGGGATTTTGATAGGAATTGACTGGTTAAGTTAGGTAATTGATAATCGTCCTGGACATCCCATTGATCTGCAAACAAAGCTAAGGACTATATTTTCCTAATAACTCTGACCTGGAAACTGCTGTCAATGTATATGGAAATAGTAAAAGCTATTAAATTGAAATATCGCAAAAGAATGTTGAGGAATAATTACTATACTACACGAAGTATGTACGAGAGTAATCAAAAATAAAACAATTAGAGATTTCTATTCAAAAACTGGATTTTCCATCGAATTTGTCTGCGATGAAGAAGATACATACATACCCGCACTTTGAAAATTTACGGGAACATCTACGCTAAACGATGCTGTTTACAGCAATATAGCATTACAAGATCTTTATGCAATAGTCAGCGAAATTACTAGTACAGAAACCCCCAAATGACTCGGACACTATTTGCAGTATCAAAAAACCAATATGCTAAATAGACTGAGGAATTGATGACTTTGAGAACTACTGAATTAGCTCTGCAGTTTAAAGAGAACATTCCAAGCATTATTTTTCTTTCATTAAGCAAATATTTCGGAACCAATAGATTTTTACTATTCCTTTTTCAAGCAAATCTATTGTTGAATTTTCGTATTGCTTAATGGGTTTTGAAATTTTTTAATTTTCTTATTCGTATTTAGTTTTATCAACTGTACTATTAAAAACATATTTCTCTTGTCAACGAACTAAATACGACCCTGCTTTTTTGATATTACCAAGGTTAACACGAGAATTACCATCAGCGTCAAACGTCGTCCTTCTCGTCACCATAATTTAGTTACGTTCGCGGTCTCTCTTCGCTATCCATTTCTAAAGGGGTTAAACGGCGAAGGGGGAGGAGGAGTGATCTTTAACGAATAGGTTACGCGACGGTTACAGGTTTCAGGGAGTAGCAGGGATACTCCTTACCGGCTCCCATCCAGCCTCGAAACAAGAGAAAACTCGAAAAGCGTTCGTCGCACCCCGGAAGATGGAAAGGGACCGAGGCTGTGATGGATAGGGGATGTTAAAGGGGGAAGGCGTCGGCGTTAATTACGGATTTGTTCAGTTGGGGTTGCATTCACGGCGACCGCACCGTAGGCGACTCCGCTGGAAAGGCGACGATCCGTTGTGTTTGAGTTGTCAGCTCTGCTTTAAGACCCTTTCTTTCGACGGGCGGAATGTATAATTGTAGAATTGCGAGCGAGATATGCGCTTCTGTCCTAGGTAAATCAGCGACCCTCTTAAAATATGAGTGCGAGAAAAGCAGTATGGAAAAGATAGGAATGAATACATGTACACTTCATGCCATAAGTTTCATGTGTTGCAGTTGGAGTTCACATAATTTTTAAGATTCGACATTTTTGAAATTTTGATATTTTTGAAAACTGAAATTCAAGAAAATTTAAGAAAACTGTGAAAGGAGCTACCGAACTGGCAGGTGTGACAGCATTTATAAGATGGTTATTATACGAGGGCGACCTGAAATGTTTCCGGAATCGACAAGAGAAACACGGTACTGCGCCATCCCTTGCCGATTCCGGAAACATTTCGGGTCGCCTTCGTATGTGTTAGGCCCCCTAAGATTAGCTAGGATGCTATGTACGAGCTTTTTAACTCTCTCCAAAGGCAACGATTATCTTTCGAATGCGATATGTAGTCGAAACAGGCCCTTTTCTCAAGAATATATGTCCCTATAAGTTCCCAATCAGACTTTTTCTTCGTTCGGCGATATTTAGGCTTGGCCCCATCCCGTAGAGCCAACCCTATTTACTTCTTAAATTTATAAGCGCACCTCGGTGCTATGCTTATTTATATGTCCCTTTCCCGGAGCCTAATACATTTTCCTTGTTTTAAATTTGCCTAAGGGACTTGGCCCTGTATCATTGGCATGTATTTGTACTTGAACCAAATACGTTCGTTATTTACACATCCATAGGGGAACCCACTCTATCTCTTAGAGCTCGAACGCCTGATCGAGGGCGACAGTAGCGATAATAGCCGATCTCAAAACAAAAGTAATGTGACAGCTACTCAGGCGTTTCCGGTTGAAATAATACGCTATGTGCAATCTTTAGCTCTCTGCTACTGCGCTCCAAAGAAGGGAAAAAGCCAGTAGCCAGCAAATGTGCGAAATGCTCACCGACAAGGAAAACGGAATGATGAAGCCGACATTACATATAGAAAGATGGTCCGTGAAACTCTTCCGTTACGACGAACAACTAAATGAAAAAAAATGTCCAAGTCCCGATACGACAAAGGACCGAACAAACGTACAAAAGACAACGGGCGCTGCGGCCGCAACGACCGTCAACAAGAAGCAGAGTGATCGTACTTGTAGAAGATGCCTATACATGCGCGCCGACGACCTTACCAAAATGAATCCCAAAACAAACTTAACAGAAGACTAAAAATATGTATAGACGACAACGGACACAGTAGCCTTGACGAACAATGATAGAAAATCGAAAATTTGTACTTATTAAAGAAATCTATACATGCGCTCCGACAACCTTACCAGAATGATTCCCGCCAGAATCGTAACAAAGGACTAAATAAATATATAGACGACAACGGACACAGTAGTCTCGACATACGATAATAGAAAGTCGAGGATTTGTACTTAATAGAGAAATCTATACATGCGCTCCGACAACCTTACCAGAACGACTCCCGCCAGAATCGTAACAGAACACTAAATAAATGTATAGACGACAACGTCCTCCACGATTCCCGCCAAAACTTGAAACTATTAGAAACTTCCAACACGTTACGACAAGGTACGAAAGGAGACCGAGAGTGACCGATCTGTAATACCTCGACCGTCACGCGGGAGACGACTGCCTGTACTTGTATATATTAAATATTAGGGAAACTCCCATTAATTGTTCGACGACGTTGCACTTAATGACTTTTAAATTAGGCACTTTTAGCTAGAGTGTTGTGAATGGCCGGCTTGCATACATATACAATGCGTAATGTACATACATATTAAAATAAAATTCGATATATTCTACAGAGAGCAAAATAAATAAATGATAAAAATGAAAATAAAGTGATAATGCTAACCGATACGGTTGCAAAGAAGATAAAATCATATAAAATACATGAAGTAGTAAAAGAATGGATAAAACAAAATACATTTCCTTAGAAACTTAAAATTCATTTACAAAAACACAGAAACAATGTTAAGTCCTTAACAGACACATTAACTACTAGAACGGCTGTTTGCATCTCAACATAATAATTTAAACAAAAATTATTTTCGTCCAATTCCAACTACTTACGTTGCATGAAGAGGAAAATCGAAATGAAGTTCTTCCTTCTCATTGCAACTCCATCGCATTTAACACGAACGTTTCCTTCTAAAGACACAACCAACACCGAACTCAGTAATAAAACTCACCGAGTTCGAGTCACTATTTTCTCATCAAACGTCTCGCCCGCAAATAGCTCTACTACAAATGAAACGGTAATTAAAAAACTTCATCGTAACGCCACGTCACCCCTTCGCAAGATATAATTCGACCCGCTCCGACGCCGCACTCCACAACGACGAGTCCCATAATAAAAACCCACCCGTCCCCTATCGTAAAAGAGCGAAGGCGAACATAAAAGAAGAGAAAGGAAGGCTTAGACAGACGGCTGGCGAGCTTCGAGAAGGTCGGGAGAACAAAAAAAGGAATCGCGAAACTTTCACAATAAATCCCCGACGCTTTTCCAACAAAATTAACACTCTTAATTATCGGAAAACGGGAAAAGTCCGGCGGTGGTACGGTAAGGAGGTGGGAAGGAAGGAGGATCAGAGGAGAGAACACAATGGACCGCTAACAATCACTTCACGAATTAATTTTGAGTAGTTCGCGGACAGGGAGAGAACGGGGGTGTGATCCGAGCTGGGGGAAGGGAAGAGGGTAGAAATGAATCGGTTCAAATTTAATGTCGACGGGGAACTGGGGGTGAAGGACATTATTCATTTATGTTCGCCAGGTCTGCTTTCTGTCGGGTCCCTCCGGTAAAAAGTCTTGAATTAAGATGGTAAATCGGAATTTGCATGGAGGTGGAGATGGGATGAAAGCTGCGTTTGAAAAGGGAGAAAGCAATTTTATGGAAACGGAAAACTATTTTGAAGCAAACTCTGAAATAAGCCACCAGATGAAATGAATACCTAGGCTTCCACCACCAGAGTCAGTAATACTTCCGGAATGGGACCGTGTCATGATGAGAATATAGAAATGAAATAAGAGTCTGAGGAAAATAATATAAAAAGAAAAAGAAAGAAATAAAAAAAGGAAAAAATAAAAAAAGGGGGGAGGGGAGGGTGAAAAACAAGAAAAGGCGAGAAGAGTGACGAAAGAGTCACAAGATAATAGAATAGAGTAGAATTTACAGGCAATAGTAGAAACAGCAGACGAATTAACAATAATTAATTAAACTTCCGCCCCAAAAAGACTAAATCGTCTATCTCCATATATGGAGGTAAACAGCCTTTAGCCTTAATTAACTAAATATAAAAAAATATACAAGAGAAGATACTTCACAGGTATAGCAGTAAACTCCACTCACACAAATTAATTATGCGGAACGCAGCGTTTCGAGAGCACGTGGGCTCCCATTGTCAACCGTGTTACCGACTGATAATCGAAAAAAGAAGATACATTTAATGGTAATTAATTGACATGATAGCTTGTGTAGGCGTCGCACGTTACAAAGTTATTATTATCCAAATCTTCATTTATGCATGTCAGAGCTTCAGTGATCTTGGGAGTGGCTGAAGGAAAACTAAAGTTGGACGTCGTCCGCATATAAATGATATTTACAATACTTTACAACTTGGGATGGTTACTGGTATAGATGCAAAACAAAAGTAGACCTAAATCGGCTCCTTGTGGCAAACCGTAGGATATACTGATCTTTTCGGAAAGGCGATTACAAAATAGCCATCTGTAACGGCGATGATCTCCTTATTTGAGGCAAATCTGTTTCCTCCCAGTGATCTTTTCAGGTTTGGGAGTAGGAAAAATCGCTGTGGGCTAGGTGCGGTGAATACGGAGGATGGGAGACTAATTCGTAGCGCGACTCATTCAATTTGGACAAGACGATGCGGGATGAATGAGCCGGTGCTTTGTCTTGGCGGAAACGCTCTTCTTTCCGCTGTAAATGAGGCCGTCTCTCCTTCAATACTGCATCGAATCGGGTTAATAAATCGCTGTAGTATTACTCTGTAATCGTCCTTCCCTTCTGCAGGTAGTCGATGAGGATCACACCATGGGAATTCCAAAAAATGGTCGCCATGACCTCTCCGGCCGATGGGACGGTCTTTGCATTTCAGGTCACCCTTGTTGTACAATTTGCTATATCCTACCTCACAAGTATGACCGTATAAAAGTGCTGCTGTAGGTGAATTGCAACCGATAAAAGCCAAAGTACGCAACAAGATGTCATGGTGAACTGTATCAAACGCTCCACTAAAGTTTAAGAGATTTAAAACTATAATGTCGCCGTTGTCGGTGGCCCGGAGTACATCATCGACAACATGTGACGACGCCGTTTGGTTGCCCTCGTTGGAAACCAAACGGATTAACACGCACAATGTTGGTGCAGTCCACGAATTGACGCAGTTGGTTATTAACGCAACGTACAAATATTTTCGAGAGGGCAGGTAAAATAGTGATAGAGTGCAAATCTTTCATCTCACCTGCAGCAGCTAATTTAGGAATAGGCTTAATAAGAGACGATTTCCAAGACGTCGGGAATGTGCACGTGTTTGCGCAGTGGTTGAAATATATGGATCAGGTAATCCGTGAGTGGAGGTACATAGATTCTCAACATGCGCACATCTGTACTATCCATGCCGCTGGCATTAGAAGTCTACTCAGTGATTTGAGCATATCGATTGAAATGACGTTAAATTGTAATCTCAAAGCGAAAGCTTTCTGACTTGTGATGTTTGCGATATTTACAGATGGAAAATAGGACGTTGTAGCAGAGGATGCAAAGCAGAGGGTTCAATGCATTTACATCTTTCAATGTGACAGGAATATGGTTATTATTGCCTTTGCCAAGCCCAACCCTTTTCAGATCTGTCCAAATTTCTGCACGTGAAAAATAATTTAAAGTACAACGGTATTTGAAACAGGTTTTGCATTTCACGTTTGCTAGCCCTATTGACCTAATTTCGGAGGGACTTATCGTATTCAAAATGGGTCTGATCCTTGAACCTTCGGTAGCGCTGAAGAGCTTGGTTTCCAGTCTCAACCATAAGATGAATATTGTAGATTAACCAAGGCGGAGGTGGTTTAGTAACAGGTGTGTGTCTGTCTAAAACTCGTACAACACAAGAGTCAAACAACAACACCTCCAAGTCAACCGTAGGCAGATCGAAAACCAAATACCAAGACAACTCATACAGATCTTTTAAAAACTCCTCAGAGTTAAATTGTTTAAATGATCTCGTATAAAAAGTTCTCTTAGATGACTTTTATGTTTCTAGATTTATATCGCAAGAAATACCCATGCGATCAGAAGACGTAGCATTAAATGTACCCGCCTCACGGACCTAAGCCTGCGTGTTAATTATTATTAGATCTAGAAGAGACGATGAGGTAGGCGTAATACACGGAGAATTAAGAAAGTCCCAAAACCTATCAACCGCGGAATTTGTTATATTTAGTAAGTCCAAGTTAAAATCACCCACGTAGACAGTAATATCCGGCATTACTCCATACTTTGATAAACTATTTTCAAATTCTTGAAGGAAGTCCGTAAAAGTTACCCTTAGGTGGTTTATAACACCGAACTACACCACTTGATGCTGGTCAAGTAATCGTGACGACAGATACTCGGCAGCATTGCAGGAAGAGACTTTTTCAACCGTATCTTTAATGCTTGAGCTGCAATAATACATGGACTGAAAAGTCCCGGGCCTAACACATAGATGACGCTAGTTTTATTGCAGCCACCTTTCTCTCAGTTAGTACTAACCTTCAAAAGACAGCTGTTAAAATTTCATGGTAATTGTATTCATTAGTTCGTGAGTTATTGTGCTAAGAGTCACGCTACTTTTGTTATTTCCAAAACAATGGATCAAAAACAATTTCGTGTTTTAATTTTACACTGCTTCTTGATGGGAAAAATACCGTTCAAGCGAAGCAATGGCTTGATAAGTGTTATGGGGACTCCGCTCCATCAGAAAAAACAATAAAACGTTGGTTTGCTGACTTCAAACGTGGTCGTAAAGACACCGATGATGCAGAACGCAGTGGACGTCCAAATGAGACGGTAACACCAGAAAAAATCCACAAAATCGTTTTGAATGATCGAAAAGTGAAGTTGCGTGAGTTAGCTGACATCGTGAAGATATCAAAAGAACGTATTGGCTTTATATTGCATGAGCATTTGACTATGAGAAAGCTCTGTTCAAAGTGGGTGCCGCGTTTGCTCACTGTTGACCAAAAACAAGAACGTGTTGATGATTCTGAGCAGTGTTTGGCCATGTTTAAACGTAACAAACCGGAATTTTTGCATCGATATGTGACAATGGATGAAGCATGGATCCATCACTTCACTCCGAAATCAAAACGATCGTCATCTGAGTGGACAGCAACTGGTGAACCTCGTCCAAAGCGCCCGAAAGCACAACAACCGGCTGGAAAGGTTATGGCATCGGTATTTTGGGATGTGCGTGCTGTAATATTCATCGACTATCTTGAGAAAGGAAATACCATCAACAGTGAATATTATATAGCGTTATTGGAGCGTTTGAAGGCCGAAATTGCAAAGAAACGACCGCATATGGCAAAGAAAAAAATTTGTTTCATCAAGACAACGCACCGTGTTACAAGTCAATCAAAACAATGGCAAAACTATATGAATTGAACCTCGAATTGCTCCCACATCCACCGTATTCGCCAGATTTGGTTCCCAGCGACTACTGGTTGTTCGCAGACCTCAAGAAAATGCTCGCCGGTAAGAAATTTCGCACGAATAAAGAGGTTATCGCTGAAACTGAGGCCTATTTTGAGACAAAAGATAAATCGTTCTACAAAAGTGGTATTGAAATGTTAGAGCGGCGCTGGAATGATTGCGTTGCTCTTGATGGAGATTACGTTGATGAATAAAGCTAATTTTGAACCAAAAAAACGTGTTTTCTTTGTTAGGCCCGGGACTTTTCAGCCCATGTGTTAAATCGTGATACCGTCACCTCTTCCCGTTCTATAATTCCTATGCAGATTGTATTCATTAATTACCTAGTAGAGCTCACAAGTTATTAAAATGCGTAGGTAAAGATCGTGCGTTAATCTGATTCAGTTTAAGATAATGTTGAAGTTGGAAAAGTTTCTTCGAAACAGTTAAAATGAAAAACTTATGACTTGCTACCTGTTTCTATCTATATCAGGCGCAACCAACAAATGCAATCACAACAATGGTTGAACATTACGGTCATCAAGTCGTCCTCCTCCCTCAAATGACGTTTTTCATTGGTTGATTGGCAAGCTCGCTTACATTAGGACAACCTATTTATTGAGCACCTTTTTTCCAAGAATTTGACTTAAATTAGCTGTTACTATTTGCTACTGCGCAGAAAATGTAACCTAAGTTATTCGCTTCGTCGTTATCACATATATCAATTTATCAGCGACAAAATTAAGATAAATAGGTGCTACGAAGGTAAGTAAGTTATCATCCACTTTTCTGCTATTCCACTAACAAAAATTGATGTTTCTCCACGTTTCCGTTGGAAATACACTTATTAGACTTTTCATTTCGCGCTAGCATTCGCTTCTAATGTTCGTTTTAACTCGTCCTACCGCCATAACTCACACAATTTCCTTCTTAGCGCTGCTTATACGTTCGGTGCAGAATCTGCACTTGCTGCAGCTCTCAGCCTTCGCCTATTTCTCCATACGACTTCGAAGAGACGATACGTTACATCTCAGCGAAATTTAATTCCGTTGAAAATTGGAACAAAAGATCCCGCTGCTTTCTGCGCTCGACGCCATTTCCACATTTTATTATTTCGCCGACGGCTTCGGTCTAATGTAATATTTCTGATGGGTTCGAACTGTGGGACCGGTGGAAATGGATAATTTTTAATTTCGAGTTCTCCGCTAGTAGAATAAGACGTATTGGTTGGTAGCTACGGTTATTGCTTGCGTGTACGTCTGAAGGAGGTGATTGATTTATTTGAGTGAGATATTAATTTTCTTTCTCGGTTTGTTTTTAAACTGGCACAGGTCCTGCATGTGTTACTGGATATTGGTTTAAATAAAACCAATTTTAAAATATCTGGAAATTCTGAAATCTTTTAACTTTTAAAATCCTTAAAAATGTAGAAATTTTTGATACTTTCTCTGGAGTTTTAAGTCCTTGACATATCTGCAGTTTTTGAATACTGAAAAAAATTGAAATTTGAAGCGACAAACGAACTTAATAGAAAAAAAAATGAAGAATGAGAGGAAATGTTTCTAGTGTTCGTCGATTTAAAAGCAGCCTTTGATACAAAGGATGGAAGAGAGATATGGGAAAGTTTGAAGGAAATGGAAATCCCTAAAACCCTGATGCCACCAGAAGTACATATTGGGCACCACGATTCAAGATAAGAATTGCAGGGCAAAACTCAGAAGAATTTCAAATGAAAAAAGAATAAAATAAGGTGACAGTAGTCAAACGAATAAAAGCACAAACCAAACAGCACAGCACAATAATATGGGGTACAGTAATTCTACGCCCTCCCCCACTTGCTCCTTTCCCCTCGAGATTCGATTTGACAAGAAATTGGTCCTAAAACGCACTTTCAGTTTGTACCCTAGGGTGACAGAATAAAATAGACACCTACTAATTAAAAAAAAAGATTCTATTCTCGTTATATATACAAAATATTTTTAAATTTTTAAGTTAGACTAATATTTTGTCGATCCACCTTTACTTGCTTGAAGTGCTGCGAGTCGTCGTGGCATAGAATCTATTAAATGATTAATGGTGTCTTCTGGAATATTTAACCACTCTTCTGTAACAGCTGCCACGAGTTCTTCCTTATTGCTGGGTTTTCGTTTATGTGCCAAACATTCTCTATCGGATTCATGTCTGGTGATTGGCCTGGCCATGGTTAAATCCGAATCCCCTGTTCCTCTTTCCATGTGGTTGTTGTTCTTGCTTTGTGGCAAGGTGCTCCATCCTCCATAAAAGTGGCATCTTCTTTAGATAAAATTGCGTAGTCCTTCTATTAATATTTGGATATATTTCGCCGCATTTATATTTCCGTTGCAGATTACTAATTGCCATACCATATGGCGCCGCACACCATGATGTTCACACCGCCGTATTTCACCGTTTGATGCAAAAATTTGTCGTCCAGTTGCTGTGACGAATGTCTCCATACCCACGTAGGACCACTATCACTGAATTGGCAGTATCTGCTGTCGTCTAAAAAAAATGACAGACCGCCAAAACTCTTCGGGTTTCGTCGCTAATATCACTCGAACCTTGTAAGCGAGGCATAGTTGTAACGATACTAAACTAGGACGAATTCCTTCCGATACATCTACCCCTACCCTAATGACAAGAGAAGGTTCTTAATTCGTTCTTAGAATTTAGCTGTTTACATATACAGTTGTGGCCATATGTATTCGCCACCCTTTTTTGTTTTTTATTCCGACGAATATATAAGAAATAAAAGAAAATTGATCGATGAAAATGTTTCATTGTGAGTGTATACAGATATATACAGATATTGCTTAATATTTGGTAGCTCCTCCCTGGGCTTTTATCACCGCACGAATTCGTCGGGGCATACTGCTCACTAAGCTGTAGCACTGTTCGGGGGTGATTTTATTCCACTCTTCCAAAGTTTTTGTTTTTAAGCATTGCTTTGTGGTAGATGAGTATTTAGCTATATATCGCTTTAAAATGTACCATAAATGCTCAATTGGCGATAAGTCCGGGGATTGTGCCGGCCATTCCAGGACCTGCACGTTATTTTCCTCGAACCAGCGCATTACTTCGCGAGATTTAAGGCACGGTGCATTATCTTGTTGGAAGTAATACTCTGACTCATCATTATCGAATAATTTTAACGCACACGGTTCCAGAACTTTTTCCAACATGTCGATGTACATCACTGTTCATTCGGCCCTCGCAGACGAACAGTTCTCCGACGCCTGTTGCACTCATGGAACCCCAAACCATTATGCTACCATCCCCAAACTTGACAGTCGGGATGATACAGTCTGGATGGAAGGCCTCTCCTCGTCTGCGTCGCACGTATTGAGGCCCAGGTTTACCACATAGCTACCAACATAAACATGAATACTGTTACATATTGGAACCCATTAGAAGGAATAAAAACACTGTAGATACCAGGAATTGAATACAGAATACCACAAATACAATAATTATGTATTACTTACCTCAATATTTGACTCATCCGTCCACATAACATTGGCCCAATTGTCAGTGGTCTAGTCGCGGTGACTTTTAGCCCACAGCCGTGTCTTTTTCTTTTGTTGCGGAGACAACCGTGGTTTATGTCGAGCCTTGTATCCACCTAAATTTAATTCACAAAGTCGTCTTCTAACCGTGCGAGGAGAAATAGCAACGTTCTGTAGCCGGGAAAGCTCACTGGAAAGCTGTTTAGACCCTTTTTTCCGGTCTCGCAAAGACATCCGCTCTAAGACTCGCTCATCTCTGCTAGTTGTTTTCCTTTTTCGACCAGTTTTCGGTTTGTTTGTCAAAGATCGACTCTCTTTGTATCGTTTTATCGTCATTCTAACTGTCGATCGCGCACATTTCACTTGTCAGGCAATAGCAGACACCGACAACCCTTGCTTTTCTAACACCACAATTTGTCCTCGCTCTACCTCCGTCAATTCGCGTGTTTTCGGCATTACTTTTTACTGTATACTATCGTATTACACAGACAAAATCACAGACACAATATCTTCACTCTAACTAGCTCAACCTCACTCTTACAACTTTTAAGAAAGACTGAAGAAATATTCAGAAATTACAATTTTACGTCTATTTTCTAATTTACTCAGAATGGCCTACAATAAACCATTAAACCCTCATTACCAGGTACCTAGTTAAGTCCGTCATCGACCGTGCTTCTTAGAAATACAATAATATTCGTGTAACACGTTCAAAACGAGAGTGGCGAATACATATGGCCACAGCTGTATATACCGCTTTACCTGGTGTCTATTTTATTCTGTCACCCTAGCGTATATTATTTAAAGTTCCTTTCTGAATCGACTTCACTTTCAATTTTTCTAATCTGGAATATTTCTTCATTTATAACTAAGAGAGTGTCACAAATAGCACTTCAAACGCCCATCCTAATAAACATTCGCTTTTAAATCGTTATAATTACACGTCTTCTACAAAAAAGCCATTAAAGTTCCCTTTAAATTCGACGCTAGGGACATAATTACTCATCAAGCAACCTTCTAAAGCTTATTCGAAGACATACACCCTTCACCTGCGTGATCTCACGTCCGAAGTATTAATCATAACCGCGTGAAAAATACGTACTCCTAGGCAGAAATTATTTCCACTCTTTCTTCGCGCGAAGAGCACGTTAACCTGAAGTCCGCCCGCCGAAGACAATGGGTGCGGTTCCTAACAGGTAAGCAGGTAGCACAATGCTTGGCAGATGAGTAAGTAAGGGAATTTGCGTGATGCATTGCCTTATTAGTGAGTCAGGACGTGGCGGAGAGGGCCCGTTTGGGCGAAAAGAAGGGCTTCCCGGCGCCGGTTAGAAATTGCCGGCGATAAATAATTGGAATGGCGCAAGGTGGCGTTGGTAGCGGTGGATTTCGGAGGAGGAGGCGTACTTGACGAAAACTGGTAATTTGTAAACGTTTTTCTTTTTAAGGAGGAAGAAAAAAATGGAAGAAGGAAAACGGGAATTTTATTTTGGTGATGTACTAGGATCGGCTGAAAGAACAAATCGTGTAAATGCTTTGAAATTATTTCTTGGGGATTACTTTAAAAGCAAATAGCTTGTTAGCAACTTTCGCCCTCATTTAACTAGAGCTTTAGAAAAGAAACTCATTTTAAATTAAATTGAATGAACAAATATATGAAGACCATCTTAACAATGTGTGGGGTCTCATTGCATCAAGTTACAGTTAGTAATAATATCCTGAAAGCTGCGGTAACATTTCGACAATCAAGTCAAAATTTTAAAGCTTCCACTACAGTACTGAAGCCCCTCAATCCCGCGGCTGTGGCACAGTGCTTCTTCACAGGCGAATACACGTGTCCTGTGTGGTCAAGCTTGACGTAAACCTCAATGAGACCTACAGACTGCTGATAGGATGCATGAAGGCCACCTTACTAGCCAAACTTTACCGAGCAATAGGCTTCAACAGCCCCAGTTCACGTAGAGAGGCCCACGAATTCAACGGAATCGCTTTCATCGTCAGCACGGACTCCGAAGGTTGAAATCTAGGCGCCGATTTCTTGCCGGATCTTTAGCCCAACAACCTGCGAACTATCTTCTATCGGGGAGCCCCCCTGGTGGTATCTCGTGCAGTTTCGGGACGTGAAAGAAGGTGAAGATCAAACTGATTAGTTGGAGCTGTAGAGTAACACTGAACATGGAACATCTCCTGGAGCATGCCAACTGCCTCGCACACCGCAGCATCAACTATTTACGATGGAGCAGCCGTGAAGTATTGGATGTGAGTCGCTACTAGGTCGAAACACTTTGGTCAGCATAAGTGAGGATCCTGCTGGACGAATTATAACGAAGAAATTAGACATACGAGAAATATGTGCGAGGCTGGTGCCCAAGAACTTGTCTGATGGACAAAAGGAAAATCACCTCTCCATTAGCCAAGTACTGCTTGATAGCTTTGTTAAGCGAAGGCAAAGATCCTAAAACAAAAGGACAAAGTGTAGAGTGGCACACATCTTCATCTTTGCGGACGAAGGAAGCTCGCATGAACAAATCCCGAATCAGGATTATGGCTATCATTCTTTTTGATTCTCATGGAATTGTCCATAAAGAATTCATACTGTAAGGCCGGGTAGGAGAATCAAACCTTTTATGGAGAGGTCCTTGAACGTTTGCGGAAAAGAGGTTTGCCTGTATGACTTGACATTACCAGACCATGGATTTTGCATCACGATAATGCCCCCAGTCACAGCTCATTGTCGGTTAGAGAATTTTCAGCAGAAGAAGACGGTCCAGTCTTTGGACTCTCTACTTGAAAGGTTCCCACTACGGATACAACATCCGAAGAGTCATGACGCAGATTCATCCTAACGGGAAAGATGCGTCCAGAATTATTACCTGGAATGGAAAACTCAAAGGAGCATACTTTGAAGAGGTCAATATTAGACTGTAAATACATCAAATACACAATAGAACTAGTCATTCGCCCAATGTGATTCATCTCCTTCGTATTCCACTGTAAAAAAGTCGGCAAAAGGTTTCCGTTTGGGGCGAGAATCCTGGAGATGCTGAACGGTCGGGTCGAGCCAAGTGAAGATTTCCAGCGAAAAGAGAGTCCATGGAATGACGTGGATCTGATGAACCTTGTCCCAGAAAGGCGAAATTTTATTTGTTTTGTGTATTTAAAAAAAAAGACTTTAAGGGACGTCGTTTTAAGGACGACAGTGAGTTACAAGCAGCTGTTATAGTATATTTTGATGGAAGAACTTGAGATTATTTTTACAAAGGTATTGAATTGTTAATTTTCGTTGTAATAAATGTGTAGTAGTTAGGGCAGATTACATTGAAAAATAAGATTTCTTATATTGTTCCAAGTTTGTCAGGCCGAGAATTTATGGTGCCTACCTCGTATGTACGACACAGTTAGTTAAGCTATATTATCTCATCTTGGTATACAATTTTAAGATAAATCTTGCCTAGAAAATTGATAACACATTAATGATTAACAACTACCAAACAAGAAGACAATCACACATAAGATTTGCTACCACAATTCCCTTTACACTTACAGTACCACTCCACAACTCAATAGCTTAAAAAATCCCAAGCACTTAATTCCAGATTCGTCCATATCAACTTCGACTTGGGTATGATATTGTTTGGTGCAAGCCATTCCGAAAACAAGTTTAATCTTTACATTTACTGCAGCTTATTCTTTAAAAGCATATCTAGGCAGTCACCCACCTTTAAGTCATTAACTCAATATTATAAGCGTCGCGAGAATCCAGACGTCCTGATGAAGTGCCTCCGAATCAACCTAACCTCTCCATTCCACGCTACCGCCCACAGCGCTCTGTAATTCTCACCCACTTAACAGACCTGCTCTTAATTTACACGAGGTCGGATGAAATATTATCCTCGCGCAGCATAATTTTCAAACGAGTCGAAGCAGGCCGACCTATTCGAGGTCACATCTTCCTTCTTTTTGCCGTCGACATCTACTCTGTATCTCCCGGGCAAGAAAACGAGGGAAGACGAAATTATTTGGCAAATATTATCTCTCTCAGGTCGAGATAATGTCGGCCCATCATCTTCCTTCAAAATAAGCTTTTAAAGGGGCTTTTTTTTAATTTCCATAGCTTAGGGAAGACGTCGCTACCCTCTTCTCTCGACCTGAATTACACTTGCTTCGCTGCTACGTCTAGAAAAAATTAAATTTAATTTCTGAAAACAAACTCTGCAATCTCGTACCGTAATGTGTACCTGTTGAATACAAATCTCTACACGGCTTTTATTTTTTCCTCGAAGTTAATAATAAAAATGTAATTTGTGAGGGGGAAAAAACAAAGTTGAGTACGAATTTGAAATAATGTGGTTTGCATATTTTAACTCCTGTATTATTTTCCTACCTGGGGATGGCTTCCTGCTAATTTCTAAATTCTAATTATGCTTCTCACTGTGCTGTAGAAGCTTTATGAATTAAGAGGATCTAAAAGTTAAATCCCTACCGAATACAAGTATCAGATATAAAAATTTTGGTCAGAGAAAATCAGCAGTATTGCGAGCTACAATTTGTTCACGTAGTCGACATTGTTGATCAAAAATTAAATTTAATAAATTTAGTATATTTATTTAATTTGGTCAATAGGAAAACTTTCAAAATGGTCGCATTAGGGATACATACACTACCGCTCAAAAGTGTTTAGGCACTCTCACTGACAGCAGAAATGTATAAAATCTCAGCAAAACTGTTAATAATATTTATTTTTTATGTACAGATACACGTACATGAATAAACATGTATTAAATAAATGTGAAAATGAAAACGTTTAATTTAAATTTTGCTTTCATCTGTGTGACCTCCTCTTGATTTAATAATTGCAGCACACGATCGAGGCATTCTCGCAATAAGTTTTGCCAGAGTTTCTTGTGTTATTGAGGTCTAACTCGATTGCAATTTGTTCCACACGTCAGTAGCTGATGTCGGAGCCGATATCCGTACTTCCCGATCTAGTTCTTGCCATAGTAACTCGATTGGATTCAAGTCGGGGCTCTGCGGAGGCCATTCCATAATTTTGAGAGTTCCTTCCTCTTCTAAATGGCGTAAATAGTCTTTACATAATCTAGAGGAATGTTTTGCGTCATTATCTTGCTGGAAGATAAAATTTTGACCCAAAAGTCGGAAGGTATTGCGTGGTTCTCCAAAATTTCGCGGTAGCCTTCTTTTCTTAATATGCCGTCAATTTTCGCAATGTCCCCTACACTAGTGTCAGCAAAACAGCCCCAAATGATGATAGAGCCTCCACCATGCTTCACGGTAGCAGCAATACACTCTTTTCTGGCACGTTCACCCGCAGATCTTGTTACGAATATGCGTCTTCGAGTTCCGAACAGCTCAAATTTGGACTCATCCGTCCATAGGACGTTGTTCCACTCTTCTATGGTCCAGTGTTGGTGTTCACGAGCCCATTTAAGTCGCTTTTGCTTGTTTTGTTTGCGTAGTAATGGTTTTTTCATCGCAATATGTCCATGGAGCCCGGCTTTCTGTAGGCGACGTTTGACTGTAGAAACATTGACTAGTTTTTGGCGACCAACATTTAATTCTGCGGTGATTTCCGGGGCTGTTTTGCGTCTATTTAACTTGCTGGTAACCACTATTCTGCGATCATCTGCAGATGTTGTCGCTTTTGGCCTTCCACTCCGTCTTTTATTAAGAAAACTGCCAGTTTCCCGATATTTTTTTACGTTATAGTCAACCGTAGCGTGGTGTATTTTCATTTTTTTGGCAATTTGTCGATTACTTATGCCATTTTTATGATAAGCTATTATAAGTGCACGTGTTTCCGTACTAATTTCTCTTCGCGGAGGTATTTCAAAAAATTGTCACACGATATTTCGCTCACGACGTGAATAGAGTAAATACCACACTGCAACTGACCATAGGTTACAGATTTCACTATAATCTTCTAGGAAGATAATTTAAACATTATTACCTACAATCTAACAGATGACTAAATTTACCCAGTAAATTCAGAGGGATTGTTATTGTAATTGCACCACAATAAACAGTTTATGGTAATCCGACCAAGTGCAGGTAAATGATAGTAAACCTTATGCGATATAATGGGTGTTTATTTTATTGAACTACATTTTAAATACGTATTTCATTTTATTATAATGTTTTTCTGGTAAACATAATATAATATAAATAATCCATGAAAACAGGGGTGCCTAAACACTTTTGAGCGGTAGTGTATATGTAATTAATTTAATCACAGTACATAAACAGATTAAAAATAAACTACCAAATTAAATCGAAACAAAGGAAAAACTTAAATTTAATTTCGCTAGAATAGAGTAGGTTAATTTGGGTACTACACTGTTTATAGGTTAATTCAAAAATGTTTATGCTATTTTAAAGACGGAGAATGTTTCAGACCCTTTCTTTTCAGTTGATATGTCATCAATTGCAATTTACTTTTGAATGCGTTAATTACCCAAATTATCTCAGTAATAGTTTTTTCTTTACCTTGCAGCTCCAAATTAATTTCGTTTAAATGCTCTGTGACGTTATCACCTTTTTCGTGTAGAAAAAAAGCAATTATTTCGGGCAATAATTCTTGAAACCTTTCTAGGAATTCTACGCGACTCAACCATCTTATATCCGTGTAAAAAACTAAATCAGTGTGTTCGGAAGATTCACTATCTTCTAACTGTAATTTGAAGAGCGTCGCTGCAAGCTTCGGGCATGGAGGGAATTCAAAAATTTTATTGCGATATTCATAACCTCTTCCATGTTTAGAACATTTTAACAGAAGACTTGTTGATGGATAATGCAATGGAATGAGAGCAATGAAAGGAAATCGTCATTAGCATGACACAATGCAACAAAACAATTTTTGTCTCCACTCATGGTTGGTGGTCCACCTGTTGTACTACACACTAGTTTATAGATTAGTAGCTTGTCACAAAATTTAAGAAAGCATCATAAATATCAGGTATGGGCAACCTTTGACATATTGTGGGCCAAACTTTAGTGTGCGAATACGTCCGCGGGCAGCGACAAACCCCATATCACTCGATCTTCCCCATTTGGAGTGGGTATGAGTAAGTAGCGTAATGTTTCTTTTTAATTGGGTTTTTCAAAATGTCTCGCGGGCCAGATAAAATTGTATAGCGGGCCAGTGATTGCCCACATATGATATATATCTTCGCCACGGGATTTTCCTTTCAGAGGAATGCATTGCTAAATGATCTTATTTAGCCTACATGTCATCAAATACCATTCGAATAAAAATACACTGCTGATCAGTGTCGGTCAAATCGGTGAATTCCTCGAACTGCAAATAAGAATGTCGATTGAACATTGTTCTTGCTAATTCAATAATTTCTTGTTAATGCACAAAAACTGATCCGGTTTTCGAACTTGTCCGTGGGACAGAACATTATGACTTATCAAAAAATCGTACTTTCGAAATTTGAAGCATGCGGAAATTATCGACGACCAAGATTATGGTTTATTCCATATCAAACAGTACATCTTTGGTGGAGCTCAGGGGTCTTCAAATTATAGACCACGAATTAACACTAGCCCACGAGCACTAGTAAGCCGATCAGTGGTATCCCACAAGATGGCGTTGTACTACTATAGCGCAATTCCAAACTTCAATTTGTTCCAATGATGAATTAGCTAAGTCTTGGCCATTGGAATTTAGTGCAGGAACTTGTGTGACCGTTAGGAAGTTTGGAGATTCCTGGTGAATTAAAAGCATATCGAAGCAATGCATAGGAAACAGTACCCAACATAATAATCCTGCTAAATAGAGATACTCATGGAACTAGCTCCATGATAGTCGTCGGAGATTTTAATGCAAAAGGATACCCCTCACTTTTTCGACACAAAAATGATTTCCTTTCGTTGGCGTTGAAGCAACATTTCACAGGTAACTTTGCGATTTTCTATTTGACGCCCATTCACATCGTATAGGACTCCAATGCTCGGAAACCTCTGCCGATTGTTTCTTGTGACACATGTAATGTTTCTGCTAATTGTCGTTTAGTTTGAGCTGGGTCATCATCCAATAACTCCTCCAACCAAAGCGCTCTCTGTCTTTCACGTTGAAATCGCCACTTTTAAATTGTCGAAGCCATGCCTCACATGTTTTAATCGATGGAGCCATATGTTTCTACCAGCAAAGGATGACTTTCAACAGCCTTTTTCTTTTGATTATGTAAGAAAGGTAATGTGTGCCGTAAATGTTTTTTTTCAGGCACAAAGCTCGACATGATCACCAGCAAAGGCGCTAGTTTTTGGCGGACTGACTGGCGGTTTGTAGTTTAAATGCAAAATGATGACTTTCAAGAGCCTTTTTTCTTTTTATTAAAGAGGAACTCAAATAAAATATTACGGAGCCATAAGAATCATATAATCGACATCCCCAGTAGCCTCAAAATAAGATGACGCATTATACGATAACCAATCCAGCTGAAACTAGATCACATCACATCGAAATTCAATCCGCGAACAATCGACGATCGCATCCCATTTCAAGGCATTCTTTTCGAAAACCGCTCGCTAGCGATCTCAAAGCGAATATAGCCGGTACATTTTTCACGGTATCGCCTCGTTTATTTTCATAAGTCCGGCCGGCGGATTACGGCGGCGAACTCCTTTTTCCACCAATTTAATTTAGATGAACGCACGCACGGCCTACTTAGCTTTTCCTCCTCTATATACCGTTTTAAAGGGGGAAAAAAGGGGCCCCTTTCCTACCGCGAAGATCCGGGATGAAGATTGGCTATTTCGGGAAGCCAGAAAGCCGAGAAAAAAAGTCGTCACGTCAAACCGACGCTTTTCAGCGATGAGCGCAGCGTTAAGATTAGAAGCCCCTGAAAGATATCTCCGACGAAGAATCTACACGTCTCGCTGAAAAGAATAGCTTGAGGTTAGTTGCGGAAGGAAAGATCCTACGGTTCCTTAACGGAGTGGATTTCCTTGTAGTCGTTGCAATGTAAATAAATCAATATTGCGGTACAGTGGAAAGAAATGGGGTAAATCTCGTTTGATGCTGTTATCTGAATGCTTATTTCCTTACTTAGGGAAGTCGTCGGTACCTGGACGTGCATGGGAGCCCTTTTCATGTGAATGGGTACTTGAATAAAGATAAGGCCATTTATAAACCGCACCTATTCAAAGAATATGAAACCAAAAGGGTACGTACATGCTTTTAGTTTTAACAGTGAAAAATTCTATCATCATCACGTTCTGAATCTAACCATTTGAACGCTTTCAATATCTCCTTTAAGCACTGATTTATCAAAAAGGGTTAGATATATCGATGAGTGCTAAAAAGAGGGGTTCGGAAATCTATCCAGTAAGTTGAACACCTAGATCATTTCAGAGTCAAATGTTCCTAATATAGCCCACACCCCAGTTTATGTCTCCATTGGTTGGTGTTCAATCTGTACCAGTAGATACTCACCAGAAAAAAACCAACGAAACTACTCCCTCGTCCTATCCGTTTTTAATTTATAGTGAGATGACAATTGTCAATTTTGTCTTTGCTAGTGGCCATTAGTTTTGTGTTTTTGTTTGTCTGTTACTCAACAGCAAGTATGGGCAACTTTTGACATGCTAAAAGTAGCGCATTTTAAAGTAATGTTCATAATTTTTAGCGATAGATATCAGACATGAAATAATACGACAATGTTATTGTATGCAATTTATTAAAATAAGAAAATGAAATGACGATTGCAAGGACTGTGTGGATGTACAATTCACAGGTATAGCAGTAAACTCCACTCATACAAATTAATTAATTATGCGGAACGCAGCGTTTCGGGAGCACGTGGGCTCCCATTGTCAACCGTGTTACCGACTGAAAGTAAAAACTGTATCACACATGCAAATTATTTTCTACGCAGGCTCTAAAATTTCTAAACCATATGACTATTTACAATCTACTAGGTTACCGGTCGGTAACACGGTTGACAATGGGAGCCCACGTGCTCCCGAAACGCTGCGTTCCGCATAATTAATTAATTTGTGTGAGTGGAGTTTACTGCTATACCTGTGAAGAAAATGAAATAACAAAAATAGGTATACAATTCATAACATTCTGGAGTCGAATGGACTTAGAACACAAGTTCTGTTGGTGGATAATGTAATGAAGGACTATCAAATCGTCTTTTTGCACATTTAATTCAGTTGCTTTTTCATACAAAATTCCTATGAAACCTTTACGTTAGCCGTATGGAAAATGATTCAAAACCAACCATACGGTCAGTCAAAGTTGTTTTTATATCATTAGCCCTCATTTCTATACGTGGGACAACTAATTTTATCAAATTCATTTCCTTTTTAGGACACAAAACACTACAAACTTCTAAAATACACTCCTTGATAAATTCTTCTTCGGCAAATGGTTTTAATGACTTTGCCAATTACGCAACTAAACATCCTATGCTGCAGTTACGTAATGCCTCTTTATATTGAATTCTTTTATCACTGAAATGGATTCATTGCACGGCAAAACAAATAGGCTTACCATTGTGCAAGATATAAAAGAATTCAGCAGTCACGTTCTCATTTCTATTCTGGAAATGGGCTAGGAGCCTTACCAGCTGAAGCCACAACAATGAATTTCTTCCATTCTTCACCGTAATGGTGTTTCCATCGCGTTATCACTTGAGTATCATAAAGCTGGATTGTGCTGACACCTAGTGACAGATAGTGAAATAGCTCACTGCCATTTTCAGCTTTCCCACAGCAGTTTCTGACTTATTTAATGACATTCCTTCGTATACTCTAATGAATATATTCTGCGCGCAGTTAATAGGTTTTGCAAACTGATCTGAAAGTTACCAAAACAAACACGATTACTAAAATTCGTTATATATGTGGTATTCACTATACATATCGAAGCAAGGCGATTTTAACTATGATATAACGTGAAAATACTCATATTGCTCTCTCATTTGATTTTCGATTTCCACGCCGAAATAATACCGATATATTTGACGTTTATATTAGCCGCACTCCATGCATATACGTGCATATACTCCAGTCGCAATTCGATATCCGCTAGATCCAGCGGAATAATTCCGACTAATACTGCTATCGCGCATTGGCTGCTATTACCCAGGAATATATAGCTTCAGCTTTAATTCTAACTCTAGTTCGAATGAAACTTCTCACGGTTAAACCGGTCAGAACGGCACACAACCACCATCGTCCTCTTTCGTTTCTCCGTTCTAAGACCTTTTGTAAAATCGGGTGCGAAAATTACGTGAGAAACCGAGGGAAAGCGGGGAACGTTTTCCGGGACGATGGAAGTTTGGAAAATTGGTGTAATTTCGTTAAGGTTGTTTTCTCGCTTTTCTCTCGTCGAAATGTTTCGATTCTCGGATTGGAAACGTGGGATGTATCGAAAATCGTTAGGTTTATGAAATGATTTTATACATTTTAGGATTTTAGATGTGTAAGTTTAGTGGAAGGTGAAAATTTCATAGTAAATTTAATTCTCTTTTATCTAATTTCATTCGTAAGTTTAAAAGTACATTGTCGAAGCGGAATCGATCTATAATATGAGTATAGTACTGCCAATTATATTTTAATTTGATTGTCAAGCTTAGATCTTAGCACCAACCGTACTAAATTATTGCACATTTTGCTAATGGCCTTGTAGCAAATGCCTGCCAATGAATCATGTAGTGGTTTTAATTTCAAGAGTTCGTCACATTTTCGAGTGACGAATTCAATATCTTTGTTCTTTAACCTCATCATCAGCAAATTTCAAATGACGACACATTTTAGCTGAAGCCGCAGAGCTACATATTTGAGGAAACTTTGCTATATGTTATATAACACACTGAGAATTACAATTATTGTTCATGGATGCATTTTTAAGTTTTCTGGTAACTGTTTTGGGTTGACTACTTGTAGAGGCATGAACTCTCTCCTTTTTTTGGAATATTCGATTTGTCTCACTTTGATTATCACTGTCCAACACGATTTTTATTGACTTGTTTTTTGCTAATAAGGAAAGGTTCTCCGGTGTAAAATTTAGATGTTAATGAAACTTGGTAGGTAAGTAGAGTCTGTTGAGACTTGAAAATAAAAAGTTATTGTTTGTGTTGAAATTCATTCTGAAGGGGTGAAACACCCCTTGGAAAATTCGCAGATTTTCCGTGTTCGTGAGGTAATTCTTGAACCGAAATAGATAGAACAAAAGCTCAAATGCAAATGTTGTACCCTATGGAAAGGTCTTTCAGGGCACATGAATCTTTGTATATACGGGGTGTTGCATTTAAGCGCTGCCCTCTTATGCTTGTGTTGATCATAGTAATTTGGAAAAGAAATTAAATTAAATTACTTTTAAAGCATTTTCAGTTATACTGGATGTTCCGAAGGCGTACAGTAAGTCATAACCATCTTCATATTGCATACATATGTCTTCCATTAAGAGAAACCATCATCAATTAGTAAAATTTCATGTGTTATTATGCCCTAATGTTCTTAATTCATACAAATCTCAATACAAATCTTTCGTATTAATTATAATGAATAAAGTATTTATTCTAATGCGTATTTAAATTATGTATGTATGATTTGCTATGGTAAATGAAGGTCGTCAAAAAGATGCTTGAAGCACAAAATGTTTTCGCACTGAGAACAACGAATGAATGCAAGAGCATCACATTGAAGGCAACGGGGAGAAAATGGAAGGTCTTGGTTTGAAAAAGAAAAATTCATGGGATGCTGGAATGGCCCAGGTCGATTCCTTATACACTAGGGTGACAGAATAAAATAGACACCTACTAATTAAAAAAAGATTCTATTCTAGTTTATATATAAACAAAATATTTTAAATTTTTTAAATTCGACTAATATTTTGTCGATCCACCTTTACTTGCGTGAAGTACTGCGAGTCGTCGTGGCATAGAATCTATTAAATGATTAATGGTGTCTTCTGAAATATTTACCCACTATTCTGTAACAGCTGCCACGAGTTCTTCCTTATTACTGGGTTTTCGGGGTCGTTTCGCCATATTTGTCTGGATTATGTGCCAAACATTCTCTATCGGATTCATGTCTGGTGATTGGCCTGGCCATGGTAAAATCCGAATCCCCTGTTCCTCTTTCCATGTGCTTGTTGTTCTTGCTTTGTGGCAGGGTGCTCCATCCTCCATAAAATTGGCGTCTTCTTTAGATAAAACGGCGTTGTCGAATATCGGTAGTAGTCCTTCTGTTAATATTTGGATATATTTTGCCGCATTTATATTTCCGTCGCAGATTACTAATTGCGATCTGCCACCATACCATATCGCGCCCCACACCATGATGTTCACACCGCCGTATTTCACCGTCTGATGCAAAAATTTGTCGTCCAGTTGCTGTGACGAACGTTTCCATACCCACGTACGACCACCATTACTGAATTGGCAGTATCTGCTTTCGTCTGAAAAAATGACAGATCGCCAAAACTCTTAGGGCTTCATTCGCATTTCGATTGCCCAAGCCATTCGGCGCCGTTTTTGAAACGCCGTAAGGAGAGGTTTTTTCTTTGCTACCCTTTTATACATCCCCACACCGTGGAAATATCGCAGAACGGTGCGCTGACTTTCCTGTGAAGTTGCCGCAAGCTCAGCTGTACTTTTTCGCGGTTCTCTTAACACTTCGCGCAGAAGCACCCTTTTACTTCTTTCAGAAGGTCCGGCACGATCTGGTCTCGGCTCCACTATTGTTTTTTCCTTGCGTTTAAATTGTGTAATCACACGGTTAACGGTGGGGACAACGGAATATTTAAAAATTTACTTATTTCACGTTGCGAAGGGCCGCGTTCACTCTGGCCAACGATGCGACCCCGGGTGAAGTCTCTAATACCACTCGAACCTTGTAAGCGAGGCATAGTTGTAACGATACTAAACTATGACGAATTCCTTCCGATACATCTACGCCTACCCTAATGACAAGAGAAAGTTCTTAATTCGTTCTTAGAATTTAGCTGTTTACATATTTATACCGCTTTACCTGGTGTCTATTTTATTCTGTCCCCTAGTGTATTTCTTTTTCCATACCTTAAGAAAGAATCAATTTTGTGATATATTATCAAGATATCTAGAGACGAACAAAAAACCGCCAATATCAAAATATGTATACCCTTAAACTTGGTATTAAAAGACAGTAATGCTTTAACTATGAGTTTTGAAATAATAGGATGTGACTTGTAAATATTTCGATTTAAAGGAATGTAATATTTTTGAATATTTACGATAACAATGTGTCCCTTTTGTCGGGTTTTACTTATATCCAGTTAAACAAACAACAGCTGCATCTGATACCATATCAATTGGCGATTGCATTTATATAACTCAACAAAATTTAATGTATGTAATTTAATTTGATTAATGCGAAGAAAATTAAACTACATTAACTGTATGAAATGGGATTATATACAGTAACTCTTTTCCTTTTTCTGATATATGTATGCGTATGTAGTACGTGCATAGCGTAGGATATAAGTTTCCTTATGTTAATATCACCTTTGGAACACCCTGTACAATTGAGAATGCTTTGAAATTAATAAAGGGTGTTATAGATGAAGAATTTGTGTTAATTGTTTTTCCACATTACTATAATTAGCTCTAACATAAGTGCGTGGCGCTTAAATGCAACACCCTGTATATACCACATTCACGTGTCTTGAAAGACCTTTCTATAAGGTACAACATTTGCATTTAAATTTTTGTTTTACCTTATTTCGTTCAAGAATTAAATCAAGAATTCTGTGAATTTCAGCACAAAAAGAAATATTTCTATTTTCAAATCTGAACATACTCTACTTATCTACCAAGTTTCATTAAGATCCGAATTTGTTACCCGGGAACCTTGTAAGTATAAAGCCTAATTCTTTTTAGGTACATAGATCTATATAGTAACGACTGTATGGATTCATTGGCTCCCTGTGATGAATCAATTTGTTTTAAGTGCTTTGTTAACTAGACACCAGAAATATATATGTATTTCTAGCAGCCTTCGTATATTTGAAGTCTAATATAATTGAATTAATTCTTAAGAGACACTTAGAGTATTAGAGAAAGGTTTTCGAGTAGATTGTAACAAATTTGGCTTATAACTATCCTTAAAAAAGTTTAAAACGCAACAATGACAACGACATTACCATCGAGAGTATTTCCAAATTCCCTCTAATTAGTTAGTTTCTGTTATTTAGATAACTTCGGAAAATACATATCTTTTCCTTGATCCAATTTCGTAAAAGGACCTGTCATAGCTCCTCATTTTTCTTCCCCCGAACAACTGAAGCTAAAGAAAAGCAGACCTCCAAATTTATATCACGAATTTCCATTCCGTTATCCCCATCCTCTACCCAATTCAAACCTTTCGCTTGCCCACCACCATTCTATGTCGACGTTCCAATTTACACCTCAGAAAAACTACCCTCACTCTTCGTTATTCTTCTCGCCATCGCCCCCAATCCGTCCGAGCAGAGCGGACCGCCCCAGAATCCTGCCCGCTTCTTCCTCGTTTCGCTCTAACAGACACCATCTCCATTCCCTTCCTCTAAAAACTAATTTGAATGGTAAGGTAAACATGATCGGCAAATTTCATTAATTTCCTTCGCGAAAATCAATTAAAACTTTAGAACGCGATCTCAATAGGCTGTCAAAGATAAGGCTCCTCTTGGGCATCCGTTAAACCCGCCCCGACATCTCCCCCTAGACGCTGGAGCCGAGGGGAAGGGGATGTATCCGCGGTGAGGATCTTTAAGCGTTCCAGCGTCGCTTCTACAACGTAGAGACGAACGGATAGGTTTGTTTTACTTACGATATTTGATATTGACTTACGTTTTGCGTTCTGGGAGTGCTTAGGAGTTGGAAATAAGACGTCCACGGTTTTGGGAGAAATAAGCTGATTATTAATAGCGTTACAAGTTCTTTTAATTAAAGCTTTCTACTCGCGAATTCCTTGGGAAGTCAAAGCGAACAGTCCGGGATAAACATTTTTTGCCCGTGCAATACAATAGAATCGTTTAATTCGATTTCAAAGGGGCGCTAGATTCACGGTAAAAGTGGAATGTCTTAAAGCAGCGTGTTCGAAGCCGAACTACGTTGGAATTTCTTAATTAATTCGGCGAGATTGGGCGGGATTGCTACGAGATTTCCTGTCGATTTTTGTAGATTTTCCTGGAAGAGGTTCCGCTAAAAACGGCATCCATTAAGGAAGATGTTGTTGTGCCTTTTTTTCCATTCCAGAACTTCATTAATACTGTTGGGATATTTAAGAAGATGTACATTTGATGCGCCTTTTTTCCGTTACCGTAGCATTTCGTGAGTTGGGTGACACCTTTTCAGGTTTATACAGAAATAATTGACACGAGGGCGGCCTGAAATGTTTCGGGAATCGTCCAGAAAAACACGGTGTAAAAATAGCCATCTGTAGCGTAGGTGATCTCCTCATTAGAGGAGAATCACTTTCCTCCCAGTGATCTTTTCGGGCTTGGGAATAGGAGGAATATGGAGTATGGAGGATGAGTAGTACAACTCACTCAATTTGGACACGACGATGCGGGGTGAATGAGCCGATGTATTGTTGTGGTTTCCGCTGCAAACGAGGCCGTTTCCCCTTCAATACTGCGTCGACTCGGGTCAATAAATCGTTGTAGTATTGCCCCGCGATCGTCCTTCCCTTCTATAGATAGTCGATGAGGATCACACCTTGGGAATCCCAAAAACGGTCGCAATGACCTTTCCGGCTGATGGAACAGTCTTTGCTTTCTTCGGAGCTGATTTGCACGGGAAAGTCCACTGCTGCGACTATTCCTTGGTCTCCGGTATGTAGTGGTAGATCCAGGTATTGAGATATAGATGTCTGAAATTTTGACAGTTGCCATAAAAAAGTTGCTCTTGTCGACCAATGAATCCACTTAAACCTTCGTACGCCATCTCTTGCCGATTCCGGAAACATTTTAGGTCGCCCTCGTATGTGCTTTAGGCAACTCTGCTCTAGATTCTTCTTCGGGGTTCTGCAACTTATTAGCTCCTCGAACAAGGGATAATTTTAATTCAAGGCATAAGTGGAAGTTAGGTAATACTGAATATGGTAAACATGTGGGACGTGTGGCAATGCTTTGAATTTTATTTCAGTGAAATAATCTAGAAGTTTGTCATTGTCTCTAAATATAGCAGAAGGTTAACGATATATTCACAATTTGTGACTCTGTGTTTGCATTCTAAGATGGGTAATCCATTATTTCATTTTATTGGGAACCTATTCATGAGCAAGTTTGAAACCAACATGGAAAAGAAACCAAATATTTCCTTAGAATTTGGCTAAG
Source organism: Trypoxylus dichotomus (assembly GCA_023509865.1). Lineage (NCBI taxonomy): Eukaryota > Metazoa > Arthropoda > Insecta > Coleoptera > Scarabaeidae > Trypoxylus > Trypoxylus dichotomus. The sequence goes on from CM042082.1 coordinate 5,246,272, forward strand.
GTACGTAGATTACATTTTCACTGAGTTAGATACTAATAAAGAGATACCTAATATTTCTTAGTGGAACAAATTCAAAAAATTTACTACAACAGAAGAAAAAGTGGCTTCCTTTTCTATATACCTCAGTCATACGCAATAACAATAAATTAGAAATAGACATCCATAAAAAAGAAACCAATTCCAATAGATCACATTACGACTGATTCATACCATTACGAACAACAAAAGATGTCCGCGATTAACTTTCTTGTTAACCTTCCGCTAAGTGAGAGCAGCTACCTAAAAGAACTAAAATACATCGATGATGTTGCCAGGTATCAAACAGAAATCGTACCCAAATTTGCCGAATATTTCATCGAGGCATTTCGTGATAGTATCACTATGGTGTCCTATCTTCAATATTGGACTCATACTTGAACATTAAGTCAAACTTAGTGTGAAAATATTTAAATCTAAATGACTGCTTGTAACGATTTCTCACTCTGTGATTGCGCTTGTATGATCGCTGTCCCGATAGCTGTGCTTACTGTTAGTGCTGACAACATAAAAAAAATTATACCTGTATTTAAAAAAAGGTAATCATTCAGACAGATCTAAGTATAAACCCATTAACATCGCAACAAACTTTGCCAACGTTGTATAACATATTGCTTATTAAAATCTAAAGTTCAATCATACATATCTGTATGGCAATATGGTTTTATGATTGAAAAATCAACAGTTACAAATTTGGTCACTCAATTACATAGATTTCTCAAGAGCATTCCACACTAGCTACCAGTGTTTATTCCTCGCTAAAGTGAAGTGTATTCGGTTTTGGTCTTCAGTTTTACAGTGTGGTTATGTATGTATTTTATTTTGTAATAAATTCTCGACTAAACACTTTTTTATATTATCTGCAGTACTACGAGGGTAGAACCTTGGTCCCGTATTATTTAAATTTTTTGTGAATGGTTAATTTCTAAAATTGAACTACAGTAGAACCCGGTTATAACAACTTCGGTTGTAACGACACTCCCTTTTTAGCGTCGAATTTTAAACGGTCCCGTACGTTACTATTCAAACGTACAGGGAAAAACCCGGTTTTAACGTCAATAACCCCTGATATAACGACAAATATTTACCACTTGAGGTATATATACTATTATTTATGGCTCAATTCCCGGTATTTGCTTAGCCTGCAACCGACCGTTCGGGGATTCCAAGAATATTACCGTTCGTTGAATTAAGATTTCTTGCAATTTGCCTAGCCTGCAACGTTCGACCGTTCCGGGATTCCAAGAATATTACCGTTTCTTGCATTTGAATCGTGTGAGTGAAACATGGAGATTTCTTTATCGAAAATGTCAGGTTTAAAGCGAAAAAGTTTAAGCGTGAACGACAAAGTCGCGATAATCAAAGCAGTCGAAAGTGGAAGAAAGAAAGCGGACGTGTGTCGCGAATTTGGGTTAGTTACTTCTACGATTTGTACAATTGTGAAAAATAAGAATAAAATCATGAATACCTTTTGAAAGGGCTTGTTTTTTGACTTTTGTTTAAAAGTAAAAAAAAATTCAATCGTGCGAAAAGATTGAAATCGACGAAGCGCTTATTACGTGGTTTAAGCAATGTAGAAGTAGAAATTTACCCGTTAATGGAGCACTGCTTATGCAAGAGGCGGAAAAATTTGGAAGCTTATTTGTGTGAAGTACAGCAATGGGTGGCTGGAGCGTTTCAAACGGAGACATTCAATAACGTTCGGAAAAGTGAGCGGTGAAGCGAAAAGTGTTAATATGACAGAAGCAGAGACGTGGCTAAATGAAGTGTGGCCTAAATTAAGGCAAGATTATGAAGACAATGAAATTTACAATGGCGACGAAACGGGAATTTTTGATAAACTTCTTCCAGATAAGACTCTGAGGTTTAAAGGCGAAAATGTGTAGGCGGTAAACTAGCCAAAGAACGGTTAACTGCATTTGTGTGTGCTAATATGACTGGTACGGATAAATGTAAAATGCTTGTCATAGGAAAGCCAAAAAAGCAACGCTGCTTCAAAAACATAAAAACACTCCCAACAAATTACTGCGCAAACAAAGGGCATGGATGACTTCAGAAATCTTTGAAAATGAAATTCGAGAATGGGATAAAGTACTTGCGGTTAAAGGTAAAAAAATCTTGCTTTTAGTCGATAACTGCCCAGCAGATCCATCATTAGCCCACTTAAAAAATATTAATTTGGTGTTTCTGCCCCCAAATTGCACCAGCATCCTTCAACCAATGCACCAAGGCGTAATAAGAAGCTTAAAATGTTTTTACAGAAAATTTCTTCTGCAGAAAATTATTGCGGGTATGGACAAGAACGCACCATGTACAGTTTCACTTCTCGACGCGTTGGACTTTTTAGAGAAGGCTTGGCGTAGTATAACCTCGGAGACTATAGCAAACTGCTTTAGTCATTCAAGATTATGTAATAATCCAGTTTGTGACAACTTAAATGAAGATGACGTTCCGTAATGTGAACTTATTAAAAAGTGGCATCAAAATCAGAGTGATGAAAACCAGTTTTGTTTCGACGACTTTGCATCCGTGGACGGTTGCCTTATTACGTCGGGAATGCGTTCAGATTCTGATATCGTGGAAGACGTAAAACAGCGGGATAACGAAAACGATAATGAAATCGAAGAGAAAGAATATTCATGCGACGAAGCAGAACACGTACCGACAAACGAAGAAGCCCTAAGTGCCATAACACTTTTAAAGACTTATTATAGACAGCGAGAAACGTCACCTCAAATTATTGATAAAGTGAGAGAATTAGAAATGGATATAGAAAAACAGTTTTGGCGTGTGAAAACTGTGAAACGAAAAATTACAGGTTTCTTTTATTAGACAAACAAGTTAGTATGTACCTACATGTGTAAGGTTATATGGTTAAGTACATTAAATTAATTACATTCACATATGTATCTGTTTACCACCCATAATATTGTTTCCCACCAATTCTTGTATGTAAACATGGAACTTGTAAAAACTCCGACTATAGCGTCACCTTGTTATAGCGTCAAAAAATTCGCAGTCCCGTGACTGTCGTTATAACCGGGTTCTACTGTATGTGGTGCTAATATACGTATCTAGATGCCTTAAAAGTATATAACGTAATCACTTGGCAAATGGATATATACAATTATCGGTTAATTTTATAATAATTTATAAATGCGTGTACATATACTGGAATTCATTGAATCAATTCAAATTGAAAAGATCGATGTGAGGATAGGATTTTATTATAGTAGTTAAATAGGGATAGAGAATACCGTTAGACAGAGCTAGCATACTGACACACAATCGCTCTGGAGAATAGCATGTATATCTCTCAACTTTGTTAACTGTTAGAAATCTTATTTCATCTTTCTCTTACTCACATACTCTCGGTATACATAAGTTTTCAGTTAAAACCACTTAAAAATTTGCATCCTGGCCCAAAAATTATTAATAAAATCATACGGACTGACGAGTAAATACCTTGCAACTTAGATGTGAGACAGACTGTATACGGTACCGAATATGATATCAATATTATATAATTAGACCTTACAGCTCTATCTCTCATCTCACCCCAGTGCACATTCCATATTTAGATGAGGTTATTAACAGCGACGTAGCAAACGAAAGGGGACCGTTTCCGCCGATATTACGATCATTTCTGCATGTCTGCGTCGGATACACGCGATGCTACCTCGATACCACGATTCCACTTTACCTCACCGAAGCTCGCCGCTTCCCCATCCCGCCGCTACCTCGTCTTCGCGACGTACAGTTCAAAGACGGTGCACAATACGCCCGACTAAGTAAATTAAACCGTCTAAAGCAGCGGGTGGATTTTGCCTGGCTGCCTCGCCGTTCTCTCGGAAGCTCCGGATATGCGGCGATTGCTCTGCCTCATCCGTACTCCTCGATGCGGCCCTTTTTAAGACGTCTGTCGTGCTAAACACGCTTCAAGGTGGTATATAAGAGGAACAACGCGATTGCTTATAATTCGAGTGACATACGCAGATCGTCTTCTTACTCTCTCGAACGTCTAGGAATATGGTGAAGGAGCATTAAGACGCTTTCTGATTTATGAGGTGGTAGAGATTTCCAAATACAAGGGATGACTGTCTCTTCATCTATTTAAGCTTGTTAGTCCAAAAATGATAGCCAATTATATTTTACTGTTTGTTAGTAGTCAAGTACAAAGGCAAATGCCAAAGGAAAAATACATTATATAAATATAACCAAAGTAAAGATACAATAAATAAATGAATAAATAAGTATTATGTTCAAACAAAATTGTTACGTTCTCGTGGTTTGAAGAACAGCGTCGCTGTAGCCTGCTCGTAAATTCCTGAATTACTTGACCAATACATATTTGTAAAGTATGTTCGCTTATTTACTAGATGAAAGGTTGTACAGTGAAACTCAATGCGCATGCGCAAAAAATATATATAAAAAATAAAATGTGTACACGGTTTCCACTCTTGCCTATATACAGTTACGATGTACGTAAGATATATATATATATTTGCAATAATTGGAGTTATTCGAGCTCTCTTATACATGTAATGTACATTAGCATGTGTATATGTATGTTTCTTATATGCTTCCGCAAAAGATTTGTTAGAGGCATGTACTAATGCCTCTATCTGTTTGCATGCACCACTACCTTTTTATAGGGGAGCCAACCCTATTTATTTCTTAAATTTATAAGCGCACCTCGGTGCTATGCTTATTTCTATGTCCCTTTCCGGGAGCCTAATATATTTTCCTTGTTTTAAATTTTCCTAAGGGACTTGGCCCTGTATCATTGGCATGTATTTGTACTTGAACCAAATACGTTCGTTATTTTCACATTTATAACCTGGTCAAAAACTTATTAGCTCTAAGCTGCCCTTTACAAGGTTTATTGTAATTGAAGCGCAACGTTAAACGCAGAACTTCTTTTGACTAACGAAAATGCGATCGGGTTCTCTACTGCTTCCCCAAATGACGACCCCAAACTTTAAATGCGGACTGCATCATTTTCATCATCAGTTTTGTTTTATTTTTGTAATGTATTCCAAGAATAGTACAAATAATTACTTTTCCTAACATTTTCAGCTTTCTGCTTAATTATATGCCACAGCATCATTTTCACTGTAAGTCACTGTATAGCTGGTCTTATTTGCATTTTACCAAAGTATTTCACGATTTCGAAAAGTAATATTGCAATTTCATTGTGTGTGTTCCAGTGTACACTTCGTATATTTTCAGTTTTTACTTACGTGATTGATTTGTATCCTTATGAAACAAATCGATACTTGTAGGTCAAATTAAATACCGTATAAACAATTAACATAAACATAAATTTAATGTATTGCAGCGCAAATTATTCCCTTTTAACAAAATGAATTACCTTTTGATTCATTAATGCGTTACAGCAACTACTTAATGAAAAATATATTTATTTGAATATCTAACATATAACCTGAAATAGGTTATGAATTTTAAATAACAAATATGGACCAATATGTCAATATTTAATAAATGACACTTATTCTGTATGTTTATATTCTAATTAAATTATCTAGCCACTGCCTCCATGTTCTATAAATAACCATTCTTATTAATAAAACAATATACATCGTTTTCATTATTTAATGATATTGTAAGGTATCAAGGGAACAAATTTGAAATAATATCCATAATAAACAAGTAACCATTAAATAAACACTCATTTATGAATTTATAATATAAAAGATGTCATCGAAGACTTCAATCATCTATTTCTTCTTCAGAACTTGAAGGTTCGCTGGGATTGGCAATTATTATGGGCTCGATGTCTATCTTCACTACGTTTCTTTCTCAGTTTCTTATTAAATTGCCACGTTTGCCACTTGCTAGTCATAGTCTGTGTTTTGGAAAGTACAATTACTTGTAAAATGCAAAGAGGAAATAAGAAAAAAGGCGAAGCGTAACCATAAATATTAAGCTGTAAATACAAAAACGATGTTAACCTACATTTGACAACCGACACTAGAAGATTAACACTTCACGTAATTTAAATAGCGCAGTAGTATATACGAGGGGAGGTCCAGAAGTTCGTTGAATGAAAGGGTTTTAAATAAAATAAAACAATAAATCTATTTTTCCTTTTCAATATAATCACTCTTAAGCACAATACATTTATTAGATCTAGGAATTAATTTTTCTAAACCATCATAAAAATATTTTTTATCTTTCGCCTCAAAATGGGGCAAAATTGCCTCCTCTACCTCATTGTCGTGGGAAAACTTTCTTCCACGTAAGTCTTTATTTAAATCGGGAAACAAATAAAAATCACTAGGTGCCAGGTCTGGACCGTACGGTGGATGGACTATTGATTAAAAGCCATGCTTGTGCAGAGCATCCATTGCAACTATGCTCTTGTGAACCGGCGCATTGTCTTGCAAGAGCAACACACCCTTGGTCAATTTTCCTCGGCGTTTTCCCTTGATGGCCTCCTTTGATTTTTCTAATATCGTTGTGTAATATTCTCCGGTTATGCTCCTACCTTTTTCTTTGTAATCAATCAATAATATCTCCTCGCGATCCCAAAAAACAGTAGCCATCAACTTTCCAGCCGATTCTGACACTTTGAATTTCTTTGGCGGTGGTGTCCCCCTTTTATGCCATTGCATGAACTCCTGTTTGGACTCAGGCTCAAGGTGATGAACTCATGTTTCATCTCCGGTAACAATCCGCTCCAAAATCTGTGGAGGTTCGTCTCCACACAGCTCCAAAAATTGTTTGGACGCACAGACGCGCTGCTGTTTCTGCAGCGGCGTGAGCATTCTCGGTACCCATCTTGCACTGACTTTTGTCGTACCCAGGTGGTCATGTAGCATACGCAAAATGGTGGTATCCGATACTAATGCAGATAATTGTTTTTTCTTCAAACGGACATCTTGCAGTAGAAATTTTTGCACTTTTTCGACGATGTCTGATGTGGTGGCCTCAACTGGCCGTCCTGAGCGGGGGTCGTCTTCAATCGACTCCCGACCATATTTAAAAAGACCATGCCACTTATAAATCATTGATCTAACTAGGGCACTGTTCCCCATAAACGGTTTCCATTTCATTCAATACGGTTTGAGCGTTCTTTCCTTGCTTTGCAAGAAACATTATCACAGCACGGTGTTCAATTTCCTCCATAGTTTCAGTTTTCTTCCGGATTGGCTTGTTTAGCAGGCAACTATTCGTAAACGACTGACGCTATAGGGCTGCAACTTAACTTATATACTAATGATGGGTTGTCAATCAGAATGACACCTAGCGAGCGCCTCTATCCCCACTCCATCCCCTCCATTCCACGAACTTCTGGACCTCCCCTCGTATCATTAGCCTTGTTTATCGCTCTAATAAAATCAAACCAAATAGATCTTTGCCTGTAAGACAAACGCAAAATCTTGCTTCCTTTTTCAACAACAGTACTAGAGAAAGATCGTCAAACGAATCATCTTAACTTATGCAACAAAACAATGACGCAGATAAAAACTTAAAATAGACAAAGTGTACATGCTTATAGAATTATTACATGAATAAAAGTACTTTTGGTAAGCAATTTGTTAAAATTTAAAGTGTCAATTCTATTATTATCGGTTTTGCACATTAATAATGACACATGAAACAAACTAATTAACGGAAGATGAAAAGAAGCAAAATTACAATGATTAATCAATACCTAACCTACATTTCTTGGCAATAAAATAACATTAAAGTTGAGTAAATAACCTCCAGTAGCCTCCCTAGCTTTTGTGACAAGCTTTGTGATACAACATCGTCAACTATAATAACTACATCAACAAGGCTACTTAGAAACGCGCAGAGACTACGGATAACATTGTTAATTTCCATTGGCTACGTGTTACCCCACATATCGCTTGCGTGTGTTATTTGTTCTCGAAAGAAAGGGTCTTGTTTCGAGATTTAAAGCAATTCACCCTTGAGCACCACATATCCCGAACAACCTGTGTCCTACATATATGAACATACGTACGTACATAACCCGGTAAGCTTGGATCCTTCTCCTTTATCCGTGCCTTCGCTTTTCCGCCGACAAACTCGCGTTTTAATCCCGTACGACTTTACCCCATCATCCTTAAGCCCCCTTTAACGCTCTGAAGATCTATCATTTTCGTGGGGGGTGTAGCACAATACCTGGAAACGGAAGAACCTACTGTACGAGCGCGGCAGAGGGAGCTAGTTGTTTACGTACGTAGTGTAACTTGCTTATATTCTCGATACATGTACGTGAAATTGTACTTCCTAGGTTAGATTATCGGCGAAGATTGAACCCTCGGGCTTCTTCTAAGTACGCCAATTACGTTAGGAATTAATTGTATTTGCAACCGGGTTGGTAATAAAGTATAATTCACTACCATATACGTTCGTTATAACTACGGTTCGTTAGGTATACGTTTGCGAAGCAACCGTGACGACGTGGATCTAGGATTTTCAAGGTCGTAGAGCCGCTGTGCATCAGTTGTTATCATCAATAGGGGTTCCCGTAATTAATTGCGTTAGGAGATTTAATGTGGTACATGTAAACCCTCCGGTAAAGTTCGGGTTATACATTTACTAACGAAGTTAGATGTATCTACTTTCTGGAATCGATTTTCGCGATTTATACGAAGAAATCTAGTATTGTTGTGATTTTATAAGTACAGTAATAAATGTTTATGCATATGTACACGTACAGTCTGTTTAACTAAAAGCGTGAAGCCCAAATTTACACACTTCCTTCATGATAGCCTACACATTCTCCATTGGATTAGCCTCTACGGACAGCAATGTTCTAATGTGATTTTCTAACTAGTGGCTCGTACATAGTCTGCTTCGGTGTTTTGCATCGTTATCCTCTTGTAAAATCCAGTTCCCAGTACCACTCTTAAGCCAGATCTTTGTAGATGCTAGTGTCCTTGTTTGTATAATTACACCATCCTGTGAGTGTCTAATTCAGCAGTAAAGACGTATAACGTCTATAAACCACGAACATTAAAACATCCCCATAATATAATTATAATTCCTCAGTATTCCCCATTATTGGAAAGATTTACCTGCCTAACCTAATCCAACCCTAATTCCCACTACTTCACTTACCTTAACATAGGGTTCCCCGTATTCTCTGCGTGCATTCCACAGTTCAGTTTAATACAGAGATAATATATATAGGAGATAGGAATCTGTTCGACATTATTTTGTGGCTACTTAGCGCCACCTACCGTTTGTCTAAAAAGTATTTCAAAGCGCCAAATCCAAATCCCGGTTTCAAATCATGTATATGTAATATACTCTGCGAGTTATATTGAAACAAATATTCTTTCTGCTATCTGCTCCATATATTGCGAATATAGCAAGAAGAATATCTGTTACGTTCTCCTGGTTTGAAGAACAGCGCCGCTGTAGCCTGCTTGTAAATTCCTGAATTACTTGACCAATACTTGTAGAGTATCTTCGCTTATTTACTAGAGGAAAGGTTGTACAGTACAACTCAATGCGCACGCGCAAAAAAATATATTTGAAAAATAAAATGTGTACACGGTTTCCACTCTTGCCTATATACAGTTATGATGTACGTAAGATATATATATATATATTTGCAATAATTGCAGTTATTCGAGCTCTCTTATACATGTAATGTACATTAGCATGTGTATATGTATGTTTCGTATATGCTTCCGCAGAAGCTTTGTTAGAGGCATGCACTAATGCCTCTATCTGTTTGCATGCACCACTACCTTTTTATAGGGGAGCCAACACTATTTATTTCTTAAATTTATAAGCGCACCTCGATGCTATGCTTATTTATATGTTCCTCTCCGGGAGCCTAATATATTTTCCTTGTTTTAAATTTGCCCAAGGGACTTGGCCCTGTATCATTGGCATGTTTTTGTACTTGAACCAAATACCTTCGTTATTTAGACATTTATAGGGGAACCCACCCTATCGCCGTTCCGATACGACAAAGGTCCGAATAACGGGCGCGGCGGCCGCAACGACTGTCAACAAGAAACGGAGTGATCGTACTTGTAGAAGATGCCTATACATGCGCGCCGACAATCTTACTAAAATGACTTCCGACACAAACTTAACCGAAGACTAAAAATATGTATAGACGACAACGGACACAGTAGCCTTGACGTACGATAATAGAAAGTCGAGGATTTGTACTACGCACGATATATTACTCAACCCAAAAATTTTAATTTCTGTCTTATATTGCTTCGTAATTTATATTTTCTAGGAATTTCTACTTTAGATAACGACCAGGTATAGATTCCCAGTACCTTTGTTCTAAGAAGCGCCACCATCTGAGTCAAACACATGTTTGATTAGGGTGCCTATAACATTTGCTCGCAGCTGTATTATAAACTAACGTAGGAATATTAGTTAGGCTTAAGCATGGAATCGCCACTAGATTTAGGTGTTGGGGAAAATAAGTTAAGGGCTATTAAGAAAGATTAAGACGCTGATTCCTTTTTATCGTTTTCTTTGTTACTCGTGCGAGTGCAGTGATCGAGATGGATTTCTGTTGGTGCTTAATCGTGTATCTCTCCAATTTTGTTAATAACTATTGTATGCTTCCTCTGTCCAATAACATGATGTTCAAGTACAAAAGATATAAATGGCGATAAACTAAAAAATAATTCCTAATTAGAACAGCCTTCATCCTTAGATGTTGTTAGATGTTTCCTCTGGATATTCCCCAGCATCTAAATTCCTTAAATTTGTGATTAAATCAGCGATAACTTTAATTTAATTATTTTAACTAATTCAATTTTCCTAAAAGTTAGCAAAAGATCTTACTCGGTTCGAAATTAATTTTCATAATTTTTTCTCGTAAAACTTCAGTAAAGAATTATCCCTCTTTCGAACACCAATCACGCAAAATAAAGTCAATAATCTCCTTTCCGAAAACTCCCAAAGTGAAAGAGGAACTTCCCTCTTTCTATATCCATTTTTTTTTCCTTCCTCGAGAAAACGGCAAGGACACCATCATCAATTATACACGCATCAATCATTTCGCGAATGCCCGCACCGAGAAAAACAAGTCTCGCGTAAGGAATACCCTAAATTAAGTTCTTTATCAGGCCTCTCCGTCTCGTTTCGTCTCGTTGGAGAGCGTCCCGGATCGAATACGGGACAAAGGAAGTCCGACCGGAGGGGAACCAAAGGAGCCAAGGCTGGAAATTAAAACAAACTTCATCGGACGACTTCTTTTTTCTTTCTTTTCCTGTAACGTCGACCGTTGTTTTTTTCCTCATTTTTCATCCATTGAGAAAAATTTTTACCGTACGACATCGGGACGCCTACTAGGATTCGTCAGAGTGTTCGGTTGTTTTAAAGTCTTAACTTTTGTTGAGTGCTCCTTTCTCGGTGCGGGAGTCGGGGGAAAGTGAGCTCCTTTGTTTCATTATGACCGTATAACGTAAGTGGTTTTGATGCTTAATTTGGAGAGGGTCGTTTTTTATTATTGTTTTTTTTTTCTCGTTGTTGTTGACAGATGTAATTATTCAAAACGTACTGAAGTTAAATGAAATCTAATGGTCGTCTCGTCAATCTGTAAATAAGGCATTTAAATGGCTTTGTGTTTCAAGATGAAGATATCGCTATTCTACATTATAATTGTGGAATATTAAATGCCTTATTTTTTTTTATCATAACACATACATTTTTTCTATGTGTAACATTAAAAAGATAATTATCAATGCACTAGGGACATGGCAAGTAACCAGTTATACTCTACTGAAGGATTTACTTATAGCATTTTTATTTGTCTATTACATACAGTTGCGAGCAAATGTTATAGGCACCCTAATCAAACATGCGTTTGACTCAGATGGTGGCGCTTCTTAGAACAAAGGTACTGTGAATCTATACCTGGTCGTTATCTAAAGTAGAAATTCCTAGAAAATATAAATTACGAAGCTATATAAGACAGAAATTAACATTTTTAGGTTGAGTAATATATTGTGCGTAGAGAAAGAAACGTCGTTTGTCGGTTTCAAAAGTTCATTTAGGTCATCTAGGTCGCTTAGATTTCCCAATGGTTAGAAGAGGGAGTTTGTCTGTACCGCTCATGTTAACACATTGATGAATAGTAAGGCGTTCCTTGCTTTGTTTACCTCCGTGGCATTTTTCGCTCTTGAAAATGAATGATTTGTCTGGCAGACATTTAAAGAACAAAGCAGTTTCATCAGGGTTATAAATATTGTTTAGATCATATGCTCTTAAGAGATTCGGCAAATCTTCAGTCCATTGGTCACATACACCCTGATCCACAGATTTACTTTCTCCGGCTGTTTTTTTGAAAGTTATATCATGGCATTCTTTAAAACCCTGTAACCAGCCGTTACTAGCTGAAAAGTTCTGGATTCCTAATTTTGTGGCGAAGTCTTTAGATTTTTGTTTCAGCAGTGGTCCATCTATGGGAATGTTCTTATCGAGGGTTTGTTTAATCCATTGTAACAGGCACTTTTCAACGTCGGGAAACTCAGAAAGCCGGCTTCTCTTGATATTTCCGTGTCCCTCAGAGCACTGAGACTTAATTAATTCTTTTGATTTTATAATTTTATAATAGGTGGATTCTGCTAAGCCAAAGTCACTCTGTATTTACTTTCGTAATTTCCCAGATTCAAAAGCATTCACAATTTTTAGTTTATCACGTAAAGACAACACATTGAGTTTTCGTTTAGATATTATGAGTAAGTACGATAACTTTCTTCGCAGCTGTTGTTTATGAACTGCCTGTAACAAGCACATTTGGCTTTTTGTATAGAATGAGTTCCTCGAACTATGATAACAAAACAATACACAGACGCACATTTGGTTTGAATTAAATAAAAGTCCCTGGAAATTTAAGAATGAGTCATAAATAGTATAGTAGTCATAAACGCGTTTAACTATCGCTTATAGAGGTATAGGCAGGTATCAATCTCACTTGAAGAGATTCAGGTGTGAAAAATGACTGTCACTTATACAGGTTTTATGTTTCTCACTTATAGAGGTTTTAGGAGGGCAAAATGACGGGACCTGGTAAATACTCTCATTAATAGAGTTTTCTCGCATACCCAGTTCTCACTTACTCAGGTTTGACTGCACCTTGATCACGATCCGTTTTGCCCAGTCGTTAATGCGTGGGTAATAATTTTGGGGACGCGAATTCAATTTAAAATTAACCAGGAACCCAAGGATTTCACCGAAATCCAGTTGCAAGGAGCCTAACACAATCGGCAGAGAAATACGAGCAGCTTTAGATCTAAACCGAGCATCCACAGTGATTTCAAGTTTTACCCTTACAAAATTGAAGTTGTGCATGAACCTCAATCATTAGATTACAGGGGTATCAATAATTCTGTAAATTGATGGTTGAAAAGACTAATAACGATCCCAATTTCATTAACAACCTTATCATCTCGGATGAAGCTCACTTTCACCTGAACGGATACGTCAACGAACAGAATTGTAGGTTTAGAGCAACTGATAACCTACACCAATTGCACGAACGACCATTACATAACGATAGGGGCGCCTCTCTTGTTAAAAATAATAAAATTGAGTTAGTTTTAAGCAATTTACTCCTGCTTCAGTTTTCTCTTTCCCTCAGTTGAAGAAGCAACGATACACTTTCTAGTCTTTACTCTCCTTATCCTGCAGATTAGAAGACGGAACTTTCGTGTCTTTGGATCTTTTAAAGTATTCCTCTCTTCTCTCCTCGCCCTTTGCGCCAGAATTCTAGATAGGCGAAAGTACGCCAAGATTTAATAATATATCCTCAACGCCGATGCCATTTCGAGTATTTCTCTCTTCCTCGTTTCTCTTCTTCTGTTCGTCTCGAAGCCTGAGTAAAAAGTCTTGTAGTCCTCGTAACGTTCTTTAGCCGTAAATACGGGCGGATATATTAGAAAAAATGGCTGCGTTTCGTACACGTATAGTTAATTTCAGGTGATATGGTTATGCGAACGGGTCGGGTATTTGCCTTTGTTGTCGTAAAGATCCCTCTTTTGTTTTCCTTGAGATCTTAGGTAATAAATTTACGAAAGGATATCGTAGTAATGTTTTTTTTTTGTTTTCTCATTTTTCTTTGTTTTTATATAAACGAGGTATTCCTTTTATGTAACTTGCGGGAAAGTAAGTAGGTCAGTGTGGATATTGTTCGTAAAATTTGTTAGAAGTTATTAAAAGAAGAGATGAAGATTGTTATTATCTTTAATGAAAGATGTTTTTAAGACGTGAAAAAATGTTTGGAAGACACGAAAGGGTTTTGGAGATTTAATGCCCTTTTTCTGGAGGTATTTTCTTACGGCTCTTTGTGCTACAAGATCTATTTTTATGAACAATCGTTACACACAATTCCAGAATTAGCCACAGCAAAGCAACACTTTGAGATACAAATTTGATATTATTTAGATCTGATCTACAAATGGCAATTAACTAAATGTCGAAGACATTAATCACACAACCAATTATAAATAGGTGGAGGCTGGGGCATGAGGATCCGCCCTCGTAGCAGCATAAACAAGATAACACGGTAAACGTTGAACCGTATTTTACAACTGGCAGAGAGGATGAACAAAACGACCGATACAAAGTGTGCCAAATAACATCACAACGCTCCTAATTCCACAAAAGGCTAGTTACGCGTGAATTCATTGAAGCTAGTAAAAAGGTTCTACAGGGTGGCGCAGGGGAACGGGAAATTTTGAACGTTACAGTTGTCAGCACTGTAGAGCCGGCAGTTGTTCGTAACGTCGCACAATTGTTGTGAACGCATTGCAATTTAGTAATCATGGATCGTTGGACTGGTGCGGAACGTACAGTAGCTGCGAGAGCGTTTTATAAAAATGGTGATAGTGCAACTGCCGCGCAGAGAATATTTCGACGGGTATTACCTTGGACGTCATGGACGTATTTCATCTGCGCATGCGATTACAACGTGGGTGCGTAATTTTGAAGAAACAGGATCTGCCTTGAAAAAGAAAGCTCCAGGTAGCATTCGAACGGTACGTACCCCAGAGAACATTGAGGCTGTTAGAGCTGCAATCGAGAGAAGTCCTCGCCGCTCCGTTCGACCGCATGCATCTACGCTAGGGATTAAGCGACGAAGGTTACAAAGAATACTGCACGAATTACATTTCCATCCCTATAAGTTGCAGATTGTGCAACGATTACACGAACGAAACCCAGCGTCACGTATGGAGTTTAGTAGGCAGATATTGGCTAAAATTAACGAGGACGCGAATTTCGTTGGTAACATATGGATATCAGACGAAGCCGATTTCAAACAGAATTTTCGTTATTGGGCCCAGGACAATCCTTGTGAATTACACCAGCGACCACTACATAGCGACAACGTCACAATATGGTGCGCTGTGTCATGTCATGGTGTTACCGGCCCTTATTTTTTTGCACGTGAGGATGGTAGTGCAGCGACAGTAACATCCACTTGATATGCTGAAATGCTTCAAACATTCTTTACACCGAGACTGTACGAGCTGAATCTTAACATGGAAAACATGTGGTATAAGCAGGACGGAGCCACGTCCCACACTGCTCGACATTCGATGGCAGCAGTTCGTCAATTGTTTAGAAGACGCATTATTTCACGTAACGGTGACATTGAATGGCCTGTGAGATTCCCTGATCGTAGTGTGTGCGACTTCTTCCTGTGAGGGTATCTTAAAGGCAAGGTGCACCGTACACAATCTGCAACAATCCATGAACTGAAGGAGAACATTCAAGAAGAAATCGCTGCCATTCCCCAAGATTTGCCACACCGCGCATTCCAGTGTTTTCATAACAGGCTGTTAGAGTGCGAACGCCGAATGGGAGGACATCTTTCCGATGTCATCTTTAAAAAGTAAAGAGACACTTTTGGACATTTTGATTGTAAAAACATAAATGGCATGCTGCATACATGCACTTTCGTTAATAAATTACTAATTTTATGAATATATTCGTGGAAATGACATTATTTCAAAATTTCCCGTTCCCCTGTGCCACGCTGTCCTGGGTGACATATTCTATAGCGATACATTGTTAATAAGATAATTAAAACTAAGCAACAACGACGAATTCCACTAGAATAGTAATATGATAGCAACGTTATAAATTGGTTAGCTGCTGAAATAAATTTTTAAGATTTTATCTCCAGTCGTAGATGATTTCTTTAATAAACTTTCTACTTCTTGTTATTAATCCAAACTTTTTTTTTACAGGTACGGAATATTTCACCTCTCTAACCACATCGTACAAAAGTAAGGAAAGCTGTAAGTAGATTCACACTTTAAGAAAGATAATTGTATATCCAGTGGCGGGTTATATAATTATTTACCATAGATGTACTTTTAAAAGATTTAGTATATTTTCTTGTGAGTTAGTGAAAAAGAGTGTATTATATATTGAAATAATTTATTAAAATAAGGATCTACCTTAAAATACAGTAAAATATTCAATTTGTATCTCTGGAGTTGACATCTTGTATAAAGAGAAACAATTAACACTGGCCATATTATTAGCGTTGAAGAAACATTGTGATTAATTAATATTTAGCGGAATATCCTTTATTTTCTAACACTGCCTCACATCTGCTACCTATAGATTTAACAAGAGCCATACAGCGTTATTGGGGAATAGTTTGCCAAGCTATCACGACTTCTTTAAAAAAATTATCCATACCGGTTATCTCCTTCAGTTTTATACTCCGCTTTCCATCATTCCACAGATGTTCAATAGAGTTTAGATGGAGACAGCGTAAAGACCAATCCAGAACTGTGACCGCATTACGAGCATCCTTCATTGCACCGGGCAGTGTGTTTTGGGTCGTTGTCAAGCTGAAATTTAGTCTCGAAATTAATAATGTACATGTGTTGGTCCACAATTCCGTAAATGCGGTGCACTTTCATACCACGACGGATTCGCCTTCAGACTTCAATGCAATTTCTGTAAATTTGGGATCAAATTCTTTGTCTGGCGGCGGACGAATATATTGTCTGCCATCAGATCCTAGACGATCTGTATTGGTTTCATCTGACCAAAATACGTGTTTCCATTGATTTGTGGTCCATTGTGGTTAACAGAAACAGAAAGATACAGAGCACTGTGACATCTTCAATCCTGAACGTTTCAGGATTGAGTGCCTATGCTTGATAATTAATACAGGAGAAATATCTTCCATCTGTTCATTCCACATGAGAACTTCTTTCCAGCAAATCCAGTCTAGCAAATGTTTACTTCACTGTTGCAATTCCTTGGCAAATTCTTTTATAACTCTTAACGTATCGTCCTTGTAGGCTTGTTCCCTTTTTTCTTGCCATATACTGCGGGACGCCCATTAGCAACCCCGAAGATATCTTAATCTCAATGAATCACTAATACGAGGGTTATCTTTTAAGTTTTGCATATAGAGCTGGTATGAAGCTGTAGATAACATTTAAAGATCGAATTGCCAAACACTTCTTATTTACACAACTCAATGTCCACTTAAAAATTTTAGAAAGAAAGAAAGATTTTAATTATGATTGTATATTATCAAACAATTACTACAACAATAATAGTAACAGCAAATAAATAGTTTGAAATCAGTCACTTTCTGATATGTTACTATCAAATGAGCTTATCACTTGCTGCATATACGGTAAACGATTCTGCAAATTATCAATTAGACCACCAAATGCAAACGTTTTGTCCTCTTAGTTCATGACATGTCATAACCATTTTTCCGCTTTGCTCTATCAATACTTGAAATAGCTTGGATGGTACCCGGTTGAATTTAATAGGATTTTAGCTCACAGCGATTTGGTATTTAGCTTCTTTGCCATTATTAGAAGGGTTGTCTTTTACGTTATGCTTATAAAGCTGAAATAAAACAGCGGACTTGATAGTTTTTCGAAGTATTCTACACCCGAACCAATACGGGATGCATTTATTTCGCTCGTTTGATTGTACAATCAAAATTGCATTTCTCAAACCATCCTTCCGACGACTCCAACCTTTGACCACGCAATCCATCCCTGATTTACGGAGAACGGTCTAATAATTCGACGTGTTTTTGCGATAAAAATTCAATCATATTGTCTGCTATGTGCGCAATGGCATTGTATTGGTGAAGGATAATTCGTCGTTCGGGGTTGGTTTTACGAAGCTCAGCGATGGCTTGCGGCAAACAAATGGTTGTACGTCAATCTACAATAACGGTTTTTTAATCTTGTAAAGGAAGTGTTACATGACCCGTTTGTGAGACAAATATCGCGACCATCTTGCTGGAAACCAGAATAGATGACTTCTATTGCCTTTTCTTCACCTTTGAGTACCTAAACAGACGACTGACGTTTATTTTCTTGCTCGTATGAATAAATCCAAGATTCCTCTGATGATGTTGTAGACGTTTTTAGTTTTCGGCATTAAAGAGGTCTGGAGTTTTTTGACACCACTTTCAAGTCCACAATGCCTCATTCGATCTCACGATCTGTCACATATCGGTCTTTGTTGATGAGCTTGCGCACAGTATCGATGTTTTTGTTTTTCGGAGCGACTGCTACTTTTGATGCATCTACTCTTGGATCGCCGCTAAGACTAATCCGTCCACGTTTGAATTCTCCATACCAACGAGAAATTGTTGACTGATGGTGCTTCATTGGCGAAAGCAGAAATTAACTCAGCGAGGCATCTTTGTTGAGATAATTGTCTTCGAAAATTGTAAAAAGTTATGGTCTAGGTTTAATATCAATTTTTAACTGAATTGTCAACTTTGACAGTTTATTGTAGCTGCAACACTACACGTATTGCAATGAAACTTTGGGCTTAGATAAACTAAAGATAAAGGTTAGTTTTAGCGCTGACATTTGATTCGTGGCGTTCCAGTCTGCAAAATTTAAAAGACATCTCTTATAATAGCAAACAAATTTTCCACTAGTTTCCAACGTATTTGTGCAGTTTCCATCAGAGTTATATCATATGCACCGACACATTTCTATTCCAACAACTAACTTCTGATACTTCGTATAACGCTGGAGGCTCTCGCACTAAAATGTTATATTTTATTCACCGCGAACTAACATGTTTTCCGTTCTTCTCCGTTTCCCTACGTCGCGTTTATTCTTTTACGTACTTCGATTCCAAGGCAAACGTTCCATATTGTTGTCTATCCGGAAAAATACGTTCGCATCTAAAACGTGCAGTCGTTTACATTAAAGTTACTGTTATTGCATTCCTACCGGGCAGCGTAAACAGCGTAAACAACGTAACCAGCCAACGATCTAACGCTATGCCGCGTACATCAAGCCCAAGACGGACGAAACAAAAGCAACCCATCGCAGCGGCAAGTAAGGTGGAATCCTTGCATATGATATTCATGAAATGGTTTTCCTGGCGGAACGACCATGGCGTATTTATCGAAAGAAACGACTTTCGAACGGGTTCCAGCGATATCTAAGACGCCAAACATCTCTATAGGATGGCCGCATGGGAATACCTTCATTATGACGCTTAGGGGTGCTGTTTCTATCGGGATGTAATACGGTACAGATGGAAGCTGGGCAGTTTGCAATCTTTTACCGGGAGCAATTTGGTGGAATAGGTTGGAGAAATGGATAATACTTTGTTTTCTTATTAATGTTCTATTGCTTTGGTATAAACTCTTTAATGGGCGAGTGAAATATATACGTATTTTTTTGAATATCAAGAATATATTTTTATAAAGCAGTATGTTATCAAATAGTATCTCAGACTTTCACGGCCGTTTGGCATAGTTGTAACGGTTGTCGGGGACAAAAACCTAGTGACACGGCGGAACCCGACAACCGTTGCAATTAACTGAATCATAAACATAATAATAGCTCGGTGACACCAGAATGCAAGAACAAAATAGGACGACAATGTAAATCAATGTAGACACTTCAACAAAAAAGGATCATTAAGTAATTCATTGGCATTTCTAATCATGTGCTTTAAGCAGAACATTAGTTTTGTATGAAGGACCTGGTATCGTACTGAGGTACCACAAAATTAATTTTGGAGAGAAGGGATGGAGCGTCAATAGCGTGATTAATCAGCTTAAGTAGAAATTGGCCGCTAAATTCCTTCCTTCGATCCGATAACGATACAAAGCCGTGTCTCGTCAGCAGACCAGCATAATCAACATCGCGTCCAGGGTAAATACCATCAATTTTGAAGGACAGGTATTTCAAAAATCGTTTTTGCACTCTTTCAAGTAGTACTTGCAGATGGAGATAGTGAGGATACCAAATTATGGAGGCATACACCAACCCAGACGGACAAGCGAATAGTATAATGCTTTTAGCGAGGCAGGATTATTGAATGATCTGCAGGATCGTAGGAGAAATCCTAAGGATTTCATCACAGAATTTCGTACGGATACTATGTGGTCTGCAAACGACATTTTTGCATTAAACAGCACGCCCAGGTCCATCACATATTAGTGCCTAGGAACAATAGCCTGACTCACAACATAATTAAAACTGTAGAGTCTATGACATCTAGAGTAGCTTACAACAGCACTCTTATCCAGATTCAAATGAATTCCATTCTGTGTACATCATCTAACAATAGTATCCAGACTGTTCTGGAAAAACAAACAATCTGCCGGGGAGGTTATGGTATTGTAGATCTTAAGATCGTTCGCGTATGCCAGTACATTGCAGTCCAGTCCCTGTAGGAGATCATCCAGATAAATGTTAAACAAAAGAGGATCCAAATTGGATCCCTGGCATACACCAGAGGAAGCAGAAAATGTTAAGGATGTATATCCATTGTAGTGAACATAGCACGAACGATCAGTTAAATACGAGCGGATCAATTGTGTTACACTTGGAGGAAAACCAAAACTACTCAGCTTAGATACCATAAGCGAATGATTGATAGTGTCAAATGCCTTACTAAAATCGGTGTATAATACATTTACTTGTAGATAATGATGATGAGATATTAATTTAATTTAGACTTAAAAAAAGTTTAATTGATAACCAATAAATTATATATAAAAAGGGTACTAATAATAAAAAAAATGCTCAGAGGTGTCATTAATTCAGTTTATTAATTAAAAGAAAATAACAAAAAACACAAGCAATAACGTGAAAATACGAAATAGATTACTAAAAATGATTTGAATTCTTTGATAACAGAGTAGATGAAAATTTTGCTAATTGCATACTGAAAACAGCTATGACATGATTTTTCTGTACTTTCTGTACTACCTCATTAACCCTTCATGGTGAGATAAGTACCTATACAGGGTGTCCATGAAATAAAATAAGAAAGTATAAGAATGGAAGGATTTAATATCATTAAATTTAAATCCAAAAAATTTTGCGTAAATTCCTTTGCAGACGCAAGAAAAGAATGATAAAGTTATTTATTTTATTCGTCGCGTCACTGAACCTTCGGAAGTGCACGTTACAGCTGTAGCCAATAGCGTAAAGTGTAGGGTCAGCAGCAGGCTATGGAAATTCCGCCAGCGCACGACTCATATATGTACATCTGTACTAGTACAGTCACTCAGTCTGTTTCTACCGGTACGTGTGGATATTTCGAGTATGACTTACACAACGCCTGAATTGTTTGATATGATTTATATTTATGGTAAAGCAGGCGGAAATGGTCTTCGGACTTGTCGCACCCACAAGCAGAGTTTTCCAAATCGTCGATCTCCAGATTTATCTCTATTGCAATGAAATGATTTATGATCTTAGTTTTGAATAATTCATTTGCGTACGTTTAAAATAAGAATTTCTCTCTTATTTATTATTCACAGCCGAAATTTTCGTGTGTAAGCATGTTATTGAACCCTCAGCATGTCGTTTGAAAGACAAACAGTGTTCTCTTATAGTTTTTATAACATGTTCTGCATAATTATACCTTGGAGATAACTACAGAGAAAAACAAAAATTACTCTACGGAATAATAAAACAATTGAGACAGCGGAAGACACCATGATCGAAAAATATAAAGGATGGTAAAGGAAATATACTAACTGAGGAAAAAGGGATATGGGAAAGATAGAAATTCAAAGAACACACAAAAATAAAACAAGACAGATATATAAGAGGAGAAGACCAAATAGCAAAAGAACGACGAAGAACGTATCACACCAATAAGCAATGAAGAAGCTGCAAGTACAGCTTTTCGCATGGTATTGGTGATAGCATTCACAAGAAACACGAAACAACGAGAAGAATTTCCAGCGTTCTTATCTTGGTGTTATTTTCTAGGCATTCTTTTAGATGTGTTGTAAATATGTCATGGTAAGCCTGAGAAATCATTCACATGCGCAGTTTCCTTACGTACTGCCCCTTGGTGCGAACGCCTTCTCAGGACTAGCGATTCCAAATATTGCTTGGGAGAAGGCTGGGAAGCTGAACCCCCTTCTTTTCGTTCTGTCTGATTTTTGCAGACAAATGGTTCATTCTTTTGGCACTAGTTAGCGCCAAGAATAATCGCTTGAATTGTGGGGTTAGATATGGCGATAGTAGCAGAGAGAGATTTGCAATGTGTCAAGCAAAAAGCCGCTTGAGACCACACTGATGACGCCGGGTAGGCAGAAACATGTCCGTGTGTTAGGGTTTTTTTGTCTCTTTACATTGTCTTTCCCGTGAGTAATTTCACCAATACAATGATAAAAGCTGTATTTAACAGCGTTTTTATCCTTCGTATAAACTTGGGAGTTGAATATAATGGACAACAATTTCAAGGCTTGTTTTAATTTCGTCTTTTTTTTTAATAAAACCTTGAATGCCAAGTGAGCTTCCTGATTTATTGTATCTTTAAATCACATGATAATAATAATAATAAAAATAATAATAATAAAAATAATAATAATAATAATCCTTATTTGTCTAACGATTACTATCGCTTACAGGATAACATACAAACAATCGGTGCAATTACATTGATTATGTATATACCTCATGCGTAATACTATTACAAATCAACACACATGAACAATACATTTCATATCAATTAACATAATCCTAACATAAGCAAATATTCTACGAGTATATTCTGTTGAAATTGGTGACCATATGGAATATAGGCGATATGGCCAAGATATTTGTATTGTGCCTACACGCCACGAGAATATCAAGGGGTCGTGTGTAACGTGGTGGTACTCGGAAATCGACATAAGCTGATAATGATGATGAATCTATTTCATTAGATAACAGGTTAAATAAAAATCTTGCGCTGTTTTTATGGCGACGATCTTCTAATGAATCAAAATTATGTTGCTGCAGCAATGTTACATAATCTGAACCACGATCAGGGTAAGTACCGCTAGCCTTATAGCTAAGGTATTTGAGGAACCGCTTTTGTACACGTTCAATTGAAATCACCTGATACGTGTAGTAAGGATACCAAATTAAGTTGGCATATTCCAATTTAGATCGAACAAGAGTATAGTACAGAGTCTTTACCGCTGAGATATCACGATAGGCGCGACAAGTTCTTATTAGAAAACCCAAAGATTTAGATGCAGAAAAACATATAGCAGATATGTGATCAGAAAAGCTTAGTTTCGTGTCAAAAATTACTCCCAAATCCCTCACTTTTTCAGTTCTTGCAATAAATGTAGAATCAACAGAGTAATTAAAAATGATCGGATTAGAGCGTCTGGTATAAGAGATCACTAAACATTTGCCAATATTTAGAGATATGCCATTCAGAGTACACCAATCATTAATAAGGGTAAGGTAAGTCTGCAACTTAACGCAATCAACTAGCGAATCGATAACACTGTAGATTTTAAGATCATCAGCGTAAGCTAAAGCCTCACATCGCAATTTATCTAGCAAATCATTCAGAAAAATGTTAAATAAGAGTTGTCCGAGATTAGAACCCTGCGGAACTCCAGATAGTATTCTGAAGCGAGTGGACGAATAGCCATTATAAAAAACGTAACCACTCCTTGCAGAGAGGTAAGATGAAATTAATTTCACCAGCGCAGGGCAGAAGCCAATAGCTTCCAATTTAGCACAAGGTAACTTGTGATTAATACGGTCAAATGCTTTAGCAAAGTCAGTATAGACGACATCGACCAGTCCTCGCTGGTCCAACACTCCGGATATATACTGGGTGATATTTGCCAAGTTCGTTAGTGTGGATCTACCCGACATAAATCCATGTTGATGGATTGACAGAAATGGTTTAACATTAAAAAAAATATATCATATAAAATAAGTTCAAATACTTTTGCAAAGTTAGCTAAAATGTTTATCGGTGTGTAATTCGCAATGTTAGCCCGGTCACCTCCCTTAAACACTGGCACTATTTTACTAGTTCTCCAAATTGTCGGAAATGTGGAACTTTTAATAATTAAATTGTATAGTATACACAGTGGATACGCAAAGATAGAGGCACATTCACGAACTAGAAAACTAGGTATGTTATCATCACCCGATGTCATATCATTAGAAAGCCTTGAAGCACTGTTCAGCACCTCATCCTTGGTAATAAAGGATACACCAAAAGAGGGACAGTTACTATTTACAGTTTGCCATTTAGCCTTTCTGCAATCTTTTGATGAGGAATATGATGATCCAAGAAGAAACTCCACTACCATCTACATTTAAAATCAGCAATTGCTTTGTTGCCAATCCAAATATATTGTACTGAATTTTTCTCTTAGGGTTCGGAGGAGGTAGCGACTGAGTTCTTTTAGTAGGGAATTTGTTTAAATCGACGGAGACGTTAATGAAATTTATTGAAATAAATAAAAAAATAGATTAGGTAAAATAATAATTAATATATTATCAAAATTAGAATGCATCACTAACATCGGGAACGTTTTCAACACAATACTTATCGCAATCCTTAGCTAGCTAAAAAAATCTATATTTTAAATTTTTTAAATAATAAATGTTAAATAAGAGTGGTCCGGGGTTAGAACGCTGCGGAACTCCAGATAGTATTCTGAAGCGAGTAGACGAATAGCCATTATAAAAAACGTAACCACTCCTTCCAGAGGGGTAAGATGAAATTAATTTAGTATACACAGTGGTTACGCAAAGATAGAGGCACATTCACGAACTAGAAAACTAGGTATGTTGTCATCACTCGATGATATCTTGGTGACGAGAGCTTTAATTTAGTTGAAAGCTAGCGCATAGTTGAGACTCAATGATTGAGACTCTATTTATTTTCCTTGATCCATTTAAAAAGAAACTCTCTCCGGTAATGGCGCGGACTTCCTATATATTCCCGCTGGCGTCACAGCACTTCTACGATAGCATCGTTTGCCGACGCATTAGAAATTGAAATAGTAAATATACCCTTCGACCTCCCAACGGTTAAACGCCGAAACGTTAACGGCCAGTCACCGGATAACATCGGAACCTCCCACATACGCAACCCTAATACACAACCGCCGGAAACGATAGCGCCCTTTCCCCATTCGAAATTTCTCCTCGTTTCAGCGTTCGGCAGCAGGTCGCACGCGTTACGATTTCGCTCCGACCGGCATGTAGTTTCCCTCGCTCTAATCATTCCGCAAACGTTACTGGGCTTAATTTGCTTTCCACAGACAATGATTTTGATATCTGACGGCCTTGTTCCCTCCTAATAGGTCCCATCCTCCTCAAATTCGCCGCCCTCCTAAGGCCAAGAGTTCAAAGGCAGCCCTCGCACATCAGCGTAATAGATTTAGTTGGAACGGTTTAGCGGGCATGATGATGGTATTGGTGGTGTAGGTGTACGTTGGTAGGCTATCTAGCTGGGATACTGCTAATATTAGCATTGTATTATTTTCGATCGGAACCCTTAACTAATACGATATACACGGAGGGAGTTTTAGGGATCGAGAGGGCGCCCCTTACACCGGGTTTAGTTAATTTACGACAGGAAATTCGTACTAATTACGCTGTTCCCCATGGATGGCGCTGGGGATTTTTAGCTATCCCGTTGGGGAGAGTGCAATGGCTATGAAAATTATTAAAAAGTGGGAGATGATTAGAGTGAATAGAAA
Source organism: Trypoxylus dichotomus (assembly GCA_023509865.1). Lineage (NCBI taxonomy): Eukaryota > Metazoa > Arthropoda > Insecta > Coleoptera > Scarabaeidae > Trypoxylus > Trypoxylus dichotomus. Next base: position 5,272,280 of record CM042082.1, read on the forward strand.
GGTAACAAATTGATCATTTTGACCGAGGAAATATATTTGTTAGAGTTAGAAGAAATTGGAGTGAAATATATTACCATTCATAGAAATATGTCGTTTCAATCTTTGCCTAATTTGTAAATTAGTCATTTTACAATGTATAGTGGAAATAAAGCTTTTGGTACATACCATGCAATCAATAAGTATTACCTTTACAGCACAGTGCACTTTCACTTTTATTATTAACATTGAAAGACGTTAGATATCCCAAATTGGTATCTGATGTCTTCGAATTGAGACAGCTTACATTCCGCAGTATATCTTGAGACAAAGTATACACATGTAGATGACTATAGTCCATTCACTTTAAGAATGTAGTAGATGGCGCTGCTATCGGTGTCCGTATTACAAGTAATTCTAAATTGTGATGGTAAATATTTCAGTAAACTCTTCAAAATTCTGTTAAGTTTATTGCAACTTTTGAATCCAACAGAAAGAAAGGAAATAATTTTACTTAAGATATATCGTATATTTTATTATAAATCAAATATGAATAGACTTTTATGTCTAGTCCTCTTTTGCAATAGGTACAAAAATCACAATTATAGAACGATGTGTCAATTATTTGAAATATATGTATTGTTTTATGCTGAAAATTCGGAATCGTCACTGCGTGAGAATATTTCTGATGACCCAGTATTAGCCGTGATAATAAATTCTTCCTTCATATCTTCAACGACGTTATCTAACTTATACCTCTTACTTTCTGCGATATTGGTGTGTTCAATGCAATTTCTCCATGCTTCATGAGTTCCCATTGGAAGTCCTCTACCTTTGGCCATTTAGAAGTTGTGTTATTTGCAGCTACATATCCCTTGATTTAAGTCCATAACATTTCGATAGGATTTAGATTACAATGATATGGTGGCAGCCTTAAAAGTTAGTTTCTGCCGCGATTTTAATAGGCAATTCCTTTTGAAATAATTCAATTAATTAAGGCATTCTTTTTCCATGCTGTCGTTGGTTTCTTTTCTACCTTGACAAGGTGCATTATCCATTACAATAATGTAGTTTGGTTCTAAAAGTAGTAGAATACTTTTCGTACATTCATTTCTTCATGAGCTAAATTTTTTTTCGATTAAAGCAATCCATTCTCTACAAAACCACGATCACTCCCGATATGCAGTGTTTTAAGTCTACTTCCCTTTCCAGATGGAATTTTTAGTCCGGTTGTTACCCTTTCAATAATAGCTTGTCTTGCCGAGAAATTGTTGTATCTTTCCGTATATTTTATTTGGTGTGGCCTGTGTTAACCACGTCTCATCTAAGTAATATATCCTTCGACCCTCTGTAAGATATTTTCTGATGTTTGTTAGGCAGCGACGTCTTTATGAAACAATGTCTTGCGTTTCCATTAACGCAAAAATGTTTATTTTGCACCATAATGCAGTTCCAAACTTGGTCCTGAAATTTAACCAAAGTAGCCTGTCTTCAATGATAGTGGACTATATATAGTTTTTAGATTTTAATAATAAAATAAATACACAAAAGAATATTGAAATGTTGTAAAAAGCAAAAGCGTCATATCTTGTTCTGGTCTTGTCTGTCTTGTGTTTACTTCCTCTTCTCTCTTATTATCCCCTCTCGTCCCTCACCAGGTGTATATCTGGCTGCCTATCTGCAATTGGATGGGGAAGTCTAGAAGTTCGTGGCATGAAAGGGTTTTAAATAAAATAAACCAATAAATCTATTTTTCCTTTTCAATATAATCACCCTTAAGCACAATACATTTATTAGATCTATGAATTAATTTTTCTAAACCATCATAAAAATATTTTTATCTTTCGCCTCAAAATGGGCCAAAATTGCCTCCTTTACCTCAATGCCGTCGGAAAACTTTCTTCCACGTAAATCTTTTTTTAAATAAAAATCACTAGGTGCCAGGTCTGGACTGTAGGGTGTATGGACTAGGGATTGAAAGCCATGCATGTACAGAGCAGCCATTGCGACTTTGCTCTTGTGAACCGGCGCATTGTCTTGCAAAAGCAACACACCCTTGGTCAATTTTCCTCGACGTTTTTCCTTGATGGCCTCCTTTAATTTTTCTAATATCGCTGCGTAATATTCTCCTACCTTTTTCTTTGTAATCAATCAATAATATCCCCTCACAATCCCAAAAAACAGTAGTCATCAACTTTCCAGCCGACTCTGAAACTTTGAATTTCTTTAGCGGTGGTGTTCCCTTTTTATGCCATTGCATGGAATCCTGTTTGGACTCAGGCTGAAAGTGATGAACTCATGTTTTATCTCTGGTAACAATCCGCTCCAGAATCTGTGCAGGTTTGTCTCCACACAGCCCAAAAAGTTGTTTGGACGCACAGACGCGTTGCTGTTTCTGCAGCGGCGTTAGCATTCTCGGTACCCATCTTGCACTGACTTTTGTCATACGTATGTGATCATGTAGGATACGCAAAATGGTGGTATCTGATATTCCAACTAATGCAGATAATTGTTTTTTCTTCAAACGGGCATCTTGCAGTAGAAATTTTTGCACTTTTCAACGATGTCTGATGTGGTGGCGTCAACTGGCCGTCCTGAGCGGGGGTCGTCTTCAATCAACTCCCGACCATATTTAAAAAGACCATGCCACTTATAAATCATTGATTTACTAGGGCACTGTTCCCCATAAACGGTTTCCATTTCATTCAATATGGTTTAAGCGTTTTTTCGTTGTAAGAAATTTTATCACAGCACGGTGTTCAATTTCCTCCATAATTTCAGTTTTCTTCCGGATTGACTTGTTTAGCAGGCAACTATTCGTAAACGACTGACGCTATAGGGCTGCAACTTAACTTATATACTAATGATGAGTCGCCAAACAGAATGACACCTAGCGAGCGCCCCTATCCCCACTCCATCCTCTCCATTCCACGAACTTCTTGATCTCCCCTCGTACCTATAGTTGTGCCCGTATTCTACTAGAAATTTGAAAACTAACCTCAAATTTGAATATCCTCTATATTGGAAATTTGGATTTATTTTGTAGAAGAAAATTGATTTTGTTTTCTTTTTGTAATATTTAAGAATGAAACAAAATATTGCCACGTTTAACATACTTTAAAGAAAACCAAAACATTTTCCAGCGAAACAAGTCTGTATACACTCCCTTTAAGCCCAGAGAACATCGCTGAAAACAAACTAAAACTGAACAAAATCCACGCGAAAAATGTGTTCGCGCAAAAACGCTTTACCATTCAGACCAAAGCGAGCAAGTGCATTTCTTTCCTTTAAACAGGTGCCACAGTAGGTTTGTCACATAGATGGCGCTAGTTTCTAGTATTGCAAAAGCGTATTACCGCATTCTTTGTACCTACACCTACAACAGACCCCACTCTACACACTCTCTTACCTTTCGCCACGTTTAGTTCTTTTTCGCCCGCTATTCAATTTTTCCACTAGGATAAGGACGCAACCGCAGCGAATGTTAAATGATAATATAAATTCTAGGTGGCGTTCGTGTTTCACGTAAGCTCCGTCTAGCTGCGTTAGTGGTGGTGGCGTTTTCTCTCGGATTCTTTAAATCTACGTTGCTATGGCTGTGTAAATTCTCGGTACAACTACAGTTAATTCCTGAAATAGCCGACGGAAAAATTGTAGCGAAATCCTTTTCGGAGTTGAAACTTTTATATTTCGTTTAAGTGTAATTACATGCCCGTACATTATGGAATAAGGTAAATCTTGAAACTTATTTAGACATTGCATTAAGATGCGTTCGCTGTTGGAAGTATTACTGGAAAGGACGCAGAGAAAAAACGTGAATCGTCTAGTTCGTTTCAAGCAGCTGCTGAAAGATTTCAAATATTGCTTTTCGAAGTACCAGCTGCAGAGTGAAGAAAATGCATTTTTCCACCGTTTCTAAAATGGAATAGAATTGCTTTCTTACTTCATACCGTCTAATAAAGAAACGAGACAATTCCTTGAGTTAAACGTATGGTGGCAACTTGATGAACGTCGTCCCAGAAAGGCGAAAGCCGTTTAATCAACGAATAAGGTCATGGGCAAAATATTGTGTGGTTGTGAGGGCATGTCCATCATCCATCTCTTTATCGTCATTCCATAAACGAACATCGGTAATTGTGCAAACAATATCGGGATTTATTGCTTTTAATAATTTGAGAACGTCTTCTGGTGCACTGTCAATAACTTCAGTAACAGATGACCTTTATACATGTTGTTCTTATAATGAAAGGAATAAGCAATTGGAAATGGTAGCGTTAGTTTATAAAAACATGTCCGTTGTCGTAATTGCAAATATACCAACCACATTAGAGTTGCTTGGTAAAAACCACCATTCCAAGTGAAATTTGAAACCAATATTAAACTAGAAAGATATATTTAGTTAACCGAAGTACTATATTTAAAAGACTATCATTCATGGCATCTAACACATGGGCTGAAAAGTCCCGGGCCTAACACATAGATTCTTCAGTTCTCTCAGTTAGTACTAACCTTCAAAAGACAGCTGTTAAAGTTTCATGATATTCTATTCATTAGTTTGTGAGTTATTGTACTAAGAGTCACGCTACTTTTGTTATTTTCAAAAAACAATGGATCAAAAACAATTTCGTGTTTTAATTTTACACTGCTCCTTGGTGGGAAAAAATACCGTTCAAGTGAAGCAATGGCTTGAAAATTGTTATGGGGACTCCGCTCCATCAGAAACAACAATAAAACGTTGGATTTGCTGACTTCAAACGTGGTCGTAGAGACACCGATGATGCAGAACGCAGTGGACGTCCAAATGAGGCGGTAACACCAGAAAACATCAAAGAAATCCACAAAATCGTTTTGAATGATCGAAAAGTGAAGTTGCGTGAGTTAGCTGACACCGTAAAGATATCAAAAGAACGTATTGGCTTTATATCGCATGAACATTTGATTACGAGAAAGCTCTGTTCAAAGTGGCTGCCGCGTTTGCTCGCTGTTGACCAAAAACAAGAACGTGTTGATGATACTGAGCAGTGTTTGGCCATGTTTAAAACGTAACAAACCGGAATTTTTGCGTCGATATGTGACAATGGATAAAACATTGATCCATCACTTCACTCCGGAATCAAGGCGATCGTCATCTGAGTGGACAGCAATTGGTGAACCTCGTCCAAAGCGCCCGGAAGCACTACAATCGGCTGGGAAGGTTATGGCCTCGGTATTTTGGGATGTGCGTGGTGTAATATTCATCGACTATCTTGAGAAAGGAAATACCATCAACAGTGAATATTATACAGCGTTATTGGAGCGTTTGAAGGCCGAAATTGCAAAGAAACGATCGCATATGGCAACGAAAAAATGTTGTTTCATCAAGACAACGCACCGTGTCACAAGTCAATCAAAACAATGGCAAAACTACATGAATTGAAGTTCGAATTGCTCCCACATCCACCGTATTCGCCAGATTTGGCTCGCTATTAAGAAATTTCGCACGAACGAAGAGGTTATCGCTGAAACTAAGGCCTATTTCGAGGCAAAAAAGATAAATCGTTCTACAAAAGTGGTATTGAAATGTTAGAGCGGCGCTGGAATGATTGCGTTGCTCTTGATGCAGATTACGTTGATGAATAAAGATAATTTTGAACCAAAAAAACCGTGTTTTCTTTGTTAGGCCCGGGACTTTTCAGCGCATGTGTTATGTCGAAGTAGAAAATTACCTTTCTAATAGTAGAAGAGATACAATCCAAGACTACCTATATTTTTTGCTGTAATCTAATTGAAATCACTTCAAAATATCAATCCTTGTCAATTTTAAACGAATTCTAATTTTAGCGAAATTCTATAAAAATATACTCTTAATCGAAACGATTTTGCGCAAATTTAAGTCCCATAAAAATATGATCAGTGGAAAATAACTTTTCTAGTGAACGTTCAAATTCTTTAATTAAAATTTCCTTTAAAGAAAGAAGTTGTATTACCCTAGCAATCAACGTTAAAATGTTTCGCTCAATTTAAGTTGGTATTTCCAGCAATAAAGGTTATATTAATTAATTTTGTGAGGCAATATAATCTCTACTACCGCAACTACCAACTTAAATCTGCCGCAAGATTAAAAAATGAATTGTTGTCTAGAGAGAGTGATTTTAGTTAGATGTAAATATCTTTAATTGTATTAATTGTTGGGATTTACCTTTCCAAAAAAATATTATCAAATAGATTCAGCAGATCTAATTAAATAAATAAAATAAAAGTAAAACGTCACTTATACAGCAGGTAACTGTTTTCTAATTATGGTTAGCGGTACATTGTCTTCATCGTCATAATCAACACTGGACTAAAGTAAAGTTTTCCAACACTTTCTGATTGTTTGCTGGTTAAAGGCATTCCACGCCGTATCTAAATTTAAAGTTGCTTCACGTAAAGTTACTTGCTTTGGAATTTTTTGAACACAGACGAAAGTAGAAATTTTCGATAATACATTATTTATTATATCTTGATCCATCGGTTGGATAAGTGGAGTTACGTCGGGCGGCATGAATATAACAAAAATTGAGCCATCGTTGTTTCTTAATTGTTCCTCTGGAGGATGACTTGCTGCGTTATCTTAGATTAACACGGCCTTTATTACAAGATTTTGAAGAAATGTTTCACCTACAAATTGAATATGTATCATTAAATTACATTACGTATAATAACAGTTTTATCGCCATAGCTGAGGGCAAAGTGTTTTTGGAACCATTCCAGAAATATGCTTTTATTCATCCAAGACGATTTTGAACAGTTAAATATTTAAATGAACGTAGAGCCTTTCATATTACTAATGGCTTTATTTTGCGTGTATCACTAGGATTAGTGCACGCTAGAAAAGTTATGCGTTGTCTTTCCACCTTTCTACCAAGAGCAGATTTTTCATGTGCTACAACATAGGTTTTCGTAGGTAATAATTTCCAATAAAGACTGATTTCATCAGCATTGTATATTTGCTTCTCATTGAAATGTAGCTCTTTGATATCGTTCATTAACTTTTCCTTAAACGGTTGCACTAGTTGTGGTGGTGCCGATAATTTTTCGCCAGATATCGACAGCAGTCGAATTCCATACCTCTTCTTAAATCTTTTTGGCCAGCTATCACTAGTTACAAAATTTTCGGTCTCTTTTAGGTTTTAATTCAATAATTTTGCTCTCTCTTTAATTAATTCACCGCTAATTGGAACATGATTATCCCTTTGTTTAAAAAACCATACGTACAGGCGATTTTCCATTGAAGGTGCTTGGGCGTTTTTTAAAGTTCTGCGATTTCCCGAGACTCCGTATGTTTCGGACACACGTTGTAAAATTTGTGACTTGAATCGCTTAATTTTACAGATTGTGGCTTTAGATATTCCAAATTTTTTTTGGCAATTGAGTCATCCCTGCACCTTTTTTAATCTCTTCGATGATTTTCACTTTGTTACTTAATTTAAAAATGTTCTTTTACCGAACGTGGATGCCATGTCTGTTCTGGAGTGATTTTAGCTGCCCCAGTAGGATTTGAATCTACAGCTTATATTGTCCCAAGTTTCTTTTTTCTATATCAGGCCGAGAATTTATGGTGCCTACCTAATATATGTTCTAGGGTTAAAAAGCAGGGTGTAGTGTTATGAAGCTTAATACTCTATTTGAACACTAATAGACACTGGACACTCCGATTGTCCGCTACTGTACACGATTGAAGTTTTAACCATTAAACATTTAAAAATTACTTCAACTCCATTTAATAACCTTTCTCCTGTAAAATTCTTCATTACACCCCGCAGCGGACTACAAGTATACCGGTCCGACCTCCCTACCATCGCTTCGAACGTTCTTATTTCTCTCATTTACGTCCATCTTTGCTCGCTTTTACCCTCCAGCGGTTCCAAGGAAAACACGTCCGTCACAAACATTACTCCTCGCCTGAACCGGTCGCTCGATCCACACGCTTCTTTGCACCACGGCGACGGCTCCGCAGCCGGAAAACAAATTTCTTTTCGGCAATTAATCTCCCGCCGGTCAAGCGCAGATTGGCTTCATTATTTTCACTTCCTCGTCCTTAGACGTCTACCACGAGTAGCGGAGAACGCTGTCGTTACCCCCTTCCTCTAACACGCCCGTCTTTAGAACATAAATAATCCTTATAGGGTGGTCGCTAGTGCAATACGTCCGTTGTTCTAAAGAGCTACCAGAAAAACGCTCGGAAAGATAGAACCTCGTATTACGGGTTGGATACGTTGGTGGCGCTGGTGATGGTAACGGTGCAGATGAATGATGTACGTGCACTTTTCTTCTACCGTTGGCGATCTGTTATCGTCGCAAGTTATAGACGTCGCTTTAATCTCTGGCGATTGTTTATTATTTGTTTTAGGACGGTAGCGTGAGCTTTTATAAACGGATTTCATTTAAGACCACAATATTCTTATACGAAAACTGAATTCGCTAGGATTTTCAAAACCAATGCGCTCACTCTTACAATTGTACCCGATCAATACAGAATTCCAAGTATGCTATAGGAACTACGTATCATCCAAGCACATCGCTGCCTCGGGTATACCGCAAGGATCTAATCTTGGACCTCTAATAGTCCTGCTCTTCATAAACGACATTGCTAGTACTGTTGGAATGCGAAACGCTAATGTACGCTGATGATATTAAGCTATTTCTAAGCATTGATTCCACTGCAGAGAGTATTTTGCTCCAGAGAAGTATCGATTGTGTTTCTAATTGGTGTAAAGTTAATAGATTGTCCTTAAATATATCTAAATGCATTACCATGACATTTACTAAGCGGCAGCAGGCTATTATCTACAATTATAACGTTCAAGGAACACCACTACAGGTGTCAACATCTGTCAAAGATTTGGGGGCGCTTTTTGATACCAATCTGTCTTTTTCTGATCACATAACTCAGTTGGTATCTCGATGCTATAAAATATATGGATTTACCGTAATTGTAGGGACTTTCGCAGTATACAAGCTCTATCTGCATTATTCTTTTCTCTCATTCTATCTCGGTTGGAGTACGCCGTGTTGGTCTGGTTTCCTATTTATGAAACAGACATACACTCTATTGAGGTGGTGCAGAGAAGATTTCTGAAGTTCCTCTATTTTCTGTCGGAGCGCTCTAACATTTCAATACCACTTTTGTAGAACGATTTATCTTTTGCCTCAAAATAGGCCTCAGTTTCAGCGATAACCTCTTCATTCGTGCGAAATTTCTTACCGGCGAGCATTTCTTTGAGCTCTGCGATCAGCCAGTAGTCGCTGGGAGCCAAATCTGGCGAATACGGTGGATGTCGGAGCAATTCGAAGTTCAATTCATGTAGTTTTGCCATTGTTTTGATTGACTTGTGACACGGTGCGTTGTCTTGATGAAACAACATTTTTTTTTTGCCATATGCGGTCGTTTCTTTGCAATCTCGGCCTTCAAACGCTGCAATAACGCTATATAATATTCACTGTTGATGGTATTTCCTTTCTCAAGATAGTTGATGAATATTACATCACGCACATCTCAAAATACCCAGGCCATAACCTTTCCAGCCGATTGTTGTGGTTTCGGGCGCTTTGGACGAGGTTCACCAGTTGCTGTCCACTCAGATGACGATCGTTTTGATTCCGGAGTGAAGTGATGGATCCATGTTTCATCCATTGTCACATATCGACGCAAAAATTCCGGTTTGTTACGTTTATACATGGCCAAACACTGCTCAGAATCATCAACACGTTCTTGTTTTTGGTCAACAGTGAGCAAACGCGGCACCCACTTTGAACAGAGCTCTCTCATAGTTAAATGCTCATGCAATAAAAGCCAATACGTTCTCTTGTTATCTTTACGATGTCAGCTAACTCACGCAACTTCACCTTTCGATTATTCAAAACGATTTTGTGGATTTTTTTGATGTTTTCTGGTGTTACCGCCTCATTTGGACGTCCACTGCGTTCTGCATCATCGGTGTCTCTACGACCACGTTTGAAGTCAGCAAACCAACGTTTTATTGTTGTTTCTAATGGAGCGGAGTCCCTATAACACTTTTCAAGCCATTGCTTCGTTTGAACGGTATTTTTTTCCCATCAAGAAGCAGTGTAAAATTAAAACACGAAATTGTTTTTGATCCATTGTTTTGAAAATAACAAAAGTAGCGTGGCTCTTAGCACAATGACTCACAAACTAATGAATAGAATATTATCATCATGAAATTTTAACAGCTGTCTTTTGAAGGTTAGTACTAACTGAGAGAAAGGTGACTGCAATAAAACTAGCGTTATTTATGTGTTAGGCCCGGGACTTTTCAGCCCATGTGTTATATGTACCTTAGCAATTACTTTATTATTACCTTATGTATAAGTTTAAATATATATCTTTTGTCATCTTGTATTTTGCTGTCATGCAATATTAATTTTACTGTTATCTATAACTGGGTAAATATGTACCTGCTTTAAATGTGTTATTACTATAAAAGTATCATCTAAATCAACAGGAGATCTCAAATCTTTAAACAAAGATGGTAGTTTCAGAGATGGTTTTTAAAAATTGCTGAAAGGCTGTATATATTTTCAATACACCAGCAGTACAAATCACCACACTTAAGTGTATAAAACGAACAGCTTTCAGTCTTAAGCAACATCACAGTAATTGATTTGCTTGAATTTCAAGAATTTATACCAGCGAATAACGAATGTTCATTTATTAGAACATTCACGAACTAAACCAGTACAATTTTATCTTCGTAATTTCTTTCCAAGTGAAGACTCAATTAAGTAAGATATTACAAAACCATTAAGCAGGCTGTCTGTAAAAATAAAAGACACTCGGCATTAGTATCTTCATGTTAAATAGTTGGTCATATTTTACTGTGCGAACTAACGGCGCCATTTTCTTTTGACAATACGAATGTTAGTGGGATCCTAGCAACAGTAATTCATACGATGTGGTGTGATCTTACTGTGTTGCTTCCTTACAAGAACTAACCGTTTTGAGAATATTAAACATACTTTATGTTCTATCAATTATATGTATATTGACTGACAGTATTTGAAAAAGAAAAAATTTACAGTTCTAGCTAGATTTACTACCATCTACACTCTGAATCTACTGAAATTACATGTAAAATTGATGGCAACTTTGCTACCAACGATTTCTCATCTAGAATTACTGGTGCTCAGAAAATTTACTATAATATCTAAGGTGTATGTAATTTTCATGGGTAAAAATTGATGCACATGTAATTTTAAGAAGGAACACTAAATAAGCATGTAATTTTACTACTTAAATTTATACTGACAAATATGAACCCCTAAGAATAATAGAGGCAAGAGGGTATTTCCACGTCTATTTACATCAGCGATATAAATAGTACTGGTAAAGAAATTTGAACTACTTCTAGTGGGACATGCCTTGCAAATCTGGACTGGTTCCAATGATTCACTTGTATCCAATAAAGCTACATTAGTGCTGTCTCCTTCATGTCTAATTGGGATCCATTTGATTTATACTACCCAGAAAATTTGTCTAGTTTTTTCAATCTTCAAAGTAGACTAAAAACCATGATATTTTTGCCAGAATATTTTATTAAATGCTAAAGCTCCCTTAGGAAACCAATAAAATAAAATATACATTACTTATCATTGTAAATGTGGATACTGCCGGATGATAATTTTTCCTTATCAGTATAATCACCCATAAGCATAATACATTTATTAGATCTATGAATTAATTTTTCTAAACCATCATTCACCACAAAATGGGCCAAAATTGCCTCCTTTACCTCATTGTCGTCGGAAAACTTTCTTCCACGTAAATCTTTTTTTAAATTGGGGAACAAATAAAATCACTAGGTGCCTGGTCTGGACTGTAGTGTGGATGGACTATTGATTGAAAGCCATGCTTGTGCAGAGTAGCCATTGCAACTTTGCTCTTGTGAACCGGCGCATTGTCTTGCAAGGGCAACACACCCTTGGTTAATTTTCCTCGACGTTTTTCCTTGATGGCCTCCTTTAATATTTCTAATATCGCTGCGTAATATTCTCCAGTTATGCTCCTACCTTTTTCTTTGTATTCAATCAATAATATGCCTTCACAATCCCAAAAAACAGTAGCCATCAACTTTCCAGCCAATTTTGGCACTTTGAATTTGTTTGGCGAAGGTGTCTCCTTTTTATACCATTGCATGGACTCCTGTTTGTACTCAGGCTCAATGTGATGAATCCATGTTTCATCTACGGTAACAATCCGCTCTAAAATCTGTGCAGGCTTTTCTCCACACAGCTCCAAAAATTGTTTGGACGCATAGACGCGCTGCTGTTTCTGCAGCGGGGTGAGCATTCTCGGTACCCATCTTGCACTGACTTTTGTCATACCCAGGTATTCATGTGGCCGTCCTGAGCGGGGGTCGCCTTCAGTCGACTCCCGACCATGCTTAAAAAGACCTGCCACTTATAAATCATTGATTTACTAGGGCACTGTTCCCTATAAACGGTTTCCATTTCATTCAATATGGTTTGAGCGTTCTTTCCTTGCTTTGTAAGGAACTTTATCACAGCACGGTGTTTTCTTCCGGATTGACTTGTTTAGCAGGCAACTATTCGTAAACGACTGACGCTATAGGGCTGCAACTTAACTTATATACTAATGATGAGTCGCCAATCAGAATGACACCTAGCGAGCGCCCCTATCTCCACTCCATCCCTTCCATACCACGAACTTGTTGACCTCTCCTTGTAGTATATTTAATTTATTTTTCCTAAATAATCACTTTTCTTAACATTTTCAGCTCCTTGCCAAATTATATACCATTGCATCACTTTCACTGCGAGTCACTGTAAATACCTAACGAAGAAATGAACAATCACTCTCTTTTGTTCGTTTCAAAAGAGAAAGCAACTCAACTCAATACAATACATGAATTCGAGAAAAAATTTCTTCAACTATTATACCTATATATACGCAGGTATATGCATTTTCTTCTAACTTGCCTCATACCTACAACCGCCATTATAACGTTCATTTGTTTTTACGAAAGTACTGGCGCGCAGTTCTAGCAGCCGGCTTCTCTCGGGTCGCGTGGATTTGCATAAACAGCGTGATTCGGCGGCCTTTCCCTAACTTTCGGGGATAGCGGACGGCCGGTCTGGCGCTTTGTCTAGCGCACGCTGTACCGTCGAAGTTTTCTAGTTATGTTTCCGGTGCGCGCCTCTCTAATGCGCTTCCGTAGCCGGCGACTATGAAATTTCTCGTTAGTTTTCGAAAATAAATGGAAATTTTTTGAAAAGAAATAACGCCGAATGTATATGTATACGTTGGAGAGGGGGAGGAATATTTTACTTTCTTTTTATTCTTGGGATTAGAGGTACACTACAGTTCGGAACTTTGGGATTATACTTTATCTCAGACTGAGAAGGTGTGGTTCAAATATCCCGCGAAAAGTGTATACTAAACAAAAGGGATCTATATGTTAGAAATAGCACAGAACACGAATATTTTTTTTATTAAATATAGATGATATAATCCAAAATACACCAAGGTGGCAGGGGACAAAGTATCTGAAGAATTCAGGCCTATTAATACTGTACCGAGTTACGAAAAAGTTCTGGAACTGCATGATTTTTGTAAGCGAAACAATGTGATTCGTCATAATCAATCATGATTTTTGAAAAGGTAATTCACGTGAAACTGTTAGTGGATATATGTTATAAGCAGTTACAGGAAATGGATAAGGGAAATATTGTCACAGTTGCGTTTTTAAGCTTCCGTAGGAATTTTGAAACCATTGATAGAAAACTATTAATAAAGAAATTGGAGTGTATGGTATTTATGACAAGGTTAAGGATTGCTTGGATTCATATTTAAACAATAGAACTCAAAAAGTGAAATATAATAGCAGAATATCTGATAGTTTAAATTACAAATAATCGTGTTCCACAAGGGACGGTGTTAGGTCCCTTATTGTTTAATGTGTAGATTAATGATTTGTTATTGACAATAGAAGGCTGTGATATATTGTGACGGCACGGCAATCATACAACGGCAGTAGGTGTTTTCCCGTCTCCTAGCAACGCTGTCATTGGAATGACTTTTATCGAAATACGGAACAAGTGCATGTTCTACATTTAGCAGATATTTTTGGAGAAAACGCACGACAACTTTGCTGATGGACATTTTGGAGAAAATAAAATTTTAGCAAAAATCAGAGCAAACTTTTACTGGTCCAACAATTCCCGGAATGTAATCCTTGTGACAACTTCCTTTGTCTTAGTATGAGAACATCTGAATCCTTCAAATTTTCATATTACACTTTCATTTTTTCGCCTTCCGCCGTATATAAGTGAGTGAACATTATCCACAATTTGAACAGAATCTACAAACGACATCGAATCATTTTGTAATTTTTCAATTCCCTCCGCTAGTTCATAGTAGTTCTTGGGAATAAATCACATGATTTTTCTTGATAGGTCAGGCGTATTTCGAATCGAATTTTAAAACTACCTTCTTTACATCATCAAAATGTTCGCAGCAACAAAACGCAACCTTTAATCATGTTCCCCAACGCGTAGTAATCGGCTGTAGTGGTTCAGGCACTTTGGGATACAGTTCGTGAATCTTTTTATGCGTTTGAGGGACTTTAGAAATACTGCGTTCGTATGAGCTACTAAAGCATTTACTCGTAGATAAAATTTTGGGACCAATTGCACCACAAGGTTTAAAGCATGGACTTTACATGTTACATGTAACAGATTGCCATTCTTTTCTTTAAGAGATCGGCCTAAGGAAAGCATGTTAGTGGCACCGTCACTTACAAACATTAAAAATTGATTATTGAAACCTGAAATTTGTTCAATGCCCTCAACACCACTTGTTACGTTCTCCTTGTTTGAAGAACAGCGCCGCTGTAGCCTGCTCGTAAATTCCTGAATTACTTGACCAATACTTACTTGTAGAGTATGTTCGCTTATTTACTAGAGGAAAGGTTGTACAGTGAAACTCAATGCGCATGCGCAAAAGAATATATTTAAAAAATAAAATATGTACACGGTTTCACTCTTGCCTATGTACATTTACGATGTACGTAAGATATATATATATTTGCAATAATTACAGTTATTCGAGCTCTCTTATACATGTAATGTACATTAGCATGTGTATATGTATGTTTTCCTTGGTAACAATATAAAGTACTGCCTCAGCATGTACGTTGCAAAGCTATGTTTTAGTGTTTAAAAAGGTCAAACTCTTATATGCTTCCGCTGAAGCTTTCTTAGAGGCATGTACTAATGCCTCTATCTGTTTGCATACAACACTACCTTTTTATAGGGGAGCCAACCCTATTTATTTCGTAAATTTATAAGCGCACCTCGGTGCTATGCTTATTTATATGTCCCTTTCCGGGAGCCTAATACATTTTCCTTGTTTTAAATTTGCCTAAGGGACTTGGCCCTGTATCATTGGCATGTATTTGTACTTGAACCAAATACGTTCGTTATTTTCACATTTATAGGGGAACCCACCCTATCTCTTAGAGCTTGAACGCCTGGTCGAGGGCGACAGTAGCGATAATAGCCGATCTCAAAACAAAGTAATGTCGCAGCTACCCAGGCGTTCTCGTTTGAAATAATACGCTATGTGCAATCTTTAGCTCTCTGCTACTGCGCCCCAAAGAAGGGAAAAAGCCAGTAGCCAGCAAATGTGCGAAATGCGCACCGACAAGTAAAACGGAGCGATGATGCCGACATTACATAAGAAAAATGGTCCGTGAAATTCGTTCGCTACGATCAGCAACTAAATGAAAAAAATTCTAAGTCCCGATACGACAAAGGACCGAACAAACGTACAAAAGACAACGGGCGCTGCGGCCGCAACGACCGTCAACAAGAAGCGGAGTGATCGTACTTGTAGAAGATGTCTATAAATGCGCGCCGACAATCTTACAAAAATGATTTCCGACACAAACTTAACCGAAGACTAAAAATATGTGTAGACGACAACAGACACAGGAGCCTCGACGGACGATGATAGAAAATCGAGAATTTGTACTTATTAAAGAAATCTATACATGCGATCTGACAACCTTACCAAATGACTCCCGCCAGAAATAAATGTATAGACAACGTCTTTGACGATTCCCGCCAAAACTAGAAACTATTAGAAATCTCCCAATAATCATACGACGACGTTACTGTACACGTTACGACGAGGTACGAAAGGTGACCGAGAGTGCACGATCGCTAACACCTCTACCGTCGCGCGGGAGACGACTGCCTGTGCTTGTGTATATTAAATTTTAAGAAAACTCCCATTATTTATTCGACGACGTTGCACTGAATGATTTTTAAAGTAGGCAGTTTTAGCTAGTGTATTGTGAATGGCCGGCTTGCATACATATACAATGCTTAATGTACATACATATTAAAATAAAATTGGACATATTCTAACAGAGCAAAATAAATAAATGATAAAAATGAAAATAAAGTAATATTCTAAATGAAAATAAGGTAATAATGCTAACCCATACGGTTGCAAAGAAGATAAAATCATATAAAATACATTTCCTTAGAAACTTAAAATTCATTCCGAAAAACAATGTCAAGTCCTTAACACCGCTTAAAATTTCATCGCTAGTACATTTTGCAACTCTTTTGGAAGCGTGTTTGATAGGGAATAACGGTGCAAACTCATCAGTTGTACATACCATCACATTCACTACAGAATGTTTTTGGCGCCCGGTTGTTGCGTCCACACGTAACCTCAATTCCGCTTTAATTCTTCTTTCAACATAGTCACGAACAGATGGCATAGAGTTTCTTAACGATATGTAATCCGATTACTTTGTCCAGAAGGAGACAAATGCTCGTTGGTGTAGTAAAATGAACGGTACATTACATAGAATAAAACAAACACCTATATCAAATACGAATTGTTCGAAGTATCGTCTGCCACGGATTGTAGGTCAGTGTTTTACACTCTTTAGGTGGCGGTCACACTTTCATCTGTTGGCACACGTCAATTGTTGTCGCATTTTACACATTTAATTCTATAGCCTTCGTATTCTAAATGCGAAATACGGATACTCGTCCTCCACGTTATTCTCCGCACGGTACTGAAACTTGCCCCTTTTTGCCGAGACTTCATGTAAACGATGCCGCGTTTGTACCATGACGAAAGGATTTCAAGCGCGATTTGGGGTCCCCATGCAACAGTACAACGTAGATTGAGCCAGCACTGGAAACGATACTACGGCGAATTTTTACGTCACTCCAAATCGATACAATGAAACTGAAATGGTAAGTAAATGACATTCGTTATTTTTAATATCGATAGTAACTGCACGTTTCTGTAGCCTCAGTCTTTACTGATTACACTGCGACTGCTGAAGTGATGAAGTTTCCCTCAATACACTTCGCAATGTCGTGTTAGCTATTATTCTACACATATTTCAATTTTATTTCTCCGTTATATGAAAATAAAACTCCCGCGAATGTAAAAATTGCTAAATCTGACCCCACATCGACTTGCCACTGAAAATAAATAGTGCGTCGGGCGTTACTAAATTATCGCCATTATTCTCTCCCACTAGGGATTCCCTTGGAGCGATATATAAACATTAAATCGCGTTAAAGTTCGCCACAAGACGGACGATTCTCGCATCGAGTCTTCGACGTTCTCAAAACTCCGTTTCAGCTATATACCGGTCGAATATAAGACCAGGCAACGACAGGAATAATACGAGCTAAGTGGAGGAGCGGCGCGGCGGTTATAGTGCTATTAGTTACGGTACGGAAAACTATATATTCTCCTCCGCTAGATGGCTCTCTAATATCGCGTGTCAGGCACATAGTGATGTACGTAGTGGAAATTTGCAACGCGATACCGCTGCTCTACCATTCAGCGTTACTGCGATAGCAGCCAGGTGAGATGGAATAAGAACAAGAAAACCAGACTAATTTTCCGGATCTCTTCAAAGTATTATGGCGGTCTTCTTTTCGTTGGAAAGCGAGTACTAAGACGGGAAATGTAACACTAGGAATGTCAGTCGTCAAATTTGGATCTAAATGAATTTCCCGTGTTAAATAGTGCAGATATATGACGACGGTAACTAAGGAGAAGTAAAGCCGAAGATTCCTCGGTATTCGTGCGAGGCGCTTGTCGGAGGAAATTCAGGACTAGCTGGGAACGTAGGTGATGTAAAATAAAGCGTATAAACAGCGTAATTGTTGGGTTATTTCGCGAGTGGTAGTAGAGTTGGGCGCTGTTTTACGTGAATTGTGCGAGAATAAAACGAGTAATAGAGCAAAATAATTTAAATCAATGGAAAGAGTATCTTTTACTAGAATACACTGTGGAATGTATAATATTTGTGACAAGGTTTAGGACTGGTTTGATTAATATTTAAATAATAGAACTCAAAAAGTGAAGTATAATAATAGGATATCTGATAGTTTAAATACAAATAATGATCTTCCACATGTTCCTTATTGTCTAATTTATATCTTAATGATTTATTGTTGACAATGAAAGGCTTAACACATGTATGTTTGCAGATGATACCATGTTGTACATAAGTGGTAGTAGTGTTGGCGATATGACTATAACTATAAATAATCAACTATCTATTTTATATTAATGTCTGCGTGAAAGTAAACTAAAGATTAATTTTACTAAATTAAAGTATATGGCTACAGGTAACATGCGTAAGTTAAATAATATATGTAGGTATAATTAATATTAGGATAAAAATTTATAATAATGATTTAGAAGGGGTAGACTACATTAAATACTGGGGAGTTACCATAGATAAGCATCTGCTATTCACACAACATACAAAAAAATATTACGAATAAAATGTCGAAAATTATCAGTAGAACTAGCAAACATTTATCACTGTATATAACATTGCCTGTTTATAAATCTGTAGTTGCACCATATATAGAATTTTGTTCAACAGTACCTTTTGGTCTAAATAAGAACGAGGTCCAATATATACAAAAAATTCAAAATAGAGCCATGAAAATAATTTTAAAATGTAAAAGATATACCCCACTTGAGGTATGTTAACACATGGGCTGAAAAGTCCCGGGCCTAACACATAGATGACGCTAGTTTTATTGCAGTCACCTTTCTCTCAGTATTAACCTTCAAAAGACAGCTGTTAAAAATTCATGATATTCTATTCATTAGTTTGCGAGTTATTGTGCTAAGAGTCACGCTACTTTTTTTATTTTCAAAACAATGGATCAAAAACAATTTCGTGTTTTAATTTTACACTGCTTCTTGATGGGAAAAAATACCGTTCCAACGAAGCAATGGCTTGAAAAGTGTTATGGGGACTCCGCTCCATCAGAAACCACAATAAACCGTTGGTTTGCTGACTTCAAACGTGGTCGTAGAGACACCGATGATGCAGAACGCAGTGGACGTCCAAATGAGGCGGTAACACCAGAAAACATCAAAAAAATCCACAAAATCGTTTTGAATGATCGAAAAGTGAAGTTGCGCGAGTTAGCTGACATCGTAAGGATATCAAAAGAACGTATTGGCTTTATATTGCATGAGCATTTGACTATGAGAGAGCTCTGTTCAAAGTGGGTGCCGCGTTTGCTCACTGTTGACCAAAAACAAGAACGTGTTGATGATTCCGAGCAGTGTTTGGCCATGTTTAAACGTAACAAACCAGAATTTTTGCGTCGATATGTGACAATGGATGAAACATGGATCCATAACTTCACCCCGGAATCAAAACGATCGTCATCTGAGTGGACAGCAACTGGTGAACCTCGTCCAAAACGCCCGAAAGCACAACAATCGGCTGGAAAGGTTATGGCCTCGGTATTTTGGGATGTGCGTGATGTAATATTCATCGACTATCTTGAGAAAGGAAATACCATCAACAGTGAATATTATATAGCGTTATTGGAGCGTTTGAAGGCCGAAATTGCAAAGAAACGACCGTATATGGCAAAGAAAAATATGTTGTTTCATCAAGACAACGCACCGTGTCACAAGTCAATGAAAAGAATGGCAAAACTACATGAATTGAACTTCGAATTGCTCCCACATCCACCGTATTCGATTTGGCTGTCAGCGGCTACTGGCTGTTCGCAGACATCAAAAAAATGCTCGCCGGTAAGAAATTTCGCACGAATGGAGAGGTTATCGCTGAAACTGAGGCCTATTTTGAGGCAAAAGATAAATCGTTCTACGAAAGTGGTATTGAAATGTTAGAGCGGCGCTGGAATGATTGCGTTGCTCTTAATGGAGATTACGTTGATGAATAAAGCTAATTTTGAACCAAAAAAAACGTGTTTTCTTTGTTAAGCCCGGGACCTTTCAGCCCATGTGTTAATTACACTTAGTTTAATGAATATCAGTCGAAGAATTTTATTTAAAAGTCTATTGTTAATATATAAAGTGGAAAATAATGTACTTCTAAGTTACGTTAGTGAAAAATTGGAAACGGTTCATAATAATGACTAGAACACTAGAAACTACAATGATTTTTATATTACTCCCTTTCATAGAACCCAGATTTCCAAAAACATATTTATAAGAGGTCTCATGTTATATAATGCTTTACCATATGAGATTAAAGCTAATAATAATAATATTGAGAAGTTTTTGTACATGCATATTATTGTATAGCATGTTAGCTAAATAAACTATCTATCTATCCATCTACCACATTTCAAATGCTTCCAATTTCCTAGTTGTGATTTCAGTAACCGACCATGCTTCTACCCCGTAAAACAAAACGAAGAACACAACAGTGCAAGTGTCTTATCTTGGTGCTTAATGTTATATCACGGCATATGAGCAGATTTTTTGTTTTACTGTAGGTAGACCTGGCCTTTCCGATTCTGCGACGTATTTCTTGTGGACGGTCCTATTGTTCATTTATAGTGTTTTCGTTTTTGATTTATTCTGAGATGACAGTTGTCAATGTTTCTCTTTGCCAATGATTAATTTTGTCCTTTTGATTCCAATTGTATGGTCTGGACACATACAACTGGCTGTGATATGTTATCCTATTCATGAGTTGTAATCCTTCCAAGCTGTCAGTGAAAATAACCATATCGTCTGCATAGCGGTCATTATTCAATCTTTCTCCATTCAGAAGAATTCCAGATTGTGCGTGTTCTGAAGCTTATTATGTATTTTGGGTCTGTATTACAGAGTAATGGACAGAGAATGCATCCCTATCTTACACCTCGTAGTATATTTGTCTCTTCTGTTGTGACATTCCTAACTCTGATGAAGGCGGATTGATTCCAGTATAAGTCAACTATTAACTTGACGTCTTTTCCATCTAGGCCTATGTTTTTCGAAATTTATACCATTTTGTGTTTGGTGTTTTACTCTATCAAGCGCCTTCTGATAGTTAACAGAACACGCATACACCCCACAGTTCGTGTTCCTTCACCGCTGAATTAATACCCATATGCTGTATATGGCTTCTCTTGTACCGACTGCATTTCTGACTTTCGAATTGCGTATTTGTTTTTTACAGGCTCTCTAAATTATTCTATGTATGACTTTGAGAAAAAGTTTTAGGAGGTGATTTATCAAACTTATTGTTCTATATTCTCGACATTTTATATCTCCTGGTTTTTTTCGGCAACGTGATGAATCGTAATCTAAGTGAATTATGGGGAATCTTCTATTGTGTATATTCTATTGAATTTTAGTTAGTAATGAATTTTTGACATTTACAATCTAGCCTGAGTAACCCTTCCCAAGGGAGCACCACCTCCTTTAACTCCAATATCCACCAGAAAATCATATAATTTTATTAATTCTAGTGGAACTGGAAGTCATTGACCTAAACAATGTTAAAGATAGGTGCATTTACCTTGCGAAAACAATTCGTGAAAGTAGGTGTTCCGATGAAACATGTTGGAGCCAAAGCTAGACAGTAAACGTAATAATTTTTCCCCCACAAAATAATACGTACCCATACATTTCCCCTCCGTCTAGAAAACAAATTGGAGCAAATATACACAGCTGAGCAAACACTATTGTCCCAACAATACTCGACGATCGTCTCACAGGTGTATTCCCAACTAATGTAAAGCGGTAGTTATAGTGGGGAGAATAGTCAATATAACGTGTTGATTTATACTGCAAGTTTTTGATTCAATTTATGAGGTTGTTTGCCGCCGTTTATACGTAACAATGAACACGGTAGAGAGATTTTCGAGGTAATACAGCGGTAGTCGAAGTTACGAGTTGGGGGAATAGGATAAATAGGGGCGCCGCGATTCTGTTGTTTGCGGTTTTTCTTCCCCTCCGATCCCTAGGGAGAAAACTAAGTTTTCGATTGTAAACGATTTGACCCGTTCAACGCTAACGTATAATACGTATATGTATGTATGCGTTATCTGTTTGTATAGTTCTCGTCCGCAATAAGTAGTGGAGCATGGTTTTAGGTTTATTTATGATGGTCTAGGGGGAGCCGTAAGGTCGGTTTATATTTGCGAGGGGCTGGTAAGGGAAGGTAACGGAAAGGGAACTGGATGTACAGTGGGTCACAGTTAAAATGATGCAGTGGTATATGATTTGGTAAGAAGCTGAAAATATTAGGATAAGTAATTATTATATACAGTAAATCTTCCTTGAACGGACACCAACGGGACCAACTGAAGATAGATGTCCTTTCAGGAGGGGTGTCCGCATAAAAGAAATATGTAGTAGATACAACAAAAAATCGTGTTTTAACGAAAAGTGAATATATTAAAGAAACTGGGACATTTAAATCGTATATATATATAAATGTTTTTAAAATAAATAAGAAACTTTAAACTTAAGAAAAAAAGTTTCCTTCCTTTAGATATATACATAAAAAGTATAATATATGTATGTACATACATACATAGATGTAGTATGTAATACAAAACAATGAAATGAATAGTCATTTTAAGGACGCAAAAATTCATATATGTATGTTGTTTGTCTTCTCTATTTCTTTAAAATGGCATCTTGAAATCGTATTTCTAATTTAGAAAGAAGCTTCAAAGACTCTGTATCTCCGTGATTTTCGACAAAACTTTTGAGCTGCTTGGTCAG
Source organism: Trypoxylus dichotomus (assembly GCA_023509865.1). Taxonomy (NCBI): domain Eukaryota; kingdom Metazoa; phylum Arthropoda; class Insecta; order Coleoptera; family Scarabaeidae; genus Trypoxylus; species Trypoxylus dichotomus. The sequence goes on from CM042082.1 coordinate 5,295,312, forward strand.
GGTAATAGCTTTACCATAATTTGGCATAGCTTCTGTTCATCGACATCAGAATCTTCCGTAAGTTCTTGTATTTCAACTGGATTTGCAATTTCTTGTTCTGAATCTGGTTCTTCAACGTACAAATCTTCATCTACGTTCAAAAAATCATTAAGGTTTTCATTATCCGTCAATTTCAATAAATTCTTATTGTTGAGGATATCTGAAAGTACACTAAGAGGCAAATCATCTTCTAGGTCAGATGTATCTGCCTCAGTTAACTGGTCTTCACTTTGCATATTTACATGATCAAATCCTGCTTTGCGGAAGCAGTTTTGAACTGTCTCTTTGGTTACTTGGTCCCAAGCGGTTTTTGCCAAATAAACTGCATTCAGTGGTGTAGTTTTTTTTATTAACTCAAAAGCTGTACCAGCAATTTCAATGTTTACTAGCAGATGTTTGAGTATTAGACTTCGGTAATAAGTTTTAAAATTCTTTATAATCCCCTGGTCAAGTGGTTGACAAGCTGATGTACAATTAGGGGGTAAAAATAATATTTTTATATTATTTAAGCGAACGTCTTTCCGATGAGATCCCGTATTGTCTAAAAATAACAAAATGTTTCTTTTTTCTTTAGCCATTTTCCAATCTAGGTCTTGCAACTACTCTGTCATAATTTGTCCTGTCATCTAAGGTTTCTTATTGTATTTCCAAGTTACAGGCAGGTTATTTATATTAATGCTTCTAAAAGCTCTGGATTTAGCTGCCCTACCAATCACTAGGGGTTTTTCTTTTTCACCCGCCATATTTGCACAATGCAAAATTGTAAACCTCTCTTTGGGATATTTACCCCCAATACATTTTTCCTTCTTTAATGTGAGCGTTTTGTCGGGTAGAGCCCTAAAATACAGGCCTGTCTCAAAGAGCTCGAAGCTCCTTCTTCCGAAATCGCTTTAAAAGTTATATTGTGGCGAAGAAGCAGTGAATGTAGAATGTCCCAAAGAAGCGGCTATTTCTCTTGCTTTACATCGTATTAGCGGACCTAAAAAAATAAGTTTCTTGCGTTTTTGTCACGACAAACCTATTGGTAATCTCCCTTTTTTATGTATTTTAGAATTTAATACGAAAAGAAAATCAACGCATTAATACAAGAAAACCTTATCTAAAAAAATCATATGCATACCTGTTAAAGGAATCCCTTTATGCCGAGCTGCTGTAAGCCAGTCATAACACAATTTGTCAATTTTAGTACCATCACCCGTCAAAAAGCTTCTTTTTTCATTCAAATTGCTGTTCGACATCCGTTTGTTTAGAAGGATTTCTTTATGTTTAATTATATCTGCAGCTTGTGTTTTTGCAATATTAAAACGTTTGGATAAGTTCCTTACACTTAATTTCTCTTTATTGTAAACTTCAACATTCTCAATTTTTTGTTTAAGCGTGAGAATTTTTCTATTTAGGGCCATTTCTACAATGAATGTGTCACCCACTGTGTCTTTTCCGCATAGACATCAGACTAATATTGAAAGCAGATTGAATCGAAAGCGTACACCCAAAGAATAAGTACGGTAAATCCCCGACCAACTTGGGGAAGTCCCTAATTCACGCCAGGCAGAAATGCACGACATAGACCGCGTTTGTACCGAAAGATTAAAGTCGGTAAATCTCCGGTTTACTCGGGGAAGTCCTAGCGAAATTGGCGCGCGGCGCCATTGAGAAATGCAATAGCAATAATCTCGATATAAAAATAAGATAAGGCGTCTCCTTTTATTTTATTTTTTGTCCGGTTAAGAGAACATTTTCTCGTGTCCGCGTCCGTTCAAGAGAATATCCGTCCAAGAAAGAGTTAATACAATGGAAATTATATGAGAGCCGCTCGGGACCATGAGAAACTGTCCGTTTAAGGGAGGTGTCCGTGTAAGAGGGTTGCCCGCGAAGGGGAGTTTCACCGTATGTAGTTATTATATTATATTAAATATTATATTTTTGAAATACATTTAAAAATATTAAAATTTATTTCATTAGTTGGGTTTCACTGTGAGCCACTGTAAATGAAATTCAAGGTCTCGAAATTAAGTTAAAAATAACCAAGCTTAACTTTATGGTCATATTTAATCCAAAAATATAACAAGCAGAATAAATTTGAACGTTATTTTCACTATACTAAACGGGGTCACGAATTCTTGTCTTTGACGTGACGAATAGACAGAAATACATGATGCAACAGATAAGTTCCGAAACTCGAACCATATCTGAGTAACTAGTAACGCCATCTATGCATTTATGTCGACGTTTGAAATCTATCGCATTCCTATTTCCGATAATACCAACTTTACTTCAATCAGTTTTCCGAAAACAATTTGTTTGTGGATGTCGAGGTGCTGACATCGAACAAAAAGCAATTGTTAAATTTCACGCGAAACTTGGAAGACCTAGGAGTCGAGCGTATCAATACAGATGCTGAAGTAGCTCATGAAATAATTTGAAGACTTTTTCCTTATTCCTATAAGGATATTTTTTGTATTAAGTTGAAGCCAGTTTACGATCCATGTCTGGATGGATCATAATTTTTGTATTAAGTACTTTTTCAATTACAAGAACTGAAGAGATTAAAAATGAATGGTAGATAATTTCGGTACTCCTTTGGCGCAAAGAAGCTTACTTGTTAAACACTGTTTTATGTATTGTATTTGCCTTAAACATAACCGACTTCCGGAATCTCTTAAATCATTGGGTGTTCGAAGATTTAGATGTATTGTTTATAAATACTTATCTTCGCAATAATTTGGTGGTTAAGGTGTATTGTCATTGATTAATAAGTATGCATGTAAGCAATTTTGGTTAATTTGTTTTTGCAGAAATTAGGTCTAAGTATATTCTTGGCTAAAAGAATTCAATACTATTCAAAATATGTATGGCAATATTCTGGATCTCGTGTTTTGTAATATGTCATGTGAGCTACATGTCCGTCTTAGTTCTGAACCTTTGGTTAGCGTTGATGCTTTTCACCCACCATTCGAAATTGAGATTACTTTTGACACATGTGTCGAGTGGATAAATTTTCCGGGTAACAATAATGTTAGCTACAACTTTAGCAAAGCGAATTTCCTCTCTGTATATAGCGATATGCTTGCAGTCGACTGGAGTTTCTTGGATGAATACAGTGATGTGGATGTCGCTGTTGAGGCATTTTATAATACATTATACTCCGTTATAGATGGTTCAGTTGAGAAAACTAAACGTCCTACCTCCACGTTTCCTCCATGGTTTAGTGCTAAAATAAAACAACGTCTTAAATTAAAAGAATTTTACTTCAAGAAGTGGAAAAGAACAAAAGCGATATACTATTTTAATGAATTCAAACGATTGAGATCTCTCACAAAGAATGAAATTAGAGACGCATACAATGCTTACTTGGCAGATGCTGAAATTAATATCAACAGAGATCCTAAGTTGTTCTGGCGCTTCATTAACAACAAGAAAACTTCTTCCAGAATTCCGGGAAGTATGCTGTATGACGGCAGAGAATTTACCCAGCCAAACGAAATCGTGGATGCCTTTTCCAGTGTCTTTGCGAGTGTGTATAAACCTAGTGTTCAAATTGTATCTTTCAACTCTTTTCTCAATTATAATAATTTTTTGTGTTCATGCCTTCTCTGAATTGGATGTGGAGAACAGTATCAAGAGACTTAAATCTAATATGACAACTGGAGATGATGGAATACCGAGCTTCTTTGTACGTGATTGTGCTCCTCTTCTGTCCTATCCACTGTCAACTATATTCCACCTAGCGATAAGCACGTCAACTTTTCCAAAGGTTTGGAAAATTAGCAGAATTATCCCCGTATTTAAGAAAGGAAACCGATCTAACATTGCTGATTATAGGCCTATAAGTATACTGCCCAATTTCGCTAAGGTATTTGAACATTTGCTTTACAAAGAAATATCTACCTGCATAACTCCTTTCATATCTGAGCATCAGCACGGTTTTGTTGCAGGTAGGTCGACGATCACTAATTTAGCATGCATTGGCCAATATCTTAGTGAAGCGCTTGATAAGCGAAAGCAGGTAGATGTTATTTACGTAGATTTTTCTAAAGCTTTCGACTGCATTAACCACGAGATGCTACTACAAAAAATGGACAAATTTGGTTTTGGTGTGGGTTTCCTGACGTTTATTGAGTCTTACCTTACTGGAAGGAAGTGTTATGTCTGCTACAATGGTTATTCCTCTACGCCGTTTTCTCCAACATCAGGTGTTCCTCAAGGTTCAAATCTTGGACCACTTCTCTTCAATTTTTATATAAATGATTTACTATCTCTGTTTACGTGTCACGTCTTAGCATACGCAGATGACGTAAAGATATTTAATACTGTTGGTAGCATTTTCGATTGTAAACATTTACAAGACAATCTTCTTCGCATTAATACTTGGAGCAAGGTCAATTATCTCCCTCTGAACATCAACAAGTGTACTGTAGTTTCCTACAATAACACTCACACTACTTTATACTATAACTACCAAATTAATGATGCAGCCATACCACGCAATATCAAAACTTTGGATCTTGGTGTTTTGTTTGATAATAGACTGTCATTTACGGAACATATTTCGTCCATGTGTTCATCTGCTTCCAAAACTCTCGGTTTTGTCATGCGTTCTTGCAGGCATTTCTCAGACTTAGGTGTAATGAAACGTTTGTATTATGCCTACGTTCGTTCTAAGCTTGAATACGCCTCCATTGTTTGGTATCCCCGTTATTTACACCAAGAGCTTATGATCGAACGCGTTCAAAAGAAATTTCTAAAATATCTCTCCTTTCGAATGGACAACGTGTATCCTGCAAGAGGTATCGAGTATTATAGCTTACTTGTTGAGCATGGTTTTCTATCTCTTGCTGACCGCCGCGAGCGTAACAGTGTGGGGTTTCTTTGCAGGATCTGAAAAATACTGTCGACTCGCCAGCCCTTCTAGCGCAAATAAACTTTACCGTACCTACTCATCATACTCGCTACTTTAATACATTTCAAGTACCTAGAGCTAATACCAACATTTTGCTTAAGGCACCTCTCAGTCACATGGTGAGGAACGCAAACAAACGGGATCTGGAGCCATTTTTGTGAGTCTTTCTTTTTGTTTCATTATTATATACATTTTCAGCATGTTATTATTGTAGGCAACACGATTTGAATTATTTTATTTTAAATAAGAATTGTATTGTAATTTGTCCTGTAATTGGCCCTTGGGCTGTTGGGCAATAAAGGATTATTATTATTATTATTATTATTATTATTATTATTATATAGGGTTTGTATGTATCAGACGTGATTGTGTACTTGTAAGGATTGAGTGGTAAAATAGGGAATAGCAGTAAATGCTCTTCGCCTGAACTGTCCATTAGAATTTCCTCTGTTATTTAAGACCCAAATTAAAGTATTTCTTCTATAATAGGAAATAAACATCATATTATAATACGGGGAAAACTCATCAAGTAGATCACAAAATTCTATGGTAAAAATAATTAAGAGAAATAGTTGCCTAGAAAGTGTTTAGGTTGCCGTTTGAACGACGTGCGTACTTCTTGTTGGACATCGTTATCACCCTCGAAATATTTGCCGCCAAGATGCTTTTTGAGTGGACCAAACAGATGACACTCGCTGGAGGCTAGATCGGTACTGTAAGCCACATATTCAAGAAGTTCCCACTCTAATTCTGCAACTTTCGCCTGGGTCAAGTGGGCCCAATGTGGTCTTGCATTATGGTGGTGCAGTAATATTCCTCTTGTCAGAAGGTCGTTTTCGTTGAATTGCATCCCGAAGCAACAACCAAACTCTTCAGTATGATTCAGCAGCCACGTTCTCGTTTTTATGGGCTAGGAGTACTCCCTGAAAATTCCCGAACGCAGTAAGCATAACCTTATCAGTTAAGGGCACAACCTTGACGGCGAAGAAAGTGTTCCTATTGAATCGAAGCACACTTTCTTGCGGGTTGATAGTGGTGCACCCATTACGCATGACCGGTAACAATCCTGTTAAGCATGTTTTCCCCTTCTTTTGCTTACCGAGAGCGGTGTTGCAAGGACAAGCTCGTTCGAATCCCTCTCTGTTCCTCGGTCAGTTATCTAGGTACCCAATGTGAGCAAATTTTTCGGAAGTTTAAACGATCGTACATTAGTTCGTAGGCTAAATCATGCTACTACTGCAGTTGCTATGCTGTATATTGTTACTCCCCTGTCAGTTTGAATCATCTCTTCCATTCGTCGAAGTATTGCACCTGTCGCAATCTGGACGGGGTGGCTTCTTCACAGAGCTTCAACGACTTTTGAGCGCGCTTGAGAGAATTCCTCGACCCAGTTATATACGGATTTACGCCACATACACTGTTCACCGTAAACGGAATACATTTCCTTATGGGTATCTTCTGCAGGAAGTTCCCTTGCTACAGTACACTCTTCGAACACTCTGCCTGCGTACGGGCAGTTTGTGACTTATTTAGTGACTTCCTTCCATAATTATTATTGTTATTATTACAAAGGTTGTAATTATAATTGATATCAACAATGCCTTATCTAAATTTATGCCAAACTTTTATTCGTCTCCTACGATCGCCTTGGATATTCCTCTCCCTTTAATCGCATATTTCGCCAAAACATAGAATTTTACTCAGTTCTATCCGATTTAAAATCCCCCGACCATTGCGAATTTCAAACAAACAGCGGCTCGCAGAGTAATTACATTCTCCGGTATCTCTCTAGGCGTCATCCTTCTTAAACCAATCAAAACTTTTCGCGTTGGCCGTGTAGCGACCGGTTTGCCTTGCGAAAGAACGAATTTACATCGTTTTGTACTCAGTTGCCGACCGTTTCGGGGGTGGCTTTCAGGCCGAACTTTTCTAGAATACTGCAAAATTTACCGTGACGCACACGTATACATAGGGTTGCGGCTCAAGTCGCCCAACATTAATACGACCTAGGATCCCTAAGTTGGAGCTTTGCGGGGGGATTATAGTAGGTGGATAAGCTTCTTTTTTCGCGTCAGGTAACTTTACATTAAAGATTTTTGTGTGATTTAAAGTAGTTCTGGAGTGAGTTGGTTTTTTTCTACGCACCGACTACTACTACTGCGTTAGATTTATATTGTTTTACTTCTGTCTTGAAGATATCTGGTTGCTCGAAATTTTTTTTTTTCAAAAACAGCACTTATAAAGAAATTCCATTTTAACAATAATGGCAACACTAATAATAAATTAAACGTTAAAATTTTTTCAAAAAATGTCGGTTCCGGTAGGGTTTGAACCAGTGCCTTCTCAATTTATCATCATACCACTAGATCAGAGAACCACAAGGTTCCAGTAGTGTGACGTTCTCCTGGAAAGCAAAAGGGTGTACGTTCAAATCTTACCGATACCCACATTTTTTCGAGAAATTTTAACGTTAGTGACTACAAAGAAATCATAATTTGTCATTATAAAAACCAACGGCAGCTTGATTATTAACTTAATGATAATACTAGTTGCACATTCGTTGTATTTACTATTACATATTGAATTTCTGGTAAAACACCTCTAGTTAGGATCTTTTATACATGTAAATGAAAAGTGAACGTAATAGTAAACATAAAATTGGTACTGTGAATGTTGTACGTGTGAAAACATGTAAACAAGTAAATAAAAGTTTGTGGTTTTGTTCACGGCAAAAAGTTCAATGAGTAGCGCATGTGAATTATATAGAGGGAAATTCATTGCATATAAACAAATATTAGAAGTAAATAGTTTCTTTTTATTATTTCAGCCAGAGTGCACTTTCTAACTTTAAATTTATTTTAAATACCTTACACACAATTCACAGGTATAGCAGTAAACTCCACTCACACAAATTTATTAATTATGCGGAACGCAGCGTTTCGAGAGTAAGTGGGCTCTCATTGTCAACCGTGTTACCGACTGAAAGTAAAAACTGTATCACACATGCAAATTATTTTCTACGCAGGCTTTAAAATTTCTAAAACATATGACTATTTACAATCTACTCGGTGGTCTAATGCCTTTTACGGGAAAGGATGGACCGAGATCTTTAACAGGGCCTATGGTAATAAATCCATCAAACTCGAGTGTGCAATTGGGGGTGGTCCTCTGTTCAATAAGTTTCCGTTCTTTTTCATATATACCGTTTCGTACGCGTCTAATTCTCTATACGAGTTCACGTTTTTAAGTAGTGTCAGATTTTTTAAATCAATCTTATGTCCGGATTTTACCATATGCTCTGCTACGCTTGATAGTTCAGGTTTGTCGAAACGATAGTGTCTAATATGTTCTTTGAACCTCGTTTCGATACTCCTTTTTGTTTGTCCAATATAAACTCTCTCACAATCATTGCATGCGATTTGGTATATTCCAGACCTTTTTATCATCTCCGGTTTATCTTTGGGATTCCCTAAGAGATTCTTTAAGTTGTTTTTTTTGACACCAAAGACACGTTCATATTTAGTTGTCGGAAAATTTTACTTAACCCGTTTACTGTTGGGTGAAAAGGAAGAGTTATAAATTTCTTATTACCGGTGTTTGTTGATGTCAAAGTCGTGGAATTTCTGATGTGTTGTTTGTATTGAACCTTCCTTAAAATACGGTTGACATCCATAGAAGAGAAACCATTGTACCTCGCTACATCTTTGATATACTTTAATTCTTTGTCATACCTGCTCTTGTTTAGCGGAAATCTGACGAGTCTATTGACCAGAAAACTAATCACGGACATTTTTTGTTGTTCGCAATGGTGCGAATGAAACGTAATGAATCTGTTGGAATTAGTTTCTTTTCTGTAGATGTCTATTTCTAATTTATTGTTATTGCGTATGACTAGAGTATCTAGAAACGGAAGGCGATTGTTCACTTCTTCTTCAATAGTAGACTTGATCGTGGTAAATTTTGAGTTCAGTTCTGCTAGAAAATCTTGTATGTTTCCTTTGTTGGTATCAAACACAGCGAAAATATCATCTACGTACCTAAGCCAAATTCTCGGGAAATATTTGGTTTCTTTTTTCAGGTTCGTTTCAAATTTGCTCATGAAAAGGTGAAAACGTGAACTCGTATAGAGAATTAGACGCGTACGAAACGGTATATATGAAAAAGAACGGAAACTTATTGAACAGAGAACCACCCCCAATTGCACACTCGAGTTTGATGGATTTATTACCATTGGCCCTGTTAAAGATACGGTTCGCTTTCGGTCCATCCTTTCCCGTAAAAGGCATTAGACCACCTAGTAGATTGTAAATAGTCATATGGTTTAGAAATTTTAGAGCCTGCGTAGAAAATTATTTGCATGTGTGATACAGTTTTTACTTTCAGTCGGTAACACGGTTGACAAAAGGAGCCCACGTGCTCTCGAAACGCTGCGTTCCGCATAATTAATTAATTTGTGTGAGTGGAGTTTACTGCTATACCTGTGAATTGTACATCCACACAGTCCTTGCAATCGTCACCTTACACACAAATACTCTAGGGTTGTATCTATTACTGCATATTCGGAATATTGTTTCGTCATCTTTCAAATCATTAGGTTTCACTATACGCAATACAAATAATTCTACAAGGGCGTTTTACTTTTGTTGTCAGCTCTAAATTAGAGTATGCTTATTTGGTCTGGTCGCTATAAAACTTCTTCCTATTCGCTTGAGAAAGTTTAAAGATGTTTCTTAAAAGATATATACTTCAAACAACAAAGCGTATATCCCACAATGAGGTTTCGCACGTAAATCTTTATTAAACCTCTTTGAATTTCAATCTCTTGAACAGCGACGTGAAATTTCTTCATCTTCTTTGCAATCTCCCAGTACTCATTTTGTCAAATTAATATTTTCTCCTGTTATTTTGCCAGAATTACCTATCATTTTAAGAATAATTATAGTTTCCGCTTTGATACTTACGTTTCCTCCCTTAAGTGCATTTATATACTTAATTAATGCTTAATAATGTTATTTATTTGTTTAATTAACTTTATTTTATGTTCTTTAATTGGATTATTGTTTATATGCTTTATTCATTTGTGTATTGTACGGCTACTAAGTTCTGTTACGCATTAAGTTATGTATATTGGGCAAAATAAATATTAATATTACTTCAAATTGAAGCACCTTATATACGCTGGAGTTTTTAGTAAGTTATTTTAGATATCTATCCAAGAATAAAACATAGCGTAGATCTGTAGTATACCAACTTTGTGAAATTAATTTTTTGCTTCAAGAGACGTGTATCTTTTGATGTGTATTAATTACCCGAATTAGTCACGAGATGTTTACTGATAACACGAGAACCTAACTCCAGACGGAGTATTCCGAAAATCCAGTATTTATTTAATATCGAATTCTTCGATATTTCTATTTTCTGCTTATTTTGCTTTAAAAAATATAAATAAAATATATTTGTTACCACAACAACAATAGGTCCAGAACATTGAATGTTTTATCAGGTGTACTCAAAGGTTCTGTTCTAGGACCACCCCTATTCATAATTTATACCAACGATATTTCAAACTCTGCACAAACCTGTTTATGTTCAGTCCAATGCAGATCACACTCAGTTGTTTCCTATTGGTGATTGTCGACAAGCAATGAATGCTATCAACTGGGATTTGGATACAATGTCAACGTTTCACCGTATGTGTGAAAGACATGTTAATAGCAAACAACACCGAGTAAATGCGTAACGAGATGTACCATATTCAATATTAAATTTCCATGACTTCACTTATATGTTAAGTGTGTACAACATTCCACAAAATATTGCACGCAATGAACAATTTCGAAAGATTTGGGGGAAATATGTTTCGGAATGGAGATTACCAATAAGAGGCAAGTGATCTTTGTAAATGATTCTGAATATTCATGTATTTATGTTTACATTTTCTGATTTTGTAGCTATTGCTTTTTAAACTGTTTTGTAGGTGTACCTACACTACCACTCAAAAGTGTTTAGGTACCCCTGTTTTCATGGATTATTCATATAGTATTATGTTTACCAAAAAAAACATTATAATAAAATGAAATACGTATTTAAAATGTATTTCAGTAAGATAAACATCCATTATATCGCATAAGGTTTACTATCATTTACCTGCACTTGGTCGGATTACCATAAACTGTTTATTGCGGTGCAATTACAATAACAATCCCTCTGAATTTACTGGGTAAATTTAGTCATCTGTTAGATTGTAGGTGATAATGTTTAAATTACCTTCCTAGAAGATTATAGTGAAATCTGTAACCTATGGTCAGTTGCAGTGTGGTATTTACTCTATTCACGTCGTGAGCGAAATATCGTGTGATAATTTTTTAAAATGCCTCCGCGAAGAGAAATTAGTACGGAAACACGTGCGCTTATAATAGCTTACCATAAAAGTGGCATAAGTAATCGACAAATTGCCAAAAAAAATGAAAATACATCACGCTACGGTTGACTATAACGTAAAAAAAATATCGGGGAACTGGCAGTTTTCTTAATAAAAGACGAAGTGGAAGGCCAAAAGCGACAACATCTGTAGATGATCGCAGACTAGTGGTTACCAGCAAGTTAAATAGACGCAAAACAGCCCCGGAAATCATCGCAGAATTAAATGTTGGTCGCCAAAAACTAGTCAGTATTTCTACAGTCAAACGTCGCCTACAGAAATCCGGGCTCCATGGACGTATTGCGATGAGAAAGCCATTACTACGCAAACAAAACAAGCAAAAGCGACTTAAACGGGCTCGTGAACACCAACACTGGACCATAGAACAGTGGAACAACGTCGTATGGACGGATGAGTCCAAATTTGAGCAGTTCGGAAAATCTGTGTGTGAACGTGCCAGGAAAGAGTGTATTGCTGCTACCGTGAAGCATGGTGGAGGTTCTATTATCATTTGGGGCTGTTTTGCTGGCACTAGTGTAGGGCACATTGTGAAAATTGACGGTATGTTAAAAAAAGAAGGCTACCGTGAAATTTTGGAGAACCACGCAGTACCTTCCGGAATTCGAATTTTGGGTCAAAATTTTATCTTCCAGCAAGATAATGACCCAAAACATTCCTCTAAAATATGTAAAGACTATTTACGCCATTTAGAGGAGGAAGGAACTCTCAAAATTACGGAATGGCCTCCCCAGAGCCCCGACTTAAATCCAATCGAGTTACTATGGGAAGAACTAGATCGGGAAGTACGGAAATCGGCTCCTACATCAGCTACTGACGTGTGGAACAAATTGCAATCGATTCGGACCTCAATAACACAAGAAACTCTGGCAAAACTTATTGCGAGAATGCCTTGATTGTGTGCTGCAATTATTAAATCAAGAGGAGGTCACATAGATAAAAGCAAAACTTAAATTAAACGTTTTAATTTTCACATTTATTTAATATATTTTTATTCATGTACGTGTATCTGTACATAAAAAATAAATATTATTAACATTTTTGCTGAGTTTTTATATATTTTTGCTATCAGTGAGAGTGCCTAAACATTTTTGAGCGGTAGTGTATGTTTCTCTTTTCGTTACTTCTCTAAAGAATTCCTTTTCTCGTCGTAAAATTACAGAAACATTGTGAAGAAAATTGTATAAATAAATATCAATATATTTCGGTAAATTTAATATCTCTGCATCGTAGCTCCCTTGTTTCTAATTCCTAATCGAATTATACTAACATTGCCGGCGACGAAGACGCGGCAACTGTCTTAACGAGAGTCCTCGCCCCCTTCTTGGGAGGAGCGAAGAAGAGAAAGATTTCATCCCGAACCAGAATCCCAGCACCGAAAAGCTACATCGAAAAACATAAATAATAAAGCCCCATCGTTCCTAAAATGTAAATTGACGTCGTTTATTGTTAATGTTGTTTCACGTCGAGATAGAGGGCGTTCGTCGACAAGGTGCGATACGGATAATGGATTGAGACCCGCTCTAGCTGGGAGACGTTTCGTCTCCGCGGCACGTGGATCGTACGATTTTGGAAGCGGTAGACGCGAAATCTCGTCCGTGAAGGCGGAGAATGAGGGGCCTATTTATTCAGACGTGTTTTCGTTATGACTATTAATGCGATAGATGTTTTATTGCTTTCAGTTTCGGATGGATGTTTAAGATTACGTTACGGAAGGTAATTTGGAGATTTTTCGTCGTCGTTACAGTAATTTATTTTCGTGAAAATTTGTTCGTCAAAGATAACGGTTATTGTACGGAATCCGATAAAGCTCAATCTCTACGTTTTTTTTTCTGAAAGGAACGTTTGTGACACTTGAAATATTTAAGATTATTCACGGAAACGTAGACTTCTGAAAGGAGAAATTTAACTTCTAACGCATAATCATGTACTTATTCCAAATGTGTATTTATTCGTTTATGTATAGGAAGATAATACAGGGTGGCGCAGGGGAACGGTAAATTTTGAACGTTACAGTTGTCAGCACTGTAAAGCCGGCGTTGTTCGTAACGTCGTACAATTGGTGCGGAACGTGCAGTAGCTGTGAGAGCGTTTTATAAAAATGGTGATAGTGCAACTGTCGCGCAGAGAATATTTCGACGGCATTACCAGCTTGGACGTCATGGACGTGTCCTACCTGCGCCTGCGATTACAACGTGGGCGCGTAATTTTGAAGAAACAGGATGTGTCTTGAAAAAGAAAGCTCCAGGTGGCTTTCGAACGGTACGTATCCCAGAGAACATTGAGGCTGTTAGAGCTGCAATCGAGAGAAGTCCTCGCCGCTCCGTTCGACAGCAAGCATCTACGCTAGGGATTAAGCGACGAAACTTACAAAGAATACTGCACGAATTACATTTCCATCCCTATAAGTTGCAGATTGTGCAACAATTACATTAATGAGACCCAGCGCCACGTATGGAGTTTAGTAGGCAGATATTGGCCAAAATTAACGAGGACGCGAATTTCTTTGGTAACATATGGATATCAGATGAAGAGAGTCTATGACATCTAGAGTAGCTTACAACAGCACACTTATCCAGATTCAAATGAATTCCATTCTGTGTACACCATCTAACAATAGTATCCACACTGTTCTGGAGAAGCAGACAATCTGCCGGGGAGATTATGGTATTCTATATCTTGAGATCGTGCGCGTAAGCCAGTACATTCCAGTCCAGCCCCTGTAGGAGATCATCCAAATAAATATTAAACAAAAGGGACCCAAATTGGATCCCTGGTACACACCAGAGGAAGCAGAAAATGTTAAGGATGTATATCCATTGTAGTGAACATACCATGAACGATCAGTTAAATACGAGCGGATCAATTGTGTTACACTTGGCGGAAAACCAAAACTACTCAGCTTAGATACCATAAGGAAATGATTGATAGTGTCAAATGCTTTACTAAAATCGGTGTATAATACATCTACTTGTTGACGTTGTTCCATGGATTCCGCAATATGCTGTGCTAACTCAGCAAGGTTGGTTGTAGTAGACCTTCCTGGAATGAAACCATGTTGTCGCGAAGATAAGTAAGGCTTGACACTAACGTAAATTCTGTGAGATAGAAGATATTCAAAAATTTTTGCAAAGTTGGATAAAATATTTATGGGTCTATAATTTTGGAAGTCGATTACTTTTGTTAAACACGGGTGTAATTCTGCTAATCTTCCAAGCATCAGGAAAGGTAGAAGAACTTACGGCCAAGTTAAATATTCTAGCTAGAGGTTCACATAGTACTGCACAACAATCACGTGCAAAAAATCCGGGGAGGCCGTCATGACCAGCAGTAAAATTAGATTTTAACTTCTTAGATGCTTTTAAGTGTGCTGTAAAAGATCCGATCAAAGAACTACCACTAATGAGATCCCTATCAAGAGACTGGTCCCCCAATAATGCTTGTGAACCAGACACAAACAATCTAGAGAATTCATCTGCGAAGGTCTGAACAATGTTGCTGCGATCATCAGCAGTGGAGCCGTTCAAAGTGACGTCAAAAACATCCAGGTATTCTTGATGCATTACGACGCGCGTTTATGTACTGCTAGATTAGCTTTGGATTTTGTGTTATAGTATGTTAGGATGTTAAAAAATTAAACGGGACACAGGAAAATACTGTGCTGTAGAGTAATGATAATTTTTCCAGTTATTAAAATTGAAAGGTCTAACAACGAATATATTAGAAGCTTTGTAAAATTTAATAGTTTCTTATTTGTTTCAGCTGGTATTGTAATATTTGGAGAAACATTTTCTTTATAATACCTACAATGCATTCAATTAGATTTTCATTTAGAGTCGGCTATGATTTTCATCTAAATTTGGTAGCACTGTGGAATAGTAATTTTTTTTTTCGAAAATCAAACTTTGTCGATGTGATCATCAGATAAGAGCTTCTCAATAAATTGATTTTACTAAGAGAAGTTTGACTTTCGAATAACATTACTTTTCCGCAGTGTTCCCAAATTAAAAAAAAGGAATCGCAGTCTACTCTATATGAAAATTTAATTGAGGGCATGGTGTATTTTAAGGTTTTTAGTTGTATCTTAACAATACACTTCAAGAAACTAAATTAAAGAAAGTGTTTACGAAGTAAATTTAAAAGGGACACGATTTGAATTTAGATTTCCTGTCGAGTCAGATGGATCCGTCGTAAAACCAAAGCTTCCAGGAAAACCTCTTAATACAAGCTACCACCAATGGTCCATTAATTCATATCCACCATCTTAATAGAGCATTCCAAATCAAAAATCTACAATCATTCAATACATTGAGGACTCGGTTGATATCTATGTACATAAGCAAATTCCAATGACGATCTCATTCCTTTTCTCACATTCCTTCCTGTGTACACAACGAAAACGTCCACTCGAATCGCAAGACGTTCTCTACATCGGCGGAAATTTGAAGGAAGAAAAATGGACGGGATCCCATTCAAAGGACGAATGCGAAAGGTTCGTGTCAGATCGTTCCGCTTTATCGTCGCGTCTTCGCATGATAAGAGGATAGGAATGGCAAGGTCGGGGGTTAAGGGAAGCCCAGATTTTTCTTCTCCTAGCATCATAGATGGCGCTTTGCACGAGCTCGAGTTACTTGTTGCCCCTCCGCCTGCGAAAGTCGAGTCCGACGTCGATAATCAAGAGAATAAAGAGTCGTTTTAAGATGTATGTAAGAGTTCTTTTCGCATTTACGAATGATTTTGAAAAATTCGAGAAACATGTGACGAGATGAGGTTTAAATAATATCTGGGTTGTGCGCCGTTATAACTTGATTGGGAAAGTAAACCAATAACGTTGTATTAAGGAAATATAGAACACGCTGATACTTATAAGGTATGCTATTAGGCTAATTGGAAATTGACTCCTCGCTTTTGTTTGGTGACTCTGGTAAACGCACAAAGGGGTAAACACGACTTGAAACCTTTTATTTTCCAGCGTCGGTATCGAATTAATCATCTCTTCTTTGATAAACAACGCCTCCGTACCGTTATTCCGCCTTCATTAATTATGCAGGAGTAAATAGGTACAGGTAGGAAAGAAATTAGGGTAAACTCGTTAGCTATATATAGGCAACCTCGCGCCGATGTTCATTTTTTTCGCTTCGACGAGGAGGATTGGATTTCTTACAAAGAAGTAATTCTTATACGACAGTATTATATCGAATCTACTGTAATAGGATATTTAATATGGCCTCCGCTCTACTCAAGAATATGTCCGGATTTATCGGTATTTACCGTAAAAATTTTTCCAATTTCTTTTTGAATTGATCTTATTCTAAGGAAGGATGTATTGTTGGACACCTGATTTTTGTTACCATTTCACCAAGAGGATAGATAGATATATTTCTGTATGTATTGCTGATAACTAGAGACCGGATTATATGCAAAGAAAAACTCGAATATATACGCGTATATATGCATCGACTTTTGAGAAAATATGTATAAACCTGGGGCAAAAAAATTGCGACAATATGCCAAATTTTTACATAAAATAAATGAGCAGAAATTTAAACATTAACTTTATTCCACAAAGTTTTTTTACCAACCAATCTATAGAAAGTTTTGTCCTCTATCAGAATACATATCTTTGGAAATAGAAAAGCTTCTTTCAACATCCACAGATGTAATTGGTGCATTTTTTAACTTAATAAGCAATACATTCTAAACTAAAATTAAAGTCGAAATCGTTTACTGGTTCACATTCTAAAATTTACATGCTGTTTCGCTCAAAGATATTCAATAAATGAATAATTTATTTGGGAATTAATAATAATAAAACGTATTTACGACATCCCTTCTGCTAGTCGAAATTAAACACGTGCAGTTCTTGGAAAAAAGTATAAGAGAAATCATTGTAGAAGATTTATCGATCTGAGAGTTGTCCGTTGTCGATCTACATTAGGAATTACTAGGAATTTTTACTAATAGAAAGGATAAGAAAAATCGTAAATATGCAATATATGCAACTTTTGTAAAAATATGCATACAAATGTCTAAATATGCAATATATGCAATCACTAATTAACTTCAATTAATGTAATACGTCTACATATACAGCTGTGGCCATATCTATTCGCCACTCTCGCTTTGAACGTGTTACACGAATATTATTGTATTTCTAAGAAGCAGGGTCGATGACGGACTTAACTAGGTACCTGGTAATGAGGGTTTAATGGTTTATTGTAGGCTATTCTGAGTAAATTAGAAAATAGACGTAAAATTGTAATTTCTGAATATTTCTTCAGTCTTTCTTAAAAGTTGTAAGAGTTAGGTTGAGCTAGTTAGAGTGAAGATATTGTGTCTGTGATTTTGTCTGTGTAATACGATAGTATACAGTAAAAAGTAATGCCGAAAACACGCGAAATGACGGAGGTAGAGCGAGGACAAATTGTGGTGTTAGAAGAGCAAGGGTTGTCGGTGTCTGCTATTGCCCGACAAGTGAAATGTGCGCGATCGACAGTTAGAATGACGATAAAACGATACAAAGGGAGTGGATCTTTGACAAACAAACCGAAAACTGGTCGAAAAAGGAAGACAACTAGCAGAGATGAGCGAGTCTTAGAGCGGATGTCGTTGCGAGACTGGAAAAAAGGGTCTAAACAGCTTTCCAGTGAGCTTTTCCGGCTATATAATGTTGCTATTTCTCCTCGCACGGTTAGAAGACGCCTTTGTGAATTAAATTTAGGTGGATACGAAGCTCGACATAAACCACGGTTGTCTCCGCAACAAAAGAAAAAGAGACTGCTGTGGGCTAAAAGTCACCGCGACTGGACCATTGACAATTGGGCCAATGTTATGTGGACGGATGAGTCAAATATTGAGGTAAGTAATGCATAATTATTGTATTTGCGGAATTCTGTATTCAATTCCTGGTATCTACAGTGTTTTTATTCTTTTTAATGGGTTCCAAAATGTAACAGTATTCATGGTTTTGTTGGTGGCTTTGTGGTAAACCTGGGCCTCAATACGTGCGACGCAGGCGAGGAGAGGCCTTCCATCCAGCCTGTAACATCCCGACTGTCAAGCTTGGGGGTGGTAGCATAATGGTTTGGGGTTTAATGAGTGCAACAGGCGTCGGAGAACTGTTCGTCTGCGAGGGCCGAATGAACAGTCGGACGTACATCGACGTGTTGGAAGAAGTTCTGGAACCGTGTGCGTTAAAATTATTCGATAATGATGAGCCAGAGTATTACCTCCAATAAGATAATGCATCGTGCCATAAATTTCGCGAAGTAATGCGCTGGTTCGAGGAAAATAACGTGCGGGTCCTGGAATGGCCGGCACAATCCCCGGACTTATCGCCAATCGAGCATTTATGGTACATTTTAAAGCGAAATGTAGCTAAATTCTCATCTACCACAAAGCAATGCTTAAAAACAAAAACATTCGAAGAATGGAATAAAATCACCCCCGAACAGTGCTACAACTTAGTGAGCAGTATGCCCCGACGAATTCGTGCGGTGATAAAAGCCCAGGGAGGAGCTACCAAATATTAAGCAATATCTGTATATATCTGTACCACTCACAATGAAACATTTTCATCGATCAATTTTCTTTTATTTCTTATATATTCGTCGGAATAATAAAAAAAAAGGTGGCGAATACATATGGCCACAGGTGTAGACTATAATTAAAGATATGCAAAAACCAAAATATGTGCACTTTGCGTATAAGCCATTCATTCTTATTTCCCTTTCTTCGAAAAAACGTAGCCCTCACTCTATAGGAAGTGAGGAATAATAAACTTACCCGACGTAAAGTTCATATCACGAAAAATTTAACAATTAACCTAGAAGGTATTATTTGGCACGCATGCGTATTCACACGTATGGCACTTAGCTAGGATCAAATCCAAAATCAGGGCCTCTATTTTTGTAAAAGTATGGAAAATGACCGCAACAGAGTTTGTGAACTCCTAGGGTTGAATTTTTCTAAGGCAAAAGCTTGTCATAACGATAATAATAATAATATCAAGTTTATTAGGACAAAATATAAAACAAATACAAAGGTAAACATATAAAGATGTGCCAACACATTCAGCATCAGCGATTTAGAAATATGCGACTGTTATTCCCCCAAACATGAAGATGGCCTACATAATAATAAATTGAGTATTACTATAAAGGGTTAACTAGAAACTAAAACAGTAATGAAAAATAATCCATAAATAAAATATGGAAAAAAGATCCTAACTACATATGTGTACAGATAGTAGCGCTTTAGTTTGCATTAAGGTATTTAACAATAATGTAAGAGAATGACTTTTTAAACATCTATGCTATGAGCTGGAGAAGTAAGTGGGTTTCTAATTCTTAAATTAATCCTAGAGCAGAACTGAGTTCTAAGTGGAATGCGAGTCAATCTAATAAAATATCCTGGATCCGAGGAGAACACCTTTAATCCTGCTGAAAAACATCGAGCTGTAGCCTGGGCCCTACTATCGATATCGTTTTTCTTTTTTTGACGTAGAAGAACCAACTCAAACTAATTTACAATTTTAGAATAGATTGTCTATGTTTTTGTCAAGAGTTTGTTTCCGATTGTAGACGATATAATCATTTTGTTTGTATTAATATAATATTTTACTTTGAAACATCAATTCTTATTGTTAAAGAAAAGTAGTGAATCACAAGCAAAACTTTAAATAAGGAAACTTCATTCTAAAGTCCTGAGAAACTTCAGTATATATAGATTTTGGCGGTCAACGTGGGATCCAGGGTTATGCCTGTCAATGGATATTGTGTAGGACAAGTTTCAGAGCCATCTAGTGGCGGCACATTGTCAACTGTGTAACCGCGAAATTTAAATGGTTTTATATTTAGCATTTAGTAATTAGTAATCCATTTTTTTTAGTTGTAATCACAAATATTAAAGATATTATATCACATATTAAGTTATTTTTTAGTTTTACATTATTTTCATCTAGTTTTTCATTTCCTTGTTGAACTGTAATAAATAAATGTCGCTTTCAAATGCAGTATCTTCAACTTCTTGTGTTAATCATATCTTCTGTTTCTTTTCTTAAAAGGGTTAGTTCATTCTCACTAGGAATACTGTAACTTTATCATATATGCAATTATTTAATTATAAATGTTACATCTGTCAAAATAATGGTTTTAAAGAAAAATCGTTTTGAAAGAGCGCTTCCCATTTCCTAATACCTATTTCGAAATCTGTTTTTAAAAAACAGTTATGGTCCTGCCAATCAGTTTTAGATTTTTGAGCAAAATTATAATATTAACAATAACTTTAATGCATTTAAAACCAAAATAGTATCGAATTCGACCCTGTATAGAGAATCTTCGCAGGAAAATCAGCCCAAACCATTGCAATTCCACTTAAAGCGCAAGAGGGCGAACCACTTTACGTAAACCGAAGACCCACAACCCCGTAACAACACCGACGCCCTCATTTTCTACTTTCCGCTACACTAACTCCAATTTCGCCCCAAGAAAAAGAGAAGCAAAAAGAAACGACGCAGGCACCTGTGCGGAAATGACCGAAACAAAAACAAACGCACCGAGCGGGTCAACTAACTTAGAGGAGATAGAAAAAGAGAAAAAAAAAGAAACGCGGAGAGAAGCAGGGGGAAAAAAAAAACGAAACATCTGAACGTGCCTCATTTACCAATCGACGACCGGTTAAACCCTAAACGACTCCGCGCATTTTTCCATCCTTAGATGGCTCTAGCTACTGTAGTAGCATGGTTACTAGCGAGCTTCGCTTTTGTTTTCAATTAGCGAATGGTTGGCGTCGTTTACCGCGGTTGCGATCGTTACACTGCCTTTTCGCCCTCGCATCCCTATTGCATCCCCTTAAGTCATTTACTTAATTAACGTACGGGTGGGGGGAAGGGAAACGGGGGAAAGAACGAGCAAATGCTGTGCGGAGAATTCAGGAAGGAAGTGGCGGGAAGGAAAGAGAAGTGGCTGGAGGCTTGAACGCTTAGAAAGAAAATAAATGAATTCGCAAGGAAAAAGTTCTAATATATCCCTTGCTAGCGCTACCGAAGGTAAATGAAGATGGGTTTGTGGTGCAATGGACTGGGAAAATATCTGACTATACATCATGTACCAGGTGTATGCATAAGTTTCTTCCGGCTTTTTCAAGGGAATTTTTTTTTTATATCCAAAATATTGGCCATCAGCTTCTACACATTTCGTCCATCTTTCACGTAGTTTATGGATACTATGGTAGAAAAACTGATTGCCTTTTGGGGCAACCATTCGATGCTGAAGTACTACTCTGCAAGTCAGAATGTTTGTAAAACGTAATTTTCTTTAAGAAAAATACTTAAAAACTTATGTTTCCTAAAGAAAATGCTTGTTTTCATTTTACTATTCACAAATATTGTAATGTTGGTTTTATATTGCTAATCTGGCTTTCCAAATTCCCACGCAATATTTTTCAAAATGAATCTTGGATTAAATTACTTTATCTCTACCGAAAATTGTGTAACAAAAGTTTTTACCCGCACCCAATACATTACTAGGTAAGAATTCTACCACTCATTCATCTTAAATGATTTATAGAACACTGTCTTGTACTCCTAAGACACTAGTGTCTTAGAAAACATAAAGCACAACGATTACTGTGAGTATAATCAAAAATAAGTTGCAACAATTCCCTAATATTAAATATTTATATTTAGTGGTCATATGTGACATAAATCCACGTAGACAAAAACAAAATACTAACTTCAAAATTCGAAAAGTAATTAACAGGAAGTGAAGTTCTGCAAGTGCTGTTAGCCCAATGTCATTGTTTTCTCCGAATATATTAGTATTCTCACCGACAAAAATCAAATTAGCAAGTATAAGGGCAACATCACATTATATACACTACCGCTCAAAAGTGTATTAGCACTCTCACTGACAGCAAAAATGTTAATAATATTTATTTTTTATGTACAGATACACGTACATGAATAAAAATATATTAAATAAATGTGAAAATTAAAACGTTTAATTTAAATTTTGCTTTCATCTATGCGACCTCCTCTTGATTTAATAATTGCAGCATACAATCGAGACATTCTCGTAATAAGTTTTGCCAGAGTTTCTTGCGTTATTGAGGTCCAACTCGATTGCAATTTGTTCCACATGTCAGTAGCTGATGTCGAAGCCGATTTCCGTACTTCCCGATCTAGTTCTTCCCATAGTAACTCGATTGGATTCAAGTCTGGGCTCTGGGGTGGCCATTCCATAATTTTGAGAGTTCCTTCCTCTTCTAAATGGCGTAAATAGTCGTTACATAATTTAGAGGAGCGTTTTAGGTCATTATCTTGCTGGAAGATAACATTTTGACCCAAAAGTCGAATTCTGGAAGGTATTGCGTGGTTCTCTACAATTTCGCGATAGCCTTCTTTTTTTTAATATATCGTCAATTTTCACAATGTCCCCTACACTAGTGCCAGCAAAGCAGACCCAAATGATGATAGAACCTCCACCATGCTTGATGGTAGCAGCAATACACTCTTCTCTGGCACGTTCACCTACAGATCTTCTTACGAATATGCGTCTTCGGCTTCCGAACAGCTCAAATTTGGACTCATCCGTCCATAGGACGTTGTTCCACTCTTCTATGGTCCAGTGTTGGTGTTCACGAGCCCATTTAAGTCGCTTTTGCTTGTTTTGTTTGCGTAGTAATGGCTTTTTCATCGCAATACGTCCATGGAGCCCGGCTTTCTGTAGGCGACGTAATAATGTATTTAAATAACTTATAATAATTTAAGTAACTAATCGCTTATCGATCTGCTTCTTCAGGGCCAGGAAATAATATGTAATATTTAAGTTAAGTAGGACGCGGGCTATGCCCACATTATTTTATTCCACTAGGTTAAGTTAGCTAGGTTTGCGTTCATATTGAACAGTTAAGTTCAGGACATCCGGTGTAGTGCCTCTGGCGGAGCACCGGAGCTAGGACACTTATTGTCAATTAGTTAAGTTCATTATTAAATAAAGTGTTGGCGACGTTTGACTGTGGAAACACTGACTGGTTTTTGGCGATCAACATTTAATTCTGCGGTGATTTCCGGAGCTGTTTTGCGTCTATTTAACTTGCTGGTAACCACTATTCTGCGATCATCTGCAGATGTTGTCACTTTTGGCCTTCCACTCCGCCTTTTATTAAGAAAACTGCCAGTTTCCCGATATTTTTTTACGTTATAGTCAACCGTAGCGTGGTGTATTTTCATTTTTTTGGCAATCTGTCGATTACTTATGCCACTTTTATGGTAAGCTCTTATAAGCGCACGTGTTTCCGTACTAATTTCTCTTCGCGGAGGTATTTCAAAAAATTGTCACACGATATTTCGCTCACGACGTGAATAGAGTAAATACCACACTGCAACTGACCATAGGTTACAGATTTCACTATAATCTTCTAGGAAGGTAATTTAAACATTATTACCTACAATCTAACAGATGACTAAATTTAGCCAGTAAATTCAGAGGGAATGTTATTGTAATTGCACCGCAATAAACAGTTTATGGTAATCCGACCAAGTGCAGGTAAATGATAGTAAAGCTTATGCGATATAATGGGTATTTATCTTAGTGAACTACATTTTAAATACGTATTTAATTTTATTATGTTTTTCTGGTAAACATAATACTATATGAATAATTCATGAAAACAGGCGTGCCTAAACACTTTTCAGCGGTAGTGTATTTACATATATCTATTGTACAGGATGTCTGCATTTCATCCATAAACAGAAACCATTTTTGGAAAAAAGTGTCTGCGTTTTCCGTTATAACCTTTGTATTATTTTTTATTAAAGTCCATTTTTGGAAACTGTATAAAATGTAATAAATATACTGTAAAAAAACCTGCGACATAGCTTCACCACATCACACAAGCAGATGGCGCCAGCTCGGGGGAGTATGGTGGATGTGGAAGGTTGTCCCATCCAAGGTATTGCAAGGTGTCTTTCACTAGTTCTGTTGTGTGAGAGCATTGTCGTGGAGCGAAATCATTTAGTCATGTCTTCTGGCCCGTTCCTGTCGCCTTTAGATTAACACGTGGTTTAAATTAATCATTTGTTGGCGATGGCGTTGTGTATTAACGCAGGGCTTCAAGAGTGGCCTTGGTATTGAAGGGTTTTCAAAATAAATCCATATTTCGTCACCCGTCACAATTCGATACCAAAAATTATTTCCTTCAGTGGTGCTCAAACAGCATTTCACAGGTGACTGCGATTTTCTATTTGACATTCATTCAAATCGCTTGGGACCCATTTACCGAGTTCATTGCATACACCTGGTATACATCATGTAAAAGATGTAAATATGCATATCTCTAAATTATTTAAAGTGTAACAAGATTTTTATATTGGATTCTAGTACGAAAGTTTCTATTTAATTTTAATTATTTAGCATTACATCACAAAAAACAATCGATATTTTGCAATATTTCGTTTCTTTCTTTATCTGCTTGTATCGTTTTAAGTGGTCCGCCTTGTACATTAAATACTTTTAAGTATATTTGATAACTTTCACTATAACTAAATTTGCAAACAACTAGGTTAAAATATCAAGCAAAATTTGAGAAGCTCAGCTAAAGGAAAACAACCCAATGCGTTTTCTAAATGACCTTCTACAGTCTTGTTTCTCTTACCAAAATTTTTTAGCTGTAAGCTTTTGAATTAAGATTTTTACACAAAATTTTGAAGAGGATGTTTCTTTTTGAAAACTTTAATTGCTGAAAACAACGCTGAAATGATGAATAATGCCCTGGCACTTGCAGTTGCAATATTTTCTACTAAATGGTCACTACGGTGATGTGTTTTGCTTTTTTTATGCATTACGGTATCAGTTTGCTTAAAATTTTCTAATAATTTTTCGATTAGTCACATGTAATGCATAATTTCCTTTTCCTTATCTTGTATGGGATTTTCTCCACAATTTTCAATAAATTTAAATATTTTTTAGTACTATATCGAAAAGCATGCGGTCTGTTTAAATCTGAACACTTGCAGAATCTCTCTTCATATAAAGAAAGCTGGCATTTTCTATTAAATCTCATTATTATATTTTTTCTATTCCAGCATATCCTCAATTCAACAGCTCAAACACGAATTGAAATACGTTTATTTATTTAATTTCAACAGTAATGTTAATGGTTTTCTTTTCTATTGTTTCAGGTACGTTCAGAGATCTTGTCGGGGCTCTAATCGTTTGTTTAACGTAAGGTATTTGATTTCTAATTAATACAAACAATTTTGAACTAAGCAATTATGGTAGAATAGAAAAAAATCTCTTTTAACCATAAAATGCATAGACCAAGTGCTTCTCGTGATACTCTTTAAAAGCCTTTACTGCATATTTTGTAGGAGTAAACTTTCTTATAGTTGCTTTACAGGATGTATTAACTCGAAGCAGATCTCAGTTTCAGTTTTTTAAATTTTCCGTAACCGGTAATTGTTAATTTTGATATTGCTGAGTTTAAGACAATAGACTTTTACATTAGAGATAATCTGTACATTTACTTATTGACAATTATAGATAATTTTTAATATTTTTAAAATATATACCGGGTGAAAAGCTGCAAGCTGTCCATTGCATTCTGGGCGACTTGACTTGGGAAGCACTTCAGCTATAGCCGTACATAAGCACGAGGTCGCAGCTCAGATTTGTTTACATTCGGCGAAACGTCATAGCTCAGGTGAAATAAAATGAGCGCGATATTCGTTTTCTCGCTAAAGCTCGCTCTTATATCGTCATTGATAGTATGAATAACAAAGTTATAACCAATTGGCTAAGCAAGATATTGCAAACGCGATTTACGATGTTTGTAAAACTAATATTACATTCAGTGTTACATTTGTAGTAGCGAAAGGCAAATAGTAAGACAATACGCATTTGATAACTAAACAACGCTATAAACTGCGATGTTAGCGTTGACTTGTTTTTGTTCATATCCCGGTATGTACAGTAGCACCCGGTTATAACAACTTCGGCTGTAACGACACTCCTTTTTTAGCGTCAAATTTTAAGCGGTCTCGTACTTTACTATTCAAACGTACAGGGAAATTTTGGTGTCAATAACTCCTGATATAACGACAAATATTTACCACTTGAGGTATATATTTGTATTATCATTTAACAATTAAGTTAACTGCATTTGTGTGTGCTAATATGACCGGTACGGAGAAATGTAAAATTCTTGTCATAGGAAAGTCAAAAAAGCCACGCTGCTTCAAAAACATAAAAACACTCCCAACAAATTACTGCGCAAACAAAAGGGCATGGATGACTTCAAAAATCTTTGAAAATGAAATTCGAAAATGGGATAAAGAACTTGCGATTAAAGGTAAAAAAATCTTGCTTTTAGTCGATAACTGCCAAGCACATCCATCATTAGCCCACTTAAAACATATTAATTTGGTGTTTCTGCCCCCAAATTGCACCAGCATCCTTCAACCAATGCACCAAGGCGTAATAAGAAGCTTAAAACGTTTTTACAGAAGATTTCTTCTGCAGAAAATTATTACGGGTATGGACAAGAACGCACCATGTTCAGTTTCACTTCTCGACGCGTTGGACTGTTTAGAGAAGGCTTGGCGTAGTATAACCTCTGAGACTATAGCAAACTGCCTTAGTTATTCAAGAATAAGGAATAATCCAGTTTGTGACAACTTAAATGAAGATGACGTTCCGTTATGCGAACTTATTAAAAAGTGGCAGCAAAATCAGAGTGACGAAAACCAGTTTTGTTTCGACGACTTTTCGTCAGTGGACAGTTGCCTTATTACGTCGGGAATGCGTTCAGATTCTGATATCGTGGAGGACATAAAACAGCGGGATAACGAAAACGATAATGAAATCGAAGAGGAAGAAGATTCATACGACGAAGCAGAACACGTACCGACAAACGAAGAAGCCCTAAGTGCCATAACACTTTTAAAAACTTATTATAGACAGCGAGAAACGTCACCTCAAATTATTGATAAAGTGAGAGAATTAGAAATGGATATAGAAAAACTGTTTAGGCGTTTCTTTCATTAGACGAACAAGTTAGTATGTACCTACATGTGTAAGGTTATATGGTTAAGTACATTAAATTAATTAAATTCACATATGTATCTGTCCCCACCAATTCTTGTATGTAAACATGGAACTTGTAAAAACTCCGCCCTATAGCGTCAAAAAATTCGCAGTCCCGTGACTGTCGTTATAACCGGGTTCTACTGTATATCAAAGTATCAGATAATGTAGCTGATAACGGATGTCATTGACAAAATTTATCATAGCCTGATGAAAAATAAAGTAATATTGAACCTTCCAAATTGAATAAAAATTCTTATTAAATAAAAGCGACAAACATAAATAAAATTCTGAAACTAAACAAATTCTTATTAGAATAAATAAAAAATTAATAAATATAACAAACTTAAGACCATTAACTGCAAACACATGTAAAAAAACTATAAATAAAACAACAAATTGTAAAAGAAAATTAACTATATCTTCAATGTTCGAATAACTGTCTCCGCTGGTATGAGCAGTAACTCACCTGGCCATTAAAATTGCGACGAACATTTTGTAAAAGATCCGGAGTGACATCGTTACCAACTTCAATGATTTTTACGCGTAACTGTTCCCGATTGGATGAATGCTATTCACCGTACCCGTATATTGAATAATTTAAGAAGGGCAATAAAAAGAGGTCGTTTGGTGGCTATTTAATAGTACCCGAATTGCTCATCCATCTATCTTCAAATTACGCATATTATGTGCCAGTTAACCGTCCTGTTGAAGCTAAATTTCACTAATATCAAATCACTCCCGTACAGTAGGAATAATATCAGTTTGCGATAATTCTAAATCCTTATTGCCATTTCAATTTCCTGCAATAAAAAATTATTTCATCCCCAAGGATACCAACTCTCACATTCAACTTTTGTGATAACTGCGTTCGTGTTGGTGTATTAAAATGTAGGTTTTTACGCGACCAATAACGAACATTTGTGCGATTATGATGCCGGCGAACGTAAAATGCTTCATCACTAAATAAAATATTATTGAGAAATAATTCTAATTTAAACTAAGAGTAGAGAAGAAATCTCTCTTGCTAGATTCTTTAAATTAAAGTCCGGCAGTATAAAAGTAACCTTCGGCATTAATTTTTAGAGATATGAAGGAATAAAAGTCTACAAACTTGCATTAACTATCCCTTTCCAACTCTAACCCAATATATTCTTTCTAATTGGTAAAATTTCCAAGGAAAACTGTTATTTTCTCGGCAGTAAATAACGTTCAATCTTTCCTTTCTCCCTAACCTAAAACTCATAAGAAATGTAAGAAGAAATTCGCACAAATGCTACGGTAGCACCAATTTCCCACCATCAATCAGGTACTTCTTTATTTAACTGTACTCCGTAGCCGAGTACGCCTTCGGGTATTTCCGGAATTAAGCTCAAGAGTTTCGAACCGTAAGAGGAAACTAAAAGAAACGATATCCGGCTATTACCGCATGGAAAATTTTCCAAGGGAAATTAACGGAAAGCGGCGGGTGTTAGAAAGAGTCCACGAAAGCAGATAAGAAAAGGGAACGATTGGGAGTTGTTAAAATCGCATTCCTGTAATGGCCACAGCCAACCACTTCGATATCAGCCGTGGAAACTTAGAACTTTATATTTTCTCCTGTCGTCTTCCTTCCGCTTCTCGCAATACCAACTCGCGCTACGACCGTCCCAGCTTCTTTAATTGGGAAACAATGTTGTTATTATCGGGAATTCTCCGGTAGAGGGCGCTTCGTTCCGGCCTCCGAGATCTTTCCTTTCTTTACTGCGTTTTTATTGACGATTGTAGCCGTCGTCGCCGCGGCATCTTCTTCATCGTCCCGGTGAAGGTTATATTTTCGTAATTTAAGTTTTATTGGGGTGGCGGCGGTTCGGAATTGATTCCGCTATCGCGAATTTCTCCCGGAATGTAGCAGTAGCGGTAATGAGAACACTCGGTTTGCCGAACGACTATTGCTTTTTGATTTCTTGAAGGAGAGGATTTTAACTCGGTCCGCGTTACGGGGAGCATCTTCTTAAAGATGAGAAAATGGAAATTACTTTGCGGCGATGTCTGTCCGTAATTCTAACCGGTTATAAAAATAAGCGCTGGAGTTATTTGTTAAATTGAAACGGAATTAAGTGGCGATAAGATGGGGACGTTTTAATGGTAGTTGATTAGCTGTCGTAAAAGTTTTATCTATATTTGGAATAGAATCTCTTAAGGAACACTTTCAGTAATGTCTCGTCATTATCGTAAAATTGCTGCGTTTCAGCATGTTTTCGCTTTCTCTAGGTACAGGGTGGCGTAGGGGAACGGGAAACTTTGAAGTAACGTCATTTCCACGAATAAATTCATAAAACTAGTAATTTATTAACGAAAGTGCATGTATGCAGCATGCCATTTATGTTTTTTACAATCAATATGTCCAAATGTATCTCTTTACTTTTTAAAGATGACATCGGAAAGATGTCTTCCCATTCGGCGTTCACACTCTAACAGCCTGTTATGAAAATTCTCGAATGCGCGGTGTAGCAAATATTGGGGAATGGTAGTGATTTCTTGTTGAATGTTCTCCTTCAGTTCATGGATTGTTGCAGATCGTGTACGGTACACCTTGCCTTTAAGATACCCCTACAAGAAAAAGTCGCACACACTAAGATCAGGGGATCTTGCGGGCCATTCAATGTCACCGTTACGTGAAATAATGCGTCTTCCAAACAATTGACGAACTGCTGCCATCGAATGTTGAGCAGTGTGTGACGTGGCTCCGTCCTGCTGAAACCACATGTTTTCCATGTTAAGATTAAGCTCGTACAGTCTCGGTGTAAAGAATGTTTGAAGCATTTCAACATATCGAGCGGATGTTACTGTCGCTGCACTACCATCCTCACGTGGAAAAAAATCAGCGCCGATAACACCATGACATGATACAGTACACCATATTGTGACCCTGTCGCTATGTACTGGTCGCTGTTGTAACTCACAAGGATTGTCCTGGACCTAATAACGAAAATTCTGTTTGTTTACGAAACCGTTCAGGTGGAAATGGGCTTCGTCTGATATCCATATGTTACCAACGAAATTCGCGTCCTCGTTAATTTTAGCCAATATCTGCCTACTAAACTCCATACGTGACGCTGGGTGTCGTTCATGTAATTGTTGCACAATCTGCAACTTATAGGAATGGAAATGTAATTCGTGCAGTATTCTTTGTAAGCTTCATCGCTTAATCCCTAGCGTAGATGCATGCTGTCGAACGGAGCGGCAGCTCTAACAGCCTCGATGTTCTCTGGGGTACGTACCGTTCGAATGCCACTTGGAGCTTTCTTTTTCAAGACAGACCCTATTTCTTCAAAATTACGCACCCACGTTGTAATCGCATGCCCAGAAGGGACACGTCCATGACGTCCAAGCTGCCAATGCTGTCGAAATATTCTCTACGCGGCAGTCGCACTATCACCATTTTTATAAAACGCTCTCACAGCTACTGCATGTTCCGTACCAGTCCAACCATCCATGATTACTAAATGGCAATGCGTTCACAACAATTGTGCGACGTTACGAACAACTGCCGGCTCTACAGTGCTGACAGCTGTAACGTTCAAAATTTCCAGTTCCCCTGCGCCACCTTTGCTTTTCATTTGTCTTTTAGGATGGAATTCGGACTCCAACGAAACTGAAATGGTGCAAATAATTCTCGTACGTTATTATTCTATTTTTATTTCAATACGCGTTTGTTTCGAATAGGTTACTTCAACTATATTAACGGGTCCTGTCGTTAATCCATAACCGAATCACTGGATGACGATACGAGGGATGTCTTTGAACTTTTGCGTACTGGGACATAGAGGACGTTACTAATCAAATGCCACCACTAAAAAAGAACTTGGTTCGTTTTTCTTTTCGTTAATCCAGCACAATATGAATCAACAATTTCTCCTTGATATGGAAACTTCATACGTGGATGGATTAGCCTTAGCGACGATCTAAGAGCAGGTGCAGCAAGAACAGTAGTCACGCCGGAAAACATCGATGTAATTGGTGTCAAAAAACTCTAAATCGCTTCAAAGCCGTGAACTCTAAAAACATCTTCATACTGAAATCTGGATAGTTCAGTGCTGAAAACTTCGGCGTAGTCTAGCTGACTGGGAGTTGAAGGCAGCATCTATTAAGCCTTGGGAATGTGATGTTTGCAGTTCGCGGATTGACCGATCCCCACTTGACATTGAAATTGGAAAGAAATTTTCTTGTAATTGCGTTGGAAATTAAAGATATCTGATCTTCAGCAACATTAGGAAGTTTTTCACGAATAAAACAATCTAATAACTGAACGTTCGAAGGATCAGTATTGAATGTTACTAACCCCTAAATTGGAACAGTTTCTGTAGGAAAAATTGCGGTTTCAAGGGATTGTGTAATATAACGTACTTTAGTCCAATTTGTTGTACTGTGATGTAATACAATGTAACGTAATATTGTGCAATATTGTATATGTGTTTTCTATACTTTTGAAATTCGGATTTGCTATTATGTTTGCTTTTGGCATTTCGATAAAATGAAATATTTCGCAATGAATTTAAGAAATATTCTAAGTAAAGTTATAACATTTTAAACAATGATGATTTACAAAACTGTGGTGATGGTAAGCCATTGTGATAAGTTAAAAAAATAATGTGCTCGCTGTTTTGTATGAGAAAAACGAGTTTTGCTTATTTCAAAACTAACTAGTGCAAGTTGTTCGTAAACGATACGAGAAGTTCAATAAATCGATGAAAACTGTACCATTAAACATAAAATTACAAAGTTGATATCAATACCCTATACGCCGCAATACTGCTAAGCTAAAACTATTTTTTTCAAATGGGTTAGATTTCGCTATGACTACACTGCAAGTTTCAAAATCAAATTTCCACAAGAAGTTCGAAAAATTCTAATAAGACAGTTTTGTGGAACACTCTGTATAGTTAGTTATATAACACGTAGTTGAAAACGTCGTAACAGCAATGGAAGATATATTTTGAAACTATTTGCACAGACTCCAAATTTTCGCTTAGATCCCAGTTAAATGACGAGAATTTCTAAATAGGCAAATATAGGCAGCTGACACTTTAGGATTGTTTAAACTATTCTACTAGTGCATTCTGATTCTAGCTTCATCTATGCCGATTTAAAACAGGGTAAAGCTTTTTTGTTTAAACAAATTGTATGTAGTATTTGTAGCGTAAATTTGTTTAGATGTGACCTAGACAGTATTCATTATTTTAAAACTAGAAATCGGTGTATTTCTTAAGAAAAGATGATTTTGTCGTCCGCAATTATTTTTACCGTTGGCCCACTTCGCACCGTGAAACCAGCGACTGAATGTTATGCCTGTTAAAGAGACTAACACATGGGCTGAAAAATCCCGGGCCTAACACATAGATGACGCTAGTTTTATTGCAGTCACCTTTCTCTCAGTTAGTACTAACCTTCAAAAGACAGCTGTTAAAATTTCATGATATTCTATTGATTAGTTTGTGAGTTATTGCGCTAAGAGTCACGCTACTTTTGTCATTTTCAAAACAATGGATCAAAAACAATTTCGTGTTTTAATTTTACACTGCTTCTTGATGGGAAAAAATACCGTTCAAGCGAAGCAATGGCTTGAAAAGTGTTATGGGGACTCCGCTCCATCAGAAACAACAATAAAACGTTGGTTTGCTGACTTCAAACGTGGTCGGAGAGACACCGATGATGCAGAACGCGGTGGACGTCCAAATGAGGCGGTAACACCAGAAAACAAAAAAAGATCCACAAAATCGTTTTGGATGATCGAAAAGTGAAGTTGCGTGAGTTAGCTGACATCGTAAAGATATCAAAAGAACGTATTGGCTTTATATTGCATGAGCCTTTGACTATGAGAAAGCTCTGTTGAAAGTTGGTGCCGCGTTTGCTCACTGTTGACCAAAAACAAGAACGTGTTGATGATTCTGAGCAGTGTTTGGCCATGTTTAAACGTAACAAACCGGAATTTTTGCGTCGATATGTGACAATGGATGAAACATGGATCCATCACTTCACTCCGGAATCAAAACGATCGTCATCTGAGTGGACAGCAACTGGTGAACCTCGTCCAAAGCGCCCGAAAGCACAACAATCGGCTGGAAAGGTTATCGCCTCGGTATTTTGGAATGTGCGTGATGTAATATTCATCGACTACCTTGAGAAAGGAAATACCGTCAACAGTGAATATTATATAGCGTTATTGGAGTGTTTGCAGGCCGAAATTGCAAAGAAACGACCGCATATGGCAAAGAAAAATTTTGTTTCATCAAGACAACGCACCGTGTCACAAGTCAATCAAAATCATGGCAAAACTACATGAATTGAACTTCGAATTGCTCCCACATCCATCGCATTCGCCAGATTTGGCTCCCAGCGACTACTGGCTGTTCGCAGACCTCAAAAAATGCTCGCCGGTAAGAAATTTCGCACGAATGAAGAGGTTATCGCTGAAACTGAGGCCTGTTTTGAGGCAAAAGATAAATCGTTCTACAAAAGTGGTATTGAAATGTTAGAGCGGCGCTGGAATGATTGCGTTGCTCTTGATGGAGATTACGTTGATGAATAAAGCTAACTTTGAACCAAAAAAACCGTGTTTTCTTTGTTAGGCCCTGGACTTTTCAGCCCATGTGTTACTATACCAATTTGATTCTCTTAGAGGATAAATACTCTAACTCAGGATCACAAACAATCAAAAGAAAATCAAAGCAAATCCTTTAAACTGGCAGATTGGACTAAATGAATCTAATTATAGTCCGAGATGCTTTACAGAGAAGTAAAAACCTAAACCTATCTTACAGTCCACTATTCAAAGACGCCACTCATTTTTACGTATTTCTACATCAAAATGTTGCCATTCCAATCGCTCTTCGTTTTTTCAGCAACTCAAGTGTACGTACACTTGAAACATGTTACGTTACACTAGTTACTCGAACTTGGAGCTCAGACGAACTAAAAAATTCCCAGCACGCTTTCTACAAGCAAGCCGTTACGTTCACAGAAAAATACGTACCTCCAGCTTCATCGCTTGTATCGTTAAAAGGTCCTCGCCATTGTGCCGTAAAAGGTTTGTTCGCCTTCGGGTCGCGGATACGCTACAATCTTCAGCCTGTCTTTCCTCACGGCAAGCCGGAGACCCTAGACGAAAAGAGACCGAAGCTCTCGGCGCGAAGGAAAGCTAGAGGTAGCGTTGAAAGCCCGTGGACTCGTACGTCGCCTGCGAGCGATTCCATTCACGGCTAAAAAGGGATTTTAGACGTCGCTGTTCTATTGTTTTAACTGATAAGTGGATTGAGGTGACGGGAAAGGCGGTATGTTGCAACGGCGGGGGGTTTAGCGAGAAATTTTCGGCGATGGAACGGCGTCTTTGAACGTTAAAACGTCGACGAAATGGCGAGAAAGAAGTTTTAGTGAATCAGGGGAGAAAACGAAGGGTGTTGTACCGGTGGGGGCGTTATGAAGCGCAATAACTTTGTTTGAATTAAAGTTTTAACGTAACGATGTTCGTGATGGTGATGAGGGTGACGATCTTGGTGTGGTAATCGGTAACGGGTTACTCTGATTTACGATTTAATTTTGTAAATGGATTAATGTTTGCCTTCTTCTTACTGCATGTATGAGGCTCTGAGCCTGTTACGACCTTTAGGTTTGATCTGCCCATCTCTTTCGTGGACGTCCTATTGATTTTCTTCCTCTTCTCTGGTAATTTCACACCCTTTTGGGTATCCTGTAGTATTCCGTCCTTTCCACGTGTTCTATTCAATTCTGTCTGTATTCTCTTATAATTTCCTTAACACTTCTAACTCCTAGTTCTTCTCTTTTGTCCATGTTTCTCTTCCTATCCATTCTTATATATCCTGCTGCTGTTGTTAGAAATATCATCTCTTTCTCTCTCTCTGATGTTTGGATTCTTCTTTCATTTACTTTCTTCATGGTCCAGCTTTCACTACTGTATACACCACCGCTCAAAAGTGTTTAGGCACTCTCACTGATAGCAAAAATGTATAAAAACTCAGCAAAAATGTTAATAATATTTATTTTTTATGTACAGATACACGTACATGAATAAAAATATATTAAATAAATGTGAAAATTAAAACGTTTAATTTAAATTTTGCTTTCATCTATGTTACCTCGTCTTGATTTAATAATTGCAGCACACAATCGAGGCATTCTCGCAATAAGTTTTGCCAGAGTTTCTTGTGTTATTGAAGTCCAACTTGATTGCAATTTGTTCCACAAGTAAGTAGCTGATGTCGGAGCCGATTTCCGTACTTCCCGATCTAGTTCTTCTCATAGTAACTCGATTGGATTCAAGTCGGGGCTCTGGGGAGGCCATTCCGTAATTTTGAGAGTTCCTTCCTCTTCCTAATGGCGTAAATAGTCTTTACATAATTTAGAGGAATGTTTTGGGTCATTATCTTGGTGGAAGATAAAATTTTGACCCAAAAGTCGAATTCCGGAAGGTATTGCGTGGTTCTCCTAAAGTGTTTAGGCACCCCTGTATTCATGGATTATTCATATAGTATTATGTTTACCAAAAAAACATTATAATAAAATGAAATACGTATTTAAAATGTAGTTCAGTAAGATGAATACCCATTATATCGCATAAGGTTTACTGTCATTTACCTGCACTTGGTCGGATTACCATAAACTGTTTATTGCGGTGCAATTACAATAACAGTCCCTCTGAATTTACTGGGTGTATTTAGTCATCTGTTAGATTGTAGGTAATAATGTTTAAATTACCTTCCTAGAAGATTATAATGAAATCTGTAACCTAACAAATTCCCAAAAAAATGAAAATACACCACGCTACGGTTGACTATAACGTAAAAAATATCGGGAAACTGTCAGTTTTCTTAATAAAAGACGAAGTGGAAGGCCAAAAGCGACAACATCTGCAGATGATCGCAGAATAGTGGTTACCAGCAAGTTAAATAGACGCAAAACAGCCCCGGAAATCACCGCAGAATTAAACGTTGGTCACCAAAAACTAGTCAGTGTTTCTACAGTCAAACGTCGCTTACAGAAAGCTGGGCTCGATGGACGTATTGCGATGAAAAAGCCATTACTACGCAAACAAAACAAGCAAAAGCGACTTAAATGGGCTCGTGAACACCAACATTGGACCATAGAAGAGTGGAACAACGTCCTATGGACGGATGAGTCCAAATTTGAGCTGTTCGGAACCCGAATACGCATATTCGTAAGAAGATCTGTGGGTGAACGTGCCAGAGAAGAGTGTATTGCTGCTACCGTGAAGCATGGTGGAGGTTCTATCATCATTTGGGGCTGATTTGCTGGCATTAGTGTAGGGGACATTGTGAAAATTGACGGTATACTAAAAAAAAAAGGCTACCGCGAAATTTTGGAGAACCACGCAATACTTTCCGGAATTCGACTTTTGGTCAAAATTTTATCTTCCATCAAAATAATGACCCAAAACATTCCTCTAAATTATGTAAAGACTATTTATGCCATTTAGAAGAGGAAGGAACTCTCAAAATTATGGAATGGCCTCCCCAGAGCCCCGACTTGAATCCAATCGAGTTACTATGGGAAGAACATGTGGAACAAATTGCAATCGAGTTGGACCTCAATAACACCAGAAACTCTGGCAAGACTTATTGCGAGAATGCCTCGGCTGTGTGCTGCAATTATTAAATCAAGAGGAGGTCACATAGATGAAAGCAAAATTTAAATTAAACGTTTTAATTTTCACATTTATTTAATATATTTTTATTCATGTAAAAAATAAATATTATTAACATTTTTGCTTTTGAGTTTTTATATATTTTTGCTCTCAGTGAGAGTGCCTAAACACTTTTGAGCGGTAGATAGAAATTCTAGTAGAGTGGCTGAGGGTTGCTAAATTTTACAGAAGTGACCGCTTACAATTACCAGCAGTATTAGAAATAAAAGTAACAATATTTAGCGCAAGGAAAGCCATCAGTCCATTATCCAGCTAATAAACGTTTCCGTTAATGCAGCTATTCGCAGAATTACACTCATCGGATCCAGATACATTTTAATACCAGAACTTTAGCTCGTTAAATCCCTCGCAAACTGTTGCTTTGCGTTAAAACGTCGAGAAGGAACGCTTAACGTACTCGAACCTCGAGAAATGAGTATCGTTTCATCACTCGGAAACGCTAAATATTCCCGTTTAAAAGCGTCCTACAATCGTTTATACATCGCCTACCGAAAACCCTTCTTTCTGCCCTTAATACATAATCTGGACGATAAACCTAACGGAGATGGAATTAATTTAGTTGAAGATTCGTCGGGACTGAAACTGCGATTCTAAAGCACTTAAAAGTGAGGAGCCTCGGCATCCATCTCCGAGCTTAGTATTTCAGTTTTAGCACCCACTTCTGTAATGCACGCGGTCTCTTTATGTCTGCTTCCCCTCGGTTCTTAACATCTTCCTTTTTCGCCAGGGGTCTACTAGGATGTATAAAATTAATAACAGAAAATTTACAAGAATGCTTTTTACAGCTGTTGCGATTGTGGTTCTCTTTGGTGAGTTACACTCTGACACGAAAGTGTAGGTACAGTGGTATAATTTTATACACTACCGTTCATAAGTTAGATTCCACTTAATATATTAGTTTTTTATAACAGTATATATTTCATTAGAATGTACTATTTTGACAAAAAAATATTTTAAATTTGTTTCTTTATTAAATTTCCCGCAAACGTTGTCTGTCTAGTATATTTTGTTATTTTATATTGTAAGATGAAACTTATACAGGGTGTCCATGAAATAAAATAAAATAGTAAGAAAAATGGAAAGATCCAATTTTATTAGACTTAAATCCAAAATATTCGCAGACGCGAGAAAAAGAAATGATAAAGTTATTTAAAATAAAAATGTATTTATTATTCAAACCATGTATCTATCTATCTGCATGTATCTATGCGACTTTGGTTGGATTGATGTCATATGTATACTAAGCAACTACTACATTACAAAATTCTTTGGATTTATGCTCTATATAAGTGCATCTTTTTGTTTTTTGTATACTTTTATTTCATTTCAAAGACACCTTGTATATATGCACTTTGTATTTTTTTATATTTCCTATGTTTGGGCTTTGATGCATTGAGTATAATATACTATTATTGTTATAATTACTTATTCCTCGCCACAGCTCGTTTACGTTAGTGTAAAAGTCATGTACCACAAATTGTGCGATACACGCATAGACCAAACCCACATATCAAGTTTAGCCCGCAATACCAGACGCCAGGGGCGCTCTATCATGCGCTGAATGATTATAGCATTAATCAATATCTAGCGCGGTTTGATGTTCAATCTCATTCACTTACTACTGGCGATTGCCCATATGCTCTGATATTTTTTAAAATTTAATTAATTAATATATATTAAGTGATGATACGAGGGTAAGCTGAAAAATTCGGTAACTAAACCATACTAACTAGCAATATTTCAATGAAATGTATTCTATTATTCGATATAATCTCCCTTAAGATCAATACTTTGTTTATTTAGTCGATGCTAAGGTTTCTTTATGCCTTCGCAGTACTTATTTTCCTCGAGCTCTTCACAATGGTGGTTCACGGCAGCTGTCAGCCTTTCATCCAAAGCAAGTCTCGTACCGCCGAGGTGTTTCTTAAGCTTGGAGAATAGATGATAGTTCGACGGGATTAAATCCGGTGAATAAGAGGAATGTTCAAGCGCGTCGAACTTTCATTTGGCCAATTTTGCTTCGACAATTCCGATTTTGTCAACTGGCGCATTGTCTTGATGTTAAAGGGCTTTTTCTGCGTTCTTCCGGGTCTTTTTTCAACGATAGCTGCCTTCAATCGATCTAAGAATTTAGAATACTATTCTCCAGTTCTCTTTTGTCCCTTTGGAAGGTAATCGATAAGAGAGATCCCCTTCGCATCCCAGAAAACGGAAGCTATCACTGTTCCTGCCGTTAGAATGACTTTGGCTTTCTTTGGTACCAGTTCACCACGTTTAGTCCACTGTTTCGATTGCTGTTTACTTTCCGGTGTATGGTGGTGAATCCACTTTTCATCGCAAGTCAGAAACTGACACAAAATTCTGTTGTTCTAAAGTGGTTATATAACAATCCACGCGTTTGAGTTTTTGCTCAGACGTGTCTACTTTAACATTTGAAATGTAGGTCATCCGTTCTCTGAAGATGCTTGTAGCCTTAGCAATATCTTTTGATGTTGATCGGCGATCAGCTTCCACAAAATTCAAAGCTTTTTGCACACTTTCTGTAGAAGTGGATGTTTTTGGGCGCCCAGAACGCTCATACGACGTTTTTTTAAATTCATCCACTCATTTGCAAACAGCCTTAAAAGAAGGAGCATCCTGGCCTAACACATTTACCATATCAGCATGAATTTTTTTGGCGAAAAATACTTTTTCTGTAAATATTTAATCACTGTTCGAATTTCAATATCGTTCATTTTTAAAAGAGGCCAAAATTGCCCTGCTTTGAATGAGTGTATACAATAAACTACTTGATAGATCGACATGAAGTTTAACACGTATATGACTGAAACATTATGCTATACGATATCGTCAAAGATTGCTTTCATACAGCGCCATCTCATGGTTAGTTATCGAATTTTTCTGTTTACCCTCGTTAATATTGTTGTATACAATATAAATATGACACAATTAGAACATACAATAAATGACTAATTTTGTCTAAAAGAATGTAAGTGCCTCTCTAATATTACTATGCCTATACTTTTGCGTCCCTTCGTAGGTTAATCCTTAAAGGAAATAGCGAGGCAAGAAGGGTGAATTCCAACCCCTTATGACCACTTAACTTTAAGGGTTACGGCTGTTTTAAAACTAATGAAGATTACCTACAGCCAGAGCAGAGAACCGGAACAATGGAAACCTAGCACTCTTTCTGTTGCCTTCTAGTACGAATGGAATGGGGAAAAATGATCCCCGCAGATGGAGTATTTGAAACACCGTCAGCGTACAACTTTTATCTCGCAGAAATTGCCCGTGAAATAAATATTAATGCCGACATTCACCTATTGCACTTATGCGAGAGCTGCACCTGCACGGAGATGTAGGTGTAACCCGGGCGCACGGTACGCTAATGAATTCATTTTCTTGTAACGGAGTAACGTTCGGAAAGGGTGGCGCTTTCGAAAGTTTTCGTATAATACCACCAGCGTATTTCCGCTACGATGGTGGATAACATAAAAGTCTCCGGATTTATATTTTACAGGGTTTTATGGCTTTCTTCTGTATACACTGCGTTACGGTGTTCGTAAAATTAAAAACTTTAAATTAAGAAAAATAAAATATCGTGTTCTACTATAAGCAGTTTACGTAAGGAGTCCGGTAGGAGTATTTGTTCATCTTGCTTATACTTGTTCAATAAAAATTGTTATCTTCTGAACTGAACAAGGATCCTGAAGGATTTAGATTTTTAGTTGGACGTCACTAAGTACTACCTGGAGAAAATAAACAAAGAAGTCTTCAAAAGTTACGTTTATGGAGTATTGTGTTGGCAACAAGGTAATTGCCGATTTTAAATGTTTCCTTTAAACTTTCACATATCTCTCTTCTGTCTATCGTATCAAAGGAAGGAGACATTTCTCCCCCTTCTTCATTTTTTTTCTATTAAGTAGTTCATTATATAGACATTGTAGTTCGTTTGTTTCTCTTTGGCCTGAAAGCTACCTGCTCTTTGTCTAGATTTTATTTCACACGTTTTCCTAGTATTTTTGCGTATTGTTTTTAGCTTGTTGGTGCTAAACATATAGCTCTGTAGTTTCCGCATTGGCTCTGCTCTCCTTTCTTGTAAATAAGGATTATCAGATTATTTTCACACTCCCTTGGCATTTTCTGGTCCTTTCATCGAGGCAATTAAGTAAAAGAGGCTCAAATATACCAAAGACCGTCAAAATTGGACAGATGATAAATGCAGACAAATATTATGGACTGACGAGTCCAAATTTCAATTATCAATTTCAATCGAACAGAAATCGTGTTGGAGAAGCTCTTGCAGAACCATTTTTAGAAGATACTGTCAAACGTGGAGGTGGCAATATCCATGTTTGGGGATGCATTTCATCTCAAGAATTTGGTGACATTATTAAAATTGAAGGGAAGCTTACACCGGAGAAATATCTCGAACAGTATTGGGGTAACATGCTATACCATCTGGGCGTCATTTAATTGGTAATAATTTGCCCTGCTGCAAGATAACGATTCCAAACACACTTCTCGGTTGGTCAAGAGCTATTTATTTAAATCAGCTACAAGGGGAAGGAGAAGTTCGGACTATAATCTGACCACCACAAAGTTCAGACTTAAACATTTTGACCGTACTATTGACTCACTTTGCATACACCTTGCTTATTTTGTAAATGAAACAATCTCGATTTTCTCTTGAAAATACCACTAAATCAATCCTATCCTCACATCGAGAACCTCATTCTGATAAACCGACCAATCCCGTCAAGACATCTGTACAGCTTCGCCATCCCCCCATCTAATCTGCAGGGGTGCAAGCACTAGCCCAAGACACAGCTAACAAGTCTCCCAGGAACTATATAAAATATACCGAAATCAGAAACAGACTGAATAATAGAATAAGGGAAATAGGGAGGGAACATTTAGATAACTTCAGCAGAGAAACGGAAAATAATCTATACAGCTGCGAAAATCGAAGTGAACGAGACTGTACAAATAAGCAACGTTTCTGCAGAGAAGTGATACAGTTACTGCAAGAACCTGCACTCGCAGATAAGTGACATAGATTTAGATGAGAGGATGCAATGGGCATGCAGGTGACACTAGAACATCTTAGAAATGATAAAGTCCCAGGCTCGGACAACATTCCCAATGAATTGTTGAAACACGGAGGAGAATCATTAGCAGAACAGCTTACCAAATTATGCAATAAGATACTGGAGGACGCAGCAACACCAAATGAATGGAAAGAAAAGTGTCAGAATATCATCACCGTTTAAAAAGGGAAACACATCGGATTCGGCAAGCTATAAATATCCCTTCTGAACACCTCCATGAAACTGTTTACTGGTATATTGGATCTGTACATCTTGCGCCATACCGCACTGAGCGAAGAACAACAATGTTTTAGGAAAATCGTTCGACGGTAGATGCGGTGTCCCTTGTTAGCCAAGTGATAGAGAAGGCCATCTAATATAATAAACTGACGTGTATGTGCTTTATAGATTTGGCTAAGGCGTTCGACAGTATACAACTTGGGGACGTCGTGCATGAGTTGGAGCATAGGCGAATCCAGTCATACATTGTTGAAATAATTAGAAGGCTTAGCACAAGTAATACCATGGTAGTCAAGACAAGAACGACTTCAATTTGCGGAGTAAACATCAACACAGGCATGAGACAGTGTTAGTGCATTACTCTTCAACCTAGTAATGAATAAGAATGCATAGGATAAACTTATAAGGGTCTTATGCTATGTTTGTTGCGAATAGTGAGGATGGTCTTCAGCAGTTGCTGCAGGCATTTTACATAGAGACGCAGAAACTCAACATGGAAATACCAACCTCAGAAACCAAAAGCATGGTAATCGCTAGGGATCATGCCAATGCAAGCTGGAGCTGAATAACAGAATAATCGAGCAGGTAGCTGACTTCGCTTACATATCTGGGCACAATGATTTTACCTTATGGAAACCTGAAAGAGAGTGTAATACATACACCAGATGAATAAAGCACCCAGAATATCGGGTGCCTTAATCTGGAAGAGTAATTACATAACAACCACCAGTAAAGTGAGAATTCACAAGACTTGAATTAGAGCTAATACGGCTTAAACCTTAAAAATGACACGCACAAAGAAGATGAGAATGTTAAGAGCAATAATAGGGCGAAGAAGCGGCGAGATCGGATAAGAATGTCAAACAAGATGTAGTGATGGAGGTCCGTATGAAAAGAAGATTTTGTAATGAGCATGTGTCACGAATGGCAAATAACAGACTGGCGAAAATCGCTGGAAATGGAAAACTAGCATTCAGATAACCCCCAGAGCGACCAACAAAACATTGGAGGGACAGTTGGATTTTAATGCCACAAGAATGAAAATGAGAAAAAGGGGTATGAAATGTATCGATTGAGTCGGC
Organism: Trypoxylus dichotomus; assembly: GCA_023509865.1. Taxonomy (NCBI): domain Eukaryota; kingdom Metazoa; phylum Arthropoda; class Insecta; order Coleoptera; family Scarabaeidae; genus Trypoxylus; species Trypoxylus dichotomus. The sequence goes on from CM042082.1 coordinate 5,338,908, forward strand.
CGATACTTGTTGGAAATCCATATTGAACAATGATTGGAGACGTAAAACTCAAATTTTACAAAAATTTCCAATATATTTATCACAATGTTGTTATAACATGTTTCGCTATCACTGTAGCTGCATAAGATATTCTACTCCTACTGAACAATAACGTTATTTATACTGAAACCTAAGGTAACCTTATCTTATTCTAAGTAAGGATAATGTGTACAATGTGTTTAGCTAATTTGTTTACATAATGGGCTAATTATGTCGTAAATTCTTAGTATTATTGGTTGACAAAAAAGTTTAGCAGCGGTGAATTATTCAAGTCCATTTGACCATTAACTAATACATCTGTGAAGCAAGCTAAAATATCGTCTACATATCTATACCAATAAATAAATTGTTTGAAATTTGGATGTGTAGAAATTTGTTTCCCGTTATCAAGCCATCCTTGCAAGTGTATATCTTGTTGCTACATTCAAAGTAATTTTGTTCTAAGCAGATTTTAATGGAATGCATAATCTTTTCCTCTTTTATAATATTAATATGATTCATTTTCAAAAGCCTTTCAAGCAAGTAATAGTATCGTCTATTGGAATACTTGGAAATAAATTCGTAACGTCGACAGAAATTAATTTCGCGTTATTTGGTAGTTTTATGTTCTCTATCTTTTGGATTAGGTCCAGTGAATTTTTTTATTGTATATTTTCTTTAATAATCTCTAGGGTTTTTTGGACAATTTATAGGTTGGAGCTGACATAAACGAAACAACTAGTCTGATAGGATTATCTTTACTAGAGATTAATTGTGGGACTTGAGGATTCATCTCTTTCGTTAAATAAACTTTTACATTTTTTGATACAATTCTTAGCTAATGTTTGAAATTTACCTGTAAGATCCAATTTCAACACTTTGTACTTTATAGAGTCTAAAAATTCCAATGTTTTTTTAATGTAATCATTTTGTTTTAGTGATGTCACTGTATTTCCCTTATCTGCTTTTGCGAAAATTAATTTGTTGTTTTTTGATTTCTTTATAATTGATTTTAATGTTCTACTTTTCTAATTGGGTGTGGAAAATTTAAAATGTTCTTGTCTTAAGATATTTGCTATTAACTAAGGAATGAAATGTGTGAAACATGCCATAAACCTTGGCGAAGAGGAGGAAGGATAAGAGGAAACCTAAATTCTTTAATTGATTTCTTTGTTTAAAATAACACCTAGCACATAGGCTGAAAAGTCCCGGGCCTAACAAAGAAAACACGGTTTTTTTTTGGTTCAAAATTAGCTTTATTCATCAACGTAATCTCCATCAAGAGCAACGCAAACATTCCAGCGCCGCTCTAACATTTCAATACCACTGTTGTAGAACGATTTATCTTTTGCCTCAAAATAGGCCTCAGTTTCAGCGATAACCTCTTCATTCGTGCGAAATTTCTTACCGGCGAGCATTTTTTTTGAGATCTGTGAACAGCCAGTAGTCGCTGGGAGCCAAATCTGGCGAATACGACGGCGGATGTGGGAGCAATTCGAAGTTCAATTCATGTAGTTTTGCCATTGTTTTGATTGACTTGTGACACGGTGCGTTGTCTTGATGAAACACCATTTTTTTCTTTGCCATATGCGGTAGTTTCTTTGCAATTTCGGCCTTCAAACGCTCCAATAACGCTATACAATATTCACTGTCGATGGTATTTCCTTTCTCAAGATAGTCGATGAATATTACACCACGCACATCCCAAAATACCGAGGCCATAACCTTTCCAGCCGATTGTTGTGCTTTCGGGCGCTTTGGACGAGGTTCACCAGTTGCTGTCCACTCAGATGACGATCGATTTGATTCCGGAGTGAAGTGATGGATCCATGTTTCATCCATTGTCATATATCGACGCAAAAATTCCGGTTTGTTACGTTTAAACATGCCCAAACACTGCTTAGAACCATCAACACGTTCTGGTTTTTGGTCAACAGTGAACGAACGCGGCACCCACTTTGAACAGAGCTTTCTCATAGTCAAATGCTCATGCAATATAAAGCCAATACGTTCTTTTGATATCTACGATGTCAGCTAACTCACGCAACTTCACTTTTCGATCATTCAAAACGAAGTTGTGGATTTTTTGATGCTTTCTGGTGTTACTGCCTCATTTGGACGTTCACTGCGTTCTGCATCATCAGTGTCTCTACAACCACGTTTGAAGTCAGCCAACCAACGTTTTATTGTGGTTTCTGATGGAGCGGAGTCCCCATAACACTTTTCAAGCCATTGCTTCGCTTGAACGGTATTTTTTGTCGTCAAGAAGCAGTGTAAAATTAAAACACGAAATTGTTTTTGATCCATTGTTTTGAAAATAACAAAAGTAGCGTGACTCTTAGCACAATAACTCACAAACTAATGAATAGAATATCGTGAAATCTTAACAGCTGTATTTTGAAGGTTAGTACTAACTGAAAGACTGCAATAATAGCGTCATCTGTGCGTTAGGCCCGGGACTGTTCAGCCCATGTGTTAATCTGCATATTTGTAAAATTCCTTAAATTGACTCACTCAATCTCGACTTCCTCTTGAAAATGCCACTAAATCAATCCTATCCTCGCATCGGGAACCTCATTCCAATAAACCGATCAATTCGTACCGCTTCATCATACCTCCCAACTAAACCGCATTCAAACACGGCGATCCCATAGGTATCCGTCAAAAAGCTCGCGCGTTTCAACCGCATACCTTTTAAAATCGAAGCAACCTGCGCTTGTCGTGTGACTCTCTCTTCCTTTTTCGCCTTTCCTTCTTATTATTCGCATTTATGCCATCCGTTCGCGTTGATGGGTTATGCATCTCGTTTGAAAAATGCACCCGATAAATTCGCCAATCTCGGAGCCGCCGAGAGAGAAGATACGTCGACCGACAGAGGACTGGAGTCTGATTATTTGAAGTGCATTATGCGACGCTTTCGCGTATGCCTGACGACGCCTTCTAAAATTTTCAATCTAAATGCAATTCCGTTGAGAGAAACTGCGGTGGAGTCTATTAGATATTTGAAAATATGGTTTACGAGTTAAGTAATATTGCTTTTCAGCTGTTTGACGTTGATTATATAAGCTCTTTAACGTAGAGTAGAGAGATCTTATTGTATAAAAGGATGTCACATCGTTCGAAATGAACGATGTGATATTTTACCAGGGCCCTACGAAAGTAACAATCGAAAGAAATAAATAGATATTTTGTTGAAATCCTCCTCTCGCGGATGAGATATGAAATATGCTTCTTCTGGATGTTAATCCGCGTGGATGCTTGGTTGTTAGAAGAACCTGAGATATCTAGACGTTTAGATGGAAGTGATAGAAGTCTCTTTTCCCTGGAGTTTTGCATGCGTTTCTAGCAATTTTCATAGCATTTTCTCCCTGCCGATTGAGGTATCTCCAAAGCATGCATTTTGAATTCACCAACCGTTTCTTCTGTGGTCGAAAATCGTTGACCGTCACGTGTATCCTTCTATGACAAAAAGTGGTTGCGTACCATTCAGAATTGGTCGTTATACGATCCTCTAATGGCACTACAGTCACATCCTCGTTTATCCATAAAAGAAATCATGCGACCATTTCCTTCGAGGTACTTCTAGCGTGAACAACTTTTGTTTGGTTTGGTTCATCTTGGAAGATCCATACAGTCGATATCTGTTTACTTTCGGGCTCATACGCATAGGCCCAAGATTCCTTACCTGTGTAAAGGTTATATACGGCTTTTCACGCATCACGATTGCATTTTTCGAACATTTATTTGCACCAATCGACATGAGCCTTTTTTTTTGAGCGATAGTCAAATTATGCGGAATCCATCAGAGGTTCACCAGTTGCTGTCCACTCAGATGACGATCGTTTTGATTCCGCAGTGAAGTGATGGATCTATGTATCATCCAGTGTCACATATCGACGCAAAAATTCCGGTTTGTTACGTTTAAACATGGCCAAACACTGCTCAGAATCATTAACACGTTCTTGTTTTTGGTCAACAGTGAGCAAACGCGGCACCCACTTTGAACAGAGCTTTCTCATAGTCAAATGCTCATGCAATATCAAGCCAATACGTTCTTTTGATATCTTTACGATGTCAGCTAACTCACGCAACTTCACTTTTCGATCATTCAAAACGATTTTGTGGATTTTTTTGATGTTTTCTGGTGTTACCGCCTCATTTGGACGCCCACTGCGTTCTGCATCATCGGTGTCTCTACGACCATGTTTGAAGTCAGCAAACCAACGTTTTATTGTTGTTTCTGGTGGAGCGGAGTCCTCATAGCACTTTTCAAGCCATTGCTTCGCTTGAACGATATTTGCGCACAAACGCAAAATATAGTGTCACCATTGCTTCAAGACAACTTAACTGCCTCGATACTCTTAGTACAGGGTGACGCAGGGGAACGGGAAATTTTGAACGTTACAGTTGTCAGCACTGTAGAGCCGGCAATTGTTCGTAATGTCGCACAATTGTTATTTCGGCAGCATTGGCAGCTTGGACGTCATGGACGTGTCCCATCTGCGGATGCGATTACAACGTGGATGCGTAATTTTGAAGAAACAGGATCTGTCTTGAAAGAGAAAGCTCCGGGTGGCATTCGAACGGTACGTGCCCCAGAGAACATTGAGGCTGTTAGAGCTGCAATCGAGAGAAGTCCTCGCCGCTCCGTTCGACAGCATACATCTACGCTAGGGATTAAGCGACGAAGCTTACAAAGAATACTGCACGAATTACATTTCCATCCCTATAAGTTGCAGATTGTGCAACAATTACGTAAACGAGACCCAGCGTCACGTATGGAGTTTAGTAGGCAGATATTGGCTGAAATTAACGAGGACGCGAATTTTGTTGGTGACATATGGATATCAGACGAAGCCCATTTCCACCTGGACGGTTTCGTAAACAAACAGAATTTTCGTTATTGGGCCCAGGACAATCCTTGTGAGTTACACCAGCGACCACTACACAGCGACAAGGTCACAATATGGTGTGCTGTATTATGTCATGGTGTTATCTGCCCTTATTTTTTTGCACGTGCGGATGGTAGTGCAGCCACAGTAACATCCGCTCGATATGTTGAAATGCTTCAAACATTCTTTACACCGGGACTGTACGAGCTTAATCTTAACATGGAAAACATGTCGTTTCAGCAGGACGGAGCCACGTCACACACTGCTCGACATTCGACGGCAGCAGTTCGTCAATTGTTTGTAAGACGCATTATTTCACGTAACGCTGACATTGAATGGTCTGCGAGATCCCTGATCTTAGTGTGTGCGACTTCTTCCTGTGGGGGTACCTTAAAGGCAAGGTGTACCGTACACGACCTGCAACAATCCATGAACTGAAGGAGAACATTCAACAAGAAATCACTGCCATTCCCCAAAATTTGCTACACCGCGCATTCGAGAGTTTTCATAACAGGCTGTTAGAGTGTGAACGCCGAATGGGAGGACATCTTTCCGATGTCATCTTTAAAAAGTAAAGAGACACTTTTGGACATTTTGATTGTAAAAATATAAATGGCATGCTGCATACATGCACTTTCGTTAATAAATTACTAGTTTTATGAATTTATTCGTGGAAATTACGTTATTTCAAAATTTCCCGTTCCCCTGCGCCAGTCTGTATAAATCCAAACACTGCTGTTGTGGTCGTTAAAAGTTAATTTGGTGTCAAATAAAACGCCTACATCCTTAAAGGAGGAACAACGATGTAAAAGGACACCCGTTACATCGATAATGATATATAAGTGGGCATAACTTACGTGAGTAAGTTAAAACATTACACTTACTTCATCCTAAGATTATTATTGACACACCAAGATTCTAGTTTACTTAGATTCTGCTGCATCAGATGGCAATCCGAAATGGTATTTATCCTGGTATAGAGCATAAGGTCATCGTCAAACATAACTTCTCACAATCCAGCTGACGACATTAATCACTAAAAAATACCAGAAAAACGAGGGGACCAAGGTTATTTCCCTGTTCAACTCCAGAGGAAGGAGAAAACCCATCAGATGTATGGCTAAGATATGCGACGTACTGCGTTCTCCCTAGTAAATATGTTCGAAACAGTGACACGAGTCTGGGTGAAAAGCTGTCCTGCGCAAGTTTCAATAAAGGTAGCTCGTGATCAACTTAGTCAAAGGCTTTCACGAAGTCTGATTGCCTACGCACAAAGCCATGTTGGTCATCAGATAAAATTGCACGAAAGTGTTGATATACACTACCGCTCAAAAGTGTTTAGGCACTCTCACTGACAGCAAAAATGTATAAAAACTCAGCAAAAATGTTGATAATATTTATTTCTTATGTACAGATACGCGTACATGAATAAAAATATATCAAATAAATGTGAAAATTCAAACGTTTAATTTAAATTTTGCTTTCATCTATGCGACCTCCTCTTGATTTAATAATTGCAGCACACAATCGAGGCATTCTCGCAATAAGTTTTGCCAGAGTTTCTTGTGTTATTGAGGTCCAACTCGATTGCAATTTGTTCCACACGTCAGTAGCTGATGTCGGAGCCGATTTCCGTACTTCCCGATCTAGTTCTTCCCATAGTAACTCGATTGGATTCAAGTCGGGGCTCTGGGGAGGCCATTCCATAATTTTGAGAGTTCCTTCCTCTTTTAAATGGCGTAAATAGTCTTTACATAATTTAGAGGAATGTTTTGGGTCATTATCTTGCTGGACGATAAAATTTTAACCCCAAAGTCGAATTCCGGAAGGTATTGCGTGGTTCTCCAAAATTTCGCGGTAGCCTTCTTTTTTTAATATACCGTCAATTTTCACAATGTCCCCTACACTAGTGCCAGCAAAACAGCCCCAAATGATGATAGAAGCTCCACCATGCTTCACGGTAGCAGCAATACACTCTTCTCTGGCACGTTCACCCACAGATTTTCTTACGAATATGCGTCTTCGGGTTCCGAACAGCTCAAATTTGGACTCATCCGTCCATAGGACGTTGTTCCACTCTTCTATGGTCCAGTGTTGGTGTTCACGAGCCCATTTAAGTCGCTTTTGCTTGTTTTGTTTGCGTAGTAATGGCTTTTTCATCGCAATACGTCCATGGAGCCCGGCTTTCTGTAGGCGACATTTGACTGTAGAAACACTGACTAGTTTTTGGCGACCAACATTTAATTCTGCGATGATTTCCATCGCTGTTTTGCGTCTATTTAACTTGCTGGTAACCACTACTCTGCGATCATCTGCAGATGTTGTCGCTTTTGGCCTTCCACTCCGTCTTTTATTAAGAGAACTGCCAGTTTCCTGATATTTTTTGACGTTATAGTCAAGCGTAACGCGGTGTATTTTCATTTTTTTTGGCAATTTGTCGATTACTTATGCCACTTTTATGGTAAGCTATTATAAAAGCGCACGTTTCCGTACTAATTTCTCTTCGCGGAGGCATTTTAAAAAAATGTCACACGATATTTCGCTCACGACGTGAATAGAGTAAATACCACACTGCAACTGACCATAGGTTACAGATTTCACTATAATGTTCTAGAAAGGTAATTTAAACATTATTACCTACAATCTAACAGATGACTAAATTTACCCAATAAATTCAGAGGGATTGTTATTGTAATTGCACCGCAATAAACAGTTTATGGTAATCCGACCAAGTGCAGGTAAATGATATTAAACCTTATGCGTTATAATGGGTGCTTATCTTACTGAACTACATTTTAAATACGTATTTCATTTTATTATTATGTTTTTTTGGTAAACATAATATTATATGAATAATCTATGAAAACAGGGGTGCCTAAACACTTTTGTGCGGTAGTGTAAGCAAACGTATAGAACCATTTCGTATACTTTGGCAAAGTTATTACAGACTTTTATAAAAACACGCCTCAAAGCGATACGTGCAGTATAACAAAGTAGAGATACCATGGATTTAAAATTGCAGTAATTTGTATAAAATGCGAATTTCTTTCCGAGAACTAGCTATATTTGAAACGAGGTTTATGCAACGTTGATGTATACGACGGAACATGAATTTAATATATTCATAATACACTTGTCTACATTGCGGACGTTCCCTTATAGTGTTTCGTTTTGTAGCGGTCTCTAGCTACAACGGTAATAATAACAGAAAAATCTCCTTTAGTTCGCTGTTTTATTGAATCTGCAATAGTACTCGGCACTATCATTCTTAATCATATTCCTCCGAATCCTTTGAATATCCGCCGCTCAAGGCGATGTATTTTTCCGTTGTTGGCGTTACAATTAATTGCCTCCTTGTCCGGGACCCGCTAGAGACGAGGAACTGAAAGTAGGACGCGCCAGTTGCATAGTTCGCAAGTTCCTACTTCGGCAACAAGAAGGAGATGAAGGGGTTGCATCTCTTTTGAAAGATTGAATTTCCATCTAGCGCGAGCGATATCGCGAAACGAAGAGATACAATACTAACAAACGCAATAATGTAAAAAATGAACAATGGAAGGCCAACCGTCTCTATATCGCTATTGCACTGTGTATTTTGTAAATATTAAATTGCCTCGGGGTTCCTTTATTCGATTCCATTCTTGGAAATGTGTATAAGGTTTTTCGGTAAATGTAAATTGCACGAGAAAGGATATCGCTGTGGTTGCGCTCGCGTCTGCATTTCGTCCGCAATTCATAGAAGTTGTTCATGTACGTTTTGTAAGAAAATTATATTTTTGAAATGCATGGTGTAATATGTGACAGCTCAATGTTCCGTTTGAGTATCAGCATCGTAGATAGCTGAGGTGAAATTAAATTGAATCAAATATTATCGCAAAAATGATTATACAATTACTACAATTGAGATAGTGAATGACATAAGAAAAGAAAAGTATATAAATTCAGTACTATTAAGAATTGATACAAAACTGGATAGAAACGAAGTATGGAGCATAATTGTGGCATATGCCCCAAATGACAACGCAAAAATAGAAGACAAAGACGAATTTTTCGAAACACCACAAACTGAAATTGACGTTGCCGAAAGAAACATTATAGTAATGGGAGATATAGGAAGGTGAAGAGGTCATAAATGAGAAGGGGGAGAAGAATAATAGATATATGCGTTGAAAACGACATGATTATAACAAATACAAAATTTAGACATAACGATATCCACAAATACACAAGATAAGTGCCTAGCGGGAAAGAGAAATCAATTATTGACTGTTTTTTAATAAATTCTGAAAACTAGCGAGAGATAAATCATGTTCAAGTTCACACAAACGCAGAAATAGGAAGCTACCATTACCTGTTACGGATGGAGATTATCGGAAGTACAAACAAGACGAAAGAAGAAAAAAGGAAACAAAGCAGTCAAAGAAAAAGAAATGCTATAAACTAAAAAATGAGGAAATTCGAGAGAAATACCAATATAGGACCAAGGAACTGTTTGAATAAGAGATTCAAAACGAAATAGGAATAAAGGGCAAATGGAAAAGATTCAAAACCAACACATAAAAAGGAAAGTTGTGGAATAGCAAAAATAACAAGTTAATACACAAAAAGAAGCAGATGGTGGACAGATATATGCATACCAGAAATGAGGAGGATTATAAGATGTACAAAATGGCAAGGAAAGAAGCTAAAGAGAGTATCAAAAGGGCAAAAGAAAATTCTTTGAGAGAGTTTGGACCAAAACTGAGAACTATAGAGAAAAGCAAAAATTATTCTGCGGAACTATAAAACAATTGGAACAGAAGACAACACCAAGATTGAAATATGTAAAAACCCGCCGCTCTAACATTTCAATACCACTTTTGTAGAACGATTTATCTTTTGCCTCAAAATAGGCCTCAGTTTCAGCGATAACCTCTTCATTCGTGCGAAATTTCTTACCGGTGAGCATTTTTTTGAGGTCTGCGAACAGCCAGTAGTCGCAGGGAGCCAAATCTGGCGAATACGGTGGATGTGGGAGCAATTCGAAGTTCAATTCATGTAGTTTTGCCATTGTTTTGATTGACTTGTGACACGGTGCGTTGTCTTGATGAAACAACATTTTTTTCTTTGCCGTATGCGGTCGTTTCTTTGCATTTTCGGCCTTCAAACGCTTCAATAACGCTATATAATATTCACTGTTGATGGTATTTCCTTTCTCAAGATAGTCGATGAATATTACACCACGCAAGTCCCAAAATACCGAGGCCATAACCTTTCCAGCCGATTGTTGTGCTTTCGGGCGCTTTGGACGAGGTTCACCAGTTGCTGTCCACTCAGATGACGATCGTTTTGATTCCGGAGTGAAGTGATGGATCCATGTTTCATCCATTGTCACATATCGACGCAAAAATTCCGGTTTGTTACGTTTAAACATGGCCAAACACTGCCCAGAATCATCAACACGTTCTTGTTTTTGGTCAACAGTGAACAAACGCGGCACCCACTTTGAACAGAGCTTTCTCATAGTCAAATGCTCATGCGATATAAAGCCAATACGTTCTTTTGATATCTTTACGATGTCAGCTAACTCACGCAACTTCACTTTTCGATCATTCAAAACGATTTTGTGGATTTTTTTGATGTTTTCTGGTGTTACCGCCTCATTTAGACGTCCGCTGCGTTCTGCATCATCGGTGTCTCTACGACCACGTTTGAAGTCAGCGAACCAACGTTTTATTGTTGTTTCTGATGGAGCGGGGTCCCCATAAAACTTTTCAAGCCATTGCTTCGCTTGAACGGTCTTTTTCCCATCAAGAAGCAGTGTAAAATTAAAACACGAAATTGTGTTTGATCCATTGTTTTGAAAATGACGAAGGTAGCGTGACACAATAACTCACAAACTAATGAATAGAAATATCATGAAATTTTAACGGCTGTCTTTTGAAGGTTAGTAGTAACTGAGAGAAAAGTGACTGCAATAATACTAGAGTCATCTATGTGGTAGGCCCGGGACTTTTCAGCCCATGTGTTAACTTATATACTAATGATGAGTCGCCAATCAGAATGACACCTAGCGTGTGCCCCTATCCCCACTCCATCCCCTCCACTCCACGAACTTCTGGACCTCCCCTTGTATTTTCTTGCCCACAGCAAACGATTTTTCATTTTTTGCTGGTTCAGGTATGGCTTGCAATGCGCTTTCCGGCACTTCAAATTTACCTGTGTCAACCTCCTTCGAACAGCTCTGTCGCATACAGAAACGTCTTGTTCGACCGATGGGTCAGCGACCAGCTGTTTGGGTGTTTGAAAGCGAGTCTGTAAAGCTAAACGCTCCAAATAGCGATCCTGTTTAGCAGTGGTTTTGCGTTTTCTCCCACTTTTTCGTCGATTTTCATACGATCTAGTTTCCCGAAATCGTTTAATGGTTAATTGTATCGCATGTCGCGAACGCTCCATTGTTGATGCAAATTTTTTTCTGCGACATACTCTGCGAATGTAGCAACACTATTTGACTACGTTCTTCAACAGTCAACTCCCGTCTTTGATGCATCTTCATACAATCCGCGGTACACAAGTAGAACACAACACACTCAAATAATAAAAATAACGCTCTAGAAACCCCTTGAATCACCAACGTATCAATACTGATTAAATTCTTGAAATAAACAATAGACCGATATTTATGTAAATGGGGAATAATAAATCCGAATTTCGCATTTCAACGTCATAAAATGTGCATTAGTAATAAAAGTTCTTGTGGAATGCTGGGAATCCCGGTGCGGTAGCGTACAATGAAATCTATATCTACTGAAGTATTTTTATTTTATTTAAGTTACGCCAAGGACATATGTAGTAGTCCGAAGCGAATATTTCTTTTATTACCGCCTCGCTACGCCACTGGCGCAAATAAAGCTAGAAATTAGAGCAGCCAGAGCAACTTAACGGCCAACACTAATCCACGAAAAAACTCCTCCTTCAACCGTCACTCGCAAAGAGCAAACGCGATCGATTTATTCATCGTTACTGTAGGTAGCACCCGACGCTGACTTAATATAGCCCCGCTTACTTTTTATCATTCCCCCTTCTCCTTTCTCTCTACGCGTTAGAGCAAAGCGCGCTCTAGCGGCACGAAATTAAAAACAGTATGTCGAAGTTAATTAAGTGATTAATGAAGTTCCGAGTTTGTTTTTCGATGGTGGCGGAGGAGAAGGTGCAGGCGAAATATCCGAAAGATATATTAAATTCCGGATCGTTACGGACGCGCGCTATAAATTATTCCGCGCCTGCAGAAGCGCGTCCCTCAACTCGTTGGCGTAAATTTTAGAGGCGTCGGGCGAAAACTTCCCACGCCCGGTGACATTCGCGCACTGCTAGGAGACGTGTAGGCGAGCGTCCAATTTGCAAATTAGAAGTCGGAAAATTACGTACGGAACGTAGACGCGTTTAGTGTCGCGCAATTTGAATCCTGCCAGGGGCGACAAATTAGAAGAAGACGTCTGTGCGCGGCGTGTTCCTTCACACGGTTAAAATGTTGTTCGGTTCTCGGCGATTTTTGAAGGATGTATCCATTAGTTCGTTTGTCTTGATCACGTGAATTCTCGAATAATTTACGAGTTTAAAACTAAACGTATATTTGTGTTATTAGTAAAGTAGTTGCCAATTTTAGGTGTAGATGGGGGTAGTGGTTCTTTTGAGAGATTTCTGTAGAGTCCCATAAACAACAGTAGACGAGACTAATGAAATTATCCTATCAACAGTCAATATAATTAATGTAAAATATTATACAGGTCTACGTTTCTATCTCTGAAAACACATAGGAGATGATAACATTACAATTTTCTTGCAATCACCCAATTAATGTAATTAAATTACTGAAACAATATCAGTCTCGGAGGGACTTGAACCCACAACCTTTGTTACGAACTCTAATTCATCGTAAATGTTTTATTCTTTTTTATATTCATATGTTTACATTTATGTATCTTTTCAATCAATATTTTGTAATGCTTTCTATGTTCTTATATTGTATATATTATTTTATAAATTTACCTCAATCTGTATATGTATATGCTTACCAAAATACCTTAGTGTAAAAGAAATCGCCTCAAATACCTTTGTAATATACATTATATTAGCGCGCTGTTGCTGCAGAATTTATCTCTCCGCCTTATGACAGCACGCCTTGTACGTATACAGTTGCCATAGCAACGTTCACATCGCGAGAATCACAACAGTACGACTGCCAATCTGTCGCAGCTCGTTCGTCGACCACGTCAGACTCGGCGCATGCTCGGGTTAGCTATCCGTCGCAGGTAGTAGACCCGTATCTAATCATCCCTTAGCACGATTGGTGGTTTAAGGTTTTCTCCCTATAATAAGGGGGCTGTGGTAAAGGAGCAAGTATCCTACCAAAGCGTAGGTACAGCAATAAACATTATACGCCCATTGAGGCAAAGCAATGCCTGCGGACACTTACGCACATTGTTCGAAGCCTATCCTACCAAAGCGTAGGTATAGTAAGAGACATTAACGCCCATTGCGGCAAACCAAAGTCTTCGGACTCATATTACATGCACATTGATGCAAAGCTTAATATTTAAGGAAGACCTGGGTAGTCGAGAGTTGAGTCGCATTTACGACAGACGTGGACCGACTATTAATCGCCACAGTCACCCTACTGGGTCTTCCAGCTCCTAGACAAAAGTATTAGTGGGTTCCTAATACAAATAAATATACGTATGCACGCGCATAGCAAACATTTACTGAAACCATAACAAACATATTCAAGCATATACATACACATATACATATAATATTATTGGTGGTTAGAACGAAGTATTACTATTGTATACGCATAGACTTGTACTTCTTATGATTTCGTTAATATATGTATTAAAGAGACTCTGAGTTTAATTTACTAAACCTGCCCAGCAGTTCACCGGCAATCAGTCCAATAAACCAATTGGACGCTAACAACCTTTATGTCGTACTGTACTGCCGCGAGACCACTGAGATCAAGTCGCTTTTAATCCCTCTAGAAGTCACGATATCAGTAGATATATTATTAATACGGCAAGTTCGTAACAGTTAACCTAATATCAATATTAATACAAATATTAATATCAATATTAATCCTAAACCACCGTTGGCATTAATAATGATAAAATTACAATTTCCTTGCAATTATCCTACGTAATTAAATTACTGAAAAAATATCAGTTTCGAAGAGACTCGAACCCGCAATCTTTTCGTCTCCGGCATACTGCGCTAACCATTGCACCTCAAGACCATTGAGTTCAAGTCGTCTTCAATCCCCCGAATGTCACGATGTGATTTGAACTCAGTGGTCTCGTGGTGTAATTGTAGCACAGTACGCCGGAAACGGAAAGATTTTGGGTTCGAGTCCCTACGAAACTGATCGAAATTGTAATTCTATCGAAACCAGATTCTTTCCATAACCTCCAATGTTTGCAGATATGACTTTGCTACACTAGTAACCATCCACAAAACTATTAAACGTAGAAATTCTTAAAGCAGATTTTCTAAATTGTTTCAAGGAGTTCCGCATTAATGATCAGCGACTATATATTTCAATAGTTATTTCAATTTCCTTGCAATTATCCAACGTAATTAAATTGCTGGAAAAATATCAGTTTCAGTCCCTCCGAACTCACAATTTTTAGCAAAGTACGCCGGAAACGAAATGATTGCGGGTTCGATTCCCTCTGAGACTGATATTTTTTCAGTAATTTAATTACGTTAGATAAGTGCAAAGAAATTGTGATTTCATCATTACTAATGCCAACGGCGGTTTAGTATTCATATTGATATCAATATTAGTATTAATATTGACATTAATTTAACACATAGGAGATGTTTCCGTTGCCATAATAACCATACTGCAGTTATTTGTCGCCTAATATCCGGATCTAGTAGCAATTGACCAGTAACGTTGGTATTAGATTTCTGAGCATCAATAGCGTTTGTAAGCTCCGTATTTGCGCCAATTTCATTTTCGTATATTATTGTGAAGAAGTTACCGCAAAAGTTATATGAAGTTGTAGTGAACTTGTCACCACATTTGTAATACCCGAATATCGGGTAAAATACTGCTGATCCAGCAAAGCAACTCCAGTGTTACCTCGGACTTTCCATTGTCAGGACGAAGACAGGAGATACACCATCCTACAATAGCAAAATGCGGGTGTGAGTAAAGAAAGCAAACGACTTCATCCGTAATAACGTCATTTATTATTTAAAAAATTTAAAATATAGATTTTTTTACCTAGCTAAGGATTGCGATAAGTATTGTGTTGAAAACGTTCCCGATGTAAGTGATGTATTCTAATTTTGATAATATATTGTTAATTTTGTTTATTTTACCTAATCTATTTTTTTATTTATTTCAATAAATTTCATTAACGTCTCCGTCGATTTAAACAAAATCTCTACTAAAAGAACTCAGTCGTTACCTCTTCCGAACCCTGAGAGAAAAATTCAGTACAATATATTTGGGTTGGCAACAAAGCAATTGCTGATTTTAAATGTAGATGGTAGTGGAGATTCGTCTTGGGTCATCATATTCCTGATCAAGAGATCGCAGAAAGGCTAAATGGCAAACTGTAAATAGTAACTGTCCCTCTTTTGGTGTATCCTTTATTACCAAGGATGAGGTGCTGAACAGTGCTTCAAAGCTTTCTAATGATATGACATCGGATGATAATAACATACCTAGTTTTCTAGTTCGTGAATGTGCCTCTATCTTTGCGTATCCACTGTGTATACTATACAATTTAATTATTAAAAGTTTCACATTTCCGACAAGTTGGAAAACTAGTAAAATAGTGCCAGTGTTTAAGGGAGGTGACCGGGCTAACATTGCGAATTACAGACCTATAAACATTTTAGCTAACTTTGCAAAAGTATTTGAACATATTTTATATATATATAATATTTTTCTTAATGTTAAACCATTTCTGTCGATCCATCAACATGGATTTATGTCAGGTAGATCCGCGGTAACGAACTTGGCAAATATCACGCAGTATATATCCGGAGTGTTGGATCAGCGAGGACAGGTCGATGTCGTCTATACTGACTTTGCTAAAGCATTTGACCGTATTAATCACAAGTTACATTGTGCTAAATTGGAAGCTATTGGCTTCTGCCCTGCGTTTGCGAAATTAATTTCATCTTACGTCTCTGGAAGGAGTGGTTACGTTTTTTATAATGGAATCGTCCACTCGCTTCAGAATACTATCTGGAGTTCCGCAGGGTTCTAATCTCGGACCACTCTTATTTAACATTTTTCTGAATGATTTGCTAGATAAATTGCGATGTGAGGCTTTAGCTTACGCTGATGATCTTAAAATCTACAATGTTATCGATTCGCTAGTGGATTGCGTTAAGTTGCAGACTTACCTTACCCTTATTAATGATTGATGTACTCTGAATGGCATATCTCTAAATATTGGCAAATGTTTGGTCATCTCTTATACCAGACGCTCTAATCCGATCATTTTTAATTACTCTGTTGATTCTACATTTATTGCAAGAACTGAAAAAGTGAGGGATGTGGGAGCACTTTTTGACACGAAACTAAGCTTTTCTGATCACATATCTGCTATATGTCTTTCTGCATCTAAATCTTTTGGTTTTCTAATAAGAATTTGTCGCGCCTTTTGTGACATCTCAGTGGTAAGGACTCTGTACTATACTCTTGTTCGATCTAAATTGGAATATGCCAACTTAATTTGGTATCCTTACTACACGGATCGATAGGTGATTTCAATTGAACGTGCACAAAAGCGGTTCCTCAAATACCTTAGCTATAAGGCTAGCGGTACTTTCCCCGATCGTGTTTCAGATTATGTAACATTGCTGCAGCAACATAATTTTGATTCATTAGAAGATCGTCGCCATAAAAACAGCGCAAGATTTTTATTTAACCTGGTATCTAATGAAATAGATTCACCATCATTATTAGCTTATGTCGATTTCCGAGCACCACCACGTTACACACGATCCTTTGATTTTCTCGTGGCGTGTAGGCACAATACAAATATCTTGGCCAAATCGCCTATATTCCATATGGTCACCAATTTCAACAGAATATACTCGTAGAATATTTGTTTATGTTAGGATTATGTTAATTGTTATGAAATGTATTGTACATGTGTGTTGATTTGTAATAGTATTACGCATGAGGTATATACATAATTAATGTAATTGCACCAATTGTTTGTATGTTGTCCTGTAAGTGATAGTAATCGTTGGACAAATAAAGATTATTATTATTATTGTTATTATTAAATGTGTCGTACGTAACAATTGAAAATCATTTAAAGTATGTGGGACTCATAAAAAGCATGGTGTTTGGGTTCCTTATGTGTTGAACGAAATTCCTTTAACCCAACACATTAATATCTGCGATTTACATCTCAAGCGGATAAATACTGGGGATGAAAAATGGATAGCTTATCGTAACACGAATGGAAGCGGTCATGATCTAAAGAAAATACACCAGCGCAAACAATATCGGAAGCTGAAATGCACCCGAAGAAGATTATGCTGTCAATTTGATGGGATTACAAAGGTATTATGTATTTTGAGCTGCCAGAGTATTCTACCATGATAACGCTAGGCCACACATGTCATTGGTCAGTAACCAAAAATTATTGACGCTTGGCTGGGAAGTAATGCCACATCCGCGGCATAACCCTGACCTGGTGTCATCGGATTACCCTTTGTTCAGAGCCTTACAAAATCCTTTAAATGGTAAAATCTTCAATGATTTTAACGCTGTGAGATTACACATAATTCAGTTTTCTGCTGATAAAGACCAGAAATTCTATGAACGCGCACTAACTCCGTCAGCCGTTAAGTATATTAGTAGTAGAGCGGTGACTAATAAAAACCGGACCGAGGGTTTGTGTAGCAGTAAGAAAAGCAAGGTTAAGTTCTATACACAAGCGAAAGAAGCTAAATTGGGCAAAAACTCACGCAAACTGGAGTATAACTGATTGGAAAAGTGTGTTATGACTGAGCGAATCGAAATTCGAATTA
This sequence comes from Trypoxylus dichotomus, assembly GCA_023509865.1. NCBI lineage: Eukaryota > Metazoa > Arthropoda > Insecta > Coleoptera > Scarabaeidae > Trypoxylus > Trypoxylus dichotomus. The sequence continues at coordinate 5,356,862 of CM042082.1, forward strand.
TTCGGAAGTACACATTGCAAGCTTATTCGTCGTCGTCCTGGAGAAAGAATGTTAGCCGACGCGTAAAGATGCGCTTTTGGATATTCTTTTTTTATTAACCTTTTTATGACAGTAACCTACACCTATTACCTACCTACGCATTGATGTATCCTACGTACTTACACTACAATTGTGCATCGCGCACACTTGCGGCATCTACAGAGTCGATCGCTAGAACGCCAGTAGTTCAAGTCTGAGTACGCTTGCTAATAGTATCACAAATTACCGTTTAAAATAAATAATATTAAAACCATATATAAATAAACCATATAACAGATGGGCTGAAAAGCCCCGGGCCTAACACATAGATGACGCTAGTTTTAATGCAGTCACCTTTCTCTCAGTTAGTACTAACCTTCAAAAGACAGCTGTTAAAATTTCATGATATTCCATTCATTAGTTTGTGAGTTATTGTGCTAAGAGTCACGCTACTTTTGTTATTTTCAAAACAATGGATGAAAAACAATTTCGTGTTTTAATTTTACACTGCTTCTTGATGGGAAAAAATACCGTTCAAGCGAAGCAATGGCTTGAAAAGTGTTATGGGGACTCCGCTCCATCAGAAACAACAATAAAACGTTGGTTTGCTGACTTCAAACGTGGTCGTATAGACCCCGATGATGCAGAACGCAGTGGACGTCCAAATGAGGCGGTAACACCAGAAAACAAAAAAATCCACAAAATCGGTTTGAATGATCGAAAAGTGAAGTTGCGTGAGTTAGCTGACATCATAAAGATATCAAAAGAACGTATTGGCTTTATATTGCATGAGCATTTGACTATGAGAAAGCTCTGTTCAAAGTGGGTGCCGCATTTGCTCACTGTTGACCAAAAACAAGAACGTGTTGATGATTCTGAGCAGTGTTTGGCCATGTTTAAACATAACAAACCGGAATTTTTGCGTCGATATATGACAATGGATGAAACATAGATCCATCACTTCACTCCGGAATCAAAACGATCGTCATCTGAGTGGACAGCAACTGGTGAACCTCGTCCAAAGCGCCCGAAAGCACAACAATCGGCTGGAAAGGTTATGGCCTCGGTATTTTGGGATGTGCGTGATGTAATATTCATCGACTATCTTGAGAAAGGAAATACCATCGACAGTGAATATTATATAGCGTTATTGGAGCGTTTGAAGGCCGAAATTGCAAAGAAACGACCGCATATGGCAAAGAAAAAAATGTTGTTTCATCAAGACAACGCACCGTGTCACAAGTCAATCAAAACAATGGCAAAACTACATGAATTGAACTTCGAATTGCTCCCACATCCACCGTATTCGCCAGATTTGGCTCCCAGCGACTACTGGCTGTTCGCAGACCTCAAAAAAATGGTCGCCGCTAAGAAATTTCGCACGAATGAAGAGGTTATCGCTGAAACTGGGGCCTATTTTGAGGCAAAAGATAAATCGTTCTACAAGAGTGGTATTGAAATGTTAGAGCGGCGCTGGAATGATAGCGTTGCTCTTGATGGAGATTACGCTGATGAATAAATCTAATTTTGAACCAAAAAAACCGTGTTTTCTTTGTTAGGCCCGGGACTTTTCAGCCCATGTATTACATCTTCATCATCATCATATTACGAGTACGCGTTCTACAGCCCTAAACAACTATTAACGGGCGTTCTCCAACGTTGATAGTCTCGAAAAATAAAAGCACAACGCCGCCTTATTTAAGAGATCCGGTTGGTAAACGCGCTATTCATCTCCAACATTACGTCGCGCGGTATTATACCGCGTACATGGAGCCAACCGAGACACTTATCTCGGCATCTACACGCTTCACGTCGATACATCGGGCAAGGCGAGATCGCCTACCCGTATGTACGCTGCGCAATCTCTACCGTAGCGGTCTAGTAACGTTGCACCGTAAAATTAGCTAAGGATTATGAGATAACGTGCCTCCCGCGTCGGATGGAACCTAACGTACGCCGTCGCAGCCCGTAAAACGAGGGTAATAAGCTCCTAGCGGTCGGAGCTTGAGAGCTTTTTTAAATTACGACGCGATAAATATACTATTATGACCTGCATCTATGCTGCGGTTGTGTATACCTTGTATTAGATCTATTATTTCCAGTCTTCTTTCTTTCTCGCGTTCTCTATGCTGTTCGGTGGATTTCTATTCGCGTTGCAGGTCGTTACAAGTTGAAACCGCGGAAAATCCTTTCCGTAGAACGTGTATATGAAGCTTCTAAGGCGGTTTTAAGTGCTTCACGTCTTGGGCGTTGCGATTTTATGGGGTTAAAATACGTTTTCGTATCATAAAAGTAGTGTTTGATGGATTTACACAAATAAGGCGATGAAGTTGTTGAAGCGTACACTTAGACTTTATCTTTGATCCTGTATTTTTTGTAAAATGCATTAAACTGCGATTCATCTGGTATCAGATTCTTTCTGGAAGGAAAATATTTTAAAAATTTCCCTTGTCACATTGGAAACGTTGCGCATTACTAGAGAAAATAGGAGGGTCACACTATACATATGCCACGAAATATTCTTACGTACACATGTGAGTCAAATTAAATACCGTATAAACAGTTAATTTGAAAATAAATTTAATGTATCGTAACGCAAATTATTTTATTATAACGAAATGAATTATCTTTTCATTTATTAATGTTTAACAGGAACTATTTAATGAAAAATATTCTATTTGAATATCTAACGTATAACCTGATATTTTTAATGAATAATACTTACCATGTATGTTTATATTCCAATTAAGTTATCTAAGTACGAAGGGAGGTCCAGAAATTCGTGGAATGAAAGGGTTTTAAATAAAATAAAACAATAAGTCTATTTTTCCTTTTCAATATAATCACCCTTAAGCACAATACATTTATTAGAACTATGAATTAATTTTTCTAAATCATCATAAAAATATTTTTTATCTTTCGCCTCCAAATGGGCCAAAATTGCCTCCTTTACCTCATTGTCGTCGGAAAACTTTCTTCCACGTAAGTCTTTATTTAAATCGGCGAACAAATAAAAATCACTAAGTGCCAGGTCTGGACTGTAGGGTGGATGGACTATTGATTGAAAGCCATGCTTGTGCAGAGCATCCATTGCAACTTTGCTCTTGTGAACCGGCGCATTGTCTTGCAAGAGCAACACACCCTTGGTCAATCTTCCTCGACGTTTTTTCCTTGATGGCCTCCTTTAATTTTTCTAATATCGCTGCGTAATATTCTCCGGTTATGCTCATACCTTTTTCTTTGTAATCAATCAATATCTCCTCGCGATCCCAAAAAAAACAGTAGCCATCAATTTTCCAGCCGATTCTGACACTTTGAATTTCTTTGGCGGTGGTGTACCTTTTTATGCCATTGCATGGACTCCTGTTTGGACTCAGGCTCAAAGTGATGAACCCATGTTTCATCTCCGGTAACAATCCGCTCCAAAATCTGTGCAGGTTTGTCTCCACACATCTCCAAAAATTGTTTGGACGCACAGATGCGCTGTTGTTTCTGCAGCGGCGTGAGCATTCTCGGTACCCATCTTGGATTGACTTTTGTCATACCCAGGTGGTCATGTAGGATACGCGAAATGGTGGTATCTGATACTCCAACTAACGCAGATAATTGTTTTTTCTTCAAACGGGCATCTTGCAGTAGAAATTTTTGCACTTTTTCGACGATATCTGATGTGGTGACCTCAACTGGTCGTCCAGAGCGGGGGTCGTCTTCAATCGACTCCCGACCATGTTTAAAAAGACCATGCCACTTATAAATCATTGATTTACTAGGGCACTGTTCCCCATAAACGGTTTCCATTTCATTGAACATGGTTTGAGTGTTCTTTTCTTGCTTTGTAAGGAACTTTATCACAGCACAATGTTCAATTTCCTCCATAGTTTCAGTTTTCTTCCGGATTGACTTGTTTAGCAGGCAACTATTCGTACACGACTGACGCGATAGGGCTGCAGCTTATATACTAATGATAAGTCGCCAATCAGAATGACACCTAGCGAACGCCTCTATCCCCACTCCATCCCCTCCATTCCACGAACTTCTGGGCCTCCCCTCGTACTATCTTCACGTTCTATGTAACAAAAACCATTCTTATTAACAAGAGAACATACATAATCTTCATTATCTAATGATATTTTAAGGTACCAAGAGTAAAAATTTGAAATAATATTCATAACAAACAAGTAAACATAACACTCTTTTATGAATCTATAATAGGGCTCGATGTCCATCTCCACTACGTTTCTTTGTCGTTAATAAGAGTTTGTAAAATAACATGTTTCCCCAAAACAATATTTTCAAAGCAAAATGATAAACCAATTATATAACTGTTGTTACATGTTGTAAACAGCATTACACGCTTCCATTTTTGTTGTTTCTCGCAGATCACTCGTTTTGGGTTTAGTACGAAATACCTTAGATCTAAGATATGAACAGAAACTTGAAATTTCCTCTTCTTCTCAGCACAAATAGTTTGTGGAGTCACACCAAGTGTATCGCATATTCTCGACAACAATACACTCTTTGTAAATATGTGTTACGATATCTACCTTATAAACAGCATTCAAAGGTAACAGGGGGCCTCCATTCTCTTTTTCCTTCTCAAAATATGCCGAAAGATTAAGCACAAGCTCCTGCACCTTGAAATTCAACCACTTTCCAGGCATTCTCTGTGACGATAGTAAGAACATCAATCTTTGTTCAATGCATTGCCTTTATTCTAAATAACTTACTATACTTGATTCACGTTAAGAAAGCAGTAGGTAGCGCTACGATCGGCGGCTGTATTACACTGGTGAAATTTAACCGATGGAACTGTCAAATGACAACATCGTAAAGATCCATCAAGTTTGGTTATTGAAATCTTGTATAATAAATGGGAAGTTTTTCATATTTTATGTGCAACATTATGGTTATGTGACCTGGTAAAATAATACCGTAACAATAACGTAAAAGTAACTGCAATATAAATGTATCCTTCGGTTGTTTCATTTACCGAAATAGTTGGAGCTTATTTAATTATGTTAAAAAGTAAATGAGAATGCATTTGGCGTTAATCGAAGACAACATAAATATCATATGACAAGCTTTAAAATTACGATATTGCCATGAATAAACTTGAAGCAAAAATATAACTTTGACATGAGTGATTATATACATAGTGTTATACCAAGTCATTTGTTAAGAAGTAAATCTCTCCCTTAGTAATCTCCATCAATTTTAAAAGAGAAAGTTTCAATGGTATGATTGAAACTAAGCAATTCAATATATACAAGATAAAGCCAAACAAGGAGGAATGTTGCTGATTATGAACAATACATCATGGGCTCAACGGGACTGTATCCAAGTCCATCGAATGGCTTCAAAGTATATGCCAACACACAACATCCTTAAATCTTGCATAGAATTTGGTTATTGTCAATGGTGAAGTTGAGCTGTTCGGTGAAAAAGAAAACAGCAGTGCAAATATCTTTGTCCTCTGTAGCCCGACTGCGGTAAAACCAATGTACATTTTCAACGACAGTACAGTCAATAAATAATTGCATGCGTATTAATGACTACAATAAAATATCAAATATATTAGTTAATTATAAAAATCTCTTAACTGCACATATTACAAATTTATATAGTTGTCTTCCTTTTATATCTGCAATAAATTTAATAAAAAAGATTTCTTTACTGTTAGCATTTTATTTATAAAATAACAAATGAAATAAACATATGAATTCGATTTATAAACAAATAATTTCAATTTATTTAATTTTCTAATGCTAGTTAAATACCGACGTCTCCATAGCACAATGTTTTGTTGTTACATTAGCACACTGTTTCGATTCCTTTTTAACCACTTAAATCCTAACAGGGCAAATTGTCATATCCAGTAATAACCTGCAAAGGATTAATAAGTTGGTTTAAATCGAAGGTCAAAATGTATTATATTTACATTTAATGATTTTGTAGGCATGTAGGCAATTCATTTCTTAAAAAGAATGAATGGACATGTCGCCTAATTATAGATTTTTGAGTTTCGTCTAAGTGATCGTATATTGTTTCTCGAAGGCGTTTCTTAGGGGGCAAGCTGGGAATTTATCTTGTATTCATCTCTTTGGCATTGTTCTCCTACTATTCTTTTACTTAAACCAAGTCATGTTGCAGTCAACAGACGTTGACTTGCAATTTTCTTGCTACAATTGCACATATAAATTGTACGCCATTAGCCTCTGCCTGCTGCCAATATGTTTCCCTTGAGGGTTTTTCAATGGTCCTACAAGCGATGACGTTTACCCGTAGAACTGATACAGTGGGGTATGCGTACAATGTTGGCGGTGAACTTTTAACGCGTTGTGAGGAGTACATAGATTTTGGTATATTTTTTGATACTAAGCTAACATTCAACAAGCATATTGTAAGTATATGTCAACAGTCTCTTAAAACGTTAAGCTTTCTGTTTCGCAATACTAAACCTTTGAGTAGTGATGCCCGTGCTGCTGCATGTAATGTATTTGTTCGAGCGAGATTAGAATATGGTTCTATTGTGTGGATTCCGGGATATCGTGAATATATCAATTTAGATGAGATGGTACTGTGTAAATTTTTGAAAACCTTATATTTCCGTAAACACCGTGTTTTTCTTGCGACATGGCTATCTATATACTAATCTTCTAAAAGAATTTGCGTTTATTTCTTTGGCGGATCGTCGTGTTGTATCATAAATAATTTTTGCACATAGAATTGTAAACGGTGATTTACAAGTTCCTGATTTGCTATCCCTTTTGAATTTTTATATACCGAGACTTGATAATAGGAATAGTTTAGCTTTTTATCTTCCGCCACCATTCTCAATCACCACTTATGTCGATATGTAGCAGTGTTAATGTATATGCATCTAGATTTCATTTGTTTAACATTTCTATCAAAGCTTTGAGGCAACTTTTGTTAGAGCAGTTTTCTGTTGCTTAAGAAATTTTTGCATTTTCATTTGCTGTTTTTTTTTTTTTTGGTATTACACAATCACTCTTGTTTCATAGTAGTTATTTTACGATTATCCTGTAACAAGCTGTATGCTGTTGGGTAATAAATTATTATTATTATGATTTCGTCAATTACACTGCCCAACACAATTTTTGCTGCCTTATACATGAGATTTATATTTTAATAATTTGGGTGTGCTGAGTCCAAAAATCATATTAGTTTTTGCGCATAACAACAAAATTTAACTCTTATGTCACATTATGCTCTTTGAAGAATCAGTAATGTGACGGAACTGTTACTTAGGAACTGATAAGATATAAATAAAGTATAAAATTTTAGTAATTTATTTATTTAAATACAATATTAGTCACGAGCATAGTACCAAGATTTATTTTAATAATCATAAAGAAATCGGCAATGATACTTAGGACAAACGTTCGTTTGCTGCAGTTTCTGCGGTATATTTTAGTTTGCCAGTCGCTTTGAACACTCCAACAATAGTCGGCTATCATATGAGGATCTCATCTTGCTTGGTATCGAGCTTCGATAGTTTTTAAATCTAGATGAAATCTCACGCCATGTTCATCGGTTACAGCACCTAAATTTTCTAGAAACCTATCGAGACGACAAAGAAGGAAATGAAGCTGTATGTTCAAGGCATGATTTCACTATATATTCTTTAATTGGAGGCTTTTTATTTTCAAGAAAATTGCTTGCTACCATAGTGAATGAAATCCAGGCTTCTTTCTGAGCTTCGTTCGTATAGTTGATGAAATTTCGACCAGTCCTCTTGTAAATCTAGAGCTTAAACATATTGCTTCATAAGACCCAATTCGACGTGAAGAGGAGGAAAGGTTACATTTTCTCTGTTGACCAAAGTTTCACTTACAATATTCTTCTGAGATACACCTTGTATAATGACTCTGGTAAATACACTAGGGTGACAGAATAAAGTAGACACCAGGTAAACCGGTATAAATATGTAAACAGCTAAATTCTAAGAACGAATTAAGAACTTTCTCTTGTCATTAGGGTAGGGGTAGATGTATCGGAAGGAATTCGTCATAGTTTAGTATCGTTACAACTATGCCTCGCTTACATGATTCGAGTGATATTAGCGACTTCCCCCGGGGTCGCGTCGTTGGCCAGAGAGAACGCGGCCCTTCGCAACGTGAAATAAGTAAATTTTTAAATATTCTGTTGTCCACAGTTAACCGTGTGATTACCCAATTTAAACGCTAGGAGAAAACAAGGTTGGAGCCGAGACCAGGTCGTGCCGGACCTTCTGAAAGAAGTAGAAGGGTGCTTGTGCGCGAAGTGTTCAGAGAACCGCGAAAAAGTGGAGCTGAGCTTGCGGCAACTTCACAGAAAAGTCAGCGCACCGTTCTGCGATACCTCCACAGTGTGGGGATGTATAAAAGGGTGGCAAAGAAAAAACCTCTCCTTACGGCGTTTCAAAAACGGCGCCGAATGGCTTGGGCAATCGAAATGCGAACGAAGCCCGAAAGGTTTTGGCGGTCTGTCATTTTTTTTTAGACGAAAGCAGATACTGCCAATTCAGTGATAGTGGTCGTACGTGGGTATGGAGACGTTCGTCACAGCAACTGGACGACAAATTTTTACATCAGACGGTGAAATACGGCGGTGTGAACATCATGGTGTGGGGCGCGATATGGTATGGTGGAAGATCGCAATTAGTAATCTGCGACGGAAAAATCAATGCGGCAAAATATATCCAAATATTAACAGAAGGGCACTACCGATATTCGACAACGCCATTTTATCTAAGGAAGACGCCACTTTTATGGAGGATGGAGTACCCTGCCGCAAAGCAAGAACAACAACCACATGGAAAGTGGAACAGGGGATTCGGATTTTACCATGGCCAGGCCAATTACCAGACATGAATCCGATAGAGAATGTTTGGTACATAATCCAGAGAAATATGGCGAAACGACCCCGAAAACCCAGCAATAAGGAAGAACTCGTGGCAGCTGTTACAGAAGAGTGGTTAAATATTCCAGAAGACAGTATTAATCAATTAATAGATTCTATGCCACGACGACTCGCAGCACTTCACGCAAGTAAAGGTGGATCGACAAAATATTAGTCTAATTTAAAAATTTTCAAATATTTTGTATATATAACGAGAATAGTATCTTTTTTTTAATTAGTAGGTGTCTATTTTATTCTGTCACCCTAGTGTAAGTATTTTCTTAGTCAAAAGTACGGTCACTGTACACAAGTTTCACTGTAATTACTATTACTGGAAAAGAATGTATGAGTAGGTAAACATATTTATTAATTGGATCGTATTTTGTGCTATCCACAAATTCCCCCAGCAATTCTTCCTTAATAATTCCCTTCATCCCATTACAAGCTCGATTCTACCTTAATTAATCATCTTTAGAACTCCGTAACCTGTCCTGTGCTAATCCCCATTCTATACCAACCCCGTCTCCCTCCACTTTCTCACGCAAACCACAATGAGCGCATATTATAACCGATATATATATATATATATATATATATATATATGTATATATCTATGTATATATATATATGTATATATATATATATATATATATATATATATACATTGGTACGTATAATACAGAGGTACGGTCCTAAAACTGGGGAATTCAATCGAACTTAGACGATCCATCTTTTGGCATCCCCCAGCGGTATCCAACTATACGGATAGAGTAACTGTATTAATTATGTCATCTGCTATACGATAAGAACCGACATCTTCCGAAGTTAATTAACCATCAAGTCGAACTTTCCCCGATTGATGATGGGAACGAAAACTGCTGACGACGTCGTCTCAATGGGCGGCCCGGTAAGCGGATGGAGGAGCTACGGTAGAGGAAAGAAAGAGGGCGCGAGAGAAACGAAGAAAGGTAGCGACGTGCCACGGAATCGCTCAATTTGTCAAATGTTAATTACTCCGCGGAAAATTTAATGAGTCTGTTGTGAATGGGGAAGCAGTTCGCGTAAAAGGTAATAGGATATAACGGCTTGCGGGGTAGACTCTCTTAAAGATGATTGAAATTTCATTCCTATTTTGGTGGGAGAAGTTGAGGATAAGTTGCCTGTTTTGTAGTAAATTTTATTTTTACATAACATTGCTTGTTCTATAAGAGAAACTCCTCTCTCATAACATACCATATTAGCAATAACTAAAATTGATATCATATTTGGTATGACAAGATTGAGTAAAACTATTGTTAACTGATTCTTCATTTGAACTACAGGGAAGCTCCTAAATAGCCTCCATAAAAAATTGCTGTAAATACGAGAAAGTGGAATGTGAAGCTCATTAGAGTCCCTTCAGAATTTGGTGTTATTAATCGTTTAATAGATCTTTAGTTCGTTCGCATTACCTAACTCATGGGCTGAAAAGTCCCGGGCCTAACACATAGATGACGCTAGTTTTATTGCAGTCCCCTCTCTCTCACTTAGTACTAACCTTCAAAAGACAGCTGTTAAAATTTCATGATATTCTATTCATTAGTTTGTGAGTTATTGTGCTAAGAGTCACCCTACTTTTGTTATTTTCAAAACAATGGATCAAAAACAATTTCGTGTTTTAATTTTACATTGCTTCTTGATGGGAAAAAATACCGTTCAAGCGAAGCAATGGCTTGAAAAGTGTTATGGGGACTCCGCTCCATCAGAAAAAACAATAAAAAATTGGTTTGCTGACTTCAAACGTGGTCGTAGAGACACCGATGATGCAGAACGCAGTGGACGTCCAAATGAGGCGGTAACACCAGAAAACATCAAAAGAATCCACAAAATCGTTGAATAATCGAACAGTGAAGTTGCGTGAGTTAGCTGACATCGTAAAGATATCAAAAGAACGTATTGGCTTTATATTGCGTGAGCATTTGACTATGAGAAAGCTCTGTTCAAAGTGGGTGCCGCGTTTGCTCACTGTTAACCAAAAACAAGAACGTGTTGATGATTCTGAGCAGTGTTTGGCCATGTTTAAACGTAACAAACCGGAATTTTTGCGTCGACATATGACAATGGATAAAACATGGATCCATCACTTCACTCCGGAATCAAAACGATCGTCATCTTAGTCGACAGCAACTGGTGAACCTCGTCCAAAGCGGCCAAAAGCACAACAATCGGCTAGAAAGGTTATGGCCACGGTATTTTGGGATGTGCGTGGTGTAATATTCATCGACTATCTTGAGAAAGGAAATACCATCAACAGTGAATATTATATAGCGTTATTGGAACGTCTGAAGGCCGAAATTGCAAAGAAACGACCGCATATGGCAAAGAAAAAAAATGTTGTTTCATCAAGACAACGCACCGTGTCACAAGTCAATCGAAACAACGGCAAAACTACATGAATTGAACTTCGAATTGCTCCCACATCCACCGTATTCGCCAGATTTGACTCCCAGCGACTACTGGCTGTTCGCAGATCTCAAGAAAATACTCGCCGGTAAGAAATTTCGCATGAATGAAGAGGTTATCGCTGAAACTGAGGCCTATTTTGAGGCAAAAGATAAATCGTTTTACAAAAGTGGTATTGAAATGTTAGGGCGGCGCTGGAATGATTGCGTTGCTCTTGATGGAGATTACGTTGATGAATAAAGCTAATTTTGAACCAAAAAAACCGTGTTTTCTTTGTTAGGCCCGGGACTTTTCAGCCCATGTGTTAATGTCTGATTTACTTGGCATTTTCGTAATTGCAATGTTGCTGTCTCCAATCTTGCTTAATCTCTCAATATACCGCAGTATATTATATGTGCATTTTTATTATATACAATGTTCTTAAAACAATCGTAAAATCAAAACATTTGGTGGAAGTGAAAGATTTTTGGCTTCTTATCACAATTTAATGACTTCATAAAGAAAACTAAATTGAAGACCAATTAACCAACTGAAGGGCAAAATACGACAAGATAGACGAAATATAGACTATTACTCATTCGATACAGCTGAACAATCCAATGCACGAAGGCCATTCGGACAGTAAAGAACCTTTCCTTCTATAGAAACTTTTATAAGAAGTAATTAAATGAAACAGTATTTTGCATACAATTAGATACCTAAGCTAGTTGTCTACGCAGTCACCGTGATATTTGTCGTATCGTTTTATCAGCTTTTCTATGCCTTCTGCATACTCAGTTTCCGTCATCACTGTTTAACGGCTTCTTTAGGTTCATCATCACCTCCGTAGCGTTATCCACTCAAAGAATCTTTCAATTTAAGGAAATAAGAGTAAATCACTTGGGCTAAATCCGGACTGCATGGTGGATGTCGAAAAATTTCCCACCGAAACTACTGAAGCAAATCCTGTGTCACTCCCGGTTTATGCGGACGTGCATTATCGTGAAGGAGGATGACTTCACTATTTAGCATTCCACATCGATTATTTTAAAATAGCGCGGCAAAGTCGTTGAAGCGTTTGACGGTGCGCAACTGCATTTATGGTCTCACTTCTGGGTATATAATCGATGGGCAGGACACCGTTACGATCCCAAAACATCGCAGCCATAATCTTTAGGTGCTCGAAATTAGTTGCGCGTTTTTCGGTTTCATTGGGGTGTGAAATATGATATTCAAGTCTCATCACCTGTAACAATGTGATTCAAGAGTTCACCATCCTTGTCGTAGCAATTGAGAAATATCAGTGCAGTTGCTATTCGTTTGGTTTTGTGTTCGTCTCACAAAATTCGTCACTTTATTGTAGTCCATTAACAATTCCGTACAACACTGTTCTTGAAATTTCTGGAAAAGGGAGTGCAGTTTATTAATTGTGAAACATCTATTTTCTTGGGTTTTTGTTTCAATCCTAGCTTTAAGTTCGTCAGTGACCACTGAGGGCCGGCCCGAGCGATCTTCATCGAAACATTCTTCTGTCCGTCATTAAACAGGATATGATTACCGTAAACCTTGTTATCTGTTTATAAATTTCGATGAGTTGGACTATTTGTGCCTTTGAAAAGCAGATAATACTGTGCATCTCACGCTTGGCGATTTTGTCACACATTTTAAAGTCGTACAGCTAAGCAGTAGTCAGCCATTCACCGGTATAGCAGTAAACTCCGCTCACACAAATTAATTAATTATGCGGAACGCAGCGTTTCGAGAGCACGTGGGCTCTCATTGTTCACCGTGTTACCGACTGAAAGTGAAAACTGTATCACACATGCAAATTATTTTCTACGCGGGCTCTAAAATTTCTAAAACATACGACTATTTACAATCTACTTGGTGGTCTAATGTCTTTTTCGGGAAAGGATGGACCGAAAGCGAACCGCATCTTTAACAGGGCCTATGGTAATAGATCCATCAAACTCGAGTGTGCAATTGGGGGTGGTTTTCTGTTGAATAAGTTTCCGCTCTTTTTCATACATATCGTTTCGTACGCGTCTAATTCTCTATACGAGTTCACGTTTTTAAGCAGTGTCAGATTTTTTAAATCAATCTTATGTCCGGATTTTACCATATGCTCTGTTACGGTTGATAGTTCAGGTTTGTCGAAACAATAGTGTCTAATATGTTCTTTAAACCTCGTTTCGATACTCCTTTTTGTTTGTCCAATATAAACTTTCTCACAATCATTGCATGCGATTTGGTATATTCCAGAGAGATTCTTTAAGTTGTTTTTTGACACAAAAGACACGTTCATATCTAGTTGTAGGAAAATTTTACTTAACTCTTTTACTGTTGGGTGGAAAGGAAGAGTTATAAATTTCTTATTACCGGTGTTTGTTGATGTCAAAGTCGTGGAATTTCTGATGTATTGTTTGTATTGGACCTTCCTTAAAATACGGTCGACATCCATAGAAGAGAAACCATTGTACCTCGCTACATCTTTGATATACTTTAATTTTTTGTCGTACCTGCTCTTGTTTAGCGGAAATCTGACGAGTCTATTGACCAGAAAACTAATCGCGGACATATTTTGTTGTTCGCAATGGTGCGAATCAACCGTGATGAATCTGTTGGAATTAGTTTCTTTTCTGTAGATGTCTATTTCTAATTTATTGTTGTTGCGTATGACTAGAGTATCTAGAAACGGAAGGCGATTGTTCACTTCTTCTTCAATAGTAAACTTGATCGTGGTAAATTTTGAGTTCAGTTCTGCTAGAAAATCCTGTATGTTTCCTTTGTTGGTATCAAACACCGCGAAAATATTATATACATACCTAAGCCAAATTCTCGGGAAATATTTGGTTTCTTTTCTCAGGCTCGTTTCAAATTTGCTCATGAAAAGGTTCGCAATAAAAGGAGATAAAGGATTACCCATTGCCGTGCGTTCCACCTGTTCGAACCATTTTCCGCCTATTTGAAAACAATTTTGTGACATGTATAATTTAGTTAACCTTTTATATTCCGCGGTTTTCACGTCATCTACGTTATTTAATTTCAAAAATTCAACCAAATACTCCACAATTTCTGGAATTGGTACGCTTGGGAAAAGTGAACAAACGTCGAATGATACAAGGATATCCCCATCTTTTAATTCAGTCTTTTCAATTTTATTTACAAAATCTACGGAGTTTTCTACACATAGGTTATCTACTTTATGGGGCAAGTTCTTATATTCATTCACTAGCCATTTGGACAATTTGTATGTTGGAAAATCAATGCCGGATACTATAGGTCTCACGGAGCCTGCGTAGAAAATAATTTGCATGCGTGATACAGTTTTTACTTTCAGTCGGTAACACGGTTGACAATGAGAGCCCACGTGCTCTCGAAACGCTGCGTTCCGCATAATTAATGAATTTGTGTGAGTGGAGTTTACTGCTATACCTGTGAATTGTACATCCACACAGTCCTTGCAATCGTCATTAGTAGTCAGCCATATTGGATCGTAGCTGCCGCTAAACTAAAGCGGATGAGAGCGAAGGTTCCTGGTTGCGATGGGCGGTTCTTTACTTTTCGAATCGCCCTCGTAGTTCATGCCAAAAGATAAGCGAGGTAGAAAAAAAGTATACAAACAAAAAGGGACGTACATATTTCAGATGATAATTAGCTTCTCGGAGCTAACATAAAGTAAGAGACGATAGAAATAGCACTAAATGTAAATCATCTGACAAAAGAAAATCTAGCTGTTCATGACAGACTTATTTTGTAGCTTGTATGTACATTGAAAAGCTCTCCTGCGGTTCGATTTTAAAAATAAAGCGTTGCCAATTTTATTTATTAATGGATGCTCTAACATATTGCACCTAAATTTGATTGTAAATATATTATCATTTGTTTCTGAGAAAGCCAAAATTGTTCGTGTAAGTTAAGACGGCAAATAAAGGAGCTTAAAGAATAAATTATTCACCCCAAAACACCAACGAGTGCAGCTGCTACGTTTCATCAAATTATCAATAACGCTTCTATTTTTAACCCAAATCGGTACGTTCCCTTGGCTACGTCTCCAGCCATTAGAGGTATTACAGAAACGAAAAGCGCCCCCTCGCGAGAACCGCCTCAGGAACAACTTGTCGACACGCCATTGTGCCATTATAACGCATTAAATAATCATAAAGGGTGCTCGCAAAAGAAAACGCATATCATTTTCCAACAGACGTCATTAAACCCCGGGAAAGCGAGTTTCCTCTTGCACCGCTCCACCTCCACCGTCCCCCTCCATTTCATGAAAGCGCCGGTTTGGCTGGTGCTTATATCCTTTCTATATAAGCACCTCTCTTCGCTTTCTTCGGGGTGTTTCATGAAAGGACGGAAAGAAATACGAAACCAGAGACTCAGGTGCTTTTATATAAATATCTTTCGCTTACCCTCAACTCACACCCTTTCCTTTTCTTTCACCTTGCTCTTGTACAGGAATAAGAGTTACGATAGGGTGGAGGAGCGTATAAGCACCGTGCATATTCATTAAATTCATATTAGATTTGACTATGTGAGTATGTAAGTTGCTGATTTGCTGTTCGTTCCTTTTGGAAGTGCCTTTATGCGTTTGAGGGTGGAATATGAAGGTAATTACTCGGATACGTGCTCCTGTAATTTATTTGTAATTTCAGGCATATTCGACGTATCGTTTGCCTCGAATATTAGGTTGGTTTCCTTATGTAATGACTTGTATCTAATGACTGGGGCTTTGACCAGCGCGGCACTAAAAACATTTGCATGTAATGGCATCACTGTCACGAAATATTGTTGATGTAGATACAGTGGTGGACATAAAAATAGATACAATGTCAGTATTTAGGAAAATATTGTACAGTAAAATAACAGAAAACAACATTGGGTTCTAAAAATGCATATAGTCTTTATTTAGTAATAGAGAACATAAGTATAAACTGAATGGATACTTAGCAAAGATTTAACTACCATAAAAAGAAAACGACAAATCCTGCTTGGACAAAGTAATAGGTACAAGTAATAAAAATGTTGCAATAAATACAGCACGTACTTCAAACTGGTTGGTCAGTATGTGGTATTGTAGGGTATGCTTAGTACTTGTATGGCCGTTCTTTCGTATTATATCACGACTCCTGTTAGGCAGAGAATTTACTAACTGCTGGCATGTTGTACGAGGGGAGGTCCAGAAGTTCGTGGAATGGAGAGGATGGAGTGGGGATAAGGGCGCTCGCTAGGTGTCATTCTGATTGGTGACTCATCATTAGTATATAACTTAAATTGCAGCCCTATAGCGTCAGTCGTTTACGAATAGTTGAATGCTAAACAAGTCAATCCGGAAGAAAATTGGAATTATGGAGGAAATTGAACACCGTGCTGTGATAGAGTTCCTTACAAAGCAAGGAAAGAACGCTCAAACAATATTGAATGAAATGGAAACCGTTTATGGGGAACAGTGCCCTAGTAAATGAATGATTTATAAGTGGCATGGTCTTTTTAAACATTATCGGGAGTCGATTCAAGACGACCCCCGCTCAGGACGGCCAGTTGAGGCCACCAAATCAGACATCGTCGAAAAAGTGCAAAAATTTCTACTGCAAGACGCCCGTTTGAAGAAGAAACAATTATCTGCATTAGTTGGGTATCGGATACCACCATTTTGCGTATACTACATGACCACCTGGGTATGACAAAAGTCAGTGCACGATGGGAACCGAGAATGCTCACACCGCTGCAGAAACAGCAACGCGTCTGTGCGTCGAAACAATTTTTTGAGCTGTGTGGAGACAAACCTGCACAGATTTTGTAGCGGATTGTTACCGGAGATGAAACATGGGTTCATCACTTTGAGCCTGAGTCCAAACAGGAGTCCATGCAATGGCATAAAAAGGGGACACCACCGCTAAAGAAATTCAAAGTGTCAGAATCGGCTGGAAAGTTGATGGCTACTGTTTTTTGGGATTGTGAGGGGATATTATTGATTGATTACAAAGGAAAAGGTAGGAGCATAACAGGAGAATATTACGCAGCGATATTAGAAACATTAAAGGAAGCCATCAAGGAAAAACGTCGAGGAAAATTGACCAAGGGTGTGTTGCTCTTGCAAAACAATGCGCCGGTTCACAAGAGCAAAGTTGCAATGGCTGCTCTGCACAAGCATGACCTTCAATCAATAGTCCATCCACCGTACAGTCCAGACCTGGCACCTAGTGATTTTTATTTGTTCCCCAATTTAAAAAGAGACTTACGTGGAAGAAAGTTTTCCGACGACAATGAGGTAAAGGAGGTAATTTTGGCCCATTTCGAGGCGAAAGATAAAAAATATTTTTATGATGGTTTAGAGAAAATAATTCATAGATCTAATAAATGTATTATGCTTAAGGGTGATTACATTGAAAAGGAAAACTAGATTTATTCTTTTATTTTATTTAAAACCCTTTCATTCCACGAACTTCTGGACCTCCCCTCGTAAGTGGTATAGTGTTACGTTCTCCTGAAGAACAGTGCCGCTGTAGCCTATTAAAATAAAATTCGACATATTTTATAAAGAGAAAATAAATAAACGATAAAAAATGAAAATAAGGTAATATTAGTGCTAACCCAAACCGTTGCAAAGAAGATAAAAACATATAAAATAGATAAGATGGTAAACAATGGATAAAACAAAATATATTTCCTTAGAAACTTAAACTTCTTCTACAAAACACATTCACAATGTTAAATTTTTAACAAAAATTTTAATGGTGTTGTTGCTATAAAAACGAGAGACTTTGTTACTGACAAGCATAAAATAGAAATTTGCTCGGTAGAGTTAAATTGGGCATCAAAAGGGACGCGTAGGTCATTTATTTTTCTTTTTTTAGGGATGATGTCAGTTTTTATATCCAGCATTGTGCCACGTTCAGAGAAATTTTGTTTAGGGTGTACCATTCATCAATTAGTATAAGGTTAAGTTGCAAACTAATGTAATCTATAAAAGTAGTAACAGCAAAAATAAAATTCGTGCGACCTTCATAAAGAATTAAATATCAAGAACGAAATATCACAACCATTCTATTGACAAAATCTCCTGCATTAATCATAACAATTACCTGCTGTCATTTCATTTGCCCGTTTCCTTACACGTTGTAATGTGAAACTCTCCTGTCACCTTCTTACGTCTTTCGCTTTTCTTTTTTAAAGGAAGCTCTTTTTTTCTTTCGGAGCGCTCAATTTTCAATCTAGAAGAATCCCTACTAACTCCTGCACACAATACGACGAAAAAAGATCACGAGATCACTTCGGCGAAGCAAGTAGGACGCATATTGGAATGGGAGGGAAAATGTTGGAACAGTTGCGCACGACCCGACAGGGCGACAACTTCGAAACTAACAATATCGCCAACTTTCCATCCGAACATAAGGAGTCCCGGGATGGAAATTAAAGGTATTTTCTTTCGATTGCCACCAGCTTCTCCCCGAGTCGTTTTCCCCCGTTCGGTATCCAACCGATCTCCCAATCGCTTCGAATTGGAATAAAGTTTTCAATTAAAGTTCAAAAGTTTCTTTTCAACGTCTTTTTATTATTCGCCGTCTGAATATGTGTTTGTATAAATCGAAGGCAAGTTGAGGGATCAGAATGGAGAAGAAATGAAGCTAATTAGCGCAGTAATCGGGAAATGTTTGTGGTGGATATCTAACTTGCAGTTTCCCAATCTCACAACGTTTCAGGTTACCCTCGCACTATGGAATGGCGAAACGAAAGAGGTTTCTAAAGTATCTCTACTTTCGAATGGATAATGTGGATCTTAAAAGAGGTATCGAATATTATAGGTTACTTGTGGACTTCTATTCCTTGCTAATAATGTAGCGTTTCTTTGCGAGATCCTGAAAAGCAATCTCGACGCACCAACTCATCTAACGCAAATAAACTTTACAGTACCCGCTCTACTATCTCGTCTCTATAATATATTTCAAGTACCTATAGCTCATACCAACTGTTACGTTCTCCTAGTTTGAAGAACATTGCCGCTGTAGCCTGCTCGTAAATTCCTGAATTACTTGATCAATACTTGCAGTGTATGTTTGCTTATTTACTAGGTTGAAGGTTGTACATACGCAAAAAATATATTTAAAAATAAAATGTGTACACCGTTTCCACTCTTGCCTATGTACAGTTACGATGTACACTACCGCTCAAAAGTGTTTAGGCACTCTCACTGACAGCAAAAATGTATAAAAGCTCAGCAAAAATGGTAATAATATTTATTTCTTATGTACAGATACACGTATTTGAATAAAAAAATATTAAATAAATTAAAAACGTTTAATTTAAATTTTGCATTCATCTATGTGACCTCCTCTTGATTTAATAATTGCAGCACACGATCGAGGCATTCTCGCAAAAAGTTTTGCCAGAGTTTCTTGTGTTATTAAGGTCCAACTCGATTGCAATATGTTCCACACGTCAGTAGGTGATGTCGGAGCCGATTTCCGTACCTCCCGATCTAGTTCTTCCCATAGTAACTCGATTGGATTCAAATCGGGGCTCTGGGGAGGCCATTCCATAATTTTGAGAGTTCTTTCCTCTTCTAAATGGCGCAAATAGTCTTCACATAATTTAGAGGAATATTTTGGGTCATTATCTGGCTAGAAGATAAAATTTTCACCCAAAAGTCGAATTCCGGAAGGTATTGCGTAGTTCTCCAAAATTTCGCGGTAGCCTTCTTTTTTTAATATACCGTCAATTTTCACAATGTAGGGGACATTAGTGCCAGCAAAACAGCCCCAAATGATGATAGAACCTCCACCATGTTTCACGGTAGCAGCAATACACTCTTCTCTGGCACGTTCATCCACAGATCTTCTTACGAATATGCGTCTTCGGGTTCCGAACAGCTCAAATTTAGACTCATCCGTCCACTGTTCTATGGTCCAGTGTTGGTGTTCACGAGCCCATTTAAGTTGCTTTTGCTTGTTTTGTTTGCGTAGTAATGGCTTTTTCATCACAATACGTTCATGGAGCCCGGCCTTTTGTAGGCGACGTTTGACTGTAGAAACACTGACCAGTTTTTGGCGACCAACATTTAATTCTGCGGTGATTTCCAGGGTTGTTTTGTGTCTATTTAACTTGCTGATAACCACTATTCTGCGATCATCTGCAGACGTTGTCGCTTTTGGCCTTCCAGTCCGTCTTTTATTAAGAAAACTGCCAGTTTCCCGATATTTTTTTACGTTATAGTCAACCCTAACGCGGTGTATTTTCATTTTTTTGGTAATTTGTCGATTACTTATGCCACTTTTATGGTAAGCTATTATAAGCGCACGTGTTTCCGTACTAATTTCTCTTCGCGGAGGCATTTTAAAAAATTGTCACACGATATTTCACTCACGACGTGAATAGAGTAAATACCACTCTGCAACTGACCATAGGTTACAGATTTCGTTATAATCTTCTAGTAAAGTAATTTAAACATTATTACCTACAATCTAACAGATGACTAAATTTACCCAGTAAATTCAGAGGGATTGTTATTGTAATTGCACCGCAATAAACAGTTTATGGTAATCCGACGAAGTGCAGGTAAATGATAGTAAACCTTATGCGATATAATGGGTGTTTATCTTACTGAACTACATGTTAAATACGTATTTCATTTTATTATAATGTTTTTTTGGTAAACATAATACTATATAAATAATCCATGAAAACAGGTTGCCTAAACACTTTTGAGCGGTAGTGTACGTAAGGTATATAATATTCGCAATAATTGAAGTTATTCTAGCTCTCTTATACATATAATATACATTAGCGGATGTATATGAATGCTTTTCCTTTGGTTTTGTAATATAAGGTACCGCCGCAGCGTGTACATTACCAATGCTATGTTTAAGTTCTTATATGCTTCCGCAGAAGCTTTGTTGAAGGCATGCACTAATGCTTCTATATGTATGCATGCACCCCTACCTTTGTATAGGGAAGCCAACCCTATTTAGTTGTTAGTTTGATAAGCGTACCTCGGTGCTGTCCTTATTTATATTCTTTCTTGCTTTGAATTTGCGTAAGGGACTTGGCCCTGTTTCATTGGCTGGTGTTTGTACTCGAACCAAACACTTTCATTATTTACACTCTTATAGAGGAACCCACCATATCTTTTAGAGCCTGAACGCCTGGTTGAGAGCGACAGTAGCGATAACATCCGATCTCAAAACAAAAGTGTATATTGTCACAGCTACCCAGGCGTTCTCCTAAGAAATAATACGCTATGTGCAATCTAGCTCTTCTCGAGAAAGGCAAAAGCAATGTTAAGTCCTTAACACTAACATTTTGCTTAAGCGCCTATTAGCCACATGATAAGGAACGCAAATAAACGGGATCTTGAACCATTTTTGCGAGTCCCCCGCTTTTCCTTGTTTCTTTGCACTGTTACATTATACATTTTCAGTATATTTTTTATTTTCTCTTTATTTATTGCAAATATGATTATAGGTAACATATATCGCATTTTTAAATTTTAAATAAGAATTTTGTAAATTTGTCCTGTGACCTTTTGGCTGTTGGGCAATAAAGGAATATTATTTTTACACTTCACTGTTGTTACTTTATAATTTCCTAACCAAATAGACAGACAGCGTTTACTAAATATTGTCATTGTTAATTCGTGTCAGTGTTAATTCGTAATCTTTTAATCGAATAACGTTACAGTGACACTTACCGTTTCACGTAGCGAAGTAATACTAAACTAAGCATTCGCAACGGAATCTTCTTTCCCCTTAAACTCGAAACTTTCAGCCAACAACATCCATGAACGCGATAATAAAAGAAACAAAAAGAAGGGTCCTAACGCACTTGGAGGAAATTTACTTGACTAGATAATTGTGCAAAGTTAATCTCGCTCACTTCTCAAAACTTGTATGCACAATATACGTTTACTTAGTTTGCCTAATGTTAGAAGAACGAATAGGAACTTCACTTGCCTTACTCGTCAACGAAAACTGTACGCATCCGGGACTATTTCACTCGACATACTACTATAATACTAATAACAAACTTCCTATATCGCCTTAAAAGTTATGTTTATTTTGTACGGGGATGGGTTCCCCTTAGGGTGGTAAAGTTTTCGAAACTATCTAATTAGTTTTATGAAGTTCGAGTTGGATGGGAATATTACATGTAACTTCAACCTAAGATACACATATATCGATCTGAAACTTGCAGAAAACTTTATACGAAGGTAGTACACTGAATGTAACTAATTACGACGGTAGCTTGGAGAATACTTCGGAGCTAAATGGAATTTGCGTGAGCGTCATCAACTAGAGGTTCTGTATTAGGTTATAGCAGATGCGAAAGAAAAATACACATGGATCGTTAGAGCAATTTATTGATTTTAGTTCAGAAGAAATTCTAGTGGATGAGGGAGTATTATAATACGCTAGGGTGACAGGATAAAATAGACACCTACTAATTTAAAAAAAAAGATTCTATTCTCGTTATATATACAAAATATTTTAAAATTTTTAAATTAGACTAATATTTTGTCGATCTACCTTTACTTGCGTGAAGTGCTGCGAGTCGTCGTGGCATAGAATCTATTAAATGATTAATGGTGTCTTCTGGAATATTTAACCACTCTTCTGTAACAGCTGCCACGAGTTCTTCCTTATTGCTGGATTTTCGGGATCGTATCGCCATATTCGCCTGGATTATGTGCCAAACATTCTCTATCGGATTCATGTCTGGTGATTGTCCTGGCCATGGTAAAATCCGAATCCCCTGTTCCTCTTTCCATGTGGTTGTTGTTCTTGCTTTGTGGCAGGGTGCTCCATCCTCCATAAAAGTGGCGTCTTCTTTAGATAAAATTGCGTTGTCGAATATCGGTAGTAGTCCTTTTGTTAATATTTGGATATATTTTGCCGCATTTATATTTCCGTCGCAGATTACTAATAGCGATCTTCCACCATACCATATCGCGCCCCACACTACGATGTTCACACCGCCGTATTTCATCGTCTGATACAAAAATTTGTCGTCCAGTTGCTGTGACGAACGTCTCCATACCTACGTACGACCACTATCACTGAATTGGCAGTATCTGCTTTCGTCTGACAGACCGCCAAAGCTCTTCGGGCTTCGTTCGCATTTCGATTGCCCAAGCCATTCGGCGCCGTTTTTGAAACGCCGTAGGGAGAGGTTTTTTTCTTTGCCACCCTTTTATACATCCCCACACTGTGGAGGTATCGCAGAACGGTGCGCTGACTTTTCTGTGAAGTTGCCGCAAGCTCAGCTGTACTTTTTCGCGGTTCTCTTAACACTTCGCGCAGAAGCACCCTTTTACTTCTTTCAGAAGGTCCGGCACGACCTGGTCTCGGCTCCACTGTTTTTTTTCCTTTGCGTTTAAATTGTGTAATCACACGGTTAACTGTGGACAACGGAATATTTAAAAATTTACTTATTTCACGTTGCGAAGCGCCGCGTTCACTCGGGCCAACGATGCGACACCCCGGGTGAAGTCGCTAATATCACTCGAATCATGTAAGCGAGGCATAGTTGTAACGATACTAAACTATCACGAATTCCTTCCGATATATCTACCCCTACCCTAATGACAAGAGAAAGCTCTTAATTCATATTTATACCGCTTTACCTGATGTCTATTTCATTCTGTCACCCTAGTGTATTACATGAAGCTGCGTTTAAGGTGCAATGTGGGAATTTCGAATTTCAGCAGTATAGAATTGACAAAGTGTGTTCCAGTTCGAATTGCTATTGTATTCAATTTTTAACTCAAACTATTTTTAATGTCACCTAATTCCTAATCTGTAAGATGAATTAATTATTAATACACTATACTTATGTAGGAGCAGTAAGGTGGAAAGATATATTGACACAGAGTCATTAATTAATTTTACAAGGAAGACTTTAAAAATGCAATGATTTTAATACCTATCTGAAAAATTATTTAATCGTAATTATTTATTTTCTGAAGCTACTGAATTTTTAGATAATTTCGAAAATCTCCAATATTATTATGGAATTGCATCATGTTATTTGTGTGGGTGTTACAATTACATATATTACTTACCTTAGCGCGATTCTACATATACAATGCGTAATGTACATACATATTAAAATAAAATTGGATATATTCTGTGAAATCATCACCTGCGTTTGACTATATCATAAGAAACTGCACCAATAGTTGCCGTAATGTCTTTATGAATTTGGGTTGGCATCATGCCCTCTTTCTGGAAGTATTTTATTACGGCTCTTTAATCCATTTCTATGAACAGTCACAACACACAATTCAAGAATTATGTACATATGATCTACAAACTACCTACTGCGTTTTAAACGTGAATGAAGTATAATTGACAAAAACATTTATCAAACAACCAATTAGAAACAGCGTGAGGAGTGAGACATCAGGATCTGCCCTCGTATATCCAAACTCGTAAAACGCGCTGGACCGTAAAAAGTCAAATGTCGTACCGAATTTCTCGCAGTTTAAAATTGACTTGAACGAAAAAAAAATAAACCTTGACTTTGTTAGTGTCAGTAGATGAGAGGTTAACAATCAACTACGAATGAACAAAATTCTTTATCACTTTTAATTCCACCTGTAATCCTTCACCTAACAGATCAATTTCGACCAGATAACATTTATTAACGGAACGATAACTCGACCAATTTAACGGCGATACGGGATAGCGACCGCCGCGTTTAAATCCGCTAGGCGATATTGGTAAATTTAACCTCTGAATTAGATACGTATATCTATGGTCGTAAAACTATACCCGCGCAACTCGCATTTGTGTCAAAAGCAAAACGCGATTTCCAGCCACGCGAAAGTGACGTATTTCATTACGAATTATATAGGTTGCTTATCGTTCGGAATTTAAAGCGAGTTTATTGGAACGGATCGTTGGCGATCGACGCTTTATGAACGCCGTAAATTTCGCCAATCGTTCAAAAGGCACGACGTACGGTACATAATTAAAATCAACACGCCTGAAATGGTAATTTATTTAGTGTAAAACGGTCTCTTTTCAATCGAAATTTACGAACGTTGAGAAAGGGAAGGATTTCCTGGATGCTTGATTCTTTACTTTCGAATAATTTTGGAGAGGAGAAGAAAAGCAGCACCGTGCAGATTCCCGTAAGCTTTTGAAAACTCATTGATATTTCCAGTTATACAAATATGCCGCTGATTTTTGTAATAACAAATAATACAGTAAACGCTCGCTCATGTAAATACCTGGTAGTGGAAAGGTCGCGGACATGTAAACAGAAAATTGTTACTATAACACATGGGTTGGAAAGTCCCGGGCCTAACAAAGAAAACACGGTTTTTTTGGTTCAAAATTAGCTTTATTCATCAACGTCATCTCCATCAAGAGCAACGCAATCATTCCAGCGCCGCTCTAACATTTCAATACCACTTTTGTAGAACGATTTATCTTTTGCCTCAAAATAGGCCTCAGTTTCAGTGATAACCTCTTCATTCGTGCGAAATTTCTTACCGGCGAGCATTTTTTTGAGGTCTGCGAACAGCCAGTAGTCGCTGGGAGCCAAATCTGGCGAATACGGTGGATGTGGGAGCAATTCGAACTTCAATTCATGTAGTGACGCGGTGCGTTGTCTTGATGAAACAAAATTCTTTTCTTTGCCATATGCGGTCGTTTCTTTGCAATTTCGGCCTTCAAACGCTCCAATAACGCTATATAATATTCACTGTTGATGGTATTTTCTTTCTCTAGATAGTCGATGAATATTACACCACGCACATCCCAAAATACCGAGGCCATAACCTTTCCAGCCGATTGTTGTGCTTTCGGGCGCTTTGGACGAGGTTCACCAGTTGCTGTCCACTCAGATGGCGATCGTTTTGATTCCGGAGTGAAGTGATGGATACATGTTTCATCCATTGTCACATATCGACGCAAAAATTCCGGCTTGATACGTTTAAACATGGCCAAACACTGCTCAGAATCATCAACACGTTCTTGTTTTTGGTCAACAGTGAGCAAACGCGGCACCCACTTGGAACAGAGTTTTCTCATAGTCAAATACTCATGCAATATAAAGCCAATACGTTCTTTTGATATCCTTACGATGTCAGCTAACTCGCGCAATTTCACTTTTCGATCATTCAAAGCGATTTCGTGGATTTTTTTGATGTTTTCTGGTGTTACCGCCTCATTTGGACGTCCACTGCGTTCTGCATCATCGGTGTCTCTACGACCACGTTTGAAGTCAGAAAACCAACGTTTTATTGTTGTTTCTGATGGAGCGAAGTCCCGATAACACTTTTCAAGCCATTGCTTCGCTTGAACGGTATTTTTTTCCCATCAAGAAGCAGTGAACAATTAAAACACGAAATTGTTTTTGATCCATTGTTTTGAAAATAACAAAAGTAGCAAGACTCTTAGCACAATAACTCACAAACTAATGAATAGAATATCATGAAATTTCAACAGCTGTCTTTTGAAGGTTAGTACTAACTGAGAGAAAGGTGACTGCAATAAAACTAGCATCATCTATGTGTTAGGCCCGGGACCTTTCAGCCCATGTGTTAGGTATACAAGGTGAGTATAGTGAGAATATTCCCAGAAATAACCTATTATTAAATAACGACAGTGTCAAAGTCACAGATGTCGAAGTTGTCTCTCCAGAGCAAAACTGAAACATTATTTTTCAAACTAAGTATAGTTATTGAAATTCTTCAAAGTTACCTCAAGTAAAAAGTGTCTCAGGTGATATTTAACGAAAGTTGAGGCAATTTCAGTTGCTCGGAGTCTGTGTCACATAATCGCGTGATAAATTTATTTATTTTTCATGAAAGTGTTTTGTAATCTCTCGTAAACTTCCAAACTCAGTATCCTGATGCTTTAAAATTCTTTATACTAATGTTTGTGTTAGCTTGCAGTATCTATCTATGGACGTCCTGATCATTAATAATGACACCTGAATCAATACTATTTGAAAGTTTATTATTATTAGTGTTTATTAAAATAATGCTTCACACTATTTAAGATTCCAAGTTCAACTAAAAAAAACATATGAAAATGTGTTTCTTTGTTTCTCTCTACTCAAACTGCAATGAAACTTTTAGTGTAAAATTCATTCGCAAACAACGGAACTGAGTCTTCGCAGCAGCAGTCCTTTCAATTATTTCCAAGACACATTTCAGCTCCCTTCTTTGCTCTTACATATATTTGTGGAACGTACGTTTTTTGGAGAATTGACTATTTCATTAGGAATTCAATTATTCTTTATTTTGGCAAAAATTGCGATACAACGATACATTTATAGTATTGAACTATACAAAGTGCATTCCCGCCAGGAAACTTGAATCTTCCCTTCTTCTGGCATAAGCCATAGGATGGTTATTCTTTGAGTCTAAAATAATGCAAGTTTTAGCATCTCTATTACCTTGAATATATTCGATAGCTTCAGCAATGGTTTCTGTTTATGTATAGACCTTTTAGAAGGTTGTATTATAAGATAATATTGCTTTAATTTGTAATTCAAGTAGGGTAATCTGAAGTCTTGGGCTCCCTTCATATCCATAACCATTACTTTGAGCATTTTCTTTGTTTGCTAATTTTAGAATTTAATTAGGATTTCACTTAAAACAACTGCATTAATAACTAGTTGAAATTGAAATTGAATTAATACCAGTTAGAGGAACAAATTCTGACGATGTTCTTTATCTAATATTGTATTCAAACGTCTGCTCCTCTTCACCTCTTCTTCCCAATCCTCCAGACATTACCATCACTAAAATAACACCAACACGCCCACCCCTTAACCGATCAACACTGATCAGCCGATAAATTCCGCTAGGGGGCGTCGTAGTCTGTCGAACCTCAACGAAAACACCGATCGAACTCGGATGATATTAGAACCCTTATTAACCCTCGTTAATTCGATAGGTGGCGCTATCGGCGCCGCCAAAAAAAAGAAGGAAAAGAGATAACAGAATACATCAAGAGGGGTGATTTACCGACGTTCAATTATTGAAAATTAATGTCAAATCTATTCTAGGCAATTTCATTTCGTAATGTTGATATTGACGATGGGCGTTCGCGATGTTGATAGGCTTTTTATCGGCCCGATATGGCGCGTTTGAATGCATAATTTTGTGGTGCTTTCACGTAATTAATGAATGATTAATAATGAAGCAATATGACGTGGAATTGGGGTAATTGCGGGACGATATGTGGTGCTTGTTATTGTTTAAATGCATATTACTTGAATTTGTACGACGAAATTAGTTGAGTAAGTGGAACGACATCCCATAACCTAAAAACCATGTCAAAATGTTATTGAAAGTGTTGGTAACTGAAGGGATCTCACTCACGATAGATTATGTCTCATTACTAACCTCTCAACTTTTGTACTAACATTTGAAATAAGAATACTGCTACATTTTAAATCCATAAATGCTGACTAGATCTTTGGGCTTGTTCTCATCGTTGTTGGGGTCTTACGTCTTTAACTGGTGTACACTTGATAAGTTTCCTTTATGAAAGAAGGAGCAACTTATCTAAAGAATTGTGGAATGGTAGCATTTTATGGATAATCTCATTACTCTTCACAGGTATAGCAGTAAACTCCACTCACACAAATTAATTAATTATGCGGAACGCAGCGTTTCGGGAGCACGTGGGCTCCCATTGTCAACCGTGTTACCGACTGACCAGTGGTTGACAATGGGAGCCCACGTGCTCCCGAAACGCTGCGTTCCGCATAATTAATTAATTTGTGTGAGTGGAGTTTACTGCTATACCTGTGAATTGTACATCCACACAGTCCTTGCAATCGTCATTTGAATCTCATTACTGTTTTAATTTTATTTATTTATAAAGATCAAGAAGGTAGAATTCGAAGTGAAACTCAACGACGATGTGCTTCGACTATTCCTTGGTCCCCGGTATGTAGTGGTGGATCGAAGTCGTATCCACGGTTACGAAACGCATGAAAAAATCCCTTGGATTACGTTGGGTCCTGATCAGACGCTCTTTCGAAACGGTCACCCGATTTCGTTTTTGCTCCGAAAGCATTTTCATACCCAAAATTTCATGTGGGATATGGCCAACGCGTTCTTCTGAGATGCCCATTGTCTCCGCTATCTCTTTCAACTTCAGTCGGCGATCGGCCAACACGACGTCGTGAATCTTGTCGACCATGTCATCGTTGGTAGCGGTTTTTGGGCGTCCACCATGTAGTCCGTCACCTGTGCTTGTGCGGCCACGTTTGAACTCGCTCACCTAAAAGCTGATGGTCGGGAATGATGGAGTATACCCGCTTTCTGTGACCGTTTCATCACTGCGCGAAATTCGATTTTATCCATTTTTGCGAAACTGCCTGACTTAGTACACAAAATACATTCTTAATTAACAACTATTGACAGCGGACGTCTGACATTTTGACAGTTGCCGTTGTTGACCAATGAATCCACTTCAACCTTCATGCGCCATCTCTTGCCGATTCCGGAAGGATTTCAGGTCGCCCTCGTATTTCTCGACTTTGTGAACTTATACAAATCTTATTTCATACTCCTTCTACTCCCCGTTACGGCCATCGTCAGGTCGAAAGTACTCTCATGGTTTATCAACTTCATGAGAGGTGTTATATTATTTATTATTAATTGCGTGATATATTCATTAATTAGAAGCAAGACCAGACAAACTGTCCCCTCTATCAACTAAGATATCACACAGCTCCACAAGAATCGAGTTCAATAAACCGCTCAGTAGGATTGGACGTACCTTATATAATCGATACCCTTGGCGTCGCCAGCATTGTCATACCGTCACCTTATTCCATCAAGCAAACCGTAAACTAGGCCTTATCGTCACCCTGTCGCGTTAAAAGATCAACCTTCCAAGTTATCTGTGACACTCCAAGTTCGACAGAACCTCGTTTAATAGAAATCAGCGAAATCCGCTCGTTAGAACGCCGGCAACTCGGTCCTTTAAGACAAGGATAGCGCCGAGACGCCTTTACCGGCGATGTCGCCGTCGCCGGTTGGGCGAAATTAATGCGGAACTTATGTTTTGTCTCGTCAGGACGACGGAACAGACAAGCGGCTATTCAGCGAAGGCGCCTCCGCAGAGATAGCGCCGTTGAAGAGGGCCTCGTCCGTGGTGGAAGATATAGGGGTAGCCGGATGAGCAGTCGAATGAAATTATCAGATAAGGGCGGTGGGAAAAGTGAGACGGTTGAAAAGGCCCGACGGAGGAGCGAGTAAAAGGGAAGGAATAGGGAAGAGGTGGGGGGGTTTCTGAGGAACTTTGTTTCGAATTTGCATTGTATTCGATTAGAATTAAAGATTTTATCGTCATTCTAGCGTGCTCCGGTTACAGAAAGAGAAGTTAGGTTTAAGGCTTATCATTTACAGAAGTTACTTTGTCTTTTTGCAGTACTTCCAATCAACTTTGAAACAATTATCGAGATCGTCAGTAATCTGCAGTTGTATTAACCTCGTTTTTACACATTTCCATATTATAACAGTTAAAACAGTTCAGAACACTTAAACAGCCTTAGATATTAGGTGCAATCACATTCTGTTAATGTCTTAAATGAATTTGAAATTCTGAATAGGTTTCGTGAAAAATCCCGAATAAGAAAGATTCAGCTCTAACAATTCACAAAAAACTAATTTGGCAGTTCAGCAGAGAACCAATTTAGTGATGTACACTACCGCTCAAAAGTGTTTAGGCACCCCTGTTTTCATGGATTATTCATATAGTATTATGTTTGCCAAAAAAACATTACGTATTTAAAATGTAGTTCAGTAAGATAAAGACCCATTATATCGCATAAAGTTTACTTTCATTTACCTGCACTTGGTCGGATTACCATAAACTGTTCATTGCCGTGCAATTACAATAAAAATCCCTCTGAATTTACTGGATAAATTTAGTCATGTGTTAGATTGTAGGTAATAATGTTTAAATTATCTTTCTAGAAGATTATAGTGAAATCTGTACCCTACGGTCAGTTGCAGTGTGATATTTACTCTATTCACGTCGTGAGCGAAATATCCTGTGACAATTTTTTAAAATGCCTCCGCGAAGAGAAATTAGTACGGAAACACGTGCGCTTATAATAGCTTACCATAAAAGTGGCGTAAGTAATCGACAAGTTGCCAAAAAAATGAAAATGCACCACGCTACGGTTGACTATAACGTAAAAAATATCGGGAAACTGGTAGTTTTCTTAATAAAAGACGGAGTGGAAGGCCAAAAGCGACAGCATCTGCAGATGATCGCAGAATAGTGGTTACCAGCAAGTTAAATAGACGTAAAACAGCCCCGGAAATCACCGCAGAATTAAATGTTGGTCGCCAAAAACTAGTCAGTGTTTCTACAGTCAAACGTCGCCTACAGAATGCCGGGCTCGATGGACGTATTGCGATGAAAAAGCCATTACTACGCAAACAAAACAAGCAAAAGCGACTTAAATGGGCTCGTGAACACCAACACTGGACCATAGAAGAGTGGAACAATGTCCTATGGACGGATGAATCCAAATTTGAGCTGTTCGGAACCCGAAGACGCATATTCGTAAGAAGATCTGTGGGTGAACGTGCCAGAGAAGAGTGTATTGCTGCTACCGTGAAGCATGGTGGAGGTTCTATCATCATTTGGGGCTGTTTTGCTGGCACTAATGTAGGGGACAATGTGAAAATTGACGCTATATTAAAAAAAGAAGGCTGCCGCAAAATTTTGGAAAACCACGCAATACCTTCCGGAATTCGACTTTTGGATCAAAATTTTATCTTCCAGCAAGATAATGACCCAAAACATTCCTCTAAATTATGTAAAGACTATTTACGCCATTTAGAAGAGGAAGGAAAACTCTCAAAATTATGGAATGGCCTCCCCAGAGCTCCGACTTGAATCCAATCGAGTTACTATGGGAAGAACTAGATCGGGAAGTACGGAAATCGGCTCCGACATCAGCTACTGACGTGTGGAACAAATTGCAATCGAGTTGGACCTCAATAACGCAAGAAACTCTGGCAAAACTTATTGCGAGGATGCCTCGATTGTGTGCTGCAATTATTAAATCAAGAGGAGGTCACATAGATGAAAGCAAAATTTAAATTAAACGTTTTAATTTTCACATTTATTTAATATATTGTTATTCATGTACGTGTATCTGTACATAAAAAATAAATATTACTAACATTTTTGCTGAGTTTTTATACATTTTTGCTGTCAGTGAGAGTGCCTAAGCACTCTTGAGCGGTAGTGTATATACAGACGTATTATTATTATTTTATACATTATATAAACACACAGAATTATACTTCTTTTTTATGGGT
Source organism: Trypoxylus dichotomus (assembly GCA_023509865.1). Classification (NCBI taxonomy): domain Eukaryota; kingdom Metazoa; phylum Arthropoda; class Insecta; order Coleoptera; family Scarabaeidae; genus Trypoxylus; species Trypoxylus dichotomus. The sequence continues at coordinate 5,389,518 of CM042082.1, forward strand.
TCTTTAATATATGTATTAAACAGATTCTGAGCTTAATTTAGGAAACCTACCAAGCAGTTCACCGCAATCAGTCCAATAAACCAATTGGACGCGTAACATATACGCGGCAAAATAATGTGATTAATTCCACGTATCCGGTAGGTAACTTTTCAGACATGCTTCGCTGAATTTACTCTGCATTTCTGTTTTAGTTTTAATGTAAACTTTTAACTTAATTCTTAAGGAAAGATTCAACCTTGAATAGCGTTTCAACTTGACATCGTTAAATAAGTAAACATAAAATCAAATTTTCGAATTTTGCAGTAATATATCACCACAAACAAAATCTAAATCCCTACAAAAATTACAGCGTAACAGATGATTTAGTAATTAAATTTAGAATCGTAACGATTTATGACTTACAACGTGCTGTCCTGATTGTACTCGTGGATTGCCGTTGTTCGTATGGAACTGTCTACAGCAACTGTGCCGTAATAATTAACAAGTTGGTTTTAGCTTTGTTTGAACGTGCGTATTGCCAGTTCGCTGTCCCTAGTATCTCCGTGATTCAGAAACAAATGGCTTTACGTTTTACGTGGGGGGAGGAGAAGGCTGGAGGTACTCTGAAATGAGATCGCGATGAAAGTGAAAGGCTTGTAATTTATTTGATTTAATAAATTCCGATTAATGAATTTTGTAAGTACGTGTACAGGAAACTGTATTTATTGGTATACAGTAGACGCTCGATTATGTGAACGATATCAGCCAAACACTGTTCCCATTACTGAAAATTTACATTAGCGAGCCTTATTTTACTTATAAAAAAATTGCATAAAAGAAAATATGTATGTTTATTAAAAAATAAAAAATAAATTTTACATTATTTTGAAAAATAATGTCCTATTAGCATATGCGTAAATTTACGCTTAGTATTTCCTAATGCCACTGCCCGTAGTTTACGGAGCACTAAAATATCGGAATATAATATGTCTTTCTTCTTCGGCCCAATCTAACGCTTGATTAAAAATTCCTACAACTTGCGCCTCACTCACTGTATTCATGTGTATTATCCATCTCTTTATCCTCATTCCGTAAACTTACATCGGTAATTATGCAAACAATACCGGGATCTATTGCTTTTAATAATTTGAACCGATGATGCAATGGTGGCAAGTTTGGGCCCCAAATACAACAAACTCTATTTCAACCTTACAAACGTTGTTATTCAAATCTCATCTTCAGGCAAATTAACCACTCCGCTAAAGAGTCTTGTACTTTTTGATCCATGGACAGGTCACCCCATAATTCATTCTGAAACAGGACAGTAATCACAGGTATCATAAAAAAATTGTTCAAGTGGAAGCTTCACTTGTTTTTTTTTCTATTGTCTATGATCTAACATCCCACAATGAAGTTCCTTCCCTTAACCAGTCATGGAGATAGCGATTAGCGATTCTCCTACCATCCCAAGGGTTTCAGCAGCTACACCTTCGGGGCAAAATCATCACGTTCCCATACTACAGATCGGTGCAAGAGCAATAAGCAAAACGCACCAAACGAGATCCGTATCGCTTACACACCGATGGGAAGGGTAAAGCGAGTCAAGCAGCTACGCTAAGGTTTCACCATTAATATTCTCGTCTGCTTTATCCACTCCAGCGCCACCTACACGAAGTAAACACGCAGGAGCAAGTAAGAGAACCGACAGTTCGCAAATAGTAATAATCATCTCCGAGATCTTGGAGGGCTGCCTGCGAACGGAGAAATCCAGTACGTAGGGGTCTTCGGAGAGTGGCAATAGGTTGAAAGGGGGTGGACAGGGGGACGGGCTGTTTAATTTGATATTTGTGATCATCATCCCTAGGACGCGACGTCTCCCGACGTCGGGAGATGCGATGGCTTGATTAGAAACCTTTCTTAATGGGGTATACGGTTTGTTGGATGAATAATTTGCGAAATTTAATATGGAACGGGACGTCTCGAGCGGGCCACGGATGAATCGGAGCGTGAATTTTACGTAGGTTTTAAACGATTCTGTTTGCGCGCGATATTAGAGCTGCGTATTCGATATTTTTTGCGCGTTATAATATTATTTTAATGAAGATAGCGTTCGAAGGATAAATATAAGCACGCCTGCGTTATTACAACAATAATTAAATTTCGGAGTGGAAATGTATGAAACAATATTCAGATGGAAGTGCTGGTAACAGGATATTTGATTGATAAAATATATGGAGAAGGGTTGGGAAATTGCACTCGCTTGTTTCGCCGTGTTTAAACCAGCACACGTGTGTGTTAATCATGTGAGGCGGTAGATACTGCCAAGAACGCTCTCTTAGGTTGTTCATTTAGATAACCTACTGATTTTTTATTGCGACTGGTATAATTTCTTAATTTAATTTTCCGTAAACATGAATTGTCTCTATAGGATGGACGAAATAAGATTACTATAAGTTAATAAATTCGAGAAATACGCATGCTACTCTGCAGGGCGATTATATGACGGTATGCTACAGTGCCTGTCCAATTTATTAGGGCCACTTGTTAAAATAGCGATTTTGTTAAAATATACACTACCGCTCAAAAGTGTTTAGGCACCCCTGTTTTCATGGATTATTCATATAGTATTATGTTTACCAAAAAAACATTATAATAAAATGAAATACGTATTTAAAATGTAGTTGAGTAAGATAAACACCCATTATATCGCATAAGGTTTACTATCATTTAGCTGCACTTGGTCGGATTACTATAAACTGTTTATTGCGGTGCAATTACAATAACAATCCCTCTGAATTTACTGGGTAAATTTAGTCATCTGTTAGATTGTAGTAATAATGTTTAAATTACCTTCCTAGAAGATTATAGTGAAATCTGTAACCTATGGTCAGTTGCACTGTGGTACTGGTTACTCTATTCACGTCGTGAGCGAAATATCGTGTGACAATTTTTTAAAATACCTCCGCGAAGAGAAATTAGTAGGGAAATACGTGCGCTTATAATAGCTTACCATAAAAGTGGCATAAGTAATCGACAAATTGCCAAAAAAAAAAACACCACTCTACGGTTGACTATAACGTAAAAAAATATCGGGAAACTGGCAGTTTTCTTAATAAAAGACGGAGTGGAAGGCCAAAAGCGACAACATCTGCAGATGATCACAGAATAGTGGTTACCAGCAAGTTAAATAGACGCGGGAATCACCGCAGAATTAAATGTTGGTCGTCAAAAACTAGTCAGTGTTTCTACAGTCAAACGTCGCCTACGGAAAGCCTGCCTCCATGGACGTATTGCGATGAAAGAGCCATTACTACGCAAACAAAACAAGCAAAAGCGACTTAAATGTGTTCGTGAGCACCAACACTGGGCCATAGAAGAGTAGAACAACGTCCTATGGACGGATGAGTCCAAATTTGAGCTGTTCGGAGCCCGAAGACGCATATTCGTAAGAAGATCTGTGGGTGAACGTGCCAGAGAAGAGTGTATTGCTGCTACCGTGAAGCATGGTGGAGGTTCTATCATCATTTGGGGCTGTTTTGCTGGCACTAGTGTAGGGGACATTGTGAAAATGGACGGTATATTAAAAAAGAAGGCTACGGCGAAATTTTGGAGAACCACGCAATACCTTCCGGAATTCGACTTTTGGGTCAAAATTTTATCTTCCGGCAAGATAATGACCCAAAACATTCCTCTAAATTATGTAAAGACTATTTACGCCATTTAGAAGAGGAAGGACCTCCCCAGAGCCCCGACTTGAATCCAATCGAGTTACTATGGGAAGAACTAGATCGGGAAGTACGGAAATCGGTTCCGACATTAGCTACTGACGTGTGGAACAAATTGCAATCGAGTTGGACCTCAATAACGCAAGAAACTCTGGCAAAACTTATTGCGAGAATGCCTCGATTGTGTGCTGCAATTATTAAATCAAGAGGAGGTCACATAGATGAAAGCAAAATTTAAATTAAACGTTTTAATTTTCACATTTATTTAATATATTTTTATTCATGTACGTGTATCTGTACATAAAAAATAAATATTATTAAATTTCTGCTGAGTTTTTATACATTTTTGCTGTCAGTGAGAGTGCCTACACACTTTTGAGCGGTAGTGTATATAATGGCCCCGATGTTGCCCTTACACTTGCTAATTAGATTTTTGTCGGTGAGAATAATAATATATTCGGAGAAAACAATGAAATTAGGCTAACAGCACTTGCAGAACTTCACTTCCTGTTAATTACTTTTCGAATTTTGAAGTTAGTATTTAAAGATACACCCCAGTGACCATTAAACTACAAATAAGTACAATTTTATTTGAGAAAGTTGAAAGAAACGATCCCCGAAGCTATTTTATTCATTTTATTACCGGCGCATCCACCATAATTTATCGCGCTAAATTCCCGATATTAAAATTTATTTATCGGTACAGTAAGGCACGTAAGACTCGAAATATCCCGTCTCCTTTGAATATTGTATGTGGGTGCGTCGAAAATTTACACGCAAAACCGTTATTTATCATAAAATATTTCGAAGCCGCCACTTTTCGCGAACCGGAACCCCAACGCGCTTCCCGCTCCTCGACGGGAAACAATCGCTGGCATCGTAGGAATTGCCCAATCTCACACATTCTTTTCCGAAACGCTTACATACTTCGCCCCCATTTTCCGAGGTGTAATACCGATACACCGTCGAGGCTGAAACATTTTCCTTTCTCGGTAGGGTCTGTATATCGGAATTCCTTCTAGCCGTATCGATCTTTTCCCTTTCTAAGAGGAAACTTGCCGGTTACCCTCCGGAAACTCCAATATCTTAGGTCGCTTGAACCGGAGGCTGGAGTGCAGCCATTGGCCCGATTATGTTGAATTTATATGGGAAAATTGCCTCTTAAATAACATCCGGTACACGAAAAATATTTTAGGGAACGACATCTTTCGGTTTAGTTCCAGAAATTCTTTCGTCAAATAGAATTTTTATTTGGGATAATAATCGTAATGAATATTACATTAGTTAGACATACGGATGTCCTTTACTATTCATTAATCTACAACAACGTTATGAAGCAAGTTTAGACATATTGCAAACAAACCGTTTTGACTCAGTTATGGCGTCGTATACTTTTGATTGCGTGAAAATGATTTTGTGCTAAATAATCGTCATTTGTGGAAAGTGTTGACTTTCGTCTTTTATTTGAAGAAAACGGCGGCTGAAGATCATCGAGGGCTCCAGAAAGTTTACGGAGATGCCGCTCTAAGTGAAACAACGTGTCGTTATTGGTTCCGTCGCTTCAAAGATAGTGATTTCGATGTTGACGACCGTCCGCGTGAAGAAAGGTCCAACACCATCGAAGACGCTGAATTGGAGGCATTGCTCGATGAGGATCCATGCCAAACGCAGCGGAAGCTATCAGCATTAGGAGTTACCCGCCAAGCCATTTCCGAACGATTGCATGCGTTGGGAATGATTCAAAAGAAAGAAACTTGGGTTCCTTATAACTTAAAGCCAAGGTGCGTTGAGCGTCGTTTTTTCGCATGTGAACAATTGCTCCAGCGACAAGAGGGGAAGGGTTTTCTTCATAGCATCGTAACAGGTGATGAAGAATGGATTCATTACAGCTACCCAAAGAAAAGAAAGTCATGGGAACTGCCCGGTCATGCTATTCACGCTGCGAAGGTTATGCTGTATATTTGGTGACACCAGGTCAGTGCTATTTATTATTAGGCGTTGAAATCGAACGAAATCGTCACTGGAGAATGGTATCGACTTCAACCGATTGAGCCGAGCACTGAACGAAAAACGGCCACTATACGAGCAGAGACACGAAAAAGTGATTCTATAGCATAACAACACTCGGCCTCACGTTGCCAAACCCGTTAAAATCTACTTGGAAACGCCCAGATGGGAAGTCCTGCTCCACCCGCCATATTGCTCAGATATTGCGCCGTCCGATTATCACCTGTTCCGTTCGATGGCACATGGTCTGACTGACGTGAAGACATCGAAAAATGATTTGATTCGTGGATAGCCTCAAAAGATGAACACTTAGCGTAACGGTATTCGAACTCCGACGGAAAAATGGGAGAAAGTTATAGCTGGCGATGGCTGAGATTTTGAACCATTTCTAACCATTTTCTCAAAATAGAGCTACATTTTCATTAAAAAAAAAAGAAGAGCGAGAACTTAGTTGCGCACCTTTTAAGAAGGCTAACATAAATAAATATATATACATACAATAATATAAAGAAGCACTACACAGGAACAGAATCACTCTAACTTGAGATACCTATTTTTCCAGATTGCTGGACCTACAAAAAGAATCTAAAACCTGTAGATTTCTAACCTTCCCCTATTATCTAAGCTACTAGAGAAATCAGCTAGTTTGCAAATTCGCCATACTCTTGATATTTATAATATCGTACCTGTTCAGCAGTGAAGATTTTGCTTAGGCTATAGCTGTGAGTATTGGCACACATAGTTGATGATTTGCTACGTAGTATTAATAACAACCAAGTTATTGCCTTAATTTTATTGGATTATCCAAAGCCTTTGATACCATTAATCATTCTCTTTTAGCCGCTATTCTGAAGCATATCGGTTTTAGTATTAATTCAATATCATTCATTGCTTCATACTTGTTAAATGGAACTTTGGTAGTCTCATACAATAATTCGATGTCTTCTCTACATCCTAGAGTATCTGGCGTCTCTCAGGGAGTATCCTTGGTCCTATACTGTATACTATCTATACAGTTAATATTGTAAAATGCTTGAAACATTGTAAATGCTATCTTTACGTTGATGATAAGCAAGTTTATTATGCGTTTAATGGCGACGAAGCGTGCGTTGCCGTTTCTAATATAAATGATGATCTTCAAATGCTTGTTGACATATTCTTAAAACGAATCAAAATTAGTACCTAAATTATTTCTGTATCAGATTGTGTGCGTAATTTAAGACTTTCTTTAGACACGAAACCTAGTTTCAAAGGACATATAACTCGCTTATTAAGACTTGGTTACTGTAATCAGAAAATGGCGGCAAGTGTTTAGATGTAAATTTAAGGAAAACACCATGTGAGCCTTTTGTCTTATCAAAATTTAATTTTTGTGTGAATTTCTACTGTCACTGCTTATGCTGATAAATCTAGAATTCAACGAGTGCGAAATTCTTGCTTATTTTGGATTTTAGTAGAAATTAGATCTTTTCGTTTCCCTTACTTTTCTATTTTATTTCGTTGACGTCCTGTATGTGTTTGTGCACTAAATAAAATAAATCGCCACGACATAAATCTGTTATATCAACGTAGCCATGATAAATATATACCATAAGGAAAGAACTTGTCCGTTCCCCAACGCGTTTTAGTGATCGAATGTGACCCAGATAAGGAAAGATTAATAAATGTTACTCCCAGCAGTGCCCCATACACACGATTCAACCGCAGCTTCTCTTTTATGTAGATAGATAGATAGATAGACGATATACGCAAACATTTATTTAGGTAAAATATGACCGACATTCTGTTAGATCATTCCGCGATGTCCTTTTTACTTGTCCTTGTTTTTTTTTTCTTGCAGTGCCTTCGCTTCGAGCTCATTAAGTAACTTTTTATAGACTTTCGTTCGGGACATTTTGACCCGGAGTTTTTTCCCGGATTTGGAACACAGACAAATCTTTACAATGTTCATGCATATAATAGGGAGAAACCTTTGGCGATTTATGTAGATGTGTTTCGGGCGGATGGAAGTAAACAATTAAGTATGACATTTTTTATGCAAAGTGGTTAAGTTAGATAGCTGGCATTTCGTGCTGACAATTCCCAACGATGATCTCATCGTGTTGGTTCGTTGAGGATTAATGGATGTAATTTGTAAAGTTTCAGTATCTTCGAATTTTTTAAAGATATATATTTTTAGTTACTAATGTCTTCTAATTTTTTATTTAGAAAATCTAATAAATGTCTAATTCTTATAACCTTCTTTTACAAGTCATGTGTATTAAAATATTTTTAATTCTTGAAATGTTTTGTCTGAGTATTTTCCAAAGTTGCTACTTAGGAGGTAACGTAAAACACAAGATGTGTTTTATACAATTTCAACACGTTTTTACCTTTGGAAGAATATCTGATCTTTAATTTCTTTTGCAAAATATTTGTAACTTTCTCTTTACTTACATTATTTTGCAAAATCTTTGTATTTCTTTCTAGCTTTGCAGTTTCTAAGTATTCAAATGTTTATTCCTCAGAAATATTGATAGCACTAAATGCTGAAGAAGACTCTACATATTGTTGTTCCAGACAGCTAATTTCTTTAACTAAACACGGGAAAGCTTTCCTTGATAACGAATTAATGAAGAAATGCTTCCAGAAAGAGCTGATTTATTTAAACGCATCAAGAGTTCGAAAATTTAACACATCGATAGCAAGAAACTAAAAGTGGTTTCAATATGAGCGCATGGTTTGAATTGCCCGCTATATTTGACAGTCATAGTGAGACGTGATTACGAAATGACAGATCGAAAGTTGGCAAATGAGAGTTGGTGATAGAACCCATTTTCACCTCGATGGCTTCGTTAATTGACAAAACTGCCGCGTTTGAGGATCAGAAAATCCACGAATGATTCATCACGAAGCAATGCATCTGAAATGTGTCACTATCTGGTGTGAATTTTGGTCTGGAAGAATAATTAGACCATATTCCTCTGAAGGTGCGGAAGGTAAATTTAATGGTGATAGAGCGAACGCAGGACCTTTTTAAGCATATCACCCCACACTACATGTCATGCTATCGAGGATGTATAACACTTTAATATATACGAAAAGCGAAGTCTGTAGTTGCGTTTGAAGTTACATAGGCTAACTAGTCGAAGTAGTATAGTTATACGAACTAGTGCTATACTATTTTTTATGTATGCTGCAAAGAAAAATGAAGGATTACAAAAACTTTGTGTGTTTATATAAATACTAGAAATAGATACAACACTTAATCTGATACAAAAATATGGCTGTTTACGGCAAATTTATTAGATTATTTACTGATGTCAAAGGCAAATGTTTTGAAAAACATTATAAATTAATTTTAGTAAACTTTATGTATATTTCTTGATATTGTTCGTCCTCCTATTCAGCACTAAACATTCTGAGAAATACTACAAATTTACAGAAAATCCACGGTTAGAAAAATATGAAATCTGTGAAGCACCAGTTGAAATCTCAGCAATTGTTGTTTAAGAGGGTAAATGCTAAGGAAGAAGGTTCAAGTTTCTAGCTAGTTTCCGCGTGGCTTTTTCAACGCAATTACTGACGGCAAATTCATCAAGTATTGCATCATTGCAGCAGCAGAAGAAATATGTCCAGAAAAAGTTAATTTATTGAAGTACGAGGGGAGGTCCAGAAGTTCGTGGAATGGAGGAGATGGAGTGGAGATTGAGGCGCTCGCTAGGTGTCATCCTGATTGGCGACTTATCATTAGTATATAAGTTAAGTTGCAGCCCTATAGCGTCAGCCGTTTTGCGAATAGTTGCCTGCTAAATAAGTCAATCCGGAAGAAAATTGAAACTATGGAGGAAATTGAACACCGTGCTGTGATAAAGTTCCTTACAAAGCAATGAAAGAACCCTCAAACCATATTGAATGAAATGGAAACCGTTTATGGGGAACAGTGCCCTAGTAAATCAATGATTTATAAGTGGCATGGTCTTTTTAAACATGGTCGGGAGTCGATTGAAGACGACCCCCGCTCACGACGGCCAGTTGAGGCCACCACGACATCGTCGAAAAAGTGCAAAAATTTCTACTGCAAGATGCCCGTTTGAAGAAAAAACAATTATCTACATTAGTTGGAGTATCAGATACCACCATTTTGCGTATCCTACAGGACCACCTGGGTATGACAAAAGTCAGTGCACGATGGGTACCGAGAATGCTCACGCCGCTGCAGAAACAGCAGCGCATCCGTTCGTCGAAACAATTTTTGGAGCTGTGTGGAGACAAACCTGCACAGATTTTGGAGCGGATTGTTACCGGAGATGAAACATGGGTTCATCACTTTGAGCCTGAGTCCAAACAGGAGTCCATGCAATGGCATGAAAACGAGACATCACCCCCAAAGAAATTCAAATTGTCAGAATCGGCTGGGAAGTTGATGGCTACTGTTTTTTGGGATTGTAAGGGGATATATTGATTGATTACAAAGAAAAAGGTAGGAGCATAACCGGAGAATATTACGCAGCGATATTAGAAAAATTAAAGGAGGCCATCAAGGAAAAACGTCGAGGAAAATTGACCGAGGGTGTGTTGCTCTTGCAAGACAATGCGCCGGTTCACAAGAGCAAAGTTGCAATGGCTGCTCTGCACAATCATGGCTTTCAATCCATCCACCCTACAGTCCAGACCTGACACCTAATGATTTTTATTTGTTCCCCAATTTAAAAAAAGACGTACGTGGAAGAAAGTTTTCCGACGACAATGAGGTAAAGGAGGCAATTTTAGCCCATTTTGAGGCGAAAGATAAAAAATATTTTTATGATGGTTTAGAAAATATAATTCATAGATCTAATAAATGTATTGTGCTTAAGGGTGATTATATTGAAAAGGAAAAATAGATTTATTGTTTTATTTTATTTAAAACCCTTTCATTCCACGAACTTCTGGACCTCCCCTCGTATATCAGTTTCTCGGAAAGTTATATGGCCCGAAGAGTAGTATATTGTAAATATAGTAAATTGGCTGATAAAAGTCGATACTTACAGCGATTCTTTTGGAGGAACTTAAAATATATCGCTACTGATGGTACCAGAAACATGTGCGGAAAAATAGAGTTATCATTGTTCTTGTATAAAAGAAGCCATAGAAAATAACGGTGAATAAAAATCATCGTATATTAACAGTTCTTGTACGAAAAATGCACGGATATGTCAGAAATTTTTAAGTTGGTCATGTCAGCCATCAATTATATCATATCACATATGCTCAATCGTGAGTTTATTGAAGACAATTAAGAATGCGACTTGCCATATTATACTTTGGTACGTTGGCTTAGCTGTAAAAAAGTTCTGACGTGATTTTTTGAGCTTTGAGCAATAATAAAGAAATTCTTGAATGAATGGAATACTCCCTCTACTGAGTTACAAACACACTCAGTGGTTTGATGTACACATATATATCACACTGCATTACCTGTTTAACTTGCAGGAGGGAACACTTTGGGGATAATGCCATTAGTATCGAGATATTGGCTTTGATTTTACAGGCTTCCTTCAGCCAGAGTGGAAATGGACTTCTTTATTGCGAGAATTGTTAGTTTCGGGATCCCGTAACCATAAATCCGACAGGAAAAAACCAGCTTTAATTCGAAGCTATTCTACCAGTTTTCCGCAGATACCACGCCACTTTGCTTGTATTGATTGCTTAACAGACGCGGCCCAAACTTCATTGGCATCCTTCTCATGTCCAATTCTTCCGATCGAATCCGTTGACCTGAAACACACGGTAATCACACAATGTACAATTCTTGGGTAATTTGCTTACCATCAGTCACAGCTGAGATTCAAAGAACTGCTGCATGATCTGGTGCTATCGTCATCAACTGGTGTTTGGCCGTTGTTGAAGAGTTTACCGCAGTAGCAAGTTTATGTTCGAACCAAGATGTCGTCCTTGCAGTAGATTGTTCCGGTCATTGCTAAATCGTAAATACGAAAATTAATTGGAAATAAATTTACGTTAAATAAATGATAGGTAAAACAGTTGCTTCGAAATAGTTGTACCTCTTGGACCTTTTTTAATTCAATGAAATTTTCTCCACTTACTTTCTGTACAAGAAATTCGCAATATCTTTTCATGGATTCATACCTATTTCTATTCCAATTTCATACTTTATTCCTTGCCAATTACGAAAATAAATTCCAAAACTGAGAATTTACCGATCCCCACCCTAAATGATTTCCAACGGAAAACGGTCGCAAACGAAGTTTTCACCGACAGTCGCTGTTTCGCCCGGTTCGCCCCCTTCCCAACCCGCCACCACTCCATACACAGCTTCTCTTTTATTTCCAACCCTTTCGAACCGAGGAAACTGAAAAACCGATAGCGCAGAGGCTAGTAAGCGCTGAATGAAGAAAAGAACATAAAGGCGTTCCTTTAAAATCCTTTCCCTGTTTCGGTCTGGTCGTCGGGAATCCCGCAAAACAATTTCTTCGATCAAAATAAGACACCGGGTCCCGATCTAATTGAACGAGAATTCGCGTTCTTTTGTCTCGATAATTCCGCCGCCGTCGGAATTTCGTACCGTTCGTGGGGAGGTACCGTCGAAGAAGAAAACAACGTCTCTCTTATGAGGACGTCTTTCTTTCGGTGTCTATTTTCAATCGAAATCGAACCGGAGCCAAAGGCTTAGTTCGAAAGCCAGGAGATTCGTGAAAAATACATTTCTTGCGATCCTCTATTGCGCGTCTAAATTGTAGTTTATTTTCCCGTACCTGAATTGGTTTTTTGCTCGCTCTTAAGGGAAGAAGTTTCCAAGGTATCGCTCCGTTTGGAATTGATCGGTGGAATTGGGTAGAATTGACGAACTAAGCTTCAAAATATATCTTGTATTACAAGACAAAATTGTTTAATTTAATTCTGTAAAACAAGCATACAAAATTCACAGGTATAGCAGTAAACTCCACTCACACAAATTTATTAATTATGCGGGACGCAGCGTTTCGAGAGCACGTGGGCTCTCATTGTCAACCGTGTTACCGATTGAAAGTAAAAACTGTATCACACATGCAAATTATTTTCTACGCAGGCTCTAAAATTTCTAAAACATATGACTATTTACAATCTACTCGGTGGTCTAATGCCTTTTACGGGAAAGGATGGACCGAAAGCGAACCGTATCTTTAACAGGGCCTATGGTAATAAATCCATCAAACTCGAGTGTGCAATTGGGGGTGGTTCTCTGTTCAATAAGTTTCCGTTCTTTTTCGTATATACCGTTTCGTACGCGTCTAATTCTCTATACGAGTTCACGTTTTTAAGTAGTGTCAGATTTTTTAAATCAATCTTTTGTCCGGATTTTACCATATGCTCTGCTACGCTTGATAGTTCAGGTTTCTCGAAACGATAGTGTCTAATATGTTCTTCGAACCTCGTTTCGATACTCCTTTTTGTTTGTCCAATATAAACTTTCTCACAATCATTGCATGCGATTTGGTATATTCTAGACCTTCCAGTGTATTAATTGTGTCGATGTGTTTAGTCCATTTCAGAGCTTGCGAAAAGGTTATCCCTAGATCCTTGATCGGCGTTGCCTGGTCTATTGTAGTATTTCCAATTGTAAGGTAAATACTTGGCAAAGTATGCGATACACTTGATTTAAATGTTACATACCTTGTTTTGGTCTTGTTTAAACACAATTTATTCACTGTAAATCAAACATTCAAATCCTCTAACATTGAATTGGCTTCATCTTCGATATTTTCCTTACTACTACCTAACTAACAATAATGGTGGCATCGTCAGCGTAAATAGTGAGCTGATAAGCATTTATAAGGGTCACGGTATAGTTAATAAACAACATGAATATAACCGGCTCCTTGGTAATCGGTAGTAATTCAGAGTTAAAATTTTGTTTTTCACAGTCTTTAAGCAACGAAATCCGCACAAACTGCACCCTCTCGGAGAGATACGATGTAAACCTAATTCCTATTTTTTGTAATTGTTCCATTAATAAATTATGGTGAACACAGTCAAAAGCTTTGCTTAGGCCACAGAATACCCCCGTGGGTGCCTTCACCTTTTCCTTTTTTCACTTTTTTGTTTTCTCTCCTCTTTATTTCTTTGTTTTTCCTCTCACCTTTATTTCATTTTCACTTATACCTTATCATGTCACGGTCCAATTCCGGAAACAAATTCGTTTATTGTATTTAAATAAATTTTGGTATTGTGAGATATAAATGACGATTGCAAGGACTGTGTGGATGTACAATTCACGGGTATAGCAGTAAACTCCACTCACACAAATTAATTAATTATGTGGAACGCAGCGTTTCGAGAGCACGTGGGCTCCCATTGTCAACCGTGTTACCGACCGAAAGTAAAAACCGTATCACACATGCAAATTATTTTCTACGCAGGCTCCAAAATTTCTAAAACATATGCGTTCCGCATAATTAATAAATTTGTGTGGGTGGAGTTTACTGGTATACCTGTGAATTACATACCTGCAGTTTACTGCCTGTTTTGTGTACATTAATTAAATTTTAATCAATTTTTGTCTTGTGATTGAATATTTGTTACCTATTGGGCAATAAAGTGTTATTATTATTATTATTACGTTTTCTAGTTTAGTCGAAACGCGCCGTTACCGAAACGTACCTAAATATGACATTTCCTAGGTATAACAAGATACGGGTACTCGATTCTCCGTGCCGCGCGCTTCACCCCTCCACCTTGTTCTGCGTTCGGAACTGGACCTTGCCCCTCTTTGCCGAGACTAGTCGTAACTTAGCACAATCAGATTTCTATCGCTCTGAGCGGCATATTCAGGGATTCAATTTGCAACATGAAAAGGCTGTGAAGGTGTCCGTGTCTTAATGGGTTAAGGAGCAGGATACGTGCTTTTTTGGTGTACTGCGATACATGGTGCCCTTGTTAAAACATGGACCGAAACCGTGGAAATGGACGGAGATATTGAAAAGTAACAAATTAACCATCAATATTGTGGCTATTAGTCCATCTAATTGCATTTTAATACCTTGACAGTTTTTTTTTAATCCTATGTCCTTTATACCTTGCGGTGTCGGACTATTTATTTCTTATTTTTATCTTCCATAGGTTCCTGTTCTGAGCCAGTTGTTTGGCTTCAATCCATCCCGTACTTCTCCTTTCCAATGTTCTATACACCTGCTCCTTCCAGGTGTTTCGGGGTCAACCTATTCTGTTTTTGCCCTCTGTTTTGGCTTCAAATATCCTCTTTGTGATTCGATTTTTTTCCATTCTGTGTAGATGTCCAAGCCATCCCAGTTGCCTCTCTTCTATGACCACTTCTACTGGTTAATACCCAGAGTATTAGTGATTGTCGTGTTTCTAATTCTGTCTCTTCTAGTTACTCTTTCTGTTCTTCTTAGAAATCTCATTTCCATGGCCGTAACTCTGCTTTTGATTCTATTCGTGGTTATCCATGACTCACTACCATATGTTAATGTTGGTCTGACCATTCTTTTATACACCTCTGTCTTTATTTTTTTTTTGGTATTTCTTTTTTATCCAGAAACGAATTTCTCAATATGTTATATATTTTTGCGGATTTCTCTATCCTCTCATTTACCTCTTTCTCTATTCTTCCATTGTCTTCAATGATTGTTCCTAAGTAGTTGTAACTTTTAACTTGTTCCAATGCTTTTTCCCGATTTTGATGCTATGTTTTCTTTCTTCTGCTGCTATTATCATTGTGTTTGTTTTCCTCGTGTTTATCTCCATGTTTATCTTTGTTAGTTCTTCTTGGTATATCTTCAAGTTTTGCTGTAATGTCTCTTCCGAGTGTGCTATCAGTACCATATCATCTGCAAACATTAGTTCCTGTACGTTAATTGCATTCATTTTCCAGTTTCCTACTTTCATATTTTTTCCTTTTTGTTTAGCTTTTTTAACAGCGTCGTCTATTAATATAGAGAATAACAATGGGCTCAAGACGCATCCCTGTTTTAATCGAATTTGCGATTCGAATTCAGCTGATTCTGCATTGGAAGTTCTCACCTTATTCTTATTGCTTTTATACAATGCCTTAATCATCTCTATCATTCCTTTCTCTAAACCTCTTCTTTCCAAGCTCTGCCATACATCTTCTCTTCTTACCCTATCAAAAGCTTTTTTGAGATCTATGAAACATACATGTATTTCCTTTCCTTTCCCTATTAGTTTTTCTCCTAATTGTCTGATTACAAATATTAAGTCCTGGGTGCTTCTTCCTTTTCTAAATCCATGTTGAGTATCTTCTAGTGTTGTTCCCAGTTTTTCTCGGAGTCTTTTTTCTAGTATTCTTGTCAATACTTTTCCTGGGATGCTAATTAATGTTATTCCTCTATAGTTCGAGCATTCCTTAGAGTCTCCCTTTTTGTATATGGGCATTATTATTCCCATAATCCATTTCTTAGGTATTTCTTTTTTTATTATAATGTTTTTTAAGAGGTCAAGTAGTTCTTCGTTACCTTTGTCTCCCATATATTTTATCATTTCAGCTGTGATTCCATCCACCCCGGCTGCCTTTCCTAGTTTTAGTTTGCTAACTGCCTCTCTGACTTCTTCGTCGCTTATTGGTGTGATACGTTCATCGTCGTCTTTTGTTTTATGCTCTTTTTCTCTTATGTATCCGTCTTGTTTTATTTTTGTGTTCTTCAAAGTACTGTTTCCATCTTTCCATTATCTCTTTTTCCTCAGTTAGTATTTTTCCTTTGCCATCCTCTATATTTTTCAATATCGGCCTTGACAGTTAAAGGGAGAAAAAGACAATAAGAGGCATTAGTTTTTAACTCACCCTTGTATAATTATACGGTACAACAAAATTTGATTCTAATAACATCTTTATCTACGTTATTTATGCCCTATTACCTATTTCCTTCAGTGTAGGTGAATAATCACGCCCAATAGTATAATTTCCCGTCTTGCATTGTGTTTAAAAGGATCCTCCTCCTAAAATAAAATAGCAAATAGTCACAACGCAGTAGTAGTAGTAGTAGTAGTATCCTAACATTGTCTTAACAACACTACACCTTTAAATAAAATTTTCTAACATCTGACGTCTAAAACGGAAAACCTTTCGTTTCGATAATAACAATCGTCATTCTAGTCGGCTGTCATGATAAAAGTAGCACGTAAATACAATAACAATATCAATATCAATGCATTAGTAGGAGATTTCATTTCTCACCAGCTCGCGGTTGGCCATCGGGCACAATCTTTGCGTTTTGAGGATTTATTGGAGTTGGAAAACTGCGACGATCGTCATTAATCATAATAAATCCGTTGCGGCCCGCCAGAGGGCGTGCAGGAGATTTTCCAAATCAAATCCAATGAATCTTTTTATTTGTTCTACGATATTAAAGTTTTCTTCTTCGTTGAAGTTATAAAACGGATTAGAAGGGAGCTGAAGTCAACTCAATATTGATTGAATTTTACTTTCGTGTATACGAGGGTGGATCTCTATGCTGTAACCCTTACACCGTTACAGTAAAACTACACTGGCATTTTTTTTTTTTATTTTTCGACATTATCCTGATGGAATAGCACATCGTACCTTAACTTTTCTCGACGTTTCTCTTTAATAGCGTCTCGCAATTTAGTTGTACGTAGTAGGTCCCAGTAATGCCCTGTTGCTTCTGCAAATAATCAGTCAGAATAATTCCTTGAGTATCCTAGAACACAAATAGGAAAACCTTTCCACCGGACGGCACGAGCTTAAATTTGCGTGGAGGAGGAGAACTGCGATGCTTCCACTCTCTACTTTGAACTTTTGTCTCGGGATCATGGTGGTGCATCCATGATCACATACCGACTAAGAAAGTTTTCTTTGTTTGCTTGATACCTTTCCAAAAGACGCTTACCAGTCAACACCCGATTTCTTTTTTGATCAATGATTATCATTCGGTGCACCCATCTTACACTCATCGATTTCGTATCTAATTCTTTAGTCAGTTTGTTTGCACCACATAATATGATAATCCAGTATCTACCATAATGTCCCTGACGCGTGTCTGTTATTACCGTTATGGAAAAACCACCGGCATGTTAGTTTTCACAGGATGTTCTTCCGCATTTAAAATCTCGACACCAACTTTTGACTATATCATAAGAAACTGCAGACTAACCAAAAGTAGCCATAATGTCTTCATGAATTTGAGTTGGCGTCATGACCTTTTTCTGGAGGTATCTTATTACGGCTCTTTATTCTACAGGATCCGTTTTTTATGAACAATTATGATATACAATTCAAGAATTAGCCGCAGCAGAACAACACTTTGAGGTTATGTAGATATGATTTACAAATGTCAGTTAAGTAAAGTGTGTTGGTTATAGAATTCATTTTCATTTCTCATTATTTTAGGACAATGTGGGGCTATTTATGTTGCTAACTTATTAGTGGCTTAAGAGTATAAACCACTAAATACAAGTGGGTATCTCGATGTATGAAAATGTCGGACTTGTATCTGTATTCTGTTCGTGGTAATGCTTCTAAGTGAACCAAAACATATTCAAATATTGTTCAATGTGCTCAGTCTAAAAATTTGAAATTACCGGAATATGCAAAGAGTTAAACACAACCTGGGAGACAAAAGAATGCTAATTCAAAATCGGATATATAGCTTTGGCCAAAAGTATTAAGCACCTTCCAAATTTTGCACGTGTGGGTAACCACAGCAATAAATAAGTGATGTTGTTTAAGAAGTACTTTTTCGGCATCTAAATGAAGGTTGAAAGCATTGACTCAACACCAAAGCTACAAATAAAATACCTGGTATAATAAAATCCGCCATTCCCAAATTTTTCTATTTATTTTGCAGTTCATGTGATACTTATATTCTCTTCGATTAACCTCAAATGCAATCTCATTTACTTTCTAATATAAATAAGGCTCAACTATTTCGGTAAATGAAACAACCAAAGGATATATTTACATTTCAAATAATGTCACAATTATTTTATTATTGCGATATTATTTGACATTTATTTATTCGACATAAAATATCGAAAAACTCTGCTATTTATTATACAAGACCTTGATAATTTTCATTTGACAGTTCCATCGGTTAAATTTCTCCAGTGTAATGCAGCCGCCGATCGTAGCGCGATCTACTGCATTCCTAACATGAATAAAGCATAACAGTTGAAAATTCAGTAACGTCAATTATACAGCTGGTTCTTAATTCCAATGTGTGCCAGAGCACAGCTAAAACATGCCTTTGAACACTCTAAATTCAAACTTCGCTTATCGAAATTCCAAGAACTTAATTGGATATATATACTACCGCTCAAACATGTTTAGGCATCCCTGTTTTCATGGATTATTCATATAGTATTATGTTTACCAAAAAAACATTATAATAAAATGAAATACGTATTTAAAATGTAGTTCAGTAAGATAAACATCCATTATATCGCATAAGGTTTACTATCATTTACCTGCACTTGGTCGGATTACCATAAACTGTTTATTGCGGTGCAATTACAATAACAATCCCTCTGAATTTAATGGGTAAACTTGGTCATCTGTTAGATTGTAGGTAATAATGTTTAAATTACCTTCCTAGAAGTATATAGTAAAATCTGTAACCTATGGTCAGTTGCAGTGTGGTATTTACTCTATTCATGTCGTGAGCGAAATATCGTGTGACAATTTTTTAAAATGCCTCCGCGAAAAGAAATTAGTACGGAAACGCGTGCGCTTATAATAGCTTTCCATAAAAGTGGCATAAGTAATCGACAAATTGCCAAAAAAATGAAAATACACCACGCTACGGTTGACTATAATTTAAAAAAAAATATCTGGAAACTGGCAGTTTTCTTAATAAAAGACGGAGTGGAAGACCAAAAGCGACAACATCTGCAGATGATCCCAGAATACTGGTTACCAGCAAGTTAAATAGATGCAAAACAGCCCCGGAAATCACCGCAGAATTAAATGTTGGTCGCCAAAAACTAGTCAGTGTTTCTACAGTCAAACGTCGCCTACAGAAAGCCGGGCTCCATGGACGTATTGCGATGAAAAAGCCATTACTACGCAAACAAAACAAGCAAAAGCGACTTAAATGGGTTCGTGAACACCAACACTGGACCATAGAAGGGTGGAACAACGTCCTATAGACGGATGAGTCCAAATTTGAGCTGTTCGGAACCCGAAGACGCATATTCGTAAGAAGATCTGTGGGTGAACGTGCCAGAGAAGAGTGTATTGCTGCTACCGTGAAGCATGGTGGAGGTTCTATCATCATTTGGGGCTGTTTTGCTGGCACTAGTGTAGGGGACATTGTGAAAATGGACGATATATTAAAAAAAGAAGGCTACCGCGAAATTTTGGAGAACCACGCCATACCTTCCGGAATTCGACTTTTGGGTCAAAATTTTATCTTCCAGCAAGACAATGACCCAAAACATTCTTCTAAATGATGTAAAGACTATTTACGCCATTTAGAAAAGGAAGGAACTCTCAAAATTATGGAATAGCCTCCCCAGAGCCCCGACTTCAATCCAATCGAGTTACTATGGGAAGAACTAGATCGGGAAGTACGGAAATCGGCTCCGACATCAGCTACTGATGTGTGGAACAAATTGCAATCGAGTTGGACCTCAATAACACAAGAAACTCTGGCAAAACTTATTGCGAGAATGCCTCGATTGTGTGCTGCAATTATTACATCAAGAGGAGGTCACAAAGATGAAAGCAAAATTTAAATTAAACGTTTTAATTTTCACATTTATTTAATATATTTTTATTCATGCACGTGTATCTGTTCATAAAAAATAAATATTATTAACATTTTTACTGAGTTTTTATATATTTTAGCTGTCAGTGGGAGTGCCTAAACACTTTTGAGCGGTAGTGTATATAAGGAATAAATGTGATATACCCCCGTAATAATTAGGAAGAAGGAAACTGAACAACGTCATTAGTTTTGAAACATTTAATTTTTATATTACTATGGTACGCCTTAAATTTAATCAGAATTGAATATATGACAATATAATTTTGCTAGAATACTTCTTGCTTTTCGAAAAATAGGTAAATAATAGTACATAAGAACCAAGCTTTCGCATAAGCACAAATTGCAATATAATTATGTCTCAAGAGAAAGAAGGAAATACATTTTCTTTTCGTTTGATTATTACTATAAAGCATTGAACCATGAATCAAATAAATGACGCAAAAAAAAAAATAAATCACCAGCTTTCGGATAAAATCACACTGTTACACCGCCGTAAAATCATTAAAAAAAGAACACCAAAGCAAATCATTTTTCTTCCCGTGGCAGTTATTTACACGGAACCGCGCAATTTTTCTTGCCATTTCAACCATTTAAAACTCCCACATCTCCTCCATCATCAACTACCGAAAGCCGCCCATAACTGACGCGAAAATCGCTACGATATGAAACCTGGAAACGGCGAAAGCGTAGGCGTCGGAGAGGAAGCGCCCCGACATCTGGCGGCAGTCACCGGGAAAGGAAATGAAGCGAGGAATGGATTTGACCGAGGATGACGTCCAATGCGGGACCACCTCATGCGGAAAATCGTACGGAGTTGGATACGACGACCACCGGCTAGGAAAAGATCTAAAAAAGGAGAGGATTTAATATGTTTGCTGCCGCTGGTGGTATATTTTTTCGACTGAAAAGCTTTAGTTCGATATCCGGTAAATATGTAACGGTTTCTTATGTAGGGTATTGGAATCTGATATGAGGAACAAATTTCGAGGTTAGTGTTAATTGTATCAAGTTGAGGGTATCTTGATATACCTTTACAGGCGCTAATAGCAAATAATTAACTGAACTCTGAAAAGAAACCTCGATTTTCAAATATTAATTTCGCCCTCCAAAACCGTTAGCGTCTGTGAACTACCCAAGTTTCATTCAATATCTGAATTTCTAGATTGGCCATCTCTGCTGCTTGCAGAGGATTTATATGAAGTAAAATGTTTCATTCACCAAGTTTATTCTTTTTATAAAAAAAAAATTGACCTATCAACTAACAAGGAAACCCAAAGACTTAGCTACATACAACATTCAAAGGAGACGGAATATTTTCAGTCGTGCGTGCCTTACTATGCCGATAAATAAATTGTAATATTGGAAATTTAGCACGATAAATTATGGTGGATGCGCCGGTAATAAAATGAATAAAATACCTTCGGGGATCGCCTCTTACAACTTTCGCAAATAAAATTGTACTTATTTGTAGTTTAATGGCCACTGGGGTGTTTCTTTGGCGCTAATAATTTTCGAAATTGTCAGGAGAAAGTATATTATGTTCTTGTACTTTACTTACAAGGAAAAGCTCCCCGGTATCAAATTCAGATATTAATGAAGCTTGGTGGGTAAGTAGAGTATGTTAAGACTTAAAAATAAACATTCATTGCTTGAGCTGTAATTCACTCTGATGAGGTGAAAACACCCCTTCGAAAATTCGCATGCTTTCAGTTTTCTTGCTTTGATTATTGAACGGAAGGAGATAGAACAAAAATTTAAATGCAAATATTGTACGTTATCGAAAGGTCTTTCAAAACACGTGAATGCGGTACATACCGAGTGTTGCATTTAAGTGCCACCCTCTTATGCTACAACTGATTATAGTTAACTCTCTAAAGGAAATATTCCATTTTCCCTTGAAGTGGCTGTCACCAACAAGGAATACCTTTGGTCTGAAGTTTTACTCGGTTGTTTAGCTTAACCATTTACTGTCGATTTTGGCAAACTCCAAGTTTATGTCTATTTCGTGGCAGAAGATCTGCTGAATGCATGACAGCAGCGATTTCAGTTTGCTTGAATTTTGTTTTCTGTGCATTGAATTAGCGATATATTAAGCTTCTCAAAGCTATTTTCTATAGCTTCTACTACCCTTCCACGTCTGTCTTCTGGAATATTCTACTACATAAAAGAAGAGGTAAGGATGACTTACTGCTTTTTGAAGTACGCACTAATACATCTAACATATAATTCTTTCTCACACTCGTTATTTTATTTACCGTCAGCCATATTTTTTGATTTTTTCAACTCGGTGAAAATTATATGCTAATTGATCTCCTGTTGGCAATCTCCATTCCGGAACGTATTTCCCTCCAAAACTTTCCAAATTCTTCATTGTCTACAATATTTCGTGGAATATTGTACACGCTTAACACATAAGTAAAGTCATGTAGAAACCTCTAATATGGTACATCACGTTGCTCATTTAACCGATGTTATTTGCTATTAACATGCCTTTGCACACCAAAATACTGCACGGTAAAATGTTGATATTACAACCAATACATTTAATATTGGTGCTATTGTATTCTAATGTTGGAAATCCTTTAGGAAATCTACTAACACTCGTCGAATATAACAAAGAACGCCGATTTGCCATCACCAATCTAATTCGGTATTCATACATATACTAACCGTACGCGTATAAATTCCGACTTCGGGTATATCCTATCGCTTTCGATTTAGTGTTTAGACATGGATTGCATTTCCTCCGCAACTAGTGGCGTTTTATTTCCATTTATTACATGTACCCAACCAGATTTCAAGTATTAGGTTACGTTACATGTTAGTAATTTATAATTTATGTTCTCAGATAGTATAAATTTTTAATCTATTATTTCAGAAATGCAGAATTAGGCTTTATTTCGTTTTATAAATTAAATATCTTTTCCTAAGAGACCAGATTATATGCAAAGTGCATATATTTTATTTATTTATTATATTTTACGTCCATATGTAGATGTATTACACTGATTAAAGTTAATTAGTGTTAATTAACTTTAATCAGTGCAAGACATCTACAAATAGACGTAAAATATAATAAATAAATAAAATAAAATATATGCATTTTGCATATAATCCAGTCCACTTATTATTATTTTAGGTGGCTGCCCAAACGTGCAAGCTGTAGAAGAAACCATCACTGCTCAATGTAAATTGACAGCTACTTAGCTGATTAGTTACTACACTTATTCACTTTAAGAATGCAGTAGATGGCGCTACGATCGACGGCTGTATTACACTGGTGAAATTTAACCGATGCAACTGTCAAATGACAACATCGTAAACGTCACAGTTTGGTTATGAAAATCTTGTGTAATAAATAGCAGAGATTTTCGTATTTATGTGCGATACATTATGGTTGTATGATCGAATGCAATATAAATGTATCCTTCAGTTATTTCATTTATACTTTCCATTGCATTTGGGGTTAATCGAAGAGAACATGAGTCCCATATAACAAGCTCTAAAATTTCAATATTGCCATGGATATACTCGAATCGAAAGTTTAAAAGTATAACTTCGACATGAATAAGTATATACATACATAATCTCTCCATTGTTTACTGTTAGCATTTTATTTATAAACTAACAAATGAAATAAACATATGAATTTGATTAATAAATTAAATAGTAGCCTGAAAAAGGTGAACAAATGATTAATGGACATTTGAACCAGATTCTAATGATGGAGATCTGACGAAGATGATGTATTTACTGTTGTGATAAACTCTTCAATTGCACTGTCAACGATATTATCCAATTAACACATCTTATACTCCTCTTCGATAACATTTTTTTTATAAAATTAGTTTTAATTTTTCTTCAGTAGTGTGTATGACACAGTTTGCCCACGCTTAAGGTGTTAACAATGAAAAACTGTAGGAAGCAACGACACCAAAATGATAAGTAAATTTGACAACTGAATTTAATTCGTTTCTCCTGTGTGAATATGTCTCGCCGATTAGCCAATAGCAAGCCCGTATTTTAAGGCTTATCTGTTCTAAGTCTGCATTCTTAACGTGAATGGAGTATAATTCTTTTCAATACATAATTAACTTCCACTAAAGAGGAATTACCCCCACCCCGACACACACCTAGCTACGTTAACCCATAAGTCCCTAACCTATAAACCTATAACCCACCTAAAATAATATTATAGTTATTCATGAAGATTTATAATACAAACATAGTTATCTCTAACCCATAATCCTATATTTCGTAGCGATATGGCATGCGTATATTTATTTCATTTGACTGCAATTTATAAAACAGAAAGGAAAACAATAACTTCAGCACATATTTCACCATTCAATCGATATTGCTCCTCTTTAACTACAAATCAAAAACAGAAAAAAAGCAACGATAACAATAAAATGAATATCCTTCCTTTTTCGCTTGTTTACCGAGCATCGTAAATTCAACCCCCTCGCCGGTCAAACGTCGGCGTAATAAAAATAAAACACGCGTTATTATGATTTACAATCGCACGGGTTACGGGATAAAACCGAGACGATAATCTAGATAGAATCCGCGTTATTATGTACATCGATGCTACCGTTTCAGATACGCGGCGGTGGCCAGCGTTTATTCTTTTTCGCTGCCGTTGTTAGCGACCATTAATGTCAGCGCCTGCCACGCTGGAAATTAACGCGGAATTAGCAAATTGAATTGCACGCTCCGAAATTGAAATATATTAGATTTATTCTTGAATGTACAGGGTGTTTGGTTTCAGTTATATTGTTACGTAATCATATGTATTTATTTGTATATTTATATATATGTTTGGTTTCAGTTGTGTTGTTATGTAATCATGTGTATGTACCTGTATATTATGCAGACAAGTTTGCGCACAAGCAGACACAGGGTTTAATAGGGACGACACATGATTACAGTGTATCGATAAGTCGTATTCTGTCGTATTCATTCTCAAAACACGATTATAGTGTGTAGTGTGTATTCATTTTCATTTTTCAAAATAAAACAGTAGAAGTAAACACAAATATTCTTTTTATACACCACACACAAGGAGTGATAATAGGATAAAAGTTTAATGTATTCGTCTTCCATCTTGTGCTTTCATTGTATTACTAGCATTACGTGGTACTATAGAGAGAAAAAAATGTGGTTAGCTAAAGAAATAAATTACAAAAAGTACCCGAAAATGTATGCATATGTTTTTGAATAAAGCCTCAGTTTTAAAATTTGTTATCGTGCGTATAAGAACGTAGTTAAACATGCCGAAGCCATGAGATATATCAATTGATAGACGTCTAGCCATTACAACAATATGTGGTGAAGGGTATTCAATAGCACAAATCGTTAGAAAAGTAAAAGTATCTGTTTTGTAATGTGCGCTGGGGTTTCCTTACACTTTTGAGATTAAAAATACAGACGTAGCATTATTTCTGTTTGTTACTTTATTGTATGATGCAGCTACGAGGGTGAATCTCTATGCTATACCCTGACGTCTTTACAGTAAAACTACAGTGGCATTATATTTTTCATCTTTCGACGTAGTCTCCCTTTACACTAATCAGTGCTCCAATATCTCAACAGCGTTTTGGAAAAATTTTTGTCGGGCTTCTTCGAACCACCTCTCTACAGCTTGCATTACTTCATGATTACGGGGAATTTTTGCCCCACGTTAATTTGGGAAACGGACTGTATTCACTAGGAACCAGATCGGCGAATATGACAGGTTGACCTAACTCTAATTCCCACTACTTATACATTTTTAATGAAAGTAGAAAAGCCATATCTCCCTTTATAAAGAAGACGTATTTAACATATTTTGGCCTTCAGCTAGACGATCGGAATAAATCTTGGGCAACACATTTTGTATGCAAAACATGCATAGAATATTTGCAGCCGTGGCCAAACGGAAAGAGAAAGACAAATTTGAAGTACCCATGGCACGGAGGAAGCCTAAAAACCATCATGATGACTACTATTTTTGTTCTGTTAACATCAAAGGTTTTAATAGCAATAACCGGCATAAATGGGTGTATTCTAACATGGAGACAGCAAGGAAACCCCTTCCTCATTCTGAAAAAATCATTCAGTAACTTACCTATAAGTTACTTAACGTTGGAAAGTGAAGGTGATAGTGATTTTGAAAGACCATCAGCAAATCCCCAACGCTTCAGCCAACAAGAGCTTAATGATCTCGTTAGAGATTTGAACCTCTGAAAGGAGTCGTTCGAATTGTTTGCTTCCATATTAAAGGAGAAGAACTTACTGTATCCAGGTAGTAATATTGCATTTTATCACCCCAAAGATAAATATCTGCTGCCGTAATTCTCTAAAGGAAACAACTTAGTGTTTTCTAATGATATAAGAGGTCCCTTAAAGAAAACGGAGTTAAATGAATACACGCTAAGTGAATGGCGTCTTTCTATAGAGAGTTGTTCTCGAAGTTTCAAATGTATACCTTTACACATTGGTAATAGACATGGTTCTATTCCTATTTGACATTCCACCACTATGAAAAAGGAATACGAGACAATATCACTGGTCCTGAAAAATGTCAAGTATGAAGAACATCGGGGGGTGATATGTGTCGATTTGAAAATGGTAACTTTCTCCTCAGGCAAGGAAGTGGTTACACAAAGTACCCCTGTTTTTTATGCCTTTGGGACAGCAGAGGTAAGACTCCGCATTGGATTACCACAAACTGGCCTTTAAGAAATATTTTGGTTCAGAGAGAACACAACGTTCTTAACGAACCGTTAGTTGACAGAAATAAAATCATCTTCCCACCACTGCATATCAAGCTGGGACTTCTGAAGCAATTTGTTAAAGCTTAGGCTCGAAATGGACCGTGCATTGAGTATTTGAAACAAGACTTCCCAAGGCTTAGCCCAGAAAAATTGAAGGCTAGAGTTTTTGGTGGTCCTCAGATAAGGCAACTGTTAAATAACCCGCAGTTCACGGAATCAACGAACGAGCATGAGTCTAATGCCTGGTGCTTTTCTGTTAAAGTGGTTAAAAATGTTCTTGGAAATCATAAAGCAGCAAATTACGTCGAATTAGTAGAACAGGCGCTTTCTAACTTTTACACGCTCGGATGTAACACGAGCATCGAGATTCATTATTTTCACAGCCACTTAGATCGTTTCCCAGAAAACTTACGTGGTGTTAGTGAGGGACGGAGGGAAAGAATTCGCGACATCAGCATTATGGGGGAAAGGTACTAAGGAAGATGGTAAAGGTTACGTACATAACACAGATATGACAGAAAGAGTGAATTTCGAAAACTGGATGTGATAGAACAAATCTGACGGTTTTTTTTTGATTAAGAACCTTAAAATTGCTTAATTCAACTTAGAAAATCCGCGGCAGCAAAATATGTGCTCGCCAGTGTTATTGTTATATTCCTGATTCGTATTTCAAATACACCCTGTATAGCTATATGGAAACAATTTTGAAATTCCTTACGTTATACAATTGCCTATTTTCATCCGTTTCATCGTTCTTTTTATGTCACTTCATAGAAATATTTGAATACATAAAGGGAAAATATATTTTTTTCTTATATCGCGATTCCCCCCCTCCACACAAAAAAATGCGACTTTCTCCTGTATCTTTGTTCACCCTTTACTCGGAACTTTATGAAGTCGTAGGCGAGGCAAAAGAAGAGGCGCAAAATGGAGAAGAAAGAAGGAAAGGGTATTCCCATACATCGCCACATTTTGCGCATCTCATCCCATCCTTAGCAACCATTTTTTCTTCCATCGTTTACATTCCCCCGTATTCTGTAACGTCTCGCATTTTTGTCGCGAGCAACCGGGGCTCGCAAAAAATATCCTCCGTCATTACATTCAAATAAGTCCCTTCTCTCGCGTTCCCATTGAGATTTCGACCTGGCGCGCTTGGCGAAGTCGGCCGGCGAAGCAATCTCCTATACCTTCTCTGTTCGTACACTTGATCTCTTCCCCGAAGGCAACCGTTTCTTCTTTGTCGGCCGGACGGGAAAGAAGAAAAGCGTTTGTGCGGTTGAAAACCTTCGCCCGGATTCTTTCACCTTTCTTGGGGCAAAGGTAATACGTTCGAAATATGCGTATTGTGCGCATCGGTTATAAATCGAGAGGCGGTATTGAATCCGGTCCGCCACCAATCGTTTCGGAATAGAGTGACAAATGGGATGCGATGTTGCGAAGTATCAATATAAATTGAAAGCTTCGAATATTGGTGTTGCGGTCTTTCTTTTGTTTTGGAGGTTCTTCCTTATTGAATTCTCGAACTGTGGGTATTTAAAATAACATGTAGTGATAAGAGCGAAGGTGCATTGGTGCGATATGAAGACTTATACGAATCTTGCTTCGTGAGGCTGTGTACAAATTACTGTAGCAAATTGGTTCCACGTCGAACGTCGTTCGTTAAATATTGTGAGCATTAATATGTCGTTAGAGCCACCTGGGTGTATCCATATACACTATCATCTAACAGTTTGTCATAGATACAGTAAAATTTTATTGTGATTATTAATGAATTTATACAACATAAGTGACTTTATGAGTTTGTTTTCGTGGCTTAGATAACCGCTAGCCAAATTCTAGATATTTTACAAAGCAATTTTTCGAGAGAGCCCATGTCAGTTTGTTGCCACGTGTCCCGTAAATATTCCCATAGGTGTTGGGTGTTCTGAGATCGTCGCTGTCTAGCCCTTCAATCAAGCTCATTCCATAAAAATTCTATGGGGGATAAATCCGGACTGCTTTCTCCTCTGAAAAGATTTTACAGATTCGAGCCGCATGTGTGGGGTCATCGTCTTGCTGGAGTACAAACGGCTTACTTCCAAGCACTTCGCCACTTCTGGTGTACCGCAAGGATCTAATCTTGGACCTCTAATATTCCTGCTCTTCATAAACGATATTGCTAGTGTTGTTGAATGCGAAACGCTAATGTACGCTGGTGATATTAAACTATTTCTAAGCATTGATTCTACCGCAGATTGTGTTTTGTTTCAGAGAAGTATCGATTGTGTTTCTAGTTGGTGTAAGCTTAATAGATTGTCCTTAAATATATCAAAATGCACTGCCATGACATTTACTAAGCGTCAGCAAGCTATTATTTACAATTATAACGTTGAAGGAATACCACTGCAGGTATCATCATCTATCAAGGATTTAGGTGTGCTTTTTGACACCACTTTGTCTTTTTCTGATCACATATCTCAGCTGGTGTCACGATGCTATAAAATATATGGATTTATTTGTCGTAACTGTAGGGACCTCCGCAGTATACTAGCTCTATCTGCATTATTATTTTCTCTCATTCGATCTTGGTTGAAGTACGCCGCGTTGGTCTGGGTATTGCTGCGGAAATTTAATGTTGTTTCCCTATTTTTATTTTGTTTAGTACATAACATGATTGATTGCCCCTGGCTCTTGAGTAAGTGTAATTTTCTTATTCCCAGAATTAGCTCCAGGTCGTCATTTGCCTTTTATTGTGGTCGCACTCGAACAAATGTCCTTATAAGGTTCCCAGTGCACCTGATGTGTACTAACTTCAACAGCATCTCTGATCTTTGTGACATCCACGCTGCCCCATTTAAATCTGTCATTGATGCAGTCTTTCTTCGTCAGATCTCTTTCCTTAACATTTGTCAACTTTTCATCACCAATGTAGTTTTAGTATTATTAGAATAATCCTCTTTATATATACTCTTATACTATAGTGCAATAGCAGTATTTAGTATTTTTTAGATATTAAATATATGTAACTTAGCAATTATTTTATATACATATGTATACCTTTATTCTTTTTGTATTTTGCTGTCATGCATATTAATTTTAGTGTTTCCTGTAACTGGGTAGTGTACCTCTTGGAAATAAATTGCTAATATTATTATTATTAGGCCATTTTCAGGGGAAAAAACCGTATATTAAGGCTCTAGATTTGTGAAGGGACTGCTTCCACAACTAAGTTACGAAAAAAAATAAAACTGGGGTGTTTAATGGTCTTCAAATTTGAATTTTAATGACAGATCCAAATTTCATTAGCTCTGTGAACGAAAGAAGCCTGGACTTCATTCACTATGCCGCGAACATTTTTTTTGGAAACAAGAAACCTCTTGTTACAATGTTCTAATGAAATCAATGTTTTAAAAATTTCACCGCCTATGTTCCAAATGTTCCAACGTATTTTCTCCAACGCTTTCTAGTTGCTACTTCGCTTTTTATTTGGACCTATAATACTCTTTGACACGTAAATATTATTGGCAAATAAGATTGTGTAAAATACGAAATCAATATTAAAATTTGCTATAAATGATCATGAAACTTGCGTACATATACAATAAGATACGTATCATTAAACACAATGGCATTAATAGTATAATCTACTTAATAATAATAATAATATTTAATATATAAAATGTAAATGACGATTGCAAGGACTGTGTGGATGTACAATTCACAGGTATAGCAGTAAACTCCACTCACACAAATTAATTAATTATGCGGAACGCTGCGTTTCGGGAGCACGTGGGCTCCCATTGTCAACCGTGTTACCGACTGAGTAACACGGTCGGTAACATTTGTTGACAATGGGAGCCCACGTGCTCAACGCTGCGTTCCGCATAATTGATTAATTTGTGTGAGTGGAGTTACTGCTATACCTGTGAATATAAAATGTAAATTGAACATTTACCATTGCTTTATACTAATTCTTCTTTTTTTTGTTACAGGTAAAATAGCTGCTTGAAAATCCATTATGACCGCGAAAACTCAAGAAAAACTATCTGTGAGTACGTTAAGGTTCTTTATAAGAAAATAAAGTATTAAAAGAAAACACCCTTTACAAAGCGCAAAAACCATTGTATATAACCTTCTGAAAGTAATAATTTCTCTTTCCACATACAGAATGAAACTGGGAGACCTTCAGTAAAAAAGGGGGAACTAAGAAAAATAATCTGAATTAACAAACTTTGTTGCACACAAATTACGTTTACACAATTCATCCATTGTATAGGCAGTTCATTCTCTGCCCGTTCCCGTTTCGCCCCTCCAATCCCCTCTTTTCAAAAACCACAGTTTCATTGTAACCCTACGAAACCATTGTTGTATTTTCCAACGAGGAGAAAAGAAGGGCAACAAAAAAAGAACGGAATCCGTATACATAACGCATGGATCCAGTAACAGGGGTGACGTGGAAGGGATATAAGGGCACCAGCGCGAATGTATATTTTCGCCCATTCACTACCAACGGGATAATGCCCGAAGCACGCTCTTGGATTCAGATCACGCTCCTAAATGAAAGCAAAAGTTCCCGTTTTAAATTGACCTAAAGTGCGACACAGTGATATATTTTGTGGAAGTGGAAGTGGAAGGGGGGGGGGATATGGATGTGGGGATTCCACGCTTGAGATGCTCGTATTTTTTTAGTGTTGTCGCTGTTAACCCCCTTTTAGCACATTAAACTTAAGTATAATGCTTGTGCCTAATGTGCAATAGGAGAATGACGAAGATCAGCCTAAAAGGATGGAGTAAAGTTATTTCTCGGGCAAGTTAATAATATGGGGTTTGTCTATTAAGTCTTGCATATAGAGCTTTTCAAGAAACTTTTTTTTCGAAATATTCTCTACGGAAATCAATGCACCAACTATGGAAGCAGTTATTTCACTCGTTTGTTGGTACAGTGAAAATTGTGTTTTTAAAGGCATCGACTGCCGATTTTCAGGAAGGTAATGAAATCCCTGGGACTTAAATCCGGACTGTACGGAGAATTTTTCTATTTGGAGCCATTTCTACAATGAATGTGTCGCCTACTGTGTCTTTTCCGCGTAGACATCAGACTAATATTGAAAGTAGATTCAATCGAAAGCGTACACGCAAAGAATAAGAACGATAAATCCCCGACCAACTTGGGGAAGGCCCTAATTCACGCCAGTCAGAAACGCACGACATAGGCTGCGTTTGTACCGAAAGATTAAAGACGGTAAATCTCCGGTTTACTCGGGGAAGTCCCAGCGAAATTGGCGCGCGGCGCGATTAACAAATGCAATAGCAATATTCTCGATATAAAAATAGCATGAGGCGTTTCTTTTTATTTTATTCTTAGTCCGGTTAAGAGAACATTTTCTCGTGTCAGCGTCCGTTCAAGAGAATGTCCGTCCAAGAAAGAGTTAATACAATGGAAATTATATGAGAGCCGGTCGGGACCATGAGAAACTATCCGTTTAAGGGAGGTGTCCGTGTAAGAGGGGTGTCCGCGAAGGGAAATTTCACTGCATACTGTATATAAAGACCATCATTAATTAGTAAAACTGCATCAGCTAGAATATCCTAATGTTCATAATTCATACAAATATAAACACGCGATTACACGTAATGACAAATCCTTAACATTAAATAGTAATGAATAAAGTCTCATTCAAATCGGCCATTCAGTGCAAACATCTAACGTTTCAACTTGCCATTTGCATCATCTGAGCGTTTAAACAATATCCACAAACTGATGCAGATCGCTTACATCTACGTTCTGAACTTCCAAGCTACTAATCGGCAGTTGGTGACCGAGGCAACGCCTGTCTGACTTGTAACCCTACTCCGTAAGACTCGGACAAGTTTATAACTAATTGATCGCGATGACGCGACAGGAAGTTATATTAATAAACTTGCGGTGTCTCCCGGCAAAGTTCTCCATTATTATATGCGGGTTATGAAGCGTCCTACCTGCCCCGACTATAAAGTTAATTTTGCGCGGGTGGTTTAGTGCATTAAATATCCGTTCTGAATGACATCTTCTTGATGCTTAACTTACAGTGTAAACCATGCTGTGTTGGTGTATATTAATTCGAACTGAAGAATGTTCAAACTCATTTAGATTAAAATTATTGGAAGCCATATACAAGGGAGAGCTAGTAAGCATGTCATAAAAAGCTATTATAAGAATAGTTAGAGGAATAGGTAGCCAAAAATAAGTTGTATTTTCCAACAAAGTCTCCTTCTGTATTAATACACTTGTCGCGTATGAATGCCCCAATGTCTGCTGCATAAAAGTATTTGGATTGACGTTTGAACCACGTGTGGAGCTCTTGTTCAACATCGTCATTACCCTTGAAATCAACTCTTGACAGACGATAGTAGCCTAGGACCAGGTCGGGACTGTACGACGGATGTTGTACTACTATATCCTTTGACTCCTTTTTAAAAATAATTTTGCTTCAATTGCAAAAAAAATAATGAATTTTCCTAAATAAGAAAAAAAAACATAATTTCACACATCAATACTTCAACAAGGCAATTCCAGTAATTAAAACCAGATCATCAAAGCTCGAAAATAATCATACCCTTTCGGAGACGTGCCTCCCCAAAATTACTCGTGCTCTAGCGAAGCACTTTATTTATATATCAAGTTACGTACAGTCGTCCTTTGTAATTTCCTCCTTCATCATTGTTGTTTTTAATTCGCTGATGAATACAGAGACCAGCTCTGTGCGCGTTTGCAGCGCCACGACTGAACTTAATTTCCAATTATCACACTGTCGGTCGTATATACAGCAAATAACTCCATTAGTGTACGCCTTTTTGAGTTTCCAGTCCTCCGCGTGTTCGGAACGAGCAAAATTAAATTTTATACGCGAGCATTTCAGCGTTGATCCGAAAAAAGGAGGACCAAGTAAATGAGGGTGGAATGGGAAATGCGTGTTGGAGCAATGAAGAATATATTGGGGCAATTTGTCATAAAAAAATTACAGCGACTTGTATTAAATAAATTGGACGAGAAACGTATATAACATATATGCAAGAAAATTGCGACAATATACAAATTTTTTACATAAAATAAATAAGAGCAGGAATTTAAACATTAACTTTATTGCACAACATCATTTACAACATATTTCTAAACCAATTTGTAATTAAATGTTGTTCAAAATTGTGTAAAAGAAAGTTTTGTCTTCTATCAGAATACATATGTTTCGAAATAGAAAGGCTTCTTTCAACATCCACAGATGTAATTGGTGCATTTTTTAGCTCTGCAATACATTCTAAACTAAAATTAAAGTCGAAATCGTTTACTGTTTCAACTTTCAAAATTTTCTTAACTTTCTTCAATTTCAAATACCCCGCATTTTCATTTATAACTTTTTTAAATTTATCGTATATAGAATTACCTATTGTACCCTTAACCTTTTTACATAGCATATCAAATTCGTCTAATATTTCGATTGATTCCGTGAGCGACATTCCTTGCGTTTCTAGTTTACGAATGGAACTTGAAACAAAGCTATAATTCGACTTAATATACAAAAGGTTTTGTAGCAATTCTGCTGATGTTACTACCTTTTTACAGTTTTCTAGAGCAATGCAGCAATTACGTTTTTTATTCCTTCAAAATTATCGGCGTTAAAAATTGCAGCGTCTAACCATGTACCCCATCTTGAAATAATCGGTTCAGGAGGCAACTTAACACCGGGAAGTCGCTCCTTATGTAATTGGATTCGTAAAGGTGCCTTTAAAAGGACTTTTTTGGCATTGCTAATTAAATGATTAATCAAAGGAAATTGACTCCTAATGTCTTCGGCTACACGATTGAAGATATGAGCCGAACAAGTGCTACGAATAATGTTACTATAAAAAAATTTTAAATTTCGCGCGGCTTTTATCATGTATGGTGCCGCGTCGGAAAACATTGGTAAATTTTCTCGGAAAATTTTACACTACATTTAGGTAAAATAAAATCAATGTGATTGACAAGGGAAGGCTCCTGGATGTCAAATTCTAACAAAACTTGGTAGGTAATTAGAGCATGTTGAGACTTGAAAATAAATTCACTCTGGGAAGGTGAAATACCCCTTCGAAAATTCACAGATTTTCTTGATTTAATTCTTGCACGAAAATAGAATAAGAAGTTAAATGCAAGTGTTGTAGCACATCGAAAGATGTATCAGGACACGTGAATGTGGTATATACAGCGTGTTTAATTTAAGAACCACGCTCTTAAGCTAGAACTGATTATAGTAATGTGGAAAAGAAATTCACGCAAGTTATTCATCTTTAACATCCTTTATTGAATTTAAAGCTTTTAAAAGCGAATTTATGTGCACGTTGAGGAGCAAAGGACCTAAGGTAGTTCCTTGCGGAACACCACAGGAAGTAGTGACAAAGTTGGTAAGGTTTGCATTATAGAGTATATTATATGCAGCCTATTGATAGCAACTAGAAGTTAACACAGAGTGATCAATTATATCAAACGCTCTGTAGTAGTCAGTGCAGATGGCATCGACTTGTTGACGATCATCTAAATCTTCACACAAGCTTCACCCAATTAATTTAGTCAAATTTGTATTTATGGCTGATGGAACTATGTTGATACACTGAAACATCAGGCCAAAAGCTCAGCAGTGATATGTAAACATTTTTTAAATGAAGAACAAGAAAATGGCATTTTACAATTATTGACATGGCGTCCCCAAAAGCCCCGGTCTAAATCCCATCGAGCTGTTATGGACCATTTTACAAGAGGAATGGACTAACACATGGGCTGAAAATTCCCGGGCCTAACACATAGATGACGCTAGTTTTATTGCAGTCACCTTTCTCTCAGTTAGTACTAACCTTCAAAAGACAGCTGTTAAAATTTCATGACGTTCTATTCATTAGTTTGTGAGTTATTGTGCTAAGAGTCACGCTACTTTTGTTATTTTCAAAACAATGGATCAAAAACAATTTCGTGTTTTAATTTTACACTGCTTCTTGATGGGAAAAAATACCGTTCAAGCGAAGCAATGGCTTGAAAAGTGTTATGGAGACTCCGCTCCATCAGAAACAACAATAAAACGTTGGTTTGCTGACTTCAAACGTGGTCGTAGAGACACCGATGATGCAGAACGCAGTGGACGTCCAAATGAGGCGGTAACACAAGAAAACATCAAAAACATGCACAAAATCGTTTTGAATCATCGAAAAGTGAAGTTGCGTGAGTTAGCTGACATCGTAAAGATATCGAAAGAACATATTGGCTTTATATTGCATGAGCATTTGACTATGAGAAAGCTCTGTTCAAAGTGGGTGCCGCATTTGCTCACTGTTGACCATAAACAAGAACGTGTTGATGATTCTGAGCAGTGTTTGGCCATATTTAAACGTAACAAACCGGAATTTTTGCGTTGATATGTGACAATGGATGAAACATGGATCCATCACATCACTCCGGAATCAAAACGATCGTCATCTGAGTGGACAGCAACTGGTGAACCTCGTCCAAAGCGCCCGAAGGCACAACAATCGGCTGGAAAGTTTATGGCCTCGGTATTTTGGGATGTGGGTGATGTAATATTCATCGACTATCTTGAGAAAGGAAATACCATCAACAGTGAATATTATATAGCGTTATTGGAGCGTTGGAAAGCCGAAATTGCAAAGAAGCGACCGCATATGGCAAAGAAAAAAATTTTGTTTCATCAAGACGACGCGCCTTGTCACAAGTCAATCAAAACAATGGCAAAACTACATGAATTGAACATCGAATTGCTCCCACATCCACCGTATTCGCCAGATTTGGCTCCCAGCGACTACTGGCTGTTCGCAGACCTCGAAAAAATGCTCGCCGATAAGAAATTCCGCACGAATGGAGAGGTTATCGCTGAAACTGAGGCCTATTTTGAGGCAAAAGATAAATCGTCCTACAAAAGTGGTATTGAAATGTTAGAGCGGCGCTGGAATGATTGCGTTGCTCTTGATGGAGATTACGTTGATGAATAAAGCTAATTTTGAACAAAAAAAACCGTGTTTTCTTTGTTAGGCGCGGGACTTTTCAGCCCATGTGTTAATATGCCAGTTCTTGAAAGACTAGTGGAACAGATGCCTCGGATTGTGGAAGCTGTTCTTCGCACAAAAGAGAATTTCTGTGATGAACGAAATGTTTAAGTAGTTTTAGTTTATTTTTCGTTAGATTTTATTTTTACTTCTGCACTTTGTACTAAAAATTTTAAGTTTGGGAAAAATGAGTTTGAATATTTTCTCTCCTTTTTTATTTGCATGTCCGAACTAATATGGACGGTAGTGTACATAGTCGTGCAGATAGAATAAATAGTGTCCAGTCTCGTTGGAAGGCCGCGGCTATTTTGATAGTAACGTTGGAAAGACGTAGACCCGTTGTCGGGTTGCGTTAGTTTTATTGTCAAATTTTGCGCTTCCCTGCAGTAGGAACATCATCAATTTCACTAACATTTTTAAGATATATTCAAAAGGACCTTCCGATTACCTTCAAAACCGTTTTGAGATTTTTTAATAAAGTATCTTTGTACAGTAAGTCTAGAGATAATGCAAATAAATATGTGTGGCATAGCTAACAGAATGGAAGGAAGATGATAATTTGAACGGATCTGATAATATCATTTATTCTCCTGAGAATAAGATTAATTCTATTTGTGATACAGTTTCTTCAATGTTTATAAAAGTATTTCCAATTGATAAAACGAGCGAGCAAGAAATATATTTAACAGAATTTTAAAATTATCTAGAACTATATACACTAGGGTGACAGAATAAAACAGACAGCTACTAATTAAAACAAAGATTCTATTCTCGTTATATATATAAAATATTTTAAATTTTTTAAATTAGACTGATATTTTGTCGATCCACCTTTACTTGCGTGAAGTGCTGCGAGTCGTCACGGCATAGAATCTATTAAATGATTAATGGTGTCTTCTGGAATATTTAACCACTCTTCTGTAACAGCTGCCACGAGTTCTTCCTTATTGCTGGGTGTTCGGGGTCGTTTCGCCATATTTGTCTGGATCATGTGCCAAACATTCTCCATCGGATTCGTGTCTGGTGATTGTCCTGGCCATGGTAATATCCGAATCACCTGTTCCTCTTTCCATGTGGTTGTTGTTCTTGCTTTGTGGCAGGGCGCTCCATCCTCCATAAAAGTGGCGTCTTCTTTAGATAAAATGGCGTTGTTGAACATCGGTGGTAGTCCTTCTGTTAATATTTGGATATATTTTACCGCATTTATATTTCCGTCGCAGATTACTAATTGCGATCTTCCACCATACCATATCGCGCCCCACACCATGATGTTCACACCGCCGTATTTCACCGTCTAATGCAGAAAATTTGTCGTCCAGTTGCTGTGACGTACGTCTCCATACCCACGTACGACCACTATCACTGAATTGGCAATATCTGCTTTCGTCTGAGAAAATGACAGACCGCCAAAACTCTTCGGGCTTCGTTCGCATTTCGATTGCCCAAGCCATTCGGTGCCGTTTTTGAAACGCCGTAAGGAGAGGTGTTTTCTTTGCCACTCTTTTATACATCCCCACACTGTGGAGGTATCGCAGAACGGTGCGCCGACTTTTCCGTGAAGTTGCCGCAAGCTCAGCTGTACTTTTTCGCGGTTGTCTTAACACTTCGCGCACAAGCACCCTTTTACTTCTTTGAGAAGGTCTGGCACGACCTGGTCTCGGCTCCACTGTTGTTTTTTTTCTTACGTTTAAATTGTGTAATCACACGGTTAACTGCGGACAACGGAATATTTAAAAATTTATTTATTTCACGTTGCGAATCGCCGCGTTCACTCTGGCCAACGATGCGACCCCGGGTGAAGTCGCTAATATCACTCGAACCTTGTAAGCGAGGCATACTTGTAACGATACTAAACTATGACGAATTCCTTCCGATACATCTACCCCTACCCTAATGACAAGAGAAAGTTCTTAATTCGTTCTTAGAATTTAGCTGTTTACATATTTATACCGCTTTACCTGGTGTCTATTTTATTCTGTCACCCTAGTGTATAACCTGCATGGAGTATATTTGCATATATGCATTTTTAATGACCTATTCAAACAGAAATTACCAAAAAATAAAATAAAATTGCGCCGCTTTATTGCCGAAAAACTGTTACGAACATTTCGAGAATTTATTTCACACTATAGTTAGTACCGTACAAAAATATTTCCACCGATATCATTTCCCATACCTCATCGAAGCACCCCCATTTACCAATCTCTCCCTCCCCACACCACAACATCTAGCGCGAAAAACGGGCGTGTCTAGACCTCATAGCTCGGTCGCTTTAATAGTAGCGTTCGACTCGCTGCCCTGGTCGTTCCATTTTAAACACGGCAGACGCATAAATTAATACACCTTTTGGCGGTCATTATGATGGCCTTTTTGCGCTAAAACGGTCGGCCTAGTCCGACACATTATCACGTCCACTAGCGGCCGCAAATGAACGCCGACCTAACAACACACGGCGTGGTGGTTGGGGTGGCGAGCGAGGGTGAATCGTAGTGGACGAGGGATGAGGTTAGAGAGCTGTATTTTGCACCGTAAATATTAATTTTGACGCCTATTTTAATGCGAAACGGCGTTTAGCATCCATATAGCCAGCGACGGCGCTATTATAGTGCTTTCGGTTTGAATTTGCATGTGTTTATGCGCTAATGAGAATTGAGGTAGAGTGAAATTTTTTTTAGATTGTTTTCGAGGTGGAGTTGATTGATTTTCGATAGGAAGGGTCACTCTTTCGTTGCGAATACAGTGAAATCTCCCTTGAACGGACACCAACGGGACCAACTGAAGATGTCCGTTCCGGAAGGGTGTCCGCATAAAAGAAATATGTAATAGATACAACAAAAATCGTGTTTTAACGAAAAATGAGTATATTAAAGAAACTGGGGCATTTAAATCGCATATGTATATAAATGTTTTTAAAATAAATAGGAAACTAAACTTAAGATAAAAAAGTTTACTTCCTTCAGATTTATACATACAATGTATAATGTATGTACATAAATACATAGATATAGCATGTAATACAAAACAATGAAATGAATAGTCACTTTAAGGACGCAAAAATTCATATATTGTTGTTTGTCTTCTCTTCTTCTTTAAAATGGCGTCTTGAAATCGTATTTCTAATTTAGAAACAAGCTCCAAAGACTCTTCATCTCCGTGATTTTCTACAAAACTTTTGAGCTGCTTGATCAGGCTAATAGCTTTACCATAATTTGGGCACTGGAACCTCATCGACATCAGAATCTTCCGAAAGTTCTTGTATTTCAACTGGATTTGCAATTTCTTGTTCTGAATCTGGATCTTCAACATACAAATCTTCATCTACGTTCAAAAAATCATTAAGGTTTTCATTATCCGTCAATTTCAATAAATTCTTATTGTTGAGGATATCTGAAAGTACACTAGGAGGTAAATCATCTTCTAGGTCAGATGTATCAGTCTCAGTTAACTGGTCTTCACTTTGCCTATTTACATGATTAAATCCTGCTTTGCGGAAGCAATTTTGAACTGTCTCTTTGGTTACTTGGTCCTAAGCAGTTTTTGTAAAATAAACTACATCCAGTGATGTAATTTTCTTTATTAACTCAAAAGCTGTACCAGCAATTTCAATGTTTACTAGCAGATGTTTGAGGATTAGATTTCGGTAATAAGTTTAAAAATTCTTTATAATCCCCTGATGAAGTGGTTGAAAAGCTGATGTACAATTAGGGTGTAATAATAATATTTTTATATTATTTAAGCGAACGTCTTTTGGATGCGATCCCGCATTGTCTAAAAATAAAATGTTTCTTTTTTCTTTAGCCATTTTCCAATCTAGGTCTTGCAACCACCCTGTCATAATTTGTCCTGTCATCCAAGCTTTCTTATTGTATTTCCAAATTACAGGCAGGTTATTTATATTAATGTTTTTAAAAGCTCTGGGTTTAGCTGCCCTACCAATGACTAGGAGTTTTTCTTTTTCACCCTCCATATTTGCTCAATGCAAAATTGTAAAAACCGAAGTTTATTTAACTTGGAACTGCATTACAACATCTCAATATGCACTAACGCAAAACTCAAGTAATTCTTCTATTACTTCAATTCACTAAGTGGGATCTCGACGTTTCGCCTCCGTCGTAGGAGGCTTCTTCAGGAGAAACAGTGGAAACCAAAGTGGCACGGTAACCCAAGGTGTAAACCGTGCTAGGGGCAAAACGACTTTGTCAGAAGGTTACCGTGACTCGGCGTGTTAACCGCGCTAGAGGTTAAATAATTTGGTGACTTGCTAGAATGTAAATTTATATTATCGTGTTGTACTAATACTTATGGAGGTTTACAATATCAATAAATAAAAAAAATAAAATGAATTAAAATCTTTTACTAAAATTTCGACTCATTAAATTGAAATTGTTTAGTGCAGCCTCTTTAATCACTCAAGCTTTGAGTGGAAGAACAGATGGTAGCTTATTATTAATCTGAATTCCACGTTGAGATTTTTTTTAATGTTTTAAATTTTGATTTACTCGACGAGAATTACGTGTATGGATACCCGGCGCCTCCACCACTTCTTACTCCTCTTTCCATTTCCCTTAGCCTAGTACCATAACAGAGAAAAGGATAGCGATATAACTCTTCGTACTTCTCATACTTCTATCACCCAAAATAGTCAAATACTATCGCTCAAGCTCTTCAGTCCCTAGCTCTCAAATCATAAAAGTTACATTGAATGCTGCTTCAGCGTGTATTTGTCTTCTAGCGCCGATCAGCCGATAAGCTAAATGAGAGAGCATCTTTCACTGGAGAAACTTTCAGTAACATTGTTCCCCTTTTGTATTTTGTTTGGGAAGTTTGGAAACAAAGGCATTTGTTATTAAGAAGGTTCTGATTTTATTCAAATGATTTAAGTTATCTGATTCCCGTTTCCAATACGTTTTTAATAGGTGCCATCGATATGTGCTTCAATATTTCTAGTTTCCGTCCTTCTCGCATATTCCTCTTCCTTCGTTTTACGGGCGTATATCCGCAAAAATGAAAAACCATCACCATCATCATCATCGACGTGATCGCAACTTCTCGTCCATATTTTCTACCCCGCTAGGCGGATAATATTTAACGGCAAAGAACAACACGCTTAATCGACAGCCTGTAAACGGTGTCAAGGATTTTCATATCGGGTCCGTCGGGGAAAAGTTATCGTCGGGCGAACGTGCCTTACGCACCGGAAAATTAAGAAAATTAATTTCGCCGACAAGCTGTAAAGAACGGGAATCGAAAATCTGCACCTTATAGATAGCTAACCCCGTTTTTTCCCCCAACGAACGTCGGACCAGGACCAAGCTAACGAATCACAAACACGTCGCGTCATTGTACAATACACACGAAGCAAATGAACCGAGAAATATGCACATAAGGACCGACGACAACGGTGATACCCCTGGGGTCGTGAATTTAAATGAACAACAGGGCGTAACGGCGTGATGTAGATGCCTCGTTGATTGCGTTAGCTGCGTTGGTTGGTCGATGGCGCCCTCTATTATACGGCGTACCTTTTTCGGGCGCTATTATAATAATACGGATCATTTAGCGATCTTGTAGGGCGACGTGTTTCGGGAATCAAGGTGGGGATGGAATTTTCCAGGCGTACGTTGCACGTATCCTCTATTAATCATAATGAGGCCGCATAGGTAGTAGGATTTTGTTCGGTATTTAGGGGGATGTTTGAATAAGGATGAATCTGATCGATAAGTTTATGGGTATTGTACATGTTTACTAATGAATACATTACATACAAGCTTGAATGTATAAAATATGTAAAGCAAGAACAGATGCCTAGACGGTTATCAGGCAATGCTATAGGTAAAAGAAAAATTAATATATTAAAGAAACTGGAACATTTAAATCGTATATGTATATAAATGTTTTTAAAATAAATAAGAAACTTTTAACTTAAGAAAAAATGTTTATTTCCTTTAGGTATATACATACAAAGTATAATATATGTACATAGATGTAGTATGTAATATAAAACAATGAAATGAATAGTCACTTTAAGGACGCAAAAATTCATATATTGTTGTTTGTCTTCTCTTTTTCTTTAAAATTACGTCTTGAAATCGTATTTCCAATTTAGAAATAAGCTCCAAAGACTCTGTATCTCCGTGATTTTCTACAAAACTTTTGAGGTGCTTGGTCAGGGTAATGGCTTTACCATAATTTGGGATAGCTTCTGTTGGCACTGGAACCTCACCGACATCAGAATCTTCCGAAAGTTCTTGTATTTCAACGGGATTGGTAATTTCTTGTTCTGAATCTGAATCTTCAACATATAAATCTTCATGTACGTTCAGAAAATCATTAAGGTTTTCATTTGGTTACTTTGTCCCTAGCGGTTTTTGTCAAATAAACTGCATCCAGTGGTGTAATTTTCTTTGTTAACACAAAAGTTGTACCTGCAGTTTCAATGTTTACTAGCTGATGTTTGAGTATTAGACTTCGGTAATAAGTTTTAAAATTCTTCATAATCCCCTGGTCAAGTGGTTGACAAGCTGATGTACAATTAGGGGGTAAAAATAATATTTTTATAGTATTTAAGGGAACGTCTTTCGGATGAGATCCCGCATTGTCTAAAAATAACAAAATGTTTCTTTTTTCTTAAGTCATTTTCCAATCTAGGTCTTGCAACCACTCTGTCATAATTTGTCCTGTCATCCAAGCTTTCTTATTGTATTTCCAAGTTACAGACAGGTTATTTATATTAATGTTTTTAAAAGCTCTGGGTCTAGCTGCCCTACCAATGACTAGGAGTATTCCTTTTTCACCCGCCATATTTGCTCAATGCAAAATTGTAAACCTCTCTTTGGGATACTTACCCCCAACACATTTTTCCTTCTTTAATGTGAGCGTTTTGTCGGGTAGAGCCCTAAAATACAGGCCCGTCTCATCGGTATTATAGATGTCCCTCGGTGAATATCCCTTAATCAAAGAAAGACGTTTTTTTAAAAACGATGAAACTTCTTCA
The DNA here is from genome assembly GCA_023509865.1 of Trypoxylus dichotomus. Classification (NCBI taxonomy): domain Eukaryota; kingdom Metazoa; phylum Arthropoda; class Insecta; order Coleoptera; family Scarabaeidae; genus Trypoxylus; species Trypoxylus dichotomus. The sequence goes on from CM042082.1 coordinate 5,433,748, forward strand.
GCATTAACCGAAGCTGAACTCGGTATATAATACATCTACTTGTTGACGTCGTTCCATAGATTCGACAATATACTGTGCTAACTGTGCAAGGTTGGTTGTAGTAGACCTTCTTGGAATGAAACCATGTTGTCGCGTAGATAAATAAGGTTTGACACTAACGTAAATTTTGTGAGAGAAAATTTTCCAAAGTTGGATAGGATATTTACTGGTCTATAATTTTGGAAGTCTGAACGATTTCTTAAGCACGGGTGTAATTCTGCTAATCTTCCAAGCGTCAATATAGGATGATGATAACTAGTGGCATTAGAAACTATATTTTGATAAAAAGGCACTGCAAATTCACATTTCATTGATCGTGTTACCGAAGAAATTCTTAAGTTATATGGTAATATATATTGAGATGTTATCTAATTACGAATATTGAAATGTGCAATTAAATGTGTTATTTAACTAGGGGTCGCTTCTAATATATTTTCTCCTCAGGATATTGTTGGTGCATTAGCTGATTTATTCTCTACAGTGCATATTGCGTATGGCGTATTACCTACTTACTAGAATAACAACAGAGGTCCTGACAGTTATACGGCAATGTTGGGCGTATGGTACATACAGCTGCGAGCAAATGTTATAGGCAGGGTAACTTTTTTAGCGTTACGATATGACGAGAATCTCAAAACTAAAAAAAGACACATAATGCAGTTTATAAGGTTCTTTTATTAAATAAATCATTATTTAATGCTGCCTCCTCTAGCCTTTATTACAGCTTTAATTCTTTTAGGCATAGTAGCTACGAGTTTGTGTCATGTTTCTGGGGAAATAGACGCCCATTTCATAAACACTGTTTGCTTTAGGGCTTCTTTAGAGGCATGGTTGTATTTACGAACCTTGTCCTTCAATATATGCCATAGATTTTCACTAGGCGAGAGGTCAGGTGATTGTGGGGGCCAGTCCAAGATCTTGGTTATCAGTAAACCATTTCATTACAGGTCCAGTCTTGTGGCAAGGGGCATTGTTTTGCTGAAAGTAATACTTCTCTGTAGTCCATATCATAAAATCTGACAATTGATGGTTCGGGAACCTCTTCCAATATCCCGATGTCGCGTGCCCCATTCATGCGGCCCTCGCACACATGGACTTCCTCTACACCTTGTGCAGACATACACCCCCAAATCATAATGCTTAATCGGAATAGTCCATCCTTTATAGATATCCTTTGTTTGGTATAACTTTCTATTGATTCTGTTTGTAGTTCTCTTCTGATTTATTCATTTCCTATCCTGTCTCTTCTAGTTACGGTTTTCATTCTTCTTAAATATTCCATCTCTAGGACTTAGATCTTACTTTCCCCTTGACGATTGAGTATCCAGGTTTCACATCCAAATGTGAGAATTGATCTGAAACTGTCCTGTAGACTATCATTTTTTTTTGTTTTGTTATTTCTTTTCCGTTTATAAATCCTGAGTACATAACATAGTATACCTTGTTGGCTTTCTTTATTCTGTTATTAAGTTTTTCTTCTTGCCTCCCTTTCTCGTGTATATAAATAAAGTACTGGAAATCTCTTGTTATATTTCTGTTTCTTCAAGTTGTATGTATATTTCTTTTTCCTCTATTGATGTAACAATTACCTTTGTTTTGTTTGTATTAATGTTTCATTCCATAATTAATGAGTGTGTTGTTCCAAAGGTTTACGTTGTGCTGTGGAGTTTTTTCATTTCCGGTTATCAATGCTACATCATCAGCGAATACACATTTTGTAATTTCTACCTTTTCCAAGTTGTGATGTCCTACATAAAACGCTCCCGTTATCCTCCTTGCTTCCCTGATAATTTCATCCATAAATAGTATAAATGGAAGAGGGCTACGTTCACTTTCCTTTATATAGAATATCTCTGATTTCATGTTTTTATTTACACATGAATCCACTTTTCCATAATTTCCTATATTTTTGAGCACTTTAGAAACAGCTTTTTGTTTCCTTTACTATCTTTTTCTAATTTTACTCCAAATTCTTTCCATAATTTTTGTTTCTCTTACATTACTACGATCTTGACTTTTTCCTTGTTCTGTCTCATATCAATATAATAATATGCAGTGTGTTTATTTGAAAACTTTCCACCTTAAATTTCTGAAAATCTGGAAATCTGTGAAAAATTTCTTGAAGCACGTAGGTATTATTACTTTTTATGCAAAAGTCGACTCACCTACTTTAACCACCTGCTGTAATACATATATTTTTCTTTGAAAATTGAAATTTTAATAATCACCAACCACTACTTTTCATTCTTGTTTCGGCTCAGTTTTAACTTCCATCGCTCTCATAAGATTCTTCAGATTCGCCATCAGATTCAGGTTGCATTGAAACAGAACGTTCTAGAGCCCTAAAATTTCTATATGAGAATTTTTTTATACACACCTTCACCTAGTTTGCAATATTTTCGTTGCACGTTGAGTAGATTCGTTATCTTCATCAAACTCGTTATCTTCATTAGCCGCTTCTTGATAGTCTGTTGCAGCAAAACTAGTGATAGTTGAAAAATGCGAATACCATCTACACCACTAAATTCCAGAAGATTTCCCGCACGTTTGGTATCTTAGATTTAATAATTCACCCTGTGTACACAGTATAAAAAGCCCAGAATTTCATAGCCTTTTATACGTAAATTTTTTCGACGAGCAACTACGGCACCTTTACAACTTACTCTCAATTTATCCCGCGAATTTTCCTTTTTCTTCTCATCCGTGAAAGAAGCAAGCATCTCATAATCATTTCACCTTGCCCCCTTCACCGGCGAAGGTAATATCTTCTAACGCCCCAGAAGAATTACATAGAAGCACATCGGGTTGTCTCCCAATTTACCGTAAAAATTGTTACGTCTTCCTCTTCTGCCGCTTCCTTATTGCTTGTTTGCGCTCTTAAAACGACATATAAAACCGAAACGACCTCCTCGAACATTATACATAACATGCATAACCTCACTTCGCCTCAATGACAAGACAAGCGAGTCGCCTACCAATATGTTAGTCGGCCGTGTGTGGTCGGGGCGCACGGATTATGGGGAAAACAAAGGGGAATCGACGAAGAAATAGAGGCAGTATAAGCAGGGAAGCGCGTAAAAAAACCGCAATTCAATTTTCTAGAGATTGAGCATCGCCTTCTTGATGCGGCAACGTAAAAATTATACGGTCGCTTTGATGTACGGCCAGGGTTAGGAAGTGATGGCGTATTGCATTTGTTTTTCGGTTTTTTTTCAGTGAGCGGTGTTGTTTTATAGGATCGATTGTGAAGTTAATGCGTTTGTAATTCTAGCGAATTGGTCGTATTAGTATTCGTTTTTACAGGGAAACGAGGTGCTTTGGGTGTGGGATAGTGCTATTAAATCAAATAAATTCGACTTTTCAGTACATTATTGCGATAGATGCTCTTTTTTATATTGGCGGTGTAGCTAGTATTATCCTGCAGTTAAGATGGTAATAAAAGTCCCCACAATAAAATATGTAACACATTTATTACTATTACTAGTCCTTCACAACGTTTCATACCATATCGCCCTTCTATCGACACAACACTATATGCAGGTACTGTTAAATTTATATGACTTACATAGCTTACATTAGTAATAGAAACCCCAGTTATGGTTATTCTTTTTTCAAGATCTTTTTCGCGTGTTGAAATAAGGATATGGGCACTAGCATTCGAGTCCGTCAAGGTACGTAAGGTGTGTTATTAAAGGGCGTAAAACACAGTCCGAATAGTGAAATAAATACGTAGGCTTCCACGGCCGGAATCAGAAATAAGTGAACTACTTCCGGAATTTGTCCATGTCATGATGAGAAATATAGAAATGGAATAAGAGTGAGAGAAAAACGAAATAAAAAGAAAAAGAAAAGGGAAAAATAAAAAAGGGAGTGGGAAAAGAAAATGTGAAATAAATAAAGAGAAGGAAGGGGACAAGGGAGACAGAAAAAGGAAAAAGACAAAGGTGGGATCTCGAAGTTTCGCATCCATCGTAGGCGGCTTCTTCAGGAAAAAAACAGGGAAACCAAAGTGATACGGTAACCCGACGTGTAAACCACGCTAGAGGTGAAACCACTTTGAAAGAAAGTGACGGTAACTCGACGCGTTAACTACGCTGGAGGCGATAACTTTCTGATGCGTACATTTTTGTTTGACTAGACTTCCTTCTTCGATCTGTCTTCCTCCAGTATCTCCCTTCCTGGAACTTGCTGGGGGCATTTGGTTGTCATCTGGAGTCCTCGAAGTCTTCCGTGTACTTTATGGCTTTTCTTCTTTTACCTAAAACAGAAAGAGAATTAGAATCGGTAGGATTTTTGAGATGAGTGATACTCCCTGGCAGATTACAGTTTCCTGGGAGACTCAATTACTGTCCTCTGTTTAGTTGCTCCGCATGACTTCTGTGCGGTCGCTGTTTCTAGCGCCGGGTTCTCCCTGTTCAGCTTGTCTAGGAACTCCTGCAGATCTTCTCCGTCGGCTAGGGCTTTTAGCGCGGCTAAGGCCTTTCTACAAGGGATGTGGAGTACTAACCGTAGACAGCGGTTTTGTACTCTCACGAGGGATAGGACGTGGATGGGTGCTGCCGTGACCCATGAGGGGCTGGCGTAGGTAAGGATGGGGGGAAAGTGCAGTGTAATATTATGCCCGTTTTAGGATTAAGGGCTGGGTTGGGTAGGAGAAGGTATAACTGCGATATTCTGCCGATTGCACTTGTCTTTGCTCTTTTCTGATGTTCGAAGAAGATGAGATGTTTATCAAGAATCATTGCAAGATACTCAATCTCACTGCTTCATTCGATCTCCGCTCTCGCAACGGTGATCTTCTGTTGCAGCTCTTGATGCGTCCGAGTGAAGGCAATCGCTTGCGTCTCTCTCGGATTGATTTTGAGGCCCCAGATGCAGAAGAACTCTTCGATTTTGGCCAAATGTGCCTGCGCTACTTCGGCTGCCATGTTAGAGTGTCTGGAGGTTGCCACTATCGCAGTGTCGTCTGCGTAGATAGCTTCTGATGCGGGTCGGTGAATATCGGGTCTGTATAGGATGTGAGCGGTCGGACGCCTGAACGGTTGAGTAGAGGGGGGCGGGGCTTGCAGAAGCGGTTTCCATATAGCGGATAGATGATATCCGTCCTCCCTATTGATATCGGGGTGTTTTTGGACTTGCATTGTCTCCCTGATTTTTCTACCATCAAATATTGTGGCGCGTTTCAAGATGATGTCCGGTTACTGCAGACGGTGATGCGTGCCCTGATTTTAGACAACGTTTGCGCTCTTTAATGGGGGTTTCAATTGAACGACCTGTCTCACCTGTGTTCTAAACCGAGGATAGGATCTGGACTTGATCCTTAGGAAAAAGAAGAATGTTGGCAATTTTCGAAGCAGACTTAAACACTACTTTGATGTTTTGTTTCTCAAGAATTCTGCCGATGCCTTCGGTAACAGCGTAAATGAAAGGAAGATATGCCGTACCTTCAGAGTTTTTGCGATCTTGGGACTTGGCTGATGGGAGGTAGGGATGCAAGTGCTTATTGATGACTTTCTGTATATTCCGATATAGGTAACCATTATTTTGAAACGATGACTTAACGTGCCGTAGTTCTTCCAACAGGTTGTCAGGTTCAGAAATAGAAACAGCACGACGTACCAGAGAATTTAAAACATTTAACTTTTGCGCCGGATGATGGTGGGAATCGGCATGTATACAGCTGTGGCCATATGTATTCGCCACCCTTTTTTGTTTTTTATTCCGACGAATATATAAGAAATAAAAGAAAATTGATCGATGAATATGTTTCATTGTGAGTGTATACAGATATTGCTTAATATTTGGTAGCTCCTCCCTGGGCTTTTATCACCGCACGAATTCGTCGGGGCATACTGCTCACTAAGTTGTAGCACTGTTCGGGGGTGATTTTATTCCACTCTTCGAATGTTTTTGTTTTTAAGCATTGCTTTGTGGTACATGAGTATTTAGCTACATTTCGCTTTAAAATGTACCATAAATGCTCAATTGGCGATAAGTCCGGGGATTGTGCCGGCCATTCCAGGACCCGCACGTTATTTTCCTCGAACCAGCACATTACTTCGCGAGATTTATGGCACGGTGCATTATCTTGATGGAAGTAATACTCTAGCTCATCATTATCGAATAATTTTAACGCACACGGTTCCAGAACTTCTTCCAACTTGTCGATGTACGTCCGACTGTTCATTCGGCCCTCGCAGACGAATAGTTCTCCGACGCCTGTTGCACTCATGGAACACATCATTATGCTACCACCCCCAAACTTGACAGTCGGGATGATACAGTCTGGATGGAAGGCCTCTCCTCGCCTGCGTCGCACGTATTGAGGCCCAGGTTTACCACAAAGCTACCAACAAAAACATGAATACTGTTACATTTTGGAACCCACTAAAAAGAATAAAAACACTGTAGATACCAGGAATTCAATACAGAATACCTCAAATACAATAATTATGTATTACTTACCTCAATATTTGACTCATCCGTCCACATAACATTGGCCTAATTGTCAATGGTCCAGTCGCGGTGACTTTTAGCCCACAGCAGTCTCATCATTGGCTTCTCAACTTCCATGGTGAATTTTATGTCGGGATGTTGGCTGTTAAGATTACTTATCTAAAGGATCTCTACCGTGAGGCCAAATGATGAAGATGTCGTCTACATACCGAAACCAAGCTTTCGATTGTAGTTGTAAATTTGCCAGGGTGATGGACGCGAAGGATTCCATAGAGATGTGTGCAACAAGCGGTGAAAGAAGCGACCCATGGCGCCTCCCGATATTTGTTTGAGGAATTTACCTTAGAAGACAAAATAGCTCGAAGCAAGGCATTTATCTATTAGAGTTGAGAGTTAACGTATTCAGAACACCGTATTTGCATGTGTCAACATTCAAAAACATCCGCTCAACTGCCCTAATTTCGTGCGACCACCCCGTTTCACGATCGACGGCGAGGTTCTATTATATTTACACCGCAATTAAAACAGTACGCGCGTCAGCCGCAACCATTTCGAAAATCGTTGATGAATTCTGTCACGTTCAGACGGACTGCGGTTTCGTCACGCGCTCGCGTATAAAATATCTCCGCCCTGCGTAACTAACATTTTCCAGCGGATATAACCGACCGCAAAATAACGTGCGATGGCCACGTATAACGCGACGTATTGGGCGAGCTTCCAACCCTCAAAGGCGGTAGTTTTTAACGTTCTAAAGTTAAATAATTCGCCGGAGATAAAAGCGAATGAACGGATAGGACAACTGGCGCACCGTTAATTCGTATATAGAAGCCACGATTTATGACTAGCGGTATGTCCTGAAGTTTTACGAGAATAATGCGATGGACAGATATTGTAGAGACTGCATTTTAGATTCTATAATCTATCTAAATAATAAACCACCTATATTTATAGGTGGTATATATTATGAAAAAATATAAATGAAGTAGGATGGAAGCTATTTTTGTGTTAGAAAAGTTAAATATTTTACCGATATATAGTATAGTATACACAAAAATTTAGTTTGATTAATTTGTGGAATTAAGAATTTCATGGTTCCGGTAGGATTTGAACCTGCAGTTCCTGTTCGCTGGACAAACGCCTTTTTCGTTTACACCACGAAGACCGTATGAACAAATCGCTAACTTCAATTGGCTACTTTAAATACCTTGATGTGTAGATGGCTTCGGACATGTCCGTAATATCTTGATTGATAGAATATTTCATATCAGTGAGAATATGATGTATATATGTATTGCATTTCTTAAAATAAAGAGATTTAATTGAGACGTATCTGGCGCCTCCACCATATCTGTGCGTCACAGGCTGGGGTGATCCACAATCGTATGAAAATAAGTTAACAGTAGATGTACTCCTTTGTTCTTCCTCTGGGATGCCTAATAAACGGCAGACACAACGGCGTAAATAATTCATAAATTTTTCGCAATCCGCGATTAGCTTCTAACACATGGGCTGAAATGTCCCGGGCCTAACACATAGATGACGCTAGTTTTATTGCAGTCACCTTTCTCTCAGTTAGTACTAACCTTCAAAAGACAGCTGTTAAAATTTCATGATATTCTATTCATTAGTTTGTGAGTTATTGTGCTAAGAGTCACGCTACTTTTGTTATTTTCAAAACAATGGATCAAAAACAATTTCGTGTTTTAATTGTACACTGCTTCTTGATGGGAAAAAATACCGTTCAAGCGAAGCAATGGCTTGAAAAGTGTTATGGGGACTCTGCTCCGGCAGAAACAACAATAAAACGTTGGTTTACTGACTTCAAACGTGGTCGCAGGAACACCGATGATGCAGAACGCAGTGGACGTCCAAATGAGGCGGTAACACCAAAAAAATAAAAAAACCCACAAAATCGTTTTGAATGATCGAAAAGTGAAGTTGCGTGAGTTAGCTGACATCGTAAAGATATCAAAAGAACGTATTGGCTTTATATTGCATGAGCATTTGACTACGAGAAAGCTCTGTTCAAAGTGGGTGCCGCGTTTGCTCACCGTTGACCAAAAATAAGAACGTGTTGATGATTCTGAGCAGTGTGTGACCATGTTTAAACGTAACAAACCGGAATTTTTGCGTCGATATGTGACAATGGATGAAACATGGATCCATCACTTCACTACGGAATCAAAATGATCGTCATCTGAAAGGACAGCAGCTGGTGAACCTCGTCCAAAGCGCCCGAAAGCACAACAATTGGCTGGAAAGGTTATGGCCTCGGTATTTTGGGATGTGCGTGGTGTAATATTCATCGACTATTGAATATTAAATAGCGTTATTGGAGCGTTTGAAGGCCGATATTGCAAAGAAACGACCGCATATGGCAAAGAAAAAAAATTTGTTTCATCAAGACCACGCACCGTGTCACAAGTCAATCAAAACAATGGCAAAACTACATGAATTGAACTTCGAATTGCTCCCACATCCACCGTATTCGCCAGATTTGGCTCCCAGCGACTAGTGGCTGTTCGCAGACCTCAAAAAAATGCTCACGGTAAGAAATTTCGCACGAATGAAGAAGTTATCGCTGAAACTGAGGCCTATTTTGAGGCAAAAGATAAATCGTTCTACAAAAGTGGTATTGAAATGTTAGAGCGGCTGTGGAATGATTGCGTTGCTCTTGATGGAGATTGCGTTGATGAATAAAGCTAATTTTGAACCAAAAAAAAACGTATTTTCTTTGTTAGGCCCGGGACTTTTCAGCCCATGTGTTATATATTGCATTTCTTAAAATAAAGTGATTTAATTGAGAAATATCTGGCGCCTTCACCATATCTGTGTGTCACAGGCTGTTAAATCTCGACTTGGGGATCCTCTGGGGTGATCCACAATCGTATGAAAATAAGTTAACAGTAGATGTACTCACCTTTGTTCTTCCTCTGGGATGCCTAATAAACGGCAGACACAACGGCTTAAATAATTCATAAATTTTTCGCAATCCGCGATTAGCTTCTATTAGCTTGCAGTTACAGTTCACTCAATCTTCACCAACTGTACTTATGCCAAGATAAGAAAACGCTGTAAGTACAGCTTTCTCATGGTATTAGTAAAATCAATTCACGAGAAAGACATATGAGACATAAAATGCTAACACACGGACGTGTTTCTGCCTTCCCCTCTTTATCAGCGTGGTTTCGAGCAGTTTTATCCTAACACATGTAATTCTCTCGCTGCTTCTATCACCATACTTAACTCTACGATACAAATGAATATTCCCGGCACTAACTAGTGCAAAGTCAAACGTCGAAAAGAAGCGGGTACAGTTTCCCACCCTTCCCTCGTGCAATTCGCGGATTGCTCTCTCCCGAGAGGGCGTTTTCGCACCAAAGGCAGTGCATAGGGAAACTGTACATGTGGATGATTTCTGAAGGCTTACCATGACGTATTTAAAACACATCTAAAGGAATGCCTAGAAAATAATACCAAGATAAGAAAACGCTGTAAGTACAACTTTCTCATGGTATTAGTGAAATAAATTCACGAGAGAGACATGTGAAACATAAAATGCTAACACACCGACATGTTTCTGCTTTCCCTTGGTGTTATTTTTTAGACATTCTTTTAGATGTGTTTTAACACATGGGCTGAAAAGTCCCGGGCCTAACAAAGAAAACACGGTTTTCTTGGTTCAAAATTAGCTTTATTCATCAACGTAATCTCTATCAAGAGCAACGCAATCATTCCAGCGCCGCTCTAACATTTCAATACCACTTTTGTAGAACGATTTATCTTTTGCCTCAAAATAGGCCGCAGTTTCAGCGATAACCTCTTCATTCGTGTGAAATTTCTTACCGGCGAGCATTTTTTTGAGGTCTGCGAACAGCCAGTAGTCGCTGGGAGCCAAATCTGGCGAATACGGTGGAAATGGGAGCAATTCGAAGTTCAATTCATGTAGTTTTGCCATTGTTTTGATTGACTTGTGACACGGTGCGTTGTCTTGATGAAACAAAATTTTTTTCTTTGCCATATGCGGTCGTTTCTTTGCAATTTCGGCCTTCAAACGCTCCAATAACGCTATATAATATTCACTGTTGATGGTATTTCCTTTCTCAAGATAGTCGATGAATATTACACCACGCCCATTCCAAAATACCGAGGCCATAACCTTTCCAGCCGATTGTTGTGCTTTCGGGCGCTTTGGACGAGGTTCACCAGTTGCTGTCCCCTCAGATGACGATCGTTTTGATTTCGGAGTGAAGTGATGGATCCATGTTTCATCCATTGTCACATATCGACGCAAAAATTTCGGTTTGTTACATTTAAACATGGCCAAACACTGCTCAGAATCATCAACACGTTGTTGTTTTTGGTCAACAGTGAGCAAACGCGGCACCCACTTTGAACAGAGCTTTCTCATAGTCAAATGCTCATGCAATATAAAGCCAATATGTTCTTTTGATATCTTTACGATGTCAGCTAACTCACGCAACTTCACTTTTCGATCATTCAAAACGATTTTGTGGATTTTTTTATGTTTTCTGGTGTTACCGCCTCATTTGGACGTCCACTGCGTTCTGCATCATCGGTGTCTCTACGACCACGTTTGAAGTCAGCAAACCAACGTTTTATTGTTGTTTCTGATGGAGCGGAGTCCCCATAACACTTTTCAAGCCATTGCTTCGCTTGAACGGTATTTTTCTCATCAAGAAGCAGTGTAAAATTAAAACACGAAATTGTTTTTGATCCATTGTTTTGAAAATAGGAAAAGTAGCGTGACTCTTAGCACAATAACTCACAAACTAATGAATAGAATATCATGAAATTTTAACAGCTGTCTTTTGAAGGTTAGTACTAACTGAGAGAAAAGTGACTGCAATAAAACTAGCGTCATCTATGTGTTAGGCCCGGGACTTTTCAGCCCATGTGTTATATACGTCAATACACCATTTTTAATATTTCACCGCTAGTACATTTTGCAAGTCTTTTGGAAGCAAATAAGATAGGGAATGCCGGTTCAAACTCTTCTATTGTACGTACCATCACATTCACCACAGAATGTTTTTACTAACTCTAGAATTATCATAAAAGTTCTATCTATTGTAGATACATTCAAACCTTATTTTAATATGATTCTTTTCCGAAACTAATCTACTTTGTTAAATCGAATTTCGATTATATTCTCGTCTACCAACCAAAGGGCGCTGTTATGTTAGACATTTCCCCTTCGTATCGCCTGCAATACAATCCTCCTTAGTGCAGACAGTAGTAAAATACAATGCCGAACATTCCTCATGCGTTCGCGAACATCTAAATGGAACGATATGCGCTGGTATTCAACGTCTGCAGGTCTGTAGTCTGAGTTTTAGCTCGGTTTCAGCTTTAAAGCAGAGCATCGAGGTATGCCATTTCAGTGTCTCATCGCTGCGCCTTACATCTAATCGGATTTCGACAGTAAATGGCAGCAACTCTCAATTATCGTGCGGTGGAGACAGGCAGTGTTTCTTGTATAGTACCGACGCGCCACCTGCTGGGGTTTCAGCTCATATACCGTTGTTGTCGCATTTAGCGACGGTTCTAAGCTAATATTACACATATTATGCATGGCAGATGCATATATCATATACGAATATGATACGTTTATGACGGGAAAAGATAGGTTACATAATAGGGATTTAATTAGAGTAGTGGAGCGGTTCGGCTGCTCTAAAAGGAATGTAAGACTGTTATTATATCAAGAGAGGCGAAATTTTGTATGTGAAATATCGACGTTGCACTGAAATGTCTTGAAATTTATTTATTTATTAAGGAATCGATAAGAAGAGTTAGTAAATTCTGAGGTATTTTAATTTTACTTTTATGCAGATAATTCTTTATTCTACTTTTGAAAGTTTTCCTCGAAATTCTAAAAATTAGGTGAATTAAGCGAATATGTAGCATAACTAATTAAATGACCACTGCATAAAATGTTCTGATTCCGAACCTGACCCACAGAAAGTAGAATCTTCATTGGAATCACTATTTTTTGTGTAATTCAAATCCTAGTGTCAATATTGTGATTATTGTCATTAATGATGTTGTTGATACGTGTTGGGTAAATTTTTGGGTGCTGCTACCACTTCGGTTATTTCCTGATTAATTAAAACACAACGTGTATTCTACTGCTTTATTGCAACAATGCTGACTAAGAATGTGGACTGAATATTACTACTTGTGCCCGCTAGATGGCCGCAGCAATTTTAAAAATCATACAAAGATTATACAAATGTTAAAGATTTCCTAAAATTCAGAAATCAAAGGTTCCTTTTTATAATTTTAAAAGGAAATTAGCAAGAGAAAATGCATTTAAAAGGTTAAATTTATAGTCGTTTTACGCTTCAACAATGATAAGGAAAATATTGACAAGAATATAATGAACAAAACTTCAAACTAATCATTTTTACTTGAACAATAATTGACATCTCATCTGGATACCAAGAAATAAAATGCTGCGTTATTTCTGAAGGGTCGTTCATGTATATCTTGTAGATTTTTTAGTACTAATAACACTCATAAGTAGACCTCCTAGTTCCTTTCTATCTTTGATGGATTTTCGCAGGATATAATTGAGCCGATACATATGAACAGGGCTGTGAGTGCGTATAGAAGTTCTACACTGCGTTCATGTTGTATTCGTCGATGTTATATTCGAAAAAATATGAAATATAAAGCTATGAATTCATTGCGATAAGATAAAAATTATTATAAATATTTCTAATTCCAAAAGCTGTATAAAAAAACATAAATGTAAGGTCTTCACAATATGTATTCTACGTCTATGTCACAAGCAAAAATTTGGCAAAAACAAAACCTTCAGCGGTTTTAAATTTCTAGCACTATCAAGAGGACTTTCTTGTAATTACTGTTGTTGATACGCTACACTGATATCGCTTGTGTACATTGATTACGAAATTGGCGATATTACATGTACATATGTATGTGTATTATACAATTGAAAGCAATATGATAAAGTTGCTTATGACTAGAGACCGGATTATATGCAAAGAAAAACTGGAATATATGCGCATATATACACTAGTGTGATAGAATAAAATAGATACCTACTAATTAAAAAAAGATACTATTCTCGTTATATATACAAAATATTTTAAAATTCTTAAATTAGACTAATATTTTGTCGATCCACCTTTGCTTGCGTGAAGTGCTGCGAGTCGTCGTGGCATAGAATCTATTAAATTATTAATGGTGTCTCCTTCTGGAATATTTAACCACTCTTCTGTAACAGCTGCCACGAGTTCTTCCTTATTGCTGGGTTTTCGAGGTCGTTTCGCCATATTTGTCTGGATTATGTGCCAAACATTCCCTATCGGATTCATGTCCGGTGATTGGCCTGGCCATGGTAGAATCCGAATCCCCTGTTCCTCTTTCAATGTGGTTGTTGTTCTTGCTTTGTGGCAGGGTGCTCCATCCTCCATAAAAGTGGCGTCTTCTTTAGATAAAATGGCGTTGTCGAATATCGGTAGTAGTCCTTCTGTTAATATTTGGATATATTTTGCCGCATTTATATTTCCGTCGCAGATTACTAACTGCGATCTTCCACCATACCATATCGCGCCCCACACCATGATGTTCACACCGCCGTATTTCACCGTCTGATACAAAAATTTGTCGTCCAGTTGCTGTGACGAACGTCTCCATACCCACGTACGACCACTATCACTCAATTGACAGTATCTGCTTTCGTGTGAAAAAATTGCAGACCGCCAAAACTCTTCGGGCTTCGTTCGCATTTGGATTGCCCAAGCCACTCGGCGCCGTTTTTGAAACGCCGTAAGGAGAGGTTTTTTCTTTGCCACCTTTCTATACATCCCCACACTGTGGAGGTATCGCAGAACGGTGCGCTGATTTTTCTGTGAAGTTGCCGCAAGCTCAGCTATACTTTTTCGCGGTTCTCTTAACACTTCGCGCACAAGCACCCTTTTACTTCTTTCAGAAGGTCCGGCACGACCTGGTCTCGGCTTCACTGTTGTTTTTTCCTTGTGTTTAAATTGTGCAATCACACGGTTAACTGTGGACAACGGAATATTTAAAAATTTACTTATTTGACGTTGCGAAGTCGCTAATATCACTCGAACCTTGTAAGCGAGGCATAGTTGTAACGATACTAAACTATGACGAATTCCTTCCGATACTTCTACCCCTACCCTAATGACAAGAGAAAGTTCTTAATTCGTTCTTAGAATTTAACTGTTTACATATTTATACCGCCTTACCTGGTGTCTATTTTATTCTGTCACCCTAGTGTAGTAGCACCACCAGCAATAAAACTAGTAAGCAAAATAAAACAAATTAATCATATTTCAACCATTACACCAGTTGCATTCAACAAGCAATTAATTAAAATTCATAACAGCTTGCATAAGCGCGACACGAAACAAAACAAAACGAAATTTAAGCGGATCTTAGGGAAATAATGGGAAGCTCGCTAAAGAGATGGTTCTTCCCGGTGTTCCCGAACGCCCTTCTATTTACAGTTTCGCTTCCGATATAATATCTTCACGCCTTGCCGCCTATCTGGCAGGATTTTCCCGACGTAAGCGGTAATTCCGGAGGGATTAGAACTCAAACTTGCATTTTGGCGCGCTAAGCATGTTGACGTAAACTGATTTTCTACCCCGGGCTAATGCGATGCAGCGACGACGAATTGGAACTACCGCAGCCAACTAACTGGCAAACTCGATTTCGAAAGTTGAATCCACTTTGCGTTGTTTGGAGGTGCGATGCTAAAGTCGTCTTCTCCGCAGGTGTACGGCGCTATGCGAGTGGATGCATACGCTGCCGAGCTGTTTTGGTTTCGGTAAGGGGAGCAAGTTTGCGGATTTAGTGTAGATTTCGTGTTAAATCCTCGGAAATAAGATGATAGTTAGACACCGTGAAGCAGATATCGCGAGTGAAAATGCAACAGTTTGATGCACTTTCCGTGTAGTGCAATTTTAATAACCTGTTGTAAGCGGGGCTGTCTCCTACATTAAATAATTCTGGAGTACCAGTGATATTAACGCTCAAAACAATTAAGGAATATACCGTATAATTAATAACAGGACCCAACAAAGGAAATCTTTCGTCGTGGTGCCTGTAAGATACGAACAGATTTGGGGTATTTCTGATTGGCCGGTTCCAAAAATAACTAGGATTTTTTCCTAACAGCTCTAGTTTCTGAGATATACCACGGTGAAATTTATTACTCATATGGATAAATAGCAAAATAAAAACAATTAACTAAATATTTAGGAGACCTAAATTGTCTATTGTTACCAGAAATTATAATTATCATTACTAGAAAAATCTACTTGTCTAACCCAACCCAACCCTACTCCCCACTACTTCATTTATCTCTAGCATAGGGTTCCCCATATTTCTGTCTGCATCCCACAGTTCAGTTAGGTATTGCGCTTTCGTGTGATAACTATGTCAGTGTGTACTAGATATTTGTTTTAAATTATAGCTTGAATATTAAAACTTCGTTTAACAGCAATGGCTTCTACAGGCAGACGGAATTGTGTGAACCGCGCAGATACTTTGTGATGAATCCGTTTATAAGGAAAGTAGAAAACCTATATCTGCCTTTATAAAAAGGGGATATTTGCTGTACTTTGGCGTACATCTGTAGAACATTTACGACTGTGGACAAACGGAAAGAGAAAGAGTTTAAAAATTGGATTACTTAGGGTATGGAGGGAGCCTAAAAACTGTCATGTTGACTGCTATCTCTGTTATGTTAACATCAAAGACTTTATTCGCAATAACCGGCATAAATGGGTACACCCTAACTCCTGAAAAAATGCCTGTTAACTTAGGTAACTTACTTCCGGAGGATGACACAGATACATCGTCTGACGAGGTGCAGTTTCAAAAAGGTGAAGGTGATTTTGAAGGACCATCAGCGAGTCCCCAACGTTTCAGCCAACAAGAAATTAATGACCTAGTTAGAGATCTGAATCTCTCAAAGAAGTCATCCGAACTGTTTACTTCCGGATTAAAGGAAAAGAACTTACTCCGTCCAGGTGGTAATGTTACATTTTACCGTACCAAAGAGAAAGATCTGCTGCCGTGTTGCTTTAAAGAAAACAACTTAGTGTTTTGTAATAAAGAGGTTTCTTGAAGAAAATGGGGTTAAATATACGCCAAGTTAATGGTGTCTTCTTATAGGCAGTTCATCTCGAAGTTTAAAATATGTACTTTTACACAGTGGTAACAAACATGGTTCTATAACTATTGGAGATTCCACCAGTATAAAAGAGGAATCCGCGACAATATGGTCCTGAAAAAATGGCAAGTATAAGGTGCATCAGTGGATGATATGTGTCGATCTGAAACTGGTAAACTTTCTCCTCGGCCAACAAAGCGGTTACACAAAATATCCTTGCTCCTTTAATCCTAGGACAGCAGAGCTAAGGCGCAACACTGGATTACCAGGAACTGGCCTTTTAGAAAATGTTTTAATTCAAGGAAAATACAACGTTCTTAACGAACCGTTGGTTGACGGAAACAAAATCATTTTTCCACCACTGTATATTAAGCTAGGACTTATGAAGCAATGTGTTGTGAGTATTTGAAACAAAACTTTCCAAGGCTTAGCGCAGAAAAACTGAAGGCTGGATTTTTTTATGACCTTCAAATAAGGCAATTTTTAAATAAAAATTTTCAACAAAATTTTCTTGGAAATCACAAAGCAACAAATTAAAGATGCTTTCCAACTTTCACGCACTCAAATGTAACACGAGCGTCAAGATTCATTACCATCACAGCTACTTAGATAGTTTACAGAAAACTTAAGTGATGTTAGGGAGCAACATGAGGAAAGATTTCACAAAGACATCAGCATTATGGAGTAAAGGTACCGAGGAAGATGGGATACCCATATGATGGTTGATTACTATTGGCATCTTCAACAAACCTTACGCAAAGAAATCTTATGAAAGGAAATTTTCAACAGATGATTGAAAGTGCGTACTTTTCTGTTACATAAATACCTCATACCAATTCTTTTGTGTTTCAATTAACAGTTATCAGATAGTATTATTTAAAAAGTAACGTAGTCGAAAACTAGATCTGATACAGGAAATCTGACGTCATTTTTGGATTAGACACCCCAAAATTGCTTAATTACTCTTAAAAAAATCCGAGGCACCAGAATGTATGTTAGCCAATGTAACACACGGGCTGAAAAGTCCCGGGCCTAACAAAGAAAACACGGTTTTTTTGGTTCAAAATTAGCTCTATTCATCAACGTAATCTCCATCAAGAGCAACGCAATCATTCCAGCGCCGCTCTAACATTTCAATACCACTTTTGTAGAACGATTTATCTTTTGCCTCAAAATAGGCCTCAGTTTCAGCGATAACCTCTTCATTCATGCGGAATTTCTTATCGGCGAGCATTTTTTCGAGGTCTGCGAACAGCCAGTAGTCGCTGGGAGCCAAATCTGGCGAATACGGTGGATGTGGGAGCAATTCGAAGTTCAATTCATGTAGTTTTGCCATTGTTTTGATTGATTTGTGACACGGTGCGTTGTCTTGATGAAAAAAATTTTTTTCTTTGCCATATGCGGTCGTTTCTTTGCAATTTCGGCCTTCAGACGCTCCAATAACGCTATATAATATTCACTGTTGATGGTATTTCCTTTCTCAAGATAGTCAATGAATATTACACCACGCACATCCCAAAATACCGAGGCCATAACCTTTCCAGCCGATTGTTGTGCTTTCGGGCGCTTTGGACGAGATTCACCAGTTGCTGCCCACTCAGATGACGATCGTTTTGATTCCGGAGTGAAGTGACGGATCCATGTTTCATCCATTGTCACATATCGACGCAAAAATTCCGGTTTGTTACGTTTAAACATGGCCAAACACTGCTCAGAATCATCAACACGTTCTTGTTTTTGGTCAACAGTGAGCAAATGCGGCACCCACTTTGAACAGAGCTTTCTCATAGTCAAATGCTCATGCAATATAAAGCCAATACGTTCTTTTGATATCTGTACGATGTCAGCTAACTCACGCAACGGTTTTGTGGATTTCTTTGATGTTTTCTGGTGTTACCGCCTCATTTGGACGTTCACTGCGTTCTGCATCATCGGTGTCTCTACGACCACGTTTGAAGTCAGCAAACCAACGTTTTATTGTTGTTTCTAATGGAGCGAAGTCCCCATAACACTTTTCAAGCCATTGCTTCGCTTGAACGGTATGTTTTCCCATCAAGAAGCAGTGTAAAATTAAAACACGAAATTGTTTTTGATCCATTGTTTTGAAAATAACAAAAGTAGCGTGACTCTTAGCACAATAACTCACAAACTAATGAATAGAATATCATGAAAATTTAACAGCTGTCTTTTGAAGGTTAGTACTAACTGAGAGAAAGGTGACTGCAATAAAACTAGCGTCGTCTATGTGTTAGGCCCGGGACTTTTCAGCCCATGCGTTAATAAGAGCAATGTTACATGTATAACAGCTCATTTCCGATGAACAATATTTTCTGCGACACATACTACAATATAAATGGATAATTAAAAATGTCTGTATTACTCTGTAACAGACAAAACTTTGTACATCTGCGTTTGGTGCCGCCAGCTATGGTACTGGTAGTGCATAGGCAAATAGCAGCACATAACTAGAAATTTCAAGAAATTCCGTTTCACATTCGGTACTTTTTTGGAACCATATGTATTCAAGGGCGTTAAATAATTTTAATATAACCGCGTCCGAGTTGTCTGCTGTAAATGCGATTTATAAGTATTAATTTAAAACTGCTATCTTCGTGCACATGGCCATAGATACGCTTATCGCTTTTAAACCTTGTGGCATTAGTGAAGCTAAGTACAACTTAATCGCTCTTTAATAAGCGAAGTACTTCCACGGAAGCCTAATTATACATTTCAACAAACTCTTAAGACCTTATCCTTTTCCACACAACATCATAACCTTTCTAAACTCCTTTGTACCCTGAACTTTCTTTGTCGCTGTCGAGACGTTAACGGAAGTAGTACGCTTATTACTGACTCTAGCCGTGGAAGCCTACGTATTGATTTCAATGCCCTCTATGCAGAGGAAATTCAATCTACGTCATAAGCTTTCTAAACTCCTTTGTACCCTGAACTTTCTTGGTCGCTGTTTAGACATTGGATGTGGTTCGCTTATTACTGACTCCGACCACAGAATAACAGAAAGGACAATTTCCAAAATTCCTGTAGCGTTTTTTTGCAGTACGCCTGCGCGTAATCGCCATATTGAAAATAATATGAGAGAACAATTTCATCGTATTTACCCTATTTGTTTACGTTTCATAACCTTGTCATTATTAGTCGGTTTATATACCAGTATTTGGCAGAATTACGTTTAAAATACGTCGTAGAGTTTTAAAAGTGTTTGAGTTACAATATATGCAGAGTTTTCGGCTTTATGTTAGTTGTTTCGTTCTCATTTTTCAGGGCACACTTTAAAACAATATTTTTGAAATGTCACTTACGTAAAACCTTGACTAAATTTTCTTATGGATTATTTTCTCTCATTATACGTGAGGGTGAGAATAGTTTACGCTATAATATTCTTAGATAGAGAGTTGGGCTCTAACAAAGGAAAAAAATTTAAATTAAGTATAGTGAGACGTCTATAATAAACACCAAAATATGATTTTTTTGTTTCATTTCTCTGTTATGTTTAATTTTTTGATTCATTTCATAAATTAAGACGGATCGGAAGTCAGTCCGAACTAAATTGTCGATACAGTGATAAGTGCAATACGATATGCAACGATCTGTTCTCTATCATTGCGCTAGGGTTGTTACTGTGTCGAATTCCTAATTGTATTATTCATTTGGTTCCGGTCCAGGTTTATACCGGTAACTTCTGATCCCCACTAATAGAAATATGCCGCATATTTCAATCACCCAGTAATATTATGTATCACGCGAAATTCCAATTAGGATTAACAATTGAGGATACGTAATTGTGTCATAAAAGGACTTCAAGTGTTTTAGGAAGACAAATGGTTTAAACACTCGATTTTTCTATAAGACAATGGTTATCGTAAGTGATTCAAAGTGCAGACTATCAATTGAAACAAAGCTCCGAAGCACAATATCTGCTATATATTTGCTCTGGCAGTGGAAGCCTACGTATTCATTTGAGTCGCTCTTTTCTTTCAACCATTTCTCAATTTACTATCTAACTTCCATCACATGTTTTTAATTAAATCACTTAAATTATCAAACAACTCTATAATCCTTAAAAAAAATACACCGTACCTAATAATAGACCAAATATTTTATTAATTAAAACGAGCAAACCGGAAATCAATTGTCACGCTATGCACCAGCGACGTGATTTGCGGAGGGGTGTGGAGAGCGACGGGGACGTGAAATATATCCGTGATTTATACATTTCAATGAATACGCCCGCCATTGTCGAAATTTATCATTCCACCTCGATTATTATTAAGTGCAACGTCACCCTCCACCCCGCACCCTTTACTACAGTCAATCTATACCCCCTCGCCGCCGCCCCGGGTCTCAAAATATACACCGCATCGCACACAGATTCGAAACGGTTTTCGATGCCGAATATTGCGTCAATATTTGTCGGTTTTGCGGTGGTAACGGGCGTTCACGTCATTTCCTATATTTATTACGGGGTATTGTAAATAATTTCGGGTCGCGATGTAATTTATTCGCGGCAATAGATGTGCCGGACAGAATCGTAGTCGTGGAAAGGGGCGAATAGATGGGGCGGCTGCATAAACACGGGCGACTCTGTAAGCATTGCCGGTGAAAAAGAGAAGTTTGTGTTAATTGGGGGTGATTTATCGCGGTTTTCGGTTGACGGCGCGTTGTGTTTTGGATATTTTGGATATTTAACGGCCACCCCCCGAGACAAGCGTAATGTGTACAGTGGTTTCGATTGACTAATTGTAAGGCGTGTACTGGAAATGCTGTTCGGTGGTGGACCAGATGTCCCTATTTTTTTTTTAAGTTATTAGATTAATTGGGAGAAAGAAACTCAAGTAACGGTGAATTTAGATCTGTTTTTGGAATAGGGGGTGTTTTCCATAACGCACATTGTTAGATTTTGGGCGGGACCAGTGCACTGCAATGGAATTTTTCGAGGCCCATGTTCTCCTCAAGAACATGTCCATGTAATTGTTGTTTTCTTTAATTTAATGGTATCGTTAGGGAGACTGCAAGGTTCGGAAAAACTTTTGTACCATTGTATTTAATCACTAAATATCTTAGCGTATTTGTAATTTACAGTTTCTCATCCTTAATAACGTCATTTATTATTTAAAATTTTAAAAGACAGATATTATTAGACAGCTAGGGATTGCGATTGGTATTTTGTCGAACACATTCCCAATGTAACACATGGGCTGAAAAGTCCCCGTCACATAGATGACGCTAGTTTTATTGCAATCACCTTTCTCTCAGTTAGTACTAAGCTTCAAAAGACAGCTGTTAAAATTTCATGATATTCTATTCATTAGTTTGAAAGTTATTGAGTCACGTTACTTTTGTTATTTTCAAAACAATGGATCAAAAACAATTTCGTGTTTTAATTTTTCACTGCTTCTTGTTGGAAAAAAATACCGTTCAAGCGAAGCAATGGCTTGAAAAGTGTTATGGGGACTCCGCTTCATCAGAAACAACAATAAAACGTTGGTTTGCCGACTTCAAACGTGGTCGTAGAGACACCGATGATGCAGAACGCAGTGGACGTCCAAATGAGGCGGTAACACCAGAAAACATCAAAAACATCTACAAAATCGTCTTGAATGATCGAAAAGTGAAGTTGCGTGAGTTAGCTGACATCGTAAAGATATCAAAAGAACGTATTGGCTTTATATTGCATGAGCATTTGACTATGAGAAAGCTCTGTTCAAAGTGGGTGCTGCGTTTGCTCACTGTTGACCAAATACAAGAACGTGTTGATGATTCTGAGCAGTGTTTGGCCATGTTTAAACGTAACAAACCGGCATTTTTGCGTCGATATGTGACAATGGATGAAACATGGATCCATCACTTCACTCCGGAATCAAAACGATCGTCATCTGAGTGGACAGCAACTGGTGAACCTCGTCCAAAGCGCCCGAAAGCACAACAATCGGCTGGAAAGGTTATGGCCTCGGTATTTTGGGATGTGCGTGGTGTAATATTCATCGACTATCTTGAGAAAGGAAATACCACCAACTGTCAATATTACTTAGCGTTATTGGAGCATTTGAAGGCCGTAATTGCAAAGAAACGACCGCATATGGCAAAGAAAAAAATTCTGTTTCATCAAGACAACGCACCGTGTCACGAGTCAATCAAAGCAATGGCAAAACTACATGAATTGAACTTCGAATTGCTCCCACATCCACCGTATTCACCAGATTTGGCTCCCAGCGACTACTAGCTGTTCGCAGACCTCAAAGAAATGCTCGCCGGTAAGAAATTTTGCAACGAATGAAGAGATTATCGCTGAAACTGAGGCCTATTTTGAGGCAAAAGATAAATCGTTCTACAAAAGTGGTATTGAATTGTTAGAGCGGCGCTGGAATGATTGCGTTGCTCTTGATGGAAATTACGTTGATGAATAAAGCTAATTTTAAACCAAATGCACCGTGTTTTCTTTGTTAGGGCCGGGACTTTATTTCGATATAATCTACTTTTCATTCAATTTATTTGATTTCATCAACGTCTTCCAAATTTATTTCAAAAAGCAAAATCCCTGATCAAAGAATTCAGTAGTTAACTTTTTCGAACCCTGAGAGAAAAATTCACTGCACATATTTTTAAATTGATGTTTATCGGATAAGTCAGATTTTGCCAAAAATAACTGTTTTCCTATGAATTACATAATCTCAGTCATAATTCGATATCCCCTATAAACATTTATCGGACAATCTGTATAATGTTTTTTAAAAATTTCGCTTAGTTTATAATTCTATACGTTATACGGTCAACAGTTCTGTGCAATTCCCACTTTTCAAATAGAATATCTTCGCAATTATAAAACTTATGCTCGTCTATATGTAAAAAATCTGCAAAAAATGCAAATATTTCTAGTGCAGTTAAAAACAGGAACGTAATGGGTTTATCTAATGTACCTTAAAATTGAAGAACAGATTGAAAAACGTAGTAGGAATAAGAAAGTTGATAGCAACTTCTTGTACACTGGAAATCTTCGATTATTGAAAGTGTTTTGTCAGCAATGTTCGACTCGAACTAAAAGAATTGCGCGATCAAGGTCAAAACAAAGCTACAAGTACATAAGCGGTTCAGTAATAATAATTGACTTAGAAAATTCAACTTAACGTCCAAAAGTGTTGAGAAACTGAGTGTCTGAATGTTCGTTGGTTGCGAATGAAGCTACGTGATTGTATAGAATCTTTCAATTTTAACTACAACTACGACAAACACATCATACGTTTTATTGGATCACATGGATTCTTCTTCTTAGAACCAGTGTAACTTGGGAGGTTCCTACGTTGTAATAATTTACTTTCAAACTGTTCATTTGTCGTCCAAACTCCTGTATTTTGTTCTTTTCCGATGAGGTACTTGTACTTGGTCCTTGTATTGATTATCCTAACAGGAAAGGTCTTTCTTGATGATACAAAGCTTCTCCAGTGTTCCATTGTCCGTTAGATTCACTTTCTCCAGTATCTTCAGTTGTAGGCGTTTCAGGACAAAACGGATTTTTTCTTGTCCTATCATCTCCGGGCTTACTTCTTTGCATAACCCCAGTACTTCAATCTGAAGCATCATCTCTCATAAACCATGGCAATTTAACAAAAGGTCTGCAGCATGACGTAGGTGTCCACATTTGCTTCGGAGAGCTATTGAACAGATGTTCTTATATTTAACAAAAATGTTTCGAATCAAGTAAAATCTAAAGCTTTGTTTATAGCATTCTCCAACTTTTCTACAACACGGATATTTTCTATGCCACTTATAGCACATAGCAGTGAATGTACGTCCTTCATACGTCGCATTGACTCCACCAACAACAACACAGTGTTTTGAAATTTTTCTATTCAGCCAAGAAACATTTATAATTTTCCTAATTTTCTTTTTAAATCAGTTTCAACGGAAGTATCTTCAAATCTTTTCTCTCTTTCCTTAATTAATGCATCTTTGTTAAAGTTGAATTGAAGAACCACATATTTTCTCCTCTTCTATTGTTATTTCTTCTGCTATGATTTTCGACCTGTTGTTGAATATTTTGGCGTATATTTTATAAGGGATGTCTAATAGGCTGATTCCTCGGTAATTTTGAGAGTTATTTTTATCGCTATTTTTGAATAATGAGACTACTTTTTTTTCCAATCATCAGAGATAAAACTATTTTTCTAACTTTTTTTAAATACATGTAGGAGTTGTAGGTGTAGTATAATTCCCCGCTATTTCCAAAGCTATATATTGATACCATCCATACCGGACGCTTTTCGGTTTTTAGTAGCTCCCACGCTTCTATCAGTTTTGTTAAATTCATATCATCCAAACGCTTTATGCTTATTTTGTTGTCTTGTTATTTCGTCAATATTTTCCTTCTAGCAGAGCTGTTCATAATGTTTTACCCAGTTCTCCTCGTCTATGTTGTTTATTTGCATTTTGTCATTTTCCTGATTGTTTAATGATGTCGTACCTTTATAAGCTAGCTTTTTATCTTCCATGTATGTCATTTTCGATATTGCTTGTAAATCTATCCCAAGACTTTTCGTCGATCTTTCTGGACATTTCTTTCACAACATTTCTGCATGTTAATTTAATGATTAACTTCGGTAGGGTTTCTAATATATTGCATATACATACGAGGGGAGGACCAGAAGTTCGTGGAATGAAAAGGTTTTAAATAAAATAATACAATAAATCTATTTTTCCTTTTCAATATAATCACCCTTAAGCACAATACATTTATTAGATCTATGAATTAATTTTTCTAAACCATCATAGAAATATGTTTTATCTTTCGCCTCAAAATGGGCCAAAGTTGCCTCCTTTACCTCATTGTCGTCGGAAAACTTTCTTCTACGTAAGTCTTTTTTTAAATTGGGGAACAAATAAAAATCCCTAGGTGACAAGTCTGGACTGTGGGGTGGATGGACTATTGATTGAAAGCCATGCTTGTGCAGAGCAGCCATTGCAACTTTACTCTTGTGAACCGGCGCATTATCTTGCAAAAGCAACACACCCTTGGTCAATTTTCCTCGACGTTTTTCCTTGATGGCCTTCTTTAATTTTTCTAATATCGCTGCGTAATATTCTCCGGTTATGCTACTACCTTTTTCTTTGTAATCAATCAATGATACCCCTCACAATCACAAAAAACAGTAGCCATCAACTTTCCACCCGATTCTGACACTTTGAATTTCTTTGGCGGTGGTGTCCCCTTTTTATGCCATTGCATGGACTCCTGTTTGAACTCAGGCTCAAAGTGATCAACCCATGTTTCATCTCCGGTAACAGTCCGCTCCAAAATCTGTGCAGGTTTGTCTCCACACAGCTCGAAAAATTGTTTGGACGCACAGACGCGCTGCTGTTTCTGCAGCGGCGTGAGCATTCTCGCTACTCATCTTGCACTGACTTTTGTCATACCCAGGTGGTCATGTAGGATACGCAAAATGGTGGTATCTGATACTCCACCTAACGCAGATAATTGCTTTTTCTTCAAACGGACATCTTGCAGTAGAAATTTTTGCACTTTTTCGACGATGTCTGATGTGGTGGCCTCAACTAGCCTTCCTGAGCGGGGGTCGTCTTCAATCGACTCCCGACTATATTTAAAAAGACCATGCCACTTATAAATCATTGATTTACTAGGGCACTGTTCCCATAAACGGTTTCTATTTCATTCAATATGGTTTGAGCGTTCTTTCCTTGCTTTGTAGGGAACTTTATCACAGCACGGTGTTCAATTTCCTCCATAGTTTTAGTTTACTTCCGGATTGACTTGTTTAGCAGGCAACTATTCGTAAACGGCTGACGCTATAGGGCTGCAACTTAACTTATATACTAATGATGAGTCGCTAATCAGAATGACACCTAGCGAGCGCCTCTATCCCCACTTCTTCCCCTCCATTCCACGAAATTCTGGACCTCTCCTCGTATATGTTTTTGTTTTTCTTTCACTTCGTCTATCTTATCTGACCATGTTTTTAATCCTTTCTTCGCTTTGACTTTCTTCTTTTTACTCAAGACTTCACATGCCCTTTTTTTTTACTGTTTGTATTATATTTATAATTACAGCTTTCTACCGTTTAATACAACCGTAATAATGTTTTCGATGTCATTACGCACAGTTCATATAAAGTAACGCTCTTCCGGATAGTACTTTCTAGTTAAGATTATATTTATTCCAGACCTCATGAAACTGTTGCTCATCGAATAGATGAAGTCCCAAGCCACAGGCGATTATAATGAGTAGTACATCAAATGTAAATTGAGTTAAATTCATCAATATACTTTCGCACTGCATCATCCAATGGTCACGTTTGTCCCTTCTACACGTCTGTATTTAATAATTATACGTCCAGCTTATGTAAGGATTCGCTCGGTAGTAACTTCTGATTTATTACATTACACTGGAGGGGGTGCTGCGTACTCAATACGATCCTGGTCCACGAAAAGACATCCCTACTCTAGTCTTCTCGAAAATGTCTGTAAAATTCTCATATAAAAGATTTAAGTCCCTAACATAATTCTGTTTAAATTTGAGATTACATTCTGAGTGCAAGAACCTTAATACCTGAGAAATAAATCAACTGATTTCCACCTTTACCCATTGTATCTCCTCCTTTTTCGTTTCTTCCACATTCCGCCTGCCTCATTTTCAATTTTACTTCTCAACGATCTACTCCCAGCTAAAACGAGAAGGAAAAAAAAAACGCAGAAACATCGAGACTTAAAACAACACGACGAAACTAATCTGACGAGCACGTCGCTTCGTATAGACTTAAAGAAACGTACAGCTCTCGATCTATTCGACGAAATTTAAATCCGAATCTATTCCGGAACTGCCCTGCATCGGATGAGTCGCATTTGTTTCGTGCATGTCGGCGAAAAAGCTGCGCGCTGACAAGGACGGAAGCCTAAACGTGCCGATACGAGGCGAGGGACAGAAAAGGACGACGGCAGATGGCGCTGCTTTATCTACTACGCGTTGACATGACGAAATCGTCGCCTAAATCGAGTCTAATGGACGTTCGTCGTTCCAATTTTCCCCGTAGAGGTCTCCCGTGTACGTACGTACAGCGCGCCGCAATTTGGTCGTCGGTCGGCTACGATCCTCGGGATTCGCGCGCGTTTCCGGCGAAACCGTCGCCGCTTCCGGTTTCGCGTAGCGCGCATAAATTTTCGGATTTTCTCGAGAAAGGAAGGTTAATACGGGCAATGGGGAAGGAATACAATGCAATGCAATGGAAACCATACGGTAGATTATTGGAATGACGATCTTTGTTTTTTTCCCTTCTTTTTTAAAGAATAGGTAAACTGGCAGAAGACAAAATATTTGGTATCGGTCGTTATGCTTTCAATTTGCACTGTAATTGGTGCTTTATTGGCTCCATTTATAAATTAAAAATCAATTCGTTAAAGGGGTATAACATTTAAGAAAAGTACCTGAAAGTACACTAGTGGAAAACGAAAAACGAACTCCAGTAAACGTTGACTTAGAAAACTAAAATGTTCCTAACAAATTTCTTAATTGACTACAAAATATGACCCATTTTAAATGCAGTATATAAGAGAATAAAGTAAACTAAACAGATAATGTTTACGAGAAATTTAGTAAAGAAACGAACTTATTCATTAATTTAAAATGTTTTATTGACAAAATAGTGCATTCTAATAAGACACATACCTTTATAATGTTTCTTCAAAATAACCCCCATTTGCTTTAATAATTACCTGAGAGATACGCAGCATGCTTAGAACTAATCGCTCCAAGTACATAGCGGCTATAGCGTTCCACACATTTGCTGAGAATTCAAGAATGCCTGTTACGTGCAGAACTTTACTTCGTTGGTGCCTAATATTCATGTCGCTGGGTGTACTCGACCTTAACCGATGTGAATCGCATCTCTTTTTGTGCTCTTTCAAATTCTGTTAGGGTCGAACACATGTGTTGGACGCTCCCTCGTTGTTTGGCTGTGATACGAGATAGAGGTCTCGAAGTGATTAAAATCCTAATAAATTCTATCCGTTGATTATGGGATCTGACAACGTGCTTCGTTGAAATCTTGGGCTTATTTGTTCGATTTAAATAATTTACTAAGCTCCCAAATTATTCCAGTTTATACCAGCATATTATTAATATATTTAACATATATTTATTTGACCCTCAAACTCGAATAGGGTTTTTCTTATTTCTTGGGTGAATTATTAACGTTCTCATACAGAACCTTTGAGAACAGGGAATTTTTAGAAGTATCTAGAGACAGTTTCTCCCAGAAAATTCAAATTTTCCGTTCTTAAGAGTAATTTCCTGTCAAACAGCCACCATCTTACCCACCAGCCAGTGAGAGTGGTGAAAATCAGCTATGAGATATCCTTCTGCCAAGGAATTTAATTGAATTTATTTTTATTTTCCTCTGCTTAATTTTTTGTTACTGTTCCTGTTGTAACAATAAATAGTCTTTTCATGATTTTTTTTTATATTAAAAAGAAAAAGTTTTCATATACATATTTTTTTAAAATTGTTTATGATTTTGTTAATTAACTAAATTTCAGTCTTTTGAATTATTAATTATATTTTTCTTATGTAACTGGAAGATATGCATATCGTTTGGGGTAGTAAAAATCTGTAATCGGATATTATTAAATTTCTTCTTTTTTCTTTCTCTTTTTCCTTTTTTTTAAACAATTTATTATTAAAAGTTTCTCTTTGAATTTTTTGTTTAGTGCTCTTAAAACTTTGGTTATTGCATATAACACATGGGCTGAAAAGTCCCGGGCCTAACACATAGATGACGCTAGTTTTATTGCAGTTACCTTTCTCTCAGTTAGTACTAACCTTCAAAAGACAGCTGTTAAAATTTCATGATATTCTATTCATTAGTTTGTGAGTTATTGTGTTAAGAGTCACGCTACTTTTGTTATTTTCAAAACAATGGATCAAAAACAATTTCGTGTTTTAATTTTACACTGCTTCTTGATGGGAAAAAATACCGTTCAAGCGAAGCAATGGCTTGAAAAGTGTTATGGGGACTCCGCTCCATCAGAAACAACAATAAAACGTTGGTTTGCTGACTTCAAACGTGGTCGTAGAGACACCGATGATGCGGAACGCAGTAGAAGTCCAAATGAGGCGGTAACACCAAGAAAACATCAAAAAAAGCCACTAAATCGTTTTGAATGATCGAAAAGTGAAGTTGCGTGAGTTAGCTGACATAGTAAAGATATCAAAAGAACGTATTGGCTTTATATTGCATGAGCATTTGACTATGAGAAAGCTCTGTTCAAAGTGGGTGCCGCGTTTGCTCACTGTTGACCAAAAACAAGAACGCGTTGATGATTCTGAGCAGTGTTTGGCCATGTTTAAACGTAACAAACCGGAATTTTTGCGTCGGTATGTGACAATGGATGAAACATGGATCCATCACTTCACTCCGGAATCAAAACGATCGTCATCTGAGCGGACATCAATTGGTGAACCTCGTCCAAAGCGCCCAAATGCACAACAATCAGCTGGAAAGGTTATGGCCTCGGTATTTTGGGATGTGCGTGGTGTAATATTCATGGACTATCATAAGAAAGGAAATACCATCAACAGTGAATATTATATAGCGTTATTGGAGCGTTTGAAGGCCGAAATTGCAAAGAAACGACCGCATATGGCAAAGAAAAAAATTTTGTTTCATCAAGACAACGCACCGTGTCACAAGTCAATCAAAGCAATGGCAAAACTACATGAATTAAACTTCGAATTACTCCCACATCCACCGTCGTATTCGCCAGATTTGGCTCCCAGCGACTACTGGCTGTTCGCAGACCTCAAAAAAATGCTCGCCGGTAAGAAATTTCTCACGAATGAAGAGGTTATCGCTGAAACTGAGGCCTATTTTGAGGCAAATCGTTCTACAAAAGTGGTATTGAAATGTTAGAGCGGCGCTGGAATGATTGTGTTGCTCTAGATGGAGATTACGTTGATGAATAAAGCTAATGTTGAACCAAAAATACCGTGTTTTCTTTGTTAGGCCCGGGACTTTTCAGCCCATGTGTTAGAAGTACTAGTTGCAAGCTCTCGTGAGTTCTTTTTCTTTATTGCGCGAGGTGGCGCTTTTAATTTAAATATAGATTTTTGTAAATACCTTACTGAGCTAGCTGAACAACCTCAAGGAAGTAACTAAAAGTGTGCTCTCCAAAGTTAATGTGACATTAATTTCAAGTTAAAGTTAGTGTTAGAACACTTCCTCTCATTTTCACTTACCAGTTTTTAATCCTTTTTCCTTTACGTAGCATGATGCTTTGGTAGTTGAAGATATTTGCGAACCTCACGATCTACGTTATCCCACAAGAACCCAATGGCGTTGCAATCAAGGCTCTGTACTCGCCACTCCATTAAGGATAGAACTCTTTCAGAAGAGTCGTTTTGAAAATAAGCTTTAATCATCTATGCGGTGTGTTGGGATCGTTATCTTGCTGATAAATGAAACCTCACATAGTTAATTCGCAACCAATTAGTACCGCATCATTTACTAGGATACCCAAATACGTACATATGTTTTGTCACTCTTTCATCTGTTTAAACTAATATTCCAATCCTTCCGCCCTTAAAAAGCAACCCCATACCATTATGTTTCCTCCTCCATGTTTCACTGGTTTTGAAATACACTCGTGTAACACTCTTTCTCCAGTGCGGCGAAAAACCTATAAGACAATGCAAGTTCGCATATAGCGTGATCAAAGGTTCCAGTCGTCAGACAGAGCAGTCAATGCCTTCAGAGACGCAATTTTGATTGTACCAACAAACGAGTGTAACAACTGTTTTGAATGTTGGTTCTGGGGCCATGCAAAAGTGCATTAGTCTTCGTGGAGAATATTTATTAAGTTTCTAGAAGCTATCTACAGTTTTATTCCGGCTCCATATGAGAAACTTAAATGATAATCTTCGTACCATGAGTAGCTGTATTTAACAGCATTGTGTTAGATATTGTTATCTAGTCATTTTTCGATCGTTACTATGATTGGATTTATTCATGCGAATTTGAAAGTAGACAACAGTCCATATCTTTTGGATGTTTTAAAGCGATCCAAATCAACTGAAATTATTCCTTCATGCGGTAGATTATGGTCAGAAATGTCTCTATTTTACTAATAACTAGAATTCGATTCATTACAATCACATACAATACCGAGGAGGCCCTATAAATTGTTAGAACAGTTATCTACTAGGACGATATTGCAAGAAAACGATGTAAGCACCACTACCATCTGGAATGCATATTGGAACTAATTCAATTACCACGCGCTATATTCGAACGATATCATCGGCTATAATTTTTACTTCACGACGTAGTTAAACACCCCCGGCGCCTAGCCATTTCGCCGAACGTGCCCCATAAACACAGCTCTAAAAAGCGTCCCGCCAACACACCTCCTATCGTCGCTAACAAAAGCTCGATAGCGGTGCCGAACAAGCAACCAAACCAACCGGCGCTTTTCTTTTTTTTCCTTTTTTACACCGTCATTCACCGATTCTTTTCAGCAGGCCCGCCTACGGCCCCATAACTTGACGAATATTATGGAATATTGCGTACTCCGAACCGAGAGCATCATCGTACCTGTTCTATCGATGATGCATTTGATCGATAGATGGCGGGCTAACGCGATTGTTGTACTGACGTTGACGTTCGTGTTTTTTTCTTGCTGTTATTGGAGGCGGTGATGGAGGCTTCGGTTTTCGCGTTGTTTACCGCATACCGCGCCGATTTTTTCGTCTATATGGAGCTTGCGGAACCACTATTGTCGTGTAGGAATTAAATTTCGCCCGTTGTTTGGACGGAAAATGCGAGATTTTAACGAACGAAGGGGGACTGTTGAAAAGAGAGTAAATTTCGTTCAAAATTCACGAGAGCATAAAGGAAAATGTTACGTAGACGTGTTTCTCTTGTTATCATTGTATTAAGTTATTCTTTTATACGTTTTACTTGAGTTTCATGTTGTTTCCTTCTTTCCACACTGATATAGACTTTGTTCATCTTTATAAATCAGAGCCTGTTACATACTTGTGGAAAATATTAGTAGGCCACAAACACTGGTTGAAAATCGGAACGAAAATGAACTTCTAGAAACTTATATTGAGGAAAATGCATTATTAAAATAAAGAGACATGTTGTCTTCTCTACATTTTCCAATAAATGCTTGTCTAAACAGTTTCTCACTAAGCTTAATCGAAAGAGATCATACAGTGGCTTTCTCTGCGGAAACAAGGGACAGAGTTGAGCGTAATTGAGTTTATATACAAAAAAGATGTTGTTATTGCATTATATAAATTACCCACTGGCACTCTTAACATTTTTATGAGATTTTAAATGATCTAATGGAAGCGCTAAATGCAGATAAATTAAACAAAACAATTTTCATTGCAGAAGATTTAAATGTTAAGTTTAATACTCAAAGCAATTCTACGCGAAAAGTATTGGAAGTATTTGCCAGCTGTAATTTTAAATGGGCTTTCTTTAAACTATCGATAATATATTTACGAATGTGAACTTAGAGAATCTAAATGCTTCTATACTGAATCTACACTAATCAGATCATGTTAGATAAATACCTGTATGTAATTCAGGCCTTCACGAGAAATACCTGTAAAGGAGACGAAAATTATCAGAGATATGAGTATGAACAATGTTAGAACATTTAAAGCATATTCAGAATTTCATGAAACTATACAGACTGAAAAGGTAGGTTGATAAATGCACTACGTATTTTTTTGTTGCAGGAAATGGCCAATTCAAGGCTGAAGCCCCCTCTAAAGTTTGCGCGATTTTTTAATATTTAGGAAAATCTACAAAACTTTAACAGATATTAAAAAAAAACTTTATTAACATAATTTGCAGTACATCTAAAAGAATTCCTAGAAAATAACACCAAGATAAGAAAACGCTGTAAATACAGCTTTCTCATGGTATTAGTGAAATCAATTCACAAGAAAGACAATCGCTGTCTGACTTTGCGGACAAATGTTTCTTTCTTTTGGCACCAGTTAGCGCCAGAAATATTCATTTGTATCGTAGAGTTAAGTATGGTGATAGAAGCAGCGAGAGAATTGCATGTGTTAGCATAAAACTGCTCGAAACCACGCGGATGACGCCGGGAAGGCAGAAACATGTCTGTCTGTTAGCGTTTTATGTCTCACATGTCTTTCGCGTGAATTGATTTCACTAATACCATGAGAAAGCTGTATTTACAGCGTTTTCCTATCTTGGCATAATTTGCAGTAGGTTACATGGCCCCAAAGATGACGTAACCTATCTTCGCAGAGAGCCAACAATGGGAGACGGAGTACCCTCTCCCCACCCCATTTTTTAAATAATTTCTCTTTTTCTTATTTCTTAGAAAAAGTAGCCTTTACGTAGAAAACGACAGTCCATAACAAATATAAAGAATTAATAGGAATAATAATAAGTACTTTAAACAAGTCACCTATGAGTAATAACTGAAACAGTAACTTTTCAGGGAGACGCATGTATAATCTAGTCCATATCAACTAACGTATTGAAATATGGTACCTAAGTTGATGTTTGTAGACCTTCTAGCCAAAAAGTAATGTTGTTATGATGACATGTAACATATCACACTTGGATATACCGATTTGTGGAGTAAATGCCCAAATACTTTTGTGAAGTTGGAGATCGATAGTTTGAAACAACCAAGGCATTACCTTTCTTA
The DNA here is from genome assembly GCA_023509865.1 of Trypoxylus dichotomus. Classification (NCBI taxonomy): domain Eukaryota; kingdom Metazoa; phylum Arthropoda; class Insecta; order Coleoptera; family Scarabaeidae; genus Trypoxylus; species Trypoxylus dichotomus. Next base: position 5,468,162 of record CM042082.1, read on the forward strand.
ACGACAGGAACAATCTTGCTTTTCCTCCAAGACGTAGGGAACACAATGATAGCCAGCATCAACTTGAGGATAGTGGTTAATGGTTTGATCAATACATATTTGCAGTTCTTCATTGTGAGGTTTGCAATTAAATCATATCCGGTTTATTTCCCACAATGTCACTCTCCTCATTGGATTTAACAGTAAGTGGTTTTGCAAAAAGAAGGTATGAAGTAAGCGAGGGTGTTACTAACTTTGAGAACAGTCATTACGCATGGTCATACATTGCGAAAGTAAAAAAACAAAACTTGTTATAAGCATTATAGAAATAACATATATATATACAGGGTGGCGCAGGGGAACGCAAAATTTTGAAATAACATCATGTCCACGAATAAATTCATAAAACTAGTAATTTATTAACAAAAGTGCATATATGCAGCATGCCATTTATGTTTTTACAATCAAAATGTCCAAAAGTGTCACTTTACCTTTTAAAGATGACATCGGAAAGATGCCCTCCCATTCGACGTTCACACTCCCTTTAGCAACAGCCTGTTATGAAAACTCTGGAATGCGCGGTGTGGCAAATCTTGGGGAATGGCAGTGATTTCTTGTTGAATGTTCTCCTTCGGTTCATGGATTGTTGCAGGTCGTGTACGGTACACCTTGCCTTTAAGATACCCCCACAGGAAGAAGTCGCACACACTAAGATCAGGGGATCTCGCAGGCAATTCAATGTCGCCTTCTAAACAATTAACGAACTGCAGCCATCGAATGTCGAGCAGTGTGTGACGTGGCTCTGTCCTGCTGAAACCACATGTTTTCCATGCTAAGATTAAGCTCGTACTGTCTCGGTGTAAAGAATGTTTGAAGCATTTCAACATATCGAGCGGATGTTACTGTCGTTGCACTACCATCCTCACGTGCAAAAAATAAGGACCGATAACACCATGACATGATACAGCACACCATATTGTGACCCTGTCGCTGGTGTAACTCACAAGGATTGTCCTGAGTCCAATAATGAAAATTCTGTTTGTTTACGAAACCGTTCAGGTGGAAATGGGCTTCGTCTGATATCCATATGTTACCAACGAAATTCGCGTCCTCGTTAATTTTAGCCAATATCTGCCTACTAAACTCCCTACGTGACGATGGGTCTCGTTCATGTAATTGTTACACAATCTGCAACTTATTGGGATGGAAATGTAATTCGTGCAGTATTCTTTGTAAGCTTCGTCGCTTAATCCCCTAGCGTAGATGCATGCTTTCGAACGGAGCGGCGAGGATTTCTCTCGATTGCAGCTCTAACAGCCTCAATGTTCTCTGGGGTACGTACCGCTCGAATGCCACCTGGAGCCTTCTTTTTCAAGAGAGATCCTGTTTCTTTAAAATTACACATCCACGTTGTAATCGCATGCGCAGATGGGACACATCCATGACGTCCAAGCTGGTAATGCTGTCGAAATATTCTCTGCGCGGCAGTCGCACTATCACCATTTTTATAAAACGCTCTTACAGCTAGTACACGTTCCGCACCAGTCCAACGATCCATGATTACTAATGGCAATGCGTTCACAACAATTGTGCGACGTTACGAACAACTGCCGGCTCTACAGTGCTGACAACTGTAACGTTCAAAATTTCCCGTTCTCCTGCACCACCCTGTATATATATTGAACTACCGGAAGCGTTTAACCATCAAATCTAATATCATGGTACAAAACGAAATATTCTTACGCTAAAGGATTCATCCTCAAGCAATGGAAGGTAGGCTACCGTATCGAATAATGCACTGTCCGAAATAAAATAAATTAGACATAACGTTCATTACATATATTAACGATCTATCTGGTTGTCTGTGCACCGAATATTCCGTATCTCTAAAAAGAAGCTCCGAGAAAACGACAACTGATGCATTTGACTGGTTTATTACCAATGGATTGAAAATGATCAGAGAAACCCAAAACGCTAGTTTTCCCGACGAAAAATACCTTATATATTAATCGCTATATAAAATTTCTGGTAGTGACACTGGACACCAAGATGAAAGAGCGGTATACGTTGGAGGATTGGCGTCTAAATTATCGTCCGCTCTATATGACTTACAAAGACTGGAAGAAATTGCCAAGTATAGGACAGCATAGACTGCATACTTCATTGCATTCTATTCACTGCTAATCTATTGGGGTCCGTCAATTAACGCGTCAAGAATAATAACCATCGAAGAGATACTTGATCGTTGGGTAACTTGAAATTATGAATAATGAATTATGCAGGAGTTATTTTGAAAGAGAACGTATGCTTACCTTAACAGTCGCTTTCATACTGAACGTAGCTTCGTATGTTCATAATTATAAAGAAAGTCCACCGAAAATGAACACAATTACGTTTACACATCGCGCAGTTAAGATGATGTTTGCATACTGCACCACACACTCAACTGATGACCCAAATTATGTAACTTACTATCACTAGAGGTGAGAGCACTTTCTACTAACTGATTCACGATCAGCGTTGACAAATTGCTGTGTGATATGTCATGTTATAATATCAATGAATTCCGCAGTCTTTTGTTTCATATATTATTTATTAACTTTTATATTTTTTGAATTTTATATTATATACATATCTGTACATACTCTTGTTAATGTCCGTAATACCGAGGGAGCAAAACTTATATTGTATTTGAAAAAAGAAAATGTACAGCTGTGGCCATATGTATTCGCTACACTTTTTTGTTTTTTATTCCGACGAATATATAAGAAATAAAAGAAAATTGATCGATGAAAATGTTTCATTGTGAGTGTATACAGATATATACAAATATTGCTTAATTTTTGGTAGCTCCTCCCTGGGCTTTTATCACCGCACGAATTCGTCGGGGCATACTGCTCACTAAGTTGTAGCACTGTTCGGGGGTGATTTTATTCCACTCTTCGAATGTTTTTGTTTTTAAACATTGCTTTGTGGTAGATGAGTATTTAGCTACATTTCGCTTTAAAATGTACCATAAATGCTCAATTGGCGATAAGTCCGGGGATTGTGCTGGCCATTCCAGGACCCGCACGTTATCTTCCTCGAACCCAGCGCATTACTTCGCGAGATTTATGGCAGGGTGCATTATCTTGATGGAAGTAAAACTCATCATTATCGAATAATTTTAACGCACACGGTTCCAGAACTTCTTCCAACATATCGATGTACGTCCGACTGTTCATTCGACCCTCGCAGACGAACGGTTCTCCGACGCCTGTTGCACTCATGGAACCCCAAACCATTATGCTACCACCCCGGGATGATACAGGCTGGATGGAAGGCCTCTCCTCGCCTGTGTCGCACGTATTGAGGCCCAGGTTTGATACAAAGCTACCAACAAAAACATGAATACTGTTACATTTTGGAACCCATTAAAAAGAATAAAAACACTGTAGATACCAGGAATTGAATACAGAATACCGCAAATACAATAATTATGTATTACTTACCTCGATATTTGACTCATCCGTCCACATAACATTGGCCCAATTGTCAATGGTCCAGTCGCGGTGACGTTTAGCCCACAGCAGTCTCTTTTTCTTTTGTTGCGGACACAACCGTGGTTTATGTCGAGCTTTGTATCCACCTAGATTTAATTCACAAAGGCGTCTTCTAACCGTGCGAGGAAAAATAGCAACATTATGTAGCAGGAAAAGCTCACTGGAAAGCTGTGTAGACCCTTTGTTCCGGTCTCGCAAAGACATCCACTCTAAGACTCGCTCATCTCTGCTAGTTGTCTTCCTTTTTCGACCAGTTTTCGGTTTGCTTGTCAAAGATCCACTCTCGTTGTATCGTTTTATCGTCATTCTAGCTGTCGATCGCGCACATTTCACTTGTCGGGCAATAGCAGACACCGACAACCCTTGCTTTTCTAACACCACAATTTGTCCTCGCTCTACCTCCGTTAATTCGTATGTTTTCGGCATTACTTTTTACTGTATACTATCGTATTACACAGACAAATCACAGACACAATATCTTCACTCTAACTAGCTCGACCTTACTCTTACAACTTTTAAGAAAGACTGAAGAAATATTCAGAAATTACAATTTTACGTCTATTTTCTAATTTACTCAGAATGGCCTATAATAAACCATTAAACACTCATTACCAGGTACCTAGTTAAGTCCGTCATCGACCCTGCTTCTTAGAAATACAATAATATACGTTTAAAACGAGAGTGACGAATACAAATGGCCACAGCTGTATATTGCAGCTTATTCCATTTTTTTGATATAATTCTGACAGACTAAGTGTCATACTAAAGCTATCAGAATTATTATACATTTTCAAATTCTATGCCATATTTCGGTCAATATAACTCTCTTGATATTTTAATTGCAAATACAATAGCTATTATTATTATTATTATTATTAATACTATTGGGAACCGCTGGTTTATGTATCAACTTTACAATATCATACGAAAGTGCAGGTGCATAACATCAATGAACTTGATACGCTTCGTATCTAGGTCGAGTCGTATCATAAAATTAAAATTCATAATTTTTTCTCCTTTTAACGCGCACCCTTTGGAAAAACGGACGACGCCTATAATATGCAGAACCGGATCCGAACGCGCTAATGCTTCTGTGGATGATGAGCGTTTCGGTAGACGGTTGTTGTCGTCACGGAATACGCAAAGGTAAACTAATTTCAATATCGGCCGGTAGGGGCGTGTACCTTGTTGACGCTACGGAATGTCATCCTGAACGCAAACAACGTCGGAGGCAAGTTAATTTCGTGTTTCGCTAATTCCGCGTACAACCTTTCCGAATACGCGGGTATATGCATAGTATATCCAATAGGTATGGAATATTGTGTGCGTTCGAATGTCAAATAGTTATTAAATCGATATCTCGGAATATATTGGCGAGGTTATCAATTCAGTTATTAAATTCCTAAATTGTGGTTATTCATAAACTTGTTGCATATGTACTTCAAGTTAATTTTAATTAATTAGTTTGAAGTTTTTAGAAATGTGTACAGTGATGGCCAATTAAAAAGATAAAATAAATTCGGTACCCATGATGTTCTGGGTATTTCTTTTGTTCTACTGTTACGCTGAAGTGTTCCCGATAGAAATAATAGTCTTAAATACCCTATTAAACCATTCTTTGAAAGCAAGAGCATTATTTTCTTCATGTTAACCAGTGTTTTCTCACCTTCAAACAGCAATAAACCAACTGTTGCGAAGTCACTATCAAATCCCAAACAACAGTGTGGTTAGTGCAGTTAGGGTCAATTTCAAGTAGTATATCTAAGCACAGGGTGTAATGCAGCTAGAGCAAATTACAGGTAGCGTATTTATTCTCTTATTAGGCAATTTCTCGCGTAATAACTTAAAAATGTTTGTTTACGCAACTGAGGAAAATGTACAAGTAATAAAATGGTACTATCCAGGTAGTACTGTCCAAGATACCATTGGACGCTTTATATATGTTCTTGAAAATCGACACGTAATGAAATGATATTGAATAGAGACGTAATCAAGAATATAGCTGTTTGTGTTACTTAATTACTTTAGAAATGAAGACACAGATAATTTATTTTATCCCGCAAAATACGGCCAACCATTTCTATAGTTACTTGCTGTTGTGATAAGTAGAGACCGGATTATATGCAAAGTCCATATATTTTATTTTATTTATTTATTATATTTTACGTCTATTTGTAGATGTCTTACACTGATCAAAGTTAATTAACGGTAATTAACAGAACCATATGTATTCACGGATTTTAAATAATTTTAATATAGCTGCATCAGACTTTTCTGTAGCAAATGTGATTTTTTTTTTAATCCTATGTCCTTTATACCTTGCGGTATCGGACTATTTATTTCTTATTTTTATCTTCCACTGGTTTCTGTTCTGAGCCAGTTGTTTAGCTTCAATCCATCCCATACTTCTCTTTTCCAATGTTCTATACACCTGCTCCTTCCAGGTGTTTCGAGGTCTACCTATTCTGTTTTTGCCCTCTGGTTTGGCTTCAAATATCCTCTTTGTGATTCGATCTTCTTCCATTCTGTGTAGATGTCCAAGTCATCCCAGTTGTCTCTCTTCTATGACCACTTCTACTGGTTTGACATCCAGACTATTAGTGATTGTCGTGTTTCTGATTCTGTCTCTTCTAGTTAGTCCTTCTATTCTTCTTAGGAATCTCATTTCCATGGCCGTAACTCTGCTTTAGATTCGTGGTTATCCATGACTCACTACCATATGTTAATGTTGATCTGACCACTCTTTTATACACCTCTGTCTTTATGTTTTTTTGGTATTTCTTTTTTATCCAGAAACGAATTTCTCAATATGTTATATATTTTTGCGAATTTCCCTATCCTCTCATTTACCTCTTTCTCTATTCCCCCATTGTCTTCAATGATTGTTCCTAAGTAATTGTAACTTTTAACTTGGTCCAATGCTTTTTCCCCGATTTTGATGCCATGTTTTCTTTCGTCTGCTGCTATTATCATTGTGTTTGTTTTCCTCGTGTTTATCTCCACGTTTATCTTTGTTAGTTCTTCTTGGTATATCTTCAAGTTTTGCTGTAATGTCTCTTCCGAGTGTGCTATCAGTACCATATCATCTGCAAACATTAGTTCCTGTACGTTAATTGCATTCATTTTCCAGTTTCCTACTTTCATATTTTTTCCTTTTTGTTTAGCTTTTTTAACAGCGTCGTCTATTAATATAGAGAATAAGAATGGGCTCAATACGCATCCCTGTTTTAATCCAATTTGCGATTCGAATTCAGCTGATTCTGCATTGGAAGTTCTCACCTTATTCTTATTGCTTTTATACAATGCCTTAATCATCTCTATCATTCCTTTCTCTAAACCTCTCCTTTCCAAGCTCTGCCATACATTTTCTCTTCTTACCCTTTCAAAAGCTTTTTAAGATCTATAAAACATATGTATTTCCTTTCCTTTCCCTATTAGTTTTTCTCCTAATTGTCTGATTACAAATATTAAGTCCTGGGTGCTTCTTCATTTTCTAAATCCATGTTGAGTATCTTCTGATTTGTGATTTATATGTATTAATTCAGAACTGCTGTTTTCGTACGCAATATGGCTGTTTTCACTTTGTGATTGTATACGGAATGCATACTAATAAAGAATTTTTTGGTATTCATTCGAATCACTGGTTCTTACCATAATTCTAATAGGATTGCATATAATACAAAACAAATTAAATTTCGTACACATAAATAAATCTAGCTGGTTTAAAATTTATCCGCCTATTTTTAAAGTTTAACTCCAATAGGATTATGTATAACCCGAAATTTAATTGTATCACGAGAACCCGGAGTCTTTTTTTTCATTTCAAACACACTGTTTTCGACGAATATTACGTCAATTTAAATTCGCGAAAATCAGCAAACGTTAATACGCCCAATGGCTATTCCCTTTGTCGAAATGTACTGGTGTTTGCCACGTCCCCCCTCTTTTTCCGGCGGATCATTTACATATATTAAAATACGAAAAAGCTGCAAATATACGGATTAATTTCGCAGATGGATAAATATTATATGAAATACCGAACGAGCTTAACGGATCGTTCGACTAAAACAAACACAGCTCATCGCTAAAATTTACATAAACCACTTATTTATTTGCCAGCATCAATATTAATATTTGTATATGTATGTATATATATGTGTATAAATACTTGCTTATGTATGGGTTTTTTTTGGTTTTTAGGGCGTAACGTTTTCGAAAGGGGCCCGGATATTTTGAGTTGGATGTGATATAACAACCTTTAAAAATGTATTGACGTATTCAAAATGTTATATTTATTTATTTATTTACTAAAGCTATATTACGTATTGCATGTGCATTATTGCATATCCTCACACAGTGCGTATTAGCTTTCCTGAATGTTGTACGTCCCTCTTTTGTTGACTCTGGATTAGCCTCGGCAAGGTGGGGCAAGTTCCACTGCAGTGCAAAGAACAACCGTATCAAGGGGAGTATTCAGTAACCTTTACGTACTCGCGTCATTTGCGATCGTGACCTTCATGTGTGAGCATGCGGACGCAGGAATGTTTATACATAAAATAATAAAAACAATACAAAGTGTCCAATTGCAAGTGCACTGGATTGGCAACACAAAAATCCCTGCTTTGAAGAAAAATTGTTCAGTTTTATTTCTAACACATGGGCTGAAAAGTCCCGGGCCTAACAAATAAAACACGGTGCTTTTGGTTCAAAATTAGCTTTATTCATCAACGTAATCTCCATCAAGAGCAACGCAATCATTCCAGCGCCGCTCTAACATTTCAATACCACTTTTGTAGAACGATTTATCTTTTGCCTCAAAATAGGCCTCAGTTTCAGCGATATCCTCTTCGTTTGTGCGAAATTTCTTACCGGCGAGCATATTTTTGAGGTCTGCGAACAGCCAGTAGTCGCTGGGAGACAAATCTGGCGAATACGGTGGATGTGGGAGCAATTCGAAGTTCAATTCATGTAGTTTTGCCATTGTTTTGATTGACTTGTGACACGGTGCGTTGTCTTGATGAAACAATTTTTTTTCTTTGCCATATGCGGTCGTTTCTTTGCAATTTCGGCCTTCAAGCGCTCCTATAACGCTATATAATATTCACTGTTGATGGTATTTCCTTTCTCAAGATAGTCGATGAATATTACACCACGCACATCCCAAAATACCGAGGCCATAACCTTTCCAGCCGATTGTTGTGCTTTCGGGCGCTTTGGACGAGGTTTACCAGCTGCTGTCCACTCAGATGACGATCGTTTTGATTCCGGAGTAAAATGATGGATCCATGTTTCATCCATTGTCACATATCGACGCAAAAATTCCGGTTTGTTACGTTTAAACATAGCCAAACACTGCTCAGAATCATCAACACGTTCTTGTTTTTGGTCAACAGTGAGCAAACGCGGCACCCACTTTGAACAGAGCTTTCTCATAGTCAAATGCTCATGAAATATAAAGTCAATACGTTCTTTTGATATCTTTACGATGTCAGCTAACTCACGCAACATCACTTTTCGATCATTCAAAACGATTTTGTGGATGTTTTTGATGTTTTCTGGTGTTACCGCCTCATTTGGACGTCCACTGCGTTCTGCATCATCGGTGTCTCTACGACCACGTTTGAAGTCAGCAAACCAACGTTTTATTGTTGCTTCTGATGGAGCGGAGTCCCCATAACACTTTTCAAGCCATTGCTTTGCTTGAACGGTATTTTTTCCCATCAAGAAGCAGTGTAAAATTAAAACACAAAATTGTTTTTGATCCATTGTTTTGAAAATAACAATAGTAGCGTGACTCTTAGTACAATGACTCACAAACTAATGAATATAATATCATGAAATTTTAACAGCTGTCTTTTGAAGGTTAGTACTAACTGAGAGAAGGGTGACTGCAATAAAACTAGCGTCTATGTGTTACGCCCGGGACTTTTCAGCCCATGTGTTATATGTTGGACAGGTTTACTTTAACCCGTCTCACTGCTGTGAGTTTTCAGTCATTGCTTCTCGCTGTCGGAGATGGCGAGATTCTCGATGTTTATGGAGCCTATCACGGCCCACACTATTAAGGTGAGCAGCGATACGAACACCACGACTGGAACGAAATTGCTGTATAGGTGCTTTAGAAGTTTGAGCTTCTTCGACTAGACGTACGATCTGGGATAAAGTGGGGCGCTTCGACTATTAGTAGACAATATTGATTGATGGAACCGCCTATGACGTTGTTTCCGATTTTTTTCGGTACGGGCATACTCTCGCCCGTTACTAAGCTTTCATCGCACATTGATTGACCCTGGAATAATAAAGGAGGCTTCTATAGACTGTATCGCCTCGGCTTCGAAGTATGCAACAAATCTGTTAGAAAATTGACATTGCAAACAGGTACCCGTGTGATTCAAAGAATATCCCTTTTTCATATTTTTTCAGAATTGTAGGTATTTCTCGTGGAAGTGCACATATGGCCGTAAGGAAGAGATTGCATATGCATCCCTACAAAATTCTAGTTATGCAACGTTTACGTGTGCAAGATTTTGAACAACGACAAAATTTCTGTCGCTGGTTTAATGAAACTCGAGGAGATGATGATTTAGATCGCAGCTTTTTTCTGATGAAGCCTGGTTTCATTTGTCAGGATACGTAAACTCTCAAAATTATCGTATAAAAATTACGAGACATATGAAGAGCTTCTTGACGTTTATAGCGTTCACACCACAACCATTGGAGGATATGTTTTTAAAGTATCGCTTTTATCGGCTTAAAGATACGATTTTATATATTTCCAGCGAAAATAATCTAACGGCGTCAACGCAATAAACGAGATGGCTAGTTAACAGGTGCATTTTGAGAAATTAATCGTTCGTCAAATGTTTCTTTCAGTAAATTAATTGTATCCTGCTCTATGTGGCATGTTGCGCCGTCGCGCTGATATCACGTATCTGCAACATTAATGCCTTTCAATTGAGGGTCTTAAAAGTTGGTAATTATGTCTCTGTACCGCTCACCGTTAAGTGTAAAGTTCTGACTATTATCAATTTTGAAGACATATGGATCAATTCCATCCGCCAATAAAGCGTATCAAACGGTGACTTTTTCTGAATGGTGTTTGGACAATGGCTTGTCCATAATCATATCTCCAAATGTGTAGAAATAATGCCTTCGTATAAAACATTTAGTGGTCAATTGCGCCACGAGGTTTAAAGTATGTAATATATTGCCATTCTCTTCTTTAAGAAATCGGTCGAGGGAAAGCATGTTAACGGCACCGTCATTCACAAACATTAAAAGTTGGGTTGTTGGAACTTTCATGCCGTCAACACCACTTTTAAAATTTCATGGCTACTATATTTTGCAACTCTTTTGGAAGCAAATAAGATAGGAGAAGACGGTTCAACCCCTTCCATTGTACGTACCACACAATGTGTTTGCCGATAGGTTGCTTCATCCACAGATAATCACAATCTTTTTATCTTTCAATTGCGCTTTGGTTCTTCTTTCAACATAGTCGCGGAAAGATGACATAAAGTTTCTTAACGATGTCCGACTTGGTAATGTATAATCCGAGTACTTGCTCCATAAGGAGACAAATGCTTGTTGGTCTACTAAAGTACAATAAAATACATTACATAGAATAAAACATGATAGTGTAGGATAGTGTTTTATACCTTTTAGGTGGAGTTCACACTTCGACCTAAATCCGGCAAGTTCGCTATTACGCTTTCTAGTTTATTCGCAATATGCCGTTTTCGAAACGTACCTAAATGCGACATTTTCTAAGTATGTGTGTACTGGCAAGTCGAATAATACTGAACAAGCGTGCTTTGATACGGGTACTCGATTCTCCGTGCCGCGCGCTTTACCCCTCTACGTTGTTCCCCGCACGGCACTGAAACTTGCCCCTCTTTGCCGAGACTAATAATAATAAATAATGTACTAATAAGTAAATAGATATACTATTACTTTTCACTAATTCTTTTTTATTGTTACAGGTAAAGTACTTGCTTGATAATCCACTACAACGAACAAGAGAAAATGTCTATGAGTAAGTTAAGAATCTTTATAAGAAAGTAACTCCTAAGTATTAAAAGAAAGCACGCTTACGAAGCGCAGAAAATATTCAAACCGTTGTATATGCATAGACCTATTATATGAGAAACATCTAACGTAGAAACAATAAATATTTGAACGGAAAATTGCGCAGACGACTTCAGATCTATAGAATATGTAAAAGAAAAATCTCATTCACATGGGATCATTTGAAGAACCGCTACTAAACTTGGGGAAATTCATACGGTAAACAATATAATTTATAATTAATAATATTTTGAAAGAAAATTTGGTAGCTGTAAGCACTGATGCTATTCGAGATCCCAGAATATAACTTCGTTATAGTTGTCAGCAATTAAACATTGCAAAAGCCATCTTATTCAGAATTTTGCATACAGATATTCATTATAAGGCTTACAAGATTCAGATAGCTCAAACAATAAAGTCATCAGACTTTGTAAATTGGGCAATACAACAAGAAGTGGATGATGTTAATTTTTGGCTACGAAATCATTGATATACCCACGACTTGTTTGAGCTTCTTACGGATTTAAATTTAAGATGCAAGGTATAATATCGTGGAAAAATCTATCTCGTCAGTACCGGCTGTGGTAGTTGACGAGTGCCAACACGAGCCTGTTTAAACTCACGAATGCGTTTGGAAATTTAATGAGAACTAGAAACTGTCCTACCTTTGTACAACTGATTCTAACAAATTCAGCTACGATATGACGTGCTGCTCCATCCTCGTAGTAGAACAAGTTACATGAAGCAATTGAGAATAAGATTATTTTAGTAACTTCGCAGCTTTAACCATATTCGAACCCCCAATCTGTAGCCAACATTACACATTGGGTTGTATAGTTTCTTCTATCCTTTCCTCGTTTATCCTCTGTAATATTCTACTACGTAAAAGAAGAGACAAGGATGCTTCCTCACCTTTTAAAGCCACACTAACACATTGAAAATACAAGTGTTCCTTGCATGCGTTGTTTCATCTACGGTCAGCCGTACATTCTTATCTTTTAACTCTGCCTTTATTCAAATGACGATTGCAAGGACTGTGTGGATGTACAATTCACAGGTATAGCAGTAAACTCCACTCACACAAATTAATTAATTATGCGGAACGCAGCGTCGGTAACACGGTTGACAATGGGAGCCCACGTGCTCTCGAAACGCTGCGTTCCGCATAATTAATTAATTTGTGTGAGTTGAGTTTACTGCTGTACCTGTGAATCTGCCTTTATTTATGAAAATTATAGTGCAATTAACCTCCTGTTGGCAATCTCCATTTCGGAACATATTCCTTCCAGAACTTTACAAATTTTTCATTGTCTACAATACGTTGTGGAATGTTGCGCACATTTAATATATAAATAAAGTTATATAGATATTTGTAATATGGTACATCACGTTACTCATTTAACCGGTATTATTTACTATTAACATGTCTTTTACGCACAAAAATATTGCACAGTAAAATATTGGTATTGCAACCATTACATTTAGTAATAGCCCGCAAAAATCCACTGCTTCGACTGTTCCTTGGTCACCCGTATGCAGTGGTGGATCCAAGTCTAATCCACGGTTGCGAAACGCATGAAGAAATCCCTTGGATTGGGTTGGATCCTGGCCAGACACTCCTCGGAAACGGTCATCCGATTTCGTTTTTGCTCTGGTCTGAGCAAACGCGGTACCCATCGCGCCAAAAGCTTTCTCATACCCAAAATTTCGTGTAGGATAAGGCGAGTTCTTCTGAGATGCTTGTTGCTATCTCTTTCAGCTTTAATCGACGATCGGCTAACACGACATCATGAATCTTGTAGACCATTTCATCGTTAGTAGCAATTTTTGGGCGTGGTTCATCACTTATACTTGTGCGATCACATTTGAACTCGCTCACTCAGAAGCTGATGGTCGAAAATGGTGAAGTACATCCGCCATGAAGCCCTAGCAAAATATTTCGAATTTCCGTCGCCGTTTCCCCAGTGTTTTTGCACGAAATTCGATTTTATCCATTTTTGCAAAACCGCCCGACTTGCTTTACAAAACTCCCTCGTAACCAACAACTATTGACCGAAATTTTGACAGTTGCCATAAAAAAGGTTACCCTTGCCAACCAATGAATTCGCTTCAACCTTCGTGCGCCATCTCTTGCTGATTCCGGAAACATTTCAGATCGGCTTCGTATAAGAAATAAGGGACTTCGCAATACCAGTGTATTGATTTTGTAAATCCTGAACCAAATACAATGAAACCCTTGCCAACCAATGAATTCGCTTCAACCTTCGTGCGCCATCTCTTGCTGATTCCGGAAACATTTCAGGTCGCCCTCATATAAGAAATAAGGGACTTCGCAATACCAGCGTGTTGATTTTGTAAATCCTGAACCAAATACAATGAAAATATAATGCGGTATTCAAAATTAACTTCAACGTGAATATTCCGAAAGTTTTTTCACCATGACACCCACATAAACTCGACACCGAATATATATATATAGCTCTCTCGCATTTTTTTTCCTTTCCTTTTATTAAATAATTATCTTCCTCCGTTTCTAAAGCGGCGTTATACGACATTGTTCATTGTTCTCGACCGTATTAAGCCGTGCGCGTCGTAAAAAAGCGTTCCAATTTCAACCTGACGCTCAAACTAATAAAAACATCTTTGTATTTCATTTTTATTGCAGTCGAGCGCTTCTCATTACGGCTGTAATGTGAATTAGCGCTTCGCATTCCTCCATTCTTCCTCACAGGCTTTGCGTTGAAGTTGTGAAGTTCGCTAGCGTCCTAGTTTCCTTATCCAGAAGATAATTAAACGGCCTTGGCCAAAATTAGATGAAAAATGCGCGATGAAATCTAGAGACCACCGAAGAAATTTGTTGTAGTAACTGGTAAAAGAAGATATTATCGTGATCTAGTTATAATTACAATACAAAAAGGAAGTGTGGAAAAAATATGTTAGTAGGAAACTGGAAAATGAATGCAATTAACGTACAGGAACGAATGTTTGCAGATGATATGGTACTGATAGCACACTCGGAAGAGACATTACAGCAAAACTTGAAGATATACCAAGAAGAACTAACAAAGATAAACATGGAGATAAACACGAGGAAAACAAACACAATGATAATAGCAACAGAAGAAAGAAAACATAGCATCAAAATCGGGGAAAAAGCATTGGAACAAGTTAAAAGTTACAACTACTTAGGAACAATCATTGAAGACAATGGGAGAATAGAGAAAGAGGTAAATGAGAGGATAGGGAAATCCGCAAAAATATATAACATATTGAGAAATTCGTTTCTGGATAAAAAAGAAATACCAAAAAAAATAAAGACAGAGGTGTATAAAAGAGTGGTCAGACTAACATTAACATATGGTAGTGAGTCATGGATAACCACGAATAGTATCAAAAGCAGAGTTACGGCCATGGAAATGAGATTCCTAAGAAGAATAGAAGGAGTAACTAGAAGAGACAGAATCAGAAACACTACAATCACAAATAGTCTGGGTATCAAACCAGTAGAAGTGGTCATAGAAGAGAGACAACTGGGATGGCTTGGACATCTACACAGAATAGAAGAAGATCGAATCACAAAGAGGATATTTGAAGCCAAAACAGAGGGCAAAAAGAGAATAGGTAGACCCCGAAACACCTGGAAGGAGCAGGTGTATAGAACATTGGAAAAGAGAAGTATGGGATGGATTGAAGCCAAACAACTGGCTCAGAACAGGAATCTGTGGAAGATAAAAATAAGAAATAAATAGTCCGACACCGCAAGGTATAAAGGACATAGGATTAAAAAAAAAGGAAGTGGATTTAATCCAAAAGAAAATCTAAATTGCATTTTTATTTTCTATTTTGTCTTATTGGATATTGGTGAGGTCGTTAATCAATATTAGGCCTGTTCTAAATTCCCAATTATTTTTTTCCTTATTATATATACGGGGGCGATTTTTTTTTTAATATTCGGTCGTACCTGCAAGCAGCCACGCGAGTGGTAGATGATGGGGTGACCACAAGGTGACTGCGCATCTTCCCCACTGTAACCTCTAGAACTTGCAACGTCATTACGCCATTTTCAGCTGAGTTACAGCTGCTAATTGTCAGACTTTACAAAAATTGCGGGGCGTCATTCGAAACGAAAGAAGAGACATGTTGCCCCTCACACTACTGCTCTAACCTAACGGCATCTTCAACAATTTGAATGAGAAGTTTTTGAACAGCTGGCGTACAGCTCCAACTTAGCGTCAACTTTCATCTCTTTTACGAATTGAAAAAATGGCTGACAAAAATTATTGAATAAGTGTATCTTTGAATATTTAACTTTATTTGCATGCAAAGATCAAGGTAATTTAACACGCTTTTGTTCATTAATGTAAAAATATAAGTTGTGGTTGAGTAACAAACAATAGAGCTATACAACTGTATAGAATATACGTACAGAGCAATAGGGTTAATTTTTAATCTTCCTGACGATAAATAAATATTCAATACTCTGCCTTCAAGATCCAATTTTAACCCATCCTTTTCTCTAACTAAAGGGAAAACCATTCAATCAACTTATACGAACATGTCCCGTATCTTTGTTCTTCAAAAGTACAGCCATCCATTCCAACTAGAACAAAGCGAGTGCAACGTCGCATACGGCTTGCAGACATCGAAGAAGCGTGACCCGGAAGATCTGTATATGCGCCGAACGTTTCCCGAACCGGAGGGGGACCGTCGCTTCGCAACGCCAGCTGATATTGTTTTCGTTAATGCCTTTCGTAATCTAGTTTGCCGTTTTCATCGCGAACTACATTTGTCCCTCTGTCCCGCGCGTCCCGCATACAACGGCGGCACTTTTGCTTGGCGATGCTCGCGCTGTCATCTACGGAAACAACGTCGTAATCGGCCATTATGATGCCGACGCTGCGTTGTTCCTCTTTTGTCTACGATCGTGCGGATGTGTTTATGGCATCTTATGAATTGCGGTTTCGCCGAACGGTTGGTATTTCGGGCATTTCGCCATTGAGGATGAGGAGATTTAGATTATCGATGCGAAAAAGGAATCGGATAGCAAGTGTATCAGTGCGATTTGATGGTAGAGTGACTTTTTAAGATTCGGCTACAATTTTATTATGATACAGAAGTAACAAATTACTACATACAAATGATTAGTTGGAAAAATGAAAAGTGTAATAGTAATAAAAAATGGTTCAAAGTGAGCTTATTCATGTTATATACAAACTTTCTCACAATCATTGCATGCGATTTGGTATATTCCAGACCTTTTTATCATCTCCGGTTTATCTTTGGGATTCCCTAAGAGATTCTTTAAGTTGTTTTTTGACACAAAAGATACGTTCATATTTAGTTGTCGGAAAATTTTACTTAACCCTTTTACTGTTGGGTGAAAAGGAAGAGTTATAAATTTCTTATTACCGGTGTTTGTCGATGTCAAGGTCGTGGAATTTCTGATGTGTTGTTTGTATTGGACCTTCCTTAAAATACGGTCGACATCCATAGAAAAGAAGCCATTGTACCTCGCTACATCTTTGATATACTTTAATTCTTTGTTGTACCTGCTCTTGTTTAGCGGAAATCTGACGAGTCTATTGACCAGAAAACTAATCGCGTACATTTTTTGTTGTTCGCAATGGTGCGAATCAACCGTGATGAATCTGTTGGAATTAGTTTCTTTTCTGTAGATGTCTATTTCTAATTTATTGTTGTTGCGTATGACTAGAGTATCTAGAAACGGAAGGCGATTGTTCACTTCTCCTTGCACCCGCACAGAATAAACGAAGGACGTTAACTTTTTGAATATTTCTATTTTGGTGATAAAAGTAGGGGCGCTGAGTTCAATTATGTATGTATATTGCAAGGATTATGAGATATTTTTAAGCACTTACGTCTATATTAGATTCAAAGTACTTTGGCCCAGTCATCTACAGTCCAATGTCGGTACTTCTTTGCCCACGTAAAGCGTTGCTTGCGGTGTAGCTCGGTCAGCAAAGGCTTGTGTCGCGGTTTCCGGAGCTCTGCAGAAATCGCTATCGCGGATTTGTGCCTATCCCGGAGCGCAATACGCTCTATCAATCGTTCTTCTCGCACAGTCGATACACGTTTTCTACCACTCTTGGATGGATTGTGATACTCTCCAGTCCTTTGGGTAGCGGCTAATTGTGTTTTGCACTGCAAACATTTTATTGTCTTAGCAATTTTTATTTGTGACAATCCTTGTTTGTGCAATAAAATTATCTGGCCTCGTAAAGCCTCAGATATTTGGGGCCTTTTTGGCATGTTGTGTATACACAAACTTACAAAAGAAGGTCCGCACTCTAAATGAACTTTTGAAACCGATTATATAGCTCTATTTCAATTTCTACTTTAGATAACGACCAGGTATAGGTTCGCAGTACCCTTGTTCTAAGAAGCTCTACCTCGTGCGCGAAACACATGTTTGATTAGGGTGCCTATAACATTTGCTCTCAGCTGTATGATTTATAATACCATAGACGACGTATTTGAAATAAAATTATGTCCTTTCCTTTAGCTGGATTCAATAAATTGGAATAAACTTATATCTACGTCTGCAAACGTCTTACTAAAATATTTGCCATTAGAATTTAGAGTTACTTTTAAAAAAACTGACAATTGTTTTTGTTATAGTAGAACTGATATTTTACTTTCAAATTACCCACTATTATTTAATCGAGTCAAGTTTTGGCAGTGTAATACGGACATTGATAGCAGCGCCATCTATTACATTCTTAAAGTGAATGGACCATAGAGGGTCAATTTACATGATCATGTAGTAAACGTAAACTTTAGGGAACGTCTCTAATTTTATTACAAATTATGTCCTACAACATAAGATGTCTTTTATTCCGTTGCCAAAACAACAACCTCTTTTGTACAAATCTTTATAACTCATCTAAATTTTTTCTCCGACCGTATATAACTCTTTTTGCTCCGACGTAAGCGGCTAATTCAATTTTTTCTCCCGTGTACGAGACGCAGCTTCGTTCTGCTCGATGACGCGTATTCTCGCTGGAGTCTTGTATCCCATTTCAACCGCTCTTTTTTTCTACCGCACGTGTTCCGATCTCTTTTCACGTTCCTCTATCCTTCTTTTTTTTCCATCCGACGTAGTTCGCCGTCGAAGGAACTAATTAATGTTCGACAATATGAAATCGGGCTGTACCAGCGGAGGCTGATTTGAATAAACGGATTGTTTTTGCTTGCTTTGGGTGCGAGATAACACTCGGCCCGTGTTCGGCTTTAATGCTAACGCTTCAGCGATAGATATGTTGTACGCCGGTTGAATTTGTCTTTTTTTTTTTCTGCGCGTTCGCATGTCTCGATGGGAAACGGAGAGATTCGATTGTAATTTTTCAAAACGGGATTAATTTGGAGATTGGGGAAGGGGACGGGGACGGTTGGTAGTTAATTTCTGCCGTAGGCGATACTTTGAATTTGAATTGGGGATATATTGATGATCGGGATGTGCGTTGAATATGATTTGGGCGAAAAAAAAGGAAATTTTTTTACGGTGTACTTACAAGTGTTCTTTTTTAATATGTTTGCTTTGTTATCCTTTATACTAGGGAAAGTCAATAAATAGGTCAGGCCCCCCTTTTTCTTCTAATAGTTCCTATCCGTTTCGGATGTTGGCTACCATGCATGCCATGCTGTTGCGTGGAAGAATCCAGTCGTATTAATATCGAACCAAGAAATTTGCCTTCTACCAATACTCCTCCTTCGCAGTACATTTCCTTGTAGAATATTCTGCAATAGATGAAAGTTACCGAATTTTCACCGTATTTTCTTTACCTATTCTTCTCATAACTTCGATGTTTGTTATGTGTTCCGTTCACGGTATTTTTAGTATCCTGCGATATAACCACATCTCCAATTGAAAAGATTTTTCGTTTTATTATACCTGGCCCTTTCGATTCTACTACGTATTTCTTGCGATGGTACTTCTGAGATAGGCAAAACTGCTTACTCTGTCTATCCGTTTTTAATTTATTGTGAGATGACAGTTGCCAATTTTTTCTTTGCTAATGACCATTAATTTTGTCTTCTTGGCGTACGTCCGTACAATGCAATTGACTGTGATGTGTTATTCTATCCTTAAGTTATTGTAATTCTTCTAAGCTATCAGCGAATATAATCGTATCAGACGATGCAGACGCATAGCGGACATTATTCAATCTGTCTGTATTCAAAAGGATACCCGATTCTGCGTATTCAAAATCCCTGCAAATGTAGTCAGAGTATATATTAAACAGTAACGGAGAGAGAATTCAACCTTGCCTTATACATCGTCGCACGTTTGTCTCTTCTGTTGCGCCATCCCGACGACTGACGAAAGCAGATTCCAATAGATCCAGTATAGGTCAACTACTATCCCGATGTCTTGATTGCGTAATATAATAACAGTATTCTATTGCCAACCTATAAAAACTACGTCCCAACAAACTTTGACAATTTAAATTTGATAAAAGACTAAGTACGAGGGGAGGTCCAGAAGTTCGTGGAATGGAGTGGGGATAGGGGTGCTCGCTAGGTGTCATTCTGATTGGCGACTCATCATTAGTATATAAGTTAAGTTGCAGCCCTATAGCGTCAGTCGTTTACGAATAGTTGCCTGCTAACCTAGTCAATCCGGAAGAAAACTGAAACTATGGAGGAAATTGAACACCGTGCTGTGATAAAGTTCCTTATAAAGCAAGAAAACAACGCTCAAACCATATTCAATGAAATGGAAACCGTTTATGGGGAACAGTGACCTAGTAAATCAATGATTTATAAGTCGCATGATCTTTTTAAACACGGTCGGGAGCCGATTGAAGACGACCCCCGTTCACGACGGCCAGTTGAGGCCACCACATCAGAAATCGTCGAAAAAGTGCAAAGATTTCTACTGCAAGATGCCCGTTTGGAGAAAAAACAATTATCTGCATTAGTTGGAGTATCAGATACCGCCATTTTGCGTATCCTACATGACCACTTGGGTATGACAAAAGTCAGTGCAGGATGGGTTCCGTGAATGCTAACGCCGCTGCAGAAACAGCAGCGCGTCTGTGCGTCCAAACAATTTTTGGAGCTGTGTGGAAACAAACCTGCACAGATTTTGGAGCGGATTGTTACCGGAGATGAAACATGGGTTCACCACTTTGAGCCTGAATCCAAATAGGAGTGCAATGGCATAAAAAGGGGACACCACCGTCAAGGAAATTCAAAGTGTCAGAATCGGCTGGAAAGTTGATGGGTACTGTTTTTTTTGGGATTGTGAGGAGATATTATAGATTGATTACAAAGAAAAAGGTAGGAGCATAACTGGAGAATATTACGCAGCGATATTAGAAAAATTAAAGGAGGCCATCAAGGAAGAACGTCGAGGAAAATTGACCAAGGGTATGTTGCTCTTGCAAGACAATGCGCCGGTTCACAAGAGCAAATTTGCAATGGCTGCTCTGCACAACCATGGCTTTCAATCAATAGTCCATCCACCCTACAGTCCAGACCTGGCACCTACCGATTTTTATTTGTTTCCCAATTTAAAAAAAAAGACTTACGTGGAAGAAAGTGTTCCGACGACAATGAGGTAAAGAAGGCAATTTTGGCCCATGTGTTATTACTATATAATGAAATCAAACTTATAGACGGCAGTGTACGTACCTATTAAAATCACATTAAACAGTCAATCGTACCCAAATTTTTGTCACAGTTTGTACGCCGCTAGATGGCGTACGGGAGATCCGCACCCCCGCAATTCGGCCGAATATATTTCGAATCGAATTTCGTCTTCGCGTTGCGATATTTTCCAGTCCGAACAACGAGCCGACATAGAAGCGGAAAACTACGTCGCGTTCGGAACCGCCGAATGGAACGAAACGAACGAAATTCAAATCAAATAAGGGACGCCAACTGCCGAGTCTAATGCAATAAAGCTACCATTGCGATTTATTGACGACGGTTCTAACAAAGAGACGCGAAAAAAACGAAGTGGAAAGATTATTTCGAACGTTCGGAGCGGAGAGGTAAAGGGTTATCGGGAAAAAGTAATTTCGTAAAATTCCAGTTTTGCGATTGCTCCTGGTTTTTTCCTTAATTCCCTCTGGGTGCGCTGAGGTTTGTTCTGATTAAGTATACAATAGGTCCGAGCTTTACTCAGCTTGGAAATGTGAAGTGCAGTTAAATTTCGTTAGGCCACGTTTTGCCCGACGTTGGAAATTTTGTGAAATTACTGGATGTAATTGAGTTCTTTAAGAAACGTTTAGAATTGGTCTGAAATAATTCCAAAAATGGTAAGGATACAAAGTAAGGCTTTCGCATTAGCGTAAATTGAAGATAGGAGGATTAATAATGTGTAAAAATTTCTCATAATATAAAACAGCTTTAAGCCACGTTCCCCAGCTCATCAATATCGACTGTTGAGGCTAAGGAGTGCCCGGACAAGCCTATTTAAACTCACGAATGCATCTTCGAAATGCCTGAGGAAATCCATTGGATTGCGTTGGATCCTGACCAGACACTCCTTCGAAACGGTCACCCGATTTCGTTTTTGCTTCGGTGTGAGCAAACGCGGCACCCATTGCGCCGAAATGCTTGTGTGACACTGAATATTTACCAGTATGATTTATAATCTTTATACAGGGTGGCGCAGGGGAACGGGAAATTTTGAACGTTACAGTTGTCAGCACTGTAGAGCCGGCAATTGTTCGTAACGTCGCACAATTGTTGTGAACGCATTGCTATTTAGTAATCATGGATCGCTGGACTGGTGCGAAACGTGCAGTAGCTGTGAGAGCGTTTTATAGAAATGGTGATAGTGCGACTGCCGCGCAGAGAATATTTCGACAGCATTACCAGCTTGGACGTCATGGACGTGTCCCATCTGCACATGCGATTACAACGTGGGTGAGTAATTTTGAAGAAACAGGATCTGTCTTGAAAAAGGAAGCTCCAGGTGGCAGTCGAACGGCACGTACCCCAGAGAACATTGAGGCTGTTAGAGCTGCAATCGAGAGAAGTCCTCGCCGCTCCGTTGGACAGCATGCATCTACACTAGGGATTAAGCGACGAAGCTTACAAAGAATACTGCACGAATTACATTTCCATCCCTATAAGTTGCAGATTGTGCAACAATTACATGAACGAGACCCAGCGTCACATATGAAGTTTAGTAGGCAGATATTGGCTAAAATTAACGAGGACGCGAATTTCGTTGGTAACATATGGATATCAGACGAAGCCCATTTTAACCTGAACGGTTTCATAAACAAACAGAATTTTCGTTATTGGGCCAAGGACAATCCTTGTGAGTTACACCAGCGACCACTACATAGCAACAAGGTCACAATATGGTGTGCTGTATCATGTCATGGTGTTATCGGCCCTTTTTTTTTGCACGTGAGGATGGTTGTGCAGCGACAGTAACATCCGCTCGATATGTTGAAATGCTTCAAACATTCTTTACACCGAGACTGTACGAGCTTAATCTTAACATGGAAAACATGTGGTTTCAGCAGGACGGAGCCACGTCACACACTGCTCGACATTCGATGGCAGCAGTTCGTCAATTGTTTGGAAGACGCATTATTTCACGTAACGGTGACATTGAACGGCCTGCGAGATCCCCTGATCTTAGTGTGTGCGACTTCTTCCTGTGGGGGTATGTTAAAGGCAAGGTGTACCGCACACGACCTGCAACAATCCATGAACTGAAGGAGAACATTCAACAAGAAATCACTGCCATTCCCCAAGATTTGCTACACCGCGCATTCCAGAGTTTTCATAACAGGCTGTTAGAGTGTGAACGCCGAATGGGAGGACATCTTTCCGATGTCATCTTTAAAAAGTAAAGAAACACTTTTGGACATTTTGATTGTAAAAACATAAATGGCATGCTGCATATATGCACTTTTGTTAATAAATTACTAGTTTTATGAATTTAATCGTGGAAATGACGTTATTTCGTAATTTTCCGTTCCCCTGCGCCACCCTGTATAAATACAAATTTAATGTAACCCCTTCAATTCCGGAATAAATTAATATTATTATAATTTGCAAATTACTATCTAGAAATGTAGGTTTTTAGTAATAATGATTTCACACTGTTTTCTTTTTGTGGTCATTCCTTCTAATCTTTATGCCATTCAAGTTGGCTAGAAAACAGGACTAACAATAGAAGTCTAGGAAATCAAATCTGAGATATTCATCACTGAAATGAGAAAATCAATGGCAATAAGAAGCTGAAAAAATAATGAATACAAGTGATGCAAAACTACGAAATACTACTTTCAAACGTTATACGAGTTTTACTTTAACTAATTTGACAATAGTTAACTTGTTCCATATACCCAACTTTCTTGGAAAAAAAACCAATAAACTTCATGAACATATTATAACGTACGCCACTGGACCGAATATGGGACTTTTGTCTCGTACAAGCGGAATAAAATTTATTTCTGCTGGTGAAAAGGAAGACTCTGTGGATTTGGTTTTGGTCTGTTCCTTGTTTTTTGTTTACCATTTTGTCTGTTATTCGTTTGAAAATTCGCGACGAAGGAACGCAATGAGGGGAAGTAAAGGGGGGAAGGAGAGTAGGCGGGAAAGGGATTTCCGTGATGTATGATGGTGAAATGTGTGATATGGACCCTCCTCTCGCGTCTGCAGAAAGACTATATTTTTATTAGAACACGCAACGAGGGTATATTTTTGAATTACCCTTGTTGTTCCGCTTTTGCTTCGTTCTTTTTCGGTTTATTTTTGCGAGAGTTGCGCCAATTAGTCATAGAAATAAAGTATTCTTTTGTATGGACGTTATATAAATAAAAATTATACCTTTGTCTTTCAAACATTAAATTAGTTATAATTCAACTTTAAAAGCTATTGCTACTGTGTGTCTTTCTCTGTCATTTTGTTGGGTTATTGTTTTTACACATGAAATTTCTGAAGTGATAAATATTCTTTTCAGGGATGATAAAAGGGTTGCTCCAGTGTTATCATTCCCATCGCAAAAGTCACAGATGTATATTTCTTCTTAAGCACCCATTCGGCAATTTCCTAATATCGCTTAATGTCAGTACCAACGCAAACAAGATAAATGAAATTGCCTCGACCGATCCGATATTTCCTGCCGTTCTAAAGAATTCACCATCAAAACGGTAATAAATAACCTAATCTTCCAATAAAAACTCCCCTTTCGGACGCAGTATTGAAATTCGGAATAATAAAAATTGACCCAATAAAAGTCCATAAGTCTGTCGTTCCCTTTCGCTTAACCTTGCAGAGAAATCTTTGCTCTCTCTCTTTCTCCCATGCCTTATTCAATCTCGACTGTTTTTTTTTAATACATATACGATTTTAGCTTATAGGCATAAAAAATCTCATTTCTTTTCTACGTAAATATCGGCAAAGTGGTGGTTATGGTCATTTTTCTTCTACGTCCACTATCCTCTATTTTCTGTATCTTTTTTTCGGTTACAATTTATTAGTTAATAAGAAGTGGTCATAATCATAAAGCTATCGATACGGATACGTTTACTACCAAAAGCTTTATGAGGTAATGGGAATTAAGATACCAGCATCAGCAAAATTAATAAAGTTTTTAGACATCAAAGTAAGTACAGTGAAATCTTCCTTGAACGGACACCAACGGGACCAACTGAAGATGTCCGTTCAGGAGGGGTGTCCGTATGAAAGAAATATGTAGTAGATACAACAAAAATCGTGTTTTAACGAAAAAGGAATATATTCAAGAAACTGGAACATTTAAATTCTATATGTATATAAATGTTTTTAAAATAAATAAGAAACTTTAAACTTTAGAAAATAAAGTTTATTTCCTTTAGATATATACATACAAAGTATAATAATATGTACACAGATACATAGAGGTGGTATGTAATACAAAACAATGAAATGAATAGTCACTTTAAGGACGCAAAAATTCATATATTGTTGTTTGTCTTCTCTTTTTCTTTAAAATGGCGTATTGAAATCGTATTTACAATTTAGAAAGAAGCTCCAAAAACTCTGTATCTCCGTAATTTTCGACAAAACTATTGAGCTGCTTAATCACGGTAGTAGCTTTACCATAATTTCGGATAGCTTCTGTTGGAACTCATCGACATCAGAATCTTCCGAAAGCTCTTGTATTTCAACTGGATTTGCGATTTCTTGTTCTGAATTTGGATCTTCAACATACAAATCTTCATCTACGTTCAAAAAATCATTAAGGTTTTCAAATGACGATTGCAAGGACTGTGTGGATGTACAATTCACAGGTATAGCAGTAAACTCCACTCACACAAATTAATTAATTATGCGGAACGCAGTGTTTCGAGAGCACGTGGGCTCCCATTGTCAACCGTGTTACCGACTGACGGACAGTCGGTAACACACAACAATCTTGTTTAAGCGTGAGAATTTTTCTATTTGTAGCCATTTCTACAATGAATGTGTCGCCCACTGTGTCTTTTCCGCATAGACATCTGACTAATATTGAAAGCAGATTCAATCGAAAGCGTACACCCAAAGAATAAGAACGGTAGATCCCCGACCAACTTGGTGAAGTCCCTAATTCACGCCAGGCAGAAATGACCGATATAGGCTACGTTTGTACCGAAAGATTAAAGTCGGCAAATTTCCGGTTTACTCGGGGAAGTCCCAGCGAAATTGGCGCGCGGCGCGATTGAGAAATGCAATAGCAATACGATATAAAAATAAGATAAGGCGTTTCTTTTTATTTTATTTTGTCCGGTTAAGAGAACTTTTTCTCGTGTCCGCGTCCGTTCAAGAGAATGTCCGTCCAAGAAAGAGTTAATACAATGGAAATTATATGAGAGTCGGTCGGGACCATGAGAAACTGTCGGTTTAAGGGAGGTATCCGTGTAAGAGGGGTGTCCGAGACGGGGAATTTCACTGTACTTTCTAACGTATTTGTCACTTATATGTCGTCAATTACGTAGTAAAACGTGACTGCAACTGAACGAATATTTCCTTTCATTATTTAAAGATAAACACAAATTATATAGAAAATATAATTTAATCTAAACTAATATTAATCTCAGACCACAGTGTAATGATAAAATTTTCTGAAAATATATCAGGATTTGAACCAACAGCCTCTACGTTACCGGAGGATGACGCTACCATTACGCCACAAGACCGCGAGGTCGCAGAGGTCGTGGGTTCAAATCCTTCCGGGACTGATATTTTTTCAGTAATTTAAAAACGTTGATTAATTGCAAGGAAATTGTAATTTTATCACTACTAATACCAACGGTGGTTTAATATTAATATTAGCTTAACTCTTAAGAACTTGCCTTTAATAATAATATAGTGTCTGTCCGATATTACGATATACCTACAACCATAGTGACATCTAGGTATTAAAAGCGATTTACTTATCTAATAACGTTGGTTAATTGCAAAGATATATCAATTTTATCATAATTTAGTCTAGTTATCAGAACACCGAGAAAAAAATATATATTGTTAGCTGACACAACTGTGAGATTGTGTGGTATAATTTATATCACAATAGTCTCCCAGCGTAGTTTGCTTACGTATATAAACTGTGATACATTTGTAAATGTATTCTTTGTAAGTGATAGCCATCGTGTTCGCGTCTCATATTCAGTTTCTAACCAATGTAGGAAATTGTGTTGTTCTTTTGAGTTTGACTTTAATAGTACGCATTGGTAGAATGCTCTTTGGGAAGACTAGTTGATATATACAACTTTATGTACTGTATTACAGTAAAAGGATGAATGAGCCGGTGCATTGTCATGGTTGCAAACGAGACCGTTTCTCCTCCAATACTCCATCGAATCGGGTCAATAAATCGCTGTAGTATTGCCCCGTGGTCGTCCTTCCCTTCTGCAGATAATCGATGAGGATCACACCTTGGGAATCCCAAAAAATGGTCGCCGATGTAACGGTCTTTGCTTTCCTCGGAGCCGATTCGCCCTGAAAAGTCAACTGCTTCGACTGTTCCTTGGTCTCCAGTATGTAGCGGTGGATCCAAGTCTCATCCGCGGATATGAAACGCATGAAGAAATCCATTGGATTGCGTTGGATCCTGGCCAGACCCTCCTCCGAAATGGTCACCCGATTTAGTTTTTGCCTAAGTATCAGCAAACACGATATCCATCGCACTGAAAGCTTTTTCATACCCAAAATATCATGTGGGATATGGCCAACGCGTTCTTCTATGATGCCTGTTGTCTCTGGTATCTCTTTCAGCTTGAATCGACGATCGGCTAACACCGCATCATGCATCTCGTCGACCATTTCATCGTTGGTAGCGGTTTTTGGGAGTGGACAGCGTGGTTCGTCACTTTTACTTGTGCGGCCACGTTTGAACTCTGAATGGAATACATCCGCCATGAACCTCTAGGAAAATATTTCGAATTTCCGTGGCCGTTTTCCCGGCCATTCATAAGTGTTTTATCGCAGCAGGGAATTCGATTTTATCCGTTTTTGCGAAACCGCCTGACTGGCTACACAAAAACACTCCCTTAAACAACAACTATTGACAGTAGACGTCTGAAATTTTGACAATTGCCATAAAAAAGGTTTCCCTTGCCGACCAATGATTCCACTTCAACGTTCGAGCGCCATCTCTTGCCGATTCCGGAAACATTTCAGGTCGCCCTCGTATTTACATGTACATATTATGTTAAATAAAAATATAGTTATGGCCCAGGTCAAAATCGCTTATAGCGAGTGTCCGCATACAACGGACAATTCTTTTTCGCACCAGTGTCATCGTTATAAAGAAAAAGGGTATTAAGGAAACCAAGTATCCTGCTCCAAAATTCACGTGGAACTAAAGAATTTTCACTGGATGTAGTACACCAAAGAAAATAAAAAGAACGTGACAATCTGATGAATTTCATTTAAAAATGTTAAAATAAATACAAAAAGAACCTTATTAAAATGTGATATCTGAGTATACAGAACATGTTGTGAAAATAAAAAAGGGAGCTGTCCTCACAGGATTCTATGCTGTTTTACTTTACATTAATAATAAGGTGGACACGACACGTAATTAAAACGCTATAAAGCAACCCTTCCTAGCGGTGCAGTGTACATAAATATTTGGAGGGAAGTTAATGAGAGGTCATTAGGGTGAAACACGCTCTCCTTCTTTCCCCCTCGCATATCCCCTCGCTGGTACCCGACCAAGCGCGTCCGCTTTAATCTAATATAAATCGCCGGATTGTAGCGGTTGGTTTACTGTTCGGACGCTCGAAAAGCGGACGATATACTGAACTCCCTCACGCACCGTCGTTCGCCGGAGTCGCCGACTATTCGAAACTATACGGGTGGAATGCTTTACGGTTAGCGTTGCCAAACTAATTACGTGTTCTGTTATAGTTTAGGAACCTGCATCATTGTTTGCTATTGTAACGCGCTCGGTAAGGATGGTAGTTTATGTATCTGCCTTTTGTCTCGCTTATAGTTGCGAATACTGGACCAAATTCTGTTTTAAATTGAATCGCTGTTGGATTCTAGACCGGGCCGCTGGAGAATTTTGGACGGAGTTGCGTTCATGTGGTCGAACGCTTTATGAGAGAGTAATCAAATTGCTTGATAGTTTATATTTGGGTATTGGTGTACACAGCGCTAATGCTTTGTGGCGCCAGAATGTAAGATCTTCATGGAAATGTAGTTTTCGGTTTTGCGGTTGGTTCGCCTACGCATAACCACAATTTTTTATCTTTCAATTCTGCTTTAATTCTTCTTTCAACATAGTCACAAAGAGATGGCATAAAGCGTCTGATATTCGACATGGTAATGTATAATCCGAATACTAGCTCCAGAAGGAGACAAACGCTTGTTGGTCTAGTAAGGTGAACGGTATATTACATAGAATGAACACCTACACTACCGCTCAAAAGTGTTTAGGCACTCTCACTGACAGCAAAAATGTTAATAATATTTATTTTTTATGTACAGATACACGTACATGAATAAAAATATATTAAATAAATGTGAAAATTAAAACGTTTAATTTAAATTTTGCTTTCACCTATGTGACCTCCTCGTGATTTAATAATTGCAGCACACAATCGAAGCATTCTCGTAATAAGTTTTGTCAGAGTTTCTTGTGTTATTGAGGTCCAACTCGATTGCAATTTGTTCCACACGTCAGTAGCTGATGTCGGAGCCGATTTCCGTACTTCCCGATCTAGTTCTTCCCATAGTAACTCGATTGGATTCAAGTCGGGGCTCTGGGGAGACCATTCCATAATTTTGAGAGTTCATTCCTCTTCTAAATGGCGTAAATAGTCTTTACATAGTTTAGAGGAATGTTTTGGGTCATTATCTTGCTGGAAGATAAAATTTTGACCCAAAAGTCGAATTCCGGAAGGTATTGCATGGTTCTCCAAAATTTCGCGGTAGCCTTCTTTTTTTAATATACCGTCAATTTTCACAATGTCCCCTACACTAGTGCCAGCAAAACAGCCCCGAATGATAATAGAACCTCCACCATGTTTCACGGTAGCAGCAATAAACTCTTCTCTGGCACATTCACCTACAGATCTTCTTGGCGCGCGGTTATTCTTTGCACGGCACTGAAACTTGCCCCTCTTTGCCAAGACTAGTAATTACCAATCTTTTCGTGCATTTAATTTTACAAAGAAATAAAAATAAGATGTAGCTCATTACCAATAATTATTATGGCATGAATGAAACGACATTTTGCTTTTCCAAAATTCATTAAGTATCGGATTTATACTCAGAGGCCCATGAAACGAGATTACGTACATGATCTACAATAGTTATCTCTTTAGGTTGAAGAAGTCAATTTATTAATATCTTTGATATCGTATCATTGACACAGCTATAAATACAATATAATTGTTTGTTAAACAATAAGTAAGTTTATTTAAATAATTGAGAATTTTAATTGTTATAGTTTGTCATTTAAAAAGAACTAATAATATTAAACAAACAATTATTGAAAGACTTTAGTTTTTCATGTACGAGGGCTGTAAAGACTTTAGTTTACCTTGTACGAGGGATGTCTTTTAACTTTGCGCACTGGAATATAGAGGGCGTCACGTATAAACGTCATTACTGAAAACTAACATCCGAGAACATTTTCGCGAAAATATTTTTTATAATTTTCGTTAACACTTATTTCAACAAGAATACCTCACTCACGATATAAGCCAAGAATGGCAAAATATAAAACAGGCAGTAAAAAAAACGGCATCTGCAGTCTTGGGTAAAAAGAATAAATTCAGAAAGACGAAAGGACTAAAACTAATAACCTTAATAACCCTACCGAAGTTAATCATGAAATTTACAAGAAAAATAGAAATGCTGCGAAAGGAATTTCCAGAAAGATCAATGCAGAGTCTTGGAATAGATTTATAAGTAATATCGAATATGACATACGGAAGGCAAAATCTGGCTTATAAAATCAAGAAACATTAAACAGTCAGGAAAATGACAAAATAAAAATATACAACATAAACTAGGAGAACTGGGTGTAACATTATGCTACAGCTATATTACAAGAGAAATATTAACGAAACAACAATTCAAGAAGTAGACATAAAACGTGTGGATGATATAGATTTAAGAGAACTGATAGAAGCCTTTGGGGATAATAAACACAAAGAAGCAATCGATATGGATGGTATCAACACAGAGCTTTATACGGGAGAAATACATAATTTAAATACGCATTAAAATAAATAGTTTATTATTAATTATAATATTATTAATACTAAGGATTTATTATCACGTATAATTCCGTGTTTATATTTGTTCGAATTATAAACAGTACTACATAAACTGTTGCAATTTTATTAATTAGTGATGATTTTTCTTACTAGAAGACATAACACATGGGCTGAAAAGTCCCGGGCCTAACAAAGAAAACACGGTTTTTTTGGTTCAAAATTAGCTCTATTCATCAACGTAATCTCCATCAAGAGCAACGCAATCATTCCAGCGCCGCTCTAACATTTCAATACCACTTTTGTAGAACGATTTATCTTTTGCCTCAAAATAGGCCTCAGTTTCAGCGATAACCTCTTCATTCGTGCGAAATTTCTTACCGGCGAGCATTTCTTTGAGGTCTGCGAACAGCCAGTAGTCGCTGGGAGCCAAATCTGGCGAATACGGTGGATGTGGGAGCAATTCGAAGTTCAATTCATGTAGTTTTGCCATTGTTTTGATTAACTTGTGACACGGTGCGTTGTCTTGATGAAACAAAATTTTTTTCTTTGCCATATGCGGTCGTTTCTTTGCAATTTCGGCCTTCAAACGCTCCAATAACGCTATATAATATTCACTGTTGATGGTATTTCCTTTCTCAAGATAGTCGATGAATATTACACCACGCACATCCCAAAATACCGAGGCCATAACCTTTCCAGCCGATTGTTGTGCTTTCGGGCGCCTTGGACGAGGTTCACCAGTTGCTGTCCACTCAGATGACGATCGTTTTGATTCCGGAGTGAAGTGATGGATCCATGTTTCATCCAGTGTCACATATCGACGCAAAAATTCCGGTTTGTTACGTTTAAACATGGCCAAACACTGCTCAGAATCATCAACACGTTCTTGTTTTTGGTCAACAGTGAGCAAACGCGGCACCCACTTTGAACAGAGCTTTCTCATAGTCAAATGCTCATGCAATATCAAGCCAATACGTTCTTTTGATACCTTCACGATGTCAGCTAACTCACGCAACTTCACTTTTCGATCATTCAAAACGATTTTGTGGATTTTTTTGATGTTTTCTGGTGTTACCGCCTCATTTGGACGTCCTCTGCGTTCTGCATCATCAGTGTCTCTACGACCACGTTTGAAGCTAGCAAACCAACGTTTTATTGTTGTTTTTGATGCAGCGGAGTCCCCATAACACTTTTCAAGCCATTGCTTCGCTTGAACGGTATTTTTTCCCATCAAGAAGCAGTATAAAATTAAAACACGAAATTGTTTTTGATCCATTGTTTTGAAAATGACAAAAGTAGCGTGACTCTTAGCACAATAACTCACAAACTAATGAATAGAATATCATGAAATTTTAACAGCTGTCTTTTGAAGGTTAGTACTGACTGAGAGAAAGGTGACTGCAATAAAATTAGCGTCATCTATGTGTTGGGCCCGGGACGTTTCAGCCCATGTGTTATGTATGCAATGTATAGATGGTTTTGGTGTAAGTAGCATAACACACACGTTTGGAACATCCTGTATAATTAAAAATGCATTAAATTCAATAAAGGATGTTAAAGATCAACAACTTGCGTTAATTTCTTTACCAAATTATTATGATCAGCTCAGGCATAAGAGGAAGACATTTAAATGCAACACCCGGTATATACGACATTCATGTGTCCTAAAAGACCTTTCGATAAGCTATCTATTTCCGTTGAAGAATTAAATCAAGAAAGGTGAAAATCTGTGTGTGTTTCGAAAGGGCATTTCACCCCCTCAGAATGAATTTCAGCACAAACAAAAAAAAAATATTTTCACGTCTCACCAAGTTCCATTAAGAATTTGACATCCAGAAACTTTTCCTTGTCAGTTAACTCTCTCGAGGCAACATTATATTTTCTCTTGAGGTGAGTATCACCAGGAAGGAATTTATTTGGTTGGAAGTTTTACTCGGTTCTTGTTACGTTCTCCTGGTTTGAAGAACAACGCCGCTGTAGCCTGCTCGTAATTTCCTAAATTACTTGACCAATACTTACTTGTAGAGTATGTTCGCTTATTTACTAGAGGAGAGGTTGTACAGTGAAACTCAATGCGCATGCGCAAAAAAATATATTTAAAAATGAAATGGTTACACGGTTTCCACTCTTGCCTATGTACATGTACGATGTACGTAAGATATATAGATTTGCAATAATTGCAGTTATTCGAGCTCTCTTATACATGTAATGTACATTAGCATTTGTATATGTATTTTCATTGGTAGCAACATAAAGTAATGCCTCAGCATGTACGTTGCAAAGCTATGTCTTAATTCTGTTTGAAAGGTTAAACTCTTATATGCTTCCGCTGAAGCTTTGTTAGAGGCATGTACTAATGCCTCTATCTGTTTGCATGCACCACTACCTTTTATAGGGAGCCAACCCTATTTATTTCTTAAATTTATAAGCGCACCTCGGTGCTATGCTTATTTATATGTCCCTTTCCGGGAGCCTAATATACTTTCCTTGTTTTAAATTTGCCTAAGGGACTTGGCCCTGTATTATTGGCATGTATTTGTACTTCACCAAATACGTTTGTTATATTCACATTTATAGGGGAACCCACCCTATCTCTTAGAGCTTGAACGCCTGGTCGAGGGCGACAGTAGCGATAATAGCCGATCTCAATACAAAAGTAATGTCACAGCTACCCAGGCGTTCTCGTTTGAAATATTACGCTATGTGCAATCTTTAGCTCTTTACTACTGCGCCCCAAAGAAGGGAAAAATCCAGTAACCAGCAAATGTGCGAACTGTGCACCGACAAGTAAAACGGAGCGATGATGCCGACATTACATAAGAAAACTGGTCCGTGACACTCGTCCGCTACGACGAGCAACTAAATGAAAAATTTCTAAGTCCCGA
Organism: Trypoxylus dichotomus; assembly: GCA_023509865.1. Classification (NCBI taxonomy): domain Eukaryota; kingdom Metazoa; phylum Arthropoda; class Insecta; order Coleoptera; family Scarabaeidae; genus Trypoxylus; species Trypoxylus dichotomus. Next base: position 5,502,326 of record CM042082.1, read on the forward strand.
TACGACAAGGACCGAACAAACGTACAAAAGACAACGGGCGCTGCATGCAACGACCGTCAGCAAGAAGCGGAGTGTTCGTACTTGTAGAGGAGGTCTATACATGCGCGCCGACAATCTCACCAAAATAATTTCCGACACAAACTTAACTGAAGACTAAAAATATGTATAGACGACAATGGACACAGTAGCCTCGACGTACGATGATAGAAAATCGAGAATTTATAATTATTAAAAAATCTATACATGTGGTCAGACTAAGTTACCAAATCACTCAAGCCAGAAATAAAAGTATAGACAACGTCCTCGACGCAACCCGCCAAAACTAGAAAAACTTAGAAATCTCTAATAATCTTACGACGACGTTACTGTACACGTTACGACGAGGCACGAAAGGTGACCGAGAGTACACGATCGCTAATACCTCGACTGTCGCGCGGGAGACGACTGCCTATGCTTGTGTACCTTAAATTTCAAGAAAACTCCCATTACATATCCGACGACGTTGCAGTGAATGATTTCTAATTAGGCAGTTTTAGCTAGCGTAATGCGAATGGCTGACTTGCATACATATACAATGCGTAATGTACATACATATTAAAATAAAATTGGATATAAGAGAGCAAAATAAATAAATAAATATAAGAATGAAAATAAATAAATATAAAAATGAAAATAAAATAATATTCTAAATGAAAATAATAATGCAAAGAAGATAAAATACATAATAGTAAAAAATTTAGAAAATACAAAAAACAATGTTAAGTCCTTAACAGTTCTGTAGCTTAACCATTAACTGTCGATTCTGACACACTCGAAGTTTATTTCGATGCAAAAGATCTACTGATTGCATGACCAGTTTATGTAAGTTCTGTTGTTAATTTGTCTATTGCTTTGTGAAAATTGTCAATTATAAGCTATTTTCCATCTAATCGATCCTGAAAATTTTGCGAGTTATCTTGTTAGGTGTCCTTTTCTATCCCTCAAACTCGAAATTTCATATTCAGCGCATATTTTTCCTGGTCCATGCGCAAAATTAAAGTCACACTGATTCTTATTACTTCACTAGACGGTTTCTTAACGTTAGAAGAAGTTCCACGCGTACATTTGGAAAATTTCAATAACTCCATGTACTGTTCCTCCAACCGTCATACTAATCGAACGTAATACGAAGGCGACCAACCGAGTCAAAACCACATCGCACGAGCAGCAAAATCCCCCTTTTTGTCGGCAAGATATTGGATTTTTCGGCAGGTAAAAAGCGTCGAAGTCCCGGTCAAGAAATTTCCGAGATACGTTCGGTCTAGCTCCGACCATCCGTACAAAAAGATCCCGGGCATCAGAATCTAATATAGCGGCTCCTCGATCGAACGCATTTCTATCGTTTCGTACACTTTTTCCGGACGAGCAAGAAAGGAAGTGGCGACCGCAGCGTATTAGCTCGACTTCGGTCCGAGACCGATGCGGAAGGTTTAGATTCTGCGGAGTTTCGGCGATATTACGAAATTCGTGCGCGATTTGGATGTATGGAAAAGAGGTATTTTCGGGTATTTTCTTTTTTTCCCTTTCTCGTTATAGAGGCGTTTCTTCCTCAGTGATGCATAAAATATACATCTTAAATAGTGACTTTTTAAAAACGTTTTCTCCGGAGGAATTCCATTTTGTTGGGTTTTTATATCGATTTTAAGCCATGGGAAGAGGGTAGCTTAGGGAAACGTCGCTTTTTTCATCGAATTTTCTAGTGGTATTTGCAATATTTAGGGACGCATTTATTCGAGATGGAAGAATTTGAAGTTCATTCATATGGAAATAGATGAGTAATCTTTAAACGTGGCTCTGGGAATAAAGGAACAGCTATATACAAGGCACGAATGGTGGAAGAAACAAATAGAAATATTATTAAACAGAAAAAGGGGGCTTACCAGTATTGGATGAAAACACAAAGAAGCGAAGCCACATACACTACCGCTCATAAGTGTTTAGGCACTCTCACTGACAGCAAAAATGTATAAAAACTCAGCAAAAATGTTAATAATACTTATTTTTTATGTACAGATACACGTACATGAATAAAAATATATTAAATAAATGTGAAAATTAAAACGTTTAATTTAAATTTCGCTTTCATTTATGTGACCTCCTCTTGATTTAATAATTGCAGCACACAATCGAGGTATTCCCGCAATAAGTTTTGCCAGAGTTTCTTGTGTTATTGAGGTCCAACTCGATTGCAATTTGTTCCACACGTCAGTAGCTGATGTCGGAGCCGATTTCCGTACTTCCAGATCTAGTTGTTCCCATTGTAACTCGATTGGATTCAAGTCGGGGCTCTGGGAAAGGCCATTCCATAATTTCGAGAGTTCCCTCCTCTTCCAAATGGCGTAAATAGTCTTTACATAATTTAGAGGAATGTTTTGGGTCATTATCTTGCTGGAAGATAAAATTTTGACCCAATAGTCGAATTCCGGAAGGTATTGCGTGGTTCTCCAAAATTTCGCGGTAGCCTTCTTTTTTTAATATACCGTCAATTTTCACAATGTCCCCTACACTAGTGCTAGCAAAATAGCCCCAAATGATGATAGAACCTCCACCATGCTTCACGGTAGCAGCAATACACTCTTCTCTGGCACGCTCACCCACAGATCTTCTAACGAATATGCGTCTTCGGGTTCCGAGCAGCTCAAATTTGGACTCATCCGTCCATAGGACGCTGTTCCACTGTTCTATGGTCCAGTGTTGGTGTTCACGAGCCCATTTAAGTCGCTTTTGCTTGTTTTGTTTGCGTAGTAATGGCTTTTTCATCGCAATACGTCCATTGAACCCGGCTTTCTGTAGGGGACGATTGTCTGTAGAAACACTGACTAGTTTTTGGCGACCAACATTTAATTCTGCGGTAATTTCCGGGGCTGTTTTGCGTCTATTTAACTTGCTGGTAACCACTAATCTGCGATCATCTGCAGATGATGTCGCTTTTGGCCTTGCACTCCGTCTTTTATTAAGAAAACTGCCAGTTTCCCGATATTTTTTTACGTTATAGTCAACCGTAGCGTGATGTATTTTCATTTTTTTGGCAATTTGTTGATTACTTATGCCACTTTTATGGTAAGCTATTATAAGCGCACGTGTTTCCGTACTAATTTCTCTTCGCGGAGGTATTTTAAAAAATTGTCACACGATATTTCGCTCACGACGTGAATAGACTAAATACCACACTGCAACTGACCATAGGTTATATATTTCACTATAATCTTCTAGGAAGGTAATTTAAACATTATTACCTACAATCTAACAGATGACTAAATTTACCCAGTAAATTCAGAGGGATTGTTATTGTAATTGCACCGCAATAAACAGTTTATGGTAATCCTACCAAGTGCAGGTAAATGATAGTAAACCTTATGCGATATAATAGGTGTTTATCTTATTGAAGTACATTTTAGATACGTATTTCATTTTATTATAATACTATATGAATAATCCATGAAAAGAGGGGTACCTTAACACTTTTGAGCGGTAGTGTATATTGAACTGAATTGCTAAGTGAAAGAACAGAAAACAAAAGGCGAATTATGGGGAAGAAAATGTGAAGAGGTGGCACGAAAGTAATAAGATCATTAACAAAGAATGACAGAAGTAATAACAAAATAAATTTAATAGAAATAGAAAGATGGGAGAATACTACGCTGAATTAGTAACAGAAAATAGACCAGATTTCTTTTTAAAAGGAATGAAATTTAAGATTACCTAAGATGATTCCTTGGAAAGGAAGTTAAAAGAACGCTAAAAGAATCGAAAAATAAAAAAGCTGCAGGATCAGGAGGCACTCCCACTGAGCTGACAAAAGATGAACCGGATATATTAATCGAATACGTAACGGTACTGCTTAATATATATCCACAAGATTGTTTGTTTCTCCAGAACAGTCTGGATACTATTGTTAGATGATGTACACAGAATGGAGTTCATTTGAATCTGGATAAGTGTGCTGTTGCAAGCTACTCTAGATGTCATAGACTCTACAGTTTTCATTATGCTGTGAGTCAGGCTATTGTTCCTAGACACTCGTCTGTGATGGACCTGGGCGTGCTGTTTGATGCAAATTTGTCCTTTGCAGACCACATATTATCCGTACGAAATTCTGCGATGAAATCCTTAGGATTTCTCATTCGATTCTGCAGATCATTCAATAATCCTGCGTCGCTAAAAGCATTATACTATTCGCTTGTCCGTACTGGGTTGGAGTATGCCTCCATAATTTGGTATCCTCACTATCTCCATCTGCAAGTACTACTTGAAAGAGTGCAAAAACGATTTTTGAAATACCTGTCCTTCAAAATTGATGGCACTTAACCCTGGACGCGATGTTGATTATGCGGGTCTGCTGACGAGACACGGCTTTGTATCGTTATCGGATCGAAGGAAGGAATTTAGCAGCCAATTTCTACTTAAACTGATTAATCACGCCATTGACGCTCCATCCCTTCTCTCCAAAATTAATTTTGTGGTACCTCAGTACGATACCAGGTCCTTCCCTAATTTTAAGGTCACGTCATACAAAACTAATGTTCTGCTTAAAGCACCCATTACGCACATGATTAGAAATGCCAATGAATTTCTTGATGATCCTTTTTGTTGAATTGTATACATGGATTCAAATTGTCGTCCTATTTTGTTCTTGCATGCTGGTGTCACCGAGCTATTATTATGTTTATGATTCAGTTGTATCATTTTCGATTAATTTTAATTTATATATATACTGCGCTGTGTATTATTACTATATATGCTAGGTTACATTATTCTCGCATTCTCCTGTAAATGGAATTATTTTCTGTTGGGCAATAAAAGATATTATTATTATTATTATTCAAAAGTAAATGTCAGAATTACAGAGGAATAACTGTAGTCTGCGCACTGGGAATACTGTACGGCCGTATACTAAAGAAAAGAATAGAAAGTGAAAAACAAATAAAAAATAAATAATACGTAGCTACAGTTTTTGTTGTGTTGCTTCTTTTAATAGCTTGTTGTTTCGTTTATTGTTTATTGCGTTAGAAAGAAATTAAATAATGACGGGAAATTTCCAATATTCACTATTAGGCATTGATTTACATAAATGATAAATAAATTGATATGAAGGTTCCGTTCGTTTTTATAATTCCCTTGTAATAACCAACATAAAAATTTTCCGAAAAAAATGTCTGTCTCGGTAAGATTCGAACTCACGCCATCTCGCATACCGGACGAACATTTACACCATCTAGACTTCGTGGTGTAAAAAGCACGCAGACGCGATGGAATTACGGACACCGCTATAAAAATCTGACCTCAGAAGCCATAGACTATGTTCAAGCGTTACGTAACATTTTCGAATTTTAAATCCAAATATTTCACAATTTACTACGGAATACACTGTGAAACGTGTGTTTCAATATTTCAATATCGATTATCTTACTTTTTCTCGATTTCTTTAAATTATATTATTCACGTTGTTTTCATTACGAATAGTCATGCGAGGGGAGGTCCAGTTCAAGTTCGTGGAATGAAAGGGTTTTAAATAAAATAAAACAAAAAATCTATTTTTCCTTTTCAATATACTCACACTTAAGCACAATACATTTATTGGATCTACGAATTAATGTTTCTAAACCATCATAAAAATATTTTTTATCTTTCGCCTCAAAATGGGCCAAAATTGCCTCCTTTACCTCATTGTCGTCGGAAAACTTTCTTCCACGTAAGTCTTTTTTTAAATTCGGGAACAAATAAAAATCACTAGGTGCCAGGTCTGGACTGTAGGGTGGATGGACTATTGATTGAAAACCATGCTTGTGCAGAGCAGCCATTGCAACTTTGCTCTTATGAACCGGCGCATTGTCTCGCAAGAGCAACACACCCGTGGTCAATTTTCCTCGACGTTTTTCCTTAATGGCCTCCTTTAATTTTTCTAATATCGCTGCGTAATATTCTCCGGTTATGCTCCTACCTTTTCCTTTGTAATCAATCAATAATATCCCCTCACAATCCCAAAAAATAGTAGCCATCAACTTTCCAGCCGATTCTGACACTTTGAATTTCTTTGGCAGTGATGTCCCCTTTTTATGTCATTGCATAGACTCCTGTTTGGACTCAGGCTCAAAGTAATGAACCCATGTTTCATCTCCGGTAACAATCCGCTCCAAAATCTGTGCAGGTTTGTCTCCACACAGCTCCAAAAATTGTTTGGACGCACAGACGCGCTGCTGTTTCTGGTACCCATCTTGCACTGACTTTTGTCATACCCAGGTGGTCATGTAGAATACGCAAAATGGTGGTATCTGATACTCCAACTAATGCAGATAATTGTTTTTTCTTCAAACGGGCATCTTGCAGTAGAAATTTTTGCACATTTTCGACGATGTCTGATGTGGTGGCCTCAACTGGCAGTCCTGAGCGGGGGTCGTCTTCAATCGACTCTCGACCATGGTTAAAAAGACCATGCCACTTATAAATCATTGATTTACTAGGGCACTGTTCCCCATAAACGGTTTCCATTTCATTCAATATGGTTTGAGCGTTCTTTCCTTACATTGTAAGTTTTCTTCCGGATTGACTTATTTAGCAGGCAACTATTCGTAAACGACTGACGCTATAGGGCTGCAACTTAACTTATATACTAATGACGAGTCTCCAATCAGAATGACACCTAGCGAGCGCTCCTATCCCCACTCCATCCCCTCCATTCCACGAACTTCTGGACCTCCCCTCGTATATTGATGCGAATATTTGTTGATCCCGAGCGATTTCGTCTTGCGCAGCTATCATTCCAATTGTGTAAAGAACTGGCGGTGTACAACAGTTTGCAAACGCTAATTCTACAGACTAAGTTCTGGAAAGAATATTAAATCCGTCTATTGTCCGTGTTTAAGTCAGGAATATATTAATTTTCGTTTCTTGTGATATAAATACAAACGTAGATGCGTAAATAATATGAAACTGAATAAACGAATATTCAGCAAACATCCATGGTACTTTTCCGCCACGGCAATATTAAAATTTATCTCTAGTTCATACTATGTTCATCGAGGAATCACTAATGCGCCTAAATTGTTGTTTAAGAACTGATAAGATGTAAACAAAGTAATAGTCATTAAAAAATTACAAGAATGCTTGTTTGCTGCACTTTCTGCTGTGTATTTTGGTTTAGTAGTCTTTCTGAACACGCCAACAGTAATCGGCCATATCATACAAGGATCCCATTTTCCTTGATACTGCGGTTCCGTGGCTATTAGCCTCCAGCGCCTAAATTTTTGGGAAGCCTACCAAGATAATTATGAAGGTAGTGAAACTTTATGATCATGTTACAACCTAGGCGGTGAAATTGTTGAAGCATGGATTGCACTAAATCTTTGTAATTGGGACTTTATTTCTCTAGTTCATCATAGTTGGCTTGAAACAGTCCCCTTGCAAATTTAGAGCTTTGACATATTGTTTGATAAACCCAATTGACCCAATTTGATCTAAAGTGGTGGAGAAATTACTTTTTCTCTGTCGACGAAAGGCTCACGTACGATTACACGATTCACGTATTCTTTTGTCATCATCGAAAGATATTCCGGGAGGCCAAAGTACTGCAGTCGGTTAACGATTTTCAAGAGTTCTTTAATCGGAAAACAAGGAATGCTAGGAATGTAGGGAAAATGGATTTCATATACGGCATTAGCATATCTAGCAGATTAGTTAAAAACGCGTGTCAGATCTTAGTCTTCTGGGGAAAGCAATTATTTGTTGGCCAATGTAATCCTCCATAAACATGGAAAACCGAAAAACAAAACAGACAAATATCACCCAAACAACTTGCAACCAGGACTCAGCAAAGTTTTTGAGGTCTTAATCTCAATAACCTCTAATTTATTTATACCCCATAATTCCTATGATTCATTACTATAACACCAAATTACCTTACCAAAACTTCGCGTGCAAGTCCGATAGTACTTCTGACATTAACGACGCGCAGTTTCTAGACTTCCAAGTTACTAACGCTAGATGGCGTTATCGTTCGCAGACATTATCCGAGTAAGGTGGCAGTGCATTCCCTAACACCCCATCTAATGGACTCTAAATACTTTCGGTCAGACAGCGGCGGGAATTAACTTCGTCCAGTGGCTTTTTTTAAGTACGGGAAGGGTCACGCTTTCTAGGTTTAAAGCTCCTAAGTTCTCGGTTCCGATAAGTGGCTAAATATCGTCGAGTTGTCGCTCGGAGAGCTGGAGGTGGAAGCTCGTAGATTAAGAAGGTAACGCACCGGTGATTGAATAAAAGCAAGAAGTAGAGGTATGGATACAGCGATGTTCAAAATTGAATGAATTTAGAAGAAGCAGACTTAGATAATAAAGCAGACCAAAACGAAAATTGTAATTGAATTCAACCACCGTCTAAAATAGTTTTTTTTTTCTTATTTTGCTGTTAAATTTTGAACAAAACGAATATAGACGATTTAATTTTAAATGTGTTAGTAAAATATCACATAATAAAAACCACATTCTCATAGAGGAAGTAAAAAACGTTCTTAAAGCGTGGAACACCTTAATAGAGAAATGTTCCTTCCTGTCTACAAGTGATTTCTTTTTTACCATCTCAAGAAATTACATTCCCAGGTATAGCAATAAACTCCACTCACACAAATTAATTAATTATGCGAAACGCAGCGTTTCGAGAGCACGTGGACTCCCATTGTCAACCGTGTTACCGACTGAAAGTAAAAACTGTATCTAAATATAGTATTCGCGGACCGAAATCGCCCGTTGAGGATTCAATCGCCTCAATAGAAACAAACATTAGAAACTTAGATGTAGCTACAAAAGAATTCGTTAGAAACGCGTGCAAAATTCAGATTTCTAGGAATTTAGAAAATGATAAAAAATGCGGCCAAGATAGGAGGAATTTAGGAATTATTAAAAGTCTGAGAAATAAAAATTGTTTTTATCATAAAGCAGATAAAGGAAATAAAATAGTCATTCTGGACAAACCGGATTATTATAATCGCGTCAACGCTATGTTAGCGTCAGGACCGTACAGAGAACTAAAGAAAAACCCTCTACCGTCAATGATTAGAATCACTAAAGATACTATTAAGGACTGTCCCAACTTAATCAATAATAACCTGAAATTCAAAATAACAAGTTCAAACCCTACCATTCCAAAAATGTATTGTCTTCCAAAAATTCACAAACCAGGTAATTCCATGAGACCTATAGTATCCGGCATTGATTCTCCAACATACAAATTGTCCAAATGGCTAGTGAATCAATATAAGAACTTGCCCCATAAAGTAGATAACCTATGTGTAGAAAACTCCGTAGATTTTGTAAATAAAATTGAAAATATTGAATTAAAAGATGGGGAAGTCCTTGTATCATTCGACGTTTGTTCACTTTTCCCAAGCGTACCAATTCCAGAAACGCTGGAGTATTTGGTTGAATTTTTGAAATCAAAATAACGTAGATGATGTGAAAACCGCGGAATATAAAAGGTTAACTAAATTATGCATGTCACAAAATTGTTTTCAAATAGGCGGAAAATGGTTCGAACAGGTGGAAGGCACGGCGATGGGTAATCCTCTATCGCCTTTTATTGCGAACCTTTTCATGAGCAAATTTGAAACGAACCTGAAAAAAGAAACCAAATATTTCCCGAGAATTTGTAGATGATATTTTCGCTGTGTTTGATACCAACAAAGGAAACATATAAGATTTTCTAGCAGAACTGAATTCAAAATTCACCACGATCAAGTTTACTATTGATGAAGAAGTGAACAATCGCCTTCCGTTTCTAGATACTCTAGTCATACGCAATAACAATAAATTAGAAATAGACATCTACAGAAAAGAAACTAATTCTAACAGATTCATCACGGTTGATTCGCACCATTGCGAACAACAAAATATGTCCGCGATTAGTTTTCTGGTCAATAGATTCGTCAGATTTCCGCTAAACAAGAGCAGGTATGACAAAGAATTAAAGTATATCAAAGATGTAGCGAGGTACAATGGTTTCTCTTCTATGGATGTCAACCGTATTTTAAGGAAGGTCCAATACAAACAAAACATCAGAAATTCCACGACTTTGACATCAACAAACACCGGTAACAAGAAATTTATAACTCTTCCTTTTCACCCAACAGTAAGAGGGTTAAGTAAAATTTTCCGACAACTAAATATCAATGTCTTTTGTGTCAAAAAACAACTTAAAGAATCTCTTAGGGAATCCCAAAGATAAACCGGAGATGATAAAAAGGTCTGGAATATACCAAATCGCATGCAATGATTGTGAGAAAGTTTATATTGGACAAACAAAAAGGAGTATCGAAACGAGATTCAAAGAACATATTAGACACTATCGTTTCGACAAACCTGAACTATCAAGCGTAGCAGAGCATATGGTAAAATCCGGACATAGGATTGATTTAAAAAATCTGACACTACTTAAAAACGTGAATTCGTATAGAGAATTAGACGCGTACGAAACGGTATATATGAAAAAGAACGGAAACTTATTGAACAGAGAACCACCCCCAATTGCACACTCGAGTTTGATGGATTTATTGCCATAGGCCCTGTTAAAGATACGGTTCGCTTTCGGTCCATCATTTCCCGTAAAAGGCATTAGACCACCTAGTAGGTTGTAAATAGTCATATGTTTTAGAAATTTTAAAGCCTGCGTAGAAAATAATTTGCATGTGTGATACAGTTTTTACTTTCAGTCGGTAACACGGTTGACAATGGGCGCCCACGTGCTCTCGAAACGCTGCGTTCCGCATAATTAATTAATTTGTGTGAGTGGAGTTTACTGCTATAGCTGTGAATTGTACATCCACACAGTCCTTGCAATCGTCATTTAAGAAATTACATATTTGTTTTTTTAGACTTTATGCCTGAAAAATAAATCTAATTCATTTTATATATCCCCTGAGTTCGTTTATAAACTTCGAAAACCTTACGCAAATACAATCCGTTCCTTTTATGTAGGCAAGAATGAATGCGTAATTGATAATACATATTCCTTGCATTGGTTGCATTGCATTATGACCGTACTCCGCAAAAATTGAAGGGCCGAAATCCACAGATTATAGACCCTTTATTTTAACTGGAACCATTTTAATCCTACGTCCTTTATACCTTGCGGTGTCGGACTATTATTCTCTTAGTTTTGTCTTCCGCAGTTCCGTGTTCTGAGCCTTCATTCCATCCCATACTTCTTTTTTCTACTGTTCTATGCATTGATTCTTTCTAGGTGTGTTGGAGTCTATCTTTGTCCTCTGTTTTGGCTTCAAAAATTTCCTAGTTGTCGCTCCTCCACGATTATTTCTATTGGCTATTTAGACTACTAGTGATGTTGTATTTCTGATTTTGTCTCTCCTTGTTACTCCTTCTATTCTTCTTAAGGATCTCATTTCCATAGCTGTGGCTTTGCTTTTGATTCTATTCGTGTTGGTACATGACTCGCTGCCATATGCCAATGTTGGTTTGATAACTCCTTTATACACTTCTGACTTTATTAGTTTTAGTATTTCTTTTTTATCTAAATATGTATTTCTTTCTCTATTCTCCCGTACTCTTCAATGATTGCTCCTAAGTAATTGTAATAGCTGTTAGCGTTATTCCTCTGTACTTTAAAGATTCTTTTGTGTCTCGCTCTTATATATGGGCATAATTATTGCCAAATTCAAACCTTCGGTATTTCTTTTTCTTTTAATGATGTTGTTTAAGTGGTCAAGCAGTTCTTTGTTAGCTTTGTCTCCTATATATTTTATCACTTTGGCCGTTTGCTAACTGCTCCTCTGACATTTCATCGCCTATTGGTGTGATATGTTCTTCGTCGTCTTTTGCTGGTCTTTCTCTATTATATATCTATTTTGGTTTATTATTTTTTTTATTTATAAAAAAAAAGAGAGACTCACAGAAATGGCTCCAGATCCCGTTTATTTGCGTTCCTCACCATGTGACTGAGGTGCCTTAAGCAAAATGTTGGTATTAGCTCTAGGTACTTGAAATATATTATAGTAGCGAGTATGATGAGTAGGTACGGTAAAGTTTATTTGCGCTAGAAGGGCCGGCGAGTCGATATTATTTTTCAGGATCCTGCAAAGAAACTCCACACTTTTGCGCTCGCGGCGGTCAACAAGAGATAGAAAACCATGCTCAACAAGTAAGCTATAATACTCGATACCTCTTGCAGGATACACGTTGTCCATTTGAAAGGAGAGATACTTTAGAAATTTCTTTTGAACGCGTTCGATCATAAGCTCTTGGTATAAATAACGGGGATACCAAACAATGGAGGCGTATTCAAGCTTCGAACGAACGTAGGCATAATATAAACGTTTCATTACACCTAAGTCTGAGAAATGCCTGCAAGAACGCATGACAAAACCGAGAGTTTTGGAAGCAGATGAACACATGGACGAAATATGTTCCGTAAATGACAGTCTATTATCAAACAAAACACCAAGATCCAAAGTTTTGATATTGCGTGGTATGGCTGCATCGTTAATCTGGTAGTTATAGTGTAAAGTAGTGTGAGTGTTATTGTAGGAAATCACAGTACACTTGTTGATGTTCAGAGGGAGATAATTGACCTTGCTCCAAGTATTAATACGAAGAAGATTGTCTTGTAAATGTTTACAATCGAAAATGCTACCAACAGTATTGAATATCTTTACGTCATCTGCGTATGCTAAGACGTGACACGTAAACAGAGATAGTAAATCATTTATATAAAAATTGAAGAGAAGTGGTCCTAGATTTGAACTTTGAGGAACACCTGATGTTGGATAAAACGGCGTAGAGAAATAACCGTTGCAGCAGACATAACACTCCCTTCCAGTAAGGTAAGACTCAATCAACGTCAGGAAACCCACTCCAAAACCAAATTTAAAAATCCACCTCCTTTCGCTTATGAAGCGCTTCACTAAGATATTGGCCAATGCATGCTAAATTAGTGATCGTCGACCTACCTGCAACAAAACCGTGCTGATGCTCAGATATGAAAGGAGTTATGCTGGTGGATATTTCTTTGTAAAGCAAATGTTCAAATACCTTAGCGAAATTGGGCAGTATACTTATAGGCCTATAATCGGCAATGTTAGATCGGTTTACTTTCTTAAACACGGGCGTAATTCTGCTAATTTTCCAAACCCTTGGAAAAGTTGACGTGCTTAGCGCTAGGTGAAATATAGTTGACAGTGGATAGGACAGGACAGGAGCAAAATCACGTACAAATAAGCCCGGTATTCCATCATCTCCAGTTATCATATTAGATTTAAGTCTCTTGATACTGTTTTCCACATCTAATTCAGAGAAGGCATGAACATAAAAATTATTATAATTGAGAAAAGAGTTGAAAGATACATGTTGAACACTAGGTTTATACACAATCGCAAAGACACTGGAAAAGGCATCCACGATTTCGTTTGGCTGGGTAAATTCTCTGCCGTCATACTGCATGCTTCTACTAAAACTACTCGTAGGGACGACAGATGTTATCATCACGGACGCATGTACATGTTTCGAAATTTAGAACAAATATACAATTTCATTTTAATTTTTTTTGCGGGTCAAATATAATACCCCAAAGGAATACACAGGCTTAAGACAACAATTCATTATTATTCGTGAAACCTCGATATTACGTACACCACATTTATTACAATTTAGTGCTAATACAACCGCAGTATTTGACGACCTAAGCTGCGTCTAGTATAAATGAACACAGTTGTGTGTCTGCTTTCTGTAAACATGTACAGTTACTAAGATAGAAGATGCTCGTTAAAAACAACCTCACGACTACAAAATACGAAGCCAGTGACCCGTATGCTCTGTTGCATTCACACAATCTTCTCGAACGTTAGTACACAGATATCTTGAAAGCTTGCTGAAAGCGTCGCCGGTTTATAGCGAACTAAATAACACCAGTGTTACGCGAATTCAAGCTCTAGAAGATGATGCTAAGTGCAGTAAGGGTATTGCAGGCGAGTAAATACGGATTGGTGTATGGAGGGATATTAACGACGTTATCTTTTCAAATGGATATTTTTACGATATTTGAATAAAGATAGAATCTTATTTGTTATTTCCGGACGCAATTTGAATATTGTTACCTCAAGTGTACTTCTTTTTCGTAGGAATAAATTATTAATTTTCCTAATAACGGTGACAGACTCAAGTTATTGTGAAGAAACTTCAATAACTGTAACTCTATAGCCGTTCTCAAAATTTATACGTCACACAGATCTACTGTAACTAGATCTGGAAGTACGGAAATCGGCTCCGACATCAGCTACTGACGTGTGGAACAAATTGCAATCGAGTTGGACCTCAATAACACAAGAAACTCTAGCAAAACTTATTGCGAGAATGCCTCGATTGTGCGCTGCAATTATTAAATCAAGAGGAGGTCACATAGATGAAAGCAAAATTTAAATTAAACGTTTTAATTTTCACACTTATTTAATATATTTGTATTCATGTACGTCTATCTGTACATAAAAAATATTATTAACATATTTGCTGAGTTTTTATACATTACTGACATTATTGACATACTGTCAGTGAGAGTGCCTAAACACTTTTGAGCGGTAGTGTATATCCCATACGATGGTTTATATATGTGGTGTACGATGGGTCTCAGGAGTTCATGTACAATTTCGCGATAGTTCTATGTCCTATGATTAAAGAGAGTACAAACGTCGGATGGTAAAGAAATTTTTTGTTTACCGAGCAAGTCAGAACATTCTATCTTATATAATGATAATTTATTGGCAAGTAAATGGTAAATACAGAAACAAAAGAAAAACAAGAACATAAGCATTTTTGCCAAATGGATCACCTTCAGTAGATCAAAAAGGTTTCGTGTTATTAATGATGACCCAAGAACAAAGAAGAAATCAAAACATAATTCGTTGCATAATCAAATCATCTATCACACTGAAATACTACAAATGCATATTGGCCGGAGAGTTCTTCATTCATTAAATTATTATAAGTAGCACGCCTAAAGTTATTAAATGGTAACACCTTGACATCCAGGAGAAGCCAGTTATACAATCGTGCAGAAGCGTAGGTAAATTTCTTCTCAAACTGCCTGGTATAAGCATCTAAATACACTCAGCGAAATTTTTATAACTCCATAGAATTTTGCAGTTCCCCTATTAACATGTAGCAACGGTACGGGTTGGAAATTAACTAGAATTATGTTGTCGAACATAAATGAACAGCATAGGCGTTATTTTGCCAATATCGCAACTGTTAGATATGTCGGGGAAGTACCTGGGCTACAAAGGTATAAATACGAACGAAATTTCTATAATTCCACAGAGTTCGACAGACATCCTACGAAGTCAAGCATTACCTCTCTACAGCTTGCATGACTTCATAATTAGTAGAAAATTTTGCCCCACCTAAGATTTCTTTTAATTTGGGGCACAGCCTCTAATCGCTAGGCGCCAACTCCAGCGTATATTCCGGGTGCTCCACTAATTCAAAGCCTGCTTGGTGTATAGCAGCCATAGCAATACCAGACGTGTGGCTGGGAGCATTATTCTGATGGAACAACACACCGTGCCTTAACTTTTTTCGGCGTTCCTCTTTAATAGCGTCTCGCAGTTTAGAAATCAACTGTGCGTAGTAGGCCCCTGTAATGCTCGTCCCTTTTGCAAATCGTCAGTCAGGATGATTCCTTCAACATCCCAAAACGCAGACAGCAAAACCTTTCTAGCAGACGACACGACCTTAAATTTGCGTGGAAGAGGTGATGTTTCCACTCTCTGCCTTGCACTTTGGTGTCGCGAACATAGTGGTGCACCCATGACTCACTTATAGTCACATACCGACTAAGAAAGTTCAAAAGGCGCTTATAAATCAACTCCCTATTTCTTTTTTGATCAATTCGGAGTACTCATCTTTCTCATCTTTAATTCTTTAGTCAGTTGTGCACCACATGATACATATAATAAGCCAGTATCTTCCACAATGTCTCTGATGCGTACTCGTCGGTTTTGCAGTACTCTTCTTTCTTTGTCTGTTACTACCGTTATGGGGCCACCGGCATATTGGTTTTCACATGTTCTTCCACATTTAAAATTTCGACACCAGCGTTTGACTATATCATAATGTCTTTATGAACTTGAAGTATTTTACTACGGCTCTTTGTTCTACAAGATTCATTTTTAAGAACAATCACGACACACATTTCAAGAATTAGCCACAGCACAACACTTTCAGATACAAACTTGTTATTACGTTGATATGATCTACAAATATCAGTTAACTAAATGTCAGAGACATTAATTAAAAAACCAGTTAGAAGTGCGTCGGGAATTTGCCCTCGTATATATTATCGAGGCATACATATCAGTTAACAAAAGTGCCTAAAGGTAAATTACTACCCGAAAATGGAAGAAAAACAAAAATAAATTGTTATAAAGACATTAGGGTTTTCAAACCGAGCTATAGCTAAGGGGATAGGACGATCTCATCGTCTCATCAACAATTCCATAAAGATGAGCATTTTCTACGGTAATGATCGAGCTAAGGTGAATAGTCAAAAACTTACTCGAAGACAACACTCGTCGATATCTCGATTGGCCTCTACTTGGTAATGTAACCGTGCAACAAGTAAAACTATAATATCAATAAAGGATGTTAAAGATGCACAATTTGAATTAATTTCTTTATCCATATTATTATCATCAGCTCTAGCATAAGAGAGTGGCGCTTAAACGCAACATCCTGTATATACCACATTCACGTGTCCTGAAAGAACTTTTGATAAGGTACGATATTTGCATCAAAATCTCTATCTATTTGCGACTGAAAATCCTCGGAGTGAATTTCAGGAAAAACAAAAATTTTTTATCTTCAATATGGAACTGTAGAAATTTCGATGTATGCATAAATTTGAATAAAATAATTTTGCAACTTCGACATCAAGACTATAGATTTACCAAAACGAATATTATAAGATTTTAGAAATCGCTGTAGGATTCAAAACGTTCATCTTGTCCTTAATCCGGACCTGTTGTACTTAAAGCACCTCCCTTGACCCTCGTATAAATGGATAACTAGCACGCAATATAAAGCAACCGTCAATATTGAATACGTCAGCGCCATCTAGAGTTATCTACCGCACCGTATCTACACACAATAGAACGCCTTCTGCAAGCTCGTATATATGTCGTAAGCGGTGGCGTGTGTATTGACCCGTACATGGAACAAACAGTAATATAATTAGCAGCAGCTTATGCCGCCGATCAAATCCCCCACCGACGTCGTCGAAATAGCCATCCTTCCTCTATCGGTGTTCCGTTGTTCGTTGTACAACGCCAGAACTAATCACCGAGTAGCGCTTTAAAACGGTTTTGGTCTGCGGCGAGGGGCCGCGGGCCGTTGGCCGCCGATACTTGCTTTGCTTCTCTTTTGGTTTGATCGTCGACGTAATTCTGACAGATTTGGAGATGATAGACGGACGCCTCTAATAACGACGCTCTTATTGTTATAGTACGCAAAACCGGCGTCGTTTAGAGGGGCACTTTGATGGATGAGCGACCGTCTATACGCTTTGGGCGATCAATTATGAAATTGATTGTTATTCGTAACTGGTCGGCTTTGCGATGGTCAATGCGGTTATTGGAAGGTGAAGTGGGAACATATGTTTGATTACACTGGTCAACACACATCTTGGTGCAGGTCTAGTTTTCGAAATCCACTCTTCTGCTCCATTTAAGAAGAATTGGCCAAAATTAGATATAGTGTCTTGTTATGTACGCAACTTTTTAAATACTACTATTTGATAACTACTAACTGAAACACAACAAAATGGGTAGGAGGTATTTACTTAACAGAAAAATATGCATATACAACTTTCAATCATCAGTTAAAAAATGTCCTTTTATAAGACTTCCTTGCGTGAGGTTCACCGGAATAATCTCGCCGAAGATTCCAGCAGTAATCGGCCATTAGATGGGTATCCGATCTTCCTTGGCACCTTTCCTCCATATTGCTGATGTCTTTGTGAAATCGTTCCCCCTGCTTCTCACTAACGTCACCTGAGTTTTCGCGACGACGATGTATGTGGCTGTGAAGGTAATGAATATTGATGCTTATCTTACATCCGCGAGTGTGAAAGTCAGAAAGCATCTGCTCTACTAATTCGACCTATTTTGCTACTTCATGATTTCCAAGAAAATTTTTAACCACCTCAACAAAAGACTTCGCGAACTGGGTGTTATAAGTTGCTTTATCTGAGGACCATAAAAAATTCCAGGCTTCACTTTTTCTGCGCTAAGCCTTGGAAGGTTTTGTTTCAAATACTCAAAAGATGGACCATTTCGAGGTAAAGCCTTAACAAATTGCAAAGTCCCACCGTGATATGCAGTGGTGGGAGGATGATTTTGTTTCTATCAATCAACGGTTCGTTGAGAACGTTGTGCCAGTTCCTAATAATCCAGTGCTGGGTCTTAGCTCTGCTGTCCCAAAGGCATAAAAGACAAGGATATTTTATGTAACCACTTTAAAATCGACACATATCACCTACTGATGCTCTTCATACTTGATATTTTTCGGGACCAATGATATTCTCTCGTATTCCTGCTTCACAGTGGTCGAATGTCCAATGGGTATAGAACCATCTTTATTACCATTGTGTAAAAGTACACACTTTAAACTTCGAATTGAACTGTCTATAAAAACATCACTTTCACTTGGCGTGTATTCATTTAACCCTATTTTCTTCAAGAGACCTCTACAAAACACTAAATTATTTTCTTTAAAGAAATACGGCAGCAGATCTTTCTCTCTAGTAATCTTTAATCTCGAAGCAAGCAATTTGGACGACTCCTTTGAGAGGTTCAGATCTCTAAAACGTCGTTAAGTTCTTGTTGGCTGAAGCGTTGGGGACTCGCTGATGGTCCTCCAAAATCATTATCACCTTCATTTCTCTGGAACTGCACCCCGACAGACGATGTGTCTAAGTCATCCTCCGGAAGCATGGGTAAGTTGCTGAACGTTGGAATAGGTATTTCTTCAGAATGGGGAAGAGGTCTCCTTGTTGATTCCATGTTAATTTATATCTATTTACCCCGCTTATTGCGATTAAAGCATTTGATGTTGTTAGACCAAAAATAGCAGTCATCGTGATGGTTTTCCGGCTCCCTCCATACCTGAGGTACTCCAAATTCTAAGCTCTATTTCTTTCCATTTGTCCACTGTCACAAATGTTCTACGCATGCCTTGCACATAAAATGTGGTGCCCAAGATTTATCCTGGTCTCATAACTTGACGCCAAAATACGCCGATTTTATAAATGGAGATATGAGCTTTCTACTTTCGTTAAAAATGTATTCACCAGAAATGAAAAAGTAGTTCACACAATTCCGTATTCTTCTAGAAGCCATTGTTGTCATTTTAGGAATATTTTTATCAGCTTCAACAGTTACATCCGTCTACAACCACATGTAGTTTGCAGAAAATAATATTTAAAATATTTATTTAAAGTTATAGGATACCACCAATAAATACCTATTAAATTCTTGTATTTCGTCAACAGTAAATCTGCAATAAACTTGCCTATCATCAGCAAAAAGTGACATGTGCTGTATTAGAGACTATAACTATTAGATTTTAAGGTCTGTAATAGTCTTCTTCAAGAACTGAGAATAATTCTGTTTATTAATATATCGTAATCCTATTCTGCATTAATCGCTTTATGTTATTATCCTGCCGTTACGCATCTTGATAAGAATGTACCACTCTCCTGGTTCTCTCAACCGTACATCCCTCCATTTCAGAGCATATTCATAGCGTTATCTCGGATTCGACAAGCGCTTTACGGTTGAACGCACTTCATATATAGAGATAGTCCATCCATGTATGCATAAAGAAGAGATTTTCGGTGTATATGTACGTAAAATTTTAATTTCGCTCTCCATATATGATTTGTAGTAAAATAACAAAGAAGATTGTTTTTAATATTGTAATATTTTGTCAAAGTAATTTGAAGCGCTAGTTTTTACAGTATCGGCTTCTAATAAGCTAAATCCACGCGATTTCTTTCATATACTTCCGTCCGGTATTATTCCGCTTCGTTGTTGTTTTTTCTTGCTTCTAGCAGCAGTTCAAAAACTTTATTTGCAGGTAAGCTGGGATCTTACGTGAATTAATTAAATCGTATCTGCGATAATTAGCTGGTGTATATACACTAGCGCCCATATTAGTTTGAACACCCAATAAAATGTAAACTCTACTAAAACCTAATAACATTTATATTAGGTCTTTTACGAAGTTTGTTGTTAATTAATTGTACAGACAGACTTACAAGAATATCGATTAAAGAATGATTAAAAACCCATTATATTTCATAACCCAATATAGTAATTTTCAGAATAATCCTCATCGCCACAAATAGGATTATTTTTGGAACAATTTTGGAGGTAGTAAATTAACGATACTCTTTGGGGTGGGAGCAGGTCACCCGAAATTGTATTCTGTATTGATAAATGCTTAGTTTCTAAATAAACCTGCTTGTGCGTCGTTTTTTTTTTAATTTATTTACATGTCCGAACTAATATGAACGGTAGTGTATAAATCTTCCTTAATTTGGATCAATATGTCGCAGTACCATTATTATTTCTTAATAAATGCTGAAAACTGGAGGAACGTAATAGATGCCAAAGTCCAAACAAATGCGGAAATAGGTAGCGACCACTACCTGCTACAGATGAAGATTACCAAAAATTCAAAAAGGACGAAAGAAGACAAAAGGAAAAAAGTAATTAAGGAAAAAATAAAAAGCTACAAATGGAAAGAGGAAGAAATTCGAGAGAAGTACCAATACAAATCAAATCAACTGTTTGAACAACAGACTAAAAACGAAATAGGGATAGAGGACAAATGGATAAGATTCAAAAACATCATACTGAAGGTGTCACAAGAAAGCTGTGGAATAACAAAAATTGCAAATACGTACGCAAAAAGAAGCAGATGGTGGACAGCAGAAATACAACTCAAAGTGAAAGATAAGAAAAATAAATGGATCAGATATATGCATACCAGGAAAGAGGAGGATTACAATATATACAAAATGGCAAGAAAAGAAGCTAAAGAGAGTATCGAGAAGGCCAAAGAAAATTCTTGGAGAGAGTTCGGAATAAAACTGAGAGATAACTATAGAGAAAACCAAAAATTATTCTACGGAACAATAAAACAATTGAGACAGAAAAAGGCGCGGATATTGAAAAATATAAAGGATGATAACGGAAATATACTAACTGAGGAAAAAGAGATAATGGAAAGATGGAAACAGTACTTTGAAGAACTCACAAAAATAAAACAAGACGGATACATAAGAGAAAAAGAGCATAAAACAAAAAACGACGATGAACGTATCACACCAATAAGCGACGAAGAAGTCAGAGAAGCAGTTAGCAAACTAAAATTAGCAAAGGCGACCGGGGAGGATGGAATCATAGCTGAAATGATAAAATATATGGGAGACAAAGGTAATGAAGAACTACTTGACCTCTTAAACAACATTATAATAAAAAAATAAATACCTGAGGAATGGAATATGGGAATAATTATGCCCATATACAAAAAGGGAGACTCTAAGGAATGCTCAAACTATAGAGGAATAACATTAACTAGCATCCCAGGAAAAGTATTGACAAGAATACTAGAAAAAAGACTCCGAGAGAAACTGGAAACAATACTAGAAGATACTCAACATGGATTTAGAAAAGACAGAAGCACCCAGGACTTAATATTTGTAATCAGACAATTAGGAGAAAAACTAATAATGAATAGAATGATAGAGATGATTAAGGCATTGTATAAAAGCAATAAGAATAAGGTGAGAACTTCCAATGCAGAACCAGCTGAACTCGAATCGCAAATTGGATTAAAACAGGGATACGTATTGAGCCCATTCTTATTCTCTATATTAATAGACGACGCTGTTAAAAAAGCTAAACAAAAATGAAAAAAATATGAAAGTAGGAAACTGGAAAATGAATGCAATGAACGTACAGGAACTAATGTTTGCAGATGATATGGTACTGATAGCACACTCGGAAGAGACATTACAGCAAAACTTGAAGATATACCAAGAAGAACTAACAAAGATAAACATGGAGATAAACACGAGGAAAACAAACACAATGATAATAGCAGCAGAAGAAAGAAAACATAGCATCAAAATCGAGGAAAAAGCATTGGAACAAGTTAAAAGTTACAACTACTTAGGAACAATCATTGAAGACAATGGGAGAATAGAGATAGAGGTAAATGAGAGGATAGGGAAATCCGCAAAAATATATAACATATTGAGAAATTCGTCTCTGGATAAAAAAGAAATACCAAAAAAAATAAAGACAGAGGTGTAGGGTAGGTGTACGTAGTGGTCAGACCAACATTAACATATGGTAGTGAGTCATGGATAACCACGAATAGAATCAAAAGCAGAGTTACGGCCATGGAAATGAGATTCATAAGAAGAATAGAAGGAGTAACTAGAAGAGACAGAATCAGAAACACGACAATCATAGATAGTCTGGGTATCAAACCAGTAGAAGTGGTCATAGAAGAGAGACAACTGGGATGGCTTGAACATCTACACAGAATGGAAGAAGATTGAATCACAAAGAGGATATTTGAAGCCAAAACAGAGGGCAAAACCGGAATAGGTAGACCTCCGAAACACCTGGAAGGAGCAGGTGTACAGAACATTGGAAAAGAGAAGTATGGAGTGGATTGAAGCCAAACAACTGGCTCAGAACAGGAACCTGTGGAAGATGAAATTAAGAAAGTAAATAGTCCGACACCGCAAGGTATAAAGTACATAGGATTAAAAAAGAAAATGTCGCAGTACCAAGTATTGTAACTTACTACATGCTGTATGGATTGGACAGCTTTGCTGGACTTTGCCTATGGACGAAAACAAATACAATTTATTATAAATTAGAAATAAACAAACTTGCATTTTTCTCAACAATACATCACTAGAAGATCAGTATACCTTCGATTAACTAGAACAAGACGAAAGGCTACACACTATCAAATACAATATTACAGACTTCTGGTGTTACCCACCTATCAAAGCAATCTACCCCAGTCAACTTTCCCAAATTTATATCGGTATCGTCAAAGCAAACACCGAAAATAGCATATCGGTATTCCCTTTCGCGAACGTGGACATAAGTCTGTCTTAAAATTATTAAACTAGCGAAGATATATGGGAACCTTTACAGCTCGCTAACCCTCACTAAGCAAGCAAGCGACCTAAGCAAAGGAGGCTTCCAGTTAGGAGGCCAGCAGTCTCTTCGATTCCCGGACGAGGTAGTACATGTATTTCCGGTGTTCGTCGACCGGAAACGGCCCGATCGTAATTACGGCGACCCGGAGAAAGTGCTCCGGGTTAACTAACGGTTGATGGAGCAGGGTAAAGAGAAGAGAATCGTCTGGGTTGGCGGTAAGCGGTGTGGTGGAAGCAAACAGTTGAAGGTGAATCCTGTGTTATGGATTTCGGGATTTCCCCTCGCCTTTGGTCTACATAAATACAATCTCTGGCACATATACAGCTTTGGTTAGGAAAATAAAGCACTATACAGCTTTATCAATGCTTGGAAAAATATAACGAAATGTTATTGGTTCGTGTCGCTTCGTAAGAGTTTGTTTATTATTATGTCAAAGGAATGATAGCTAAACAAAATCAAGGCAATGCATATTTTAGTTTTGTGTTTAGCGAAGATCTCCACTTTAAGATAACTTGCTTAAAAGTTAGACAATCTATATCGTGGTTAGTAATGGGCAATAATCTAATGTAGTACTAAAAGTTAGAAATATAAGTCAAGTTGTGGTCTTTCACCGAAATACTCGGTAACCAAAAGGGACCCAAATAAAATGCCTATCTGCGGAATATTGTTTTGAAACACGCTACTGATAAAAACTAGTGGCGGAGGTGGACAAAAATATGAACTAGAATAGCTTAAAGGTGCTAGGATAATTCGGGATTAAATGGCTATAATAAGAAAATTGTTATTAACAAATACCCATGAGCACCCATTACACAACAGGATAATTGTATTGTAAACATAACACTTGTTAATTAGGCTGTGTTCGTATATTCATCTTCACCTTTCTCGTACCTCTGAAAATACCATTCCTAGGGTTAAGTGTGATTATGTCAGCCTTAGGGTAGCAAAGGGCTAGAAAATTATTGATATATGCAAGCAATATGAATAATCAAACCTATATACTGGTTGCAAATGCTATATTAATGCCATCGTATACATAACTTGTTTCGAAGAAAGAGTCCCTTTCCAACGAAAGACATTCCTAATCACACTGCTCGAGAAACTAAAGCTTCTATAGGTAAAGATAGATAAGTTCCTTGAATGTATACAGGGAAAATGATTTTTTCTAAGGTACTAATAAAAGTCAGTTTAAGATATGTCCCGTAACATCGAACAGGATACCTTTTATGCCAAAATTCATAACAATACTTTTTATGTTAATACTCTAGTTTTCTGCGACCTTGAACTTATCTATGTAGTTAACTCAAGATTATGTTAATTATTTATTATGATTAATGGTATTTAATAGTAACTGATACGGCACGGAACTCCACTGTACCAAGGACTCTATATTCTTTCTAAAGTAATAGCTAACAACTAAGTTAATAAGTAAAGGGATGTGCATTGCACAATTCATTTATCGAAGGTTTTACGTAACTATGTTAGCATAAATCAATAGGTGTATACACCAGGACGATTTGACGGCAGAATGACTTTTGGCAAGAGTTGGCAACAATTTCACCATGATGTCCGGTATTAAAAGCCTATTGCCAAAATATTGTCCAGATTTGCCGGATAAATAATTTTTTACAATCGTCTAGAGCAGGGGTCTCCAAACTATGACCCGCAGGACAATATCGGCGCACGAGCATCACCAATTAAGAAACACAATTACTGACATATGTATGTACAGTAATGGTCTAAATTTATTTACCCGCCCAACGAAATAATCCATAAATAAAGGAACTGGTCTTAAAACAATAAAATTGATAATATATTTATTCAATATAATAAATATACATATCTTTGTTTCGCAGAAATGCCCTTCTCTACCCTTCATTTAATTTCAGGTCCGATTTCTCGTCTAGTAACAGAGTATTTCGGCCAAGATTATGTGAAGCAACAATCATTGTGCGGATTTCTAATTGTAAATGTTTTATTAACGATCTTCACTGCTTACAAGAACAATAACAACTAAATCTAAATTCATAATTCTAGTTCAAGTAAATAATAGGGAACTATATACTTTACCTGCACGACATTAAATATCTATTATTATCGTTAAGGATAATAGTACTACATTCTCGGTATTCTATTAAGTCTTTTATGGAATTATTTCATGTAATATCTTTCTTCTGTTTGTTGATAAATGATTATAGCCCCCCTAAATGTATGAAGAAATAATTTTCCCCGGTAGTGAAAATAATACCTTCTAAAGCCACAATCACATACAAGTTAATTAACTTGCTATCTTCAGCGTAATTTAGAGAAGGGAGAATGTACATATGTATTAGATGTGGGATTTCATCTTATATAGGCTTGCATTCAAATTACCCAAGAGCTAAATCTATTTATACTTCGTTATATGCAAGAACATTTAAACAGTTTATCTCTATATGTTTCATGAAAAATAGTAATACGTAAAGTTAACCAAACATTCGGCGCGCCAGATTCCCACCCAGGTCGATACGGAAACTTACCGCATTCTCCGCGTGACTCGACCATATCGCGAACTCTGTTTGACAATGATAAAAGTCGTACATCGTATTACGCGTAATAATAATTAATCAAGCATATCGAACACGCATAAGCAGAAGAAGCAACTATTAGCTGCCCAAATGAACAAGTTTATAACCGACTATTCTGATTTAAAGTTCGGTGGTTGTAAAATATGGTTTAATGATTGCGAAATCCCTTTGATGGGCTGGTACGAAAACGATGGCGAGGAACATGCACGTAACACAACTCACACAAATAAAAAAAATAGCAACGCAAAGTTTATGTTAGATTTACTTCTGATGTTTATTGCTTATGCGACACACTTCGCTTACCTGAACTCACCAACAGGTATAACGAAGGTAAGTTTTTAGGTTTCACACATATGTGCTAAAACACAGAGGGATATTCCGTAAAAATCAACTGACCAAATGAATTTGGCAAAACAAAAGGGGGCAAATTTCTGTTTTGTGTATAACATCTTCCACTGTTTAGTTTTTAACAAAGTGAAAAACAACTTAACATCTTTAAATATAAAAAAGAGGTTGTCGCATTAGATTTTGTCGAGCCGAAACATTTGGCTAACCCTGTTTTACAATTACATATTACTATTCTTCATGAAGTATAAGCAGATAAATTGTTAAATTGTTCTTCCATATAATGAAGTATGAATGCATTTACCTTTTGGGTAAGTTGAATGCATGCCTATATTAGATGAAGCTCCACATCTGATACATACATACATTGTCCCTTCATTAAATTACGCTGAAGATAGCAGCTTAATTAACTTGTATATGATTATGGCTTCTCTTATAGATTTAGGTTTATTGTGTACACGTTTAATTTCAATCGTTCAAACGGGACCTCGTAATAGCAAGCCGCCTAGAACAATATCGAAATCAAACACATTACGTCAATACGATCCATGCGATGTACATATATAACGATTTCCACGCGCATGTAAATACAGCAGCATTAAACGGCAACGCGAATAAATATTCCGATTTTTGCGAAAGTAGAAATTACGCCAATAACCGATATCGCAAATTATTATAACATCATCCGCCATCAATCAACTTTCGCAAATAAGTCTGGCGGTATATTTTCCCCTCGCGCAACATCAAATAATGGAAAAAACACGCTGCGCTGCCGGTTGGGAATGGTCGATGGAAAAAAATGGCAGCGTACGGGAAGTACGCGCGGGTGAGGGATTCGCATAGAATGGTAAAACGTGCTTCACTAAGCGGTAGATACATAGGTGGGTACTGTCGAACGCGTCGATTATTAATAGGCGAGTTTTTCGCAGTTTTATTGCGTCAGGCAGCGGTACCAGCGTCGTGTTTTGTCCACTGCCATCGGAAAAAGGTACGATCGCGGACAGTTACATCGAAGTTCATGAAGCGAGGTGGACCAACGCTATAACAGGAGACTTTGGGCTCGTTTGCTCCATTTGATTAGTCAAATTTATAAATCATTTATTTATGTTTATTTGATTTTTGTTTCATAATATGTCTCTGAGAATTATAATCAGTAGAGACCGGATTATATGCAAAGAAGAACTGGAGTATATGCGCATATACATATATGCATCGATTTTTGAGAAAATAAAAAATAGATCTGCGGCATATATACAAAAAAATTGCGACAATATGCAAAAAGTTTACATAAAATAAATAAGAGCAGAAATTTAAACTTTATTACACAATTTTTTTACAACATATTTCTAAACCAATTTATAGTTAAATGTTTTTCAAAATTGTGTAAAAGAGTGTTTTGTCCTCTATCAGAATACATATGTTTCGAAATAGAAAAGCTTCTTTCAACATCCACAGATGTAATTGGTGCATTTTTCAATTTTGCAATACATTCTAAACTAAGATTAAAGTCGAAGCCGTTTCATCTTCCAAAATTTTCTTAACTTTCTTCAATTTCAAATATTATCACTTCTTTAAATTTATGATATATAGAATTACCTATTGTACCCTTAACCTTCTTACATAGCATATCAAATTCGTCTACTATTTCGACTGATTCCGAGAGCGACATCCCTTGCGTTTCTAGTTTACGAACGGAACTTGAAACAAAACTATAATTTGACTTAATATATAAAAGGTTTTGTAGCAATTCTGTTGATGTTACTATCTTTTTACAGTTTTCTAGAGCAATGCAGTCAGCAGTGATTTCAAGAATTACATTTTTTATTCCTTCAAAATTATCGGTGTAAAAACTTGCAGCGTCCAACCATGTACCCCATCTCGTAATAATCGATTCAGGCGGCAACTTAACACCGGGAAGTTGCTCCTTATAAAATTGGATTCGTAAAGGTGCTTTTAAAAATACTTCTTTGACATTGCTAATTAAATCATTAATCAAATGAGATTGATTCCTAATGTCTTCGGTTACACGATTAAACTCATAAGCTAAACAAGTGCTATGAATAATGTTACTATAAAAAAATTTTAAATTTTGCGCGGCTTTTATCATGTATGGTGCAGCATTAGTAAATTTTTTTCACAAGGTATACTTCCAGGTAAAAAGAAATTTGGTAAACCTTCTTGAACGAATTGGGCAATTGTCACATTATTTGTTTTTTGAAGTTCTTTACAATAAATTAAATATGATTTACCTACAATATCTTCATGAAGAATTTCTATTAACAAATGGGCAATATAACGGCCACACTTATCCGTACTTTCATCTACCATGATATAAATAAAATTATTCCCTACCAATTGTTGAAGTTCCGCCATTGTTTGCTGGTAACAAGATGTGACATAATTTTTTCATAAGGTACTTTCGTCAGGTATATTATGTTTACAATATTTTTGCAGAAATGATTTCAAATTAACATTGTTTAATCTTGCTAATGGTGTGTTAGACGAAATTAATGCGTTACACAGATCCGTATTATATTCTTCTTGTTCTGAATTTCGTGAAGTTGATGCTACACATTGATATATAGATTTCTGCACACATGCGGATCGCTTTAGTTTTTCACATTTTTCAATATGTGATGGCGTTTTGGTATGTTGATCAATCAGGTATTTTCTCTCACAAGACACCTACAACAACAATTGTCATTTTATATCAAAAGTTAAAGAATTTAAAAACAATTGTAAAGCTTTTAGTAAAATTAAACTTACCAGTTTACTACAGGCTCGACAAATATTCTGTCGCAATCCTTTACCAGTTCAGGATACGGCTTAATCGATAAAGAAATTTTGTTCGCTATGCTCATTGTATGTACGTACAATATTTAAAAACGTAACACAATTACATGCTCTTTCGCTCAAAGATATTCAATGAATGAATAGTTTACTTGGCAATTAATGATAATGAAACGTATTTACCACATCCCTTCTGCTAGGCGAAATTAAACACGTGCAGTTTTTGGAAAAAAGTATAAGAGATACCATTGTAAAATATTTATCGTACTGAGAATTGTCCGTTGTCCATCTACATTAGGAATTATTAGGAATTTTTACTAATAGAAAGGATAATAAAAAGCCTAAATATGCAATTTTACTCACGATTTGCACACATGCACCATACACATAGACATACATACATACTATACTTATATATCCAGTGAGTCACAGTGAAAATGATGCGGTGCTATATAATTTGGTATGAAGCTGAAAATGTTAGGAAAAGTAAATTAAATATATTATATCTACTATTCTTGAAATATATTACAAAAATAAAACAGAACTAATTCTAACCGGTATTACGAATTCCAACCAGATACCATTTCAACGGTTACATGTTTAACATCACTGTGAAAATGATGCAACACAGTACACAATTTTTATACGAATAGGGAAAGTCCCTAGATGCACGTGTACTTTACATCTCCATTTGTTACAACGTTGAGGTGCAATTTTATCGCAAGCAGCTTGTAATTTAGAATAATTCAACTTGGATCGACAGACAACGTTCGAAGAGCAAAAATTAGTAACTTTTCACCATAAATAAAATTAGCGGCAACGGGAAATTGCAAAAATATTAAATAGAAGTGCACCCACGATCTAGCATATTATTGAACGAAATAGCCGCAAAAACAGAGTGAAGAATAAATGTAAAATAAGTCCAAAAAGAAATATTTAACGAACATGAGGCGTGGTGGTTTATTAGAGAATCTAGAAGCAATCCACTGTTAAGTGTTTCTAAGTTAACCCTGGAGGTAAAACGTGTTCTGGAAAATATAATAAATGGAAAAGCAGTTCAAAGGCCTCTGAGGTGTGGCAATTTGCACGGACGAATAACCAGGAAAAATGCCAGTTTATGAGCCGGAAGGATAAAAGAAGTCACTTACAATTTGCGTTACAGGATTAAAATAAAGATTTCGACTTCCGGAAGAGGTTTTCATTTTCCTATGAAAGTAAATTTAATCTTTTCGGCTCAGAAGAGTAATGTGTGGAGGAAAAAGAATAAAGAATTAAAACCGCAACAGTTAAAATCAACAGTGAAACATGGAGGTGGGCATGTAGTAGTCCAGGGCTCTGTTTCTGCTGCTGGTGTTGGATCTCTTCATTTTATTAAAGGTATTATGGATGGGTCTATGTCTTAAACAGAATTTAGTGTCTAGTGCCAGGAAACTTAATACAGCAGATGATTTTCGATTTTACCAGGACAACGACCCGAAACATTCTTCGCGTGAGGCTCAGAAATGGTGGTTATATAACTGTGGCAGTACGATGAAAACTTCAGCTGAGTCAACTGACAAAAACATTATCGAAAATTTGTGGCTTATTCTTGAAGCAAAAGTGTATGGTTATCGAATATTCAATAGGAATTATCTAAAAATTGCTTTATTGCAAGAATGGAACAGTATTTCACTAGTTTATGCGCGTAAGTTGTAGAGTCTGTTCTAAACAGGTCATAATTTATTTTATATATATTTATTATAATATATTATATATAAATTATTTATTATAAAATTTCTTATAAAATATTATAAAATCTTAAGGAAACCCAACTAAATATTAATTGTTTCTTCTTTTATAATCTGTTGGATAATAGACATTACCATTATAATTAAGTAATTTAAATGGTAAATTTTACTCATTTAATACAAACATTAAATCAAATATTGTATCGACATAGTGCATAACAATAATGCGTAGATAACTAATTCTATATTCTCCTGTTCACTTGAAATTATCCACGAGCGTACTCAAAAAAAATCTCCTACAAAACGCACCCCAACAGCGACATCAGAATCAGAAACAACAACGACGTGATGGCAACGAACATCAGGGACAATTCACGTACACATATTGCAATTAAATCCATCTCGCGTCCGGCCTGGTTTCAGTTCCGCTTGTTTTTTTTTCTACCTCGATGCTCTTTGTTTCTGAACATTGCAGTTGTACAGGAAGGGGCAGTTGTGAAATTGGCTGTTTTCGTAGTGGCTGCAATATCCAGTTTTCGCCGATGAAAAAGTGCAATTACGGTCTTTCAACCGGCATTTCCTTGTAATATATGTAGCTGCATATTAAGATGCAATTAAGGCAGATAATAAGGTTAGGAATAGCGGAACGTACCGACGTGTTTTCATTTTTGTTACTAATCTAAATTACAATCTGTTGTTACGATGTCCGTTAGTACTATTACTACATATGTATGTACATATACTTACAGGGAGAGCCAATTAAGCTGAGAATAAATGCCTATTACCTAGAATAATAATACTATTGGATTCCACGAGATTATAGGATGGAAAGTATATCGTGCAGACTATCCTAACATAGTGGTTCTGCAAAAAAAACCTTATAAAATAGCAGTATTACAAGAGTGGTTATAATTAGAACTCGAACTTTTAACCAAAAAAGATGTTATAAGTATATGCTTAACTATGTCACGTATTTTATGTTTCAAAAAATATACCAAAAGTATACTTTTTATCTACAGTTTATGCATTTTATTTTTAATCCATTCACCTCTGAAAATAAAGGGAAAGATCAATAGCTGGAATGATTGCGTTGCTCTTGATGGAGATTACGTTGATGAATAAAGCTAATTTTGAACCAAAAAAAACGTGTTTTCTTTGTTAGGCCCGGGACTTTTCAGCCCATGTGTTATACTTGATCGCAATTTTGATGATGATATTTTCCTATAATCCTGATTTTTCCATATTATCCAATTGGTTTTTGCGTTGCCTAAAAAGCTTTTGAGGTTATTGTTTATCGAAAAAACCATTTTTCGCTCAACCTTCGTGTAGGTTGAATAAGAAGGTAATTTTTCTCTTAACTTTCTTCTTATTACTACTGTTAGTACTTCCTAGTAAGCTTAAATTTCTAATTCTATTCTTATGCTTCATAACAATATTATAGACTACATCTTCGGGGAATCCGTAAAACTTTGCAATTTTAATGATTTCATTGAGCTCATTTAGACCCAACAAGTTAATTGCCAATGATTTATGTTCCCGTGAATGATAAGAACCGTTTAAGATGAAGCTAGCTCCCAGCTATTAGTAGGTTTTCTATATATGACTATTTCTAGCTTATTCCTACTTTTTACAACTAACATATCTAAAGAAGCAGTCTTTTTATCGGTTTCAATTCCGTTAGTAAATCTAATAGATGGAAGTTTTGAATTTAGCTGTTCTAAAAATCCGGTTATTAAGCATTTGCCTGTGTCAAAGATGCAAAAAATGTTCTCAACGTATCTTCTCCAAAGTAGTGGAAAATAAGTTAAAGTATTCTTGGAGTTAATTCCAAATTTATCTATAAAAAGATACGAAAGGGAAAAGGCTGTTGGTGCAAGGTGTTATGAATTTGGAAAAAGTGTTGTTTCATGCAAAGTCTGGACAAAGAAATTAAATAAACAACCTTCTTGCTGTGCATTTGATTATCCAACAAAGGTTTTTCTAAATATTCCAAAGTTATATCGACCAGAATATTAGGAAATAATTAACTTGCATCAAACAAAACAAAAACTTCGTTGTCAGCGAGATCAATGTTCCTAACTTTCCTAATGAATGCATTTTTGACTGCCAAATCAAGTATTTGTACTGATACGCTGCTAAATTTATCGGACAACCACCTGGAACGCTAGTAAACTGGATCATTGATGTTGAAAACATACTTTCTCTTGGATTGTGGGTGTTAGGTAAACAAAACATTCTGAATATTGTTATTTCGGTACTGTATATTTATGAATCCATCACAATCTGAAAAAGTTGAAAAACTAACGGCTAAATGAGTTAGTATTAAATTTCCATGTACATCAAGCTGTATTGTCCCATATCTACATTTTCTCTTCCAACTGCAAGTAGTTCACAGAGATGGCATAAACTCGTCCCATTTAACATTTTTCTGGATTAATTGCCAAACACTTTCGGGATGAATTCAAGCCACCCCAAAGCACCAAGGAAACAGCAGAGACCAACGTAATACCTAACCAGAGCCAATTTGCAAGAAACCCTGCTTTCGAAACTCGTGTTTTGCTCGGTGGCAACACCTCCGCTAAGAGAACACGATTTTGCCTTTCCCAATCGTCATTTCGGTACGATCCAGAACCGTCGACTTTTCAGCCTATGTGTTAAAATATTCGAGAAAACATTTTTCCTTCCTATAAAAAAGTAAAGTTTCAATGTACTAGAAAATCTGGAATTAAACTTTATATTCTCAATTTTTCCAACAACGACAAGAAACCCTTCATAGCCTATAAAAGCGAGGTCCATTACAACTTCAACGAGAGCTTACGTCGCTGCTCTTTACCGTTTTAATTTATTTTAACTCTTCACCCCCCCGTTATTCCCCACATACACCGCCCAGGCTTTGACCGATATCTTCTTTGTCACCGCACCGCTCTATATTGAAGTTCGAACATTTTACAACTTTCGTCGTAATAAAATAAAGTCCTCCCTCTCACCGTGTTTTAACTTTGCAATTTTCATTTTACTCTAATTAACCGAAGCTTTTCATTTTTCTCTTTTATCTTCGCGAGCTTCGCTTTTGTTGTTAACCGCGGTGGCGACTTTTAATCTTACAAAGTGACCCGCCCAAGTAAATTTAATAAGGAAATAATCCATTTGCATATTCTTCTTTGTACGCATTACATCCGAGGTCTGCACTTCTGTTAATTAACTCGCCTTCTTTCCGTATATGTGCATGCGCAAAGGAGGTTCTTTTATTTCATTCAAATGAAAGAATAACGCATTACCTAGCGTTTGATCTTTTACGTTTAAAGTAAAATGTTTTAACTAAATGAGAAAAGGTGGTTATTTAAACGGGAACAAGTTGCCTGCAGAAAGATCATTTCCATCGGTCATGGTAATGGAAGAATAATAAATTTAATGGGATGTGGAAAATTAAAATAGGCGGCGTGGATGAGATGAAACACGTTTTATTGCATGTAATGATATTCCGTCTTTTAACATTGTTGGCTTTTATTTATTCCAAAATTGTTAAGGTGTTTTTTATTTTGAACTTTTGCTTATTTAATGTTTACGTGTTGCTGTTGTTGGAGGCAAGATATAATAATATCCCTCAAATATTTTTCTCGATTTGTTCTGTACGTAATTAGTTTTATAGTTATCTACATTATCTACTAGAACACTTTATTTACTATACTTCATTCACGTTAAGAATGCAGTAGGTAGCGCCTACGATTGGCGACTACATTACACTTATAAAATTTAATCGATGGAGCAGTTTTTCGTATTTTATGCGCAAAATATTATTGTTATATTTGATGATAAAATAATACCGCAGTGGTAAAGTAAAAATGATATCAATTGCAATATAAATGTATCCTTCTGTTCTTTAATTTAGAGATATAGTTGGAGATTATTTAACTACGAGGGGAGGTTCGGTTGTTCGTGAAATGAAAGGGTTTTAAATAAAATACAACAATAAATCTATTTTCCCTTAAGCACAATACACTTATTAGATCTACGAATTAATTTTTCTAAACCATCATAAAAATATTTTTTATCTTTCGCCTCAAAATGTGCCAAAATTGCCTCCTTTACGTCATTGTCATCGGAAAATTTTCTTCCACGTAAGTCTTTTTTTAAATTGGGAAACAAAAAAGCTCATTAGGTGCCAGGTCTGGACTGTAGGATGGATGGACTATTGATTGAAAGCCATGCTTGTGCAGAGCAGCCATTGCAACTTTGCTCTTGTGAACCGGCGCATTGTCTTGCAA
The DNA here is from genome assembly GCA_023509865.1 of Trypoxylus dichotomus. Taxonomy (NCBI): domain Eukaryota; kingdom Metazoa; phylum Arthropoda; class Insecta; order Coleoptera; family Scarabaeidae; genus Trypoxylus; species Trypoxylus dichotomus. The sequence continues at coordinate 5,537,298 of CM042082.1, forward strand.
GAGCAACACACCCTTGGTCAATTTTCCTCGACGTTTTTCCTTGATGGCCCCCTTTAATTTTTCTAATATCGCTGCGTAATATTCTCCGGTTATGCTCCTACCTTTTTCTTTGTAATCAATCAATAGTATCCCCTCACAATCCCGAAAAACAGTAGCCATCAACTTTCCAGCCGATTCTGACACTTTGAATTTCTTTGGCGATGGTGTCCCCTTTTTATGTAATAGCATGGACTCCTGTACGGACTCAGGCTCAAAGTGATGAAGCCATGTTTCATCTCCGGTAACAATCTGCTCCAAAATCCGTGCAGGTTTGTCTCCACACAGCTCCAAAAATTGTTTGGACGCACACGGCGTGAGCATTCTCGGTACCCATTTTGCACTGACCTTTGTTGTACCCAGGCGGTCATATAGGATACGCAAAATGGTGGTATATGAAATCATCAAATTTTTGCACTTTTTCGACGATGTCTGATGTGGTGACCTCAACTGGCCGTCTTGAGCGGGGGTCGTCTTCAATCGACTCCCGACCATGTTTAAAAAGACTGGGTACTGTTCCCCATAAACGGTTTCCATTTCATTCAATATGGTTTGAGCGTTCCTTCCTTGCTTTGTAAGGAACTTTATCACAGCACGGTGTTCAATTTCCTCCATAATTTCAGTTTTCTTCCGGATTGACTTGTTTAGCAGGCAATTATTCGTAAACGACTGACGCTATAGGGCTGCAACTTAACTTATATACTAATCATGAGTCGCCAATCAGAATGACATCTAGCGAGCGCCCCGATCCACTCCATCCCCTCCATTCCACGAACTTCTGAACCTCCCCTCATATAATAGTTTTGGAAAAATGAGTGAATATTTTCTCGTTTTTTCTTTAATTTATTTACGTGTCCGAACTAATACGGGCGGTAGTGTACACCCACATTACTCCGTTTTATTCGTACGTAATGGTACGTTCATAACTAGAATAGTTTACTCTTCACTTTACCCACGTTTCTCTTACAAAACTACGTACTACCTCAAACTAACTGCACTTTTATTAGAATTCTAACATCTATCAACGCTGCAGTTGACATTTTCAAGTGCCAACGTCTTAAAAACAACACCCCAACATATTTCCATCCTATTACTTTAACGTCTTCGCGCTAGCCCTCGTTGAAAAATATTTTTCCCCATTCGCGGACATTTATCATGCATCTTACGACGGCGATGCATGCACCTCATTCAATCTTCCGCCCTATTTGTTTCAATAATAATCATTTGTTCGCATCGATCGTGAAATATCGTCCCAATAAATGTCTCTTATGTACGCTAACGTCTGGTATTCGGACGCATCAATCCTTTTCGAAGCGCGCCGAGGGATGGTGACGGGACGGGGAGGGATTCTAGCGTGCGCTAGATGCACTCGCGTTCGAAGCAATTTATGTGTAACCGCAAGCCGTACGTGGAGAAGACGAGTGAAGGGAAGTCGGGAGGGGTCTGTATTTTAATTTCCTTTCGTTCGCGTATATGTGCATATAGACGTACTAGCTTAAGCGTGTCCGTGTTTATCTCGTCTTCGGAGATATTTCCTATGCAGATAGCTTCGCCTCGCTCGACAAGAGGCGCTCCGCCTAGCTAAATTGGATGCCAAAAGCTCCGACAGCATGTAAAGCGAAATTGGAATGATGCCTTTTTGTCAACTGTTAAACATAGGAAGTACTTTCGAGATTTCCGGATGCTTGCTTGTGAACAGCAAATTGGCTTTATTAGAATGCTATCGAGGGAATTACATTAGGATTTTTCTTTCCGTCTAATACGCTTTTGTTCAATATAGTTCAATATAGTAGAGATTTTCCAAGTTCCGTTGAATGCGATTAAAAATTCATGGTGAAGTTATGACGTCCTCTTGTTTGGCGTTGCAAATTCACTTATAATTATTGACAAACAGCACTAACCTATAACGAAAGCATACCATAAGGCACTGTTAAAGATACGGTTCCTGAAAATACATACGTACCAGAGAGGAGCCCACCCAATAGATTGTGAATAGTCATATGTTTTAGAAATTTTAGAGCCTGCGTAGAAAATAATTTGCAAGTGTGATACAGTTTTTGCATTCAGTCGGGAAAACACGGTTGACAATGAGAGTCCACGTGCTTTCGAAACGCTGCGTCCCGGATAATTAATTAATTTGTGTGGAGTGGAATTTGCTGCTATACCTGTGAAGCACTAACCTATGCATAATACAAGTAAATTAGGTTATATATATATATATATGTATATATATATGTGTATATATGTATATATACTGACATTACTGTATCAAGGTATTAAGGATGATTCATTTCCACGGTCTCTGTGGCACAGTGCGCTTGTCTGGATAACAAAGAAAAACCCACACGGGTTCGAATCCCACCGGAAATATATAAATTTTTCATTAATTATTAACGTTAAAAATTGTATGGAAAATGTATATCAAATTATTCCAGCGAATATTCTCTACTAGAAACCGGCCTTACGCTCTTGTACCACAGGCTGTATTTCAAACGATAACGATTCAACATTACCTCTACGAATGTAATAAAAAAAAGGAATACTCCAATTTAATAAAAAAAAAGAAGGAACGCAATAAAATCTGATAAACAAAAACCATTCACAAACATTCCGCACCCCCATCGACAGCGTGCAGAACGTTCCTCCTCCTCTCTTCCCCCCTCCTATATACAATTCCGATTCTATCGTATCGCACCAGACGGCAGACATCCACACCTTGTTACCTCGTAAAATCAACAGAAAATAAAATCGAGACGAAGGGTCGCGAGCAGAAGCTAGGTGACTTATCGCATTACCGGAGAGAGACGCCATTACGATCTTTCCAACTCCAATTCTTCATTCGAGTCTCTCTCCTCCCTCCGCACGCTCCTGTCTCTCTTTCGCAAACCGCCGCCGAGCCGGGAGCTGCCAGGAAACCTTGTAAAGTCGTCACCCTCAAACCTGGGCCGAAAGTAGAAGATTCTTTCCATTTTCGCAGCGACGATATTCATTTCCTGTAACATCTGCTGGAGCTATACGAAATTTTCCGATTATCCTCGCGTGATACGGGTTAGACGGGCTGGAGAGGCCGGGGGGCGTATTGAGAGGTGGATTGCTTGACGCGAAGGTGTAAGGAAAACGATCGAAGGTCTTTTCGGAGGAATCTAGAAGGGTGTAGTAGTATTCGAGGTGGTGGTGGAGGTATCGATGTTTCGCCGAGGATTGGAGGAATTGGAGAAATTTTGGCGGAGGCGCCGTGGAAGTTTAGATGTTGGCAATCGATGCAATATTGAGATTGTTCTGATTTTGAAATTGTGAAGCAATACTGAAAGGTTAATTTGATATGTAATGTTATACAATCCAATAATTTTGATCAGGTATTGCAAGAGAAGTAGCACCATAAAGTTCTAAGAAAGCCTTTGTGCGGTCCCTTTTTGCCTTGCTCTTTGTGCCTTTCTGACTGTTGTGATGGCAATTTTCTATTGCGCAACTTTCTGCATGTCATTGTCCATCGTATTGATATGCAATGTCACGTTCATAATTGTCTAATGCTTACTACGTATAAAAAATAGATTTGTCTACCATACGCACAAAATTTGAATGCAAAGATGTAACGCATACGTTTATATTACACAATAGCCACAATGCAACTGTTGCTGTGTAGTAATCAAAATAAACTGAAGCAACAAAATGAAAGAAAGTGTTCTGCAAAAGTAATCCAAACAGTTTCTGCTCTGTTTATGGAAAATCTACAGTTCCAAAGCCGAAAACAAAATCAATGAATCTATGAAAGGTGACATTTGCGGTGCAAGATGTTATAACTGTCTGATGAGTTAGTTTAATGGTAAACGAAAGTCTTCGCAGTAACGCTGCCGAAATAAGTGCTTTCTGTGTTGAGGGTGGCTCGGTTACTATCGATATTAAAAATAATGAATGTAATTACTTACTATTTTAGTTTGGTTGTGTGGTTGATGTATGATGTCAGACATGAAATAATACGACAATGTTATTATAATGCAATTTATTAAAATGAGAAAATTAAATGAAAAAAATAGGTACAACATTATAATTAAATCGCGAAATTTGGAATTATTACAAACTACGAAAGTTAAATAGCGAAATTAATGAGACACTTGAGCTTGAATTTGCGAATTTTCAAAGCTCCTCAATAGTGGATTATCTTTTATTCGCATAAAATCTGCTATCTCATTTCTAAGCTCGTAAAACCGTTTCAGCATTTTCCCTTTCCTCAGCCATCCGACTTCACAAGAATATGTTACGTCCTCATATTCGGCTGATATTTCATCCAGAAACGCCTTGAACTGACGATGGTTAAGCCCTCGAGATCGAATAAAATCGATGATTTTTACTACCACATTCATAACATTCTGGAGTCGAATGGATTCAGAACACAAGTTCTGTTGGTGGATAATGTAATGAAGGACTATCAAATCATCTTTTTCAGCATTTAATTGAGTTGCTTTTTCATACAAAATTCCGATGAAATCTTTACGTAAGCCCACCATAGAAAGTGCACCATCTGTGCATATACCAACTAATTTTGACCATGACAAGTCAACACTTGTGAATACCTTTTGAACTTCATTAAAAATTTCCTCTCCTGTAGCGGTTTCTTTTAGCGGCTGTAAAGCGAGCAATACTTTGGTAACAGTGAACTCTTTATGAACATCTCGAATAAATATAACCAGGTGAGTTGTGTCAGAGAAATCGGTGCTCTCGTTAATGCTATGGAAAATTATTCAAAGGCAGTCAAAATTGTTTTTATATCATTGCCCATCATTTCTATACGTCCCAATAGTTCTTGTGCGTCTACTTCACGAATTGTCAAAAGACGATTGTGATCTGCAGTTAGAGTTCTGTGAAAACGCAATGATTCGTTGAATTGAAATGTATAATACAATATTTCCGTATATTTCTACACCTTTTATAGTCGTCCGCGTATATATGGATGGTTGCGCACATCGTCTCAGGAGATGCTCTTACGACATCTTCTATAGAAGGTCGTTGCGATAAAAATATATTGACCATCTTTGATTTGTCCAAATTTGGTCATACAAATTTTGAATTTTGTACTTTTGTCTTCGTCTTTCCAGATTTCCATTGTTTAGTTTCTCCTATGCGATTTGAAGTTCTTTCTGGCTTCAATTTACTCAATCATTCTAGCAAAATCAAAAACAACCATGAATCTGCTGCGTAAAAGGTTTTACGATCTTCTCTCTAAATTTGCTTGCATTTTTATTTTAAGTTTACTTTTTGGTGTATTATGAGAATACCATTCTATAACTAGCTAAGTACAACAGTCGAACTAATTGGAGAAATTTCGCGTATTAGATGGATTTGCGCGACTTCAAACGGTGTAAAATCAAATTTGCCAAACACCCAGCAAAAATTCACTTACACCAAACTTCACCTAACCTAATAAAACGAACCTTTCCTACCACTTCGGCCCCATTTTCGCTAATTGCTGGCTCGTTCCCTTGGCGAAGTGCTGTGCGACGATTTCGCCCTCGCAATCCGTACAAATTGTAAACGCGGAAGCGCGGTAGCGACGCGTACAAACAAAAGTGCTCGAATTAAGAGATAATGCGAGCTAGGCTCGCTTTTAGGGAGCTTTCGACGCGCGCGACATCGGCGTTGAAGCATAAAAGTCGACGACTAGAGCTTTTACGGTGCGACGGGAACAGGTTCCCGGTTTCGATTCGGATAATACTTTAATGCCGGCTACGGACGTTGGTCGCTAACGGTGAATTCGCCGATTGCGCGTGCTAAATTTAAACGCGGAAACGTCGGAAGTGACGTTCCGGATTAACCGGTTAATGGACGGTGGGAGTGGAAAAATTTGTTTTTATAAAACGAGGGCGAGAGAAAATAATTGATGGTCGGATGAAAGGAAGGACAGGAATTTAAATTTCATCTCCTACCAATTCCATTAATAAAACTAAAGAATAAATATACCATGTATAAGATAATCTGCGTTGATTTTCACGATATAACGAGTCGACGTGGTACCATATAGTGAACGTCTTTCTTTGTCAAAGATCTATGTGATCTCTTCAAATCCTCCAAAATTTTTATACATACAGCTGTGGCCATATGTATTCGCCACCTTTTTTTTGTTTTTTTATTCCAACGAATATATAAGAAATAAAAGAAAATTGATCGATGAAAATGTTTCATTGCGAGTGTATACAGAAATATACAGATATTGCTTAATATTTGGTAGCTCCTCCCTGGGCTTTTATCACCGCACGAATTCGTCGGGACATACTGCTCACTAAGTTCGGATGTGATTCTATTCCACTCTTCGAATGTTTTTGTTTTTAAGCATTGCTTTGTGGTAGATGAGTATTTAGCTACATTTCGCTTTAAAATGTACCATAAATGCTCAATTGGCGATAAGTCCGGGGATTGTGCCGGCCATTCCAGGACCCGCACGTTATTTTCCTCGAACCAGCGCATTACTTCGCGAGATTTATGGCACGGTGCATTATCTTGTTGGAAGTAATACTCTGGCTCATCATTATCGAATAATTTTAACGCACACGGTTCCAGAACTTCTTCCAACATGTCGATGTACGTCCGACTGTTCATTCGGCCCTCGCAGACGAACAGTTCTCCGACGCCTGTTGCACTCATGGAACCCCAAACCATTATGCTACCACCCCAAACTTGACAGTCGGGATGATACAGTCTGGATGGAGGGCCTCTCCTCGCTTGCGTTGCACGTATTGAGGCCCAGGTTTACCACAAAGCTACCAACAAAAACATGAATACTGTTACATTTTGGAACCCATTAAAAAGAATAAAACCACTGTAGATACCAGAAATTGAATACAGAATACCGCAAATATAATAATTATGTATTACTTACCTCAATATTTGACTCATCCGTCTACATAACATTGGCCCAATTGTCAATGGTCCAGTCGCGGTGACTTTTAACCCACGGCAGTCTCTTTTTCGTTTGTTGCGGAGACAACCGTGGTTTATGTCGAGCTTTGTATCCACCTAAATTTAATTCACAAAGGCGTCTTCTAACACAAATCAAAAAAGGAGGATGAACCTATTACACCTATAAGCGACGAAGAAATCAGAGAAACAGTTAGCAAACTAAAACTAGGAAAGGTGGCCGGGGAGGATGGAATCACAGCTGAATTGATAAAATATATGGGAGACAAAGGTAACGAGGAACTACTTGACCTCTTAAACAACATTATAATAAAAAAGAAATACCTAAGGAATGGAATATGGGAATAATTATGCCCATATACAAAAAAAGGGAGACTCTAAGGAATGCTCAAACTATAGAGGAATAACATTAACTAGCATCCCAGGAAAAGTGTTGACAAGAATACTAGAAAAAAGACTCCGAGAGAAACTGGAAACAACACTAGAAGATATTCAACATGGATTTAGAAAAGGAAGAAGCACCCAGGACTTAATATTTGTAATCAGACAATTAGGAGAAAAACTAATAGGGAAAGGAAAGGAAATACATATATGTTTTATAGATCTTCAAAAAGCTTTTGATAGGGTAAGAAGAGAAGATGTATGGCAGAGCCCGGAATGGAGAGGTTTAGAGAAAGGAATGATAGAGATGATTAAGGCATTGTATAAAAGCAATAAGAATAAGGTGAGAACTTCCAATGCAGAATCAGCTGAATTCGAATCGCAAATTGGATTAAAACAGGGATGCGTATTAAGCCCATTGTTATTCTCTATATTAATAGACGACGCTGTTAAGAAAGCTAAACAAAAAGGAAAAAATATGAAAGTAGGAAACTGGAAAATGAATGCAATTAACGTACAGGAACTAATGTTTGCAGATGATATGGTACTGATAGCACACTCGGAAGAGACATTACAGCAAAACTTGAAGATATACCAAGAAGAACTAACAAAGATAAACATGGAGATAAACACGAGGAAAACAAGCACAATGATAATATCAGCAGAAGAAAGAAAACATAGCATCAAAATCGGGGATAAAGCATTGGAACAAGTTAAGAGTTACAACTACTTAGGAACAGTCATTGAAGACAATGGGAGAATAGAGAAAGAGGTAAATGAGAGGTTGGGGAAATCCGCAAAAATATATAACATATTGAGAAATTCGTTTCTGGATAAAAAAGAAATACCAAAAAAAAAAAAATAAAGACAGAGGTGTATAAAAGAGTGGTCAGACCAACATTAACATATGGTAGTGAATCATGGATAACCACGAATAGAATCAAAAGCAGAGTTACGGCTATGGAAATGAGATTCCTAAGAAGAATAGAAGGAGTAACTAGAAGAGACAGAATCGGAAACACGACAATCACTAATAGTCTGTCTATCAAACCAGTAGAAATGGTCATAGAAGAGAGACAACTGGGATGGCTTGGACATCTATACAGAATGGAAGAAGATCGAATCACAAAGAGGATATTTGAAGCCAAAAACAGAATAGGTAGACCCCGAAACACCTGGAAGGAGCAGGTGTATAGAACATTGGAAAAGAGAAGTATGGGATCGATTGAAGCCAAACAACTGGCCCAGAACAAGAACTTGTGAAAGATAAAAATAAGAAATAAATAGTCCGACACCGCAAGGTACAAAGGACATAGGGTGAAGAAAAATAGAAGTACGTAATATCAGAACAAAAATACATTATTTTAAATGAGGCTTTGCCGGAACCAAGAAAAGTGTACGCTGAATTATTATATATTAATATATATACGTATATATTAATTTGTACATGTCTATTATATCAATATACTTCGAGGAAAAGTTTTAGAAGATATTCATCAAACTTATTGTTCTCTATCTACTCTTGACTCGAGATCTACTGACTACATATTCTCCGCGATATCCGCCATTTCTTTGCGAATATTCTGTTTTAATTTATTCAAAGAATGATGAGTGTTGTTGTATTTCTTACCAAATTAACATACGAGGGAAAGTCAATAAGTAGGTCACAAAAAGCTATAAAAAAAAAAATTAGGGAAGAGTTAGCCAAAAACAACTTTTATTTTTCACCAAAGTCTCCATTTACATTAATATACTTATGCAATCGCTTTATCAATGCCCCAATGCCTGCTGCATAAGTGTTTAGGTTGCAGTCTGAACCACGTGCATACCTCGAAGTGTTTGATGCCAAGATCCTTTTTGAGTGGACCAAACAGATGATAGTCGCTGGAGCTAGGTCAGGTCTGTAAGCCAGGATGTTCAAGAAGTTCCCACCCTAATCCTGCAATTCTCGCCTAGGTCAAGTGGGCCGAATGCTTCTCGTCAATAAGTCTGGACGTGCTCATCGAATTGTATTCCGAAGCAATAACAAAACCCTTCAGTATCATTCAGCAGTTACGTTCTCATTTATATTCTGGAAATGATCTAGGAGCACTCCTTGAGAATCCCTGAAACACGGTAAGCATAATCTTACCACCTGAGGGCACAACTGTAAATTCCTTTGTTGACGGCGAAGAAAGGGTTTCCATTGCATTAAAGAACGCTTTGTTTCGGGTTGATTGTGGTGCATCCATGACTTGTCACCAATAACAATCCTGTTAAGTATGTCCACCCTTTCCCCTGCGTATCAAGAGAGGTGTTGCGAGGACAAGCCCATTTGAATCCTTCCGTGTTTCTCGGTCAAAGTTTAAATGATCGTGCGTCACTTCATAGGCCAGATCATGAGAGTATCCTACTACAGTTACTATGACGTCTATTGTTACTCGCCTGTCAGTACGGATCATCTCTTCTACCCGTCGAAGTGTTGCATCTGTCGTAATTTGAGCGGGGCGACCCTTCCATTAATCGTCAAGAACTTTTGAGCGGTTTTACGTGAGAAACACTTTTCACCATAAACCGGAAACATTTCCTTGTGGATGTCCGGACGGGCTGACCACTTCGCTGATCATCAACAACTTTCGAGCGCAATTAAGAGAACTTCTCGACCCAGTTTTCACCGTTAACATGGGACGTTTCCTTATGGATATCTCTTTCATGAAGTCCTATTGCCCAGAAAAATTCCACAACAATACCCCGCTCTTCCACAGTACATTCTTCGAGCAGTCGCCATTTTAACACTGTCTGCGTATGCGCATAGCAACTGTCACTTGAGGATATAGCTCACTGGAATCATCAGTTTTTCCACAGGAGTTTGTGACTTATTTGATGACTTTCCCCCGTACTGCTCAATTTATGTATATAATCATTAATCCTCCTGAAGATAGCAACCAAGTAAACTAGACTAACACACCGATGGAATATCCATGTTTCAATTGTCGTTTTAATTACGACCAACATTCAAAATCGAAACGCAAGGTGACACAATAGAATGTTTTCAGGTCATCTTCGGCATTACGGACGACCGGTTGGCTCTAATTTTTCCGGAAATCGGACCGCGCCAGCCCGGAAAACGTTCGAAAAAACGAGTAACATCGAACCGGAATGTGAAAACGTGATTTTCCCTGACAATGCAACGCTAGATAGGACGCCATTGTGTAATCGAGGTTTTTTTTACGCCGATCGAGTTTGACGGAAAGTTTTCCATATTTTTGCGATTCTCCCCCATTAATGGGATCGGTAACCGAATTACGATGCGAACGCCGCGCTAAATATCGAAAAAATGATAGCGGATATCCATGAAATATTTCTCGCGCGTGTCATTTTGTGTATATGGCTTCGTTTTTTTTTTTAATTCGAATAGTTTTTTAGTAAATCAGCGAAATATAATAAAGCGAAATGTGATCGTTATAAAAAAAAATGATTCACTGTAAAAGCGAGTATTATTTGGAACGATTTACCGTGCGTATAGTTAAAATTTTCTGTGAATTTACAACGTATAAAATGTAGTTTTCTATTTTAGGATAGGAGGCTGTAGCAGCTCTTTAATCACAACTACAAACTACAGAAGAAAATATTGTATAATATAATTAGAATGCCCAAGATATACATACACTACCGTCCGTATATATTGGGAGGATTGCAAAAAGGATAGAAATACACAGAAATATTAATAGTAATATCTTAACTTCCTGCATTTTAGATTTCAATTGAATTTTGATAGATTTATAGCGCAGTTTATGCAAACAATACTCTAAAACATAAGGTTGCAATATTAAAAATAAAGAACGTAATTATTTGCTATTTTAGTATGATTGTGCTGTTGATCTAGAGTGATAGAAAAATTCGCTGTAGTATTGTGTTATTAGCATGCCTTCCAATGCTGATTCAGTCGTACTTCTACAGTGTGGTGAAAAAGTGTATGTTGGTGTTCCGCAAATTTAAAATGGTCGTTCGCATCATATTAGCACTTTGAGTTTTAAGTTAAGCTCTTGTCTGTACGTACTGTAGTTTGAAAACCGAGATTCTTATTTATAACCCCACACAATTTATCGGTTAGGGAACTACTTCCGGAATTAGACCGTGTCCTGATGAGACAAAAAAATAAATAAGAGTAAGAGGAAAAAAGTAAAAACAAAAAGAAATAAAAAAGGAAAAAAATGAAAAAAAGGGGGTAAAAAAAGAAAGGGGTTCTTTTTCCTTTTCCTTTTCCTTTTCCTTTTCCTTTTCCTTTTCCTTTTCGTTTTCGTTTTCGTTTTCGTTTTCGTTTTACTTTTCCTTTTCCTTTTCCTTTTCCTTTTCCTTTTCCTTTTCCTTCTCCTTCTCCTTCTCCCTCTCCTTCTCCTTCTCCTTCTCCTTCTCCTTCTCCTTCTCCTTCTCCTTCTCCTTCTCCTTCTCCTTCTCCTTCTCCTTCTCCTTCTTCTTCTCCTTCTCCTTCTCCTTCTCCTTCTCCTTCTCCTTCTCCTTCTCCTTCTCCTTCTCCTTCTCCATCTCCTTTTCCTTTTCCTTTTCCTTATCCTTATCCTTTTACTTATCCTTCTCCTTCTCCTTCTCGCTCTCCATCTCGTTCTCCTTCTCCTTCTCCTTCTCCTTCTCCTTCTCCTTCTCCTTCTCCTTATCCTTATCCTTCACCTTCTCCTTCTCCTTCTCCTTCTCCTTCTCCTTCTCCTTCTCCTTCTCCTTCTCCTTCTCCTTCTCCTTCTCCTTCTCCTTCTCCTTCTCCTTCTCCTTCTCCTTCTCCTTCTCCTTCTCCTTCTCCTTCTCCTTCTCCTTCTCCTTCTCCATCTCCTTTTCCTTTTCCTTTTCCTTTTCCTTTTCCTTTTCCTTTTCCTTTTCCTTTTCCTTTTCCTTTTCCTTTTCCTTTTCCTTTTCCTTTTCCTTTTCCTTTTCCTTTTCCTTTTCCTTTTCCTTTTCCTTTTCCTTTTCCTTTTACTTTTCCTTTTCCTTTTCCTTTTCCTTTTCCTTTTCCTTTTCCTTTTCCTTTTCCTTTTCCTTTTCCTTTTCCTTTTCCTTTTCCTTCTCCTTTTTCTTTTTCTTTTTCTTTTTCTTTTTCTTTTTCTTTTTCTTTTTCTTTTCCTTTTCCTTTTCCTTTTCCTTTTCCTTTTCCTTTTCCTTTCCTTTCCTTTTCCTTTTCCTTTTCCTTTTCCTTTTCCTTTTCCTTTTCCTTTTCCTTTTCCTTTTCCTTTTCCTTTTCCTTTTCCTTTTCCTTTTCCTTTTCCTTTGCCTTTTCCTTTTCTTTTTCCTTTTTTTTCTTTTTATTTTTTCTCCCCCTTACACGGTCCAATTCCGGAAGTAATTCGCCTATTAATAACTCTGGCCGTGGAAGCCTACGTATTCATTTCAATTTATCGGTTGTTAATCTTTTTTCTCTATTTGAATGTGGGTTTCAGTATCTGAAACCAGCCGCTGGCTTACTGAAATTGCTTGCGCTTCTTGCGGATTTAAATTTTAAATACAAGTTTTGATAACTTGTAAAATTTTCTCATAATATAAAAAAGCTTGGAGCAACGTTCCCCATGTCGTTAATACTGGTCGTGGTAGCTCAGGGATGCTCGGACGAGCCTGTTTAAACTTGCGAATGAACACTTCATAAGAAATTTTTTTTAACTACTTTTGGATAACTGTTGAACATGAGCAAATAGGCTACATGAAGCAATTGGGGAAAAGATTGTTTTGGTAACTTTCCAGCTTTAGCCATGTTCGGACCCCCATCTGTAACCATCACAAATTTCTTTTCCGATATATTGAACTTCCCAAAGTTATTAGTAATATTCTACTACATAAAAGAAGAGGCAAGGATGTCTCACCGCTTTCTAAAGTGCGCACAAACACATTTGAAATACTTAAATTCTGTCTTGCATCCGTTGTTTCGTCTACCGTCATACTATTGTTAGCAATCTTTATTCCGAAACGTATTTCCCCCAAAACTTTCGAAATTCTTCATTGTCCACAATATTTTGTGAAATGTGGCACACACTTAATATATGAATAAAGTCCTATAGAAGTGTATAGTATGGTACATCACGTTGCGCACTTAACCGGTATTGTTTGCTATTAACATTTCCTTTATACACAGAAATATTCTACGGTAAAATGTTGATACTGCAAACAATATGCTTAATAATAGTGCAAATGTATTCTAATGTCGGAAATCTGTTAAGAAATCTATTAAGATTCGTCAAACATAATAAAGAAAGCCGGCGATTCACGATTCATCAATGTGATCCGGCATTCGTACACATACTAACCATACGCTTGCCAGTTGTTTATACAAAGATAAACCTTATATGCTGCAACTATAAATCACTCAGATTTTGTGACCAGCAATAGATCATTGGACAACTGAAAAAAGAGATTTCCATGGTATAACATACAAAGTTATTATTACAGGATAGTGAGTACAGGAACATCATTTGTTCTCTTGCCTGTTTGCCTCAACATGTCGTTTGTGGGCTCGTGAATACACTTTTTGATAAAATTATCAAGGCTGCCAACCTCATTTTATACCAAAATATAGTCGATTCATCAGAAAAACTGTCTAGATTATATGTGGACTATTGGAGTACTTGACTAGTTCGATACATAACATATGGGTTAAATTAAATGTTATTTAATTTATACCATCTTTTAAACAGGATATTGGGAATGTGTCATATGTTTGTCGCATTTATATGGCATTTAGGTTCTAAGGGTCTTGTCCTTTATTAACTGAACAATTTCTTAAAAGAAAACTAGAAGTGATACAAGCAGAATTTTAGAACGTTTTTCGACTTTTAGGTTTGCTACATATATTTACTTAACAAATAGAAATTTAACATTTTAACAATAAGCTTCAGGTGTCACAAGCAGACACAAGATGAACACACTATATTGAGATTAAGCTATACACACCGCTAGAGGCAGTACCATTTGTCTGTACAGTAGAGTGCACAAGTATCTCAGCGCAATATCGAACACCGATATATTCAATTTATTAAATGCACCTTCTGCAGGAAATGAAGCAGACATACAGTTGTGGCCATATGTATTCGCCACTCTTTTTTGTTTTTTATTCCGACGAATATATAAGAAATAAAAGAAAATTGATCGATGAAAATGTTTCATTGTGAGTGTATACTGATATATACAGATATTGCTTAATATTTGGTAGCTCCTCCCTGGGCTTTTATCACCGCACGAATTCGTCGGGGCATACTGCTCACTAGGTTGTAGCACTGTTCGGGGGTGATTTTATTCCACTCTTCGAATGTTTTTGTTTTTAAGCATTGCTTTGTGGTAGATGAGTATTTAGCTATATTTCGCTTTAAAAATATAAATGCTCCATTGGCGATAAGTCCGGGGATTGTGCCGGTCATTCCAGGACCCGCACGTTATTTTCCTCGAACCAGCGCATTACTTCGCGAGATTTATGGCACGGTGCATTATCTTGTTGGAAGTAATACTCTGGCTCATCATTATCGAATAATTTTAACGCACACGGTTCCAGAACTTCTTCCAACATGTCGATGTACGTCCGACTGTTCATTCGGCCCTCGCAGACGAACAGTTCTCCGACGCCTGTTGCACTCATGGAACCCCAAACCATTATGCTACCACCCCCAAACTTGACAGTCGGGATGGAAGGCCTCTCCTCGCCTGCGTCGCACGTATTGAGGCCCAGGTTTACCACAAAGCTACCAACAAAAACATGAATACTGTTACATTTTGGAACCCATTAAAAAGAATAAAGACACTGTAGATACCAGGAATTGAATACAGAATACCGCAAATACAATAATTATGTATTACTTACCTCAATATTTGACTCATCCGTCCACATAACATTGGCCCAATTGTCAATGGTCCAGTCACGGTGACTTTTAGCCCACAGCAGTCTCTTTTTCTTTTGTTGCGGAGACAACCGTGGTTTATGTCGAACTTTGTATCCACCTAAATTTAATTCACAAAGGCGTCTTCTAACCGTGCGAGGAGAAATAGTAACATTATGTAGCCGGAAAAGCTCACTGGAAAGCTGTTTAGACCCTTTCTTCCGGTCTCGCAAAGACATCCGCTCTAAGACTCGCTTATCTCTGCTAGTTGTCTTCCTTTTTCGACCAGTTTTGGGTTTGTTTGTCAAAGATCCACTCTCTTTGTATCGTTTTATCGTCATTCTAACTGTCGATCGCGCACATTTCACTTGTCGGGCAATAGCAGATACCGACAACCCTTGCTTTTCTAACACCACAATTTCTACTCGCTCTACCTCCGACAATTCGCGTGTTTTCGGCATTACTTTTTACTGTATACTATCGTATTACACAGACAAAATCACAGACATAATATCTTCACTCCAACTAGCTCAACCTTGCTCTTACAACTTTTAAGAAAGACTGAAGAAATATTCAGAAATTACAATTTTACGTCTATTTTCTAGTTTACTCAGAATGGCCTACAATAAACAATTAAACCCTCATTACCAGGTATCTAGTTAAGTCCGTCATCGACCCTGCTTCTTAGAAATACAATAATATTCGTGTAACACGTTCAAAACGAGAGTGGCGTATACATATGGCCACAGCTGTATGTTTCTCTTAATTAACCATTCTGAATTCTTTTTAATATCTTAACCAAAGACGTTTTACGCTATTAAATAATATGCTGCAGTTGGTAATTTTCCTTTGAATAATACCCCTAAAATATAAAATTTATTTCTATTTAATAACAGATCTTATGGAGAAGTGGTTTACTTAGAATAAACAAGAGAGATACTGACGTACATACATAACACTCATGAAATCAAATAGCAAAAAGAGAACAAAGTACATTGATTAACTTTGATTTTTAAGAAGAGCACTTGTTGGCCGTTAAATTTTCTCTACGGGGAATACGCTTTTCCAATCGCGAACTCGTTAAAAATTAGTTTAAGGTCAACTCGCTTCGAATCCTGTTTATAAAGTTCTAACTTTGAACTAAGCTACGTAAAAGTAAATAGGGTATGCACTCTCGTCCACGAGGCAAAGCGTGTAACCCTTTCGAAACACGTACATACATATATAAATATATTATCCTACGCTTTATTTCCGATGAGGCGCCAGTATAGGCTAATTTGCATTTATATTGAAAATTGCCAGTTGTACAGACGTGTTTATTTACTAAGCTGAGAGTGTGTTCTTCTAAAAACGTGAATGTGATGTATTTATGTACATACGTGCAAAGATATATTGGTTTTCTAAGATTTTTCGGGCAATTTTCGTGCGTCCAATGGGATCTATAATATCGTTTTGGTTTTACTGAAAAATGACGTCAATACATAGTGTAGGAGAGAAATCACAGTGGTGTTTTAAAGTTACTTTTATTTAATAATACTGTTACAAATGTACTGTCTAATTACTGTATAGTACGCGACTATGGTTGACGGTGATTGTAGTGCCCAAGTACATACAATTGCAAGTGAAGTTCTTTTCAAACATTAGCTCCACCTGGTGTCATCTGCTTCAACACATGGATTGTGTATAAGTTTAAAGTCAATGGACTTGCGCACTTATTACAAATAAAAGGAAATTTTTTATGTAACAATGTGACATGGAGTATTTCCAGAACCAATTTTCAATTTAATCTTATGCTTAGCTCCTTTTGTTGAATACTCTGTATTTTGTATTGATTCTATAACCTTTAAAATGCAAAACAACAAACGTAGCCTGATAATTAATAATTTACGAGATATTAGCTTTTAAAGTATGCCGCTTAACCAAAAAGTTTAATACTAACGAATTTAAATCTCCATTTAAATGTGACTACGAACACAATGCAAACATACAATGACCGCCATAAAGGTGCTAAATTAATATGGGACTTTCGTTGGATTCTTATAATGGTAAAGTGTAAACGCTAAAATTTTCCGAATACTATACCCGACTGTATATGTATACTACCGCTCAAAAGTGTTTAGGAACTCTCACTGATAGCAAAAATGTATAAAAACTCAGCAAAAATGTTAATATTTAATTTTTATGTACAGATACACGTACATGAATAAAAATATATTAAATAAATGTGAAAATTAAAACGTTTAATTTAAATTTTGCTTTCATCTATGTGACCTCCTCTTGATTTAATAATTGCAGCACACAATCGAGGCATTCTCGCAATAAGTTTTGCCCGAGTTTCTTGTGTTATTGAGGTCCAACTCGATTGCAATTTGTTCCACACGTCAGTCGCTGATGTCGGAGCCGATTTCCGTACTTCCCGATCAAGTTCTTCCCCGTAGTAACTCGATTGGATTCAAGTCGGGGCTCTGGGGAGGCCATTCCATAATTTTGAGAGTTCCTTCCTCTTCTAAATGGCGTAAATAGTCTTTACATAATTTAGAAGAATGTGTTGGGTCATTATCTTGTTGGAAGGTAAAATATTGACCCAAAAGTCGAATTCCGGAAGAGGTATTGCGTGGTTCTCCAAATTTTCGCGGTAGCCTTCTTTTTTAATATACCGTCAATTTTCACAATGCCCCTACACTAGTGCCAGCAAAACAGCCCCAAATGATGATAGAACCTCCACCATGCTTCACGGTAGCACCAATACACTCTTCTCTGGCACGTTCACCCACAGATCTTCTTACGAATATACGTCTTCGGGTTCCGAACAGCTCAAATTTGGACTCATCCGTCCATAGGACGTTGTTCCACTCTTCTATGGTCCAGTGTTGGTGTTCACGAGCCCATTTAAGTCGCTTTTGCTTGTTTTGTTTGCGTAGTAATGGCTCTTTCATCGCAATACGTCCACGGAGCCCGGCTTTCTGTAGGCGACGTTTGACTGTAGAAACACTGACTAGCTTTTGGCGATCAACATTTAATTCAGCGGTGATTTCCTGGGCTGTTTTGCGTCTATTTAACTTGCTGGTAACCACTATTCTGCGATCATCTGCAGATGTTGTCGCTTTTGGCCTTCCACTCCGTCTTTTATTAAGAAAACTGCCAGTTTCCCGATATTTTTTTACGTTATAGTCAACCGTAGCGTGGTGTATTTTCATTTTTTTGGCAATACTTTTATGATAAGCTATTATAAGCTATTATAAGCGCACGTGTTTCCGTACTAATTTCTCTTCGCGGAGGCATTTTAAAAAATTGTCACACGATATTTCGCTCACGACGTGAATAGAGTAAATACCACACTGCAACTGACAATAGGTTACAGATTTCACTACAATCTTCTAGGAAGGTAATTTAAACATTATTACCTACAATCTAACAGATAACTAAATTTACCCAGTAAATTCAGAGGGATTGTTATTGTAACTGCACCCCAATAAACAGTTTATGGTAATCCGACCAAGTGCAGGTAAATGATAGTAAGCCTTATGCGATATAATGGGTGTTTATCTTACTGAAGTACATTTTAAATACGTATTTCATTTTATTATAATGTTTTTTTTTGGTAAACATAATATTATATGAATAATCCATGAAAACTGGGGTGCCTAAACACTTTTGAGCGGTAGTGTATATGTTTTAATTCTATTAGGAGTAATAAAATAACTATCCCATTAAAACTAGCTTCCAATACCCATATGTAACGGCATACGGTAATGTAAATGAATACCAACTAGATATCCCACGCTTATATCATCCAGAAGGACATAAAACCAAACAAGAAACAAACAATAGTAGAGAAATACGCGATCACAAGGATGACATGTAAGCGTAATAGCGCACGTTATTCCCCATCGAATACACTAATCGAAAAACAACAGAATAACAGAATAATAACGGTTTGAAGACGATTTGATCTTGTTCCGTGGAATACAGGGCCGTACTGGGGAATATAGAATCAATATATACATGGAAACGGAACGACAAATACGATACTAGATGTGACGAGGGACAATGTTATAGTAGGATACCGTTAGCGCTCAATAACAGTAAAATTATATGAACTGAACGCATCGTGTAATGTATTTTCAATACTTCGAATGCGAACGTGTCCAAAGAATTTATCTAACAACCCTGCTGTGGGAATGGGAAGTGGGAATTTCTAGTGTTAGGTTTTCGATTTATAAAACGTTTTCGCGCACTGAACATGTACAGTCCCTGCCCAGTGTATTAGGGTGACATGTTAAAATAGCGGTTTTGTTTAAATTTATGATGAAAAACGTATTATACAAGCATAAGTCTATTCAGAACTTTTTATAGACATTAATATTTTGTAATGCCTCCTTTGGCTTTTAGAATAGCTCTTATCATCATCTTTTGTAGTGTTTCGTCTCGGATACTTGCGTAATTTTAGAACACTCCACATGTTCTCAATTGCACTGAGGTCGGCAGGTCGTGCGTTTCCAAAAAATTTTGGATGGATTGGCCATGCAGCATGGTGCCTTATAGTGCATGAATGTGTAAGGGCCTTCATTCGGAGCTAAATCATTAATATATGGCGTCAAAGTATTCTCTAATACATGCTGATATTGGTGTTGATTCGTGGTACCTTGGCAAAAATACAGTGGTCCAAGTCCTCGAATTGCGCCGTTTGTCAGAATACTTCTTCTTTCTTTGTAATTATGCGTTGAGAATACATTCCTGTACCTAACAATGCCTCAGTACGCAGTTTTTTCTCATTTCGTATGTCCCTTTTTTACCCACAACGACAAAATATAAAGCGCATATAAGCAATAACTTAAAGCACTACATTAATGGAAAGAACGTTGTTACAATGTGATAAAATGTGATTCATTGACGTTGAAAACATACTTTCTCTTGGGTTGTGGGTGTTAGGTAAATAATGCATTCTGATTATTGTTATTTCAGTGCTGTATATATTTATGAATCCATCACAATCTGAAAAAGTTGAAAAACTAACGGCTAAATAAGTTAGTATTAAATTTCCATGTACATCAAGCTGTACTGTCCCATATCTGCATCTTCTCTTCCAACTGCAAGGAGTTCACAGAGATGGCATAAACTCGTCCCATTTAACATTTTTCTGCCATTAAATATTAATTGGCAAAATGAAATTGATTGCGAAAATTGGCGTTGAAAGTTAACTAAAGAAAACATATACCATAGTCATCCCCAACTTGTACGAAAACATAATTCAATAAGCCACCACCTTACGCTTGGATTAAATGCCAAACACTTTCGGGATGAATTCAAGCCACCCCGAAGTACCAAGGAAACAGCAGAGACCAACGTAATACCTAACCAGAGCTAATTTGCAAGAAACCCTGCTTTCGAAACTCCTGTTTTGCTCAGTGGCAACACCTCCGCTAAGAGAACACGATTTTGCCTTTCCCAATCGTCGTTCCGGTACGATCCAGAACCGTCGCAGCGTAAGAGGCACCTCCCGAACGTTGAAATGATGAATAGGAACCTTCCGGAGCGCCCGGCTTCAGCGCGCCATCTATACGCGACGAAGCGAAGAAACCGCGTGAGTGATGACGTGTCGGCTTGAATAGGCGAGGCATTGAGAGAGGGACTATTACGGAAGAAGAGAATTGCCCATTATCAAACTAATAGGACGCTTTTCTTGGCAATGAATTTAAATTCTATCGGGATAGTTGCGAGAGCAGCCGTTTGGAGACGCTGATGAAAACTAGGGCAGTCGGACGCTTCCGTAGGATGACGGGGCGTAGTTTTTAATAGATCCAAGGCTCGCTTAATAGCTCGAAACGAATTTAGTTCCTGTCTGGGGGAGTAATGGTTGTTAAATGCTTGGGAAAAGTTGAATTTGTAATAAGATTCTGTTGGGACTTGAGATTAAACGTAGAAGTGTGAATTTGAACGTTCGTAAACAATTAAATATGATTTTAGAGAAACTAATTTGAATAGGTCCTCTCTATTTTCCACCACAACCTTATAAACAATTATTCACATAGGTGCATCCTTTCCACTTTGTTGGAAAGGGATTAAATTAGAACTTGAGCAGTTCTTTGAATTATGAAATTTACATTTTGGGTGGCGAGTTTGTTATAAATTTGCGAATTCCATAAAACATTAGATGAACGAAAAATCTGCTGTCACCACGTAACTATGAAGTGGTTCTTATTCGCTTGCGTACTTATAATCGAGGCTGGCGGTTTAATGCCTCGTGTGCTTGATTGTCAGTCTCGGAGTCCCGGGTTCGAACCCCAGGGCTGTTTATCAGAGTTGGCGTTTCCTGCGGTTTTCCTCACTCCACCGTGTATGCTGAGAACGAATATCTTAAGATGCACGACAGCGAGTGTAATAATAGCCGTGTAATTAGTGAAAGCTGTTAGGGGATGCGAAGATATGGATTATTGTACGAGGGTTACTATTTAAGTGTTACTGAAAATGCTTTTATTGTTTTTCAAGGTATTCTTCGCAATGACTAGTACACTTTTGCACACGTTTAAACCAATTTTTACAGCACTTTTTCCATTCCGATTGAGGTATCTCCAAAACATGCATTTTGAACGCACCAACCACTTCTTCTGGCATCGAAAATCGTTGACCACGTAGTTTATTGTTCACGGACGGGAATAAAATGAAATCACTGAGTGCCAATTCAAGAGTGTATGGCGTATGACCCATCAATTCCATGTTTTAACCGATTAAATGTTGAGTTGTTTGGGTCGATGTGTGAGAGCTCACGTTGTCATGGTGAAGAATCATCCTATGACTTCTGGTAAGCAAATAGTTGTGCACCAGTAACAATTGGCCGTTCCATGACTCTCCAGCGGCACTGTAGCCACATGCGCAGACGACCATTTGCTTCGAGGTGAAGTTTTGTTGGGTTTGGCTCATACAGTCGATTGCTGATTACTTTCGGGATCATACGCACAGATTCAAGATTCGTCACTTGTGTAAATGCAACACACTGTTTTTGACGCACCATGATTGGATGTTTTCGTCCCTGAGTAAACAACGGCCATCTATTAAATTCACTAAATCGTCGAAAATCGTAGTAAATGCTAGCATGAATATTCTCATGAGTTAATTCCATTTTTGACTGAGATGAAATTTTCAAATCGCTAAACAACATAAATAGCATCCACATAACAATAGTGAAATATTGTCAAGCTTTAGGATGTATACGAGGGGAGGTCCAGAAGTTCGTGGAATGGAGGGGATGGAATGGGGATAGGGGTGCTCGCTAGGTGTCGCTCTGATTGGCGACTCATCATTAGTATATAAGTTAAGTTGCAGCCCTATAGCGTCAGTCGTTTACGAATAGTTACTTGCTAAAGAAGTCAATCCGGAAGAAAACTGAAACTATGGAGGAAATTGAACACCGTGCTGTGATAAGGTTCCTTACAAAGCAAGGAAAGAACGCTCAAACCATATTGAATGAAATGGAAGCCGTTTATGGAGAATAATGCCCTAGTAAATCAATGATTTATAAGTGATATGATCTTTCTAAACATGGTCGGGAGTCGATTGAAGACGACCCCCGCTCATAACGACCAGTTGAGGCCACCACATCAGGCATCGTCGAAAAAGTGCAAAAATTTATACTGCAAGACCCGTTTGAAGAAAAGACAATTATCTGCATTAGTTGGAGTACCAGATACCACCATTTTGCGTATCCTACATGACCACCAGGGTATGACAAAAGTCAGTGCAAGATGGGTACCGAGAATGCTCACGCCGCTGCAGAAACAGCAGCGCGTTTGTGTGCCCAAACAATTTTTGGAGCTGTGTGGAGACAAACCTGCACAGATTTTGGAGTGAATTGTTACCGGAGATGAAACATGGGTTCATCACTTTGAGCCTGAGTCCAAACAGGAGCCCATGCAATGGCATAAAAAGGGACACCACCGCCAAAGAAATTCAAAGTGTCAGAATCGGCTGGAAAGTTGTTGGCTGCTGTTTTTTGAGATTGTGAGAGGATATTATTGATTGATTACAAAGAAAAAGGTAGGGGCATAACCGGAATATTACGCAGCGATATTAGAAAAATTAAAGGAGGCCATTAAGGAAAAACGACGAGGAAAATTGACCAAGGTGTGTTGCTCTTGCAAGACAATGCGCCGGTTCACAAGATCAAAGTTCCAATGGCTGCTCTGCACAAGCATGGCTCTCAATCAATAGTCCATCCACCCTACAGTTCAGACCTGGCACCTAGTGATTTTTATTTGTACCCCAATTTAAAAAAGGACTTACGTGGAAGAAAGTTTTCCGACGAGAATGAGGTAAAGGAGGCAATTTTGGCCCCGTTTGAGGTGAAAGATAAAAAATATTTTTATGATGGTTTAGAAAAATTAATTCATAGATCGAATAAATGTATTGTGCTTAAGGATGATTATATTGGACCTTCCCTCGTATGTCGGACGGACCCTAGCTACGTCACTGTTACCATTTCCGGATACATAAATACTTACCTACGTAAATCCACATTGTTTGAAAGAACAGTGGCTTAGCGTTAAATCAAGCTTTCGTTGGTTTTTAATTCGCTAAATTACAATTTCCTTGCAGTTACCAACGTTTTTAACATTTTCCGAAAAAATATCGGATCCGGTAAGATTCGAACCTATGCCTTCTCGCTGTTCAACGAGTCTCATCCGCTAGACCACGGGACCAAAAGACATTCGCCCTGACAGCGAGAAGGTGAAGGTTCGAATCCTACCGCACTCGCCAAAATTTCGGAAAAATTTAGAAATTTCGGTAGCTGAAAGGGAATTGTAATTTATCATTGGTTTTGCGTATTGAGTTTGAATATTGAAATAAAACATTTAGTTTCGCATGTTATTGAAAACTTTTACACAAAAAGTAATACATTTCCTCAACATCAGTGGTCGATATGGATAAAAAGGAGTAGGAGTTAGTCCTTAAAATAAGACGTGAGGTAAAAGAGAACAGTATTGAAGTGAATACGTTGGTATCAATGGCTGGATTCAATAATAAGCTAACTGTTTCCTGGATTGGACTATGTTATAATGAACAATACAAAAGAAAAGGAAAGAAGAAGCTAAATGTTCGTGTAAAATCTTGTGTATGCCTGTCATGTTAATGCCCAGGGATACCTCAATCTCACGGTATGTCACATGACGATCTTGTTTTCTGACACAACAATCGATTTTGGGCAACCTTCTTTAAATCCGTCCCTGAGTTAACAACGGCCACGATTCCATTCGCTGAAACAGCGATCTACAGCGTTTTTATATGGTACTTCATCGCCAGAAGTTGAAGTGAGTTAATCGATGCACTGTTGTTGAGATTATCCACGTTCAAGGTCGTATGGTGAAATTATGTCAAACTTTATGATGAATACGTCGGATGGCGCCTAGCAACACCATCCTTGCCAATTCCGGATATATAAACAGCAACCACCGTACATTTCTATTTCCATGATTATCGACCATGTTTATTTGACTCACTCCGATTTTTGGGGGATTCAAATATTTGCCAGTACGTCATTAGTTATCCTCCATGAAAGAGCAACCGCGCCACCCCTATTTGCTTTCCCGTAATATTATTTACCTTCTCCAAAAACACGTCCCTAATTAATTATCCTCGATTCTACTGCGAAACACACATCCGTTCCTAAGGCGATAAGGAAATCCTTTCTTCCCCTTCGAAGATAAACAAATCGCTAATGTTTAGCTGTACGGCCGGCGGAGAGGATTTCGTACTCGCAAGATTAACAAGAGATTTACCACAGCGTAATATTCCCCCTTTTCCTCGCCTCATCCCCGAAAAAAAAACCCAAACACTCGCAGGATGTCCCGTAAACATTAATTTCAATTTAAAGCCGTTGTTCTTTTAGTTTTTTGATTAACCGGCTGGGAGGATCAAGTTAGGAAAACAATTTGTTACCATCGCAAGTTTTTCCCAATTACTCGAGGCGTCCTCCCCCCACCTCTTCACCCGCTTAAGATGAAACTGGAAAAGGGGACTCCCGACGTCAAGAAGTTGACGTTAATCCCCTTAAGCGCGAGCAAATTTCTTTAGATGGGCGTTATGTTGTGTTAATTAATTAAAAAATAAGGTCGCGCCTTTTAAAAAAAGTGAGGTTATATCACGCGTTAAGTTTACCTTTCCCTAATTATATATTTATCCTTGTTTGTCTTTCGCGTTTGCAAGCGCGTGGCTTTTGGTTCTGGTCGTTTTTGTACGTCGACGTCGTGAGCTTTTTGCCGCCTTTTCTAGCGTTGGTAAATTAAGCGGCAGATGTAATTTGGCGGGTCGTTTTTCCCGGCGCGGTAATTAATTAGGTTACGGGTCGCGCCGCTAGAGGACCCGGTGGAGATGTCGTACTACACCTTTTTTTTTGATTAATTAAATTGCGTTATTAAATATGTATAACATGTGCGTGATGAATGATATGACGTGCATATATACTACCGCTCAAAAGTGTTTAGGCACCCCTGTTTTCATGGATTATTCATATAGTATTATCCTTACCAAAAAAACATTATAATAAAAAGAAATACGTATTTAAAATGTAGTTCAGTAAGATAAACACCCATTATACCGCATAAGGTTTACTATCTATAGGTTTACCAAGTGCAGGTACTTGGTCGGATTATCATAAACTGTTTATTGCGGTGCAATTACAATAACAATCCCTCTGAATTTACTGGGCAAATTTAGTCATCTATTAGATTGTAGGTAATAATGTTTAAATTACCTTCCTAGACGATTATAGTGAAATCTGTAACCTATGGTCAGTTGCAGTGTGGTATTTACTCTATTCACGTCGTGAGCGAAATATCGTGTGACAATTTTTTAAAATGCCTCCGCGAAGAGAAATTACTACGGAAACACGTGCGCTTATAATAGCTTACCATAAAAGTGGCATAAGTAATCGACAAATTGCCAAAGAAATGAAAATACACCACGCTACGGTTGACTATAACGTAAAAAAATATCGGGAAACTGGCAGTTTTGTTAATAAAAGACGTGAAAAAAAGAGTGGAAGGCCAAAAGCGACAACATCTGCAGATGATCTCAGAATAGTGGTTACCAGCAAGTTAAATAGACGCAAAACACCCCCGGAAATCACCGCAGAATTAAATGTTGGTCGCCAAAAACTAGTCAGTGTTTCTACAGTCAAACGTCGCCTACAGAAAGCCGGGCTCCATTGACGTATTGCGATGAAAAAGCCATTACTACGCAAACAAAACAAGCAAAAGCGACGTAAATGCGCTCGCGAACACCAACACTGGACCATAGAAGAGCGGAATAATGTCCCATGGACGGATGAGTCCAAATTTGAGCTGTTCGGAACCCGAAGACGCATATTCGTAAGATCTGTGGGTGAACGTGCCGGATAGAAGTGTATTACTGCTACCATGAAGCATGGTGGAGGTTCTATCATCATTTGAGGCTGTTTTGCTGGCATTAGTGTAGGTGACACTGTGAAAATTGACGGTATATTAAAAAAAGAAGGCTACCGCGAAATTTTGGAGAACCACGCAATACCTTCCGGTATTCGACTTTTGGGCCAAAATTTTATCCTCCAGCAAGATAATGACCCAAAACATTCCTCTAAATTATGTAAAGACTATTTACGCCATTTAGAAGAGGAAGGAACTCTCAAAATTATGGAATGGCTTCCCCAGAGCCCCGACTTGAATCCAATCGAGTTACCATGGGAAGAACTAGATCGGGAAGTACGGAAATCGGCTCCGACATCAGCTACAGACGTATGGAACTCATTGCAATCGAGTTAGACCTCAATAACACAAGAAACTCTGGCAAAACTTATTGCGAGAATGCCTCGATTGTGCGCTGCAATTATTAAATCAAGAGGAGGTCACATAGATGATAGCAGAATTTAAATTAAACGTTTTAAATTTGACATTTATTTAATATATTTTTATTCATGTACCTGTATCTGTACATAAAAAATAAATATTATTAACATTTTTGCTGAGTTTTTATACATTTTTGATGTCAGTGATAGTGCCTAAACACGCGATATGTGTGTAGTTTTAGAGCGCAGCTACGGTGCTATGATGTCCTTTTAATGTGAAGGTTGTTTTGGGGAAGCTAAAATAAAATAGTAAATGTTTTTTAAAAGATTTTATTGTTTTTTTTCTCAGTATTTTCCATGAAGATTTACATCTGGTAATAGAAACACGAGAATTGGAAATGTTAAATTCTTGAAAAATAAAGCGGAATCTTCAGATAGTCCATATGAATATTCAAATAACTTAAATGAACATTTATGCAGTTCATATGAATCTTCAGCCTGTTTATATGAATATTCAAATACCTTAAGAATATGTTCATGCAGTTCATATGAATCTGCAGCCAGTTCATATGAATATTCAAATAGCTCAAATAAATCTTCGTGCAGTTCATAAGTCACTTCTCATACAACACAAATAAATCTTTAGACGATACAAAGTGGTAACTTCGATAATTGAAAACCATCAAGTCGTCTTATATTTTTACTGGTATTGTAATTATTTACCCTATTTATGTATTTGTTTACTTATCCCTTATGAATATACATAACACATAACATTCAATCATGCGATAATTGATAATAGATACAACTAATTGTTAATTACGTAGTTTAAAAGGGAATAGAAAAGTCACAATTATAAAAACTCTGGAAGCAATCATTCCACTCATTTGTTGGTACAGTCAAAATTGCGCTTTTGAAGGCATCAACTGACCCTTCTGACGGCTGGAAACGCAGACCATTTTTGATATTCGGAAAGGCAAGGAAATCGCTGGAAGTTAGGGCCGGATTCTACGAAGGATGGTCTAACACATGGGTGCTTAGACTTGAACTACTGGCAATCTATCTCAAAATTCTTAGACTACAAGCCATCGAGTCTGTAGATGCCGTAAATATGTGTGATGCTGGATTGTAGTGTAGGTAGATAGGGTGTATCGTGGCGTAGGTGGGTCATAGGTGTAGGCCACTGCTATAAAAAAGCTTATGAAAAACCGGATATCCAAAAATACGTCTTTATTGGTTTTCATAAAACGATGTTTTAGTAAACAAAAGAATTACAAATCTTTGATGTCGGTGCATGGCACTGCATGTCTTCAACGTACTTTCCCTAAGGTGGCACGCAGTGCTAATGCAAGATGACATATGTTGGTCGGCTAGTCGATATTTTGACTTGATTATTTTCATTTCAAAAAATGCAGATTCGCATAAATAAGTTGACCCAAACACTGCTGTCAACTGAAGGCCAATTTGCCTTAGGTTCGGATATTTCTCTTTAGATAAAAGACCAGAATTTTGTATCAGATGCTGTGGCTTTGAGATAACACATGGGCTGAAAAGTCCCGGGCCTAACGCATAGATGACGCTAGTTTTACTGCAGTCACCTTTCTCTCAGTTAGTGCTAACCTTCAAAAAACAGCTGTTAAAATTTCATGATATTCTATTCATTAGTTTGTGAGTTATTGTGCTAAGAGTCACGCTATTTTTGTTATTTTCAAAACAATGGATCAAAACAATTTCGTGTTTTAATTTTACACTGCTTCTTGATGGGAAAAAATACCGTTCAAGCGAAGCAATGGCTTGAAAAGTGTTATGGGGACTCCGCTCCATCAGAAACAACAATAAAACGTTGGTTTGCTGACTTCAAACGTGGTCGTAGAGACACCGATGATGCAGAACGCAGTAGACGTCCAAATGAGGCGGTAACACCAGAAAACATCAAAAAAATCCACAAAATCATTTTGAATGATCGAAAAGTGAAGTTGCGTGAGTTAGCTGACATCGTAAAGATATCAAAAGAACGTATTGGCTTTATATTGCATGAGCATTCGACTATGAGAAAGCACTGCTCAAAGTGGGTGCCGCGTTTGCTCACTGTTGACCAAAAACAAGAACGTGTTGATGATTCTGAGCAGTGTTTGGCCGCGTTTAAACGTAACAAGCCGGAATTTTTGCGTCGATATGTGACAATGGATGAAACATGGATCCATCACTTCGCTCCGGAATCAAAACGATCGTCATCTGAGTGGACAGCAACTGGTGAACCTCGTCCAAAGCGCCCGAAAGCATAACAATCGGCTGGAAAGGTTATTGGCCTCGGTACTTTGGGAAGTGCGTGGTGTAATATTCATCGACTATCTTGAGAAAGGAAATACCATCAACAGTGAATATTATATAGCGTTATTGGAGCGTTTGAAGGCCGAAATTGCAAAGAAACGAGCGCATATGGCAAAGAAAAAAATGTTGTTTCATCAAGACAACGCACCGTGTCACAAGTCAATCAAAACAATGGCAAAACTACATGAATTGAACTTCGAATTGCTCCCACATCCACCGTATTCGCCAGATTTGGCTCCCAGCGACTATTGTCTGTTCGCAGACCTCGAAAAAATACTCGCGGGTAAGAAATTTCGCACGAATGAAGAGGTTTTCGCTGAAACTGAGGCCTATTTTGAGGCAAAAGATAAATCGTTCTACAAAAGTGGTATTGAAATGTTAGAGCGACGCTGGAATAATTGTGTTGCTCTTGATGGAGATTACGTTGATGAATAAAGATAATTTTGAACCAAAAAAAACGTGTGTTCTTTGTTAGGCTCGGGACTTTTCAGCCCATGTGTTACATATCTGAAATAATCTGCACTACCTCATCAATATCAAAATTCAACTGAGGAATCCTTTCAAAGACCGAAAATCAATTGCAATTTAGCTTTGAATGCTAATCATCTTGGTAATAGTTTTTTCTTTACCTAACACCTCCAAATTAATGGTGTTTGAATGCATTGACGTCCGATAAAAATGCTAAATCAGGCAGCCATTTTTCGCTTTTAAGCATCTTAGTGTTATCACATCTTTCGTGTAGAAAAACAAGTTCGGGCAATAATTTTTGAAACATTTCTAGAAATTTTCCACCACTCAACCGTCTTACGTCTGCGTGAAAAACTAAATTCACAATTTTTATTGCGATGTTCAAAACCTCTTCAATATTTAGAACTTTTAATACTGTGGAATGATATGAAGATAAATCGTTAGCTTAACACAATACAGCAAAATCATTTTTGTTTCAAGTCATCACTGTCGCTGCATCTATTGTAATGCACGTTAGTTTATATATTGGTAGCTTGTAACTTGTCACAAAATTCAAAAAGCATCATGTATATTTTCGCAACGGGATTAAGAGAAATTATTTTTCTAAAAACAATATTCCTAAGGTGATAGTTTCTTGAACGTATGCATTGCTGGAAGCTAATGTTAAGATTTTACACAGCACTTCCATAGGTATTGCACTGTGGAGTATTCATGTTGTCTTCCTGGTGGTATCAAACTCCTTGCATCTGGTGCCCCAACAACTTGATTATTTTTTGGGGTTTGTTGAGTTCGTTGAGCTCCTAGGGTTTCTTTCTTAGCACTGAATCCATCTCTTCGAAATTCCTAAGCTATGCATTGATGCTGTGGCAGGATACAATGCGACTATGGCCTCATACATTGTAATTACGTCGGAATTTCCGCTTGAACAATTGTCACACTGTC
Organism: Trypoxylus dichotomus; assembly: GCA_023509865.1. Lineage (NCBI taxonomy): Eukaryota > Metazoa > Arthropoda > Insecta > Coleoptera > Scarabaeidae > Trypoxylus > Trypoxylus dichotomus. Next base: position 5,568,021 of record CM042082.1, read on the forward strand.
ACCTTTTTTTCTAAAATGCCTTCATGAGAAATGCATGTTGTAAACTTTCCCCTCTGGTTCATGATTACTAAATGGCAGCTATCTATCCACAGGCAGATACCAACTCCACAAGGCGGCCGTCACCACATTCAAAATTTCTCATTTCCCTGTACCACCTGGTATTTCGGAAGTAAATCCAAGGAAAGATATCAGTTATCGACGAAAATGCTCGCATAAATAAATGTTCTTGCTATTATACAATACATATACATCATTCATGTCGATACAGCGACATAAATAATCGGTTTTAAGGCGCATATACCATGTATATTTATGATGGCTTGTTTCGCCAAAACTATCTTTTCTATCCCGTTCCCAACTATCATTAAAACATCTTCACATGTCGTATTTCTTGCGCTATTCGACGAACAACATACTTCGCCGTTAAATCGTCCTCGTCTCTAAATTCTAGAGTTTAACGGCAGCTGCTGTGTAGCCCTAGTAGTACTAGTCCCGCGCTAAGGGAGCGGAAGGGCGGTGGGTTACATTCTAAAGTCTAGACTTTAAACGCTGCACGACACACAGATGCCAGCAGCGTAGTAACGGTAGTCCGGGACATTTTCCTACTGAGTGCGGTAGACGTCCTGAGCTTTCTAGGGGTATATTAATTGGCGAAGTTGCGAGTTCTTGGCGGTGGCAGGCGAGCGAGCAGTCTGCGAACCGTCGCCTTTGTAATGTTATTAATAGTTGTCGAATTATGAGGTTGGCCGGAATGTTAGGGTCCACCCGGCGGAGGGGATAGGAGGGAGCAGACAAGAATACGGCCAGTAGAGCATGACGAACAAGGGTGGTTTGCCTTCGTATTGACACGCGGTCTTAAGGGGACACCTTACGAAATGATTGAGTTATCAGGCTCCAAATAAATAACCGTCGCCCTTCACCTTTAGGCATCGAAAGGGATAATTCGTAAGTAATCCATCGCGTAATTTGAATTTTGCCGATTGTAATAGAGGGTTTGACTTGGATTGATAAAAATATTTTTTTTCATTTATTTCAAAGATCGATGCTTTATGAAAGCGTTGTATTTTTATTCAATGAGAGCAGGGGTTAAACTAACATCCATATTATTACGCACTTGCCGTTTAATAATATAATGTCCGTGAGATATTACAAGATATCTACTGGCATCGTGGCATCTAGGGGGATTTAAGGCGACTTGAATTCATTGGTCTTGTGATGCAAAGATTTAGCACGCTATACCGGAGATATAGAGATGTTATTGTGATATTTTTTCGGAAATTTAATTACGTTGGAAATTGCAAGAAAATTGTAATTTTATCAAGAGCAGGGGTGTTCAAGAGCTTTTTGAATCGTTCTCAGGAAATATTGGCCGATATCGGTCGACTCACAGTTTTTGTTTGATGAAGACATGATTCACATTTAAGGTGATTTACAGTTAAGGCAGAATAACCCCCTTATTATCTTTTTATATCAAAATAACCCTCCGCTATTGGGAAAGGCGGCTTTATCAAAGAAACGCGCGATATTTTTCAAAGAAAAGGCGAGTCGCGCGACGTTTTTGATTCCCGCCGATTCTTCTGGAAATTTCGGGCGGCGTGTTCAGCGGCACGTCAACAAACCATGCTGAAACTGCCTATCGGGAACATTCGAGACTTCGTCTGCGCCGATATAAATTCTGCGCCTACGGGAATCGGAGTCAGTCCGAGTAATAACTCGAATGCGATACGAAGTTTATAAATAAAGCGCCGCCACACTAAAATTTGTGTGGCATTATCTTATCCTTTCGAACCCGCAGCACTTAACAATACAAAATGGGTGCGGGAAAAAGGGGGAGAAGGAGGAAGAATTCTTATTTTGCATGGTGAAGGATTTGCGGGAATTGCGATACCTAGGCATGGGAACATATAGAGGCATCATAAAACCATTTATAAAAACTATGAAAACGGTTTTTCACCAAAGAGTGAATTAAGAAAACGAAAAGTGCCTGATTTGATAACTTGTGTGAAAAAAGAACAAAGCATGTTCAAGACCAGGCAAACGCCAATCTAGAGCTGCAACGGATGCGTCACTTAAAATTTCTCGTGTATTGGCGAAGTACAAGAAACCATTTGGAGACGGAATGGTTTTGAAGCCGGTGAGGTTTTATTTGGGATCTCAGAAATGAAACAGAGATCATGTCTAGCATTAAAGAACCTTAGTTATCTCGTCCAATAGTCACAAGGCATGTCGTGTGTCAAGACATGGCAGATAAACTAAAATATATCATGAAATGTATGTACATACCTCATTTTGCAATTCGACGAATCCATCGATTTAACAGATACTGTTCAGCTGTGTATTTTTATTCGAATGGTATGCAATCATATCTGACCCAAGGAAGAATTTTTAACAATGATTCCTTTATAAGGAAAATCCTGTGGCGAACATACATATATATGGTGTTTCTTTAAATTTTGTGACAAGCTGCAAGCTACCAATGTCTATAAACTAATATGCTGTTACAACGAATGGAATACCAGCCATGACTGGAGGAAAAAAATTGTTTTGTTGCATTTTATAGAGCTAATGATGATTCCCCTTCATTTTTCCAATTCCATTGCGTTATCCATCAGGAGATTTTGTATTCTAAACATGGAGGAGGTTATGAACATCGCAATAAAGGTTGTGAATTCCATCCGTATTCGGTGCTTGCAACGACGGCTCTTCAAATTGCAGATGGTGAATCTGCTGAATACACTGATTTAGTTTTTTACACGTACGTAAAATGGTGGAGTCGCAAAAAATTCCTTGAAAGAGTTCATGAATTATTACCGGAAATATTTACTTCTCTATACGAAACGAAGTGATAACACTGAGATGCTTAAAGGCGTTGGTTTGCAGAGGTGGTACAGATATTTTTCCAGGAAACTGTTGAGATGTTGGAGCACCGATGGACCAAATGCATTGGTGTAGAGGAAGACTATAAATGAAAAATATAATGCCACTGTAGTTTTACTGAGAGGGGGTTAGGGATACAGTACAGAGATCCACCCCCGTATATTAGTTAAAAACAAACGGCAGAGAAAATAATTATTTTTGGCCAATGTTATCCATTATGGGAAAAACCTAGAATTAAACAAGCAGGTCTTTCAACTTCGGCTTTCCCTAATACCCTTCATCTCGGGCTTACCCTAATAGCTTACATCTTCGGTAACGGCACGTGGCCAAAAACAACCAAGATCTCTCTCCGCTATCGCGTCGTACAGCCGACGAGTTTTGAATCGTTAAACGGTTATTTTCGCGCAGATATCATCGGCGATTTATTATACGAGCGTCGATTTTGGCGGAGGCGCCCGAAGACACTTAAAATATACATATATCACCTTCTTCGGCGCGCCGCCACCAACGCTGATCCAAGCTTAATTACCCCCTTACCGCCGTCTCGCCACTTAATCAATTCGCGCTCGATTAGATACGTCGCGTCGCGAGCAAATCGTCGAAATTAATGCGGCCGAATGCTCGTTATTCATCTTTTAGATAATTAATGCGGGTTAATTTCGAGTAGCGAGTCCGGGAAGCTCGGCTTCGCGGAGGAGGCGATGAAACATGTTCGTTTGACGAAGAAGCTCGATTCGATGTATTTATCGAATTGCCGCCGGTGGATCAGGTCTCCGTATTTGATTTATTAATGGTATTCCTAGGATTGTTTCTTCTGGAATCCGGCGGGGAAATGGAATGCGTTTCGGAGAAGTGCATTGCAGTTTTGGGCTCGGATTCGTACGAAGGCATCTATAGAAGGGATAGGGATTTTGTTGCTATTAGTCGTACTACTGGATGCGGGACTTTAACTGCTGTTCCTACTAGTATTATGACTGCACACTGTAATAACAATACGACGGCGATTTGAAATGTTTTTGGAATCTGCACGAGATGGCGCACAATGATTGAAGTGGATTCATTGGTCGGCAAGGACAGGCTTTCTTATGGCAACTGTCAAAATTTCAGACATCGCGTTGGCCATGAAATTTTGGGTATGAAAAAGCTTTCGACCAATGAATCCACTTCAATCATTGTGCGCCATCTCTTGGCGATTCCGGAAACATTTCATGTCGCCCTCGTATGTCGCTGTATAAACATTAAAGACGTACATGTACTGTATAATAGTAAGAGCATTGTTTATGCGAGCATTTTCATCAATAACAGATGAATTTGCGTTTGAAATGCAAGGCAGTACAGGGAAACGACAAATTTTGGAAGTGGTAGTGGCAGCCCTGCGGAGTTGATAGAGAGGTGATAGTAGTGTAACAGTGTGTTTCTTGGCGATTTCAAAAGCAATTCAGGTCGCCATCGTATATCCGAAATGTGCGAATGGAGTATCGAATGAGGGTCAAAAAGCGGACCAAGACCTTTACTCTCGGGATGGCCATTCCAAAAACTGTATATTGAAAAGTAACCACCTCCATTCATCAAGTTAATTTCTATAAACTTGGAATCAAATTCCTTGCCTGGCGGCCGACCAACATGTTGTCTGCTATCAGATCCTAGACGAGTTAACACATTTATTGCAGTCACCTTTCCCTCAGTTAGTCCTAACCTTCAAAAGATAGCTGTTAAAATTTCATGATATTCTATTCATTAGTTTGTGAGTTATTGTGCTAAGAGTCACGCTACTTTTGTTATTTTCAAAACAATAGATCAAAAACAATTTCGTGTTTTAATTTTAAACTGCTTCTTGATGGGAAAAAGTACCGTTCAAGCGAAGCAATGAATTGAAAAGTGTTATGGGGACTCCGCTCCATCAGAAACAACAATAAAACGTTGGTTTGCTGACTTCAAACGTGGTCGTAGAGACACCGATGATGCAGAACGCAGTGGACGTCCAAATGATGCGGTAACACCAGAAAACATCAAAAAAATCCACAAAATCGTTTTGAATGATCGAAAAGTGAAGTTGCGTGAGTTAGCTGACATGGTAAACATATCAAAAGAACGTATTGGCTTTATATTGCATGAGCATTTGACTATGAGAAAGCTCTGTTCAAAACGGGTGCCGCGTTTGCTCACTGTTGACCAAAAACAAGAACGTGTTGATGATTCGGAGCAGTATTTGGCCACGTTTAAACGTAACAAACCGGAATTTTTGCGCCGATATGTGACAATGGATGAAACATGGATCCATCACTTCACTCCGGAATCAAAACGATCGTCATCTGAGTGGACAGCAACTGGTGAACCTCGTCCAAAGCGCCCGAAAGCACAACAATCGGCTGGAAAGGTTATGGCCTCGGTATTTTGTGATGTGCGTGGTGTAATATTCATCGACTATCTTGAGAAAGGAAATACCATCAACAGTGAATACTACATAGCGTTAATGGAGCGTTTGAAGGCCGAAATTGTAAAGAAACGACCGAATATGGCAAAGAAAAAATTTTGTTTCATCAAGACAACACACCGAGTCACAAATCAATCAAAACAATGGCAAAACTACATGAATTGAACTTCGAATTGCTCCCACATCCACCATATTCGCTAGATTTGGCACCCAGCGACTACTGGCTGTTCGCAGACCTCAAAAAAATGCTCGCCGGTAAGAAATTTCGCACGAATGAAGAGGTTATCGCTGAAACTGAGGCCTATTTTGAATGCAAAAGATAAATCGTTCTACAAAAGTGGTATTGAAATGTTAGAGCGGCGCTGGAATGATTGCGCTGCTCTTGATGGAGATTACGTTGATGAATAAAGCTAATTTTGAACCAAAAAAACCGTGTTTTCTTTGTTAGGCCCGGGACTTTTCAGCCCATATGTTATCTTGGATTCCTCTGACCAGAGTACATTAGTAAGGCTAGAATTGAAATTCTGAAGCGTCAGCTGATACGGCTACAGTTAACATTTTTGAGCGTCAACTACTTCTAGAGAAAGAAAATATAAAAAGGAAGGAACTAACAATTTTATCTTCAGGGCGTGTCAACCACCTGTATCTCTCCCGGGAGTGTTCAGGTAGCTCAAAGCTAGCTTAAAACTGTAATACGGAAACTGCAGAATCACGAAGAACTTTAATTAGATGTAGCATTATAAACTTAGGAGCTATAGTAAATAACAAAAAATAAGAAAATAAAATGATAATTAGTAAAAGACTTTACGAGGGATGTCTCTTAAGTTTTGCTTACTGTGACATAGAGGCCGCTAGTAATCAAATGTTAGTACTAAAAATTGACCTCCATCATTAGTTAACCTAAATCCAAAGTTTCATTGCGATACGTGTATTATTCAAATTTGAGAAGTTGGTTGAAAAACGGAATTTTTTAGTTATCGAAGACAACTATCGCAACAAGAATGCTTGGTCGAGTTGGTTCCACATTAGCCAATAATTTCTCGTTGGTATCTAGAATTCAAACATGGACAATCTAAGAGCAGGTGAACCAAAAACGGCAGTCACTCGGAAAATGTCGATGCCGTGCACAAGATTATCAATAGAGATCGACGTGTGATGGATTACGAGACTGGGGCATCATTGGTAATTTCAAAGACGCCGATCCAAAAACAAAAACTGTTCTGCAGTCAACGGATGCGAAAAATTATTTTTTTTGCATATAATTCTTCATGTAGAATAATAAAGAATAGAAGCAGCTAGTATGAATTCGTCAAAAAAGACTCTTAATTGCTTCTAAATAGATGGCTTACGATCATTGATTTGCCGCAGATCATCCCTGAGCTAAAAAAAATTAACCCTGAACGACGAGTCTTCCTCCAGCAAGACAACGCAAGTTCGCAACAAAATGTCCGAATTGTTAAACCATCCTCCGTACAATCCGGAACCAAGTTCCAACGATCTCTTTAGCTCTCCGAAAATCAAGAACGAACTGCGTGGTCAAAGGTTCCAGGCCTGCCTTCAAAAATGTAATTTTCACTGCACCAACAAACAAGTGGAATAACTACTTCCAGAACTGGTTTGAGCGCATTAATTATAAAGTCTTTGCAACTATTTATTATTTTAGAGCTCTATACGTAAAACTTAAAATGCAACACTTGTTATTTCACAAAACGTTCTTAATTATATCGGCAGCGCTGTATAAATCATAAAGCATGACATTTCAATACATTCAGTCCAAAGTTTAATTCATCACATATAGTCCCAGAAGTCCCATGAGGTCCTCTGAATATGCACTTAAGCCCATCCCGTGAATACCTACGAAATTTACGACCTTCTCGGTCCAGCTCGTATTATGTTCATGAATTATGGCGCGACGTCAATGCAGAGGAATAATAAAAATAATTCCCCTCCACGTTTGATTGGTCATCACAACATAGTCTGAGTACTCCATTAGAGGGCGCGTTTATTGCCGTTGCCGGCGCATCGTGGACTACTGCAACGATTTATTTACGAGCGTCACGATTTACTGTTGGTAACTGGACGAACGTCTCTGGGAGAAAAGCAACGGTAGAACGGAAAATAGAGCGTAGAAAGGAAATCGGAATGGGGTCAACGTCGGTTGGCGTATATTGAGAATTGGAACAGTCTAGAAGCCCCTGATTTAACACGAAGAATATGGAAATGCATAATAACTAGAACGTATACTGTGATGTACATCATCAGCGTGCAGTAAACACTGTAATAATTAATTAATAATAAGGAATAACGCATGGGTTGAAAAGTCCCGGGCCTAACAAAGAAAACACGGTTTTTTTGGTTCAAAATTAGCTTTATTCATCAACGTAATCTCTATCAAGAGCAACGCAATCATTCCAGCGCCGCTCTAACATTTCAATACCACTTTTGTAGAACGATTTATCTTTTGCCTCAAAATAGGCCTCAGTTTCAACGATAACCTCTTCATTCGTGCGAAATTTCTTATCGGCGAGCATATTTTTGAGCTCTGCGAACAGCCAGCAGTCGCTGGGAGCCAAATCTGGCGAATACGGTGGATGTGGGAGCAATTCGAAGTTCAATTCATGTAGTTTTGCCATCGTTTGATTGACTTGTGATACGGTGCGTTGTCTTGATGAAACAAATTTCTTTCTTTGCCATATGCGGTCGTTTCTTTGCAATTTCGGCCTTCAAACGCTCCAATAACGCTATATAATATTCACTGTTGATGGTATTTCCTTTCTCAAGATAGTCGATGAATATTACATCGCGCACATCCGAAAATACCGAGGCCATAACCTTTCCAGCCGATTGTTGTGCTTTCGGGCGCTTTGGACGAGGTTCACCAGTTGCTGTCCACTCAGATGACGATCGTTTTGATTCCGGAGTGAAGTAACGGATCCATGTTTCATCCATTGTCACATATCGACGCAAAAATTCCGGTTTATTACGTTTAAACATGGCCAAACGCTGCTCAGAATCATCAACACGTTCTTGTTTTTGGTCAACAGTGAGCAAACGCGGCACCCACTTTGAACAGAGCTTTCTCATAGTCAAGTGCTCATGCAATATAAAGCCAACACGTTCTTTTGATATCTTTACGATGTCAGCTAACTCACGCAACTTTACTTTTCGATCATTCAAAACGATTTTGTGGATTTTTTTGATGTTTTCTGGTGTTACCGCCACATTTGGACGTCAACGGCGTTCTGCATCATCGGTGTCTCTACGACCACGTTTGAAGTCAGCAAACCAACGTTTTATTGTTGTTTCTGATGGAGCGGAGTTCCCATAACACTTTGCAAGCCATTGCTTCGCTTGAACGGTATTTTTTCCCATCAAGAAGCAGTGCAAAATTAAAACACGAAATTGTTTTTGATCCATTGTTTTGAAAAATTACAAAAGTAGCGTGACTGTTAGCACAATAACTCACAAACTAATGAATAGAATATCATGAAATTTTAACAGCTGTCTTTTGAAGGTTAGTACTAACTGAGAGAAAGGTGACTGGAATAAAACTAGCGTCATTTATGTGTTAGGCCCGGGAGTTTTCAGCCCATGTGTTATATCAGTAGAATACAAAAAACGCGCTGTACTTTTAAACGTATTGAGCGAAGAATCGTACAAATTAACTTTTAATTTGCGTGCACCGGAGAAGCCTGAAGAAATTACATATAAGAATTGAATCAAGACATTCGATTCACATTTTCGGTCCGTTTTTTGCTGCAAGGTACAAAAGAAGCTAGCAACGAGTCGATAAACGATTGGGCGACCCGAGTTCGAAATCTAGCAACGCATTGTGAATTTGGTCAAGACCTAGATGTTTGTTTGCGAGACCGTTTCATAATGGGATTTCCAACAGGACCATCCTTGGATCGACCTTTAGAAGAAAATGTTACGATTACATTAGCGGATGTAATGAAAATCGCTAGCCGTAAAATGGCAACGCAGCATCGTTATGGCATTTCCGAAGCTGGATTATGTGCGTCTGTTAAGGAACAGCTCCTTCATGCTCTATAAGGAAGTAGGGGGAAAAGCGCAAGATCGACGGGAGACGGGAAATATCAGATTTGCGGTAAGGAAGATCACTCGACAAATAGTTATAAATTCAAAAATAGTCGTTGTCAATTTTGTAAACAGTGCGGTCTCATAGCACCAATATGCGCCCTCGCAAGCGACAAAGTAAATCAAGTATAATAAGTAAAAATACTCATTATTTAGACTCCGAGGAAATGTCTGTTTACTTTAGCAGTACGCCTATCTGGAAATTTAACCATTATTTAAATTAGCTCATATAGTAGCTCTAATATAAAACTATATAGCTATAAAGCTCTAATATAGCTTTAATATAAAGCTCTAATGTAATAAGGAAACAAAGAAAGAAAACGGAGAAAAAAAGGGACACTCACAAAAATGGTTAAAGATCCCGTTTATTCGCGTCCCTCATCATATGGTAAATGGGTGCCTTAAGCAAAATGTTGGTATTAGCTCTAGGTACTTGAAATATATTACAGAAATTAGTATAACGAGTAGGCACTGTGAAGTTTATTTGCGCTAGAGGGGTTGGTGAGTCGATATTATTTTCCAGGATCTTCCAAAGAAACTGCACATTGTTACACTCACGGCGTCAGCAAAGGATAGAAAATTATGGTCCAGAAGTAACCTATAATATTCAATGCTTCTTTCAGAATACACGTTGTCCATTCGAAAGGAGAGATACTTTAGAAACTTCTTTTAAACACGTTCGAACATAAGCTGTTGGTATAGATAGCGGAGATACCAAACAATGAAGGCGTATTCAAGCTTAGAACGACCGTAGCCCTAATATAAACGTTTCATTACATCTAAATCTGAGAAATGCTTGCAGGAGCTCATGAGAAAACCGAGAGTTTTGGAAGCAGATGAACACATTGGCGAAATATATTCCGTAAACACCAATTTATTATCAAATAAAACACCAAGATCCAAAATTTTGATATTGCGTAGTATGGCTGCATCAGTAATCTGGTAATTATAGTGTAAAGGAGTGTGGGTGTTATTGTAGGAAGCCACATTGCACTAGTTGATGTTGAGAGGGAGATGATCGCCTTTGCTCCAAGTATTAATAAGAAGAAAATTGTCTTGCAAATGTTTACAATAATAAATTCTACCAACAGCAATAAATATATTTACGTCATCTACGTATGCTAAGACGTGACACCTAAACGGAGACAGTAAATCATTTATATAAAAATTGAAGAGAAGCGGTCCAAGATTTGCACCTTAAGGAACACCCGATGTTGGAAAAAATGTCCCAGAGGAATAACCGTTGTAGTAGACATAAGACTCTCTTCCAGTAAGGTAAGACTCAATCAACGACAGAAAACCCACACCGAAATCAAATCTATCCATTTTCTGTAGTAGCATAGCGTGATTAATGCAGTCGAACGTTTTAGAAAAATCTACGTAAATAACGTCCACCTGCTTTCGGTTATCAAGTGCTTCACTAAGATGCCAATGCATGCTAAATTAGTGATCGTCCACCTGCCTGCTACAAAACCGTGCTGATGCTCTGATATGAAAGGAGTTATACATGTGTATATCTCTTTGTAAAGCAAATACTCAAGCACTTAAATTAATAATTACCAATGTTAGATCAGTGTCCTTTCTTAAATACGGGGGTAACTTTGCTAATCTTCCAAATCCTTCGAAAGGTTCACGGGCTTATCACTATGGTCGGCTTACGTAAAGGTGTCATCGGAATTTTGTATGAAAAAGCAACTGAATTAAATGTGCAAAAAGATGATTTGATAGTCCTTCATTGCAGTATCGACCAACAGAACTTGTGTTCTAAGTGCATTTGACCCCAGAATGTTATGAATGTGGTAGTTAAAACCATCAATTTTATTCGATCCCGAGGGCTTAACCAATATGCAAACAAAAGATAAACTACTATCTGAATTGAGTGACCCAAAATGGACATGTGACTTAGGATTTCTGGCCAACCTTACAGGCCATTTGAATTATTTAAATTTGAAACTTCGAAAACAAGGGCAGTTAGTAACTGATTTGTACAGCCGTTAGAAAGCGTTTCAGAACAAAATCCGCTTGCGAGTGGCACGGATGCTGTCTGGTAACGGTAACGGATTTGGGCGTTTGGCACTACAATGCACTATAAATGCGTTAAAACAGTTCTTTTCAATGATCAAAGTTAATAAACCACAGCATCGTACAAGGCTGACTGACGATAACTTAGAAAATTCTTGACGTCTTTGTATTAATGGAATTAATCCAAACATGGATTAGTTTCCCAAATTCAGGCTCAAGTGTCTCTTTGCTTTCGATGTCGCTGTTTAACTTTCGTAGTTTGTAATAATGCACACTCGGAAGAGACATTACAGCAAAACTTGAAGATATACCAAGAAGAACTAACAAAGATAAACATGGAGATAAACGCGAGGAAAATAAACACAATGATAATAGCAGCAGAAGACAGAAAACATAGCATCAAAATCGGGGAAAAAGAATTGGAACAAGTTGAAAGTTACAACTACTTAGGAACAATCATTGAAGACAATGGGAGAATAGAGAAAGAGGTAAATGAGAGGATAGGGAAATCCGCAAAAATATATAACGTATTGAGAAATTCGTTTCTGGATAAAAAAGAAATACAAAAAAAAATAAAGACAGAGGTGTATAAAAGAGTTGTCAGACCAACATTAACATATGGTAGTGAGTCATGGATAACCACGAATAGAATCAAAAGCAGAGTTACGGCCATGGAAATGAGATTCCTAAGAAGAATAGAAGGAGTAACTAGAAGAGACAGAATCAGAAACACGACAATCAGTAATAGTCTGGGTATCAAGCCAGTAGAAGTGGTCATAGAAGAGAGACAACTGGGATGGCTTGGACATCTACACGGAATGGAAGAAGATCGAATCGCAAAGAGGATATTCGAAGCCAAAACAGAGGGCAAAAACAGAATAGGTAGACTCCGAAACACCTGGAAGGAGCAGGTGCATAGAACATTGGAAAAGAGAAGTATGGGATGGATTGAAGCCAAACAACTGGCTCAGAACAGGAACCTGTGGAAGATAAAAATAAGAAAATAAATAGTCCGACACGGCAAGGTATAAAGGACATAGGATTAAAAAAAGTTTGTAATAATTCCAAAATTTCACGATTTAATTACAATGTTGTACCTATTTTCTTCATTTTATTCTCTTATTTTAATAAATTGCATTATAATTGCATTGTCGTATTATTTCATGTCTGACATCTATCGCTAAAAATTATAAGCACTACTTTAAAATGCACTACGCGACCCGCGAACGTATTTGCACACTAAAGTTTGACCCACAACATGTCAAAGGTTGTCCATACTTGGTTTATAGCAATAGCAAATAATATTTAAGTAAATATCCCACGAGAAAAACATGAGATTTTTAGAAGGACAAACAAAAACCTTAGAGACAGAATGTTATCAGAAAACGATGGATATAAATTTAGTTAATATTCACAATTAATTCCCTAACAGCTACTAATTAATCCGTATCTCCTTTTCCCCAAGGGTAGCCGCCAAAAAAACTTCGACGCGCAGATTCATCTTAGAAACTGGGATCTCCAAATTCCCTCCTAATTACCATTGTTTCGATTTATAGCTAGTTAAGAACGAAGGATACGAAGCGATTAAAAGAAAACGAGATTGGCGCGATTGGAAGGGAGATGATTTGGTCGTCGGTTGTTTCCCGCAGCGAAAAACAAAGCGATTCCGAGGGAATCCTCCCGCTAAGCCGATTGCCTTCGTCTTTCTCGTAAATAATAAGGAGGAATAAGGAATATCGAGGACGACGAATAGGGAGGGGTTTCTCGGCTTGCCTTCAAAGTTCACGACGAAAGGCATAAAAACCAATTAGGAAAGAAGATTCGACGTTCGAAATTTCGAATGGTTTTATTGCGTTCTATTGTTTCGCTTATGTTTTCCAATAAAAATCTTCTTATTGGGTTTTACAATATTCATGAAATGGAAAGGTTTGGTAATAAAAAATATAGGTTTTTGATTTATTCCAGAGAAGAACCTCTTCGTTTTTATAATCTGATATTTATTGCTTGTTGAAAGGGGATTTCCTTTATTTGATTTGTTTCGTATTTATTATTTTTAGATTAAGTTTTTTATGTGACATGGGGTAACTTCTATGGCACGAGTTATATTAACGTTATAGCTTTTTTGTCCTTGTTTAGGATTTATGTATAAAAAGAACAACTGAGACAAGTGAATAGCAATCTTTTTATTTTTTCTTTTTCTAAGAATGTAGAAACACTGGATGTTCCAAAGGTCGTTTTCAATTTGTCTTGTTCACTGCACATTCCTGATTGGAGATTACTTGCTGCTAAAGTCTGCTGAATGCATTTTCTTTTGTTTTTGAGAGTTTAATTTAGCTATGATTTTCATAGGAGCTGCAGACCTTGAGAGATGGAATCTTATCCGAAATTATTCAGAAGTCCCATGCTATACTTCTTTCTTTGCAGAATGATTAGTTAACTTTCTAGTTAAATTCGTACACCATTCGTTCCTCCTAATATTATATATAGCGGTGCAGAATTTAATGAGGTAACCAGAGTTGATGAAAAATCTTTTTTTTTTTTTAATCAAAATACATCGGTTTTTATAAAAAAGAAAACACGATTTCTTTCGATTTACTTAAAGTAAAAACATTGATCCTTTATGAGAGCGTCCTTGTTATATTCTGTAACGGAAATATTGCACAAGCGTCTGAAATTGGTGGAAAGAACTGACAAGATAAACACGTGAAGTATGATGATGACAAGTAGAGGCAGGAGAGGAAATAGCATACATTTGGCAATATTTCTAGAAACCGCGGTTGTTTGGCAACATATGAGGGATCTCGTTTCTTGTTCAAGGATGTAGATATATACGAGGGTTATTCGGAAAACAACGAATGTTTTTTTTTATAGAAATTTTTATTATATGCAATTAAACCGAACTGTATTTTACATAAAATTAGATACCCAAGCTACTTTTTTACGTAGTCACCGTTGAAATTTCTTCTGCATGCTCAGTTGCCACCAAATTGTAGAACCAATTAACAGTACTTTTGAGTCCAGTAAGTTAAGTGACATTTGTAGGTGATATCTGCATAATATCAAGTTTGTAACTCAAAGTGTTGTTGTACTGTGGCTTGAATTGTGTGTCGTGATTGTTCATAAAAATGGAAGTCCGTTTATGGGGAACAGTGCCCTAGTAAATCAATGATTTAGAAGTGGCATGGTCTTTTTAAATATGGTCGGGAGTCGATTGAAGACGACCCCCGCTCAGGATGGCCAGTTGAGGCCACCATATCAGACATCGTAGAAAAAGTGCAAAAATTTCTACTGCAAGATGCCCGTTTGAAGAAAAAACAATTATCTGCATTAGTTGGAGTATCAAATACCACCATTTTGCGTATCCTACATGACCCCCTGGGTATGACAAAAGTCAGTGCAAGATGGGTACCGAGAATGCTCACGCCGCTGCAGAAACAACAGCGCGTCTGTGCGTCCAAACAATTTTTGGAGCTGTGTGGAGACAAACCTGCACAGATTTTGGAGCGGATTGTTACCGGAGATGAAACGTGGGTTCATCACTTTGAGCCTGAGTCCAAACAGGAGTCCATGCAATGGAATAAAAAGGTGATATCTGCATAATATCAAGTTTGTAACTCAAAGTGTTGTTGTACTGTGGCTTGAATTGTGTCGTGATTGTTCATAAAAATGGAAGTCCGTTTATGGGGAACAGTGCCCTAGTAAATCAATGATTTATAAGTGGCATGGTCTTTTTAAATATGGTCGGGAGTCGATTGAAGACGACCCCCGCTCAGGACGGCCAGTTGAGGCCATCATATCAGACATCGTAGAAAAAGTGCAAAAATTTCTACTGCAAGATGCCCGTTTGAAGAAAAAACAATTATCTGCATTAGTTGGAGTATCAAATACCACCATTTTGCGTATCCTACATGACCACCTGGGTATGACAAAAGTCAGTGCAAGATGGGTACCGAGAATGCTCACGCCGCTGCAGAAACAACAGCGCGTCTGTGCGTCCAAACAATTTTTGGAGCTGTGTGGAGACAAACCTGCACAGATTTTGGAGCGGATTGTTACCGGAGATGAAACATGGGTTCATCACTTTGAGCCTGAGTCCAAACAGGAGTCCATGCAATGGCATAAAAAGGGGACACCACCGCCAAAGAAATTCAAAGTGTCAGAATCGGCTGGAAAGTTGATAGCAACTGTTTTTTGGGATTGTGAGGGGATATTATTGATTGATTACAAAGAAAATGGTAGGAGCATAACCGGAGAATATTACGCAGCGATATTAGAAAAATTAAAGGAGGTCATGATGGAAAAACGTCGAGGAAAATTGACCAAGGGAGTGTTGCTCTTGCAAGACAATGCGCTGGTTCACAAGAACAAAGTTGCAATAGCTGCTCTGCACAAGCATGGCTTTCAATCAATAGTCCATCCACCCTACAATCCAGACCTGGCACCTAGTGATTTTTATTTGTTCCCCTATTTAAAAAAGACTTACGTGGAAGAAAGTTTTCCGACGAGAATGAGGTAAAGGAGGCAATTTTGGCCCGTTTTAAGGCGAAAGATAAATATTATTATGATGGTTTAGAAAAATTAATTCCTACATCTAATAAATGTATTGTGCTTAAGGGTGATTATATTGAAAAGGAAAAATGGATTTATTGTTTTATTTTATTTAAAACCCTTTCATTACACGAACTTCTGGACCTCCCCTCGTAGTACTGAGTGCCACGTTGTTTAACACTTCAAACATTTGATTAAAGGGTACCGTATCATAAGCCTTCTCTACGTCTATAAATAGCTAAGTTTCTAACGTGCCTTTTTCCAATACTTGCATCACAAATATCTGTTTTGACTAATTGTTGATTATTGACGACCAAAGTAGCACAGATAGACTAGCATTTAAACTAATTTCTTTATGGTAAAATCTATAAATTGCACTTCTTTGTGACTACAAATATATTTTTCCATTGTTTATCCTTCCACTTTTTTTAAAAAGCGACACCAATTTCAAAACACAACATCCCTTTGAATAATTTCACACTGGTTTTCGAAACGTTAAAATTGGCGACATCAGATTTGTTAAATCCACTGAAATATTCAAAATGACAATCGTAATATCTCTATATGTACCGTGTACAATGCACATCCGCGTCTATGTATTGCAAGTAATTAAACGAGAGCTTTATGGGTTTTAATATAGAGCTGCGATGTGGTTTCAATAATTAATTTACTGCGTACACGCTACGGCATAATGCAAAAGCCGAACAATAGCTTTCCGTATTCGTTTATTATTGCCCGATGAATTCATCACTGCGGATTTGGCGAAGTTGTGAACCGATCAATCTCTGTGGATTAACCTTTGGCTGACAAAGTTGTTGTACGTATGTCAAGAGGTACATGGTTAGATGGGTTGTCGAATAGAGTCTAACACGGTCCTGTTATAATGTACAGTGGTGGTCTTAATTAATGTCTCTATGAGGGAGAGAAAATCAAAACTACTTTCCCTGTGACGCCGTAGACAGAGGGCCTGTTTTGCTAAAGTCTCAAGGTCGTTCGCGGTCGTAGTCCGTTACCCCACCGCAAGAGCGGTACTATTATATATACATATACCATATAACAAACACAACTCTTTTTTAGTTAGGTTGTTTCGTTGTTATCCTATTGCGTTTGCAAATTTTAATTCTATTCTTACCTGCACTTGGTCGGATTACCATAAATTGTTTATTGCGGTGCAATTACAATAACAATCTCTCTGAATTTACTGGGTAAATTTAGTCATCTGTTAGATTGTAGGTAATAATGTCTAAATTACCTTCCTAGAAGATTATAGTGAAATCTGTAACCCATGGTCAGTTGCAGTGTGGTATTTACTCACGTCGTGAGCGAAATATCGTGTGACAATTTTTTAAAATGCCTCCGCGAAGAGAAATTAGTACGGAAACACGTGCGCTTATAATAGCTTACCATAAAAGTGGCAAAAGTAATCGACATATTGCCAAAAAAATGAAAATACACCACGCTACGGTTGACTATAACGTAACAAATATCGGAAATCACCGCAGAATTAAATGTTGGTCGCCAAAAGCTAGTCGATGTTTCTACAGTCAAACGTCGCCTACACTTTATTTAATAATAACTTAACTAATTGACAATAAGTGTCCTAGCTCCGGTGCTCCGCCAGAGGCACTACACCGGATGTCCTCAACTTAACTGTTCAATATGAACGCAAACCTAGCTAACTTAACCTACGCTAACTTAACCTAGTGGAATAAAATAATGCGGGCCTAGCCCGCGTCCTACTTAACTTAAATATTTACATATTATTTCCTGGCCCTGAAGAAGCAGATCGATAAGCGATTAGTTACTTAAATTATTATAAGTTATTTAAATACATTATCACAGAACACAGAAATACGCTTCTTTACTTAAGACTGCTACTTCTTCAAGGCTGGTTCGTCTCGCTGGTTGTCCCTTTGGTTTAAGAAGGTCCTAGGGTCCATGAGTGGTCGTCCAGGTGATCCTCTCTCCCCTCCGGGATCCTGCATAACGGTCGTCCCGCCGCCAGTTGCCGTCTCGAGCTTCCTGAAATAATGGGAGACCGCTAGTCATAACGCTCAGCATAATTATGCCTACTGAATCTGATTCATTCTCTCTCATTCATTAGACATGTGTGCGGATGCATATCCTTGCCATCATTCATACTCTCTACTACTAAATATTAATACTCAGCCAGATGCTCCGGTCGGAGCTTGTCCTATTCTTTTCCCGCCGCTGCCGAAGGAGTACGCTGAAGAAAAAGAGAGAAAATTACGCGCCCTGACTGCTAATTATCGTGCCGCAACCTATGGAGTTTTTCGACCGCGCTGCAAAAGAATGTCCACCATTCTGCCGTTTCGTCGTCGTTTATTTCTCCTTCGTTTCGTGGCCAGCGCAGGCCGCGTTTATCGCTTCCGTTTCGGTTCGCGACCGCCAATCCTCCGTATACGGACAGTCGAACAGTACGTGTCCGGCCGTGTCTTCCTCCGCATTCGCAGTCCGCGCTATCCCTACGCCCAACACGATGAAGGTAGGCTCCGAAGTTACCGTGCCCTATGACCAGTTGGGTCGCCTGATACGACAAGGCTACTCCTAATTTACCGAATTTATTCGCGTCCCCTATAAAACGCTTAGTCCAACGTCCGTTGGCCGCATTTTCCCACCTCGTTTGCCACTCTCGTTGGCTTTCTTTCGCGATCGCGCTCTTGACCGTTTTTTCGGACGCGAACGCGTACGCCAGAAGTGTACCGTCGTCCGCGTCTGCTGCCGCTTCTTTAGCCAGTTCGTCCGCCCTTTCATTCCCTTGCGTTCCCACATGCGCCCGCGAACGTCGCCTACAGAAAGCCGGGCTCCATGGACGTATTGCGATTAAAAAGCCATTACTACGCAAACAAAACAAGCAAAGGCGACTTAAATGAGCTCGTGAACACCAACACTGGACCATAGAAGAGTGGAACAACGTCCTATGGACGAATGAGTCCAAATTCGAGCTGTTCGGAACCCGAAGACGCATATTCGTAAGAAGATCTGTGGGTGACCGTGCCAGAGAAGAGTGTTTTGTTGCTACCGTGAAACATGGTGGAGGTTCTATCATCATTTGGGACTGTTTTGCCGGCACTAGTGTAGGGGACATTGTGAAAATTGACGGTATATTAAAAAAAGAAGGCTACCGCGAAATTTTGGAGAACCACGCAATACCATCCGGAATTCGACTTTTGGGACAAAATTTGATCTTCCAGCAAGATAATGACCCAAAACATTCCTCTAAACTATGTAAAGACTATTTACGCCATCTAGAAGAGCAAGAACCTCTCAAAATTATGGAATGTCCTCCCCAGAGCCCCGACTTAGATCCAATCGAGTTACTATGGGAAGAACTAGATCGGGAAGTACGGAAATCGGCTCCGACATCAGCTACTGACGTGTGGAACAAATTATAATCGAGTTGGACCTCAATAACACAAGAAACTCTGGCAAAACTTATTGCGAGAATGCCTCGATTGTGTGCTGCAATTATTAAATCAAGAGGAGGTCACATAGATGAAAGCGAAATTTAAATTAAACGTTTTAATTTTCACATTTATTTAATATATTTTTATTCATGTACGTGTATCTGTACATAAAAAATAAATATTATTACCATTTTTGCTGAGTTTTTATACATTTTTGCGGTCAGTGAGAGTGCCTAAACACTTTCGAGCGGTAGTGTATACTGGATAATATTTGCCAAAGTTGGTTACAGCGGATTTACCTGACGTAAATCCGTGTTGATGGATTGAGAAAAAATGGTTTAACATTAAAATAGATATTATTATATAAAATATGTTCAAATACTTTTGCAAAGTTAGCTAAAATGTTTATAGGTCTGTAATTCACAATATTAATAGATAATAGAATATGCAACACCTACAATTTATTATCCGATCATGCGAGAGATGTACATTCTTCTTCACTGGCTAGCCCCTTGAATAAATGCACTTCTATGTACTTACATTTTTTATAATTATACTTTAGGTTAAGTTTAAGATATTTTCTTTACTTTTTTTATGTGTTTGGCATTTAAAATTATATCTAAGCTTAAACTAGTAAGCAGTTTACCTTCGTAACAAATTACACTGCCCTTTTGGATTGTTAAATCCGTTGGGCAATAAATTATCATTATCATTATCGCAAAAACGAAACAAATATCTACAAATACACAAGCAAATAAAGCAACTGACTGTGTATATGTATTTTCCGTATTCATTCCCTTTCCTTATCCTACAACCCCTCGCCTAAACAATTTGCATTCGTTTATACCGCGCCGTCTTTTTCGCGAACTTTTTCGAGTTTTCCCTCCCGGAAGACGAGTTCCGGGCGATTCCGGACGTCGCATCGCCCGGAATAATCCGGGCGTATTTGTCCGGCGCGTCGTCCTCCCCCAGAATACCGCGTACGAGTCCGGGCGGCGGTTGCGGATTCCCCGGAGTGCGACTTTGCGGTCCGGCGGTGAATGATTTACGGGCGTGCAAGAACCGCCGTCGCCTCTGGGATCCCGCCGAAATATAACGGACGATTTATGTCGTGGAAATTCGATGAACGAGAAAATTGGAGACCTATTCTCTTCGCTACCTCTTTAATATTTAATAGTTTGTTGGAGGGGGATTCGCTACCGATGGTAATGAATTGGTTTTGCGGAGCTTTATGGACTTCTGTTTGGAAATTGTTGGTTTATTTTGGCTGTAAACTGGACATATGTTAAGTGTATTGTGTTTGTCTTTCTAAATGCTGTTTCAATAAGAGCGCAATATTTCAAGGCTCAAACTTGGCTTTCTGTAGCAAAGTATTGAAGTATTTATTGATTTATAATGTATACGTTTGGGCGTTATGTATGAAATAAAATATCTTGTAGATGACTGCCATGGCTTTGCTGGCATATGCTTACTCTTTTGACAAAATTTCCAATAAGACTGTTGGCAGTATTTCATTGATAGACTGCCTAATTTTGGTCTTCAATACCTTGGTGGCCACGAGCTTGCTGGTTTAAATCTGTGACTTCAGATAATCTCACAGCCAGAAGTTCTTAGGTGTTAAATCGCAAGAACCGGGAAATGACACGACAAGGAGCAAACTCGTGCAAGATAGTCAATGTTTCAGAGACGCTACGACATGCGGCACCGTCCTGCTGAAACCACGTGTCGTTAAGGGCAGTATTTTGCAATTGAGGCGCAAAATACTGCGTTATCGTAGAAGGATAACGTTCGCCATTCAGCGTTACTGTTATTTCCTTCCTCGTCTTCAAAGAAATACGGTCCGATTATTCCTCCAGACTACAATGCACACCAGACAGTGTCACGTATTGCATGCATTACTTTCTGATGAATCACTTGTGGATTTTCTGAGCCCCCAATACGGTAGTTTTGTTGATTAACTAAGCCGTCGAGGTGAAAATGGCCCTCATCACCGAAAATGATTGTGTCCGCAAAATCGGCATTCACTTCTGTTTGCTCAAGGATTCGATTGGTGAATTATCTTCACTATGCATGTGTGTACATGTTATAAAATAAAATAATTTATACTATGCACAACAGCGAAGATAAATAACTAAATAAAATAAATTAATATCAATGCTAACATATAAAGTACTGTATGTTCATATAAAATAAAATAAATTTCCTTTCAAGAGTAAAATTCTTGAAAAAATAAATAATGGTAAGTGCTTAACACTAATTTTTTTTAGGACATATGCATATATATATACCCTACAGTTCATGGAGAATACAGTAAATAAAACAAGCATTAAAAGTAGGTGATTGCTTTTGCAAAATTCCTTTTGTAAGGTTTAATAGTTGTTCCTTACATTTTTCTTTATATTACTTGATCCCAGAGAAGCTCCAAACGACCACGTTCTGGTGTCCGAGGGGGCCAGAGCATAATTTCTAAGACAATTCTTCCTACTTGGCAGAGAAATTACTATGACATATTTCAGTCCATTCTCATGGATAAATACAAGGCTTACCTACACTCAAAAGCGTCACCCTCTCTCCCATCAACCGCAAACCATACTCAATCCATTCCATACTTTATTGTGGATGCAATGCATTCGTGCTTCGTTTTCCTTACACGACTTAAACTTGGACCTATCTGTCCAGAGGACATTTGCTCAATTGTCTATCGTGCACTTGCGATAAGTTTGTGCCCATTATAGTTGCAGCTAACGGTTGCCACGCAACACGACACAACTATCCATGACGGTTGGCTTCTTTAAACGACGTTTTGTCATTCTTACTGAAATCGGATTTTTGCTTTCAGCTGCAGTTTTTGGCGCTATCAGTCATCGATTGCATTTACGTCGGAATATTATTCGGTGTTCTATTTGAAATCGGAGGGTTCAAATATGAATTCGAAAATATTTTTAGAAAATATATCCGCTTCTCTAAAGAAACTGTGCGTATCAGTTATTTCAAATTAAAGCTTCGGAAAACGCTGGTTGAAGCACAACAATAGTGGCATGGACAATTTGATGAAAGTGTCAAGGGGAAATGAAGATAATAAAATAATATATATGAAACTTTCATTAGCAAATTCCTGATGATACAAATTACAATTTCCTTGTAATTGCCAATGCTTTTCGGAAAAAGTCAGTCCCTTACCGAGGGAGCGTTTTCACTGTTAAACCATGGGGCCATGTGAGTTCAAATCACTTCCCCTGCAAGGTAAAAGATGTGGATTCAAATCGTATCGGCATTTTTAATTTAACTTTGGTAATTATAAGAAAATTGTAATTTATCAATGAAGATATTCTATATTTTTACGTTATAGCCTCTAATCTCATCCATATTTTAACAATTCCCCATATAGATTACACAGTATTGCTTAAATCTCAAAACAATAAAATCAAATTTACATACATACGTACGTATATATACATAAATACCCACCGCTCACATCAACTCTGCAAATATTCGCGTATTTGCGTAAAAACAATACCGAAATACAGCGAACGACATTCGTTATATTTTCCAGCTAACGAGGCGGTAGGGATGACGCGCATTCTATACCGCGTCCGTATTAAAACACTTTCCGCTTCGGCAAGCCGGAAACGTGAAACAAGGACGGAATCCGCCGCCTTGAAACGGGCTTGTTCCTACGTTGGATACGTTAGATATAGGTTCGACTTTTCCCCGGCGTTTTCGACGTCATGCAAATTAGCCATCGTCCGACTTCGGTTATTGTTCGGACCGACCGTTCGGACTAATGGCGTTCTCGAATGTTTCCTAAAGCGCTCTTCGATTAAATGACAGCGTACACAGCGCTCACTATAGTCTGGACATGTAGAATTTAAGCGATGATGACGCAGTGTTAATCCCACCCCTATAATAGAGACGTTTTATGTTTCGTTGCACCGCATCAATGACGTTATAAGCATGTAAATGTACTGCCATTCCATTAAAATAGCAATTTATGTAATTTGCAAGTAACCAGTAAGCTATGGTGCAAAATGTAAATCATTTGCCCTTAAATTATCTGTGAAGTGAAGAAAAAATATTTCTTGTTGTTGCATAATAACGAAAGGAATGCTTTCGTTAAGGTACAACGTAAATAATAATGGTCTAAAACTTGAACCTTGTTATACTCCAGATGTGAGACAAAATTACAACGATTTATAACCGATAGAAACTAAATACTTGCATCTATTTGTCTAGTAAAAATACTAAGACTTGTGAAGATCACATATACCTGGTTCCGGTTATCCAGCTCTTGAGAGTTCATTAGATTTGTTCCTATTGATTATGCACGAACAAATCCATGTTCGAAGGAGAAATGGAAGTCCCCGTCTTATGAAAAATGCATGCATAGATAACGTTCTTCGAGATCTCTTTTAAGTGGGAAAGTATTGAAATTTTCCTATAATTTTCCAATTGGGATTCATAATTTTTGCAAGTAATATAAATCGTTTGCCAATGCGTTGGGAAAAACATACCTCACATCGTATTTTACCTAATTTTCCACTTCTTTCGCCTCCAAAGTAACCCCATACCATGATGTTTCTCTCTCCATGTTTCATATCTTTAAAATGCACTCATTTAAATAAACTAATCATTGAAGTGATCGCACATTTCCTCCTTACAACGCAATACATTAAAATACTATGCCAGGTTCTTTGTTTTTTCGTACGAAAACAATCTCTAGCATATGTACATTGAACTTTTTAAATCTATTAGGAAAGTATAGTATGGAAATATTTTGCACTGGCAACGTATAGAAAAATAAGGCTAACAAGAATTTGGTTATATTTTTAATAAAGAAAGGTACACAATTACAGTTTTCAGTGAAGAAATACTTAAATGCTAAGTGACTTTCTTTGTTCCTTAAAACCCTGATAAACTGTGAGATTAGGTGCGGCATATTATTGCTAAGGTTATTTTCTCAGAGTTGCGGGCTCAAATACCGAGACTGTTGTTTCTTAAGATTTTGAGGTTTTCAATGATCTTCCTCACATCATAGCAAATATTGAGAACGAATATCTTAAGAAGGAATGGTTTCTAACATGTTTAAATTCTTGTTATAAGTTTTCTTATGTAACCGAATATTCTCTATCTTAACATTATAACTTGTATTGATGCAGGGTCAACGTCACTGTAACTTTAAATAAATTACGTGCTAGAAATCATTTAAATGAAAAATGTAGAAGTAGTGTAGTTTTATTAATGTTTTATACCAACATTAGAGAACAAGCAAAATCACTTAGAGCGGCAGGGTGCGGTCTCTCCAAATGGCCTCTGGTTTTTTTGTATATTTGGTTAACGAAGGCTGAAGGTAGAATGCCGTATAGCTCTTTATGTCGAGATATGTGATTTAGTCTTTTTGACATATAGCTTAATTATTATTGCAACTTATTTTGTCTGCTCTTTCACCATTGCCAATAAATTCTATTCTATTCTACGATAAATTGCAATTTGCTTACAACTACCAACGTTTTTAAAAATGTGTTTCTGAAAGTCGGTCCCGGTAGGATTCGAACCCACGTCTTCTTCCTCTCCATTGCCGAAGGAGCGTCTTCACTGTTAAACCGTGGGACCCTGTGAGTTCAAATCACTTCCCCGGCAAGGGAGAGGACGTGGGTTCAAATCCTGCCGGGACTGCCTTTTTCAGAAAAAAAAAATTAATTTATTAATTATAATTAAAAGTCACGTAAAGAGGCAGGGCGTGGCCTCTTCAAGTGACCTCTGCTTTAGCAGTCCATGAACTACTCAGGAGAAGGGTTGGAAAACTGTATCCGTTTGTTTCGTTGTGTTGGCCGGCAGACGAGTGTACTATTCTTGCTTTGACTAGATAGCGCCAATAATGCTCACTTGAACTATAGTGACAGTAGCCGAGAGGAATTTGAAAATGCGTTGGGCTCGAAACTATGCTGATGAAATCGGGTAGGCAGAAACATGTCCGTATGTCAGCGTTCTTTGTCTCCTCACATTGTCTCTCCTGTGAGTGATTTCACCTACACCATAAGTAGCTCTATTTAGCAATATTATTATCTTAGGTATTGTTGTCTGGCCATTTGTTGCTTTTTTTAGTAGTTTATGACGTTTAAAATATATATGCAATATTTTTAATATAGTGTAGTGTGAAAACTAAAGCTTGAACGATTTTGAACTTTTCTTTCATAAGGGCTGTGCAGTTTCTTGACTATTAATTGCATGTCGCAAACGATTTTAATTACATAGAATGTAGAACGGCAGACAAAGACCGGAAAATCCCTTTATGCAAGAACACTTTTACATTGGCAAAAGCATCATTATTCAAAATGTGAATGTGAAGCATTTAGCATTGCCGCAGAAGTTTAGTACAGCTAATTCGAATTGTGAAAGCAAATATAACACATGGGCTGAAAAGTCCCGTGCCTAACACATAGATGACGCTAGTTTTATTGCAGTCACCTTTCTCTCAGTTAGTACCAACCTTCAAAAGACAGCTGTTAAAATTTCATGATATTCTATTCATTAGTTTGTGAGTTATTGTGCTAAGAGTCACGCTACTTTTGTTATTTTCAAAACAATGGATCAAAAACAATTTCGTGTTTTAATTTTGCACTGCTTCTTGATGGGAAAAAATACCGTTCAAGCGAAGCAATGGCTTGAAAAGTGTTATGGGGACTCCGCTCCATCAGAAACAACAATAAAACGTTGGTTTGCTGACTTCAAACGTGGTCGTAGAGACACCGATGATGCAGAACGCCGTGGACGTCCAAATGAGGCGGTAACACCAGAAAACATCAAACAAATCCACAAAATCGTTTTGAAAGATCGAAAAGTGAAGTTACGTGAGTTAGCTGACATCGTAAAGATATCAAAAGAACGTATTGGCCTTATATTGCATGAGCTTTTGACTATGAGAAAGCTCTGTTCAAAGTGGGTGCCGCGTTTGCTCACTGTTGACCAAAACAAGAACGTGTTGATGATTCCGAGCAGCGTTTGGCCATGTTTAAACGTAACAAACCGGAATTTTTGCGTCGATATGTGACAATGGATGAAACATGGATCCATCACTACACTCCGGAATCAAAACGATCGTCATCTGAGTGGACAGCAACTGGTGAACCTCGTCCAAAGCGCGCGAAAGCACAACAATCGGCCGGAAAGGTTATGGCCTCGGTATTTTGGGATGTGCGTGGTGTAATATTCATCGACTATCTTGAGAAAGGAAATACCATCAACAGTGAATATTATATAGCGTTATTGGAGCGTTTGAAGGCCGAAATTGCAAAGAAACGACCGCATATGACAAAGAAAAAAATGTTTCATCAAGACAACGCACCGTGTCACAAGTCAATCAAAGCAATGGCAAAACTACATGAATTGAACTTGGAATTGCTCCCACATCCACCGTATTCCCCAGATTTGGCTCCCAGCGACTACAGGCTGTTCGCAGACCTCAAAAATATGCTCGCTGGTAAGAAATTTCGCACAAATGATGAGGTTATCGCTTATTTTGAGGCAAGTGGTATTGAAATGTTAGAGCGGCGCTGGAATGATTGCGTTGCTCTTGATGGAGATTACGTTGATGAATAAAGCTAATTTTGAACCAGAAAAACCGTGTTTTCTTTGTTAGGCCCGGGACTTTTCAGCCCATGTGTTATTATTCGCTTGGAAGTAATTAACCAATCTTGGTTTAAAAATTGACCAATCACTCGTTCTTAAATCAAATTCTCGCAAGTGCCCTATATAATTCTCTAAAGATCGCATCCTCGTCGCTAATGTGATGTTTGATAATTATGTTTAAGTTGCTCGATTATTTTAACTGAATACTGTATTGCTAGCACGTGGTTTAGGGACAATATTACACACACACGTATGATACAATACAAGAAAGATATTTTATTTCCATATATTATAATAATTATTATTATATATATTTTCAGCATATTATTGTAGGCAAAACAATTTGAATTATTTTTTTCTGGAATTTTAAATAAGAATCGTATTGTAATTTGTCCTGTAATTGGCCTTTGGGCTGTTGAGCAACAGAGGATTATTATTATTATAAGCACGTGGTTTTATTTATTTATTTATTTTAACTTGTTCTATTATATTAACGTTACTTGTAATATTGGTTGCAAATATAAAAAAGAATTATTATTATAAAATTTTCCTCTAAATGCTATACATTCTCATGCAGAGCTAGTTGCCTCTTAAATTATAATACCGCTTGAAATATTTTCAAATTCTCAAACACAGTAAACAGTTTACCGTTGCAAGCGGCGAAAATATCCACCACATCGTACGAGGAAGAATCTGTACCTCATACCCATCGCTTATTGGAAAAGATGGTTTTAGATAATCTGCAGCATGCAGTGCAAGCGACAAACTTTTATATAAGAAAACTTTAAAATGTTACGCGGTCTAGCGCCGTTTAGAACTTTCACCAGCGTCGCCCTGACTGCCGTCTGAAAGCTCCTTTTCCCCCTTCTACAGCTTACAGCTTCTTCCTTATAGTACCCGCTTGCATTACCTAACGCCAACCGATCCCCTTTACAGTATATTAATTTACGATCGGTGCATGCGGAAAAGGTGTCGAACGATTAGGGTGTTTACCGCAAATAGATGGCGCTCAGATCGGTTTGCGAGCTTCGAGCTTTAGTAAACGTAACAAATCTCGTAGCGTTAGCTGAATAATTTACGTTAACCCCTTGATGCTCAGACTGGAAAATGTGTTGAAACAGAGGTTTTTTTTTTAAATACAGCCTTGGCCAATTATATTAGACACCTTCATAAAACCCCAGTATTATATATATATTATATATTATATATATATATATATATATCGAAGAAAATGAACACCGAATCTATATTTAATTTGCATATTTAATGGTATTTTTATTTGGTAATTCATTACTTTGCAACAAAAGTTTGGCAAGGCGCATTATGGTTGGACCAATAATCATTTCGGTTTATAATCCGATGTATACGTGCAAGTGCATAATGCATATTTACTCTATAACTAAGGGGTAAATTACTTATTAACATAGGTATGTAATTAATGCAAGTACATAGTGAATAAAGAAAACGTTTACAGTTTCTCTAAAATATTCATTGTATACGTAGAGGTCGTCTAAAGTCTCTGCCGGTTTGATGCACAGACGGGAAAGCGAAATGTTACTGTAACAAAGGAACAGTGTCCCGCAAAATTCTACGCATCTTCTGAGAACAATTGCAGTGTTTCACGTTTAGAATGTTGCCATAATCACAGCATTGGCGCTCGGGAAATGTTAGAAATGTTAAATAATTGTGGACATCGTATTCTACCTAAAATAGTAACAAGTGATAAAACTGACATCCCATTTTACGATATTCTTATCCGCCAGGAGCGCCGGGTGTGGATCCACGCAGATGCACCACCACCAACAATGTCCAAAAAGCAAAGGGCAGTCAGGAAAGTAATACAGGATTAGTAGAAGCAGTCAAGCTGGAAAATCGTAGAATCGCAGCAAACTGTTGCACCACAAGATGTTTACCTGCAGTTCTTGGGTCAGTCAACATTCGCGGGTTAATCTTGCATCATGACAATGCATCACCACACAGTGCACAGCAGATAGTTGAATTTTTTGGTGAAAATAATGGTAGAAGTCATTGAACATCCACCCTATTCGCCTGATTTAGGCATATGTGATTTCTGGTTGTTCTTTAACCTAAAGAAACGTAGACGTAGTCCACGTTTCACGACGGAGGATGAGGTAGAAGAAGCAATTCATCAATTTTTTGAAGGAATTCCCAAAGATGACTGGCTTCAAGCTTTTACGTTGTAGTAGGTTCGGTTATAATTAATGCGGGAGTTGATTATATTGAACATGAATAAAATCATTTTCCTAAGAAGACTTGTAGTTGTGTATCTCAAAACATATAGCGTAATCCTCGTATTCTATTTCTAATATTTGGTCCCAATCTATAAAAGTGACGACTGTCTAATACAATTGGCCAAGACTGTAGTTTTTAAATAATAAAATATATTTTTCTTAGGGCCGGTTTATTCACATTCTGATAAAGTTGTAGGTAGCGCAATCTAACGGATAAACACAAACATAATAAACGAACTACTTCCGGAATTGTACCGTGTCATGATGAGGAAAAGGAAAAATACGAAGAAAAAGAGATAAAAATGGGCTGGTGGCTCAGTGCCTTGCGCGCTTGGCTATCAGTCCGAAGGTCCCGGGTTCGAGCGCCGGTGTTTTTTCTCAGGGTTGAGGTTTTGCTCACTCCATGGCGAATGCTGAGAACGATTATCATCTTAAGACGCTCCACAGGCGCAGACGTAATAATAACTCATGGCCGGCCGATGCCCCCTGTAAGGAAAAATGTGTTGGCGGTGAGTATCCCAAAGAGAAGCTTACAATTTTGCATTGTGCAAATATGGCGTGTGAAAAAGAAAAACTCCTAGTCATTGGTGGGGCAGCTAAACCCAGAGCTTTTAAAAACATTAATATAAATAACCTGCCTGTAACTTGGAAATATAAAAAGAAAGCTTAGATGACAGGACAAATTATCACAGAGTGGTTGCAAGACCTAGATTGGAAAATGGCTAAAGAAAAAAGAAACATTTTGTTATTTTTATACAATTCGAAGAATGAAAGACGTTCGCTTAACCCCCTAATTGCATATCAGCTTGTCAACCACTTGATCAGGGGATTATAAAGAATTTTAAAACTTATTACCGAAGTCTAATATTTAAACGTCTGCTAGTAAACATTGAAACTGCTGGTACAACTTTTGAGTTAATAAAGAAAATTACACCACTGGATGCAGTTTATTTGGCAAAAACCGCTTGGGACCAAGTAACCAAAGAGACAGTTCAAAATTGCTTCCGTTTAGCAGGATTTAATCATGTAAATATGCAAAGTGAAGACCAGTTAACTGAGGCTGATACATCTGACCTAGAAGATGATTTGCCTCTTAGTGTACTTTCAGATATCCTCAAAAATGAGAATTTACTGAAATTGACGGATAAAGAAAACCTTAATGATTTTTTGAACGTAGATGAAGATTTATATGTTGAAGATCCAGATTCAGAACAAGAAATTGCAAATCCAGTTGAAATACAAGAACTTTCGAAAGATTCTGATGTCGATGAGTTTCCAGTGCCAACAGAAGCTATTCCAAATTACCAAGCAGCTCAAAAGTTTTGTCGAAAATCACGGAGATACAGAATCTTTGGAGCGTCTTTCTAAATTAGAAATACGATTTCAAGACGCCATTTTAAAGAAAAAGAGAAGACAAATAACAACATATGAATTTTGGCATCCTTAAAGTGACTATTCATTTCATTGTTTTGTATTACATACTACATCTATGTATCTATGTACATATATTATATTTTGTATGTATATATCTAAAGGAAGTACTTTTTTTTTCTTAAGTTTAAAGTTTCTTATTTATTTTAAAAACATTTATATACATATACGATTTAAATGTCCCAGTTTCTTTAATATATTCATTTTTCGTTAAAACACGATTTTTGTTGTATCTACTACATATTTCTTTTATGCGGACATCCCTCCTTAACGGACATCTTCAGTTGGTCACGTTGGTGTCCGTCCAAGGGAGATTTCGCTGTATATCAAAATGAGATACCTCCTACCTGATAAATTTATCTTGCCGGCGGTTATCTGCCACTTTATCAAAAGGTGAATAAACCGGCTCTTAAATAGAAGATTATTTTATATTTTAAGAAAAAACATCTGAAGGTATTTCATAATAAAATATTAACTACAAACGAAAACTTTCAAAACATTCTGCATGCAAGGATATCTTACATTTTTTACGCAGGTAAATTGATATCTTAGAAGATAATAACCATATTTAAATTGCGATAAACTTTCGAAGAAAGTTCTGCGCAAATTTCTTCACCAACTTCGTCGCCTTAAGCGTTTGATTAGCGAACCTTGGGCGAGGTAAATAGCTCTTATCATGAATATTTTAGCTTATTTTGGCGCTTCCTTTAATAAATAATATAGTAGGTTAAAAGACGTGCCTGTAAGCAGAAAATTTAGAACGCCTATGAAAGAACATAGCTTTTGATTGAGAGCGTACGTCGTGCTACGGGCTTCTTTAAAAGTTTGAAGTACATATGTATGCATACGTGTGCAATATGAGTTATGTGTTATTCGCAGTTATCGCAGTAAACTCCACTCCACACAAATTTATTAATTATTCGGAACGCAGCGTTTGGAGAGCACGTGGACTTGCTATTGTCAACAGTGTTACCGACGGAATATAAAAAGTGTATCAGGCTCTAAAATATCTTAAAACAAGAAAACTCCTTAGATTTTGTAAATAAAATCGAAGAGATTGAATTAACGGGAGGGGAAATCCTTGTATCATTCGATGTTTGTTCACCTTTCCTTAGCGTATCAAATCCAGAAGAACGTGGATGACGTGAAAATCGCGGAATTTAAAAGGTTAACAAGATGATGTATGTCACAAAATTGTTTTTAAATAGGCGAAAAATGACTCGAACAGGTATAAGGCACGGCGATGGGTGGTATCCATTATCTCCTTTTATTGCGAACCTTTTCATGAGCAAATTTGAAACCAACTTCAAAAAAAAAGGGAACCAAATATTTTCCGAGAATTTGGCTTAGGTACGTAGATGATATTTTTGCGGAGTTTGATACCAATCAAGGGAAACAGTACAATATTTTCTAGCGGAACTCAAAATTCACTGCGATCAAGTTTACTATTGAACAAAAAGTGAACAATCGGCTTTCGTTTCTAGATACTTTAATCATATGCAATAAGAATAAATTAGAAATAGACATCTACGGAAAAGAAACTAATTCCAACAGATTCATCACAGCTGATTCGCACCATTGCGAATAACAAGAACTGTCCGAGATTAGTTTTCTGATCAATAGACTGGTTAGATTTCCGCTAACAAGAGCGGGTACGAAAAAGAATTAAAATATATCAAAGATGTAGCGAGGTACAATGGTTTCTCTTCTACAGATGTTGACCAAGTATTGAGGAAGGTGCAATACAAACAACACATCAGAAATTCCACGACCTTGACATGAAAAGACACCAATAATAAGAAATTTATAACACTCCCTTTCCACCAAACAGTAAAAGGATTAAGTAAAATTTTCCGCCCAGACAATATATGAATGTATCTTTTATATTAAAAAACAACTTAAAGAATCCCTTAGGCAATTCCAAAGATAAACCGGAGATAATGAAAGAATCCGGAATTTACCAAATCGCATGCAATGATTGTGATAAAGTTTATATTTGACAAACAAAAAGGAGACACTATCATTTCGATAAACCAGAGCTATCGAGCGTAGCAGAGCATATGATAAAATTCAAAAATAAAATTGATTTAAAAAATCTTAAACTTCTTAAAGATGTAAACTCGGGTAGAGAATTAGACGCGTACGAAACCATAATTATGAAAAAGAACAGAAACTTATTCAACAGAGAACCACCCCCAATTTTCAGAACTTTTAATAATTGCAGATCAAAATGCATCTGGAATAAAGATTGAATACGAAATATATATGTGTAACATATATTGTCATTAAAGTCTTTTATAAACCATACTTCCCAAGCACCACAATTTTCAAACTGGTGACACAAATGCAGACATTTACGTTAAATTTATTATTCGAATGGATTAAAGGTTTACTGTAATCTCCATCACAGGAGCCGTATAACTACATATAGGTGACCTACAGGGCTATTAAAGAGGACATACAACGCTACTCTTGTAACTCAAGGTCTCATTTATTCGTCGCAGGGGAACTGTAAAGCTTCATTTCTGATTAAGCAAGTTGGACAATGTTTTAGGGTATTTAGTTGTTGCCGTTCATATACAATGAGGTCGTAGGATATTGAATAGGTTTCGTAAAATCGAATAATTTTTTTTCGAAAATATGTTCGAATACGAATGGTTTTACGTAGTTTATGACATCATGATTATTGTTTTTTGAATAGCAATCTATATATTTTTTCTTCTGCTTGGTGAGGTGTTCCAACTACTGTAGTGAAACAAAAGTGATATATTTTATATCAGGAAGCTTTTGAGAAAAACGGGGAAATCTACTTTGTAGTTGATCGACAAACACACACTTAGTTTTTGTAAACGTCTAATTTAAGAAGGGTGTATTGAATATTATATTTTACTTTTATAAATCAACATAGGCGACATTTATACGATAGCATTTTTGTATTTTAAACATAACCAAATGCATCTAAGCGAAAAAAAGAATCTTCGAATTTGTGAATTTTAGTCCATACCTTAGTAAGGCTGCTGAAATGAGTGCTTTCGCAGTAGCGTGCGGGTCGGTTACTATCATTATTATAAATAAAGAAAGTAATTACAGATACATACAGGATGATTCCTAACAACCACCTCTTGAAGATATCTCTAAAATTAAGGAGACTATTGTTTTGAAATTTTGGCCAAGGATATTACCGTAAGGATATATTTTCTAGAAACACTTTTAATTCAAAGGAATGCTGGATTAAGCATAACAAAAATCTATAATATATCAAGTCTGAGATGTTTTTTTTTTCTGAAAATCTTGAAAAACACAAATTGCTTTAAATATTTATATCTTATTGAGATATTTATTGCCAACATGGGGGCCTACTTATTGCTCTAAAAATATTTTAAACGTGTTGTACAGAGTGTTCCGAAAATCCAGTTCAAACATCAATATGTTTAAAATCAACATTTTCAATTTTTCATCAATAGCAATTTAACCCTTAAAATTCAATATGGCACGTTGTGCCAATATTCTTAGGACGTTTCAAACTCTACAGTTGGCTATATGAAGAAATGAATTTATTGCCAGATACACACACATAAATTCGCTATTAAGCCTAACCTATCATACTAATGTAACTTATACTACATTCACGTTAAGAATGCAGACTTGTAATAGATAGGCCTTAAAATACAAGGTTGCTATTGGCTAATGGGCGAGGCATGTTCACACAAGAGAAATTCATGCAATTGCTTTATATGAAATTTCTGTCAGTTGTCAAAATTCACTTACGATTTTGTTGCCGTTGTTTCCTGCAGTTTTTCATGGAATTTCATCTTTATAAACAAGTTGTGGCAAAAAGAATTCTTTTATTTCACCATTTAATAATTCAAAGTACTACATAATTAATTATACAAACAAAATAATTTTTACTCTACTATTACAAAATTACAGCTTTGATTATGGTATGCCCGAGAAAGCAATAGTACATCCAGTTGTAGGGCCATTGAAAAATCCTCAAGGGAAACATATTGGCAGCAGGCAGAGGCTAATGGCGTACAATATATATCTGCAATTGAAGCAAGAAAATTGCAAGTCAACGTCTGTTGACTGCAACATGACTTGGTTTAAGTGAAAGAATAGTATGAGAACAATGCCAAAGAGATTAATACAAGATAAATTCCCAACTTGCCCCCTAAGAAACGCTTTCGAGAAACAATATACGATCACTTAGACGAAACTCAAAAATCTATAATTAAAGGCGACATGTCCATTCATTCTTTTTAAGAAATGACTTGCCTACATGTACAAAATTATTAAATGTAAATATAATACATTTTGACCTTCGATTTAAACCAACTTATTAATCCTTTGCAGGTTATTACTTTATATGACAATTTACCTTGTTAGGATTTAAGTGGTTAAAAAGGAATCCAAACAGTCTGCTAATGTAACAACAAGACATTGAGCTATGGAGACGTCGGTATTTAACTAGCATTAGAAAATGAAATAAATTGAAATTATTTGTTTATAAATCAAATTCATATGTTTATTTCACTTCTTATTTTATAAATAAAATGCTAACAGTAAAGAAATCTTTTTTATGAAATTTATTGCAGATATAAAGAGAAGACAACTATATAAATTTGTAATATGTGCAGTTAAGAGATTTTTATAATTAACTTATATATTTGATATTTTATTGTAGTCATTAATATGCATGCAATTATTTATTGATTGTACTGTCGTCGAAAATGTACATTGGTTTTACCGCAGTCGGGCTACAGTAGACGAAAATATTTGCACTGCTGTTTTCTTTTTCACTGAACAGCTCAACTTCATCATTGACAATAACCAAATTCTATGCAAGATTGAAGGATGTTGTGTGTTGGCATATACTTTGAAGCCATTCGATGGACTTGGATACAGTCCCGTTGAGCCCATGATGTATTGTTGATAATCAGCAACATTCCACTTTGCTTGGCTTTATCTTGTATATATTGAATTGCTTAGTTTCAATCAGATCATTGAAACTTTCTCTTTTAAAATTGATGGAGATTACCAACGGAGAGATTTACTTCTTAACAAATGACTTGGTATAACACTATGTATATAATCACTCATGTCAAAGTTATATTTTTGCTTCAAGTTTATCCATGGCAATATTGTCATTTTAAAGCTTGTCTCATATGACATTTATGTTGTCTTCGATTAACGCCAAATGCATTCTCATTTACTTTTTAACATAATTAAATAAGCTCCAACTATTTCGGTAAATGAAACAACCGAAGGATACATTTATATTGCAATTGATGTTACTTTTACTTTATTGTTGCGGTATTATTTTACCAGGTCATATAACCATAATGTTGCACATAAAATATGAAAAACTTCCTATTTATTATGCAAGATTTCAATAACCAAACTTGGATGTTTACGATGTTGTCATTTGCCACATCCATCGATTAAATTTCACCAGTGCAATACAGCCGCCGATCGTAGCGCTACCTACTGCATTCTTAACGTGAATGAAGTATAGTCTACAAACTGTCAACATTTAAAATGGCCGGACCGAAGATAACCGACAACATTGTATTTCATCAAATATAGCCAACAACAGCAACGTAAAAGTACTGCGACATGGAAAATATAATAACTAAGTAATCTATTTCGTTTACATTTTTAACTTTGATAAAACTAACGTTTGTATCAAAAGAACAGTGTGTTGCGTTATCCATTGAAATTTACTTTAATTATTAAGTATTATGTTATAATTACGTATACTCTATTTTTTAATTCGGAGGAGTGTTTTTAAATTGAACCGCCAAAAAGTAGACTAGCAGTTGGTCAATTTTCGGTAAAAATTCCACTAGCGATATTTGATATATTGCCGGCCGCAATGTTGCTACAACAACTGCTTAATGTTTGGATGGTGTATTTTTCTGAGTGCCTTTGTATTTAACTTTCCTCCTTAAATTTGCGTTATAATAATAATTACGTAACCACAGCTTATATAAAGTCCTAGCTAGTTCTAAAATTGTCGCCAAAAGGTGGCATTAAAAATTTCCATTGTGTAAACGCTTCTTTTCATTTTACTTCTCCGAATTAAAAAATAGAGTATAGTAATGTAAAATACCTTTATTTGGAATCGTGCCCCTAATATACTTTCCAACTTATATGAAACGGTTTCTATTAAAATATAATTTACGATTGCGACATTCCTCTTTCTCTTAGAATTAATTCTGCAATTGTCCACAATAGATTAGTAAACTCAATTATTTATTGAGAATAGTGCTGCAATGACGGAATATAAATCATAGTCTTCTATGGATATTAAGAAACAGGACACACAAAATATATACAAATGGCGGACAAAATACAAAATTCTTAAATTAACCGAAGATGTAAACGTCATGGGAATCATGGGTAATACAACTGTCAAAAAAGTCACTAGCACAGAATCTCGCAA
The DNA here is from genome assembly GCA_023509865.1 of Trypoxylus dichotomus. NCBI lineage: Eukaryota > Metazoa > Arthropoda > Insecta > Coleoptera > Scarabaeidae > Trypoxylus > Trypoxylus dichotomus. Next base: position 5,605,182 of record CM042082.1, read on the forward strand.
CTCTGTCGAGGTTGAAAAGAGATGTATATACAGCTGTGGCCATATGTATTCGCCACCCTTTGTTGTTTTTTATTCCGACGAATATATAAGAAATAGAAGAAAATTGATCGATGAAAATGTTTCATTGTGAGTGTATACAGATATTGCTTAATATTTGGTAGCTCCTCCCTGGGCCTTTTATCACCGCACGAATTCGTCGGGGCATACTGCTCACTAAGTTGTAGCACTGTTCGGGGGTGATTTTATTCCACTCTTCGAATGTTTTTGTCTTTAAGCATTGCTTTGTGGTAGATGAGTATTTAGCTACATTTCGCTTTAAAATGTCAATGGTCCAGTCGCGGTGACTTTTAGCCCACAGCAGTCTCTTTTTCTTTTGTTGCGGAGACAACCGTGGTTTATGTCGAGCTTTGTATCCACCTAAATTTAATTCACAAAGGCGTCTTCTAACCGTGCGAGGAGAAATAGCAACATTATGTAGCCGGAAAAGCTCACTGGAAAGCTGTTTAGACCCTTTTTTCCGGTCTCGCAAAGACATCCGCTCTAAGACTCGCTCATCTCTGCTAGTTGTCTTCCTTTTTCGACCAGTTTTCGGTTTGTTTGTCAAAGATCCACTCTCTTTGTATCGTTTTATCGTCATTCTAACTGTCGATCGGGCAAATTTCACTTGTCGGGCAATAGCAGACACCGACAACCCTTGCTTTTTTAACACCACAATTTGTCCTCACTCTACCTCCGTCAATTCGCGTGTTTTTGGCATTACTTTTTATTGTATACTATCGTATTACACAGACAAAATCACAGACACAATATCTTCACTCTAACTAGCTCAACCTTACTCTTACAACTTTTAAGAAAGACTGAAGAAATATTCAGAAATTACAATTTTACGTCTATTTTCTAATTTACTCAGAATGGCCTACAATAAACCAGTAAACCCTCATTACCAGGTACCTAGTTAAGTCCGTCATCGACCCTGCTTCTTAGAAATACAATAATATTCGTGTAACACGTTCAAAACGAGAGTGGCGAATACATATGGCCACAGCTGTATATTAAGAAACAGGACACACAAAATACATACAAATGGCGGACAAAATACAAAATTCTTAAATTAACCAAGGATGTAAACGTCATGGCAATCATGGGTAATACAGCTGTCAAAAAAGTCACTAGCACAGAATCTGGCAACTCCGTCCAGGTTGAAAAGAGATGTATATATATAAAATCTCTGTTAATAGAAAGAGAGGTTAACATTCCATAGAATCTCATAGTGAATTTTAATATGGGAATAGACTATATAAATTCTAAGTGAAATAATAACAGCGGAACAAATTTTAATTGTTATAACTAAATTCAGTTGTTTTATGTTAATTTAGCGAAATCATGAAATCAAGCTTTTACAGGCTTTTACAATGGCATTTTTTTCCAGCAAAACATAATATCGGATGTACTGAAACACAACTATCGAGCTGCCAAATACAACATTTTTTTATAGTAACCTTTTCACTCCATAATCTTTATTGCTTGTATCTGCTTCTCACTTCCCTGTAATACTAGGGATTTTTTCTTTTTCACTTTTCAATTCCTACCAATCTCCTATTCCCAGAAAACAGAATCAATCCTTTTCATCCCTTTGCACATCAAGCGTTTAACCGTTGCTGCTCGGTACAGCGCTTTTAATTTATAACCGAATCGTACGGTGAACAACGTGTCTGCAATAAATATTGCACTTTATCACTTTTTTTGCTTTCCCGGAATGATACATTTCAAACCCGACGGCTATAAATAACGTTTGCTCCCCTTTTCATTCGCCCCCGAAAACACCAGTTTCCCGATGCTGCGACACTACAACGCCATCTACCTTTCGAGTTATGCACTCGTGTAATGTACAGTACGCTGTTTTTTTTTTTTCGTGCGCGCGGTCCAATCTTTGTCGCTCTTTGTTAACCGGGCGGCTTTTGTTTCCAACGTTTCAGCGTTTCAACCGGTCAATCCGGCCGGGGTAGTACCGGCAATCGAAACGCTGATGAACACGGAAAATGTTTCGCAAACGCAATCATGTACTTGTTTGGCGTGTCGTTAAATGACGCGGGTGTTCGCGAATTCCCCCTCTCTCCCGCCCGTTCCTGCGTTTGCCGTGACCCTATTATCCGAAAAAATATCGCCATTTCCATTTGAACGGCGTGCATAGGTACACAAACGAATTTTCTTTGTTTTTTGCATTTCGTGCGTGTACAGTAGTATGTGGTATGGGTTACGTTTTGCTCTTTTCGAATTCGATTTAAATACGGCGTATTCAAAGCTTGCTGACTGTGCTGGCACACCTGACATGCAAGCCGTTAAACGCAGTGTAAGACTTTTGTTTGGAGTGCAAACAGAAAATATTCATATCGCATTGAAAATGTCGGAATTTGTTCCAAAAAGCAGCATTTGTGAGAAGTCCTTTTTCACTAGTATCTTCTGAAGAAAAGTGCTACGGGAACGTGCCGTTTGCTTGTGGATGTTTACGACCACCTTGCTTCATCGGAACCGACTTGTAAATATTGGTTCCAACGCTTCAAAAATGGCAATTTCGAAGTCAACGACAAAGAATGAGGAACTTGAAGAATTGATATATATTGATCAATGTCAGATACTTGAAGAATTGTCTGCAGCATTGTATGTTGATCGATCCACTGTTGGAAAACGCCTACATGCGCTGGGAATGTTTCACAAGACAGGAAATTAGGCATCACGCGAGTTGAAGGAAAGGGACATTGAAAGATCACGTGCGAAATATTGCTTCAACTACAAGAAACAAATGGTTTTTTGCATCGAAAAGTAGCATGGGTGAAACCGCCTGAACCAGGTCCATCAACGCTAAAGCACAATATTCACGGGTTAAAGGTCATGCTCTGTATCAGACGGAACATGAGCTGGGTGTAGCCTACTACGAGCTACTGAAACTGTCCACACCTGTCAATTCCCAACGTTACCGACTTTAACTAATGCTATTCGAGAAAAACGGCTGGAATGATGCAATAAATACGAGAAGCTGATTTTGTAGCACAACAACGCTAGGCCACATCATGGTCAATTCGTCTGGATATACCTAGAAGGGGTTAAATGGGAGGTCCTACCCCACCCGTCGTATTCACCAGACATTCTCTCTTCAGACTGTTCATCATTTGTTCCGGTACGTGCAGTCGACACTTACTGAAAAGTGCTTCATCTTATATGACACCATACAAAAATTGATCGACAGAAGTAGAATTCTTTTCTTGAGGAATCCGTTTGTTGCCCAAAAGATAGGCGAAGGTTGTCACTTCAGATTAAAAATACTATGAATAAAATCATTTGATATTTTCATATTCAAATTATATTGTTTGCCGACATAAAAACGATTAAAGCTTATTACCATACCCAATAAAAAATTCGCGGCTTCGGTAGGATTTGAACCTACAACTCCTGTTCGCTAGACTGGTGTGTTAAGCCATTACACCACCGAACCGTCTGAACTATACTCCATTCACGTTAAGAATGCAGACTTAGAATAGATAGGCTTTAAAATACGGCTTGCCATTGGCTAATCGGCGAGGTACACGAGAGAAACGGATGCAATTTCTTCATGTGAAATTTCTGTCAGTTGATGTCTAATTCCGATATGAAGAGAAGAAAACTATATAAATTTGTAATATGCGTAATTAAGAGATTGCTACAATTAATTAGTATATTTAATATTTTATTGTAATCATGAATATGCAATTCACAGGTATAGCAGTAAACTCCACTCACACAAATTAATTAATTATGCGGAACGCAGCGTTTCGAGAGCACGTGGGCTCCCATTGTCAACAGTGTTACCGACTGAAAGTAAAAACTGTATCACACATGTAAATTATTTTCTACGCAGGCTCTAAAATTTCTAAAACATATGACTATTTACAATCTAGTCGGTGGTCTAATGCCTTTTTCGGGAAAGGATAGACCGAAAGCGAACCGTATCTTTAACAGGGCCTATGGTAATAAATCCATCAAACTCGAGTGTGCAATTGGGGGTGGTTCTCTGTTCAATAAGTTTCCGTTCTTTTTGATATATACCGTTTCGTACGCGTCTAATTCTCTCTACGAGTTCACGTTTTTAAGTAGTGTCAGATTTTTTAAATCAATCTTATGTCCGGATTTTACCATATGCTCTGCTACACTTGATAGTTCAGGTTTGTCGAAACGATAGTGTCTAATATGTTCTTTGAACCTCGTTTCGATACTCCTTTTTGTCTGTCCAATATAAACTTTCTCACAATCATTGCATGCGATTTGGTATATTCCAGACCTTTTTATCATCTCCGGTTTATCTTTGGGATTCCCTAAGAGATTCTTTAAGTTGTTTTTGACACAAAAGACACGTTCATATTTAGTTGTCGGAAAATTATTACTTAACCCTTTTACTTTATCGAAACGAGGTTCAGGAACATATTAGACAATATCGTTTCGACAAACCTGAACTATCAAGCGTAGCAGAGCATATGGTAAAATCCGGACATAAGATGGATTTAAAAAAATCTGACACTACTTAAAAACGTGAACTCGTATAGAGAATTAGACGCGTACGAAACGGTATATATGAAAAAGAACGGAAACTTATTGAACAGAGAACCACCCCCAATTGCACACTCGAGTTTGATGGATTTTTTACCATAGGCCCTGTTAAAGATACGGTTCGCTTTCGGTCCATCCTTTCCCGAAAATAGGCATTAGACCACCGAGTAGATTGTAAATAGTCATATGTTTTAGAAATTTTAGAGCCTGCGTAGAAAATAATTTGCATGTGTGATACAGTTTTTACTTTCAGTCGGTAACACGGTTGACAATGGGAGCCCACGTGGTCTCGAAACGCTGCGTTCCGCATAATTAATTAATTTGTGAGTGGAGTTTACTGTTATACCTGCGAATTGTACATCCACACAGTCCTTGCAATCGTCATTTCATATGAATATGCCTGCAATTATTTATTCATTGTACTGTCATTGAAAATGTGCACAGGTTTTACTGCAGTTGGCGTACAGTAGATAAGTATATTTGCAGCGCTGTTTTCTTTTTTACGGATCAAGGATCTTGTTGTGTGTTGCCATGTAGTCCGAAGCCATTCGATGTAGTTGGATACAGCCCCCGTTGAGCCCATTATGTATTGTTTATAATCAGAAACATTCTCCCTTGTTTGACTTTACTTTCTAACATAATTAAATAAGCCCCAGCTATTTCGGTAAATGAAACAACCGAAGGATACATTTATTCTGCTATTGATGTCACTTTTACTTTATTATTGCGATGTTATTCTATCAGGACATATAACTATAATGTATTGCAATTTACCAGTGTAACGCAGCCGCCGATCGTAGCGCTATCTACTGTATTCTTAACGTGAATGAACTATAGTCGCTATTTAAATCGCCATTTACGTCGTTAGATTTCAATTTAAGTGAAGTGGTCTTTCATGCTTCTGTTTTCGATTCATTGCGCTCTAATAACAAAACGCGACTCATTTGAGTAACCGTTGAATCATTTCATTGGCGCTCAGCAGGATCAATTGGTTTTAGTTCTTGCACAATACGCGATATATGGAACTTTTCGGAATATTTTACGAACGGAACGATTGCTAGATTCGTGAACCGGCTGGCGCATGCTCTCTCTGCACGCTCCACGGTTCTCGATGTCCTTTCGTTGTCCTAGGTCTCCTAGAACTTCTGTATCTATTTTTTGATGAGTTGAGTTCATGGTGCTGGTCTGATATGAAGCAAATGATAGAGATTAAAAAGCTTTCGCCGCGCAATAGTGACATGTGAATTGTTGTTTTTGTAAAACGTTCCCTAAATTTCTCAACGATTATGTAATGCATAAACCCAGTACATCTCTATCCCCACAAAAAGGATTTGTACCTTGTAGCAGGACATGTGTGTTACAGTAATAATTCTATCAAATTCTAGTATGCAGTTTACATGTTGAGGTATTAATGCCGGAGGTTATTACTTTTTTACCCGGCCACCAAATTACCAACTTAATTGGTCCACCACCTTCACGTTGGTAACACTGCCTGTCAACTTTATTTTGCTACCAATTAAAACCCAAGACATAACGTGCAATAGTAACATAGCCTATATATACATCTCTACGATAAGAAAGAATTATGGTGGATATATTTGGCGCTTGTAATAAAACCGCCCTCCTTGTACCACCCCACACACTTCACATCGCCGTTGTAAAATAGGATCAGAAAGAAACGAAGCGAAAAACGACGGAAAGAGAAAGCCGCTGCTCAAAGCGTCAAATTTTACATTTTTATGTGTCAGTCATGTGTGGCGCCATAAGTCAACGTCGCGTCGGTATTAAAGTTTCCTGTTTGGGCGGCCCATTTATCAAACGGATTTATTGACAGTTAAAAGTTAGGTTACGTTCGTATCCGTGCCGCCTTTTCCCCTTCCCTCGCTTTTGGAGAGCGTTTCTTCGCGGGGCGGCGAAATGGAGGGGGGGAGTGGGCTTAGCGAATATATGCGGAATTAGATTTCTTGCGCTCGAGGTCCTCCGAACGCCATATGCTGGTAATCGACTGGGTGGTATGGATGAAAATAACTTCTCCGTGACATTTTTATGGATGGGGAGCAAGATTTTTCTTTTGTAGAACGTAAAATATATGATTCTATACGCAAATACGAACATGTTGTTTCTTATGCTTTTAGAAAATTCGTGAATAAATTAATCCTCCGTCCAAGCAAGTAAATACACATATTTTTTGAGACATTCGCATCCTCATAGCGATGCTAAAATATAAAGTCCTAGTCGTTTATTCCCTCGAGACTCTCGTTATATCTCATTGAATTCCGGACGAAACCGATGGCATTTCCATAAACGTCAGAGAGATTCTCTGCTTTTCGCTTCAAAAAATCGAGTTACAGTCTAAACTCAATTATCTATCGCCCGCTGGGTCTTTCGTTCTGCGTTTTGAAAGCCGGCGGGAGACACCAGCGCCCTCTGCGCGAAGCTAAATACGGTTAACTTCGTTACTGCGTTACTTGTAACTTGGTAGTGCCCCCTCTTGGTAACTTGTGTTCGTATTCTACTTCGTATTAGATGAAAAATGGAATTTGCTTTAGCTATGGTGGTCTAATGAAAATTTGGGATCCTTGTTACGAACGACTATGTGTTATAGAATTGCAATCAATTTTTTTATCACCAAAGTAGGGTTTGAACTAAAAATATAAAGGTACTGGTTTTGTTTGAAACATTCTTTATGCAACTGCAGTACTATAATTGCTTAACTATCAAACTAAAAATTGGAGAATTCTCAATACTCCCTGAAGATTTAAATATTCTAGAAAAGATTAAGAAAGTTTCTGTCAGAATGTTCAAGAATGTACCCCGAATATAAGATTGAAACTAAATTGAGAACAAAATTTACAATATAAGAATGTAGCAAAGTCAATAAATAACACACATTGAAAATATCGAACTGGAGGAAATGCGAGGCGAGGTCCAGAAGTTCGTGGAGTGGATTGAGTGGGGATAGGGGCGCCCGCTAGGTATCATTCTAATTAGCGACTCATCATTAGTATATAAGTTAAATTGTAGCCATATAGCGTCAGTCGTTTACCAATAGTTGCCTGCTAAACAAGTCAATGCGGAAGAAAACTGAAACTATGGAGGAAATTGAACACCGTGCTGTGATAAAGTTCCTTACAAAGCAAGGAAAGAACGCTCAAACCATATTGAAAGAAATGGAATAAATAATTTATAAGTGACATGGTTTTTTTAAACATGGTCGGGAGTCGATTGAAGACAACCCCGCTCAGGACGGACACTTGAGGCCACCACGTCAGACATAGTCGAAAAAAGCAATTATCTGCATTAGTTGGAGTATCAGATACCACCATTTTGCGTATCCTACATGATCACCTGGGTATGACAAAAGTCAGTGCAAGATGGGTAACGAGAATGCTCACGCCGCTGCAGAAACAGCAGTGCGTCTGTGCGTCCAAACAATTTTTGGAGCTGTATGGAGACAAACCTGCACAGATTTTGGAGCGGATTGTTACCGGAGATGAAACATGGGCTTATCACTTTGAGCCTGAGTCCAAACAGGAGTCCATGCAATGGCGTAAAGAGGGGACACCACCGCCAAAGAAATTCAAAGTGTCAGAATCGGCTGGCTACTGTTTTTTGGGATTGCGAGGGGATATTATTGATTGATTACAAAGAAAATGGTAGGAGCATAACCGGAGAATATTACGCAGTGATATTAGAAGAATTAAAGGAGGCCATCAAGGAAAAACGTCGAGGAAAATTGACCAAGGGTATGTTGCTCTTGCAAGACAATGCGCCGGTTCACAAGAGCAAAGTTGCAATGGCTGTTCTGCACAAGCATGGCTTTCAATCAATAGTCCATCCACCCTACAGTCCAGACCTGGCTAGGTTAACTAAAGAAGGGGGTTAATTTTTAGTACTAACATTTGTTTACCCACGCACAGTGGGGTCAAATACTCGGAAAAGTGGAAAAAAAGAATCAATATCTACAGAACGGATAGTCCTATCGAACTGCAGTTAGTTCCATTCGATTCAGAATAAAGAATTACCTTAAAATGATACTAAATTAAAAAAGATGAATTAGTTTAATATACGATTTATCAATAATAAAGTACTTAAAATATGGGTGTATTCAATACATCCAGTTCGCAATAAAACAATATTATTTTATACCTATACCTTTTATACTAATTTGGCCAAATACTTACTAGGGCAGCTTTAATTCAAAGACTTCTTCACTAATGGGAAGGCGTTTCTTCTTAGGCTTGGGCCTCAGGTGTGTAATATAGGGATCTAGCGACTCGAGCGTCTTCTGAAATACATCCCCGTTTGTGGCTGTACGAGAACATTTCTTTGTGAAGTCAAGTCTATAATATTTGTAGTTTTTATGTCTGTTTTCTTGAATTTCTTCTGACTGTAACCCAATTGGCATTGCTGCAGCTGTTATAATGTATAATGAAATCTGGATAGTTTAGCCTATATAAAAATTGAAAACGCTACGTCAGCGCTGAAAACTTCGGCCTGATCAGCTGACGTTGACGTTTTTCTCCACTATCTTTATCTGTGCGACGTCCCCTACATCCCCATATGCAAAACTTAAAAGACATCCCAGGTATAAGATTTTGTGGGATTAATGCAACAAACTGAATAAACGGGTGACCATGAAGAAAGTAAGCAGCAAATCTATGAAGAACTAAAATAAATAATTCAGCACTAACAACAGGAACTATTTTCCCCCGTGAAAATGGTTTAGGATCACCGCAATCCTAAGAAGTGACGTTCGCTTCTATTGATACCTTCGACCATCATCATCCATCAATAATTTTTCACGTCCGCTTCGTACAAATCGATTAACCTCTCGTGTGACATCCACACATGCTTCCACCGTCATAAAAGACACGAAAAGAGTTCCCCCAACCGTCCAGGCTACATCATCACTTCACATGTGTTCGATCGCGATCCTCCAACCTCGCACATAAATAATTCAGGAGCTCCCCTCCCCTTCCCCGGGTTCGTCCTAGTCGGCTGTCAAAAAAGAACGGTCCTTTTCCCGTTCGCACGCATAAACCGATACATTATATTAAATAAACACAAAGAAATTCCTCTCTTCAAACGAATATACACGCGCCGGTACATAAATCGAGAGGGCGGTCGAGACCTCTCGAACGCATACGAGCCGCTGTCGACAAGTGAACATCGCCGCGGCGGAACGAACAAGTTCGACAAACGCCTTCATCTATCATCCTTCCGCTTTTCACGTCACTTGCACCGGCGACAATTTATAACTCAGGCCGTCGACGGTGAAGGATCGCTAACCGAGGCATCTCCGTCTTATCATTGAATTCGAGTGCTAAATACACGAATACGTTGGAAGTGGGCAAGGGGGAGAAAATGAGGAAAAAGTTGGAAATACCGCTTATGTCAATATAATTAGAAAACTGTTCTAACACTGTTATATAGAAAGTAAAAGAAGTAAATGAGATTCAGAGAGATATGATTTAATACCGTAAGAAATACGAAAGAAGAAATTACAGCCACAGGTCTGTAATTGCCAACATTAGAACTATCACTCTTTCTCAACATTCTGGCTACTTTCCACATATCAGGAAACGTACACTAGAGTGACAGAATAAAATAGACACCTACTAATTAAAAATATTTTAACATTTTTAAATTAGACAAATATTTTGTCGATTCACCTTTACTTGCGTGAAGTGCTGCGAGTCGTCGTGGCATAGAATCTATTAAATGATTAATGGTGTCTTCTGGAATATTTAACCACTCTTCTGTAACAGCTGCCACGAGTTCTTCCTTATTGCTGCGTTTTCGGGGTCGTTTCGCCATATTTGTCTGGATTATGTGCCAAACATTCTCTATCGAATTCATGTCTGGTGATTGGCCTGGCCATGGTAAAATCCGAATCCCCTGTTCCTCTTTCCATGTGGTTGTTGTTTTTGCTTTGTGGCAGGGTGCTCCATCCTCCATAAAAGTGGCGTCTTCTTTAGATAAAATGGCGTTGTCGAATATCGGTAGTAGTCCTTCTGTTAATATTTGGATATATTTTGCCGCATTTATATTTCCGTTGCAGATTACTAGTTGCGATCTTCTACCATACCATATCGCGTCCCACACCATGATGTTCACACCGCCGTATTTCACCGTCTGATGCAAAAATTTGTCGTCCAGTTGCTGTGACGATCGTCTCCATACACACGTAGGACCACTATCACTGAATTGGCAGTATCTGCTTTCATCTGAAAAAATGACAGACCGCCAAAACTCTTCGGGCTTCGTTCGCATTTCGATTGCCCAAGCCATTCGGCGCCATTTTTGAAACGCCGTAAGGACATGTTTCTTCTTTGCCACCCTTTTATACATCCCCACACTGTGGAGCTATCGCAGAACGGTGCGCTGACTTTTCTGTGAAGTTGCCGCAGCTCAGCTGTACTTTTTCGCGGTTCACTTAACACTTCGCGCACAAGCACCCTTTTACTTCTTTCAGAAGGTCCGGCACGACCTGGTCTCGACTCCACTGTTGTTTTTTCCTTGCGTTTAAATTGTGTAGTCGCACGGTTAACTGTGGACAACGGAATATTTAAAAATTTACTTATTTCACGTTGCGAAGCGCCGCGTTCACTCTGGCCAACGACGCGACCCCGGGTGAAATCGCTAATATCACTCGAACCTTGTAAGCGAGGCATAGTTGTAACGATACTAAACTATGACGAATTCCTTCCGTTACATCTACCCCTACCCTAATGACAAGAGAAAGTTCTTAATTCGTTCTTAGAATTTAGCTGTTTACATATTTATACCGCTTTACCTGTTGTCGATTTTATTCTGTCACCCTAGTGTATATGTGTGTAGGGCTAGATTAAAGATTATGCATAAAGGAGTAGCAATGAGGAATGTTGTCATCTCCAGCTGTAAATTTGTTCTTTAAGCCTTTGACGGTCTGTATTACTTCCTCTACCGAAACAGACTCTCTTTATTTAGAAAACTTAAATAAATGACAATAATTGCCCTAACTACGGTACTCCGCTAGAGGCACTACACCGGATATCCTCAACTTAACAAGACGTATTGAACACAAATGTAGCTAACTAAATCTATGTTAATTAACGATTACAAGGACTGTGTGGTTGTACAATTCACAGGTATAGCAGGAAACTTCACTCACACAAATTTATTAATTATGCGGAATAATTTGTGAGTGGAGTTTACTGCTATACCTGTGAATCTATGCTAATCTTAACCTAAAAAATAAAATATAAAAATAATGCGGGCTTTATGCGCGCCCTACTTAACTTAGATAACACATGGGCTGAAAAGTCCCGGGCCTAACACATAGATGACGCTAGTTTTATTGCAGTCACCTTTCTTTCAGTTAGTACTAACCTTCAAAAGACAGCTGTTAAAATTTCATAATATTCTATTCATTAGTTTGTGAGTTATTGTGCTAAGAGTCACGCAATTTTTGTTATTTTCAAAACAATGGATCAAAAACAATTTCGTGTTTTAATTTTACACTGCTTCTTGATCGGAAAAAAATAGCGTTCAAGCGAAGCAATGGCTTGAAAAGTGTTATGGGGACTCCGCTCCATCAGAAACAACAATAAAACGTTGGTTTGCTGACTTCAAACGTGGTCGTAGAGACACCGATGATACAGAACGCAGTGGACGTCCAAATGAGGCGGTAACACCACAAATATCAAAAAAATCCACAAAATCGTTTTGAATGATCGAAAAGTGAAGTTGCGTGAGTTAGCTGACATCGTAAAGATATCAAAAGAACGTATTGGCTTTATATTGCATGAGCATTTGATTATGAGAAAGCTCTGTTCAAAGTAGGTGCCGCGGGTGCTCACTGTTGACCAAAAATAAGAACGTGTTGATGATTCTGAGCAGTGTTTGGCAATGTTTAAACGTAACAAACCGGAATTTTTGCGTCGATATGTAACAACGGATGAAACATGGATCCATCACGGCACTCCGGAATCAAAACGATCGTCATCTGAGTGGACAGCAACTGGTGAACCTCGACCAAAGCGCCCGAAAGCACAACAATCGGCTGGAAAGGTTATGGCCTCGGTATTTTGGGATGTGCGTGGTGTAATATTCATCGACTATCTTGAGAAAGGAAATACCATCAACAGTGAATATTATATAACGTTATTGGAGCGTTTGAAGGCCGAAATTGCAAAGAAACGACCGCATATGGCAAAGAAAAAAATTTGTTTCATCAAGACAACGCACCGTGTCACAAGTCAATCAAAACAATGGCAAAACTACATGAATTGAACTTCGAATTGCTCCCACATCCACCGTATTCGCCAGATTTGGCTCCCAGCGACTACTGGCTGTTCGCAGACCTCAAAAAAATGCTCGCCGGTAAGAAATTTCGCACGAATGAAGAGGTTATCGCTGAAACTGAGGCCTATTTTGAGGCAAAAGATAAATCGTTCTACAAAAGTGGTATTGAAATGTTAGAGCGGCGCTGGAATGATTGCGTGGCTCTTGATGGAGATTACGTTGATGAATAAAGCTAATTTTGAAACAATAAAACCGTGTTTTCTTTGTTACGCCCGGGACTTTTCAACCCATGTGTTATGTCACTAACAACTGGTACGGGTAATAAAATTTTCTTACATGTAAAGTATCTGCCACATAATTGTTAACATTTTCAAGAACTACCTTCATGTTCTTGGTACTCAACCAACTTAATAGGAATATAAGTACAAGTGGCACATCTGATTCATCTAATTTGCAATTGTATCTTATCGCATGGACTACTATAAAATTGATAACCAGTAACTGTTTTTAGATTTATTGGATCCAAAGGGACTTGCTCTGTAGTTTCGAATGTAGGGAAAAGAATTTTATTTTTGCTCTAAATTTATAGGTGTAAAAAGACCAAAACCATCGTCCTGTAATTTTGTTCGAATTAATTTAATATTATGGGTATTTTGTATCTAATCCGAAACCGAAGATGTTTGTTCAAGTGATTTAAATAATCCCAATCCTGAGCAAACCGCCATCGAAAAAAAAAAGGAGTGTCCGAAAGCAAAAAATTCCAATCTAATTTTAACAATCTTTCGTTCAAAGTGAAAGAATTCGCGTCATTCACCCCCTCACCCCCATACAATTACCGAGGAGAATTTCAAATGTTACCGAAACGTTACACCACTCTCTTCTACAAAACACACAGGACAGGAAGATTAAGTTTCCGACACCCTTTCGCAGTGATCCTACGCCTCCGAAGATAAATTCGGAATCTGTATGCCATCGAGCCTTTCCGCTCGTCCCCCTCTCCTTTTCCCAAGCCTTAATTTCAGCGTCAGCGTAGACAAATTGACGTAAAATAAATTTTCAATTCTGCGGGGGCGCAAATTGCAGAGAGATTGGAAAAGTAAATCAAGGGGTTGCATCCGGAAGGAAGGACGAGCGAGAGGATCGTTATTACGCGTCAGGCGACAGCCCGTCTGTCCCCCCTTTTTTAAAATTTATTGCGGCTTAAGGTGCTCGCGGTACTGCCGGATTGTTGTTTTTGGAAAATGCCTGGCGAGGTAGATGTGGTAAGGTAAAGAGGGAGGAGGCCTTAATGAACGTCGTGCGGTCTTCGTAAACATGAAATTGTTTTACCTGTTTGCGGGATATTGGATGTGGATAGAAAACGGCGGAAGATGCGAAGTATAGTTGGGGTGTCAAGAAGTGTATAGGTGAGCTAATGGCGCACGAAGATTGCGATATTTCCTGAGAAGACACGTAAAATTACCGCGACGTATTAAAGACATTAAAGGCGTGGAGGATCTTTTAGATGCGCTTTCGGTGCGCGCCCTCTCTGAACATCTATCAGAGGCATATGTAGAAAATATCAAAAACCAAAACCCTCTATGAACCATACCATCAAATTAGTGTTACGTTCTCCTGGTTTGAAGAACAGCGCCACTGTAGCCTGCTCGTAAATTCCTGAATTACTTGACCAATACTTACTTGTAGAGTATGTTCGCTTATTTACTAGATGAAAGGTTGTACAGTGAAACTCAATGCGCATGCGCAAAAAAAATATATTTAAAAAATAAAATGTGTACACGGTTTCTACTCTTGCCTATGTACAGTTACGATGTACGTAAGATATGTATATTTGCAATAATTGCAGTTATTCGAGCTCTCTTATACATGTAATGTACATTATATGTATGTTTTCATTGGTAGCAACATAAAGTACTGCCTCAGCATGTACGTTGCAGAGCTATGTCTTAATTGTGTTTAAAATGTTAAACTGTACTAATGCCTCTATCTGTTGGCATGCGCCACTACCTTTTTATAGGGGAGCCAACCCTATTTATTTCTTAAATTTATAAGCGCACCTCGGTGCTATGCTTATTTATATGTCCCTTTCCGGGAGCCTAATATATTTTCCTTGTTTCAAATTTGCCTAAGGGACTTGGCCCTGTATCATTGGCATGTATTTGTACTTGAACCAAATACGTTCGTTATTTACACATTTATAGGGGAACCCACCCTATCTCTTAGAACTTGAACGCCTGGTCGAGGGCGACAGTAGCGATAATAGCCGATCTCAAAACAAAAATAATGTGACAGCTACCCAGGCGTTCTCGTTTGAAATAATACGCTATGTGCAATCTTTAGCTGTCTGCTACTGCGCCCCAAAGAAGGGAAAACGGCAGTAACCAGCAAATGTGCGAAATGCGCACCGACAAGGAAAACGGAGTGATGAAGCCGACATTACATATAGAAAAATGGTCCGTGAAACTCGTCCGCTACGACGAGCAACTAAATGAAAAAAATTTCTAAGTGCCGATACGACAAAGGACCGAACAAACGAACAAAAGACAACGGGCGTTGCGGCCGCAACGACCGTCAACAAGAAGCGGAGTGATGGTACTTGTAGAAGATATCTATACATGCGCGCCGACAACCTTACCAAAATTATTTCCGACACAAACTTAACCGAAGACTAAAAATATGTATAGACGACAACGGACACAGTAGCCTAGACGAACGATGATAGAAAATCGAGAATTTGCACTTAATAGAGAAATCTATACATGCGATCCGAGAACCTTACCAGAATGACTCCCGCCAGAAACATATGTATAGACGACAACGTCCTCGACGATTCCCGCCAAAACTAGAAGCTATTAGAAACTTCCAATAATCATCCGACGACGTTACTGTATACGTTACGATGAGGTACGAAAGGTGACCGAGAGTGCACGATCGCTAATACCTCGACCGTCGCGGGGGAGTCGACTGCCTGTGCTTGTATATATTAAATATTAAGAAAACTCCCATTATTTATTGGACGACGTTGCACTTAATGACTTTTAAATTAGGCAGTTTTAGCTAGAGTATTGTGAATAGCCGGCTTGCGTACATATACGATGCGTAATATACATACATATTAAAATAAAATTGGATATATTCTAAGAGAGCAAAATAAATAAATGATAAACGTGTAAATAAAGTAATATTCTAAACGAAAATAAGGTAATAACGCTAACCCATACGGTTGCAAAGAAGATAAAATCATATAAAATACATTTCCTTAGAAACTTAAAATTAGAATACAAAGACAAAACAATGTTAAGTCTTTAACAATTAGTGACCGCTAGATAAGTAATTTCGTAGCTTACCGTAAAGACGGGGATAAGATTAGATTAGATGTTGAACGATAGAAGAGTGGGCACGTCGTGCATGTAATATATAATGGCGTCTGGAAAGCTTACCTGACGATGCTGTTCTACTCGATCTCAAAGAGTAGCCAAAAATTTAATAATCAAATACGGCAAAGTAAATAGCATAGCATTTTATATACGACGGTGGATCTCTATGCTGAACCGCTGACGTCCTTGCAGTAAAACTACAGTGGCATTATATATTTTGTTATATTTCGACCTAGCCTTCCTCTCTCCTGCCCCAGCTTGCTGGAGAAATTTTTCTCCAAGCTCTGCAAACCATCTCACGACAACTTACATCACTTCATAGTTACTGAAAAATTTTGCCCCACCTAAAATTTCTTTTAATTTGGGGAACAGCCTGTAGTCACTATGGACCAGATCCGGCGAATATGGCGTATGCTACACTAGTTCAAAGCCTGCTTGGTGTATAGCAACTACAGCAACACCAGATGTATGGTCGGAAGCATTATCCTAATGGGACAGCACACCGTGCCTTAACTTTTTTGGCGTGTCTCTTTAATAGAGTCTCGCAAGTTAGAAATTAATTGTGCGCAGTAGGATCCTATAATGCTTCGTTTCTCTTGGAAATAATCAGGATGATTCGTTGAGCATCCCAGAACACATATAGCAAAACCTTTCCAGCAGACGGCACTACTTTAAGCTTGCGTGGAAGAAGTGATGTTTCCACACTCTACCTTGCACTTTGTTCTCGCGACCATAGTGATGCACCCATGACTCATGTATAGTCGCATGCTAACTAAGAAAGTTATTTGCTTGGTACCTTTCCAAAAGGCGCTTACAAATCAACTCCCAATTTCTTTTGTGATCAATTATTAACATTCACAGCACCCATCTTGCACTCATCTTCTTCATATGTAATTCTTCTTTAGTCAGTATGTTGTGTACTATATGATACGATAAGCCAGTATCTTCCGCAATGCCCCTGATGCGCATTGGTCAGTTTTGAAGTACGATATTGTGTTCCTTTTTTTGTTTTTGTCTATTGTTACCGTTATGGGAGGGCCACAGGTATGTTGCTTTTCACAGGATATTCTTCCGCATTTAAAATCTCGACACCAACGTTTGATTATATCATAAGAAACTATAGACTCGCCAAAAGTTGCCATAATGTCTTTATAAATTTGAGTTGACGTCATGCCCTTTTTCTGGAGGTATTTCATTGTGGCTCTTTGTTCTACAGGATTCATATTAATGTACAAACACGACACCCAATTCAAGAATTAGGCACAGCACAACAACACTTTGAGATACAAACTTGATATTATGTATAGATGATCTACAAATGTCAGTTAACTAAATGTCAAAAACAAACCAATTAGAAGTAGGTGAGGCATGAGGATCTGCCCTCGTATGTGTTTGTATGTCATTCTAAAGATTTCGATGTGCATATGGTGGATTAATTCGGCCCGTTATCGATTATTGTTGAAAGTTAATCAAATCTTCAGAATGGATTCCTATTACAGAGAATTTAAGGCAATGTATGCAAATTTATAATGCAAACAGTCTGAAGTTAGTAAAATAAAATATTAAACAATCTAAACATTCATATGACTTTTTTAAACGGTGTGTTAATGACTGCAGCTTTGTTGTTCCGAATAATTATGAACAAAACATTTTTGAAACATTTGATACCTACTATAGACTGTTGTAATTCACAATTCAATTATAAATTAATACTTAAGCGATAGTGGTATCCCCGTAAGTCTCTCATCATCACACAACCATTTTATTCGATGCGATGACTTAGATATTATCACCCTCAGTTCGGTTAAGAACGTAGTATTTTAAAAAACTTTTCTACGCGTATACATATAACACCATAACTCTTCAACGATTTAGATAACTTTCAGTTATAAAATTCATTAACAAATCCATTAGACGTTCTCTAATGCAACATACTATACTTATTATCGTGCATACACACTCCATCCATTTCTTTACCTTTCTATGATAATACCATACCGTTGCGTTTCGTTAACTTTTCATTTAAACGTCCTCTTTTTAGAACGTCAGCACCACTGCGTATGCTACCGTCATTCCTACTCATCTTTTGGAGTCATCCGCGCAAAAAAACCTTTCGCTCTCGGCGGTATAGGTAACGCGCACCGTATCTCGTATCGGCATGTCAAATCCCGACGGGCTGTTCGGCGAGACGAGATGAAAATATTGCGCCTACATCGGCTAAAATCCGCGCCAGCTTTCCTATTTACTATATCGACGATGGGAATTCCGACGGTCCCAAATAACGCGGCGAATGTGCAGACTCCGAGTCAGTTCCGCCTCGTAGGTCGCTGTCGTACATCGTGACGCAGGAAAACGCGAGATTCGAGAGGAGTGGGGTCCTCTCCTCATTTTCTATATGTTGTGGTATGTAAAAAAGCCCTATTTTCTATGATGGATGGTTGGGATGGAATCGAAGCCAAAAATGGGTTTGTAAACGTGTATATATAGGGTGTAATTTAAATATAATAGTTCTCGAACTTCTTCCATATACGTAGAAGCGTTTAGAACGTTTACAAAAACGTGAAAAACATTACAAGTTTTTTCATATAATTTGCATGGAACTATATTTACAAATAGTATATAACAGGTCCTTGCAACGCCGCTGAAACGAAAGCTTCCTCGAGTTTTAGAGCATTACATCTGTTTGCATCCAATTTAAATGCTCCAAAAATGCATAAAATTTATGAGTGGTGTTTGTTTACTGACTGCTGAACGATGCTTCGTAAAAGAAAACGAGGACTGGATCTTACAGGAAGACAACGACACAAAACACCAAAGCAAGCTTTGCACCGTCACGCATGATTGGCCACCGCAGTCGCCAGATGCAAATCCCATTAAAAATGTGTAGGCATACCTCAAGCACAAGCTTCAAGGAATAAGAATGTGCACTTTGAAGCAGCTGACACAACAAGTTCGTCTCATTGAGAGATCTTTACCGAATGAATACGCAGTCAACTTAGTGGAAAGTATGGGTCGGAGATGCCAGGCAATTATCAATGCGGGTAACTGGACTCATTATTAATGGTATATCCTTTTTCTTCTCATGGAGTACAACAAATACATGTAATTAAAAATCGTTAAAAACAATCTTTTCTACACATTAATAACCCGTACACGTTCTTGCTTTACAGGCTGTAGGTGTGCTTAAACACTTATGAGCGATAGTGCTTATGTTAGAATAATTTAAGCGCCTGAGATGGAAACTTCACTTGGTTACACAATAGCTACCGTTGCTTAGCGTATTATACAAACAAGTTATATAGCATGCCAAGACTCAGTAGATATTGGTTATGAGTAGAGACAATAAATTAAAATAAATTAAATATGATTTACCTACAATATCTTCATGAAGAATTCCTATTAACAAATGGGCAATATAACGGCCACACTTATCCGTACTTTCATCTACCATGATATAAATAAAATTATACCCTACCAATTGTTGAAGTTCTACCATTGTTTGCTGGTAACAAGATGTGACATAATTTTTTCGTAAGGTACTTTCGTCACGTGTATTATGTTTGCCATATTTTTGCAGAAATGATTTCAAATCAACATTGTTTAATCTTGCTAATGGTATGTTAGATGAAATTAATGCGTTTCACAGATCCGTATTATATCCTTTTTGGTCAGAGTTTCATGAATTCGATCCTACACATTGATATACAGATTGCTGCACACATGCGGATCGCTTTAGTTTTTCACATTTTCCCAATATGTGATGGAGTTTTAGCGTGTTGATCAATCAGGTATTTTCTCTCTCGACAAAATATTTTGCCGCCATCCTTTACCAGTTCAGGAGATGGCTTAATCCATAAAGAAATTTTGTTCCCTATACTCATTGTATGTACGCACAGCACAGTATTCAAAAACGTAACACAATTACATGCTGTTTCGCTCAAAGATATTCAATGAATAAATAGTTTATTTGTAAATTAATAATAATAAAACGTATTTACCACATCCCTTCTGCTAGGCGAAATTAAACACGTGCAATTCTTGGAAAAAGTATAAAAGAAACCTATGTAAAAGATTCATCGTTCTGAGAATTGTCCGTTGTCGATCTACATTAGGAACTACTAGGAATTTTTACTAATAGAAAGGATGAGAAAAGCCTAGATATGCAACTTTTGTAAAAATATGCATAGAAATGCCTAAATATGCAATATATGCAATCACTAAGTAGCGCTAATTAACTACAATTAGTGAAATACGTCTACATACAGACTATAATTAAAGATATGCAAAAAATAAAATATATACACTTTGCATATAATCCGGTCTCTAGTTATGAGAGTTATTCCCCATAAAAGAAAACACATCCTTTCAAAATTCCTTTATTTCGCCTTTTGTATCGAACGGAGAATTCGACGTACCGAAGCGGCCTCTAGCGCACATCCACCATGACTACAAACATTACGTACGCGACGCAGCAATAGCAACATTTGAATCTATTTATTTTAATAAATGTACAAGAAAGGGCTTTTGTACGTCAATAGCCTTCGCAGCCGGGGAACGACTGCCGTTTCATAGAAGACAGCCGCCGCCAGAAGAAAGCGCAGCGACATCAACAATAACAGCGGGACTTTATTGTACGGCAAGCGCTTGAAAGCGGAGGAAACACAATACGTCGACCGAAAGATTCCTCTAAACTCTACAACGATGGAAGGCCCCAACAAAGGGAACGGTAGGTCGGTGGAAGAATGACAATCGCGTAAGCGTTATAACAGAAACCCGGTGACTTTGGCGAGCGCGCAATTGAAAGATAGTTGGAGAGGAAAGTTGGGCGGAAGAAATTTAGCGATGAAAGAAGCGGCAACATGTTACAGTAAGAAGTTCGGAGCAACAAAGGGCGGTGAATAATAGAACGGTATTTGGTATAAGTAAAAGCCTCATAATGGAAATTATATGAGTGGAAAATTAGAAATTTATTCCGTGTTATCCTATATAATACAAGGAACCGTGCCCGCAGAAACAAGTGCGTATTCATTGGCGGCGATAATACATTTCGAAAGAGGTCGGACATGCCCCTAGTCGGGATTCATACGCGTATGGTTACTATGGGTATGAATGCAGGATTAGGTTGATGATGGTGAATCGATGGTATTCTTTGTTTTAATAGATTTCTTAGCCGATTTCCAATATTAGAATATACTGGCATATTATTAAATGTTTTAGTTGAAATATCAACATTTTGCCGTACAGTATTTCTGTGTATAAAAGACATGTTAATAGCAAACAACACCGGTTAAATGCGCAACCATATTATAAATTTCTATATGACTTTGTTTATATGTCAAGTGTGTCTAACATTCCACAAAATATTGTAGACAACGAAAAATTTCGAAAATTTTGGGGGAAATCCGTTCCGGGGTGGAGATTGCCAAGTCATTTACAATATAATTTTGATCGGGTGAAGCACACGATTACGGATTACATAAAGACAGAGTTAAAAGATAAAAAAGTATGACTGACAGTAAATGATACAACGGATGCAAGAAAGAATTGAATTTTAAATGGGTTGATAAACAATTACTAACAAATACAGATATTTCCATCATTTTCATCATCAACTTTAAAACCAATTAAACCTTCCCCCTGACAAGGATATTAACTATTATTACAGTACTCAGTTCCACTTAACTTCGTTGAGGCTTGATCAAGTGTTATTTGCAATGAATATCCTGAAAAAGAAACCAACTTCCGGGCCCAACCAGATTCTTAGTTTCCTCTTGAGAGACTGCGGCACCGTCCTTTCTCTACCCTTATGTACAATATTTAATTTGGTCCTGAAGAAATGTACTTTCCCGCTTGCATGGTAGTCTGCCAGGATTTGTCCAATTTTCAAAAATGGGAATGCACCTAGTATCGGTAATTATAGTCCAATTTCCATTCTGTTCAATATATCAAAGATTTTTGAAACGGCGTTATATAAACATCTGTATTTTGCGGTAGCAAATTACATTTCCATAGCCCAGCATGGTTCTATTAAACCGCGACTAACTTAGCAAATTTTATGGAGTACAGAAATATTAGACGCTCAGGGACAGGTCGATGTCATCCACACGGACGTCTAAAAAGCATTGGACAGTATCGATCATAGAATTTTATTGCAGAAGTAACATTGCTTTGGCTTTTCTGAGTCGCTTGTTAATTTATTTGAGTCTTCTTATCCACCGCAGATTTTATGTGTCTTAGAATGGCTTTCATTCTGTTAGCAGAGTTATTACATCGGGAGTACTACAAGGTTCGAATCTGGGTTCCCTACTGTTTCTGTTATTTGTCAACGACAGTTCAGATCTAATTGATTGCGAGGTCTTGATGTTCGCTGACGACATTAAAATTTACACAAACATTACTTCGATTGATGATTGTATGAAACCTCAGTATAATCCAGAATTAGTGTCTGGCCGGTGTATATCAAATAAATAAAAATTAAATCTGGCTAAATGTAAACTTCTTACCTTTTTTAGAAGAAAATGTCCGATTTTATTTGATTACTATATTGCACTAAAATTAGAGACCTTGGTGTTGCGTTTGTTGAACATCCTGCTTTTACCGATCATGTAACCGAAATTGCTTTTTCTGCATCAAGGAGTATCTTTATTTTGCGGCACAAAAAATGTTTCACTAATACCATGAGACAGCTGGATTTACAGCGTTTTCTTATCTTGGTGTTATTTGCTAGGCACTTTTTTAGATGTGTTACAAAAATGTTTATTATATTATCATTATTACTATATTTATTAATAAAGTGTATCAGCTGATTCTACAAATAGAATTTGGCAGTTCCGGGCACATATTTTGGAAGCTGAAGACCAGTCCATCTTAAAGGCAAGAAATCATCATGAGTACGATTTCAAAGATTAAAGACATCGAATCTTCTTATGTTCTTCACAATTATTTGTATCTACTGCTCTCATTTTGTTTCGCATACTAATTAGAATATTTAAAGATTAGCCAGACAGGGATTGCCTTAGGTTTTCTGTAAAAAACATTTTTTTTTTGTCAAAAGGCGGTATATATTCATTAATTTCTCAATGTATTTATCTAACAACTAACCTTTACATTTGGTTATTTTAATTAGAAAACATTATCACTTATTTTAAAAACAAATAGAGCAAAATTTAAATCATAGAACTCATTTAAAAAAGTTACAGAGCTTTAGATTTTCGACCACAGTATGTTGCTATAGTCTTTTCACAAGACAGTTGAAACATCATTACCTCAAACATTATAGCCTGATAAATTCCAATTTAAGTTAATATATACATTCAAAATTTATTACTCCCTTTCACTTAAGAATATTAAAAGTCAACACGATATCGATGCAATCCATTACATATCTTGATGTGCAGGTATTTTTTAATTAATATTCTCATGCTTCTTGTGTTATTAATTATTCACATTAAACTTCAATTACGTGCCATTGAGTATACCAAATTTTATGGCAATCGATACAAAGATCACACAGTTACAGATTTTTAACAAAGAAATGGTCATTTATAGAGACCGGAATACATGCAAAGTGCATAGGGTGGCGCAGGGGAACAGGAAATTTTGAACGTTACAGTTGTCAGCACTGTAGAGCCGGCAGTTGTTCGTCACGTCGCTCAATTGTTGTGAACGCATTGCCATTTAGTAATCATGGATCGTTGGACTGGTGCGGAACGTGCAGTAGCTGTGAGAGCATTTTATAAAAATGGTGATGGTGCGACTGCCGCGCAGGGAATATTTCGACAGCATTATCAGCTTGGACGTCATGGACGTGTCCCATCTGCGCATGCGATTACAACGTGGGTGCGTAATTTTGAAGAAACAGGATCTGCCTTGAAAAAGAAAGCTCCAGGTGGCATTCGAACGGTACGTACCCCAGAGAACGTTGAGGCTGTTAGAGCTGCAGTCGAGAGAAGTTCTCGCCGCTCCGTTAGACAGCATGCATCTGCGCTAGGGATTAAGCGACGAAGCTTACAAAGAATACTGCACGAACTACATTTCCATCCCTATAAGTTGCAGATTGTGCAACAATTACATGAACGAGGCCCAGCGTCACGTATGGAGTTTAGTAGGCAGATATTGGCTAAAATTAACGAGGACGCGAATTTCGTTAGTAACATATGGATATTAGACGAAGCCCATTTCCACCTGAACGGTTTCGTAAACAAACAGAATTTTCGTTATTGGGCCCAGGACAGTCCTTGTGAGTTACACCAGCGACCACTACATAGCGACAAGGTCACAATATGGTGTGCTGTATCATGTCATGGTGTTATCGGCCCTTATTTTTTTTGCACGCGAGGATGGTAGTGCAGCGACAGTATCATCGCTCGATATGTTGAAATGCTTCAAACATTCTTTACACCGAGACTGTACGAGCTTAATCTTAACATGGAAAACAAGCAGGACGGAGCCACGTCACACACTGCTCGATATTCGATGGCAGCAGTTCGTCAATTGTTTGGAAGAGGCATTATTTCACGTAACGGTGACATTGAATAGCCTGTGAGATCCCCTGATCTTAGTGTGTGCGAGTTATTCGTGTGGGGGTATCTTAAAGGCAAGGTGTACCGTACACGACCTGCAACAATCCATGAACTGAAGGAGAACATTCAACAAGAAATCACTGCCAATGCCATTCCCCAAGATTTGCTACACCGCGCATTCCAGAGTTTTCATAACAGGCTGTTAGAGTGTGAACGCCGAATGGGAGAACATCTTTCCGATGTCATCTTTAAAAAGTAAAGAGACACTTTTGGACAATTTGATTCCAAAAACGTAAATGGCATTCTGCATACATGCACTTTCTTTAATAAATTACTAGTTTTATGAATTTATTCGTGGAAATGACGTTATTTCAAAATTTCCCGTTCCCCTGCGCCACCCTGTATTTTATTTTATTTATTTATTATATTTTACGTCTATGTGTAGATGTATTACACTGATTAAAGTTAATTAGCGTTAATTAATTTTAATCAGTGTAATACATCTACATATAGACGTAAAATATAATAAATTAATAAAATAAAATATATGCAATTTGCATATAATCCGGTCTCTAGTCATTTAACACCACAGTGTATCGTCTAACAACATTTTACGAACGTTCAAGGCATCATTTTTCATCTATTTATTTTATTATCCTTTCAATCCCCCAGCTTCCATTTCCCAGCAAAATTCAAACTACATCCCCCGATATCACCTTGCTATTGTGTAGCTTGTACAGTTATCTTAACAAAATACACGCGTTCACGTGTAAAATATGTATATAGAAGCGATTGTATTGTTCCAAAATGTTCCAATATAGGAAACAAATAAATAAATGCGTATTAAAGATAAAAGTAAACTTTTATGTCCACTCTTCACATATACCAACGTATCTAAAAGTGGATATATCGTTTTCGTAAGCTCCCCAATTTTATGTTGCTCACCGCTGTTCATATTCAAACAACGATAAAGCACCTGCCAACAACAGCGAATCGTAACGAGCTCTTTCATTCGATATTCATGCGAATGTAGGTAGGGGAGTTTATGCCTTTTGTTGTATGGTGACAATAGGAATAAATGTGTGTTTATTGATTCGATTATATGTACACCGTTTTTTGTAAGTTAAAAAGTCGTTTAAATTTCTTTCTTGAGCAAGCTGTACTGAGATTTAATTAAATTTAAAAGAAAACTCATATCATGAGGGAAATATCTGCATTTGTTAGTACTTGTAAATTATAACCAAGGGCTGTTTTTTTCATACACATACCATGTGTATGCATAAGCTTTTTCCGGTTTTTGCTAAAAAGAAATACGTAATTTTCAAGGGGAAAAAAAATTTCCCCATTTGTAATAATATTTATCTCATTTAATGTGGTATTATCCTCAGTTATATGATATGCATTTCTCCATCCTTGTTCTTTTTCTTGCCTCTACATATTTCGCATTTCTAAGCGTTTTTTCTCTTCTGACTCGTAGTAGAATGTGCGTTACCTGTGACAACGAAGAACTCTCATAGTGTTAATTTCCATTACAACAACAACACACAAGGTCGAGTCAAATTTTGCTCCACATTTGTTACATATCGCTTGAACAAAAGTCAGTGCAAGATGGGTACCGAGAATGCTCACGCCGCTGCAGAAACAGCAGCGCGTCTGTTCGTCTAAACAATTTTTAGAGCTGTGTGGAGACAAACCTGCAAAGATTTTGGAGCGGATTGTTACCGGAGATGAAACATGGGTTCATTACTTTGAGCCTGAGTCCAAACAGGAGTCCATGCAATGGTATAAAAAGGGGACACCACCGCCAAAGAAATTCAAAGCGTCAGAATCGGCTGGAAAGTTGATGGCTATTGTTTTTTGGGATTGTGAGGGGATATTATTGATTGATTACAAAGAGAAAGGTAGGAGCATAACCGGAGAATATTACGCAGCGATATTAGAAAAATAAAAGGAGGCCATCAAGGAAAAACGTCGAGGAAAATTGACCAAGAGTGTGTTGCGCAAGACAATGCGCCAATTCACAAGAGTAAAGTTGCAATGGCTGCTCTGCACAAGTATGACTTTCAATCAATAGTCCATCCACCCTACAGTCCAGACCTGGCACGTAGTGATTTTTATTTGTTCCCCAATTTAAAAAAGACTTACGTGGAAGAAAGTTTCCAACTACAATGAGGTAATGGAGGTAATTTTGGCCGATTTTGAGACGAAAGATAAAAAATATTTTTATGATGGTTTAGAAAAATTAATTCATAGATCTGATAAATGTATTGTGCTTAAGTGTGATTATATTGAAAACGAAGAATAGATTTATTGTTTTATTTTATTTGAAACCCTTTCATTCCACGAACTTCTGGACATCCCCTCGTATGTGAATAAATGTAGGTGGGTGTGATAATTTTACCTAAATAAGACACCTTTTCTGTCATGCAATGGAGGCACTCAAACCTGCCGAGCATGCTGTTTGGCATTGAATTAAAACAATACCATTTTTTGTTACAGAAAATTCAACGATAATCTTTCTCATGAATAAAGATTATGATTATTCATTTTAAGGAAATTAATAATGAACATTTGTGCAGCTACAAACATTTTGCATCACACATCCTCGAAAACCCCTACATTGTTTTATGTTACTGAAAATGTCTCCGACTACCATGAAATACTGAAATGCATGATGCAAAATTTCATCTTCCACTATTCCTTGCACTTCATTCGCTAATATATTTGCAATATACTGGAAATGAGCTACTATAAAACCTTCCTTTTAATACACTAGCTAAATAACTTTAAACGCAACGTTCAAATCAGTGACTTATAAAAGATTCGATTTGACGTATCGCTTGTGGTAAGATAGGCGATGTAATTGTTCGACCGCCCATCGCATGTACGACTTCTAAGAGCGAACGATTTGAACTCCAAAATACGAATTCGAACGAAATAACCACCAGACGATCACATCGAACGTTCGACCGACCTCGAGAATAAACCCCCTGGTACTAACCATACGCGTCTGAATCCCGACTTCGGGTATGTCCGATCGTTTTCGAAATACACTACCGTTCAAAAGTGTTTAGGCACTCCCACTGATAGCAAAAATGTATAAAAACTCAGCAAAAATGTTAATAATATTTATTTTTTATGTACAGATACACGTACATTAATAAAAATATATTAAATAAATGTGAAAATTAAAATGTTTAATTTAAATTTTGCTTTCATCTATGTGACCTCCTATTGATTTAATAATTACAGCACACAATCGAGGCATTTTCGCAATAAGTTTTGCCAGAGTTTCTTGTGTTATTGAGGTCCAACTCGATTGCAATTTGTTCCACACGTCAGTAGCTGATGTCGCAGCCGATTTCCGTACTTCCCGATCTAGTTCTTCCCATAGTAACTCGATTGGATTCAAGTCGGGGCTCTGGGGAGGCCATTCCACAATTTTGACAGTTCCTTCCTCTTCTAAATGGCGTAAATAGTCTTTACATAATTTAGAGGAATGTTTTGGGTCATTATCTTGCTGGAAGATAAAATTTTGACCCAAAAGTCGAATTCCGGAAGATATTTCGAGGTTCTCCAAAATTTCGCGGTAGCCTTCTTTTTCTAATATACCGTCAATTTTCACAATGTCCTCTACACTAGCGCCAGCAAAACAGCCCCAAATGATGATAGAACCTCCACCATGCTTCACGGTAGCAGCAATACACTCTTCTCTGGCACGTTCACCCACAGATCTTCTTACGAATATGCGTCTTCGGGTTCCGAACAGCTCAAATTTGGACTCATCCGTCCATAGGATGTTGTTCCACTCTTCTACGGTCCAGTGTTGGTGTTCACGGCCCCATTCAAATCGCTTTTGCTTGTTTTGTTTGCGTAGTAATGGCTTTTTCATCGCAATACGTCCATGGAGCCCGGCTTTCTGTAGGCGACGTTTGACTGTAGAAACACTGACAAGTTTTTGGCGACCAACATTTAATTCTGCGGTGATTTCCGGGGCTGTTTTGCGTCTATTTAACTTGCTGGTAACCACTATTCTGCGATCACCTGCAGATGTTGTCGCTTTTAGCCCTCCACTCCGTCTTTTATTAAGAAAACTGCCAGTCTCCCGATATTTTTTTACGTTATAGTCAACCGTAGCGTGGTGTATTTTCATTTCTTTGGCAATTTGTCGATTACTTATGCCACTTTTATGGTAAGCTATTATAAGCGCACGTGTTTCCGCACTAATTTCTCTTCGCGGAGGCATTTTAAAAAATTGTCACACGATATTTCGCTCACGACGGGAATAGAGTAAATACCACACTGCAACTGACCATAGGTTACAGATTTCACTATAATCTTCTAGGAAGGTAATTTAAACATTATTACGTACAATCTAACGGATGACTGAATTTACCCAGTAAATTCAGAGGGATTGTTATTGTAATTGCACCGCAATAAACAGTTTATAGTAATCCGACCACGTGCAGGTAAATGATAGTAAACCTTATGCGATATAATGGGTGTTTATCTCACTGAACTACATTTTAAATACGTATTTCATTTTATTATAATGTTTTTTTTGGTAAACATAATACTATATAAATAATCCATGAAAACAAGGGTGCCTAAACACTTTCGAGCGGTAGTGTATATCGTCGCCACTAGTGAGTGCACTCGTTTCTCGTCTAAGTCATACCTAAATTCGGCATATCTTTAATCATTAGATTCGCTTACACCGAAGTAAAAAGCACTTATTTATTTCCCCATTTTCTTCTAACCAATTCCAATCGAAAAAGAACCCAGCACATTATTCCTTTTCATAACAGACCTAGGATATATGTGTATGTGTATTGTATATCAAAACTCTCATAATGGATGCCGATGAACATGTTTAAATCATGAGTTTCGCCTTCCGCCCAAGAAAGAAGGTGCTACCAACTGAAGTGTAAAAGAGAGAAATAAATAAATAAACAGGCGAAATACGAGAACTCGCGTGCTGTGCATAGATGGAGCTATGGGTCTCTAAACGACTAACAAATCCCTGTGCAGGGTTTTACGATAGGGTCGCACAATAATCTTGACGCGAGACTGAAATATTGCGTCACTTGCGCCTGCGTTATATAGGCCGAAAAGAGTACCTGCGTGTACACTGCCGTCTATAAGTTTAGGTTAAGTTAAAACAAACAGTCTTGATAAGGCTTAAAGAGAATTGTGTAAAAATACCTTCTGTGTTTTGGCTGACGTTTCTGCTTTATTTTAAAGCAAATATGAATTTACATTAAAATCAATATCAGAACTTTATCTTTATCCGGTGTATTAAAGTTGTTACAAAGAGAAAAAGGAACATTTAGCTAACAAGGAAACGTGTGAAATTCGGATCTTAATGAAACTTGGAACACGCAGAGAAACGTTTGCTTGTATCAGGACTCAAATGACGATTGCAAGGACTGTGTGGATGTACAATTCACAGGTATAGCATTAAACTCCACTCACACAAATTAATTAATTATGCGTAACACGGTTGACAATGGAGCCCGTGCTCTCGGAAACGCTGCGTTCACGCATAATTGAGCTAATTAGTGAGTGTGAAGACCTATACCTGTGAATTATACATCCACACAGTCCTTGCAATCATCATTTGATTATGGCTCTCCAGCCCAAGGAATTAAACCGATTTAGTAAAGTAAGTAGTATGATTAGAGTAATTCATGCAGACATCTTATTTCTAACACGGTGTAAAAAGAACAATGTTTTTCCTAAATTCATGAAGGTTAACACTTCTAGTAACTGTAAACAACCATCGAAAGTTATTACAGCGGCCAAAAACATTGGCTAGTAAATGAAATAAGATACCAGTACGCCAAACGTAGTAAATTAGAAATAGAATTATACACATTGCACCTGAAATTAACTATGAATTTAGACGAAAACAATTTTCAAATATGGTGTGATTTCCAAAGACGTAACGTCGAACGCGTTAACAGGAAATTTAAATTAAAAATGGTAACTGTTAATAAAAAATTTAGGCGACTCTGTCCAAAAAAGTCAAGCAAGGAGAATGTGAATGTCATGGAGAGAACACCACTCGTGTATAACCAATCTTCTGAGACCTTTAATAAAGACGAAATGAACCTCCTAAATAAAGGATTAAAATATAGTATTCGCGGACTGAAATCGCCCGTTGAGGTTTCAATCGCCTCAATAGAAACAAACATTAGAAACTTAGATGTAGCTACAAAAGACTTCGTTAGAAACGCGTGCAAAATTCAGATTTCTAGAAATTTAGAAAATGATAAAAATTGCGGCCAAGATAGGAGGGATTTAGGAATTATTAAGAGTCTGAGAAATAAAAACAGATAAAGCAGATAAAGGAAATAAAATAGTCATTCTGGACAAACCGGATTATTATAATCGCGACAACACTATGTTAGCGTCAGGACCGTACAGAGAATTAAAGAAAAACCCCTACCGTCAATGATTAGAATCACTAAAGATACTATTAAGGACTGTCCCAACTTAATCGATAATAACCTGAAATTCAAAATAACAAGTTCAAACCCTACCATTCCAAAAATGTATTGTCTTCCAAAAATTCGCAAACCAGGTAATTCCATGAGACCTATAGTATCCGGCATTGATTCTCAACATACAAATTGTCCAAATGGCTAGTGAATGAATATAAGAACTTGCCCCATAAAGTAGATAACCTATGTGTAGAAAACTCCGTAGATTTTGTAAATAAAATTGAAAATATTGAATTAAAAGATGGGAAGTCCTTGTATCATTCGACGTTTGTTCACTTTTCCCAAGCGTACCAATTCCAGAAACGCTGGAGTATTTGGTTGAATTTTGAAATTAAATAACGTAGATGATGTGAAACCGCGGAATATAAAGGTTAACTAAATTATGCATGTCACAAAATTGTTTTCAAATAGGCGGAAAAATGGTTCAGCGAACAGGTGGAAGGCACGGCGATGGGTAATCCTCTATCGCCTTTTATTATGAACTTTTTCATGAGCAAATTTCAAACAAACCTGAAAAAAAGAAACCAAATATTTCCCGAGAATTTGGCTTAGGTACGTAGATAATATTTTCGCTGTGTTTGATACCAACAAAGGAAACATACAAGATTTTCTAGCAGAACTGAACTCAAAATTTACCACGATCAAGTTTAC
This sequence comes from Trypoxylus dichotomus, assembly GCA_023509865.1. Classification (NCBI taxonomy): domain Eukaryota; kingdom Metazoa; phylum Arthropoda; class Insecta; order Coleoptera; family Scarabaeidae; genus Trypoxylus; species Trypoxylus dichotomus. Next base: position 5,637,105 of record CM042082.1, read on the forward strand.
TATTGAAGAAGAAGTGAACAATCGCCTTCCGTTTCTAGATACTCTAGTCATACGCAATAATAATAAATTACAAATAGACATCTACAGAAAAGAAACTAATTCCAACAGATTCATCACGTTTGATTCGCACCATTGCGAACAACAAAAAATGTCCGCGATTAGTTTTCTGGTCAATAGACTCGTCAGATTTCCGCTAAACAAAAGCAGGTATGACAAAGAATTAAAGTATATCAAAGATGTAGCGAGGTACAATGGTTTCTCTTCTATGGATGTCGACCGTATTTTAAGGAAGGTCCAATACAAACAAAACATCAGAAATTCCACGACTTTGACATCAACAAACACCGGTAACAAGAAATTTATAACTCTTCCTTTTCACCCAACAGTAAAAGGGTTAAGTAAAATTTTCCGACAACTAAACATGAACGTGTCTTTTGTGTCAAAAAACAACTTAAAGAATCTCTTAGGAATCCCAAAGATAAACCGGAGATGATAAAAAAGTCTGGAATATACCAAATCGCATGCAATGATTGTGAGAAAGTTTATATTGGACAAACAAAAAGGAGTATCGAAACGAGGTTCAAAGAACATATTAGACACTATCATTTCGACAAACCTGAACTATCAAGCGTAGCAGAGCATATGGTAAAATCCGGACATAAGATTGATTTAAAAAATCTGACACTACTTAAAAACGTGAACTCGTATAGAGAATTAGACGCGTACGAAACGGTATATATGAAAAAGAACGGAAACTTATTGAACAGAGAACCATCCCCAATTGCACACTCGAGTTTGATGGATTTATTACCATAGGCCCTGTTAAAGATACGGTTCGCTTTCGGTCCATCCTTTCCCGTAAAAGGCATGAGGCCACCTAGTAGATTGTAAATAGTCATATGGTTTAGAAATTTTAGAGCCTGCGTAGAAAATAATTTGCATGTGTGATACAGTTTTTACTTTCAGTCGGTAACACGGCTGACAATGGGAGCCCACGTGCTCTCGAAACGCAGCGTTCCGCATAATTAATTAATTTGTGTGAGTGGAGTTTACTGCTACTCCTGTGACATTGTATCAGGACTGTCCGCCTTCATACAAGAAAATAATCCTTTCAACTACCCACAATAGAATTACTGTTTTAAATCAATAGAAATATTTCCTCGGCATATTTTTCTCCGCTAAATTCGTAATGAAACAATAATATTTCTTTGCTTAAGAAATTCGTTAACTTCATTCAAGAAAATCTTGCAGAAAATTTGAAAACTTTCATTATAATTAGAGAAGTTGCTTTTGTTTGGGCTATTTTCCATAGTTTGTGAATCAATCCACTTATATCCGACGTTTTGGCAGTCTTCGGAGTATAGCCCGAGTAGGGCTGAGTATTTTTTTTGCCGGATAAATCCATACGTTCGACGATTTGTGCTGGACGTATTGCCTATATTCTTTTTGTTAGTGACAAACTGTCGGTATCGAGGATCGAAACTCGATATAACTCTTGTTCTCGATTTTCGTATTCCACCAGACTTAACCACCAAACCAGTAGGGAACACAATAACTACTGTGTTATACCTATATTTAAATTACAACTTCATTAACATTTTCTTAACTTAAGATTAAATGATTTACTTTGAAAAATCATTTTACTGTCTTGGATTTAATTGATTTTTTAACCCCAAGAAAATATTTATTTGATGCAAGTATAACTTCAATATTATTTTCTTATATTAAATATTTTTTTAGTCTTGAAGAAAAACTATTTACTTGAATAGAGACAGATTTTTGCGAGAAAATCTAATTTCTTGATGCAATAAAACACTTCTCGGAGTGTAGGTAAGTAGAGAATGTTAAGACTTGAAACTAAAAATTTTTTGTTTGTGCTGAAAATCATTGAGAGGGCGAAGCATCCTTTCGAATATTCTCAGATTTTCAGTTTCTTTTTGGTTTAATTCTTGAACGGAAGTAGATAGAACAAAATAGTTAAAAGCAAATGTTGTACCTTTTCGAAAAGCCTTTCAGGAGACGTGAATATGGTATATACAGCATGCTGCATTTAAGCGCCAGCCTCTTATGCTAGAGCTGATTATAGTAATGTGAAAATTTTTCATCTTTATATATTGTATACATACACTACCGCTCAAAAGTGTTTAGGCACTCTCACTGACAGCAAAGATGTATAAAAACTCAGCACAAATGTTAATAATATTTATTCTTTATGTACAGATACACGTACATGAATAAAAATATATTAAATAAATGTGAAAATTAAAACGTTTAATTTAAATTTTTCTTTTATCTATGTGACCTCCTCTTGATTTAATAATTGCAGCACACAATCGAGGCATTCTCGCAATAAGTTTTGCCAGAGTTTCTTGTGTTATTGAGGTCCAACTCGACTGCAATTTGTTCAACACGTCAGTAGCTGATGTCGGAGCCGATTTCCGTACTTCCCGATCTAGTTCTTCCCATAGTAACTCGATTGGATCCAAGTCGGGGCTCTGGGGGAGGCCATTCCATAATTTTGAGAGTTCCTTCCTCTTCTAAATGGCGTAAATAGTCTTTACATAATTTAGAGGAATGTTATGGGTCATTATCTTGTTGGAAGATAAAATTTTGACCCAAAAATCGAATTCCGGAAGGTATTGCGTGGTTCTCCAAAATTTCGCGGTAGCCTTCTTTTTTTAATATACCGTCAATTTTCACAATGTCCCCTACACTAGCGCCAGCAAAACAGCCCCAAATGATGATAGAACCTCCACTATGCTTCACGGTAGCAGCAATACACTTTTCTCTGGCACGTTCACCCACAGATCTTCTTACGAATATGCGTCTTCGGGTTCCGAACAGCTCAAGCTTGGACTCATCCGTCCATAGGACGTTGTTCCACTCTTCTATGGTCCAGTGTTGGTGTTCACGAGCCCATTTAAGTCGCTTCTGCTTGTTTTGTTTGCGTAGTAATGGCTTTTCCATCGCAATACGTCCATGCTTTCCGGCTTTCTGTAGGCGACGTTTGACTGTAGAAACACTGACTAGCTTTTGGCGACCAACATTTAATTCTGCGGTGATTTCCGGGGCTGTTTTGCGTCTATTTAACTTGCTGGTAACCACTATTCTGTGATCATCTGCAGATGTTGTCGCTTTCGGCCTTCCACTCCGTCTTTTATTAAGAATACTGCCAGTTTCCCGATATTTTTTTACGTTATAGTCAACCGTAGCGTGGTGTATTTTCATTTTTTTTCGCAATTTGTCGATTACTTATGCCACTTTTATGGTAAGCTATTATAAGCGCACGTGTTTCCGTACTAATTTCACTTCGCGGGGCATTGTAAAAAAGTGTCACACGATATTTCGCTCACGACGTGAATAGAGTAACCAGTACCACAGTGCAACTGACCATAGGTTACAGATTTCACTATAATCTTCTAGGAAGGTAATTTAAACATTATTACCTGCAATCTAACAGATGACGAAATTTACCCAGTAAATTCAGAGGGATTGTTATTGTAATTGCACCGCAATAAACAGTTTTTGGTAATCCGACCAAGTGCAGGGAAATGATGGTAAATCTTATGTGATATAATGGGTGTTTATCTTACTGAATTACATTTTAAATACGTATTTCATTTTATTATAATGTTTTTTTGGTAAACATAATACTATATGAATAATCCATGAAAACAGGGGTGCCTAAACACTTTTGAGCGGTAGTGTATATATAGTACGTGCATAGCATAAAATATAAGTTCTTATATTAATATCACGTTTGCAACACCCTGTATAATTGAAAATGCTTTTGAATCAATAAAGGATATTAAAGATTAACAACTTGCGTTAATTTAATTTCCACATTACTATAATCAGCTCTAGGTGGCGCTTAAATGCAACATCCTGTCTATACCACATTCACGTGCCCTGAGAGATCCTTCGATAAGATACAACATTTGCTTTTAACTTTTTGTTCTATCTACTTCCGTTCAAGAATTAAATCAAAAACGCTAAAAATCTACTTTCCGAATTTCATTAAGATCTGAATTTGACACTCGGGAACCTATCCTTGTACGTTATGACCAACCATAACTTCCACGTGAAGAGTCGTAATTTTACATCGTAACTCGAATATTAATTTATTTAACTTTGCTACAGTTTTCATACGAACAGAGTGCATAAAAACCTAAAATTCATCTTGCTCCATTTACATAAAAAAGCAAGAAATTGCCTTAAATTGCAGCTTTAATTACCATCATCAAGTATTTCTTGATAAAAGAAAAAAATTGTGCCCGCGTTGAATTTAGACGTGCTGTTAAACTTCCGAACAACACTGTACATATTCTTTCATATTATCTATGTATATTCCTGGAAGAAAAAGACAGCATAAAGACGAATATGTGTATTGTGACTCGAATATGACGGTGGAAAGTGAGGAAAGCGAAGAACGCTTGCCGTATAACGCTCGCTGCGATCTTCTTTTCAGCGTTTGTTTGCGTTAGAGGGGGCGTTTTATTGCGAGCAATTTTAGCGTCTGTTGTCGTAAAAGATTATCTTTAATATTAAAGGGGGAAGCGACGCTGAAGTACGAGGCGGATACGTTGACTTAACGGCTTCCTTAAGCGGATTGTGTTTGGATAATTAAGTGTTCAAAATATATATACATAGGAGAAGGCTTAGATGATTTAAAATTTGTTACCCCAGCGGCGTACGCGTACCTCTTTTGTTTGGTTTTGGATACTTGTTTAAGTCGTAGTTAAATAATTCAAATTTACCTTAAAGATGGTGACATGCATATTTACTACGTATTCATGGCATGGATATTAAGTACTTTACCCGAAAATTTAATCTAAAGTATAATTTAGTAGGTTGTGTCTATTTATATTTACCAAATTTAATAGTGAGATACTTCTGAATATGAGGGCGACCTGAAATGTGTCTGGAATCGACAAGAAACATAAGGTGTTGCTGTGGTTTTCTATTTTTATTTTTCGACGAAGATCAATATACTTTTTCAACCGGTGCTCCATCAAGCCATCGGAAGAGTAGGATGTTTCGAGGTCTACAAAATAGCCATCTGTAGCGGCGATGACTTCCTCTTTCCTCCCAGTGATTTTTTCAGGTTTGGGAATAGGAAAAAGTCGCTGGAGGCTAGATCCAGTGAATACGAAGGATGAGAGACTAATTCCTAGCGCAACTCATTCAATTTGGACACGACGATGCGGTAGCATTGTCGTGGTGGAAAAGCTCTTTTTTCCGCTGTAAACGAGGCCGTTTCTCCTTCAATACTGCATCGAATCGGGTCAATAAATTGCTATAGTATTGCCCCGTGATCGTCCTTCTCTTCTGCATATAGTCGGTGGGGAATCCCAAAAGATGGTCGCCACGCCGATGGAACGGTCTTTGCTTTCTTCGCAGCCGATTCGTCCGGAAGAGTCGACTGCTTCGACTGTTCCTTGGTCTCCGATATGTAGCGGTGGATCCATGTCTCATCCACGGTTGAAGAAATCACTTGAATTGCGGTGGATCCTGTCCAGGCAGTCCTCCGAAACGGCCACCCGACTTCGTATTTGCTCCGGTGTGAGGAAACGCGATACCCATTGCGCCGTTGTGAGATGCCTGTTGTCTCTGCAATCTCTTTCAGCTTCAATCGGCGATCGGCTAATACGACATCATGAATCTTCGACCATTTGATCGTTGATAACGTTCTTTTGGATGTCCACTGCGTGGTTCGTCATTTGTGTTTGTGCGGCCGCGTTTGAACTAGTTCACCCAGAAGCTGACGGTCGAAAATGACGGAGTACATCCGGCATGAACCTCTAGCAAAATATTTCGAATTCCGTGGCCGTTTTCCCAACCATCCAGAAGTGTTTTACCACTGCACGAAGTTCGATTTTATCCATTTGCCACTTGTCATAAAAAAGTTGCTCTTGCCGACCAATGAATCCATTTCAACCTTCGTGCGCCATCTCTTGCCGATTCCGAAAACCTTTCAAGTCGTCCTTGTACTTCCTAAAGAAGTAGGTGAAAGACAAAACAACCACCATCTAGGGATCTCTAAATCGTACACCAGTCTCAAAATAGATGAAACATTTTCAATTCATTTACTTTTATAAGTTCACGAGCAATTCTTTTCGCGAAACCACCCCTGTATTTATTATATATATAAAATAAATTGCAGCTAAATAAAAACTGAAAAACATCAGCGTAGAACCGGGAAAAACGAATATTGTACGATTGAGAGCATATTTGACAAAGAACAAATGAGGTAGCTTGAAATGTACAAGAACAGAGAAAAATAAAAAAAAGGGAATATAGAAATATACCAACAAAACTGAATGAAAGAAAGAGCGTAAAATCGAAATACAACCAAAAAATCTACTAGTCGAAAAGGAAGACCAAAACATTCGCTGGTCCTTTACCTGTCTTAAGATATTTCCACCTCAAACATAAAGGCGAATTTGTATATTTCGTGCGGAATAAGCGAAACGAAACAGTAAAAAGGAAATGGTGGCGTTGAAACGGCTTAGAAGGTAGGTGATAAGTGAATTGCATGGTTCCGCAAAGAGCGTATCTTGCAACGGTAGCGAACGTAAAGGTTTTGAAAGGCTCTCTTACACTCGGACAAGTTCTAAAAGTAATGTACTTTGGATGCGATCCTCAAACTCCTTGATGCGGGCGTTTTTCTACGTATCCGGAAAGTTGGAGTACACTTACTTAAATGTATATTTTCCCTTACCAATTTTACGTTAAGCATTGCTCTTAAAGGTTTATCCTATGAAAACAAAATTATCGGTTGTTAAGGACTTAACATTGTTTTTTATATTTTATAAATTTCTTTTTTACTACTATGTATTTTATCTTCTTTGCAACCGTATGGGTTACCATTATTATTTTCATTTTAGAATATTACTTTATTTTCATTTTTTATATTTATTTATTTTGCTCTCTTATATCCAATTTTATTTTAATATGTATGTACATTACGCATTGTATATGTATGCAAGTCAGCCATTCGCATTACGCTAGCTAAAACTGCCTAATTAGAAATCATTCACTGCAACGTCGTCGAATATGTAATGGGAGTTTTCCTAAAATTTAAGGTACACAAGCATAGGCAGTCGTCTCCCGCGCGACAGTCGAGGTATTAGCGATCGTGCACTCTCGGTTACCTTTCGTGCCTCGTCGTAACGTGTACAGTAACGTCGTCGTAAGATTATTAGAGATTTCTAAGTTTTTCTAGTTTTGGCGGGAATCGTCGAGGACGTTGTCTATACATTTATTTCTGGCGGGAGTCATTTGGTAACGTCGTCGGACCACATGTATAGATTTTTTTAATAAGTATAAATTCTCGATTTTCTATCATCGTACGTCGAGGCTACTGTGTCCATTGTCGTCTATACATATTTTTAGTCTTCAGTTAAGTTTGTGTCGGAAATTATTTTGGTGAGATTGTCGGCGCGCATGTATAGACCTCCTCTACAAGTACGATCACTCCGCTTCTTGCTGACGGTCGTTGCGGCCGCAGCGCCCGTTGTCTTTTGTACGTTTGTTCGGTCCTTGTCGTATCGGGACTTAGAAATTTTTCATTTAGTTGCTCGTCGTAGCGGACGAGTGTCACGGGCCAGTTTTCTTACGTAATGTCGGCATCATCGCTCCGTTTTACTTGTCGGTGCGCATTTCGCACATTTGCTGGCTACTGGCGTTTTCCCTTCTTTGGGGCGCAGTAGTATAGAGCTCAAGATTGCACATAGCGTAATATTTCAAACGAGAACGCCTGGGTAGCTGTGACATTACTTTTGTATTGAGATCGGCTATTATCGCTACTGTCGCCCTCGACCAGGCGTTCAAGCTCTAAGAGATAGGGTGGGTTCCCCTATAAATGTGAAAATAATAAACGTATTTGGTCAAGTACAAATACATGCCAATAATACAGGGCCAAGTCCCTTAGGCAAATTTAAAACAAGGAAAGTATATTAGGCTCCCGGAAAGGGACATATAAATAAGAATAGCACCGAGGTGCGCTTATAAATTTAAGAAATAAATAGGGTTGGCTCTATAAAAAGGTAGTGGTGCATGCAAACAGATAGAGGCATTAGTACATGCCTCTAACAAAGCTTCAGCGGAAGCATATAAGAGTTTAACCTTTTAAACAGAATTAAGACATGGCTTTGCAACGTACATGCTGAGGCATTACTTTATGTTGCTACCAATGAAAATACATATACAAATGCTAATGTACATTACATGTATAAGAGAGCTCGAATAACTGCAATTATTGCAAATATATATATCTTACGTACATCGTACATGTACATAGGCAAGAGTGGAAACCGTGTAACCATTTCATTTTTAAATATATTTTTTTGCGCATGCGCATTGAGTTTCACTGTACAACCTTTCCTCTAGTAAATAAGCGAACATAGTCTACAAGTAAGTATTGGTCAAGTAATTTAGGAAATTACGAGCAGACTACAGCGGCGTTGTTCTTCAAACCAGGAGAACGTAACATCGGTTGCTTCAGAAGAACTGAGGTAATTCAGAACATAGCATTCTGTAGAACTCGGAGGTTAATTTAAAATGTTAGAGATAACTTTTGCATAATATAAAATTACATTCAAATATGTGTACAGAGTGTTGTATTCACTTACATTTACATCATTAAATTTTTCATGCTTGAAGGGAATATCCTATATGCGAAGTCACAATATTTAGTATTTCCAAGTGGACAAATTTTACTTACACAGTTCCAGTAGTTTTTGGCACTTTACTTAGTTTTCCCAAGAATCTTACTTGCTAGGGTTGGAAAAAAATTTAGGACACGCTTTGGGTAAATCCTTTACGATTCCTAAAATATTCTACTGCTCCTCCTCCAGGAGATTGTATACATCCACAGCCTGCCAAGTAAATAACGGAATGTTAATTTAAATCATAGAACACTTAGCGCCATGTATTAAAGGGAAATACAGAAGTTTCCTCTTTTAAACGCACTGAAGTTCGAACAGATTGAATGATAGCTTATAAAGTTAAACGCGCTTTAATGACTGTAGGTTACGAGGACCACCTGAAGTGTTTCCGAAATCGACAAGAAAAACACGGTATTGGTGTGATTTGTTTATTTTTATTTCTCAATGTAGTCTCCTCGAAGATCAATACACTTTTTTAAACGGTGCTCCCGTCTCTTCAACCCGTCGGAGAAGTAGGATGTTTCGAGGTCTGCAAAATAGCTAGCGATTACCTCCTTATTTGAGCAAATCTCTTTCCTCCTAGTGACTTTTTCGGGTTTGGGAATAGGAAGAAGTCGCTGGGGGCTAGATCCGGTTTATATGGATGACGAGAGACTAATTCGCAGCGCAACTCATTCAATTTGGACACAACGATGTGAGATGAATGAGCCGGCGCATTGTCGTGGTGGAAAAGCACTTTCTTCCGCTACAAACGAAGCCCTTTCTCCTTCAATATTGCATCGAATCGGGTCTATAAATCGCTGTAGTATTGCCCTGTGATAGTCCATCCCTTCTGCAGATAGTCGATGAGGATCACAGCTTGGGAATTCCAAAAAATGGTCGCCATGACCCAGATTTGGAGCCGATTCGCCCGGAAAAGTCAACTGTTACGACTGTTCTTTGGTCTTCAATATATAGTGGTGGATCCAAGTCTCATCCGCGGTTATGAAACGCATGAAGATATCTCTTGGATTGCGTCTGATCCTGGCCAGATACTTCTTCGAAAGGATTTCGATTTTGCTCCGGTGTAAGCAAACGCGGTACCCATCACACCGAAAGCTTTTTCATAGCAAAAACTTCTTGTGGGATATGGCCAACGCATTCTTTTGAGATCCGCGTTGTCACTGCTATCTTCTTCAGCTTCAATCGGCGCTCGGCTTGGTGGCGGTTTTTGGGCGTCCACTGCGTGGTTCGTCAATTATGCTTGTGCGGCCACCTTTGGACTCGCTCACCGAGAAGATGATGGAATGCATCCGCCATGTACTTTTAGCAAAATATTTCGAATTTCCGTGGCTGTTTTTCCAGCCATTCAGAAGTGTTTTACCACTGCGCAAAATTCGATTTTATGCATTTTCACGAAACTATCTGACTTGCTACACATTTTTAAACAACAACTATTGTCAGTGGACGTATGAAATTTGGACAGTGGCCATAAAAAAGGTTGCTCTTCCGACCAATGAATCCGCTTCAACTTTGACCATCTGTGGCCGATTCCGGAAACATTTCAGCTTGCTCTCGTAGGTGCTCATATCTTCAAATAACAATGGAAGAAATAGCAAGTATTAAGTTTTGTTTTAAAATAGGAAAAAAAATGCGAAGACGTACAAACTGTTAAAAAGGTGTATGATGATGTGCGCATGTTTTGTACAAGTGTGTATCAGTGGTTTAAAGACGATCGTGGAGATTTAAATGATGATGCAAGATCTGGACGTCCGCAAGGTGAGCATCGCGCTGAATTGGTGCAAAAGATATCGATTCACTGTTAGAATGTTGGCTAATGAATTAAATACCAATAGAGAAACGGTTCGACAAATAGCAAAATTTTATATTGTCACGTATATATTTCAGTATGGTTTTATGTTTTTTTTGATTATCTTCCACTTATGCGTTAGGTTATACATGCTCCTATATAACGCTGTATACACTATGTTTCGTTAATATTTGCCCACATACTAACTAAGTAACTGGAATACTAGTTTACTGTACCTTGATCCAGGACCACACTAACCGTAATTTTATTTATAAAGAAAACAATTTCATAATCGCAAGAATTGAAAAGGTCAAATTAGGTAACAAAGGTTAATTTTCTAGTTTTTATTGTTCTTTTGGTGATATCGACAAAACTCGTGTAAAATACAAGTAAGCAATGAAATTGCACCCTTATCATAATGAGGCAAGAAGAAAATATGTACACTACCCCTGTTTTCATGGATTATTCATATAGTATTATGTTTACAAAAAAAAAAACATTATAATAAAATGAAATACGTATTTAAAATGTAGTTCAGTAAGATAAACACCCATTATATCGCATAAGGTTTACTATCATTTACCTGCACTTGGTCGGATTACCATAAACTGTTTATTGCGGTGCAATTACAATAACAATCCCTCTGAATTTACTGGGTAAATTTAGTCATCTGTTAGATTATAGGTAATAATGTTTAAATTACCTTCCTAGAAGATTATAGTGAAATCCGTAACCTATGGTCAGTTGCAGTGTGGTATTTACTCTATTCACGTCGTGACCGAAATATCGTGTGACAATTTTTTAAAATGCCTCCGCGAAGAGAAATTAGTACGGAAACACGTGCGCTTATAATAGCTTACCATAAAAGTGGCATAAGTAATCGACAAATTGCCAAAAAAATGAAAATACACCACGCTACGGTTGACTATAACGTAAAAACATATCGGGAAACTGGCAGTTTTCTTAATAAAAGACGGAGTGGTAGGCCAAAAGCGACAACATCTGCAGATGATCGCAGAATAGTGATTACCAGCAAGTTAAATAGACGCAAAACAGCCCCGGAAATCACCACAGAATTAAATGTTGGTCGCCAAAAACTAGTCAGTGTTTCTACAGTCAAACGTCGCCTACAGAAAGCCGGGCTCCATGGAAGTATTGCAATGAAAAAGCCATTACTACGCAAACAAAAGCAAAAGCGACTTAAATGGGCCGGTGAACACCAACACTGGACCATAGAAGAGTGGAACAACGTCCTACGGACAGATGAGTTCAAATTTGAGCTGTTCGGAACCCGAAAACGCATATTCGTAAGAAGATCTGTGGGTGAACGTGCCAGAGAAGAGTGTATAGCTGCTACCGTGAAGCATGGTGTTTTGCTGGCACTAGTGTAGGGGACATTGTGAAAATTGACGGTATATTAGAAAAAGAAGGCTACCGCGAAATTTTGGAGAACCACGCAATACCTTCCGGAATTCGAGTTTTGGGTCAAAATTTTATCTTCCAGCAAGATACTGACCCAAAACATTCCTCTAAATTATCTAAAGACTATTTACGCCATTTAGAAGAGGAAGGAACTCTCGAAATTATGGAATGGCCTCCCCAGAGCCCCGACTTGAATTCCATCGAGTTACTATGGAAAGAACTAGATCGGGAAGTACGGAAATCGGCTCCGACATCAGCTACTGACGTGTGGAACAAATTGCAATCGAGTTGGACCTCGATAACACAAGAAACTCTGGCAAAACTTATTGCGAGAATGCCTCGATTGTGTGCTGCAATTATTATAAATCAAGAGGAGGTCACATAGATGAAGGCAAAATTTAAATTAAGCGTTTTAATTTTCACATTTATTTAATATATTTTTATTCATGTATGTGTATCTGTACATAAAAAATAAATATTATTAACATTTTTGCCGAGTTATTATACATCTTTGCTGTCAGTGAGAGTGCCTAAACACTTTTGAGCGGTAGTGTACATAGAAAATAGTAAGATATTAAGAAACATGCTACTAGGACGATCACAACAGTTGTATGGAATGTAAAGGGGAAAAGTAACTCTCTATCACTAACGTAGGTCTCTGATAATAAGAAAATTAGCTTCTATCACAATTTAAAGTACTTAAGCATGCATAAGCTTCTTGTCAAATATGGACTAAAGATTTTAGAGGATATAATCTCTATTATGAGAAATGTCTTTAAATGTTTTAGTTTAAAACGTAATATTTTCGGTTAAGCATTAGCCAGTCATTGTATGCACAATCATTAATGAAACACGGTGTATAAACATTTTCAGGAAAGCTTAGTAAACAACGATAATATACTCACATCCTCCGAAATGAAAGAAAAAAAGCTACGAATATATTAGCCAAACATATAAAGCTTTTATCCTTCCTTATCAGCAAGAAATTTTAGATATAAATCAAGATGTTTTCTCCTGTAGATGGCGTCTTACAAATTATAGGTTATATATCACTCCTGAAACGGGGAACTTTTGCTTTTTACCAAACAGTTTACTCGCTCCACCCATTCGCAGATCTCGTATCTATATGCTTTTACAAGATTTCAAAAAAAAAAACAACAAAAATGGAATCAAGAAAAACAGTGCAGTATATTTACCGAATGAATAAATAAGCGCAATAAATAAAAAATTCCCTTCGTTCAACAATATATTTTCTACTTTTCCCGGATTGTATTAAATGTACGGCGAAGTCCAGTCATAGAGGGCGCTGTATGAGACGTATTTATTAGATTTTTATTCGTAGATAAGTGTTTTGATGTTTGGTAGAGAAGATGTCATTTTTTACAATGAAGACAACACAAAGAGGATCTTATTTGTTTTTCTTTTCTTATCCATTTCTTGAATATATGAGAATATAAAAGCTATTAACCCAACGGAAAGAGGTTATGCTTTTGTTTGTCGGAGTTTAATTTATCTTTCTATGTAATCAATTTCTTTTAAATCGTTTATCAGGCAAATAAAAATTTAAATTAAATGATTGTTTTCCCATTTGATTGATATCATGATATAAAAAGCAGTGCATTTCTTTCTTCATACATTTACATCATATTATTTTCACATTCTTTAAAAGAAATTTACAATTTCAAAGAGGAGTTTGATGAAGTATAGGTAAAATATCTTCGTTTTTCATATATACTGATAGTAAGAAGGCACAAAGTTTGGAAGATAATGTAAATAATTTTTTTGTTAGCTGTCAGTAATAGCACAGTTTAGAGTCGTAGCATTGTACACGAGCTATACTTCTGGTTGTTGGTTAATTAGACTTAGTTAACATTTCTATGCAGTAAAATAGTCAAACAATGATTTTAAGAAATGCCTTTATGAAAACTTTTACAGGAGAAATTGTATGGAAATGGTACAGTATACTCCGTGTATAATGGACTCTAAGGGGCTTCCTATAAACATCCATTATATCCGGGTGTCCACAAGGCAATTTATATTCCCAACGTTTTTATATGACACATATGAGGATGGAATCACAGCTGAAATAATAAAATATATGAGAGACAAAGGTAACGAAGAACTACTTGATCTCTTAAACAACATTATAATAAAAAAAAGAAATACCTAAGGAATGGAATATGGGAATAATTATGCTCATATACAAAAAGGGAGACTCTAAGGAATGCTCAAACTATAGAGGAATAACAGTAACTAGCATCGAAGGAAAAGTATTGACAAGAATACTAGAAAAAAGACTCAGAGAGAAACTGGAAACAACACTAGAAGATACTCAACATGGATTTAGAAAAGCAAGAAGCACCCAGTATATATAGTATATATAAAACTAATAGGGAAAGGAAAGGAAATACATATATGTTTTATAGATCTTAAAAAAGCTTTTGATAGGGTAAGAAGAGAAGATGTATGGCAGAGCTTGGACAGGAGAGGTTTAGAGAAAGGAATGATAGAGATGATTAAGGCATTGTATAAAAGCAATAAGAATAAGGTGAGAACTTCCAATGCAGAATCAGCTGAATTCGAATCGCAAATTGGATTAAAACAGGGATGCGTATTGAGCCCATTGTTATTCTCTGTATTAATAGACGACGCTGTTAAAAAAGCTAAACAAAAAGGAAAAAATATGAAAGTGGGAAACTGGAAAATGAATGCAATTGACGTACAGGAACTAATGTTTGCAGATGATATGGATAGTACACTCGGAAGAGACATTACAGCAAAACTTGAAGATATACCAAGAAGAACTAACAAAGATAAACATGGAGATAAACACGAGGAAAACAAACACAATGATAATAGCAGCAGAAGAAAGAAAACATAGCATCAAAATCGGGGAAAAAGCATTGGAACAAGTTAAAAGTTACAACTACTTAGGAACAATTATTGAAGACAATGGGAGAATAGAGAAAGAGGTAAATGAGAGGATAGGGAAATCCGCAAAAATATATAACATATTGAGAAATTCGTTTCTGGATAAAAAAGGAATACTAAAAAAAAACAAAGACAGAGGTGTATAAAAGAGTGGTCAGACCAACATTAACATATGGTAGTGAGTCATGGATAACCACGAATAGAATCAAAAGCAGAGTTACGGCCATGGAAATGAGATTCCTAAGAAGAATAGAAGGAGTAACTAGAAGAGACAGAATCCGAAACACGACAATCACTAATAGTCTGGGTATCAAACCAGTAGAAGTGGTCATAGAAGAGAGACAACTGGGATGGCTTGGACATCTACACAGAATGGAAGAAGATCGAATCACAAAGAGGATATTTGAAGTCAAAACAGAGGGCAAAAACCGAAACACCTGGAAGGAGCAGGTGTATAGAACATTGGAAAAGAGAAGTATGGGATGGATTGAAGCCAAACAACTGGCTCAGAACAGGAACCTGTGGAAGATAAAAATAAGAAATATATAGTCCGACACCGCAAGGTAATACTGCAGAGAAATACTGCAAGTAAAAGAAATGTCAAGCGCGAGTCCTGCATTAGAATATTGCATCCAAGTAGTCGCCGGTATTACCATGATAATATTTCAATCTTAAGTAAAATGTAACATGTATAATTATAATATAAATCAATTTTTTATTCAGTTATATTTCCGCTATCAGCGGAAGTGCGAAGTTTTAATGCAATACTGAATTTTTGAATTTAAATATTTAAATTTTTATTTTGTTAATTATAACCTTTATTTTACTTTATTATTTTGATTTTTTTATTTTATCGTTTGTTTTTTTTTGCATTTTATAACTTTTACTTTATAATATTGTTTAGAACCTTTACTCTATGTTACTATTTCGATTCTTTTTTGACAACAAAATATTCAGTTATAGCTAGTGTTGTACAGCAGGTAAGACCTATTCTTACATTTGATTGCCTGCATTGGTATTGCGGTACGTTCATAGGTTGCTGTGCTGCTACATGCGACGTGGTAATATTACAATGTATGGGATCTGTATGCAATAAAAGAAAGCGTTCGACTATCGGAAATGTTCGACTAAATATCTAATATTGCTTGACTGTCCGGATTGAAAATTGTTCTGCTGTACCAATATTATTATATGTGCAATATGTGTATATATACGTAAGTGTTTTGAATAAGCTGATACAATAAAGACCTATGCATATTGTTTAAATTATTTAGAAAGTCTTTCTTATCTACTTGGTATTGAAAAAGAAAATGGAAGTTTTCCTGCACATGTTGGTGCAACAATAAAGCGTTGGTTTGCTGACTTCAAACGTGGTCGTAGAGACACCGATGATGCAGAACGGGAGGCGATAACACCAGAAAACATCAAAAACATCCACAAAATCGTTTTGAATGATCAAAAAGTGAAGTTGCGTGAGTTAGCTGACATCGTAAAGATATCAAAAGAACGTGTTGGCTTTATATTGCATGGGCATTTGTCTATGAGAAAGCTCTGTTCAAAGTGGGTGCCGCGTTTGCTCACTGTTGACCAAAAACAAGAACGTGTTGATGATTCTGAGCAATGTTTGGCCATGTTTAAACGTAACAAACCGGAATTTTTGCGTCGATATGTGACAATAGAAGAAACATGGATCCATCACTTCACTCCGGAATCAAAACGATCGTCATCTGAGTGAACCTCGTCCAAAGCGCCCGAAAGCACAACAATCGGCTGGAAAGGTTATGGCCTCGGTATTTTAGAATGTGCGTGGTGTAATATTCATCGACTATCTTGAGAAAGGAAATACCATCAACAGTGAATATTACATAGCGTTATTGGAGCGTTTGAAGTCCGAAATTGCAAAGAAACGACCGCATATGGCAAAGAAAAAAATATTGTTTCATCAAGACAACGCACCGTGTCACAAGTCAGTCAAAACCATGGCAAAACTACATGAATTGAACTTCGAATTGCTCCCACATCCACCGTATTCGCCAGATCTGGCTGTTCGCAGACCTCAAAAAAATGCTCGCCGGTAAGAAATTTCGCACGAATGAAGAGGTTATCGCTGAAACTGAGGCCTATTTTGAGGCAAAAGATAAATCGTTCTACAAAAGTGGTATTGAAATGTTAGAGCGGCGCTGGAATGATTGCATTGCTCTGGATGAAGATTACGTTGATGAATAAAGCTAATTTTGAACCAAAAAAACCGTGCTTTCTTTGTTAGGCCCGGGACTTTTCAGCCCATGTGTTATGTAGCGTTTTGAAACTTCCCTAGTACTAGCGGCTTTGTTTTTTTTTTTTTGATCCAGAACTATTTGCACATAGTATCACTGTTGCACGTTCTTTTGAAAGATGCTCTCCAAAGCATTTCTCACCTCTAAATCTATCGGTTTTATTTGGTATGAGCTTGTAAAATATCCCACGTTGATCTGCATAAAAGATATTATCTGGAGAATATCTCCAGATTTTCATTATATCCGAGTCCATTATAAGTAGATTATACTGTATCTGTTTGATCTCATCATTCATCTTTAAACTAGCAAAGTATGCAGCTTTAAACAATGTTATAATGTTGCAATCTTTATGGACTTGTACCAGATATCTATTTTAATTTGGGAATGACATTGTATGCGACAGTATTAAAAATGCCTTTCCAAATTGTGAATTCTGATAGGAATTTATCAGCAAAAGATGGCAGCTTTCTTTACATTTACCAAAAGCTAACTAACTCACACCATTTTACGAAATTATCAGCGGAATCGCCGTGTTAACTTATTTTTATACGTTTTTAAACTTTCTGACATTAGAATTAGTACCTAAAGTCATACACAGATTTACTTTGGCCCATCTCCAGTTAGATAAAATTAAATTCATAACCATGCAGATTTTTCTAAAGCAGAACTAAAAATTCCGATACAATACATTATACTAATACACGACCGTTTCGTTTACAGGGACGTCAGCGTTAACAGTTGATGTTACGCCCCGGGAACTCACCGTTTTGGAAAATAGGAACGCCACATTTAGATGTCAGGTGGGCGTACCGTTGCAGTACTGTAGAGTGGTCATACAAGGTATAGGTGCGATGAATTTGAACAACAAACTTACAGCGAAAGGGGTAAGTATACCTTATATACCAACCAAAGTAGATCATAAGGTGATTATTGGTTGAATGGATTTCATTAGAGTGTCTATAATTTGTTAGGTATCTTACACCGGTGCTGGCCTGGGATCTGGACAATGCGGCTTCACCATTGAAAGGGTAACTGCCGAAAATAATGGAAAAATTAGTTGTTTCCTGGGGGTTGAGACCCAACCGGAGGAGGCTGTTGGAACGATGCATTTAACTGTAGCAAGTAAGTTGGATAAAATGAAGACTAACGCATTATTCATTATTCTTTCGAATCGAGGCGTGAATGTTACGTCTTCAAACTTTCCAAGCAATACGTTCTAAATCGCTTAACGCTACGTCTATTATCTAGGTCTAATAGACCCAAAATAGTTATCAAGGGTTATTTTTTTTTTAGTTTATCCTAGAGCTAATGTACACTATGGTGACAGAATAAAATAGATACCAGGTAAAGCGCTATAAATATGTAAACATCTAGATTCTAAGAACGAATTAAGAACTTTCTCCTGTCATTAGGGTAGGGGTAGATATATCGGAAGGAATTCGTCATAGTTTAGTACCGTTACAACTATGCCTCGCTTACAAGGTTCGAGTGATATTAGCGACTTCACCCGGGGTCACATCGTTGGCCAGAGTGAACGCACCGCTTCGCTACGTAAAATAAGTAAATTTTTAAATATTCCGTTGTCCACCGTTAACCGTGTGATTACACAATTTAAACGCAAGGAAAAAACATCAGCGGAGCCGAGACCAGATCGTGCCGGACCTTCTGAAAGAAGTAAACGGGTGCTTGTGCGCGAAGTGTTAAGAGAACCGCGAAAAAGTACAACTTCACAGAAAAGTCAGCGCACTGTTCTGCGATACCTCCACAGTGTGGGGATGTATAAAAGGGTGGCAAAGAAAAAACTTCTCCTTACGGCGTTTCAAAAACCGCGCCGAATGGCTTGGGCAATCGAAATGCGAACGAAGCCCGTAGAGTTTTGGCGGTCTGTCATTTTTTCAGACGAAAGCAGATACTGCCGATTCAGTGATAGTGGTCGTACATGGGTATGGAGACGTTCGTCACAGCAACTGGACGACAAATTTTTGCATCAGACGGTGAAATACGGCGGAGTGAACATCATGGTGCGGGGCGCGATATGGTATGGTGGAAGATCGCAATTAGTAATCTGCGACGGAAATATAAATGGGGCAAAATGTATCCAAATATTAACAGAAGGACTACTACCGATATTTGATAACGCCATTTTATCTAAAGAAGACATCACTTTTATGGAGGATGGAGCGCCCTGCTACGAAGCAAGAACAACAACCACATGGAAAGAGGAACAGGAGATTCGGATTTTACCATGTCCAGGCCAATCAGCAGACATGAATCCGATAGAGAATGTTTGGCACATAACCCAGACAAATATGGCGAAATGACCCCGAAAACCCAGCAATAAGGAAGAACTCGTGGCAGCTGTTACAGAAGAGTGGTTAAATATTCCAGAAGACACCATTAATCATTTAATAGATTCTATGTCGTGACGACTCGCAGCACTTCACGCAACTAAAGGTGGATCGACAAAATATTAGTCTAATTTAAAAACTTTAAAATATTTTGTATATATAACGAGAATAGTATCTTTTTTTTAATTAGTAGGTGTCTATTTTATTCGGTCACCCTAGTGTATTTCAAGCATTCATAGATTCTTCAAGTAGGAGAATATGCTGGAATCCTGCTAAACTGAGGGTTAAAACCGCGTCTTTAATCTTGTTTAAAAGAGGAAATTTTTGTTTAAGATTTTGAAATCTATTCTTTTATTTTTGCAAAGTTCTTAATGGTGGTAAATTCTTTTACATGCATCACTAATGGATTATAATATACAGAGTGATTATAAAGTAACGCATATAATTCGTAATTTCTTTATTTGTAATTATATTAAAAATCGCAGAAACCCATAACATAGCTTTTAGGCTTTTATATGTATAGATATGTGATAATTTTGCTTGGTGTAATCAGAAAATTTTTGAGAAGGAAGTTGTCGAACTTTTAGAAGTCTAATTTATCATAACTAATTGGATTCAACAGGCAACAAGATTTAAAGAAAGTATAAAATATTGAAAGGTACTGTTTATTCAAATACAAATGTAGTAGGATTATTTGCGCCTATTTATATCGATGATCTCATTCACCCTACTCATTTATCTGCACGCCACATTCCCAATTACAATGAAAGCATTACGATTAATATTTTACACTCGTCACTTGTCTATTCAGTGTCGTGTATCCAGTGCTATGTCATGTGAATGAATTTTTGCAAACGGATTAAGTAAGAGGAAAAGAATTGAAATTCTTATGATGGTAGGCTACGGCGATAAAATTAGACGTCAAAATGAGGTCTGTGCATTGTTTAGTAGAGTACATCCCAAAAGGCATCCAATTACACAATCTGCTGTTAGTAGAATCATAGGAAAATACAGTGAGATTGGATATGTAAGAGATTTACCTAACGCTGGACGTTTAAAGGTAGCGGATGAGTAAAAGTTAAATAGTATGCTGTTGGAATTGGAATAAAATTCACATATTTCCGCTAGGATATTGGCTTTACACAACAACATAAGTTAAAGCAAGTATGGGCAACCTATGACATGTTGTGGGCCAAACTTTAGTGTGCAAATACGTTGGCGGGCCGCGTTTAAAAGTAGTGCATTTTCAAGTAGTGTCTTAAAGTAATGTTCATAATTTTTTGCGAATTTTCCAAGCTCCGGAAAATGGTCTCCTTCGAGGTATTTTTAGTAGAAATCACACAACTCCACGTCTTCAAATTTAGATTTTAGGAGTGAGCTTTCTTGAAGATCGATCAGCTCCATTTGCAAGTGTATTGGAGCACTTTCTACATTACTTTTTGTTGGAGTAGCAAATAAACTGAAACCGCCTTCCACGTTTTTAAAATCGCTAAATCTGTTCGAAAATTGCTCCGACAGTAACTTGAGTTCTTCAGCATATTGAGCATAAGCAGGTGAAATGGTAACTGTAACCAGACAGCATCTGTGCCTCCCACAAGCGGATTTTGTTCTGAGACGCTTTCAAACGGCTGTACAAATTATTTACTAACTGTCCTTGATTTTGAAGTTTCAAATTTAAATCATTCAAATGGCTTGTAGGGTCGACCAGAAAGTCACATATCCATTTTGGGTCACTCAATTCCGATAGTGGTTTATCTTTTATTTGTATAAAATCTGCTATTTCATTTCTAAGCTCGTAAAACCGTTTCAGCATTTTCCCTTTGCTTAACCATCTGACTTCACAATAATACGTTACGTCCTCATATTCGGCTGATATTTCATCCAAAAACGCCTTGAACTGACGATGGTTAAGCCCTCGGGATCGAATAAAATTGATGGTTTTTACTACCACATTCAGGAGTCGAATGGACTTAGTTTTGTTGGTCGATGAGGACTATCAAATCATCGTTTTTCCAAATTTGCTGTAAGCTTCTGGATATTGTATTTTCTTATTTGTCCTATCAGTGAGTGCAGCACAGGATGCTTAACTGAGTAATGCCTCTTTACTTTGATTTTTTTCATCACTTAAATGGATTCATTACACAACAAAAAAAGAATTCTTCAGTCCATTTTTCTTGAAACTGGCGACCCTCTGCATCTACTTTTCCTTTCTTTTCATGATTCCGCAGGAGCAAGCGACAAACCCCATATTACTCGATCTCCCTCATTTCGAGTGAGCTTGAGTAAGTAGTGTAATTTTTTTTTCTTTGTAATTGGCATTTTCAAAATGTCTCGCAGGCCGGATCAAATCACACTGCGGGCCGGTTGTTCCCACATATGAGTTAAAGCATGGTTGTGCAATTTAGAAAAAAAAATACATACCTGTAAGATGCATCTACTTCACAAATTGACAGAAGACGATTGTGAACTGCGTTAGAGTTCTGTGAAAACGCAATGATTCGTTCTGAACGTAATCCATAGTTTTTAAACAATATCGTTTTTTCAGGTAGGTACACATAATCAAAGATCAATATACATTACATGTTTATTACTGCTTATGCAGACGAAGTTACATTCCATATAGATGGAACTGTAAATCGCGACAATTGCCGCCATTGGTCGATGCACCACCCTCACTAGACCCACGTCACTCATTCACAACATCCAGAAAATATCAATGTTTGGACAGGAATAATTGGCTAAAGCATCATTGGTTCATATTCTCTTGAGGGAATTCTCACTGCAGCACGCTATTTAGAATTTTTACGCGATGAACTAAATCCTGCTTTGGGTGTGTTTTTTCGCAATCACAATGATAACGACGTGCCCCATCAAGATACACTAGGTTGACAGAATAAAATAGACACCTACTAATTAAAAAAAGAATCTACTCTCGTTATATATACAAAATATTTTAAAATTTTTAAATTAGACTAATATTTTGTCGATCCACCTTTATTTGTGTGAAGTGCTGCGAGTCGTCGTGGCATAGAATCTATTAAATGATTAATGGTGTCTTCTGGAATATTTAACCACTCTTCTGTAACAGCTGCCACGAGTTCTTCCTTATTGCTGGGTTTTCGGGGTCGTTTCGCCATATTTGTCTGGATTATGTGCCAAACATTCTCTATCGGATTCATGTCTGGTGATTGGCCTGGCCATGGTAAAATCCGAATCCCCTGTTCCTCTTTCCATGTGGTTGTTGTTCTTGCTTTGTGGCAGGGTGCTCCATCCTCCATAAAAGTGGCGTCTTCTTTAGATAAAATGGCGTTGTCGAATATCGGTAGTAGACCTTCTGTTAATATTTGGATATATTTTGCCGCATTTATATTTCCGTCGCAGATTACTAATTGCGATCTTCATCATACCATGACGTTCACACCGCCGTATTTAACCGTCTGATGCAAAAATTTGTCGTCCAGTTGCTGTGACGAATGTCTCGATACCCACGTACGACCGCTATCACTGAATTGGCAGTATCTGCTTTCGTCTGACAAAATGACAGACCGCCAAAACTCTTCGGGCTTCGTTCACATTTCGATTGCCCAAGCCATTTGGCGCCGTTTTTGAAACGCCGTATGGAGAGGTTTTTTCTTTGCCACGCTTTTATACATCCCCACACTGTGGAGGTATCGCAGAACGGTGCGCTGACTTTTCTGTGAAGTTGCCGCAAGCTCAGCTGTACTCTTTTGCGGTTCTCTTAACATTTCGCGCACAAGCACCCTTTTACTTCTTTCAGAAGGTCCGGCACGACTTGGTCTCGGCTCCACTGTTGTTTTTTCCTTGCGTTTAAATTGTGTAATCACACGGTTAGCTGTGGAGAGCGGAATATTTAAAAATTTACTTATTTCACGTTGCGAAGCGGTGCGTTCACTCTGGCCAACGATGCGACCCCGGGTGAAGTCGCTAATATCACTCGAACCTTGTAAGCGAGGCATAGTTGTAACGATACTAAACTATGACGAATTCCTTCCGATACATCTACCCCTACCCTAATGACAAGAGAAAGTTCTTAATTCGTTCTTAGAATTTAGCAGTTTACATATTTATACCGCTTGACCTGGTATCTATTTTATTCTGTGATCCTAGTGTATTTGGTTTCAATGGGATGGGACACCACCTCATTATGGAATTACTGTAAGAACATCTTTAAACCGATCGGTTCAGTTCAAGTTAATTAATTTTAAATAATCTTTGTTACTCGTTTTTTGCTTAGTATTAAATTTCCACTCATTTTAACTTCGACAATTTTTTTCTCAAAAATTTAGTGATTACACAGCAAAATTATTACACATCAGTACATATAAAAACCGGTTGTATTTAAAATGCAATATAATCTGCGGGTTGTCCTTTAAAAAAATCATCGATGGCGGCATATCGTCGCAATAATAACAGATGTGATTGTTCTTGTGGCGCCACAAGTAAATATTTTTATCACTCTAACTTATGGGTTACACATAAGAAATGAAAATTTTATGCGTTACTTTATAATCACTGTGCATATATAATTTTTACCTTCCACCAGCGCGGTGGGAATGAATGGATTTTATACAGAAATAAGTCCTCACCACGGCAGAGACCAAGATAAATAATACTTAATAACTGTATTTCACAGAGGCACCACGTGCTCCAGAACTTGAATTAGCTAGAGACACTTACGGTCAATACAAAGTCAATGAGATGCTTAAAGCTTCTTGTATCGTGAAAGATGGCCGACCAGTAGCCAACATTAGCTGGTTTCTAGGTAATATACTCCCAACAATATTAACCTACCAAATACTAATGCAATAAAAAAAATATTTATAGATGAAGAGCCAATATACGAGGGCCTTAGCATGCCGACAGTCCTGGACTTCACCAACGACGATCTTCATACGAAAATCCAAAATCTAACACGCCAACTGATGTGGTCGGATAACGGAAGATATCTCAAATGCGCCGCCACGCATCCTGCCTTGGAGACGCCATCTGTGACGATGCGGCAGTTAGATGTGCTTTGTAAGATTAATTCGAAGACGAAGATCGTATTTTTGGGGGATGTTGCGTAATATTTATTCTTTATTTCCAACAGATCCTCCGTTACCTAAAGCGACTCCAATCGATCTTTTCGGATATGAACTAGGAAGGCCGGGAATCATCACCGTGGAGATCGATGCCAACCCAAAACCGAAACTAGAGTGGAATGTTAAGGGTGAAACTTTGAAAGAAGGTGGTGTGGATAGTACTGGGAGGATACAAGCTGAGTTCCCCCAAGAGTTGGTAAGCATCATCTTTAACAAATTTGTTTTAACCTATACTACGAGGGGAGGTCCAGAAGTTCGTGGAATGAGAGGGTTTTAAATAAAATAAAACAATAAATCTATTTTTCCTTTTCAATATAATCACCCTTAAGCACAATACATTTATTAGATCTATGAATTAATTTGTCTAAACCATCATAAAAATATTTTTTACCTTTCGCCTTAAAATGGGCCAAAATTACCTCCTTTACCTCATTGTCGTCGGAAAACTTTCTTCCACGTAAGTCGTTTTTTAAATTGGGGAACAAATAAAAATCACTAGGTGCCAGGTCTGGACTGTAGGGTGGATGGACTATTGATTAAAAGCCATGCTTGTGCAGAGCAGCCATTGCAACTTTGCTCTTGTGAACCGGCGCATTATCTTGCAAGAGCAACACACCCTTGGTCAATTTTCCTCGACGTTTTTCCTTGATGGCCTCCTTTAATTTTTCTAACATTGCTGCGTAATATTCTCCGGTTATGCTCCTACCTTTTTCTTCGTAATCAATCAATAATATCCTGTCACAATCCCAAAAAACAGTAGCCATCAACTTTCTAGCCGATTCTGACACTTTGAATTTCTTTTGCGGTGGCATCCCCTTTTTATGCCATTACATGGACTCCTGTTTGGACTCAAGCTCAAAGTGATGAACCCATGTTTCATCTCCGGCAACAATCCGCTCCAAAACCTGTGCAGGTTTGTCTCCATACAGCTCCAAAAATTGTTTGGACGCACAGACGCGCTGCTGTTTCTGCAGCGACGTGAGCATTCTCGGTACCCATCTTGCATTGACTTTTGTCATACCCAGGTGGTCATGTAGGATACGCAAAATGGTGGTATCTAATACTCCAACTAATGCAGATAATTGTTTTTCTTCAAACGGGCATCTCGCAGCACAAGTTTTTGCACTTTTTCGACGATGTCTGATGTGGTGGCCTCAACTGGCCGTCCTGAGCGGGGGTCGTCTTCAATCGACTCCCGACCATGTTTAAAAAGAGCATGCCACTTATAAATCATTGATTTACTAGGGCACTGTTCCCCATAAACGATTTCCATTTCATTCAATATGGTTTGAGCGTTCTTTCCTTGCTTTGTAAGGAACTTTATCACAGCACGGTGTTCAATTTCCTCCATAGTTTCAGTTTTCTTCCGGATTGACTTGCTTAGCAGGCAACTATTGGTAAACGACTGACGCTATAGGGCGCACTCCATCCCCTACATTCCACGAACTTCTGGACCTCCCCCTCGTATCGTCCAAAAATTTGGAAGCAGCAACGGTGTCACTGGTGTCATTGTCTTGGTGGAATAGAAGCGGTTCGCCAGCAAGACGGCTCCCATACGAAATGGCGTGATTTTGCAAAATAGTATAATACTCTTCCTTCTGCATTGCTTCAGCAAAACAACCCCAAACCATAACACTACCGCCTCCGTATTTGACGGACGACACTAAGCAGGCCTCGCTTGTTCTTTCCTCAAGTCGTCGTCGAACAAAAACTCCCTGCTGCGTACCAAATAACTTAAATTTGGACTCGTTGGTCCATAGGACGACGTTCCAATTACCCAGTAACTAGTTTGCATGCTCTCTTGCCATGTTAATAGTTTCTCTTTATGCACGTGTTTTAAAAACGTTTTTTTTTGCGCCCGATACTTCCCCTTAAATCTGCTGCCAATAATCGCTTCTTGACGGTGGTAACAGAAACATTTATTCGCCCCAATATATTAACGCCAGTTGCGATATCCGGTACCGTTAGACGTCGATCTCGTTTTGAAGTCGTTACTATAAATCCATCTTCAGCTCCAGAAGTCAGCCGTGGCCGCCCACTTCGGCTTCTATCAAGATTTTGTCGTGTGTTTCTTCTTAGTGCCAATGTGTAATGCACATCTTTCGGTGAAATCTCTAACCCTAGAGCAATTTCTCTTTCGGTATATCGTTCGTCGCGAAGAGTACAAATATTACTACGTTGTTCTACAGTTAACTGTCTGTGTTTTGTAACTTTTACGCTCAGTACTTTACCAAACTGTTGCAATTGAAAAGAGCAACAAAATGCATTCGGGTGAAATTTGTACCTAAATGTTTGCATTTTTCGGATTATGTATAACAAATTTATATTTGCATACAATAGTTTATAATAGGGATAAACGATTTCACGATATGCCTATCAGTTATATTATTTTAAAGGACTTTCACCGTGCTTCCAAAGTTATGGACGATAGCACAGGTAATTGCGATATCGAAAAACATTTGAAAAAAGTTGAAGTTGTTGTTTAAGCTACTTCCATTGTTTGTGAAACTTACATAGTCCGACGTTACTTGCCGGATTCAGTATTCCGAATAATTATAATACATCATCATGAACAATATCACGCCAAGAATTTTAAAAAAAGCTTTTTCTTAGATGTTTAACTAATTTCAGTAATGAAATGTATATTGCAGCACTGGACCGGCTGGATACAATTTTTTTGGTAGTTACCTTTTTCGATTCATGAAAATCGGTAGTAGCCAAAATTTCTCAATAAGAAAGGGAAATGTTTTCAACAGTATATACAGCTTTGTATGAAACTTCACACAGATTTAAACATGTCTGTCGTTTTCACAGAGTGGTTTTAAAGAATTTTTCGAAGAAATATCTGGATGAAAGAAACAATTACAATATGTTGTTCGGTATCGTCTTCATACCACCGAAAGATTTGGAAATTTTTATCCTCCAGTACAAAAATCGGAATACGCAGAATTGGATGAAACTTCACACGTCCGAAGGCATTCAAAAATTATTTCCTTTTAAAGAATTATTTACACTTTTAGCGTTCAAAAATGCTTCTTGATATGGTTGCGAATTTTATTTCGCCAAATATGGTCGTTAAACGGTAGGCTAAACCCATCTTGTTATAAATATATTCCGTATACTGTTTAGGTAGTTTTTATTTGTAACATTCTCGAGCAATATCAAACATAATAATGCTTCTAAATATAGTTACTTGTGGTATTGGTAAATTTATTCCGGCGAAAGACAATAATCCAATAATTTATCGTCTTTTTTCGCTCTACCTTCGCATTCTTCGTCTTCAACATAGAATAAACCCGCTTTAAAGTCCCTGAACCGGCTTCTACACACACTACTACTAGAAAAAGCATACTCACAGTAAACGATGAGCTTTATCGGCGCTTTTTTTTAAATTATAAAAATATAACCAAACACTTGAACGCAGTAGGAGTGATATACGAGGTAGGTGCCATAAATCCTCGGCCTGGTATAGAAGAAAGGAACTTGGAACAGAAAGAAATTTTATTTTTCAATGTAACCTCTCCTAACTTCTACATTCGCTTATTCTTCCACGTCGCCTAAGGTCTTTTTTTAAATTAGAAAACAAATAGAAATCCAAGAAGCTGCTACCCTCCAAACCGTCATATTTATAGCGTAGACTTCCTATATGTGCATCCATGTCGTGACGGAATTTGAACCCGCTTGAACATGTAACACATGGGCTGAAAAGTCCCGGGCCTAACAAAGAAAACACGGTTTTTTTGGTTCAAAATTAGCTTTATTCATCAACGTAAGCTCCATCAAGAGCAACGCAATCATTCCAGCGCCGCTCTAACATTTCAATACCACTTTTGTAGAACGATTTATCTTTTGCCTCAAAATAGACCTCAGTTTCAGCGATAACCTCTTCATTCGTGCGAAATTTCTTACCGGCGAGCATTTTTTTCAGGTCTGCGAACAGCCAGTAGTCGCTGGAAGCCAAATCTGGCGAATACGGTGGATGTGGGAGCAATTCGAAGTTGAATTCATGCAGTTTTGTCATTGTTTCGATTGACTTGTGACACGGTGCGTTGTCTTGATGAAACAAATCTTTTTTCTTTGCCATACGCGGTCGTTTCTTTGCAATTTCGGCCTTCAGACGCTCCAATAACGCTATATAATATTCACTGTTGATGGTATTTCCTTTCTCAAGATAGTCGATGAATATTACACCACGCACATCCCAAAATACCGAGGCCATAACCTTTCCAGCCGATTGTTGTGTTTTCGGGCGCTTTGGATGAGGTTCACCAGTTGCTGTCCACTCAGATGACGATCGTTTTCATTCCGGGTGAAACGATGGATCCATGTTTCGTTCATTGTCACATATCGACGCAAAAATTCCGGTTTGTTTCGTTTAGACATGGCCAAACACTGCTCAGAATCCTCAACACGTTCTTGTTTTTGGTCAACAGTGAGCAAACGCGGCACCCACTTTGAGCAGAGCTTTCCCATAGTCAAATGCTCATGCAATATAAAGCCAATACGTTCTTTTGATATCTTTACAATGTCAGCTAACTCACGCAACTTAACTTTTCGATCATTCAAAACGATTTTGTGGATGTTTTTGATGTTTTCTGGTGTTACCGCCTCATTTGGACGTCCACTGCGTTCTGTATCATCGGTGTCTCTACGACCACGTTTGAAGTCAGCAAACCAACGTTTTATTGTTGTTTCTGATGGAGTTGAGTCCCCATAACACTTTTCAAGCCATTGCTTCGCTTGAACGGTATTTTTTCCCATCAAGAAGCAGTGTAAAATTAAAACACGAAATTGTTTTTGATCCATTGTTTTGAAAATAACAAAAGTAGCGTGACTCTTAGCACAATAACTCACAAACTAATGAATAGAATATCATGAAATTTTAACAGCTGTCTTTTGAAGGTTAGTACTAACTGAGAGAACGGTGACTGCAGTAAAACTAGAGTTATCTATGTGTTAGGCCCGGGACTTTTCAGCCCATGTGTTATAAGCTTGTCAGGCCGAGAATTTGTAGCACTTACCTCGTATTTAGTTTGGTCAAATGTTTATTCTTTTAAGGTAATTTTCAAAAGGTTTTTCAACAACTCTCTTTCACTATTTGCCACTTTGACGACGTTTTTCAGGTGTGTAAGGAACTCCATATTCTTTTATAGACATTCAGAAATTCTGTTTTATTGATTTACGTTTTAATTAACTTGAATTTTTTCCTTTCCCCGAAATTCCTAAAATCCAATTCTCCATAAACATAAAGCCTATATAAAGCACTATCTTATTTCAAAACCACACGCCTTTTCATCCGATTAAAGCAGCCCAGATTATCCCGCTACCGGAATTTTCAAACTACCGACCTTTCCGGTCACTTCCGCGTTCACCCCAGCCGGACATCTGCCGGTAATCTTCGCGATTAGCTTTCGACAGCTAATAGCCGGTACTTGAACACAGCTTTCGCAACCCTCGCGTCACCGGTCGCATTGTTGATAACTCCCCTAACTACAATAACCGCGGATTACAGCGTTCTGCTACGAGAGCGCCGTATTAAAATTATACTATCTATTTTGCAGGGTAGAGGGCGGTACGTCGCCAGCTTGAAGATAGCCGCCGTTAACAAGCACGATACGGAGACGCAATACGTTCTAGTGGCCTATAACGATATGGGAACACAGGATTACACGGTCGCAATCTCGACCAGTCCGGAACCAGAAGGTATGACCCCTCCTCCTTCGCTTAGCCCATCCCCTCCGAAAAAATATCGAGCGTGAAATAAAGTTGCAGTAATTTACAGTAGATATTGCCGCTGCGCCGACAACGCCATCTGCTGACGGGTCTAACGGGCGTTATGATAACGGTTAGCGGACATTCTAACACTTTGTTTTTATGCACGCCAGAATAATTCTATCTCTTTCTTTTTTTTTTTTTTCTTTTACTAGATCCACTATTTATTAAATATTTTATTGAAAATACAGGGTGGATCGTTTTGAATGGAACCAATGGATTTTCTTTTAAAGATTTACTAAGTTAACTTAGGACTTTAAGCATAGAAATAGAAATACAAAACAAGTTATTGGATTAAATTTCCTTTTGGATAGTTTGCAATGCTCTACGAGAACATAAGTCTTCAAGAAATTTCAATTTGGTGGGGCGTTTATATTTTGCATATTTTCTTTTTGTGTAGTTAGATGTCGCTACAGACTACATAAACTAGATGTAATGATATTCTGTATTTATAATAGAATAGACTAATACCTGTCCGCGTATATTAACATTTTATTGTTGTTGGAGGTAAAGTAGCGTTAAGATTCACTCTAATTTCGTTTTGAATGTACAAACATTCAATTTTTGCTTCCTCTTAGAGTTTCGTCACCGAAACATCGCTTAACTCTTTAGCAACTTATGTTGCGCTCTTTCCTTTTCGGAAATAACACAGCAAAATATGAGAGTCAATGTTTTCCTTCTCGGTGTTAAAATTGAATCCACACAAACAAATTTCACAAAATAATACATTTAATTTGATTTTTAAAAAAGCTAAAATGCAACATTGACATAAATCAATCAAACTGCTGCCATCTACATTTAAAATCTGCAATTACATTGATACCAACCTTATATTTATCATTCGAAAAATGTATCAGCTTGGAAACAGAGAATATTCTAAATTATCGTATACATAGAACGAGTGGTACGACTAACAACTTTATTTATAATTTTGTTTTAATCTATCAAGTGCTTGCTGTGTAGCCTAACGACCAGGTAATCAGGTTTAGTACATGTTGGATAAGACAGCGTTTTATAAACAACGATTATTTTAAATTATAACATCGTCAAGCTGACTTTTTGAAAATTTCCTTCATGAAAATAAATTCATCTTATCTCCAAAGATACTATAAATTTATATTACACATCAAAGAATGAACCAGGGAACGTAGTTACACATTTCGAACATCCGTTTCCCAAATAGCTGATATCCAACCGATGATCCAGGGATAACTGAAAAGAAGTGGTTTTGTGCGAGTACTTTTACCTGTAAAAACTTAACAAGAACTCACTAACATTTATAATATTTATCCACTTCTAATTATTAAAGAATATCTTCTTAGATATTGATTATGATAGGACGTTGTCTTTATTTTATATAAAAGAGCAATGTATGTCCAAATTTGGTAATGTCTTTTTGTAAATTGTTTAATTGTGTACATAAATATTTTATTTAATATACGGAATATGTACCGGTTTCTTTTTTATCATATACATACCTGCCATAATCAATAACCTCAGAGTTACTTAGTTTCAGATTATATATCTTCCAAATAAACTCAAAGTACATATTTTAGAAACATATAGAAAAAGAAAAATGCAGCACAGCATTTTTAACGTTCCTATTTATAAATCTAAGACGAAACACGTTAACCAACCTAACCAATTTTAAAATAAAACCATTGGGACCATTTTGAATGATATATTGCCCCTCTTAAACCTTAACCACTCTTGTTTTTCTCAAATAATTTTCCCAAACACTTTAGTTCTAATCCTCTTCTGACTGAGAAAATTGATATTGAATACAAAGTAGTTTGGAAACCATAGGAAGCCTTGGAAACATTTTGAAGCTCAAGGATGTTGGACCGAGTTCCCTTTGTTTCTGCTTCTCTTCTAAGAAGCTTAAATTAAGAAATCTTAGATATACATAGCGGCAAAAGAACTGGCCACCCCGCAATATCTCTGATAGATTACCTCAATTGCATGGTTTATAAGTAAATGCATAATTAGGCTAATGTTCTTGACATTGTCAGTGTTCTAAATGCTTAATCCGATCCAAAATGACCTGAATCTTGGCTTCAAATACACTTATCATATCGCCTTCTCAATGCCTCAATGCCTCCTGCATAAAAGTGTTTGGGTTACCGTCTGAACTACATACGATCGTTATCCCTCTCGGAATGTTTGCCGCCAAGATGCTTTTTGAGTGGACCAAACAGATGATAATTGCTTGGGGCTAGGTCGGGACTAATTCAAGAAGTTCCCAGCGTAATTCTGACTGCAGAGTTGTCTCGTCTGGGTCAATTGTCTAGGTACCCACCACGAGCAAACTTTTTCGAAAATTCAAACGGCCCTACATCAGTTCACAGGTTAAACCATGGAAACACCCTATCATTACAGTTGCTATGTTGTCTATTGTTACTCGCCTGTCAACTTGAATAATCTCTTCCCCCCGTCGTAGTGTTCCATCTGTTGCAATCTGAACTGATCATAAACAAGTTTCGAGCACCCTTGAGAGAATTTCTCAACCCAGTTATACACGGCTTTGTATGCACTTTTCACCGTAAACAGGAGACATTTTGGGTATCTTTTTGTAGGAAGTCCTTTTGCCTAGGAAAGACACACAACAGCACGCTGCTCTTCCACAATACACTCTTCAAGCGCTTAAGTATCATAAAGCTGGATTGTGCTGATACCTTGTAACAGACAGGGAAATAACTCCCTGCTATTTTCATCTTTCTCACAGCAGTTTGTGACTTATTTAACGACTTTCCCTCTTATTTATTAAAAAAGGCAGTGATTTCTTGTTGAATGTTCTCCTTCGGTTCATGGATTGTTGTAGGTCGTGTACGGTACACCTTGCCTTTAAGATACCCCCACAGGAGGAAGTCGCACACACTAAGATCAGGGGATCTCGCAGGCCATTCAATGTCACCGTTACGTGAAATAATGCGTCTCCCAAACAATTGACGAACTGTTGCCATCGAATGTCGAGCAGTGTGTGACGTGGCCCCGTCCTGCTGAAACCACATGTTTCCCATGTTAAGATTAAGCTCGTACAGTCTCGGTGTAAAGAATGTTTGAAGCATTTCAACATATCGAGCGGATGTTACTGTCGCTGTGCTACCATCCTCACATGCAAAAAAATAAGGACCGATAACACCATGACATGATACAGCACACCATATTGTGACCCTGTCGCTATGTAATGGTCGCTGGTGTAACTCACAAGGATTGTCCTGGGTCCAATAACGAAAATTCTGTTTGTTTACGAAACCGTTCAGGTGGAAATGGGCTTCGTATGATATCCATATGTTACCAACGAAATTCGCGTCCTCGTTAATTTTAGCCAATGTCTGCCTACTAAACTCCATACGTGACGCTGGGTCTCGTTCATGTAATTGTTGCACAATCTGCAACTTATAGGGATGGAAATGTAATTCGTGCAGTATTCTTTGTAAGCTTCGTCGCTTAATCCCTAGCGTAGATGCATGCTGTCGAACGGAGCGGCAAGGACTTCTCTCGATTGCAGTTCTAACAGCCTCAATGTTCTGCGGGGTACGTACCGTTCGAATGCTACCTGGAGCTTTCTTTTTCAAGACAGATCCTGTTTCTTCAAAATTACGCACCCACGTTGTAATCGCATGCGCAGATGGGACACGTCCATGACGTCCAAGCTGGTAATGCTGTCGAAATATTCTCTATCACCATTTTTATAAAACGCTCTCACAGCTACTGCACGTCCCGCACCAGTCTAACGATCCATGATTACTAAATGGCAATGCGTTCACAACAATTGTGCGACGTTACGAACAACTGCCGGCTCTACAGCGCTGACAACTGTAACGTTCAAAATTTCCCGTTCCCCTGCGCCACCCTGTATTTGTCATCAAATAATACATATAGAAGTAATTTTGATAATAACACTGATAGTACCCCATTGAACAACACCCAATGGTATCTACAAACTGCAGAAGTCTCATCACAATTGCATCAATGCCAGGGCAACTGTATCACTGAAATGTTTTTGTTTTTCAGTTACTCTTTTTTCACACAAATTTATCGTTCTTCTTCATTACAAATTTGGTTATCACATATCACTTGGCAAAGCATCCTTTTCAAGTAAATGCGCATTTAAATTCCTTTTTGCTGTATTTCAGGGTGACCAGTTTTTTTACCGGTTAATTTATAACTCTGTGAGGTAGTTTAAAAACTTTATTGACTTGAAGCTTTATGTGTATAACGAATTTAAAAGATTAGGTAAATAAATGATAGCTACATAAATTTCTAAATTTAAACCAATCTTGATTTTATCTGAATTTTCTATTACAAATAATAAAATGTTACTTCGAACTACCTAAGAAATCGATTAGTTTTAATGTACCATAATTGATTTCGAAAAATACACGGTGGAACATAGATAAGTGTCAATTGCTTAAATTGTAGCGACTATAGTGGCAGAAAATTGATTATTTTAATTTGACGCTTATTTATGTTACACCACATATATTCTTCCATCAATCTTCATCTTCATCATTTGTTTTTTGCTTTTGTTTATTTTCCGTTTATCTCCTTCTCTCATTGTCTTGTAAGATACACCAATTACATAGGGTTATTCACGACGAGCGCCCCCTGTTAGACGTATCCTTAAAAGTAACGACTTTATCGTTTTGAAATGTTGGCGATCGATGTTTTTACAAATATTTTTAATTTCATTGCACGCTTGATTAAACGAGAAATCTACACAAGGTGATGATTGAGGCCATTGTCTAAAAGTACTACGAGTTGGTAAATTTGTGCATAAAATTGAACCAACTAATTGAAAAAACATTTTCAAAATAACTGATGAAATTCTACCAAAAATAACATGCCAAAATGAAATACGCAATAAAAAATTCATTATTCCATTTAAAGTGAGGAAGTTGATGCTGACGTTCTGTATAACCGGAAAAGCAACCATTTTGAGAATAATTTCATTGAGTTGGCTATGATTCGATTGGTTAAAAGTCTAAATTTTCAAAAAAAGGGCAGATTCTTTAACTCTGCATATGACACATTTTTCGATAGCTACTTTGGGTTCTACCAACAATGAGAAATGAATTTTCACAGATGCTCAGTTTGCTTTTAAATACTTGTATCTTTTATTGGATACTAGCCACGTAAATCGGTCTTAAGATGTGTATTGACCACAGAAGCTCCTATTTATCAACGTAAATACTTTTCAAGAATCTTATACCAAATGTCCCGTAGTCCCAATCCATACATGGTAGTATCTAACATAAAAAAACTCAATTCTTTCAACGTTCCTATGTGAAAAACGAAATAATAACGAAGTTGATTATTTGTGTCAACTTTTCTGTAACGTCGTGGGTGCAATCAAACTACACAAACATCGATGCGTTGACATTTTTAAGTATACGATTCGTACCGTGTCGTCTGCGTAACAAAGAGCATTTTAGTACGTATTTCCCATTTTGTAGCCTGCTGTTTTAGGTAGCTTTCCGATTATTTTATCCATAATGTTGAATATAAACGGGCAAAGTGAATAGTCTTGTCTTATTTCGGTGCGTATTTGTATTTCCTCGATTAATCCATTCACACCTGCCATGCCAACTTAATTCCCAAATTACGTCACTTGATAAAAGGAAAACCTCGGAGGAAGTTGTGCAGAGACATTCCCTTGCATCAGGATAACGCACCCAGTCACAAATTCGCCATTGCAACAGCTGCAATAGTTCAAGCAGGCTACGAATTAATCGGGCATCCTCCCATATTGATCGGATTTGTCCCCCAGCGTTTACCAACCCCAAAACTTATGGAAGACTTGCGTCGTAAAAGATTTTCATCAACTAATGGTGTGATATATGCGGTAAATTAGTGGTTTTGCATAGATTGAAGGACCTTTTCTTCCGGGGAGCATTAAAAACGCTGGAACGTCGATGGGAAAGATGTGTTAACCTTAATGGTGACTATGTTGAGAAATAAATATTTACAACATTTTTATTGCGACTAGGTCGTACTTCTTGTGCTTCAGATTCATTGGCACTAACAATAACTTCTTCTGATTTACTTTCATTGTTGCTAGTGATATTCAGGTTCCATTAATACTGCTTCCTATTGCACAGTACTTTATAAACTATAAACGCACTGATTATCAGCTGTATTCAGAAATAGTAATGTTGTTAACGCAAGGCACTAGGTTACACCATGTTCTTGTTTATGTTAAGTTTCTGGACATGTGTACCAAGGATTCGCCTCTTACCAGTGCTGTGTGTAGTATTAACTAAAAATTATATTCCCTACGCTTTTAATATTTTCTGGACATGTGCAAACATAACAGATTCTACATAAAGGATGTCACAAGGTTCTTGGTAGTTCAGCTTACTTACTACAATATTTTCAGAAAAATTCTCAGAATTGGTACTTTTTGGATTTTATTGAATTTGTTTTTAAAATAGATATCTAAAGAATCCACCAAATACAGGGCGGTCTATCCCATAATAAAAATACTCATCCGTTTCAAATTGTGAATTATTATATCTCACGTCAAAATTTCAAAACCTAGTTTTATTACCTTTAAGGATATGTCTAATGGGAAGTCATCATGAATAATCCTGCATACATTTGTCAATATGTCAATGTGTTTGTTAACTACAAAAAAAGAAACATCACTGCTCACTGTAATATCACTTAATTACACGACCACACTGTACATGTATTATCTGTATACATATTCATATATATGTAGCCATAAATTACCTTTTTATTTGTTGTTGCTTTCACAATTAAAAGATATATTTGGAATTTTTGGTTTACACGCTTGCACCAACAGGCCTACAAAAGCTTATCTATTCATACAGGATGTATGGTAAGTTGCAAACATCTTACAGCATTCACCAGCCATCAACGCTTTTAGAATTTAAATATTGCCTTGGGTCAGAATTGCTTTCAATATTGTGGGGCTTATTATTTTCTTTTTACATTAAATAGTTTAAGTTTTAAGGACATATTGAAGTAATACATACGAAACAAAATCTATTTAATATTATATACACATATAATAATACTTATGAGATACCTTTGACATTTGAAAATCTACATTTCTAGGTCTAGATTTGGGAGCTGGCGGTATAATCGGCATTGTAGTGGCAACACTGCTACTTCTCGTGACTGTCTTTGTCATCGTCATAGCTAGGATAAAAGGAAAATGGTGTTTTTCAGGTAAGTTCCTTTTATATTCATACCCTACTTTATATTATTATAGTTGATTGTAGTAGTACTTGCATTTTCTATATATCGATAGTAGTTATATAAGTTTTATTATTATTATTATTGGCAAATGAATACGTTATTGTTTTTAATTGTTATTTATTTTAGTCCTGCACTATTATAATTTAATTTTGGCGGTCAACAATTAACATTAACCTATTACTAAACTTGTTCACCATCAATGTTTGGGGATAAAGAACCCCAACGCCCTCTGTAATTTGTAGAATATAAATCTGCAACTAAATATCAACATTATGAAACTAAATTGGTTTTGCCTTTTAAGTTTTGCATATAGAGGTGAAATAAACAGTACATAGCTTATTAGAATCTTCGACCACGCAGTTAGTGGTTAATTTTGGGAAAGGTAAAGAAATCGTTGGGACTTAGATTCGGACTGTAACGAGAATGGTCCAACAATTTGACGTTTTGCTGCGTTAAAAATTCAATTATCTTGCATGCTGTGTCAACTTGAATTGTATAGGTGTTTGGTTTTTCGGACCTCAGTGATGACTTGTGGCAAATAAATGACTGTATATCAATCGGCAGTTCTTTCTACTTGTAGAGGAATTGTTGCGACATCACCTGCCTCCTATAGAAATGTCTTGACCATCTTTTTAGAGATACTTCGAGAATGGATGACTTTTGTCGGCTTTTCTTCACCTTGGAACATCCAAACAAATAACTGGCATTGATTTTCTAGCTCATATGAGTAAATCGAAATGCATCACCAATGACCATGCTGTACACGTTCTTAGAGTTTCCGGCGTTGAAGGAGTCTATAGTTTCTTGACACCAATTCAATCTAGCTAACACATGGGCTTTAAAGTCCCTGGCCTAACAAACAAAACACGTTTTTTTTTGGTTCAAAATTAGCTTTATTCATCAACGTAATCTCCATCAAGAGCAACGCAATCATTCCAGCGCCGCTGTAACATTTCAATACCACTTTTGTAGAACGATTTATCTTTTGCCTCAAAATAGGTCTCAGTTTCAGCGATAACCTCTTCATTCGTGCGAAATTTCTTGCCGGCGAGCATTTTTTCGAGGTCTGCGAATAGCCAGTAGTCGCTGGGAGCCAAATCTGGCGAATACGGTGGATGTGGGAGCAATTCGAAGTTCAATTCATGTAGTTTTGCCATTGTTTTGATTGACTTGTGACACGGTGCGTTGTCTTGATGAAACAACATTTTTTTCTTTGCGATATGCGGTCGTTTCTTTGTAGTTTCGCCCTTCAAACGCTCCAATATATATATATATATATATATATATATATATATATATAATATTCACTGTTGATGGTATTTCCTTTCTCAAGATAGTCGATGAATATTGCACCACGCACATCTCAAAATACCGAGGCCATAACCTTTCCAGCCGATTGTTGTGCTTTCGGGCGCTTTGGACGAGGTTCACCAGTTGCTATCCACTCAGATGACGATCGTTTTTAATTCCGGAGTGAAATGATGGATCCATGTTTCACCCATTGTCACATATCGACGCAAAAATTCCGGTTTGTTACGTTTAAACATGGCCAAACACTGCTCAGAATCATCAACACGTTCTTGTTTTTGGTCAACAGTGAGCAAACGCGGCACCCACTTTGAACAGAGCTTTCTCATAGTTAAATGCTCATGCAATATAAAGCCAATACGTTCTTTTGATATGTTTACGATGTCAGCTAACTCACGCAACTTCACTTTTCGATCATTCAAAACGATTTTGTGGATTTTTTTGATGTTTTCTGGTGTTACCGCCTCATTTGGACGTCCACTGCGTTCTGCATCATCGATGTCTCTACGACCACGTTTGAAGTCAGCAAACCAACGTTTTATTGTTGTTTCTGATGGAGCGGAGTCCCCATAACACTTTTCAAGCCATTGCTTCGCTTGAACGGTATTTTTTTCCCATCAAGAAGCAGTGTAAAATTAAAACACGAAATTGTTTTTGATCCATTGTTTTGAAAATAACAAAAGTAGCGTGACTCTTAGCACAATAATTCACGAACTAACGAATAGAATATCATGAAATTTTAACAGCTATCTTTTGAAGGTTAGTACTGAGAGAAAGGTGACTGCAATAAAACTAGAGTCATCTATGTGTTAGGCCCGGGATTTTTCAGCCCATGTGTTACTTTCTATTCTTCAGTCAACAGATGCGGTATTCAACTGGAAACTAAATTTCTTTACACACAATTCTTCATGCAAATTTTTTGAATTGCGGTCGTGAATTGGAGATCCCCAATAGTACCTCAATCTCGCTATATATCATGTCAATATTCCTTGATGATCTTGCGCATAACATGGACGTTTTCCTGAAGGGACTTCGGTTCCTTGTACACCTGCTCTTGCATCGTCGCTAGGAATAATCCGTCCATGTTTAAACAGTCCATACCAACGAGAAATTGTTGATTGAGGTGAAAATGTTCTCGGTTTAATTCCAAACTTTGAATATAGGTTAATTGAAGATGGAGATTAATTTTTAGTACTGACATTTGATTAGTGGCGCTCTCTGTGTCCCAGTATGCAAAACTTCAAAGCATCCCTCGTACGAGTTAATTTTTGACCGCTAATTGACAATTAACATTAGTTTTAAAGCATGCATTTGCTGCAATTTACGTTGTATGGAAATAAATATTGGTAATGTGTATTTTTTCTGAACGTAAGTAGTATTATTTTATCGATATATTGAGGCAAAATATTTACCGACTTTTCTCCAAGAAAAAGAAAAAACATGTGCTCGAAAACCAATAAACCTGTCCTTCTTTTTGGCTAAAGCAATATTGGTACTATCGATAAATATTTTGCCCTTTAATTTTGACTGTAAAACAAATAAAAGCTAATAAACCTTTTTAAGAGGCAAGTTAGATTGGAATGTTTGGGTTTTGGGACCTGGTAAAGTACCCCTTTCCCCCTCTATTTAGTCTCCTATTTTTTTTGGTAATTACTATTATATGGCATGGGATTGTAGTTTGTACTTGTTGCTACTTATCCTTCTACTTTTTTTTTTTAATAGGGAATCGCTTTTGCATTATGATTGTTTCTAGATATATTTGTATGTTTAAGTACTGTTCATGTTTAGACAACTGTATTTATTGTACATGTATATTGTATACGTATTTATGTTCTAAATTTAATGACATATTAGTAGTGCCAACCTAACATTCCCAAATGACTTGCCTTTTGAAAAGCTCAACCTATTTTGGGATATTTTGGCCTACTCCTGTATTGTTTTTGGCAATCATTTTTGCTGTTAGAAGAAATGGATTGGTATGTTAAATGCAATTGTGTTTGAGGAATATGATGTCCTGTGGTCTGCTTTATTATTTTTTTTTCCTAATTTTCTGATATGTGTATCAAATATCATCAGTAGTTAATAAACATAAAATATATCGCCTATTACGGAGACTTCAAATTAATTTGGAAATTTCTCGAATAAATTGTTTCCATTTTAATTGACTAAAATAATTTGATTAAATATATTCCTTGAATATTTTGATCTATAAAGCATCGAGTTGATGATCATAAAAAATTGAATTTCCGATTTTAGAAAAAAATGAGTTCAAATATTGTCGCATAGAAAGAAAGTTCTATCCCTTATTTTCATTCGAAACAGAAATTTGTCTAACAAATATTTACAGCTTCTTTGCTTTAATTGACATAATCTAATTAGAACGTAAGTTTTT
This sequence comes from Trypoxylus dichotomus, assembly GCA_023509865.1. NCBI lineage: Eukaryota > Metazoa > Arthropoda > Insecta > Coleoptera > Scarabaeidae > Trypoxylus > Trypoxylus dichotomus. Next base: position 5,678,344 of record CM042082.1, read on the forward strand.
CCTTGCACCAACACCAATGTCGGCCGAAAAAGTGAGAATTTAAAAGATTATAAAATCACAATGTGGACACAGTTTCAATTGGTTGTATTCCCTAGACTGCCTGTTGTGACAGGTTTTGCGCCCACCGCGCCAAAAATTTAATAGTGATATGTTACTCAACAGACGTGTGCATCTCTTGCTCAGACTTACGAGGGCAGCCTGAAATGTTTCCGGAATCGACAAGAAAAACATGATATTTATGTGGTTTTTTATTTTTCGATGTAGTGCCCTCAAAGATCAATATACTCTTTCAAACGGTGCTCCGGTCTCTTCAAGTCGTCGGAAAAGTATGCAAAATAGCCATCTGTAGGGATGGTGACCTCCTCATCTGAGGCAAATCTCTTTCCTCCCAGTGAGTTTTTCAGGTTTGGGAGTAGGAAAAAGTAGCTGGGGGCTAGGTCCGGTGAATATGGAGGATGGGAGACTAATTCATAGCGCAACTCATTCTATTTGGACACGACGATGCGTGGTGGAAAAGCATTTTCTTCCGTTTCAAACGAGGCCGTTTCTCCTTCAATAATATATCGAATCGGGTCAATAAGTCGCTATCGTATTTCCCCGTGATCGTCCATCTTTTCTGTAGGTAATCGATGAGGATTGCACCTTGAGAATCCCTAAAAAATGGCAGCCATGATCATTTCTTTCCCGCCGATGGAACTGTATTTGCTTTCTTCCGAGCCGGTTTGCCCGGAAAAAGTCCACCGCTTCGACTGCTCTTTGGTCTCCGGTATGTAGTGGTGTATCCAAATCTCATCCACGGTTACGAAACGCAAGAAAAAATCCCTTGGATTGCGTTGGACCCTGGCCAAACACTCCTCCGAAACGGCCACCCGATTTTGTTTTTGCTCCGGTGTAAGCAAACGCGGTACCCATCGCGCCGAAAGCTTCTTCATACCCAAAATTTCGTGCAGGATAACGATAGGCCAACGCGTTCTTCTGAGATGCCTGTTGTCTCTGCTATGTCTTTCAGCTTCAATCGGCGATCGGCTAACACGACATCGTGAACCTTGTCGACCATTTCATCGTTGATAGCGGTTTTTGGGCGTCCACTGCGTGATTCATAACTTGTACTTGTGCGGCTACTTGAACTCGTTCACCCAGAAGCTAATGGTCGAAAATGATGGAGTACATCCACCATGAACCTCTAGCAAAATATTTCGAATTTCCGTGGCTGTTTTCGCAACCATACAGAAGTTTATTTTATCCATCCACGACACACTCTTAAACAACAACTATTGACGATAGATGTCTGAAATTTTGACAGTTGCTATAAAAGAGGTTGACCTTGCCGACCAATGAATCCACTTTCGTACGCCATCTCTTGCTGATTCCGGAAACATTTTAGGTCGCTCTACGAATTACCAACTACGTTGCTTAATTATTAAAGAAAGCTAAGCTTTAATTATCTGGTTAGATTCTTAGATCCTCTTAAACTAAAAATGGAACCCCTTCATATAGTCTTCTGGCGGTTGTTATATTTTCAAAGTAATCATTCCCCAACTTATTGTTATTATTATTATGTTATGGCGGTTTGCAAGCAGGTAATTTCTTCTCTTCTGCATGTCTTCTTTAATTCCTCTGTCCCAAACTCCTTCTTGGACCTCCATTTTTCTTTCTTTTAGCAGGCTTCCATTTCCAAATCTATTATAGTAGTCTGTCCTGGTCCATTCCCCTCATGCGGCCATACCATAATAGTTGTTACCCTTCGATTTCATGTATTAATGATGTGTTAACTTGCATTATTTCTCTTTCTTTATTCTTTTATTTCTTTCATGATCTAATAATGTCTTCTTACAGCAGCGTCCCCAATTGACATTATTTTGTTTTCCATCTTCTTATTCAGCGCCTACACTTCATTCCAATAGGTAGTTTTCATCAAAATTGTTTTTGTGGTCTTCGAAATATTGTGATTCCACACCACAGGGTGTAGTTGTACAATTATAGTTTTTCCCTTTATTATTGTATCGTGTATGTCCATTTCATCTTTACCACGGAAGTTAACGTGGCTCCTAGATATTTACATGCATTTTTGCGCTCCATTTTCCACCACAAACAGTCTTCCTTGTGAACCAATTAGCATATCTTATCTGGCACATTCTCCCTTCAGTTTCCTGAACATGTAATCGATATCATCTCAGTCCTCGGCTAATATGACCTGATCGTCATATAACACATGGGCTGAAAAGTTCCGGGCCTAACAAAGAAAACACGGTTTTTTTTTTATTCAAAATTAGCTTTATTCATCAACGTAATCTCCATCAAGAGCAACGCAATCATTCCAGCGCCGCTCTAACATTTCAATACCACTTTTGTAGAACGATTTATCTTTTGCCTCAAAATAGGCCTCAGTTTCAACAATAACCTCTTCATTCGTGCGAAATTTCTTACCGACGAGCATTTTTTGAGGTCTGCGACCAGCCAGTAGTCGCTGGGAGCCGAATCTGGCGAATACGGTGGATGTGGGAGCAATTCGTAGTTCAATTCATGTAGTTTTGCCATTGTTTTGATTCACTTGTGACACGGTGCGTTGTCTTGATGAAACAACATTTTTTTCTTTGCCATATGCGGTCGTTTCTTTGCAATTTCGGCCTTCAAACGCTCCAATAACGCTATCTAATATTTACTGCTGATGGTATTTCCTTTCTCAAGATAGTCGATGAATATTACACCACGCACATCCCAAAATACCGAGGCCATAATCTTTCCAGCCGATTGTTGTGCTTTCGGGCGCTTTGGACGAGGTTCACCAATTGCTGTCCACTCAGATGACGATCGTTTTGATTCCGGAGTGAAGTGATGGATCCATGTTTCTTCCATTGTCACATATCGACGCAAAAATTCCGATTTGTTACGTTTAAACATAGCCAAACACTGTCCAGAATCATCAACACGTTCTTGTTTTTGGTCAACAGTGAGCAAACGCGGCACCCACTTTGAACAGAGCTTTCTCATAGTCAAATGCTCATGCAATATAAAGCCAATACGTTCTTTTGATATCTTTACGATGTCAGCTAACTCACGTAACTTCACTTTTCGATCATTCAAAACAATTTTGTGGATGTTTTTTATGTTTTCTGGTGTTACCGCCTCATTTGGACGTCCACTACGTTCTGCATCATCGGTGTCTCTACGACCACGTTTGAAGTCAGCAAACCAACGTTTTATTGTTGTTTCTGATGGAGCGGAGTCCCCATAACACTTTTCAAGCCATTGCTTCGCTTGAACGGTATTTTTTCCCATCAAGAAGCAGTGTAAAATTAAAACACGAAATTGTTTTTGATCCATTGTTTTGAAAATAACAAAAGTAGCGTGACTCTTAGCACAATAACTCACAAACTAACGAATAGAATATCATGAAATTTTAACAGCTGTCTTTTGAAGGTTAGTACTAACTGAGAGAAAGGTGACTGCAATAAAACTAGCGTCATCTATGTGTTAGGCCCGGGACTTTTCAGCCCATGTGTTATATCTTACTCATAGAGAAGCACACCCGTCGGCGTACATTTCTGTCTCTAATCCCTTAGTGCCGTCTTCACATATATTTTAAATAATGTTGGTGATATGCAGCATCTCTGTTGTAACTCTTCATTTATAAGTAATTGCCACCGAATTTCACTCACTTTATATACGCTTATAACCTCCAAAGATATTATACCAATTCCTTTCCATCAACTTTTTCATCGTTTTCCATTTTTAAAAACCGTATCATATACCATATGAAAGTATTACTTGCAACTCTAACCTCTTTAGATAAGACGCAGTCTATAGGGTACAACAACCAATAAAAACCTCAAACACAATATCGAGCAATTTCCTAAATCCAGCAACAGCTGTTTAGTTTAGAAGACCGACCCCAAAATAGACTCCCCTATATTAGCTTTTATTTGTTATAGGTGGCGCTCGAGTCATCGATTATACGACAGGCGACAGTATCGATCATCACACGGGCGGCACCAACCCGGCAGATGGCATCGACAATCCGCACCGTCAAAATTCGCAAGAGTACGTTAACGGCAACGAACACATAAAGGAGAAGGAGAAGAAGATCGACACGGCAGTGTAAAGGCGAAAATGCGCGCGATAATTCGGTTTTTCACGGCGAGATCTTTTTCTGTCTTATTTCCAACGTTTCCATGGTCGATTATTTTACATATGAACGCATCTGTACGTCTAAGATATATGTACATGTATAGAATATACGATTTTATTAAAATTGATGAATTATATAAAAATGCATATATATATATATATGGAAGAAAAAAAATAATAAATATATAATTAATTAAGCTATTATAAATATATGGATGTGAATATAGTTGTAATTGTAACGTTGGTATGATATTGATGCTAAATTATGAACTTTCTTGTTTATTGTTTAGTTGGATAGTTTTGACTTAATATTGGGACGTCTGTTGTATACGTCTGTAACTTTTGGGGCTTCTGGAAATAGAAAACTTTATCGGATTTAACACTCTTGCAAACTCCAACCATGAACTGTGTCGTCGTTCTTATATAATTCAATATTCTAGCGATGTATGTAGCGGAACCATTTATATTTTCTACGTTCCTATGGCATATTTGTTCCTTTTGTTTATACCACTGTAATCAGCAAAAATACATCTTCGTTGTCCTGTATAATTCTCGTTAGATTTCATAATGAAAATCTCTATTAAATTTCGTTATCCTTTCAAAATAATATTCAAAATAAAGTTTTGCAAGTTCACAAATGTGTATGTATTTTTTATTTTCAAAAGTGAGTCTGTGGATTTGAAGCTGAGGGATCCAATAATGTTGTAGGTTTTTTTATGTCCCAGGATCATAGTTCTTTCAGCACTGACGAAAAGAGAAACAATTTATAACGACAAAGCAAACAATAAAGGGAAATGCATTAATTCGAAAGTCAATAAATTCATTAACCTCCATTGGAAGCAACCACGTTGTTTTTGGAGGTCGAATTCTTACTTGGTACATTGTCAGGAGTTATGAAATAATAATTTGTACGATTGGTTTTTTTGGAAGTCCAATGGGAAACAAAATTCGATGCAATTTTTAAAGTTTTCGGTGCAAAGTACTTTGTTCGCTTCAAAAATTTATGCATATTGCACTTGATAGGTTCTTAAGTCAAAATATGGAGGTAGTTGTATTTATGTACAATACGGGAGGGAGGGAGGGAGGGGGGGATGTTCAGACTCAGAAAATACATTACAGCAAAATCTTGAAGATATGCCAAGAAGCACTACCAAAGATAAACATGGAGATAACACGATGGAAAGAAACACAATGATAATAGCAGCAGAAAAAAAAATAACCACGAATAGAATTAAAAGCAAAATTATAGTCATGGAAATGAGATTACTACGAAGAATATAGCAACAGTGATAGTCTAAATATCAAGCCAATAGAAATAATTATAGAGGAGAGACAGCTGGGATGGCTTGGAAGATTGTATAACAAAGAGGATTTTTGAAGCCAAAACAGAACAGGTAGACCCTGCAACTCCTAGACACGATACAAGTATAGAACATTAGAAAAGGGAAGTATGGGATGGCATGAAGACAAACAAGTAGCCCAGAACAGGGAAGTACAAAGGACGTAGTGTTAAAAAAAAAGAAGCAGGAAGAATCTTATTTGTAAAATATACTTATTCTTGTGCATCTCCTACTACAAAAATTCCTGTTGTAATCTTTTGTCTTTTTTTCGACAATTTTATGAATACTTCAGATTACAAAATACACTCAAAAGCAAAGTATATTTCAATAAAAATTTTAGCAAAAGACCGTTGTCCTTATGTTACAATAATTACATCACTTGTCATTATTTTATATCAAAATACGTAGAACAAGCTACCGATGAGCGCACAAAATATTTAAAAATATAATCTGTATTTTAGATAACGTTTTTTTTCTATGGTAGTATATATTATAGATAAATTTTTTTATGTATAAGTGTACGGTGTGATGAAAATATATTGATTGTCTTAGTACACCTGAAAAATCCCCACTAAAATTCGTTAGAGCTACTTCGAACTTTTCACTGGCGTATTTATGTGAATATATTTATTTAAAATATATATAGTGAATACGAAATAAAACAACAGGTTTAAAAGTTCATTTAATATAGTAAAAATGTGTTTTAATATAGGACAGTATGTCGCAAAAATAACAAAACTTTACCACCATTTAAATCAAAACAATAAGATAGACGTTACCAAAGGATGGCACTGATTATTATGGCTAGGTCTTATAGAAGTGCCAACTTTCTGACCCAAAAAAACGCGGGTGTTTCAAACACCTTCCAATAATTATTGAACACACTGTACAACCATACAGTCTTTGCAATCATTGTGGTGTTATTTCTTTCATTAAAACCTAAATTGCATCAAAAACATTAAAAATTGCATCGTATTGACATACAAACTTATTGTTAAGTGATTCGAAAGTTATTCTTAGAACATTGAAGAATAAATAGAACATACGAAATTTTCCAAAAAAGTAAATGAGAACGTTAAATATTTGTTGTGGACAGACAAAACCACAATTATCATTTTCAATTCACGCAAATTATTGCCACAACTTCCAATAGAGTCTCTCATGTCACTACAGGCCTGTTGACATTAGATCCCTTTCAAAACTATCCAATTTAAACTTGGCAACTAACAATTTGATTCATACTTCTTACTTTTGTTGGAATAAGTTTCAATTTCATATAACGTAAATAAAAGCGCAAATTTCAAAAGAATTATTACTAAAGATAACATAAAAAACTAGGTAAAAGAGAATAAACTCATTGATCGATGTAAAATACTCATTAATTACTATACAGGATGTCCGAAAACGTCTTTTTTTTTCACATATATATATATTTCCTAAACGAACATTATTTTTAAAACTATGTAATTATTAATACACCTTTCAAAGGATTTAATTTATCAATACGTTTTTCGCATACCCTGCATGGCATTCTCTAACTAAAACAATTAAGGTTTATCTATGTGTATATTTAAAGTAAGCCATTGTGTAAATGACTCTTGTAACATGTACGTTTCGAGCTTTGAAAGCGTGCGTGTGTGTGTAAGAGAGAGAGAGGAAGATAAAACTAAATTGTTGTGATTTTATATATATATTATATATACATAAATATATAAATAATACTATACTTTATACATATTATAATTAAACGTATTGTATGAATAAATAGGATCCCATAAATGGAAAGTCTCTTTAGCAATTAAGTTCTGAAGAAAGATGAAAAGTGAATATTATTACACGGGATGATGCGTAATTTCACGATCACCCTGTATAATCTCTTACATTTTTCTATCTTTTCGTAAGTAATTTTTTACAATTCTCAATAAGCTCTCTCTACTTAAATAGTACTTTTGTGATTTTCCCTTTAACAATGCACAAATGTTACGACGCTATAGGTATGTATAATTTAAAAGAATGACATTAGTTTTATTAGATAAGAGGATGAAGAAAGACGTAACTTTAAGGATGTGGAAACTGCCAAAACAAAAAAGATACGTTAGGAAGGAATAGCATTGTTTTATACGCAATATTCTTTATAACTTCTATATTTGTCTTGTAAAATCGCAGAGAAAAAAAATGAACCAAAAGACGTATTATACAAGGTGTTTAAAAATATCTGTGCAGCTAAGATGATTTAGTTTTTTTTCGGTTATAAAAGCATTTTTATTTGTTTAAATCTAGGATATTGTTTGCCATTTTCGAGGCTTTAAGGTTGTTCCGTTGTAACCTCAAAAAGAAAAGTAAATTTACTAATAATATAATATTGATTGCTTCAAATTTTAAATCCTTTTGAAATCATACGTGTAACTGTTTTTGATTTCTTTGAAATTGTGGAAAGAGATAGCAAATCATGATTTAAGCAATATGTTTCTTAATTCACACTTTTTCAGATATCAACAATTGTGGTCCTCTTTGGAACACTCTGAATAAGAACATATAGATATCCCTGTTTGAAGTAATAATAATAATCTGTTACCCAACAGATCAGGTCCAGTTACAGGGCAAAATAACGTATGTACATACTCAGTACAGTGAACGAAATAAGTAAACATGCAGAAATACAAGTGCAGATAAACGGTTCAAATAAGTGAGTAGGGTAATCAAAACTTATTGCAAACAGGCATATATAACACGAAAGAAGTAACTTCCAGAATGGATCACGGTGTAATCTATTTGCAGTGTTACACATCTGTGCCATAGGCCCCTTCTGCACTAAATTAGGATGTGCTCCTCTAGGTCCATAGAACGTGTGAGAAGATCTAACATTATGTTGAGGGATCATAACACCAAAGAAAAAGACGCTGTCAAATACAGCTTTGTTTATGGTATTGGTGAAATCAGTCACGAGAAAGACCATGTGAATGATTTCACCCTGAGAAAAGCTGTATTTAACAGCGTCTTTATCCTTGGTGTTATTTGCTAGGCATTCGTTTAGATGTATGAGGTATAAAGTTAATCCCACCGAGTAGTGGGGGTGAATCAAATCTGTTACAAATTTGCTGCTAATTTCTTTAGCTCAATGAGACAAAATTTTGCTTACGAAGTAATCTGCTGTAATCAATGCCACCTGGTGGATAATTTATAAATTAAAAACTTAAAAAAGATCGTTTTTGAATACACCCAATGAGTTAGTGGATATAGTACGGATACCAAACCAAAGACGCAAATTAACTGGCAAGGCGTTCAAATTATGAAAGACTCTGCAAGATCGTATCAGGAAGCCGAGAGACGCTTTACACCGAAGGGTGTAAGTTAAAAGACGAACGTGCATAAAAAAAGCACACCAAGACCTTTAAATTATGTTATTCGTGGAATGACCTTTCCAGAAAATGATCTTGGCGTGAAAGATAGCAGCGCAGATTTATCTATATTTAGATGAACACGATAGTCATACGTACACCAATTATAAATCATGGCAAGATTTTTTTGCAAAATGAAGCAGTTAGCTGTAGATGTGATACTACAGAATATTTTTAGGTCATCGGTATATGCGGGAACTCTACAGTCAAGGAGCTGTAAACGACCATTTATAATAGGCATTAAAGAGTAAAGGGCCTAAATCTGATGCTTGTGGAACACCACTAGAAGCAATAAAAGACCTGGAGAGGTATTCATTATAAAATATATAATATAACCGATACTGCAAATATGAATCAAAGAAGGCCATAGTTCTCGGAGGAATATCCAACGATAACAACTTAGATTTTAGTACAGAATGATCAATAATATCAAGCGATTTGTAAAATCAGTGGATAGAACGTCTATTTGTTGACGAACATCTAAAGCTTCACTTATGTTCTGGGTTAATCCAGTCAAATTAATATTTGGAGACCAATGGCTGACGAAGCCATGTTGATTTACTGAGATATAAAGCTTAATGCTACACTATAACCTTTCATGTAGTACAGTGGGATGTTTTTGTAAATATGTTTTTAGATAAACATCAGGTTATTTAAACACACTGTATAGTAAATATTTTAAGGCCATTGCCACAGATAATACAAGACGAATATATAAGCAAACTATTTTAATCTATTATATTTGAACATATATATTGGCTAAGTCTTCCTATACCTTATTACCGATGATTGCACTCAAAGAAGAAACTCTATTTTCTATCGATAAGTTACTGTTTATACTGTACCGTATATTTTTTAAAAAAATTGAGTCTATGACGCATTATGTATTATGTATAAATATTAGAATGCACTCAGTAAATAAATAAATAAATAAATACTTATAATACGTTAGCTTTTAGGTTTATTTTTGTAAATATATATATTATATAACAATGATGGACGCAATGTGTAGAAGAAATGAGGTGAGGAATGGAAAAAAACAAAGAAATACTAAGCTAGCTGTTAATTTTAAGTAACAGTGATTTATTTTGCATGTATATACCGGTAATATAATTTGGAGTAGATTGATAATTCATTTATTACAAAACGACTTTCTCAGTAGTCGAAAGATTCGATCCTAAGGACGAAGGTTCAAATCCCGACCGTTGCGGTCGGTTTTCAATTACGATCAAAAATTGAAGTATGCCTTCTTATCGGATAAGGAAGTAAAACAGTAGAACTCGCAACAATACGACGTTTGCTACGTTAAAAATATATATTGGGTGTAGGGGCATCTTTAAATTCGGTAAAATTTTCTAACGGAGTATTGGGTAATTAACAATCACCTAATAAAGAAATTCATTTTCCTTTGATTTTCTTAGAAACCGGTATATTTGGATACTAGAAATAAAAGAAATACGTCACCATCACTCCTTTTAATCGTGGAATAATCAAAATTAGGGATCTGTGGTTAAGAATAAAGATTTTCTGTAATGCCATATATATATATATATATATATATATATATATATGAGTTCGAATTGAATTATCGGAACGCCCTGTATAATATTTTTAATATTCATATATGAGCGTAGATATGTATATCGTTAATAATAATGGGAAAAACAACGTCAGATCCTTTGTACGTAACTTTTTAAATATTACTACTCGATAACTGTTAACTGAAACATAAAAAATGTGGGGTATTTATTTAACAGAAAAATATGCATATACAGCTTTCAATCATATGATTCATAATTTCATCCGCTTTAAAAGTGCTGAAATAATTCCTTTAAAGAACAAAGTTTCATGTATACATATAGTTTATTCCTATCAGGAGACATTGCATCATTTTGCCTCAGAATGCTTTCACCATTGTTTTTTAATTATTGGAAGGTTACTAACAGGTTTACCGAACTTAAGTGCAATGTCCTATTCTTGTTTCGTTATTGCGTTTCCCTTTTGCATTCATGTTAAATCGTGTCTCAACGATTGCAAGGACAGTATGGTTGTATAAGGCACAGGCATCGCAGTAAACTCCGTACCATACAAATTAATAGTTTATTCTCCATTAATAATGAATTATTCAAATAAATTATTAATTTGTATGGTGTGGAGTTTACATCGATACCTGTGAAGTGAAACGTGTCCCTTTATTCTAAGCAACAAACTGGCGTAAATGAAACTTCCTCATTTATGACGCCATAAATAGTAATAATTTGTATTTGTCATTGGAAATCCTCAGTCATACTTAATTCTATAATATACGTCAAAGACCCAACAACCAGAGGTTACATAGAACTGAAAAGAGGTATCAATATTTATTTCGGTAAATCAAGCCAAAGGTACGTTCAATGGTTTTATTTGTTGCCGATATGTTAGAAATCCATAGGTGTAAGGGTAGATCCTTACACATGGCAATCGTGGTGTTGTAGTGACTACAACTGTTGATACTTAGCCGTAAAATTCTACTCCAAATATTATATCTGGTATATAAAATGCTAGCAAATTTTCTATGATTGCACAGATAATGAAGAAATAAAAAACAAACTCAAATTTTATCGATGTTTCCAGACTAAGAAAAAAATATAAATTATTATATTATTATAGTAAAATATACTATAATTAACTGATACCAATATATGTAAATGTACGTTTTCTAGATGTGACCATTTCTATGTGCATAATATCTATTATTCCAATGTTCTATCAGTGAAAATGTTGAAAACATTCCAGCGGAAGGTGATAAAATCTATTTAGAAAAGAAACTGTTACTCCACTGGTTAGTTGTAGATATGAATTTCTTTTTCTATCGGTATACACCGGATGTTCAATGAATTATAAGATTTGAAAGCTAGAATTCGACCTTACTTTGCTTCTTGAACATCCTGTATATAACGCTTTCGTCTATTCGACAATAATCCTTAACTATTATAATTATTTTGTATCTTTTCTCGCATATTCCATCATAACATTCACCATTCTCCGTTAATAGGTGTAGCTATAGGTGTAGAAGCTAACGTAAACATATTCATTTGCATCAAAATAATCGATAGGAGAATATATAAATCGATGAAATCTACATTGCCATCATATTTCGTCAATTTCGTGTCTTCGACAAAGGCTAACCGATCTCTGTCGTGTTACCAATATAATAAAATTGCCAATGAATCAAACGAAAAGTATAATACTGATTAAAATAAGAAAGAAACAAGATTTGCAGATGAAAAGTGAGATTTTTCGTTAGTGCCTTTATTACTTGATATTACAAAGAAAAAACGCTTTCGATGCAACAATTATTATAAGTATTTATAGACTTTGAAATTTAAAATTATTTTGATATAAAAAGGAATACAAAAATTTGCTCCTCGTAGCATAATTTTCTATATTTCGATTTTCACTTTGGGTATTGATAATAATAATAATAGAATTTATTGCCAAACAGAATACCAATTAAAGGACAAAAAATAATAGAAATTGATACATACATTTTGAAAATAAAACTTAGAAACTAAAAAGTATGAAGAAGGCGCTGACAAATTATGCCAAACATAATGAAATTATTGAAAATTTATCTGGATTCGAAGAAAATATCGTTATAATATTTATTTGCTAAGCTACACATATTATATATGGGGGCATTATGCAAAATATTAACTTTCGGAATAGGTACTGCAAACGTAGAATAGAATCTAGGCGAAAAGCGAGGTGTAACTTGAATAATAAATCACCGCAATCAACAAGTCCATTTACTAATTTCCAATTGAGAGCAATAAGTCTCTCTGCGTTCTTTAAGGGAAAGCATGTCATGACGCTCCAACAAAGAATGGTCATCACTTCCTCTAGAATGGTATTGCCCATCAAGTTTGTAAGAAAGAAATTCAAAAAAAAACAATGTTGAATTCGTTCCAATGTAAGCTGATGGCAGGTATAATAGGGGGACCAAATAATAGAAGCGCCTTCTAGGCAACTCACAACAAAGGCAAAATACAAGGACTTTAAAGGATTTATGTTACTAAATTGCTGCACAAAGCTAAACCTTTTAGACCAAGCTACTGAGAGTTCTTCAATGTGCTGAACAAAGCTCAAACAGCTATCAGAAATAACTGCAAGACCTTTAAATGATTCCACCGTAGGTGCAATCTCCCCTTTTATTATATGGAACGAATTTAAGGGATATGTTTTGCGCGGGATGATGCCAGCATTTGTTGACATTAAGCTAAAATCTATTGGTTATGCACCAGGCAACATTTCTCTGAAGGAGGGCGACATCTTTTTGGTTGGAGACAGCGGGATAGATTTTGACGTCATCAGTATAATCCAAAGCTGGACAGAAAAGGCTGACCAATGGATCAGTTATTAATAATAAAAACAATAGTGGTCCTAAGTTGGAGCTCTCGATAAATAGGAGTTCATAAGCTTCAGAAACGAAGAAGTAAATTCAAAACACTCCAGCTTATTGAGAAGAAATCTATGGTCGATTGTATTGAATGCTCACGAAGTATATATATAGTACACGTTTATCAAGTATCTCACTAATATATTGAGTAACAACTGTACATCTTCGAAGTAAGAAGCCATGGTAACGTTCAGAAAGACACTATTAAGCGTCACATCTACACTTGTAAGACCCAAAATTACATAAAATTGATATCGACCTGTAACTATTAATTACATAAGAATCCAGGTTTTTGTGTATTGGTACTAAGTGAGCACGTTCTGAGATCAGGAAAGACAGATGTAGACAAAGGAAGATTGACGATTTTCATCATTGACTTCGCCAGAACAAATTTTATATCGCGAATTAGAAAGCTCGAAATTCCATCATCACCCGCAGTACGCAATTCAAAAATTAGACAGTATAAAGACCTAAAAGTTTGATCGAATTAGTAACATTGACTTTACTTCCACAGAATATGATACAAGAAGGCCTTGGCATTACCGGGGATGTTTAAAAAACCAAACAAAGCAACCAATTACTAAAGTAATAAGAGATCTAATTTCAAAGAATATTTAATATAGTTTCTTTTATATGCATCACAATAATAAAGGCATTACCGAAGAATCTCATAGTAGTACCTTGCTGTTATATATTAGTCACTTTCGAAAAGAAAATTACCTTATATCTTTCACTAATCTAGCCTCCTTAACCAAGAAAATCTCATTCACTCATTCCAATCGAAATAGAAACTAAACTTACGTTTTACTAAGTTAAAGACTAAGATCAATGTAGGCTTCTTTTAGGGGTGTCTAATATATAAAAGCATAACTATATTTAGAAACAAGTTTTGCCAATTTAATAAACGTTTTCATTTTCTTTTCAACACCCTTTTACGTATATTTTATTTTCTAAAGATCGAAAAGGAATAGTATACATAAATTATAACGGTATTTTTAAGTTAATATGTAAAGATGAATGAAAGCGAATCAAAACATGCGATTTTATATGTTAAATTATAATATATAAGGATATGTTATTATATACATGAAAGATATACTAGAAATCATTTTATAAATAAATTCTAATAATATGAATTTATCGTTTCATTCAACTACCCCAAAAAAAAGTAAATGTGCTTATTTTGAAAATGTCTTTCATGTATTTCTTTTTCAGGTGTAGAAAGGGACAATCCACGTGTACCGGTTGAAAGGTAATTTTAAATTATACATAAGTATAGACCGGATTATATGCACAGCGCATATATTTTATTGTATTTTACGTCTATATGTACACTACCGCTCAAAAGTGTTTAAGCACCCCTGTTTTCGTGGATTATTCATATAGTATGTTTATCAAAAAAACATTATAATAAAATGAATTTAAAATGTAGTTGAGTAAGATAAACACCCATTATATCGCATAAGGTTTACTATCATTTACCTGCACTTGGTCGGATTACCATAAACTGTTTCTTGCGGTGCAATTACAATAACAATTCCTCTGAATTTACTGGGTAAATTTAGTCATCTGTTAGATTGTAGGTAATAATGTTTAAATTACCTTCCTAGAAGATTATAGTGAAATCTGTAACCTATGGTCAGTTGCAGTGTGGTATTTACTCTATTCACGTCGTGAGCGAAATATCGTGTGACAATTTTTTAAAATGCCTCAGCGAAGAGAAATTAGTACGGAAACACGTGCGCTTATAATAGCTTACCATAAAAGTGGCATAAGTAATCGACAAATTGCCAAAAAAATGAAAATACTTGACTATAACGTAAAAAATATCGGGAAACTGGCAGTTTTCTTAATATACGACGGAATCGAAGGCCAAAAGCGACAACATCTGCGGATGATCGCAGAATAGTGATTACCAGCGAGTTAAATTGACGCAAAACAGCCCCGGAAATCACCGCAGAATTAAATGTTGGTCGCCGAAAACTAGTCAGTGTTTCTGCAGTGAAACGTCGCCTATTGCGATCAAAAGGCCATTACTACGCAAACAAAACAAGCAAAAGCGACTTAAATGGGCTCGCGAACACCAACACTGGACCATAGAAGAGTGGAATAACGTCCCATGGACGGATGAGTCCAAATTTGAGCTGTTCGGAACTGGAAGACGCATATTCGTAAGAAGATCTGTGGGTGAGCGTGCCAGAGAAGAGTGTATTGCTGCTACCGTGAAGCATGGTGGAGGTTCTATCATCATTTGGGGCTGTTTTGCTGGTACTAGTATAGCGGACATTGTGAAAATTGACGGTATATTAAAAAAAGAAAGCTACCGCGAAATTTTGGAGAACCACGCAATACCCTCCGGAATTCGACTTTTGGGTTAAAATTTTATCTTCCAGCAAGATAATGACCCAAAACATTCCTCTAAATTATGTAAAGACTATTTACGCCATTTAGAAGAGGAAGGAACTCTCAAAATTATGGAATGGCCTCCCCAGAGCCCCGACTTGAATCCAATCGAGTTACTATGGGAAGAACTAGATCGGGAAGTACGGAAATCGGCTTCGACATCAGCTACTGACGTGTAGAACAAAATGCAATCGAGTTGGACCTCAATAACACAAGAAACTCTGGCAAAACTTATTGCGAGAATGCCTCGATTGTGTGCTGCAATTATTAAATCAAGAGGAGGTCACATAGATGAAAGCAAAATTTAAATTAAACGTTTTAATTTTCACATTTATTTAATATATTTTTATTCATGTACGTGTATCTGTACATAAAAAATAAATATTATTAACATTTTTGCTGAGTTTTTATACATTTTTTGCTGTCAGCGAGAGCGTCTAAACACTTTTAAGTGGTAGTGTAGATGTATTACACTGATTAAAGTTAATTAGCGTTAATTAACTTTAATCAGTGTAAGACATCTACAAATAGACGTAAAATATAATAAATATATAAAATAGAATATATGCACTTTGCATATAATCCGATCTCTATACATAACCATTATTGAGTACCCAGTTGTAGATTGACGTTGTTTTATAGACAAAACACGTCATTAACGTTATTTCTCTGTAAGTAACGTCTTTTTGTCATTATGTATGTTGCATACAAATATCGAGTCATCCACATGTTAGTGTAAGTTACGGTAGGTGATAGGTCTGACCTGATGTATGTATGGAATAACTACGAGGACGGATCTTCATACCTCACACCTCACCTACAGTTTTCGACATTTAGTTGACTGACATTTGTAGATTATATCTACATAATATTAAGTTTATATCTCAATGTGTTCTTGTGCTGTGGCTAATTCTTGAATTGTGTGGCGTGATTGTTCATAAAAATTGATTCTGTAGAAGAAGGAGCCATAATAAAATTCCTCAAGAAAACACAACAATCGGCTGGAAAGGTTATGGCCTCGGTATTTTGGGATGTGCGTGGTGTAATATTCATCGACTATCTTCAGAAAGGAAATACCATCAACAGTGAATATTATATAGCGTTATTGGAGCGTTTGACGGCCGAAATTGCAAAGAAACGACCGCATATGGCAAAGAAAAGAAATTTTGTTTCATCAAGACAACGCACCGTGTTACAAGTCAATCAAAACAATGGCAAAACTACATGAATTGAACTTCGAATTGCTCCCACATCCACCGTATTCGCAAGATTTGGCTCCCAGCGACTACTGGCCGTTCGCAGTCCCCAAAAAAATGCTCGCCGGTACGAAATTTCGCACGAATGAAGAGGTTATCACTGAAACTGAGGCCTATTTTGAGGCAAAAGATAAATCGTTCTACAAAAGTGGTATTGAAATGTTGGAGCGGCGCTGGAATGATTGCGTTGCTCTTGATGGAGATTACGTTGATGAATAAAGCTAATTTTGAACCAAAAAAAACGTGTTTTCTTTGTTAGGCCCGGGACTTTTCAACCCATGTGTTAAACCGACCTTAAAATCGTAGTATGTAGATGATTGTGCGTATATATTCTTTTGACAAGTCCATGTTTTGATGAGAGCATAGACTCAACTGACAGTCAGACCTTACTACCTAAGGATGGTGGTATTCCGAAATGCAGTGTTGCCAAGTCTAATTTCTCTAGTTTCGTGGCATCTCAAAAGATATAACATGAACCTTGTACACTCATTAAGAAGCCTCCTTACACCATTAATGTACATATAACTAATTTAATCATCTACAATTATTCTTACGATTCCATTTATTTGCTCTTCCGATCGTTTAACACTCTCCATTTCTGCTCAGTAGCGACACCGAAAGTGCCGACGTAAGACATTCCCACGATTCCCGGCGAGCAGTGCTGCCAACTTTGGCGTCCCTCTTCAAGAAGAAGAACGACAAGGTTAGCCATGAGGAGGACGATGCCCCGCGACAAATGGAGACCGAGGACATAAAATCGTCGCTGGAGGACGAACAGAAGCAAGAACACCAGCAAGGTCATGACCGCCCCGAGTCCGAGAACAAAGAAGGCCTAGTCTACGCGGAGTTGGACTTGGTGAACGTTAATTTGAAGCCGGTGCTGAAGAACGACGATGAGAAGACCGAATATGCAGAGATCGTCTATACGAATGACAACAAAAAGCAGCAACCTCAGTCATAGTCTCCGAAATTCGATAGGAATTCGAGTTGGAGGAAAGATATATGTGTTTTTTATTGTATTATTTTTTACAATGCAAGTTTATGTTTTTTAGACTGTTATTATTATTATTTTTTATGATGTATGATAGTGTACGTAGCTGTAATTCTGTAGGATTCGAAGAGTCTTTAGCAGCTCTTTCTTCTTTTTAGTGTTAATTCAAAATATACAGGTTGGTTGTGAAATAGTTTGTTCATGACAATATTGCGTCGGCAAGATGGCGTAGTGTATCTTTAACAATGTCTGGTTATTATTTATATAATAGTAGATGATTATATGGAACTCGCCATATCTCAGTTACCGTCGATATTCTTATGCTATATTTCTTTTTGTTTTATTCTAACGCACTACTACCAACAGAAGTTAAAATATACCAATGTGTAGTCACTATCGTAACCTGTCGCGCTCGAGATACTATTTAACCAATGAATGTCTAAGAATCTAGAAAATAAAGAACTGGATTTATTGATAAATGTTATCAGGTAACCAAGTAAATTCTTGCGAGTTTTTGTGACAAAATATGAATATTTATTAGAAAACCAAGGATACACTATTATTCATCGAAATAACGATAATAATACCATCACACCCAATAACCTTTTGCCAACATGACACCAATTTTTGTATACCGCTTTTGTAGAACTCTATGGATTTAGAACCAGAAAAATTGACGGACCGCATTTATTACACGAGCTCGGGTTTTGAACTGTGTATGCCTCATAGTTGTCAAGAGATAAAAGGTAGTAATCACTTCCCGAAATGTCAGGAGAATATGGAGGGTGTGGTAGCGTTTCCTAGCCAATATCAAACATTTTTCCCGGGTCAATTTTGCGTTATCTTTTCTAAGAATACCACTTCTTCTCGTTTGACTGAAGAAGGCTGTTTTTGGGTGAAGCTATTCACAATACATTGGTGATTTGTCTCCTTTCCAAAAACTTATAGTGGACTATTCGCGTTGCTGTCCACCAAACACAATAAAATATTGTTTGTGTGCAAGAAAGTGTTGGGAGTTCGTGGTATTGAATTAGTACGTAATAGTCAATGACACGAATTTGAGTACAATATCCACTTTTCGTGGCAGATTGGCAACTGATTAGGAAATAGTTCATTATCATTGCGTGTAATGTTTCCCGAACAAGTAGTAAGACGACTTATTTTGTTATCATTTAAAAATTGACGTGGGATCCGTTTGCTTAACTTCCACATGGGTTCATGCGGAAAATTAGGTATTTAAATCATTTTTATATTAAAGAACTTGATAGTAAATGAAATAATTCCCTAAAATAAATTTGTTTTATACACCTCATAGTCATTACAGCATTCTTTTAAATCGAAATTATCTTATATAAATCAATTCACTAAAGAATTAACTGAAGAAC
The DNA here is from genome assembly GCA_023509865.1 of Trypoxylus dichotomus. Lineage (NCBI taxonomy): Eukaryota > Metazoa > Arthropoda > Insecta > Coleoptera > Scarabaeidae > Trypoxylus > Trypoxylus dichotomus. The sequence goes on from CM042082.1 coordinate 5,697,683, forward strand.
ACTAGGTATAATATACCTTCAAAGGTAGGTTACTACATTTCGCTGTAGTTCCTATATTGATTCCAAATCGTATATACAATATACTGTCGATTACCACATCCTGCGAAAGTAAACTTGTATTTTATTTTCACTTATGAACTATCAGAACAATGTTTGAATAATGGTATCGTTATTTTAATCGTATTAAAGTCTAAGCTATGCGTCTAAGTTAGTTATTATTATTATTATTATTATTATTATTATTATTATTATAGGAGAAAAAATTATAAGAAAGTTCTGTCCTGATCATTAGTGATCGGCAGTCAGAGGTACATGATGTCAATTCCAGGGACGGATCAAGGAGTAAACAATAAATCGACTCACCACACAGAGGGCTTACGATTCGCCGTAGCAGATGCAACTGTTTTTATATATACTCATAAGCGAGGAGAGAGATGCCAACTGTGTCAATTCATATACTATAGCTTGCTACGAATTTCATTATTCGTGTAAGTCCGGTGCTGGAATGTACCCCTGAAAACCGATCACAACTAACCTCACAGAGAAACATATCTGTACTTGAAACTATAGCAATGTCCATCTGTAACTTCTTCATCTCTCTATTGAAGGTGACATAAATTTGTTCTAATCATTTTGATTTAAAAAATTTCAAATATCTACTGAAAATTTTTAAAGCTTAAATCCAAATATTTTCATAAAATTCTATGAATGTGACGCAATAAGACTATGAAAAACAGATGATTACATCAAATAATAATAAAATTTAGCCAGTTGGTACGAGTAATTAATTCCTTTAGGTTTTTGAGCTGGGGTGGACAAGATCAAAGAAAAATTTTTCATCCCTACAATAATCACGGGGAAAACTGACACAATACCTTAATATTTCTTTTTACTGTGCTTTCTATTATTGTGAATATATGCAGGATTTTCACCATATGGAATAAAATGATGAAATTCATATAAATTTTTAAGTTTATCTAGATGCATAAAATTTTTAACGCCCGGAAAATTTGAATAACATTCATACCTACGCCGTCTTGCTCTTTTTAATTTGTGTGTTTTTCTTATTTGCACAAGCATTCAGGGAGTTTATTGGAAGAGTAGGGGAAGTTAGTTTCCCATCTTTGGTTACGCCCTTGCTTGAAGGAATGAAACATTAACGCTAACGACATCCAATCTGTATATATGACAAAATACCCTGTAGTATTCTATTTGTTTTTATGTTTATATTAGTTATATTCGTAATATGAAAGCTAATATTGGATGTACAGAAACTATACTCTGTCCGGGAAAATGGTGTAAAAAAAGAAAAGTAATTTCATCATATTATAAGGGAAATATGATACATTTTGTCAAGCTTTTTTTTTGATTATTTGATATAATTTCACGGAAATAATGAGTAATCAATTTAAAACTGATTTTGGGGCATTTAGAATACACCTTTCACGAGAAGAAAAAATATCTTTCATCCATTAACATAATTTTTGAGTACCTCTTAAACTTTATTTCCCTCGGCGTAGTATTGATGAAGAAAAACCAATCCGAGTGGTATTACACTAAAAAAATGTACTAAACCATATAACACTTAATCAGATTCCGTCCAAAATATATGCCTGCTTGTATGTCCAAGATTACCTTTACGAAATATTTGTATTTGAATAATTTTATACTCAGCACCTATATTGTGTTATATTTTTATACTTTTATAACAATTTATGTCTTTATTTGTATTCTAATCAGTTTGTATTTTACGTCTTAAGTTGTTAATAATATAATCGTCTTTACCCAAAGATACACCTTCAAGTTTTCATTTAAAAAAACTTCTTTTACGTAAAGTACGTTATGCGAATTTTATAATAAAATATAATTAAATTTAGGATGTGATCACCTTTCTAAAACAAACAGTAGATGGCGCTAGAATCACTTCCAATACGACTATCGTCGAATTACAAGATTCGCTATTGTATTTTGCGTAATATAAGCAACTGTATGTATACACTGATAACTTATTTGCATTTCTTTTAATAATATACACCTCAGAATGTGTCAACTCGATGGGATATTCAATGTGTAGATTCTTAGTAGAAAGTTGAAACTTTGCAAATGGGAGAAACTCAAAATTGATCTGGAAACAAATTACTCCAAATTTAACGGTAATAATAAATTATATTAAGCAGTAACCATTTTTAGTCTGTTTATAGAATCGTGAAATATATCTCACTGTTAATATATTATTAAAGTTAGTGTAGACAACGTAAATAGGTGACTTTAGCAGAACATTCGTTCGAGGAAAGGGTAGATAAAATATTTAACGTTAGGGACGCCAAAGTACTGAAATGAAAACTGTAGTTGTTGAAATATTACCGCTGTGTCGATGTGATCATAACACATTAACATCCACAGAAAAAGTGTACCAGTAGTGCGTCGAAAGTTAAGGGACACTAAATCAAATCAGGACGATAATAGCATTGAATCGACTCTTCTGGGTGGATAAATTCTACACCATTTCTAATGGACGTTTGTGAGTTATATAGCAAATGGAATCTAATAAAAGCTTAATATATAGCTTTCAATGCTCTTTCATTAGAAAATTATCCTCAGTTGCCCATAAGAAAGCCAAAAGATCTTCTAGCTGTGATGCTCAAAAATAAGTTATGTGTCAAATGAAATTTCCAAGTCTTCTACCAGTACAGTACGTTCAACAACTTAATCAAGCTTGTAGTCGAAGGTAATGGTTTTATATCGGTGAATAAAAGAAATGACTTTGCACTTATTGGTAATGAGGGTTAGATTATTCAATGTCCACCAGCTAGATATGTTAACAAAATCGACCTGCAACAAGCTACAATCTCTAAGACTAGACACTTTACTGAAAAGTTTGAAATCATTAGAGAAGAATTATTGCATGAGATAAGAAATAGGTTCTTATATCACTTACAAATAAAATGAATATTAAAGGCCCAAGGTTAGACTCTTGAGGAACTCCCGAAGAAGCGAGAGATAAACCCATTAAAGACAACGTATTGGCGTCTATTAAACAGATACGATTTTAAGAAGTGTACCAGAGAATCATTAAATTCAAAAGGACAAATTTATAGGGTATCGAAAAGTGATCGAGATCAATGAACGCGACTTTAGGGCATGAAAGAAGAACTGTGTAAATTGGCATAAATTAGTCATAATTGATCGCGTTTCAACAGAGGGTGAAATGCTGTTTTTTATGCAAGAATAAGCAACAGAGTATTAGAATTGCCTAAGAACTTTGTCAAAGCTTAATGGAATTGATGTAGAGAGATTTTTGGATATGTCAACAGAGTCACCAACTTTGAATATAGGCACAGTGCGAGCAGTCTTCTATTTGTATGGGAACAGCGAGGTTTTTAAGGGTAATGAGGAAATTTTAGACAAACGATTCATATTTGCAATCTTTAAGGTAGAATGGAGTTTAATAAGCCGGCGTTCATGCGTTTCGTCGACATGACAAAAGATCGAGCTCGCCTAGCGGACATAGCAGAGATAATGAAAGGAAAAGAAATAAACCCAAAAACTTATAAAACTAATTCGCGACATTAACAGTCAGTCCAGAAGGATGCTATATATATACATATATATATATATATATATATATATATATATATATATATATAGCATAGGAAATACTCACCGGAATAAGGCAAGGCAACTCACTTAGCTCATTTATATTCAAACATGATTACGGATAAAATAATCGTAAAGCTACTTAAAACTGCAGGTTACAAAATGGGCAATACAATTTTGTCTGCTAATCGCTGGCTCTGAAGGCAACGCGCAAAGATTACTTCAGGTCTTTAATTAATCAGCAAAACAACTAGATATGCTTTAACACTGATAAAACCAAATGTGTAGTAACATCCAAAGAACCGATAAGATGCAAACTGGAGGTTGAGCAGAGGACGATCGAATAAGTGAATCAGAATCAGAAAACGAAGAAAATGCTGGAACAAGCGCCTAAGCAGAATGAGTGATCACAGAGTGGTAAAAAGTGCCAAAATAAACAACCTTGTTGGGAAAAAAACTCGGGGCAGGTTATCAAAACACTGGAAAAGATGCTAGACATCAACATGTAGAAAGGAAGAAGAAAAATAAAAAGTGGGGGAATTTAGCCATGACCAGAGCTGGGAGTTTTTTTTTAATTTATTTATAGAATGCAGGAAAAAATTGTCAGAAAATCCAGTAATATAGTGTACATCCATCTTGATTACTGGCGGATGATAGATCGGTGAAAATACTACTCAAATATTGTGCAAATCCCTTAACAACTTGCTGGGAGAAGCTGACCAAGAATGCGACTTCTTCTCGTTTCTTTTCTTAAACAGAAGACCAGAAGTTAGTTGGATTACCAGTAATATCATATTGCACATCCTTGGGATAGCTGGAAAAAGCCCTAGTTGACTGACTTTTGAAAGACAACGAGGTTCTCCAATCTGCTGTAGGAAATCGACACACTTAAATTGTCTCTACTGTCGCAGGAAGCAATATTTTACTTTGATGTTATCGATTATTTCTGATGTGCACCATCTAGGGTAAGTTCTCTCTCAGGTTAAAAATTCAGGGACGTAAATATTAAAGAACGAATACAGTGTTGAATAAAATAAGTCACATGCAGTATCAATATCAGAACAGTTTTCAATGAAAAACCAATTTGTATCGCATGTAGTTTGACATAAGTATGACAGACTAGTTTTTCTGAAGTTGAATGACGATTGCAAGGACTGTGTGGATGTACAATTCACAGGTATAGCAGTAAACTCCACTCACACAGATTTATTAATTATGCGGAACGCAGCGTTTCGAGAGCACGTGGGCTCTCATTGTCAACCGTGTTACCGACTGAAAGTAAAAACTGTATCACACATGCAAATTATTTTCTACGCAGGCTCTAAAATTTCTAAAACATATGACTATTTACAATCTACTCGGTGGTCTAATGCCTTTTTCGGGAAAGGATGGACCGAAAGCGAACCGTATCTTTAACAGGGCCTATGGTAATAAATCCATCAAACTCGAGTGTGCAATTGGAGGTGGTTCTCTGTTCAATAAGTTTCCGTTCTTTTTCATACATATCGTTTCGTACGCGTCTAATTCTCTATACGAGTTCACGTTTTTAAGTAGTGTCAAATTTTTTAAATCAATCTTATGTCCGGATTTTACCATATGCTCTGCTACGCTTGATAGATCTGGTTTGTCGAAACGATAGTGTCTAATATGTTCTTTGAACCTCGTTTCGATACTCCTTTTTGTTTGTCCAATATAAACTTTCTCACAATCATTGCATGCGATTTGGTATATTCCAGACCTTTCTATCATCTCCGGTTTATCTTTGGGATTCCCTAAGAGATTCTTTAAGTTGTTTTTTGATACAAAAGACACGTTCATATTTAGTTGTCGGAAAATTTTACTTAACCCTTTTACTGTTGGGTGAAAAGGAAGAGTTATAAATTTCTTATTACCGGTGTTTGTTGATGTCAAGGTCGTGGAATTTCTGATGTGTTGTTTGTATTGGACCTTCCTTAAAATACGGACGACATCCATAAAAGACCACCGAGGAGATTGTGAATAGTCATATGTTTTAGAAATTTTAGAGCCTGCGTAGAAAATAATTTGCATGTGTGATACAGTTTTTACTTTCAGTCGGTAACACGGTTGAGAATGAGAGCCCCCGTGCTCTCGAAAAGCTGCGTTCCGCATAATTAATAAATTTGTGTGAGTGGAGTTTACTGCTATACCTGTGAATTTTCTGAAGTTGAGAAGTGAAACCAAAACAGTGGAGACATCTGTAAGAATCTGTGTGAATTTATTCCATAGTTTTGCCACAGATAACAAAGGCTACGATGTACTTGTAATTGCCAGTTCGTTTTTGAAATTAGATAATTGAAATCGGTTTTCCATCTATATGATTAACATCCTATCAAGCTGACATGCACTCCATAACAATTAAAATATTATCCTTAATTCGACAATAAATTACAATTACGTTGATTAAATTTTGCTCGATTCGTTTCGTGTTAGTATTCACTTAATTATGATTATTAACATTATTGTCATGGAAAGCTAAACTTATATCCTCTAATTGAAAGTAACGTTTCAGTTGTAAATGGATATGCACTAATTGAAACACAATGTTAATCAATATTATACCGCACAAATGCAACGCACAAAAGTGGTATATACGTGAGCTGCTACTGTTGAATTATTCTACGAACTGAGGCTTCTTTAATCGATGTTTTTGCCTAGTGAAATTAAGTTGGTAATTTTAAAATTTCTTTTCGATTTTAGAACACGTAGCATTACTTTAGTAGCATATTATTTGTATATCCAGCTTTACAATGAAGCCTCAAATTAAATAGTTTAATATAAAATGTATTAAAGAAGTAATCACACCAAGATATATACCTATAATTATGCTGATGATCAACATAAGCTGTTTTTTGTATTTCTAGTGACTAAAATCACAGTAAAGTTCGTGCAGCAATCGTTTAATTGATTTGTATATATTTATAAGCAGAATTTGTTTTTTTTTTTCTTCAAAAAAAGTAAAATACGAAATATTGTACTTAAACTTTAGTTTATTAGGTTTCTAATAATAATTTTTGTTGTGTATGTTTTGTATTTAATATGCATCAGGATGTTATAAACGTATCAATAAAATTTTAGAAAACAAACGGCTATTTATCTTCGTTGCTACTGAAACTCCAATATTTATTTATATGAACATTTTTGTTCAAGATAACCTCTATTATCACTTTCTAAAATATACTAGGGTGACAGAATAAAATAGACACCTACAAAATTATTCAACGGTTCGAAGGGAAACACTGCATTTGCAAAGGAAAATCAACTAGACGACCAACAGTGTTAACAGAAGAGACTGTTGATGATGTTAGACAACGGATAGAGGCAAGTCCTAAAAAGTCAATTCGCAAATTAGCAGCTCAAACTAGTATGATGCTTTTTCTATTTCTAAGATGTAGTATTTTTTATTTTCGTTATTTTAGGTTTATCGTTCAGTACTACAAGAAAAGCATTGGTTAAAAATCTACACATGCATCCGTATAGAGTAACCGTAACACAGCAATTATTCATAATGGTGATATTTTAGATTTAACAATCATGTCAGACGAGGCCCGGTTTCACTTGTCAGGCTAAATTAACAGCCAAAATTACAGGACATGGGCTACAGAAAACCCTCATAATTTTGTTGAGACTTCTTTACATCCACAAAAAATTGGGGTCTGGGTGGCAATGTCTAGACGTCGCATAATTGGCCCTATTTTTTTCCATGAAAATATCAATGCGGAAAGATATCGTACTCAAATTTTGGAAGTGTTTATAAACCAATTACATGACGATGAATTGGAAAGGGGGTATTTTCAACAAAATGGAGCACCACCTCATGTAGCGCATGATACATTGGAATATCTAGAAGAGTATTTTGGTGACAGACTTATTAGTCACGATCGTTGGCCATCACGGTCACCTGACCTAGCCCCTTTAGATTTTTATCTGTTTGGGCATTTAAAAAATAAGATACATCAAAATCGACTTCACAATTTGAAAGAACTACGAGCAGCCATAGAGCAGGAAATTTGTAATATCGATCAAAACCAACTACAGCGAGTGACAATATTAAGAGACGAATACATTTATGTCTTGAATCAAATGGCGGCCATTTCAAACATACATTATAATGTAATTGTTTTTTTGCAATAAAATTATACAAAAAATGGAATCGTTTGCTTTTAAATATGTAGTACTCAAATTTAAATATTTGTATTAATTCAAAAGCTAATTAAGATCATCTATATTTCATTCCATTTTTTTATCACATTTACATTAATTTTCTGCTTAGAAAATCAATGTGAAATTGATTTTTTGAAGATCTGTTGTCAATATTTTATGACCCATCCAAAATCTATTTGCTACGCTACTGGTTACGAATTCAAAACCAAATCGCTAACGTGACAAAAATTTAGCAAGGCGCGAAATTGTCCTCAAACATTATATATTGTGGTGGAGAATCTCAGGCTCGTTAAAATTTTTTAATCGGATTCTTTGAATTAAAATTTTGATTTATTTGTGTTGAATTAAGTGAAAATGTTTTCTAAATTAAAATACCAAATGTAAAGTTGAAACGACAAATAAAAAAAATCTATATATACCGCTTTTTTACAAAAAAAAAATTGAAACTTGAAATATTGTGATTGAATTACAAAACGGAATATGAGATCGAAAGATAGAATTAATTTTGAAGAACTTAAGAAGATTCGACGTCTATACCTTTGAAATCGTACTCACTAGGATGGACTGGCCTTCGGCTTCCAACGTAAGTGTCCGGAACTTCCAAATTTTGTATGGAGTATCAGCTGATACACTTTGTTATTGGGTATAATGCGAAGATATTTATGAATTTACGGAGTTATATGAGAAAAATAACGACTTATTCTTTCTCAGGAGAAAAGATGTCAACAAGTCTCACATTGGACCCGATCTTCATCTGTCTGTTCTTCTTTTGTTTTATACACATACTATACTTCATTCACGTTAAGAATGGAGTAGGTAGCGCTACGATCGGCGGCTGTATTCCACTGGTGAAATTAACCGATGAAACTGTCAAATGACAACATCGTAAACATCAAAGTTTGGTTATCGAAATCTTGTATAATAAATAGCAAAGTTTTTCATATTTAATGTGCAATACATTATGGTTATATAACCTGGGAAAACAATACCGTAATAATAAAGTAAAAGTAACCTCAATTGCTATATAAATGTATCCTTTCCTTGTTTCATTTACCAAAATAGTTGGAGCTTATTTAATTATGTTAGAAAGTAAATGTGGGATTAATTGAAGAGAACATAAATGCCACATGACAAGTTTTAAAGTAACAATATTGCCATGGATAAACTTGAATCGAAAATATAACTTTGACACGAATGGTTATATACACAGTGTTATATCACGTCATTTGTCATGAAGTAAATCTCTCCGTTGGTAATCTCCATCAATTTCAATGGTATGGTTGAAAGTAAGTAATTCAATATATACAAGCAAAAGCCAAAACAAAACAAGGGAAAATGTTGCTGATTATGAACAATACATAATGGGCTCAACGGGACTGAATCCCAGTCCATCGAGTGGCTTCAGAGTACATGGTAACACACAATATCCTTAAATCTTGCATAGGATTTGGTTATTGTCAATGATGAAATTAGATGAACTGCTCGGTGAAAACGAAGACAGTACTCCAAATATACTTATCTACTGTACCCCGGCTGCAGTAAAACCAATGTACATTTGCAATGATAATACAGTCAATAAATAATTGCATACATATCACTGAGTACAATAAAAAAAGCAAATATACTAATGAATTATAACAATCTCTTAACTGCATATATTATAAATTTATATAGTTTTCTTCACTTCATATCTGGAATAAATTTAATAAAAAAAATTTCTTTACTGCTAGCATTTTATTTATACAATAACAAATAAAATAAACATATGAATTTGATTTGTAAATCAAAGGGTAGAGTGAAAAAGATGAATAAATAATTTCAATTTATTATGCAAATGATATTAACAATATTTGAATCAGATTCTGATAATGGTGGTCTGACGAAGATCATGTATTTGCTATTATCATAAATTCTTCGAATACATTGTATAAAATACGTTAACTAAATGTATGGAATGCATGAAGATATAAATGAGCAATCAGAGTATTCTAAGTGTATGCACACTTTATTAATTTATTAGGCAAAATTAGAATCTGATGTGTCTGCCGATGAATCTGCATCTGTAGTTATAATAAATTCTTCAACCATATCTTCAATTTAGCTTCTGTCTACTGCCAATATGCTTGCTTGAGGGTTCTTCGATGGTCCTCCAACTGCATCTACTACTGCTTCTTCAGCCATATCAAACCAAAGCTGTAATCGTAATAGTAAAGTAGAAATTATTTTGTTTATATAATCGATTGTATAGTATCTTGAATTATGAAATGATGAGATAAAAGAACTGAAAAAAATTATTTTTGCCACAACTTGTTTATAAGTAAAAAGTGCAATGAAAGACTGCAGGAAACAATGACACGAAAATTGTAAACATATTTGACAACTGACAGAAATTTCATATAAAGAAATTACATCAATTTTTCCTGTGTATGATATGCCTCGCCCATTAGCCAGTGGCAAACCCGTATTTTAAGGCCTATCTATTCCAAGTCTGCATTCTTAACGTGAATGGAGTATAGATATGTGTGACATAAAGGAAATTGCTGCCAGTCGTGCCATGCTTTCGTCGTACGAGAAATTTCGACGATTATGAGTACAATTTCGGTACAATGCATATTCATACAATGTAATTGAAATGTGTGAGTATTGTATATTAAACGTCTTTTAAAGATGAAATTTTGAAATATTTATTTATATAAAAAATATGTTTACAAAAAGCGATATATATAATAAACGATAGTAAAGTTTCTCTGCAAGTGTTGTTGAAGGGACTTTTTTTAACAAGATAAATTGTGAATAATTAATTATTAAAGATTGAATATCTGTGTTTAAAATTTCGTAAAGAGGGAGTACTGACGGTACTTCGCCTCCAACTTCTAACATCAATCAAAATAAAAAATAACGGCGTGCACCAAACAGTGACGAAAAAAAATATCTGCAATAGGTGAAGTAGTAAAATTATAGAAGAAAATCATTGGTAAATAAAGGACAATTTATATCATTACATAATATATGGTTCGAATCCTACTGGAAACCATCAAAATTTTGCATTAAATTTTAATTATTTTGTGCATTTTTAATTGCCGAAAACTATAGCACACTAAATCTAATAGAGTAGACCTTGAAAGAAATTAATTGTCATAAGAAACAAAATAAAACTATCCTGATTATCAAAATCTTTGTCATAACTTCCCTCACAGTTTTATTTCTACGGGTATACCGTGCGATTCATTTCAAATAGGCATGGTCTAAATTTCGTACTATTCATGCTGAAAGTATCTAATCTAAAGGATCTCCTGACGTGATACTGTTGACGATGGATTCTCATAATAACTAGAGTTGTTGTTTGGACTATTTCCTTCGTTCGTTAAAGTTGTATAGTCTGTCTACTGCCGCCTTCAGGAGAGCCCTGAGAAGGGCTGTTGCTTGCTAGAGCATTGAAGCATGATTGCATCTTTAAACGAAGGTCTATTGTGACGTCATTCGCTTTTTTTTACCACATTCTACGTTCTGAGCACTATAGAGTCCGTGTATAGTTGGACCTGAGAGATTCTTTTTGAGGACATTAAATCTCTGCTTTAAGTTTCAAAATTTCATCCAGATGTATTTTATTACATTTAATGTATCGAAATTTCATCCATACATGGATTGTATATATTCCACCTGTAAATGTGTCTTGGACTATATTAAGAAACATATATCGTGAAAATTTTGAAAAATAAAAGTTCGTACAAGGAAATCGACAAAAATGTGAATAGTTTGAAAATTGCAAATGATATTGCTACAGAAATCTTAGGTAAAACAATTCTATTTTGTTATATAACAGTTAATTTCTTTCTATGCCTATTTATAAACATACATTTTCAAATTACTTCGCCAGAATATAAAAAAAAATATATCTGCAATAAAGGACAACAATTTATATCATTACAATATATATATATATATATATATATATATATACACCTTGCATATAATCCGGTCTCTAGTTAACTCAAGACGGGTCTAATTTAAATATGACTCAGATGCTGCACCACCTACGAGGGCGACCTGAAATGTTGCCGGAATCGACAACAAAAACACGGCATTGGTGTGGTTTTTTATTTTTCGATGTAGTCTCCTCGAAGGTCAACACACTTTTTTACACAAACTATAACTATACATTGAATATGGTAAGCAGAGAATTACACACAGAGATGCGGGACGTATCTCGCAATCCAGAAATTCCTCCACGCATAGATGAATAGTTCTACAAAACAGTCACGATTCGTCGTCACTATCGTAACGTAACCGCATCAAAAAACAATAAACTATACGTCAAAATTAGCCGTCTGACAGTTGAATTTCCTCGTTCAACGTCAAAACGTACGCCGGCAACGCGTTATGTTTTTGCGCTGCTTTTCCGAAACTTTACCGTACCTTCGCATTCCATAATCAAAATTCGAAGACGACATGGACGCGAAGCTAATTACGCTGCTGCTATGCATCGGGACGATCCGCTGTAACAGACACCCGACGAACGAGACGATCGGCGACTTAGCGAAACGTATGGGGTTGGTGAACGATAGTCTGGCTTTCCGATTCGACATAAGGGTCGGCAACGAAACGTTCGCGCCGACGGAGACGTACGTGTTCCTCGCCAAAGGCGAAATGAACAAGCTGACGGTGGGTTATCCGGCCGTTCTCATCAATCCCGACACGCTGGTTTCGTACGCGGCGCATACTATAGACGTGCCGATGATATGCGACGCTCAAATGTGCGCCAAGGCGAAGGATGTTGAATCGTACGAGAATTACACCTATTGGAATTTGGACGTCGCTATTAGGAAGCAGAATTTGACGTTCTTTGAAGGAGATATCTCAACCGCAGGGTGTAGAGTGAACAGAAATCTAGTGGAGACTAAATTTACGAAGGTCAATAATTTCTTTTTATTATATTACATAACTTCGAATCACATAACACAGTATGTTCTAATAGGGGCTATGTATATATGTATCATTCAGTTGTTATTTGTGCTGGGTTCATCCTTAAATTTACACATTCATTTTTCTATCTATAACTTTAAAAAGATAATTATCAAAGGTAGATAATAAATTTAAATAATAGGTAATCTCAGCAAAGAGGGGCGAGTTTCAGTGCCGTGCGGAGAACAATACGAAGGCGATAGAATTAAATGTGGAAAGTGTGACAACTATTTGACGATTTGCTGGTAGCAGGAGCTAACAAGTACTGATCCGCTATTCGTGGTAAACGATACAGCGAACAATTAATATTTGATATAGGTGTATATAAAACAAACGTTTTATTCTACATAATATATTTGTCTTCTTCTGGAGTAGGAAACTTTATGTCATCTGTTCGTGACTATGTTGAAAGAAGTATTAAAGCATAATTGAGGTTATGTGTGGACGAAATAACCGATCGGCAAAAACATTGTGGTGTATGTGATGATACGTACAATGGAAGAGTTTGAACCCCTATCTTACTTGCTTCAGGAAAAGTTGCAAAATGTCCTAGCGATGAACTTTTAAAAGTGATGTTGAATTGAAAAAATACAAAATGATTCGATGTCATTTGTGGATTCTGTTCAAATTGTGTTGTTTACCCACACCTATGTATGGCGTAAGTATAATACGAAAATTTGAAAGTGCTATTGACAGGAATTCAGATTTTCTCATACTAATACAAAATTTGTGAAATTTGTGAAGATCCATTAAGTTGTCACAAGGATTAACTGAAATTTGCAAATATAACATCATTCGATGTGGAACGGCCGTTCTCATCATTAAAAAATATTTATACCGCACGCCGTACACATTTGACCAAAACAAGTCTGGTTTAGTGATTCTAATATTTAATAGATGCGACCCAATTCGTGATTTCGTTGAAACTTCTTAAAACAGTAAGTTTCATCACGCTATATACAGTAGAACCCGGTTATAACGACAGTCACGGGACTGTGAATCTTTAGACGCTATAACAAGGTGATGCTATAGGCGGAGTTTTTACAAGTTCCATGTTTACATACAAGAATTGGTGGGAAACAATATTAGGGGTGGTAAACAGATACATATGTGAATGTAATTAATTTAATGTACTTAACCATGTAACCTTACACATTGTACGTACATACTAACTTGTTTGTCTAATGAAAGAAATCTGTAATTTCCCGTTGCACAGTTTTCGCACGCCAAAACTGTTTTTCTATATCCATTTCTAATTCTCTCACTTTATCAATAATTTGAGGTGACGTTTCTCGCTGTCTATAATAAGTATTTAAAAGTGTTATGGCACTTGGGGCTTCTTCGTTTGTCGGTACGTGTTCTGCTTCGTCGCATGAACCTTCTTCCTCTTCGATTTCATTATCGTTTTCGTTATCCCGCTGTTTTATGTCCTCCATGCTATCAGAATCTGAACGCATTCCCGACGTAATAAGGCAACTGTCCACGGATGCAAAGTTGTCGAAACAAAACTGGTTTTCGTCACTATGATTTTGCTGCCACTTTTTAATAAGTTCACATAACGGAATGTCATCTTCATTTAAGTTGTCACAAACTGGATTATTCCTTAATCTTGAATGACTGAAGCAGTTTGCTATAGTCTCAGAGGTTATACTACGCCAAGCCTTCTCTAAAAAGTCCAACGCGTCGAGAAGTGAAACTGCACATGGTGCGTTCTTGTCCATACCCGTAATAATTTTCTGCAGAAGAAATTTTCTGTAAAAACATTTTAAGCTTCTTATTACGCCTTGGTCCATTGGTTGAAGGATGCTAGTGCAATTTGGGGGCAGAAACACCAAATTAATATTTTTTAAGTGGGCTAATGATGGATGTGCTGGGCAGTTATCGACTAAAAGCAAGATTTTTTTACCTTTAACCGCAAGTTCTTTATCCCATTTTCGAATTTCATTTTCAAAGATTTCTGTAGCCATCCATGCTCTTTTGTTTGCGCAGTAATTTGTTGGGAGTGTTTTCATGTTTTTGAAGCAGCGTGGTTTTTTTGACTTTTCCTATGATAAGAATTTTACGTTTCTCCGTACCGGTCATATTAGCACACACAAATGCAGTTAACCGTTCTTTGGCTAATTTACCGCCTACACATTTTTCGCCTTTAAACCTCAGAGTCTTATTTCGAGGAAGTTTATAAAAAATTCCCGTTTCGTCGCCATTGTAAATTTCATTGTCTTCATAATCTTAATTTAGGCCACACTTCATTTAGCCACGTCTCTGCTTCTGTCGTATTAACACTTTTCGCTTCACCATTCACTTTTTCGAACGTTATTGTATGTCTCCGTTCGAAACGTTCCAGCTACCCATTGCTGCACTTAAAATTTGTATCTCCAAATAAACTTCTAAATTCTTCGGCCTTTCGCATAAGCAGTGGTCCATTAACGGGTAAATTTGCACTTCCACATTGCTTAAACCACGTAATAAGCGCTTAGTCGATTTCAACCTTTTCGCACGATCGAATCCTTTTTGACTTTTTTTTTCCCTTTGACAAAGGTATTCATGATTTTATTCTTATTTTTCACAGTTGTACAAATCGTAGAATTAACTAACCCAAATTCGCGACACACGTCCGCTTTCTTCCTTCCACTTTCGACTGCTTTGATTATTGCGACTTTGTCGCTTTAAACCTGACATTTTCGATAAAGAAATCTCGATGTTTCACTCACACGATTCAAATGCCGACTGAGGAAATTTCTTACTTTCTACTTCTTCTTGTAAGAAACGGTAATATTCTTGAAATACCCGAACGCTCGAACGTTGCAGGCTAGGCAAATTGCAAGAAATCTTAATTCAACGAACGGTAATTTTCTTGGAATCCTCGAACGGTCAGTTGCAGGCTAGGCAAATACCGGGAATTCAGCGATAAATGATAATATAAATGCATACCTCAAGTGGTAAATATTTGTCGTTATATCAGGGGTTATTGACGCTAAAACCGGGTTTTTTCCTGTACGTTTGAATAGTAAAGTACGGGACCGCCCAAAATTTGACGCTAAAAAAGGAGTGTCGTTACAGCCGAAGTTGTTATAACCGGGTTCTACTGTACTATATTCTTTATCATTATTTTATGTGTAAACATTCCTGCGTCCGCATCACCTATGCTCACTCATGAAAGTAACGATCATAAATGATGCGAATGCGTGAACGTTACTGAAGACCCACTTTGATATGGCCTCTCGGCCACTCCACATTGTTGTCCGCACTGTAAGATGGGGGCTATAATAATTAGAGTTGTTGTTTGGGCTATTCCCGTCGTTTATGAAACTAATGTAGTCTGACGTTTCGGGAATTTGCCTACTGCTATCTTCAAGGTAGCCCTGAGAAGAGCTATTACTTGCCAGATTAATAATACCTGAAGACGACAGTAGGCGAACTGCCATAACGTACGACTACATAAGTTCAACAAATGATGGAAATAGCCCAAACAACAACTCTAATTATTATGAGAATCCATCGTCACCATATCACGTCAAGAGATGGAGATTATAGTTTCTCTTCGTTTTTAAACCATGAAAATTGATAAATCTTTAGTATAAATATAACTTCAAATGATTCTTAATAGCAACGGGGGCGGGTGATATAATTTGCTAAAGGAAAGTCGTGGAACACTGCGGAGAACAAACATTGCAAGGAATTGTGAAGAAGTTAATATAGGATTCATTATATTTTTGTTTTATGTACGAGGTTGGTGCCATAAATTCTCGGCCTGAGAAGCTTATACAGTATCTTAGACATTCACGGCTGTTTGTCATAGTCGTAACGGTTGTCGGGTTCCGCCGTGTCACTAAGTGCGCAGTTGTTCGCGAAAAGTCAGGGACAAAAAAGCCTAGTGACACGGCGGAACCCGACAACCGTTACGGCTAAGGCTTATACAGATCCAAGCGTGTTCAAACTCCGTCATGGCATGCATGCATATACGCGAGGTCTACGCTGTAAATATGAAGCTTGAAAGAGGCGTAGTATCTAGTAGCCAGCCAACCAACGTGGCTAGCGTATGAAAATGGCTGAAATAATGAAAATTGAGTACTGCGCTGTTATCAAATTTTTAACAAAAGAAGGGCATACGCCTAATCACATAAAACAACGTTTAGACGGCGTTTACGGTGATTTATCTCCTTCGTATTCCACTGTAAAACAGTGAGCAAAATGTTTCCGTTTGGAGCGAGAATCCCTGGAGGATGCTGAACGGTCGGTCGACCAATTGAAGTAATAACGCCTGAACAAGGTTCAATTATTGGCGATTTAGTGCTAGCAGATAGCCGTTTGAAAGTGACCATTTGGATATGAATAAAATTAGTGCAACATGGGTATCGCGACTTTGGAGTCCATTCTCACAGGAGATGAAACAATGCTTCTGTTTTGCGATCTTCTATCGTAAAGGGAGTTCATGGAATGGCGGCAATCTGACGAACCTCGTCCCAGAAAGGCGAAAGTTGTTCGTGGTTTTTATTTGTTCCCTAATTTAAAAGAGACCTCAGGGGACGTCGTTTTAGGGACGACAGTGAGTTGCAAGCACCTGTTAGAGAATATTTTGATGGAAAAACTTGAGATTATTTTTACAAGGGTATCGAATTGTTAATTAATTATTGTAATAAATGTATAGAAGTTAAGGGAGATTACATTGAAAAATAAAATTTCTTATATCGTTCCAGTTTCCTTTTTCTACACGTAACATGTTTCGTGCTTTATTGTTTACATCTAAGAATCCATTTTCATTCTTTTCCTTATCTTAGTCAGAATTAACTCTAATTGCGATTATACGATTATATGTCATAGGATTAGCCTGTTGGGCAATAAAAATATCGCCATTATTATTATTATTACATTTTGCTCAATACTGTCCATAGGTCGAGAATACCATGGACAGATATCATTGCGACACCGAATGTAGGGGACACGACGTCGTAATATGCGAGGAACAGGTCGCCGGGGTCCTGCACGAGGACGAGGACGATGCAGGCACCTTCATTTTCCACAACATATCGGACATCCTGGACGCCGGCGGTTTCTACTTCGAGAACCCGGAAGTCGGAGCGGTCAGGCACAAGAAGCCGAACAAGGACCACGTCTTCATGCTTCACACGGGCGATACCAAGAGCGAGGAGGTCCATGCGGTCGCCCTGATCAATTCGCATACGGTGATGAGCTACCGCGTCAAGAATACGAAGAACGCGGAGATCTGCGGCGCGATAAACTGCACCAAAGTGGACAGCTTCGAGTCGAGGAAGAACTGGACGTTCTGGACGGCGAACGATTTGAATATAAAGGCGCCGAAGTTCTTCGGCGGCAATTTAACGCGCGCGTCGTGCAATGTGGACCGGAGCAATCGCAGGACGAATTTCCGTCTGGTGAAGTTCGAGGAGCCCGAGTACCGGTGCGAAGGAGACTGTGAGGAGTACGACGTGGTGCTTTGCGACGGCCGGATCGCCGGCGTTCTCGCGAAGACGACGGAGGAAGACGTGTTTGCCTTCCACGATATCCGAACGGCACTCGATTTGATGGAGATCAAGTATAACGTTCTGAAACGCGAGATCGTCAAAAAACGAGATGCGCACTATGCGGAAGATGATATGAGGAAGCTTGTCGTAGAGTTGAAACTTAATGCGGACGGAGAGAAGATGAAAATTCACGGAGTCTACGTGAAGGAAGGTATACAGATGTGCTTTGTAGAGAAATTAAGATACTTCACGGCAGTGTAGAAATTTAACAAATGTCAAAAATAGAACAACATGACCTTAATTTTTTGTAAGCACGCTAAACATACGGAGGTAAGCTTAATGACTCGGTAATTAAAGCATAGCAGATAGTAACATTTCAATGAAATGTTTTATTTTTTGACATGATCTCAGATTCCCTCCGCATCCTAAAAAACGGTAGCCATCACCTTTCTTGCCGATAGAATGACTTTGACCTTCTTTGGAGCTGCTTCACCACATTTAGTCCACTGTTTTGATTGGTGTTTACTTTCTAGTGTATAGTGGTGCATCTACATCTCGTCGCAAGTCACAAATTGGCGCAAAAAATCAGTCGGATTTTGCCGAAACCGCCCCAAAATGACTATAGAACATTCCACGCGTTTGAGTTTTTGCGGTGGTGTGAGCAAACGCAGCACCCATCTTGCTCACCTCTCAGACATATCTAACTTAATATTTAAAATGTATGTCACCCGTTCTTTCTACCTGTAGCCTTAGTAATATCTTTCGCTGTCTCCGAAACGTACCTAACCGATATTTTCCAAGTATGTGTGTACGGACAAGAACTCACAACGACCAGTCGAATAATACTGAACAAGCATGCTTTGATACGGCACTAACACTTGTCCCTCTTTGTCTAGACTACTTATTAACCTCTAAATATTTGGCGATAAAATGCTTTTCATCGAATTGTATCGCGAGGGATCAACAAAACCCTACAGTATGATTCAGTAGTCATGTTTACATTCTTGTTCTGGAAATGGGTTAGGAGCATTCTTTAAGAATCCCAGAATACCAGCTGAGGACACAACTTTGACTTTCTTTAGTTGAGTGAAGGCTTTCACGACCGTCGTCCTTAGTAGAAATGTTTTTCGTGTTTTGTCGTGTATTCACTGTTTTACTAGCCGTTTCGCTGATCATGCCGTCAGCTTCTACAAAAGGTTTCTAGAGACTGGTGTTGTTGTCTCTTGGTTCTCGTTATATATCCTATTTCTGTTCCGCTTTGCTGATCCGTAACTGTCCCGTTTCGTTGCATCGCGTCGTTCGCTGTATGATGACTCCGCAATGCTAACTTCTTCATTATTTCTATTGATTCGAATATTATCCTCGGGTAGTAGTGGCTGGTCCTGACTAATACCTTAACGTCGCTGTAGGTTATCCGGTGGTCTCCTTGTTGGTGCAGGTGTTCTGCCACTGCGGATTTTTCAATATGCCTGAGGCGTGCTTCTCTCTCATGTTCTTTCACTCTGCACCGAATACTCCGTCCCGTTTGACCGATGTAGATTTTTCCACATTGGCATTTTAGTTCGTATATGCCTTTTACTCGTAGCTTCGGCAACACGTTGGGAGGGAGTTGCTGGTCGATTTTGGTCATCGTGTTGTATCAATGTATGCAATATTTCCATTGCAACTGTCACTTGGGTATCATAAAGCTGGATTGTTCTAACACCTAGTGACAGATAGGTAAATAGCTCACTGAAGTTTTCAGCTTTACCACAGCAGTTTATGACTTATTTAATGATTAAAAGTTTAAATAAAGACAAGAATACATGCACATTTCTATTGCGTGCAATGCTCCTTATACATAACATTTATAAGGTCATGATTTTCGCTAAATCAATGTTCATTATATACAAGTTCCGTTATATATATTTTTGTATGTCCTAAGATATGGTAGCCACGTACCTGGTGTCGGAAGCCGAGGTCGACGCTACCTCGATTTGCGAGAACGAGGAGTGCGTTACACCCGACGAGGTTACCACGAAAGGGCGTTTTACTTATTGGACCTTGAATGAGTCCGATCGGAAAAAGCCGATACCGAGATTCTTCGACGGCGACATCGCCAAATCTACGTGCACCTTGAACCGTGGCGATCAAATTACGAAATTCGTCGAGGTTCGACCCGAGCATCTCCTGTACACCTGTTCGACGCACTGCAACAACTTCGATGTGGTCGTCTGCAACGGAAAAACGGCCGGCTTCCTTACGGAGACGAAAGAGAATGGCACTTTTGAGTTTCACGATATCGCCAAGGTCTCGATTTATTTATTTTTTTATTTTGCAGAAAAGGAAGGTTAGATTTTGAAGGAATAAAGAAAAAAAATCATATCTATTTGCTATGTGTTTGTTGAATTCAGTTTCTTTTTCTTCTTCTCATATCCTTATACATTTTCAGGTATCGGATGTGGATTCCGATTCTTTTTGTGGCATTTTTCCACTCTCTTCTGTTTGTTGCCAAAAAAATAAACAGAATTCTTCGCTATTAAATGAATGTTATATATTTTCAAATGACCTGCATGGAAATCTTGATTTTCTTTTTCTAAATATTCCTGGTATAATTATTCTGTCCTTATATGTTAAGATACCGTTTCCCTACTTATAATATTTTTTGCATCGTCTTCCATCTCTTGCTTCTTGGGCCAAATTGTACTGCAGGAGCTTTAGAGTGTAGGAATAGTGTGTGTAAAATATTACATGGTCTTGCTACTTAACCCCCACGTCGTAAAGAGCAAAGCGCTGTTAATTAGTTTTTCGACGGCGAATGATAACTCGGGAGCTTACCTATACTTGATGGACACAAGTTTCGAACATACACTTGAGTCGCCAATTCAAATGCAGGCCGTCTTACCAATAGGTCACCGATTGATTGTATTAATCGTCTCTCTTCACGAATAATGTCTTCATCATTAACACCTTCTGTTAGAGGTGCTCTAGAGAAATTATACAACTTTAAAATTGCTCCAATACGAGGATGATCTGAAGTGTCTCTGGAATCAACAGGTAAAACACGATCTTGGTGTGGTTTCTTATTTTCATTTTTCGATGTAGTCTCCTCGGAGACCAATACACTTTCTCAAATAGCATCTCCAGTCTGTTCAAGCAGTCGGAAAAGTACGGTGTTTCGAGGTCTTCAAAATAGCGACGATGACCTCTTCATTTGAGGCAAATCTCGTTCCTTCCAGTGATTTTTCCATGTTTTGGGAATAGGAAAAAAGTCGCTGGGGGCTAGGTCCGGTGAGATAGGCGATGAGGATTACCCCTTGGGAATCCCAAAAAGTAGTCGCCATGGCCTTTCTGGTCGATGGACCGGTATTTGCTTCCTTCGGAGCCGATTCGCCCGGAAAAGTCCATTGCTTCGACTGTTCCTTGGTCTCCGGTATGTAGTGGTGGATCCAGGTCTCATCCGCGGTTATGAAACGCATGAAGAAATCATTTGGATTGGGTTGGATCCTGCCAGACACTTCTCCGAAACGGTCACCCGACTTCGTTTTTGCTCTGGTGTGAGCAAACGGGGTACCCATCACGCCGAAGGCTTTTTCATACCCAAAATTACGTTTAGGATATGTCCAAAGCGTTGTTCTGAGATGTCTGTTGTATCTACTACCTCTTTTAGCTTCAAGCGGCGGTCGGCTAACCCGATGTCATGAATCTTGTCGACCATTTCATCGTTGGTAGCGGTTTTTGGGCGTCCACTACATGGTTTGCTACTTGTGCTTGTGCGGCCGTGTTCGAACTCACTCATCCAAAAGTTGATGGTCGAAAATGATAAGCACATCCGGCATGAACCTCTAGCAAAATATTTCGAAGTTTCGTGGCCGTTTTTTCAGCCATCCAGAATGTGTTTTGTGTAGGAAGTCAGGCGTCCTACACAAAACACACTCTTAAACAGCAACTGTTGATAGTAGATATCTGAAATTTTGACAGTTGCCATAAAAAAGGTTGCCGTTGCCGATCAATGAATCCACTCCATCCTTCATGCGTCATCTCTTGCCGATTCCAGAAATATTTCAGGTTGCCCTCGTATTACCATTTTTGCTTAGCAAAAATTTCCATAAACAATGTAAAATTATTTTTTCATCCTCTTAAACATTTGATTCTTTTCAAATTCCCAATGGAAACCTTCCTTTTTATAAGTGATCGTCTCTGACCGTCTTTTTACCTTCGCTTAAGATGTTGAACGCTGCGGATTTTCGTATTGATAAGCACTTAGGCGCCGTGCCGATGGAGAAGATGTCGACGGGCGCGACGAAGAGACCGCGCAAGACTACGAAAGCAGGAGAAGACGTGGACGTGGAGGAGACGGATGTTATGGTAGAAGATGCCACGGAAATCGTCGAATATACCGAGATTGTAGAGGACGAGGATGACAATAGGGATGGATATACGCAGGTCACGGAGTATGTGGTTGAAGAGCATGGAGAGGAAGAAGAGGAAGCGAACGACAAAACAACGACGAAGTCTCACAAACCGCAAGGAAAAAGTACCACCGAACTATCCGATTACGAATATGAAGATGAAGAGGAAGAAGATATGGGTATGTACCGATTATTTTTACTGCATTGTCTTTAGTTAATAGTCTCTGATGATTGTCGAGACGTTATGGTGGGGATGCGGAAATCTGTTAATGATTCCCTATTACAGGGTGTGATAGTTGTTTGGCAGAAATTAGTTTTTTTTCGATACCATTAGAAGTTAGGAATACCAAAAAATTTTATGAACATTTAGAAAGATTTCTAGGTCTATTGCAAAATTTCAAACATTTAGGAAGTTTATAAAATAAATTTTACGTTAAATATTCGCAATCCATTTAGAGAGATTCATAGCAGGTGGAAGAAAATGGTAAAATCACATCTAACTTTTCCTTCCAATGTTGCTTCTCTTTCATAGATAACTCCAAACAGATGGGAATGTCCCATAGTAAATGTTGTGGCTCTAAAAAATGCCATCTCTTGGGTTGGTATCAAAGCTTTTCTCGAGTGCGCTGTCAAAACTGGGATTGTTTATGGCGAGAGCATAGAAACAATTTTTTTTTTCTGGTAGGAAGGTCTGAAGCCAGTGCTGCTGAGGTGCGTGCAGCTCGGTTACTATCAATATTATAATATAATAATAATATAATAATGAAGGTAATTACTTACTATTTTAGTTTGATTGTGTTGTTGGTGTGGGCTCTAAATCCACAAAGCCTGCGCCGATAACACCATCACACAAAAATAGTAATTACATTAATTATTTTTAATATTCATGGTAATCGAGCCTCGCACATCTTCGAAAGCACCCGTTCCCGCAACCTTAGTTGTTAGACAAAGATACAGTGCCATTTGTAAAATGCATTATCCTAAAGTTGTAGGAGATACGAATATTACATGTTACGAGTATGGTATTACATGATTCACTAACAAATAAAGGCTGGAATTCAGAGGGTCTAAATTTGGTATTGATCGAAACATGTACGCTTTTGTGAGTTCTACGCCTTCATAACAGTTTAAATGAATACAGTTATTCTTATTTCCAATTAACTTTATATTATCAACATTATTTTTTCCAAGTATACCTAGGGCGACAACTGTATCTAAGATGAGCAAAGTGCTTTTTATATTCTATTTTCATAGGTTTCTCTCTGTCCAGTGTATACTCTATCACAATCTGTACAAGATACTTTTTAACTTTGTGATGACAAAACCTTCAAATTTATTTATTCACGTATGAATTGATGTGGGGCTCCATATTCATCCTATTAAACATGAGAATGCAGCTACGGTGTTTTTGGTATTTTTGTTCCACACTGTTCGTAATGTACTGAAAAGACACTCATTTAATCCAGTCCTGATTGGAATATTTGAAATGCATTTTTGATAAAAAAAGGTAACCGCAAGTACTTTGGTTTTACAGGATAAATCCCATTAATTTATCATCGAAAGTGAATCTTCAACCTTTGAGTACTCTTTTACTTAAGATGCAATACTGCTGTAATTTCATTAACTTCCTTCTACTTTGATAGACGATTATGAAATTTGTCTTTGTATAGGTTTCTTCTTACCCTCATTCGATGCATATCGCGAAGGTGCTTTGCTTTTGCATACAGTTTTCAGCATTTGGGTGTCAGCTGTTCCTCTGCCAGAACTAAATCTGAAAATTACAGATACGTTAGTACAAGACGTTATTATTCGCAGACAGAAAATCTTAATGTCCCCTCTCTTTATCACTTATTACTCACCCTACTATTTGAGGTGAAAGTTTCCTATGTACATGACGCTTACCCCTTACTAAAGTTGTACGCCGAACGAAAAATTCCAAATATTTAACAAAATTCGCCGCTACCATCCCCCAAAGGTAAACATTCAAAAAAAAGGTGATAGGCGGGAAACAGTAGGGAAGAAATACCATTCATTACTACCAATTTCACTGACCTACAATACGCCAACATCAAGAGATCTAAATTACTATTTCATCGTTGACGAGACGCCACCTACAGGTTTGGAATCAAACTAAAAACAAAGTGTATCGCATAATAAACGAACTACTTCCGGAATTGGATCATCGATTGTGACTCGGTCCAATTAACTCTGGCCGTGGAAGCCTACGTATTCATTTCAGTGAATCACATGGTCCCATTTAAGATACCAAACCGCGTTCTCTTTAACATACAGTCTCTGGTAACCATAGAAAAGGCAATAACCCCCAGAAGGCTATCTTCACGCAAGCTTTTGATTCCTTAAAAACGCCATCTAAAGTGATTTCCCCCAACTAACATGAAAAAGACGAGTTGCTTGAATTTAATTGATGGCAATATTGTTATGGGAAGAAAGTTATTTTGATTGTTTTTCTGAATTGGCGTTAATATTATATGTAATACTAACGTCAACGCAGAAAAAGAAGCAAAACAACTTCGGTAATTTATAAAATTGAATAAGTTGCAGATTTATTCGTATTAATGATTGATGTACACTGAGTGGCATGTCTCTAAATATTTGAAATGTTTAGTGACCTTATACCAGACGTTCTAATCTAATCATTTTTAATTCCACTGTTGATTTTACACTCATTACAAGAACAGAAAAAGTAAAGGATTCAGGAGCACTTTTTGACACAAAATTAAACTTCTTTAATCATATATCTACTATATGTCTTTCTGTATCTAAATCTTTGGGTTTTCTAATAAGAACTTTCATGACATCTCGGTATTAAAAACTCTATACTATGCTCTCTTGTTCCGTCTAAATTGGAGTATGCGAACTTAAGTTGGAATACTTACTACACGTATCAGGTGATTTCACTTGCGATTCCTCAAATATCTTAGCTATAAGGTTAGCGGTACTTATTCTGATCGTGGCTCAGACTATGTGACATTGCTGCAGCAACATAATTTTAGCTCATTAGAAGATCGTCACAATAAAAACAGTGCAAGATTTTTATTTAACTTACTATTATTGTACGAAGGTTAATGCTAACGTTTCTTTTGATTATTTGTAGTTAATGAGGGAACCGAAGGTAAGCCAAAACATTCGAAACCGTCGATACAGACAAAACCACCAACACCACCGAATACGCTCAAGCCGCCAAAGCCTACTCTACCGGAGGTAATTACTGAAACGACTGAAGAAACGGATGAGCAAACGACTGAGGTAACCACCGCTGAAACCACCAAAGAGACCACTCAAGAAACTACCGACCAAACGACAGAAACAACTACTGAGGAGGAAACAACCATTACCACGACCACCACTACCGAAGAAACAGAACCTCCTCAACCACCGCCTATCATTCCCGAACCTGCAGATGATCCCCAACCTGCAGACGATCCCCAACCGCCGGTTTATGAACTGATAAAGCCGGAGAAGATCAAAGAATTTGTTGGTACGATCAAGACAACAGACGATGAAGGCAGAAAAAGAGAATACCCTGCCGTGTTGATCAAACCCGACACGGTTGCGTCTTCAAAAATTGACAACATAGACGCCGCGAGCGTATGTTTTGCAGAGGCATGCGTCTTTCCCACCGGCGTTGTCTCCGTAAGCGACATAATTCTGTGGAAACTGAAGAAGCCGCGTCAGGAGCTGCCGGAGATCTTCGACGGGAAGTTCGACCGTGCGAAATGCACGAGGAACATCGATCAGGAAGTCGTGGAATTCGTCCCCGTCATGGACGAGGTGTACGCGTGCAAACCGAAATGTAAAGCGCACGATGTCATCTTGTGCGATAAAAAAGCTGCTGCTATCGTCACCGACGTGAAGATGCAGAACGTCGGGCATCTAGAAAGCGTAATCGATATATTGGCGTTGGACGGTAAATCCGAAGAAAATAGCGTGGACGTCGGGGAGGATTCAGATATAGCCGAAGGTCAGGAGGTATCTAGTCCAAAGCAATCCACTTTTAGATCAGATGAGGCTGTATTCGTCAGAAAAAGCGGTGCTCACGTTCCACTGTTATCTCACCTAGTGTCTATTGTGTCTGTCGTAATTGTGGTATCAAAATTGTTGTAAGCGTATAAATTATAAGCAATAATTACCTTTGGCTTTTCATTTCTTCTCTTATCACTATTAGTATCCAACATCGTGATGTGAAAACAGAACTCACTAGGTATTCGGAGAAATTAATTTGCTGATGTGACGGCTATACTGCCTTAATTAATAAAAGTAAAAAAAAAGATACCCCCAAAGGTACCCATATCAAAGCATGCTTTTCCAGCCTACTTAACACATGGGCTGAAAAGTCCCGGGCCTAACACATAGATGACGCTAGTTTTATTGCAGTCACCTTTCTCTCAGTTAGTACTAACCTTCAAAAGACAGCTGTTAAAATTTCATTATATTCTATTCATTAGTTTGTGAGTTATTGTGCTAAGAGTCACGCTACTTTTGTTATTTTCAAAACAATGGATCAAAAACAATTTCGCGTTTTAATTTTACACTGCTTCTTGACGGGAAAAAATACCGTTCAAGCGAAGCAATGGCTTGAAAAGTGTTATGGGGACTCCGCTCCATCAGAAACAACAATAAAACGTTGGTTTGCTGACTTCAAACGTGGTCGTAGAGACACCGATGATGCAGAACGCACTGGACGTCCAAATAAGGCAGTAACACCAGAAAACATAAAAGAAATCCACAAAATCGTTTTGAATGATCGAAAAGTGAAGTTGCGTGAGTTAGCTGACATCATAAAGGTATCAAAAGAACGTATTGGCTTTATATTGCATGAGCATTTGACTATAAGAAAGCTCTGTGCAAAGTGGGTGCCGCGTTTGCTCACTGTTGACCAAAAACAAGAACGTGTTGATGATTCTGAGCAGTGTTTGGCCATGTTTAAACGTAACAAACCGGAATTTTTGCGTCGATATGTGACAATGGACGAAACATGGATCCATCACTTCACTCCGGAATCAAAACGATCGTCATCTGAGTGGACAGCAACTGGTGGACCTCGTCCAAAGCGCCCGAAAGCACAACAATCGGCTGGAAAGGTTATGGCCTCGGTATTTTGGGATGTGCGTGGTGTAATATTCATCGACTATCTTGAGAAAGGAAATACCATCAACAGTGAATATTATATAGCGTTATTGGAGCGTTTGAAGGCCGAAATTGCAATGAAACGACCGCATATAGCAAAGAAAAAAATGTTGTTTCATCAAGATAACGCACCGTGTCATAAGTCAATCAAAACAATGGCAAAACTACAAGAATTGAACTTCGAATTGCTCCCACATCCACCGTATTCACCAGATTTGGCTCCCAGCAATTACTGGCTGTTCGCAGACCTCAAAAAATGCTCGCCGGTAAGATATTTTGCACGAATCAAGAGGTTGAGGCCTATTTTAAGACAAAAGATAAACCGTTCTACAAAAGCGGTATTGAAATGTTGGAGCGGCGCTGGAATGATTGCGTTGCTCTTGATGGAGATTACGTTGATGAATAAAGCTAATTTTGAATCAAAAAAACCGTGTTTTCTTTGCTAGGCCCGGGACTTTTCAGCCCATGTGTTACTTAGATACCACATATTTAGAAAATGTCGCATTTACTTACGTTTCGGAACCGGCGTATTGCGAATAAACTAGAAGACGTAATAGCAACTATACTAACAAGCATTTGTCTTGTTCTGGGCCAAGTATTCGGATTATACATTACCAAGTTGAAGTGTTTGAACCGTCATCTCTATCTTATTTGCTTCCTGAAGAGTTGCAAAATGTGCTAGCGATAAAACTTTAAAAGTGCTGTTGAGGCCATTGAGCAAATTTTGAGTTTCCACAGCCCAACTTTTAATGTTTCAGAGTGACAGTGCCGCTAACATGCTTTCCTCATGCTGATCTCTGAAAGAAGAAAGTGGCCATCCGTTTCATATAACATGTAAAATCGATGCTTTAAACCTTGCGGCGCAATTGATGCCTAAATGTTATCCACGAATAAATGCTTTAATAGCTCATACGAAGGCAGTATTTCTAAAGTCTCCAAAACGTACAAAAAGTTTTCACAAACTGAGTCCCAAAGTGCCTGAACCACCACAGCGGATTACTACGCTTTGGAGAACATGGCTAAAGACAGCGTTTTACTACTGCGAACATTTTGATGATGTAAAGAAGGCAGTTTTACAATTCGATCCGAGATACGCTAAGGCTATCAGGAAAAGCCAGGATATGTTTCAAGGTAATCAGGTAAAACGTGATTTAGAAAGTAATCGCGAGAACTACTACGGACTAGCGGAGGTAACTGGAATATTACAAAATGATTCGATGACTTTTGTGCCCGAACAATATATTAGTAGAAAGACAAGGCAATGTTTTATAGAGATGTCGCTACCTAAACATCAGGAAATTTCGTGCAGAGGATCGAAGAATATATTACTTAGATGAGACGTGGGTTAACACGGGCCATACCAAACAAATTCCAAGGAAAGATACAACATTCCTTTCGGGAAAACAAGCTCTTACTGTATGGATAACAATCGGACTAAAAGATCCATCGGGAGAAAGAAGCAGACTTATAATACTGCATATCGGGAGTGATAATGGTTTTTCAGAGAATGGGGCGCTATATTTTGAATCGAAAGAAACTTGAGGTTATCAAGAAGAAATGAATGGTGAAATATTTACAGAATGGATGAAAAACATTCTACCACCTTTAGAACCAAATTGCGTTATTGTAATGGATAATGCACCTCATCATTCTGTCAAATGTAGAAGAAATCTCTGCGACCGCATGGATTATTTCAAAAAGAATTACCGCGGATAACTCGCTCTTAAAAGTAGAACTTATGGAACTCGATAAAAATTACCTTAATAATAGTCCGATAAGGGTATCGATTACACAGGGTGTAATCGATGAAATGGTAGGAGAATCTGGTCTTACAATTTTAAGGCTTCCACCGTATCCTTGTAATCTAAATCCTATAAAAAAGGTATGGGCTGAAGTCAAGGAATATGTAACTGCAAATATCAAAACCTTTAAATTACCAGAGGCGAAATAATTATTAATTGAGGGACTTCAATTGGTAACTTGTGAAGCATGGAAATATTGCATTGAACACACCATTACCGAAGAAAGTGAGATGTATAAGCTAGATAACGTCGTTGAAGACATGAAGGAAGAATTTATTATCACCGCTAATACTGGATCTTCATCAGAAATTTCCTCACTCAGTGATGATTCCGAATTGTCAACATAAAACAGTATATAATAAATTGTCAACATAAGACAGTATATAATGAATTGACAACATAAAACAATATATATACAATAACTGATGCTGTGGCATATAATTTGGTAAGAAGCTGAAAATGTTATTTATTAAATTGGGGAAAGTAAATTTAATATATGCTGAAAGAAATCTTATAGTAATGGGAAACAAGAGTGGACGAGTCGGAAGAGACAATGATGGAGTGGAGAGACATATGGGAAGGGAAGGTGAAGAGACCATAAATGACAGCGGGAGAAGAATAATAGAAATGTGCATCAAAAACGACATGATTATAACAAATACAAAATTCAGACATAAAGACATTCACAAATACACAAGAGAAGTGCCTAGCAGGAAAGAACAATCAATCATTGATAATTTCTTAATAAATGCTGAAAACTGGAGGAAGGTAATAGAACAAGGTAAAAAATGCGGAAATAGGTAGCGACCACTACCTGCTACAGATGAAGGTTAGCAAAAATTCAAAAAGGACGAAAGAAGACAAAAGGAAAAAAGTAATTAAGGAAAAAATAAAAAGCTACAAATTGAAAGAGGAAGAAATTCGGGAGAAGTACCAATACAAGTCAAATCAACTATGGATAAGATTCAAAAATATCATACTGAAGGCGGCACAAGAAAGCTGTGGAATAACAAATACGTACACAAAAAGAAGCTGAAATACAACTCAAAGTGAAAGATAAGAAAAATAAATGGATCAGATATATGCATACCAGGAAAGAGGAGGATTACAATATGTACAAAATGGCAAGAAAAGAAGCTAAAGAGAGTATCAAGAAGGCCAGAGAAAATTTTTGGAGAGAGTTCGGAATAAAACTGAAAGATAACTATAGAGAAAACCAAAAATTATTCTACGGAACAATAAAACAATTGAGACAGAAGAAGGCGCCGATATTGAAAAATATAAAGGATGACAAAGGAAATATACTAACTGAGGAAAAAGAGATAATGGAAAGATGGAAACAGTACTTTGAAGAACTCACAAAAATAAAACAGGACGGATACATAAGAGAAAAAGAGCATAAAACAAAAAACGACAATGAACGTATCACACCAATAGGCGACGAAGAAGTCAGAGAAGCAGTTAACAAACTAAAACTAGGAAAGGCGGCTGGGGATGATGGAATCACAGCTGAAATGATAAAATATATGGGAGACAAAGGTAACGAAGAACTACTTGACCTCTTAAACAACATTATAATAAAAAAGAAATACCTAAGGAATGGAATATGGGAATAATTATGCCCATATACAAAAAGGGAGACCCTAAGGAATGCTCAAACTAAAGAGGAATAACATTAACTAGCATCCCAGGAAAAGTATTGTCAAGAATAGTAGAAAAAAGACTCCGAGAGAAACTGGAAACAACACTAGAAGATACTCAACATGGATTTAGAAAAGGAAGAAGCACCCAGGACTTAATATTTATAATCAGACAATTAGGAGAAAAACTAATAGCGAAAGGAAAGGAAATACATATATGTTTTATAGATCTTAAAAAAGATTTTGATAGGGTAAGAAGAGAAGATGTATGGCAGAGCTTGGAAGGAGAGGTATAGAGAAAGGAATGATAGAGATGATTAAGGCATTGTACAAAAACAATAAGAATTAGGTGAGAACTTCCAATGCAGAATCAGCTGAATTCGAATCGCAAATTGGATTAAAACAGGGATGCGTATTGAGCTCATTGCTATTCTCTATATTAATAGACGACGCTGTTAAAAAAGCTAAACAAAACGGAAAAAATATGAAAGGAGGAAAGTGGAAAATGAATGCAATTAACGTACAGGAACTAATGTTTGCAGATGATATGGTACTGATAGCACACTCGGAAGAGACATTACAGCAAAACTTGAAGATATACCAAGAAGAACTAAGAAAGATAAACATGGAGATAAACACGAGGAAAACAAACACAATGATAATAGCAACATAAGAAAGAAAACATGGCATCAAAATCGGGGAAAAGGCATTGGAACAAGTTAAAAGTTACAACTACTTAGGAACAATCATTGAAGACAATAGGAGAATAGAGAAAGAGGTAAATGAGAGGATAGGGAAATTCGCAAAAATATATAACATTGAGAAATTCGTTTCTGGATAAAAAAGAAATACCAAAAAAAATAAAGACAGAGGTGTATAAAAGAGTGGTCAGACCAACATTAACATATGGTAGTGAGTCATGGATAACCACGAATAGAATCAAAAGCAGAGTTACGGCCATGGAAATGAGATTACTAAGAAGAATAGAAGGAGTAACTAGAAAAGACAGAATCGGAAACACGATAATCACTAATAGTCTGGGTATCAAACCAGTACAAGTGGTCATAGAAGAGAGACAACTGGGATGGCTTGGACATCTACACAGAATGGAAGGAGATCGAATCACAAAGTGGATATTTGAAGCGAAAACAGAGGGCAAAAACAGAATAGGTAGACCCCGAAACACCTGGAGGGAGCAGGTGTATAGAACATTGGAAAAGAGAAGTATGGGATGGATTGAAGCTAAACAAAATAAGAAATAAATAGTCCGACACCGCAAGGTATAAAGGAAATAGGATAAAAAAAAAATTAAACATACTACATCTACTGTTCTTGAAATACATTACAGAAATAAAACAAAACTGATTCGAACAGGTATTACGAATTCTAACCAGATAACATTACAGCAGGTTACATATCCAACATTACATTGAAAATGATGCACCTACAATATAATGAATGAATTATTTTTGAAAGTTAAGAAAGAAACAATTAATATTTACTTGGGTTTCTTTTATTTTTATAATTAATTATGATTTATTTGGAACAGACTCTGTTAACTTATGCGTATAATTTGGCGAAATACTGTTCCGTTCTTGTAACAAAGGCTTTTTTTAGATCATTCCTATTGGATATTTGATGACTACGAACTTTTGTTTCAACAATAAGTCATAATTTTCGATATAGATGTTTATGCCAGGTGACTGCGCTGGAGTTTTTACCACACTGCGGCACTTATATAACAACCATTCCCTGTACCGCACGCGAAGAATGTTTCGGACCGTTGTCCTAGTAAAGTCTAAAACCTTCCTCTGTGTCAAGTTTCCTGGAACTATACACTAAATTCTGTTTAAGGAAGTTTAAGGACATAAACCTACCAATAGTACCTTCAATAAAAAGAAAGTTTCCAGCACCAGCAGCAGAAATGTAGCCATAGACTATCACTATAGTGTATTTCTTTTAGCGACAAGAATGTCATTAATTCAGACTTTCATGATCGCAAAAGCTGCTCCAAACAAACAATAGAAATGCCCAATTCGATCTTCAAGTTCACTTTGGAAATCTATTTTCGCGATTGACAGTTCGATACTGCCAAATATGTAAAACGTCAAAGCGAGATATTTTCGGGATTATTTTCAAATAACGCGCAAAATTCGTCGAGAATGAGATTGAAACCGTTCGTGTTGGTATTGTTCGCGTTCGTCGCCTATTCGCCGATCGTTTGTTCGGGAAATGGTGTCCGGAGCGTGAAGGTCGTTCGCGAACATAAGCCAATCAAACGGCACGAAATAAAAGCGATCGTTTACCGCGTCAAGGGAAAGATTCGAAAGCATGAGGTCGCTTACCCGGCCGCCTTGATCGATGAGGATACGCTAGCTTCATTTTCCGTAGACGGAATCGAACATCCAACGGTTTGTCATGATAAAAAATGCATGGCGCCGAAGAAAATACTGAAGCGAGGCGGTTTCACCTTTTGGACGGC
Organism: Trypoxylus dichotomus; assembly: GCA_023509865.1. Taxonomy (NCBI): domain Eukaryota; kingdom Metazoa; phylum Arthropoda; class Insecta; order Coleoptera; family Scarabaeidae; genus Trypoxylus; species Trypoxylus dichotomus. The sequence goes on from CM042082.1 coordinate 5,731,370, forward strand.
TAAGAGTAAGCTTGCGACCAAAAGACCGAGCTTCTTCAGAGGGAATATAGCCAATGCTGTATGCACGTTGAACGGTAAGACCCGTAAGAACAAATTTAAGCAAGCGGTGCACGGGAAGAACGAGTATACGTGCAGCGGAAAATGTAATGAGGGCGACGTTGTGGTATGCGGCGGTAAAATCGCTGGGATACTCGCGAAATCTAAAAAAAATCGCCGGTTCATCTTCCACGGCATTGCGAGTGTACTAAAAGCTCGCGCTATAAAAAGCAAGAAGCGTACTAAGCGCTCAAGCGATAGCAACGGCATCTATACCGTAAAACTGAGTGGAAAACCGAACTTCCCTGCCGTGGCCATCGATAAGATGGGGTTAGTATCTTTCAGGTCCAACGTCAACGAAAAGCTCAGAAACAAGGCTAAGATATGTGATAAAGGACGATGCGTTGGTCCTTTGAAGATCACTAATTTTCCACCTTACACGTTCTGGAAGCTTAAGAAGAATATCCCTAAGATAAATTTCTTTAAGGGTGATTTGGCCAAGGCCGAATGCACGATGTACCGAGCCAATGGAAACGTTCCCCTCAAACTGAATGATATTAAAAAGCGCGAGTATTTTTGCGGAACGCAATGTAAAGCATCCGATGTGGTAATATGCGACGGTAAAGTCGCCGGTTTCCTAGCGAAAACCAAGAAGAGAGGGTCGTTCACCTTGCACGAAATCGGAAAAATTCTACGGCTCTTAACGAAGCTGAGAAGATCTAAAGAGAAGAGTAGAGTTCCCGCTATTGCGCTGCGAAGATTCAAAAGGAAACGCGATGGCACCCCGCCCAAGAAGCGCCAAGATGACGCCACTACGATGGGTATAGCGGCAGCCGAAGGCGCGACCACAATGGGTATAGCGGCGCAGGAAGGCGCCACCACAATGGGAATAGTGGCAGCAGAAGGCGCCACCACAATGGGTGTAGAGGCACAGGATGGCGCGACCGCAACAGCTGCCGTAGCTCAAAGTGAAGAAGGCGCAGACGGCGGTGGTTCCGGGACTCCTGCTGAAGGTAGTGGAGAAAGCAAACCGGCAACCGAAGGAAGCGGCGGAAGCGGTGATGGTGTCGAAGTCGGTGGTTCGGGCGAAATCGGTGGTTCGGGTGAAGTCGGTGGTTCGGGCGAAGTAGGTGGTTCGGACGAAGTCGCTGGTTCGGGTGAAGGCTCCGGGGAAGGTTCTGGCCTCGAAAGCGCGAGCGAACCTAGTGAAGGTTCGGGAGAGGATGGTTCCGGTTCAGGCGAAGGATCAGGTAATGCAGCTGTGGGATTCTTTTTAATTTCCCCACTTAGGGTGAATTTCAATTAAATCTTAAAAGTTCGGCGGATCTACTTAACGATGCATGGCATGGGGAATAGAAGCTTGCTTTGAATCAGTATCCTATTGGTATCTCCAAGCTAGGGGAGTACATAGGTTATTACGAAAAAGAACGCATGGGGATGCAAAGCAATTAACAAAGTCGATGAGAACTAAATAAACTAACATAAAACGAAGTAACAACGAAAGTGTTTGGTACTCTACGACCTTGTCAACATTTAAAATGGTCGGATCAATGACAACCAACAACATCGCATTTCATCAAATATCTTTCCAAATGTATGTAATGTAATCTCCACTTCTATGCTGAAGATTCACAATTATACAGATCCTTCTCCATTGATGAGGCTCACAGTGTTGTTGATGATATCAACTGGGACCTAAACAATCTGTATATTATTGCAAAACAACATTGCCTATTTTTGAATGAAACTAAATCATGTTTTACAGTGTTCGGCGGTTCTAAGGTAAGGTCGAGTATACTTCCTAACATCAAACTCGCAATTAACAACACTCCTCTGAAATTTCAAAGTAATGTGAAAAATTTAGGCCTCTTTGTAGATAATGATCTTAAGCTTAAACATCATGTCAGTACTTGCATTAGACGCCCCTACTGCAATTTGAAACTAATTTATCCCCACCGGCATTGCCTTGACGTTTCTATTTAAAAGCTGCTATGTGATACATTGGTGTTATCACATTTTAATTTCTGCGATGTTGTTTATGGAAATTGTCTGGACCAAATTGACTCTCGCAGAATTCAGGTGGTACAGAACGCATGCCTCAGATTATTATATGGAATAAGACAGCGTCAAAGGATTTCCTATAAACTTAGGGATGCTGGGTGGCTAAGTATGGTACGACGGAGACAATCGCATTTCTCGTGTCTCATTTATAAAATTTTGAATTCTGGTGTTCCGCCGTATCTATTAAACAAAATTAGGTATCGTACGGATGTGCATAGTATCAACATTCGCAGGAAGGATCTTATCGATATACCTAAGTACCATACCCGGTAGTTTGAGAAAAGCTTTAGCTACGCTTCTGCACGATTATACAACTCGGTTCCCCTGGATATCAAAAAGTTACCATTTTATACTTTTAGGCGTGCTATTTATAATAGTTTAATGAATGAGCAGCTCTCTGGCAGATAGGGATTTGTAGTATTGTAGTATATTAGATAATTTGGCTGTGTAACGAATTATGTTCTCATTTTATCTTTGTTCTTGGGTCACCGTTAACAGCAGGAAACCTTTTTGGTTTACTTAGCCGATTGGCAAAAGGCTTGTATTTCTTTTCTCTTTTATTCCTGTGTTTACTATTTACTTGCCAATAAATTATTATTATTATTATTAAACAACCAATAACAGCAAAATGGAAGTATTGCGATATGGGAAATATAATAATTAAGTAAATAACTATTTCTTTTACCTTTTTACCTTTGATAGAACGAGCTTTGGCATTAAAAAACAGTGTGTTTCGCTGTCCATTGGAATTTACTTTAATTATTATGTTATAATTATGTACTAATATAAAATACTTTTGTTGTCGTATGCATATTTATGACGTCATTTGATTATATGTACGACATCGCGTTAATGAGGTGAATTGGAATTTGTCGTGTCTCCACTATATGTATGTATATATGTATGACGTATTATGTTATATGCTTACTTTCATTTACCAAATATCTTAAACGGTTCGAGTTTATCTAAAAATGCTATACTCAATAATAGCTAAATAAATTTATATTAAATGTCAGTCAAATATTTGCTAGAAACCCTGTTTTAAAACACAGCTTATTTACCTGCTTAGTTCTATTTGTATTTAACCATTAAGAATAATCCCGTCTATTTTATGTTGGAGAGAGCAAGTATTTATAACACATCCCACAAAGATTGACTACACGTCCTAGGTTTACGTATCTTCATCTTTACTCGCAAAAATCGCGGTTATTTTATTCTCCTGGTGTACAGCTAATACGCACTCATGTGCTTATATAAAATTATGCACATGCAATATGTAATGTAGCTTTTGTAAACAAATAAATAAACCTAAAAAGATCCTAAAGTAGTTATCCACTTCTGGCATGTACGAGGTAGGCGCTGATATAGAAAAAAGTCTGATATAGAAAAAAGTAACTTGGAACAATATAAGAAATTTTATTTTTCAATGTAATCTCCCATAACTTCTATACATTTATTGCAACGATTAATTAATAATTCAATACCCTTGTAAAAATAATCTTAAGTTTTTCCGTCAAAATGTTCTACAACAGTTGCTTGCAACTCACTGTCGTCCTTAAAATGGCGTCCCCTACGCTCTTTTTTTTAATTAGAAAAAAAATCGAAATCACAAGTACCCACATCCGGACTGTACGGCGGATGTTCCAATTCTTCAAAGTCACATTCGCGGATGACAGCTTGGGAAACAGCGGCAGTACGGACGGAAGTATTGTCGTGCAATAATCGCACACATTTTGTCAATTTTCCACGATGTTGTCCCTTAGTTTATGCAATAAAGACGCATACCATGTACCGATCACAAGTGTATTCCGGTCTTTAAAGTCAATTAGCAAAATTCCCTCACAATCCCAGAATATTTGCCTCTCACATTTCGAGTGGGAGGAAGGTCTTCGTGCCTGCGAGGTGGATGTTTGATTACCTAAGGGATTCTGTGGGTTGATTTTGATAAAAGAGATAAGTATCCTTTTTTCTTTTTATTATCTCAGATTCTCCAACGATTTTGCCTGTATTCATTAAGTTTATAGAGTGTAAAAGTAACCTCAATACATACCAAGAAGTTTCATATAGTTCTGACAAATCCATTTCTACATTAAATTTACAGGTATCGCAGTAAGCGCCACACCATACAAATTAATAATTTATTGGGTCCTCTTTCATTGAATATTTATTTGGATGGCTTCATGCAGAAGCTGGATTGCAATCTAGTCGCATACGCAGATGATTTTAAGATTTATAATACCATAACCTCTCCGATAAATTGTCTATTTCCCCAGAACAGTGTGGATACCATAGTTAGATGGTGTAGGCAGAATGGTGTTTGCCTTAATCTTTTTTTGTAACAGCTGTTTGCAACTCATTGACATCCTTAGAACGACGTCCCCTAAGGTCTTTTTTTAAATTAGAGAGCAAATAAAGATCACAAGGGGCTATGTCCGGACTATGTTCCAATTCTTGAAAGCCACATTCGCGGATGGCAGCTTGTGAAACGGCGGTAGTACGGGCAGCAGCATTGACATACAATAATCGCATACCTTTTGTCAATTTGCCACGACATTTTGCACGAATACTCTCCCTTAATTTACGCAATAAAGACGCATAATATGTACCCTTCCCAGTTGTATTGCGCTCTCCCAGAATATTTGCCTTTCACATTTCGAGTGGGAGGAAGGTTTTAGTGCCTACGAGGTGGAGGTTTGATTACCTAAGGGATTCTGTAGGTTGATTTTGATAAAAGAGACAAGTACCCTTTTTTCTTTTTATTATCTCAGATTCTCCAACGATTTTGAAGAGAGAGAGAGAAGAAAGAATATTTTGGCCATCACATTTTTCGTTGATTGAACGATTTTCGCTTTTCTGGAACGAGATCTGTCAGGTCGCCGCTATTCCATGAACTCCCTTTTCGATAGAAGATCTTAAAAGATAACCATTGTTTCATCCTCTGTGACGATGGACTCAAAATCGGTTTTGGGTCGTTTCCACACATGTTTAAAAACGACCGCGTACATTCGACCCGACGTTCACGTTGGGGAGCAGAAAGACATCGTGGTACCCGTCTTGTACTAATTTTATTCATACCCAAATGGTCATGGAGAATTCGGCGAATACCTGTTTCGATATGCTTGTTGTCACTAATATCTTTACTTTCAGACGGCGATCTTCTAGCACTAAATCTTTAATAATTGAAATTTGTTGGGGTGTTATCGCTTCAATTGGTCGACCCGACCTTTCAGCATTCTCCAGGGATTATTGTGAATTATTTGTAAATCAAATGAATCCTCATATTGGCCCTGAGCTCCTAGAGGAAAGCATGAATATCTCGTGGGTCTATGATGTTGCAAAATATCGTTGAATATTCCACAAAAATGATGTTGTTCGAGGGGTTGGATCGTTACACTACGGAAAACCTAAATGCGCAAGAGTGATGAACATTCACGGAGAATGTTTATTAGTCTACCATTCTAAATGTCGAAGTCGCTTGTGTTTGGCTTGAAAGCAAAAAATGGCATCAGCATGCTTCACAATCACCAAATGCTAAACCCATTCGAGAACACGCGAACCTAAAATAGAGACCAAGCTTTAAGAGAAACATTTACACATTATCGAGGAATTGTCTTCCCAGATTCGAAATATTTGACGCTTCTTAGGTTAAGAATATGGTAAAAATTGGTAAAAAGTGTGAGTTTGTACTTAATAATAAAACACGAACCTATTAGATGAATGCATGAAAGTGTTTATCCTTTTATAATACTGGTCCACTTTTTTGTAAAATAAGATTTCCCAAATAGTGAACAGTTACGGTTTGAAACTGCTCCGATAAGTATCTAACACAAATTAAAGCACGTCATTCATGATTTGTGTATACATTAACGTAACTTTCCTCGAGGTAGTACTACTGAACTATTTCAATAATCGTACAATACATCAAGACATCAAGATAATTCTTCATTTGAGCTTCTCTAAACGTCCTTGATTTAGGTACATCAGGTGAGCTGGCCTCGAGCGAAGCTACTGAGGCGACCGAAGAGGAAACCGGAAGTGAGGCTGAGGAAGGCACTACGGGAGAGGAAGAAGAAACGGCAGAGACTACCACTGAAGAAGAAGAAGAAGAAGAGGCGACTGCCGAAACGACAGAGGCAGAGGAAGAGGAAGAGGAAGAGACAGAAGCTACAACCGAACCTTCAGAGGACAAAGAAAAGACTCAGGAGACCACCGCCTTATCGGGAGAGGTGGGGAACACCGGATCGGAAGAGGTAGCGACTACCGAACATGAAGAAGAAGAAGAAGAAGAAGAAGAAACGACCGAAACAACAGAGGAGGAGACCGAAACCGAAACGGAGAGTGAGGAGGAAACCGAGGAGACGACGGAAGAGGAAACGGAATGGACTACGGAGGAGGAGTCTAGCGGGGAGGGTTCCGGAAGTGGCGAAGACGAAGATGAATACGCCACGGAAGCCGAAGAAGAAGAGGAGGAGGAGGAGGTGAAGACGGTGAAGACCACCCCGTAAGTACCATCGTGGATGGCTTATTTTATTTTTTCAATCGTCCAAACAACTCTTTCATTATTAATCTGAATCGTTTTTCCACAAACAGCATTTGCTTTATTGGTACTTTGCTATAATGTCGTGACATATCACAGTTTACGTCGATAATTAAAAGGGGGTTATAACAAATGCTGAACGCCAATTTACCGATGGTGCGCATAAAGAAATTAAAATGCTCGTTTCCGTTAATAGAATACGAACGTTTGCTGTAGCATTTAGTGGATTTAATTATATGTATTCTGTATTGGTCAGAACAGAGGTTTCCAATCTTTCCAGCCTTAGGGCCACATTGGTTTCTCGAGTAAGCTCCAACGGACGAAACCGTTTTAATTTTCCTGCCATTATCTATACTCTAGATACGAGGGCGACCTGAAATGTTTCCGAAATCGGCGAGAGATGGCGCACAAAGGTTGAAGTGGATTCATTGGTCGGCAAAGGCAACTTTTTCTATGACAACTGTCAAAATTTCAGACGGTTTGAAGTCAATAGTTATTGTTTAAGAGTGTGTTTTGTGTAGCAAGTCGTTCGGTTTCACAAAAATGGAGAGAATCGAATTTTGTGCAGTGATAAAACACTTCCGAATGGCTGGGAAAACGGCCACGGAAATTCGAAATATTGTGCTAGAGGTTTATGGCGGATGTACTCCATCATTTTCAACCATCCGCTTCTGGGTGAGCGAGTTTAAACGCGGCCGCATAAGCACAAGTGACGAACCACGCAAAGGTCGACAAAATTCATGATGTCGTGTTAGCCGATCGCCGATCGAAGCTGAACGCGTTGGCCACACGCCACACGAAATTTTGGGTATGAAAGAGCTTTCGGTGCGAATGGATACACACCGGAGCAAAACGAAATCGGGTGACCACAAAATAGTCGAAGTAACGAACTTCTCCGGGCGAATCGGCTCCAAATTGAGCAAAGATCGTTCATCGGTCGAAAAGGTCATCGATTTTTTTGAAATTCCCAAGGTGCAATCTTCATCGGCTATCTACAGAAGGGAAGGACGATCACGGGGCATCAGCAGCGATCTATTGACCCGATTCGATGCAGTATTGAAGGAGAGACGACCTCGTTTGCAGCCGAAGAAAGTGCTTTTCCACCACGACAATGCTCCGGCTCATTCATCCCGCATCGTTCTGTCCAAATTGAATGAGTTGCGCTACGAATTATTCTCTCATCCTCCATATTCATCGAACCTAGCCTCCAGCGACTTTTTCCTATTTTCAAACCTGAAAAAATCACTGGGAAGAAAGAGATTTGCCTCAAATAAGGAGGTCATCGCCGCTACAAATGGCTATCTTGCAGACCTCGAAACATCCTACTTTTTCGACGGCTTGAAGAGATTGGAGGACTGTTTGAAAAAGTGTATTATAAATAATAAAAAACCACACCATTACCGTGTTTTTCTTGTCGATTCCGGAAACATTTCAGGTCGCTCTCGTAAGTGAAGAAGAGGAAGAATCTTTCTAAAGGTTTTATCGATATTTATAATTACCGGTGTATGCATAAGTTTTTTCCGGTTTCTTTTCCTATTAAGAAACACGTAATTTTCAACGGAAATTATTTTTATTCAAAATATTAGTCATTGGCTTTACACATTTCATCCATTTTCAGGTAATTTGTGGATGCTATACCAGAGAAACTGATTGTCTCTTGTGGCAAAACATTCATCAAGCCATTTTCCAACTTCCTTGAAATTGCTAAAGCGCTACTCTGCGAGCACGTGCCCCATTAATGCGGATGTGGAAAGGTGTCTCATCCAAGCGATTTCAAGATGTCTTTCATGCACTGTCGTGTAACAAAATCACTTTGCCAGGTCCTCTGGCCCATTTCAGTCGTTTTTCGATTAAGGCGTGGTTAAAATTAATCACTTGTTGGCGATAGCGTTGTGTATTAAGGGCTTCAGTACGCAATACCACCCTGGTCCCACCAGACACAGAGCATGGCTCTTTGCTGAAGCGATTTGGCTTTGGTGTTGGAGGACCGGCTTTCCCAGGTGAAAGCCAGGATTTTTACTGTTTCGGGTTTTCAAAATAAATGCATTTTTCGCCATTTCGTTTTTTTTGGCGTTGAAGCAGCATTTCACAGGTGACCTTGAGATTTTCTATTTGACGTTCATCCGGATCGTGTGACACCCATGGAGCGAGTTTATTGACTTTCCCCATTAGTCGTAAACGTCTGCTGAATGTTACTTGCGACACATGTAATGCTTCTGCTAATTGGATCATCATTCGATGACTCCTGCAGTTGCCGGTCTTCGCATTTTTGTGGTCTACCAAAGCGCTCACTGCTATTGATATTGAAATCACCACTTTTAAATTATCGAAACCAAGTCTCGCAGGTTGTAATTGATGGAGCGTGTTCGCCGTATGTTTCTACCAGAAAACGATGACTTTCAACAGCCTTTTTCTCTTGATTAAATAAGAAAGGTAATGCGTACTTTTTCAGGCACAAATCTTGTGTGTGTTTGTAGTTTAAATGTAAGAGGAACACCATCACTTAGTTAAACCGGAAAAAATTATGCATGTACTTGGTATATTATTATTACTATTGTCACTAATTCCAAGGTGATTATTTAAATTTTAAAAATAAATAAAAATTTGCGTATCTAACCGAAAGAAGATATTTTTATACCCCTTGTATAGTAACCCCTTTTCCTAAACGGTACAGATATTTTCACCCGTATTAGGGGTTAAAGATGATAAGCTGCACCAAGTCATTTTTCGTCAGACGATTCTACCTATCTTGAAGCCCGTACGGTTGAATTTTCACCTCGTTCGGTCAATTCTAAGCTCTAAGCTAAGGGTTTCGATTGTGTATAACAAATCCTACACCACCGTGCGTCAATCGGTCTTCTTAAGACCAACACTGAATCCTGGCTGGTTAAATCTACCGCGTTGGATCGCCGTAGATGGAGATATTCAGCCTCTATTTTTAACATAGCAAGATCGTATTTTGATACCATCCTTATTTTACGTCTTTTTTACGCTTATAGCAAAGAACGAACCACCACGACGGAACGTTTTACGTTTCCAGAAGGTATGGAGCCCCTCCAAGGACCAACCAGGCAGAAGACGACACCCAAGAAGGTTGAAGACGATGCGGGCGTAAGGACAAGTAAGACATCGCTAGCGAAAATGTCCAACGTCTTAGTGGCCGTACCTGTTGTCCTAATAGTCACGTTCCTCCTCCAATGAGCGTCTTAGTTGAAAATTATTCATCGTCCAAGTTTTAAAATGTCGAAAAATTTACAGTTAATTGTATTACGTTGAATCGGGAAATCGAAATTTGTAATATTGCTATATTCGAAGATATCAATAAATTACATGTACAGTGATGTTGAGGTTTTTTCGTGCGAATACGTGTTTCTCGGGGTACAATAGAAATAGCACTATTGGTAATTCTGTACACCAAAGAAGAATAAGTTGAGGAAGGCATATTGTACATACATGGATACCTAATCTGTCCATTAATTACACCGCCCAACAAAATTCTTTTTTTGTCGTGGTGCCTGTGAAGTACGAATTGGCATTTATAATGTGCTGGTTCCACAAATAACTGGCATTTCTTCCTAGCAGCTCTAGTTTTTCAGATACACAACGGCGAAATTTATTACCCGTACGGGTAAATAGCAAAATCAAAATAATTAACTCAATATTTAGAAGATCTAAATTGTCTGCTTTTCCGAATTTCAGTGGCCGCTTTCCCGCCATCCAGAAGTGTTTTATCACTGCACGAAATTCAATTTTTGCGAAACCGCCTGATTTGCTAAACAAACCACACTCTTAAACAACAACTATTGACAGTGACGTAAAAAAAGGTTGCCCTTCAACATTCGTACGCCATCTCTTGCCGATTCCGGAAACATTTCGGGTCGCCCTCGTATGTAGATCACTTATCGGTATGCACTAAACGGTTTTATTTGGGAGGAAAGATTGGGCGAAATGAATTTTTGAAAATTGGAAGTATCTTCTAATAGATGATAGAGTGCTGAAATACTTATACCCCCTTTATTTACACTATTTTGCAGACTTGTCAACTATTTTGTTAGATGAACATATTTCATTCATAATTATTTTGCGCTGATGTCATTTTGATATAGTAGTAAATTCTTTATAGCTACATTTCAAGTGTTCTAAATGTAAAGCTTTCAAATGAGATAAGATTGGTCTCTCCGTATGAATCCATTCCGCGATTTAGATGAACAATCAGGAGATAAGTTAAAGAATCCAAGTTGAGTGAAATTTTCTTTACCAGATGAAGCGGAACTACCAAACTACATTAGATATGAACTTCTAGCTCTAGGGTTAGCTTCTGGATTTTTTCTTTAATTCATGGTTCGAATTCATTAAAATTATCTGAGGCTATCAATAAGATTACCAAGCGAAGTTAAGTAATTAACACCCATTACGGTTTTTTTCTAAAGATTGTCACTAACACATGGGCTGAAAAGTCCCGGGCCTAACAAAGAAAACACGGTTTTTTTGGTTCAAAATTAGTTTTATTCATCAAAGTAATCTCCATCAAGAGCAACGCCATCATTCCAGCGCCGCTCTAACATTTCAATACCAATTTTGTAGAACGATTTATCGTTTGCCTCAAAATAGCCCTCAGTTTCAGCGATAACCTCTTCATTCGTGCGAAATTTCTTACCGGCGAGCATTTTTTGAGGTCTGCGAACAGCCAGTAGTCGCTGGGAGCCAAATCTGCCGAATACGGTGGATGTGGAAGCAATTCGAAGTTCAATTCATGCAGTATTGCCATTGTTTTGATTGACTTGTGACACGGTGCGTTGTCTTGATGAAACAAATTTTTTTTCTTTGCCATATGCGGTCGTTTGTTTGCAATTTCGGCCTTCAAACGCTCCGCTAACGCTATATAATATTCACTGTTGATGGTATTTCCTTTCTCAAGATATTCGATGAATATTACACCACGCACATCCCAAAATACCGAGGCCATAACCTTTCCAGCCGATTGTTGCGCTTTCGGGCGCTTTGGACGAGGTTCACCAGTTGCTGTCCACTCAGATGACGATCGTTTTGATTCCGGAATGAAGTGATGGATCCATGTTTCATTCATTGTCACATATCGACGCAAAAATTCCGGTTTGTTACGTTTAAACATGGCCAAACACTGCTCAGAATCATCAACACGTTCTTGTTTTTGGTCAACAGTCAGCAAACGCGGCACCCACTTTGAACAGAGCTTTCTCATAGTCGAATGCTCATGCAATATAATGCCAATACGTACTTTTGATATCTTTACGATGTCAGCTAACTCACGCAACTTCATTTTTCGATCATTCAAAACGATTTTGTGGATTTCTTTTATGTTTTCTGGTGTTATCGCCTCATTTCGACGTCCACTGCGTTCTTCATCATCGGTCTCTCTACGACCACGCTTGAAGTCATCAAACCAATGTTTTATTGTTGTTTCTGATGGAGCGGAGTCCCCATAACACTTTTCAAGCCATTGCTTCGCTTGAACGGTATTTTTTCCCATCAAGAAGCAGTGTAAAATTAAAACACGAAATTGTTTTTGATCCATTGTTTTGAAAATAACAAAAGTAGCGTGACTCTTAGCACAATAACTCACAAACTAATGAATAGAATATCAAGAAATTTTAACAGCTGTCTTTTGAAGGTTAGTACTAACTGAGAGAAAGGTGACTGCAATAAAACTAGCGTCATCTATGTGTTAGGCCCGGGACTTTTCAGCCAATGTGTTAGTCTTATTTATCTTTTCCAGCGTGGTATTCCACATTTCTTATTAAAATAATGCATTCCAGTTTTTTTCCATTTTCAAAATCTCATTGATTTGAATTTCTTCAGGAATAATCGTCGAGGCTTCTAGAATTTTCTTAGGACTTTGATGCACTGTATTAATTGTATCAGCACAAGCAGATCATCTGGTTTCAAAAAACGCATCCTTTGCACCTAAATACTCTGTTATTTTAATGCTGACACACAGCAGCGTAGAGACTTACCAGCGCATGGTATAAAAGTGGCAAATTCACCTTTCTCATTGAATTTTTGCTCCTAAAGCATAGCATTTCTTCGGCATATTCGAAGTATTGGCGTAACGTTGTCCTCAACAGGAATATTACAATTTTCTAAAAATATTAAGATCGTCTTCGATAAAGGTTCTCATTTGTGTTCGCTAATAAATACGAATCACGTTTCCCTAACTTCATGAAATCCATGAATCTTAAGAAAACAATTACACAGAGATCTCCAAGTCGCTACCCTTCGTTTGAAACCCAGATAAATCTAGAAATGAAATCACCAGTTTAATTAAAATATTTGGAATACTTTTAAAATTTTGATTGGGGGTGTTAATTTAATTTCTTTTTAATATTGTTTAAATGTTACATATACATATATACTGAGTGATTTTAAATGTTTGAGGACAGTTTAAATTTTGCGCCTTGCTAAATTTTTGTCACGTTGGCGATTTGGTTTTGAATCCGTAACCAGTAGCGTAGTAAATAGATTTTGGATGGGTGATAAAATATTGACAACAGATCTTCAAAAAATCAATTTCATATTGATTTTCTAAGTGGAAAATTAATGTAATGTGATAAAAAAATGGAATGAAATATAGATGATTTTAAATAGCTTTTGAATTAATACAAATATTTAAATTTGAGCACTACATATTTAAAAGCAAACGATTCCATTTTTCGTATAATTTTATTGCAAAAAAAACAATTACATTATAATGTACGTTCGAAATGGCCTCCATTTGATTCAAGACATAAATGTATTCGTCTCTTAATATTGTCAAACAGTCGCTGTAATTGGTTTTGATCGATATTACGAATTTCCTGCTCTATGGCTGCTCGTAGTTCTTCCAAATTGTGAAGTCGATTTTGATGTATCTTATTTTTTAAATGCCCAAACAGATAAAAATCTAAAGGGGTTAGGTCAGGTGACCGTGATGGCCAACGATCGCGACTAATAAGTCTGTCACCGAAATACTCTTCTAGATATTCCAATGTATCATGCGCTACATGAAGTGGTGCTCCATCTGGTTGAAAATACCCCCTTTCCAATTCATCGTCATGTAATTGGTTTTATAAACACTTCCAAAATTTGAGTGCGATATCTTTCCGCATTGATATTTTCATGGAAAAAAAATAGGGCCAATTATGCGACGTCTAGACATTGCCACGCAGACCCCAATATTTTGTGGATGTAAAGAAGTCTCAACAAAATTATGAGGGTTTTCTGTAGCCCATGTCCTGTAATTTTGGCTGTTAATATAGCCTGACAAGTGAAACCACGTCTCGTCTGACATGAATGTTAAATCTAAAATATCATCATTATGAAGATTTTCATTAAACCACTGACAATATTGAATTCGTCGTGGAATATCAATTGGCAATAATTGCTGTGTTACGGTTACTCTATACGGATGCATGTGTAGATTTTTAACCAATGCTTTTCTTGCAGTACTGAACGATAAACCTAAAATAACGAAAATGAAAAATACTACATCTTAGAAATAGAAAAAGCATCATACCAGTTTGAGCTGCTAATTTGCGAATTGACTTTTTAGGACTTGCCTCTATCCGTTGTCTAACATCATCAACAGTCTCTTCTGTTAACACTGTTGGTCGTCCAGTTGATTTTCTTTTGCAAATGCAGTGTTTCACTTCGAATCGTTCAATAATTCTGTCTCTGTGATTACAAAACACTTTGTATGGTACGACAACATCCGGATAATTTTCACGAAATTGGTTCAGGCATGATTGCAATGAATAAGTCCATGATCCATCTTCGTGATGAGTGCCACTGCGATAATGCGCTTTTAAACTAAAAGCGTCTTCCTCGGCCGTAAACTGCATCTTAAAACTAACAACAATTAAGTTCACTTAATTTAATAGAAATGCATAAAAACATACCTGGAAAATAACACTGATAAACAGTAACTCTAAGAAGAACAGATTACAAGTCAAAATGAAGCAAATAATAACGAATAAAATGAATATAAATAACGTGTCGCACAGGCAGTTGACAGGACCGATACACACAGTGGCCACACTTAACATGTCAAATCCCCTAGAATCCACCGCGCGAAATTTAAACTGTCCTCAAACATACAAAATGACTCTGTACATGGACTAATATTCCTGGGATTTTGAAGGGTTTCACTGTCACCGCGACAACTATGACAATTGTTTTATGTGCGTTTTTCCAATAATCTAGTTCCGTTTTATATTGAGATAGCAAGTGTGAAAAAATCTCTAATTGATTGTAGCTTATAATTAGCTTTTAGCTTTTATTTGGTAAGTAAAGGAAACAAAACAGTTTATCAGAGATTAGCTACACCTAAATTAGCTTGCAAATCTTGTAATAGTAATTGGATCATGTACAGGCTGGAAAAATTCATCGGTTCGGTTCGATTGCTGCCGCGAAACCATGGCGTTTCGTTATGATTACGTGGCGGTAGACAGACATGTCCTCCAAAACCTAATTTGTTTCGATGCGAGTTATACAACGATGGTATATCTACTTGAGCGAACTGATCTGTATATTTCTATGAGTCCGCCGATACTTTCGCCTATTCTTTGTAAACAAAACGATAATAAACCTCTTCTTGCTCGTTTTTCGTCCGATTTTTACCAAATTTACTTAACTCCCACTTATTATGTAGTATCTCGCGAATTCGAGACAGCGCATACCTGAGAGCCAGCGTAAACATTCAGGACTTTCGAAACCAGACGAGGATCTCCAGTGTTTATCTTTAATAAATCAAGATCGTATCTTGATAATCTTTCGTTTTTTACGCTTGTAGAGAAGACGAGTTACCGGATTGGCTTTGGACTTTCAAGCCTGGCGAAATTATAGACATCGGGGAAAGGCCGACATGGAAGACGACGACGCCGAAGAAGGTCGATGATGACGCTGGCGTGAGGACAAGCAAAACACCGCTCATGAAAATGTCTAACGTCGTAGCAGCCGTACCTATTGTGTTAATCTCAGCGTTCCTCCTCTAATAAGCGTATAATTTTAATATTGTTGAAAAATTTGCAGTTGGATGTATCTCATCGAAATTTGTAAAAAGCTCAATTCTGTACGGGGAAAATAATAAATTGCATGCGCATTGGGTGTTCTGGTATAGTATTTTTGTACATGTGGTTTGTTCTGAGACTAAATTCTTTTTCTTTTTCAAAAAAAGAATCTAAAGAATTAGAGTTGTTTATAATACAACACTAGCGCTAATACGTTTAAGATTATTTTGAGAAATCTGTGTTAAGGTTTGATTAAAACAATTGCAACACATTGTAATGAGAAGAAAACATGTACATATATTTAGATGATAGATGTAATATCAGTGCTACACAGCTCAAATTAGTGATGTGTACGTAACACATAGGCTGAAAAGTCCCGGGCCTAACTCATAGATGACGCTAGTTTTATTGCAGTCACTTTTCTCTCAATTAGTACTAACCTTCAAAAGACAGCTGTTCAAATTTCATCATATTCTATTCATTAGTTTGTGAGTTATTGTGCTAAGAGTCACGCTACTTTTGTTATTTTCAAAACAATGGATCAAAAACAATTTCGTGTTTTGATTTTACACTGCTTATTGATATGAAAAAATACCGTTCAAGCGAAGCAATGGCTTGAAAAGTGTTATGGGGACTTCGCTCCATCAGAAATAACAATAAAACGTTGGTTTGCTGACTTCAAACGTGGTCGTAGAGACACCGATGATGCAGAACGCAGTGGACGTCCAAATGAGGCGGTAACACCAGAAAACATAAAAAAAATCCACAAAATCGTTTTGAATGATCGAAAAGTGAAGTTGCGTGAGTTAGCTGACATCGTAAAGATATCAAAAGAACGTATTGGCTTTATATTGCATGAGCATTTGACTATGAGAAAGCTCTATTCAAAGTGGGTGCTGCGGTTGCTCACTGTTGACCAAAAACAAGAACGTGTTGGTGATTCTGAGCAGGGTTTGGCCATGTTTAAACGTAACAAACCGGAATTTTTGCGTCTATATGTGACAATGGATGAAACATGGATCCATCGCTTCACTCCGGAATCAAAACGATCGTCATCTGAGTGGACAGCAACTGGTGAACCTCGTCCAAAGCGCCCGAAAGCACAACAATCGGCTGGAAAGGTTATGGCCTCGGTATTTTGGGATGTGCGTGGTGTAATATTCGTCGACTATCTTGAGAAAGGAAATACCATCAACAGTGAATATTATATAGCGTTATTGGAGCGTTTGAAGGCCGAAATTGCAAAGAAACGACCGCATATGGCAAAGAAAAAAATGCTGTCTCATCAAGACAACGCACCGTGTCACAAGTCAATCAAAACAATGGTAAAACTACATGAATTGAACTTCGAATTGCTCCCACATCCACCGTATTCGCCAGATTTGGCTCCCAGCGACTACTGGCTGCTCGCAGACCTCGAAAAAATGCTCGCCGGTAAGAAATTTCGCACGAATGAAGAGGTTATCGCTGAAGCTGAGGCCTATTTTGAGGCAAAAGATAAATCGTTCTACAAAAGTGGTATTGAAATGTTAGAGCGGCGCTGAAATGATTGCGTTGATCTTGATGGAGATTACGTTGATGAATGAATAGTTAATTTTGAACCAAAAAAAACGTGTTTTCTTTGTTAGGCCCGGTACTTTTCACCCCATGTGTTAATTGGTTTGTAAATTAAACAGGCATTTTTGGAAATGCCAAGACAGGGACAGATTTGGGTAATTATAATAATCCGAATTGTAACGGTGCGAATTACCCAAAGTATTTACTTGGGGTGTTTCAATATTCAACGCCTAACATAATCATCCTGCTAAATACAGCTACCCATGGCACCTAGATGGTTTAAAAATTTCAGGCAGTAAAGTCATAAACAAAACTGACACGAACAAGTGTACATGGGTGAGACTTCTTAAACTTACAAACGCTTCTTAAGGCGTGTCGTTCGCATCTGTGTACCACGAGTTTCATAATATTAACTATTGTGGGTACCCGAATTAATCGATTCTCATTCCCGGGCGTCAAATTCAGATATTAATTAAACTTGACAGGTAAGTAGGGTATGTTGAGATTTAAAAATATTTTTTTTGTTTGTACTGAAATTCACTCTGAGAGAGAGTGAAACATCCCTTCGAAAATTCAAAGATTTTCAGTTTTCTTCATTTAGTTTTTGAACGGATATAGATCGAACAAGTATTTAAATGCAAATATTATACCTTATCGAAAAGTTTTTCAGGACACGTGAATGTGGTATATACAGAGTACTGCATTTAAGCAGCACTGTCTTATGCGAGAGTATTAACGCAAGTTGTACATTTTTAATGTCCTTTATTGGTTTTAAAACATTTTCAACTATACAAAGTGTTCTAAGGGTGATATTAACATAGGAACTTATTCGTTATACTACGCACATACGACATATGCATACATCAGAAAAGGGAAGCAGTTACTCTATATAATCCCACTTCATACAGTTTATAATAGTAGTAATAATAATATCTTTATTGGCCAACATAAAATAATTCCATTTACAGGACAATGCGAGAATAATGTAACCTAACATATACACGTAATAATAGTATACAGCGCAATAATAAATTAAAACTAATCGAAAATGATACAACTGAATCATAAACATAAAAATAGCTCGTGAAACCAGAATGCAAGAACAAAGTAGGACGACAATATAAATCCATGTAGACACTTCAACAAAAAGGATCATCAAGTAATTCATTGGCATTACTAATCATATGCGTAATGGGTGCTTTAAGCAGAATATTACTTTTGTATGACGGGACCTTAAAATTAGGGAAGAACCTGGTATCGTTCTGAGGTACCACAAAATTAATTTTGGAGAGAAGGGCTGGAGCGTCAATAGCGTGATTAATCAGTTTAAATAAACATTGGCTGCTAAATTCCTTCCTTCGATCCGATAACGATACAAAGCCGTGTCCCGTCAGCAGACCAGCTTAATCAACATCGCGTCCAGGGTAATTGCCATCAATTTTGAAGGACAGGTATTTCAAAAATCGTTTTTGCACTCTTTCAAGTAGTACTTGCAGATGGAGATAGTGACGATAACAAATTATGGAGGCATACTCCAACCCTGTACGGACAAGCGAATAGTATAATACTTTTAGCGACGCAGGATTATTGAATGATCTGCAGGATCTTATGAGAAATCCTAGGGATTTCATCGCAGAATTTCGTACGGATAATATGTGGTGTGCAAACGACAAATTTGCATCAAACAGCACGCCCAGGTCCATCACAGATGAGTGTCTAGGAACAATAGCCTGACTCACAGCATAATGAAAATTGTGTGAGTCCATGACATCTAGAGTAGCTTACAACAGCACACTTATCCAGATTCAAATGAATTCCATTCTGTGTACACCATCTAACAATAGTATCCAGACAGACAATCTGCCGGGGAGATTATGGTGTTGTAGATCTTAAGATCGTCCGTCTAAGCCAGTACATTGCAGTCCAGCCCCTGTAGGAGATCATCCAGATAAATATTAAACAAAAGGGGACCCAAATTGGATTCCTGACACACACCAGAGGAAGCAGAAAATGTTAAGGATGCATATCCATTGTAATGAACATAGCATGAACGATCAGTTAAATACGAGCGGATCAATTGTGTTACACTTGGCGGAAAACCAAAACTACTCAGCTTAGATACTATAAGGGAATGATTGATAGTGTCAAATGCTTTACTAAAATCGGTGTATAATACATCAACTTGTTGACGTCGTTCCATGGATTCGGCAATATGCTGTGCTAACTCAACAAGGTTGGTCGCAGTAGACCTTCCTGGAATGAAACCATGTTGTCGCGAAGATAAGTAAGGCTTGACACTAACGTAAATTCTATGAGACAGAAGATATTCAAAAATTTTTGCAAAGTTAAGTAGCTCAATTTGGTTCACATTACAAATTTGAATTACATTAAATTGAAGCAAAATGAAAAATTTAAGGCGCCACCTGTAAAGAAAGAAACCGTCAAGAGGCAGGGGAAAACAGGAACTCTTGAAGATGGTCTTAATATAACACTTTTGGGCAAGAGAAGGCGTAATTAGAAAAAAATATTAAAAGGGTAAATTAGCAATTTACTGCATAAAAATGAATTACGAGAATCAGTCTATATCAGCCTACAGCCTTTTTCCTATAATGTACTACAGCAGTAACTTTCTGCGTCTATAAGTGCAGTCGCCCGTAAAATAGTCAACATCGATATTACTGTTAGACAACGTTCTGCGATTGAATTCTTGAATACAAAATTCGCATTCATGAAAAGGTGAAAAATATGTACGGTGATGCAACAGTGGATGTCAACACTATTAGACGATAGTTTCATCGCTGTATTTCATTGCGATAACCCCACACAACATTCAGCGAATCGATGACATCATTCGCGGTGAATTTCGCATGCTTGCAAATGAATTGTGTCGCAGTCCCTTGCTCAGTAAAGGCAGTGTGATGACGATTATTGGACAAGTGGTATATTCAAAGGTTTGTGCAAAGTGGGTACCAAGAATGTGAATACCATATTAAAGAAACAAGAAAAACAATTAAATCACAACAATTGCAGAGCTTCCGTTTGGAGGGAGATGAGTTTCTGGAGTAAATTGTGAATGAAGGCGAAATATGGATTCATATTTTGAACTTGAATCAAACAGGTACTCAGTGGAATGGCGCTATACAAACTCACAGAGGACGAAAATATTCAAAATCCGCGGAAGAGTTATGGCGACTGTATTGTGAAATGCAGAATGTATGATTGTGGTTGATTTTTTGGTGCAAAGATGCTCAATAAATTCTGTCCAATATACTAAATCGCAAGAGTAGGGGATGTTGGAAACCCCTTTAGAGGATAAGGTCTGAACTTCATCCTTAGGAGAAGGGAGAATGTCGACAATTTTCGAAGGAGGCTTAAACACTACTTTGATCTATTGTTTTTGAAGAATTTTACAGATGCGTTCGGTGACACTGTGAATGAAAGGGGGGTACGCCGTACGGGGTTATGGATCGTGAGTTCAGAAAGAAAAACATAATTGTCTTTGTCGCAGGTGATATACAGTTTTAAGCAACTGATCAGTAAATAAAATTATTTGCAGCAACTTGCAAAGGAATAGATGTAGGCGTTACAATTTCATGGATGAAATAGACTGGAAACTCATTTACATAATTTTCATAAATCAGTTTTGAATTCCTACGATCTTCTAGATGTTTTCGATCCTCCAAATTTCACAACGAAACCTTTTCCCCCGAAATCAAATATCGGGCTTTTCCTTTTCTGTCGCGAGATCAACGTAAACAGAACTCGAGTTGATTTCTTCGTATCTCTTTGTCGAAAGTCGAGAGTTTATTCTTTATACAACACCATCTCTCCCATTCCCCGACTGACGAGAAAAAAAAACACGGATAAATACGTTTCCATCTTCCCCCACTACCGCCGGCGTAGAGAAGAGACGAGAAAGTTCCCGTCAGAAACCCGCCGCCACCTGAAAGCTTGCACGAGCACGCTCTCCGGTATTCACTCGTTCGGTAGACGCGCGCGCGATAACAACGCCAGCCTACTACGATCACTTGCTCTTCAACTCCTTCGCGAAACATCGTTCGAATTTCATCCTCCTTTTTCGCGTGATTATCGCAGGGCGCCGGCTAGTTTCTACTTCTTCGTTCGTTCGTTTATTTGTTTTTAACGCGGCGAAAGACGGGATGTGGTCGAGCGGTCGTCGAGGTTGTCGCTATTTGTTCTTGGCCATCGCCGCGACCATGGTCTTCTCGGTGATAGTGCCGACCGAGTCCGGTAGTTGTAGGGAGGCGAAGCTTTGCTGTCCCGGTCGCGATTCGTCCTGCGTCGTGCAAAAGGCGCCCATAAACGCGATCATCGAGGATCTGAGTGATAAGCCGTGCTATTGCGATCATGCCTGCCTCAAGCTTGGTGATTGCTGCGAGGATTTCAAGGAGGCCTGCGGTGGTAAGTAGATGGAAAAGTTATCATTTTTAGCCGGTGATAAATCGAGATTGGGATATTTGAAGTTTTAAGTACGTGACGCGGTCGCTATTGTATAACCGATTTGAATGAAACTCGCGAATATTTTCTGGTGTAATGAATATTGCGTATAGAGAAAACAATGAAAATGCTGATACAACAAAAATCATTGTGTTTGAAGTTTTTGCATTGATTCAAGCGACTTTAGTGGAAACCAATACAGTTATATTTTATTTATTATTTAACAACATACTTATGGAAGGAAATACATATCTTTGTTGCAATATTCATTTGCTGTGAATATCAATAGAAATATAAGGAGAGTGAATGTTTGCATTGAATGTCTAACAAGTATCTATTTTCTTTTCCTAAGGAGTAATTTTACGGGATGTACACAGTATGTCAAAAAAGTAACAGAACTTTGCAAATGCTGGGTAAGCCAGGTAGTTAAACAACCCAGCAGTCGGCTAAAAGACCAATATATCTTACAGAAAAGGTATCGCAATTTAAAAAAAAAACTTTACAACGTAAAAAGAATGCCCATGATAATCTAATGCCCTTAAAAAAACAAAGATTTTTTTGAGACGTAAATATTCAGATAATAAATTTATAGAATGTACAACCTTTTTGTGTCTATACATCAACATGGGTACATTACTTGTCGATCCACTATAACAAACTTAGTATGTAACACATGGGCTGAAAAGTCCCGGGCCTAACAAAGAAAACGCGTTTTTTTTGGTTCAAAATTAGCTTTATTCATCAACGTAATCTCCATCGAGAGCAACGCAATCATTTCAGCGCCGCTCTAACATTTCAATACCACTTTTGTAGAACGATTTATCTTTTGCCTCAAAATAGGTCTCAGTTTCAGCGATAACCTCTTCATTCGTGCGAAATTTCTTACCGGCGAGCATTTTTTTGAGGTCTGCGAACAACCAGTAGTCGCTGGGAGCCAAATCTGGCGAATACGGTGGATGTGGGAGCAATTCGAAGTTCAATTCATGTAGTATTGCCACTGTTTTGATTGACTTGTGACACGGTGCGTTGTCTTCATGAAACAGCATTTTTTTTCTTTACCATATGCGGTCGTTTCTTTGCAATTTCGGCCTTCAAACGCTCCAATAACGCTACATAATATTCACTGTTGATGGTATTTCCTTTCTCAAGATAGTCGATGAATATTACACCACGCACATCCCAAAATACCGAGGCCATAACCTTTCCAGCCGATTGTTGTGTTTTCGGGCGCTTTGGACGAGGTTCACCAGTTGCTGTCCACTCAGATTGATTCCGGAGTGCCCGGAGTGAAGTGATGGATCCATGTTTCATCCAATGTCACATATCGACGCAAAAATTCCGGTTTGTTACGTTTAAACATGGCCAAACACTGCTCAGAATCATCAACACGTTCTTGTTTTTGGTCAACAGTGAGCAAACGCGGCACCCACTTTGAACAGAGCTTTCTCATAGTCAAATGTTCATGCAACATAAAGCCAATACGTTCTTTTGATATCTTTACGATGTCAGCTAACTCACGCAACTTCACTTTTCGATCATTCAAAACGATTTTGTGGATTTTTTTTATGTTTTCTGGTGTTACCGCCTCATTTGGACGTCCACCGCGTTCTGCATCATCGGTGACTCTACGATCACGTTTGAAGTCAGCAAACCGACGTTTTATTGTTGTTTCTGATTGAGCGGAGTCGCCATAACACTTTTCAAGCCATTGCTTCGCTTGGACGGTATTTTTTCCCATCAAGAAGCAGTGTAAAATTAAAACACGAAATTGTTTTTGATCCATTGTTTTGAAAATAACAAAAGTAGCGTGACTCTTAGCACAATAACTCACAAACTAATGAATAGAATATCATGAAATTTTAACAGCTGTCTTTTGAAAGTTAGTACTAACTGAGAGGAAGGTGAATGCAATAAAACTAGCGTCATCTACGTGTTAGGCCCGGGACTTTTCAGTCCATGTGTTACTTTTTATTCCATAAGCTCCTACTAAAAACAAACGAAGACGTATTATTCAAAATACAAAATAAAGTTGCACCATCCTAAATTTACGAGTATATTAATCAGTAATTTTCAAACACTTCTACAACATTCCGCGAACTCGTTAACGTAACTTTTACTCCAAAGTTTACCGTAGCGAAGATAATGGGGGCCGAAAGAAAAACATCCGGAAAGGATTAGCGGTCGAAAATTAAATTGTAATTACGTATTTCCGTAACTTTCTCCTCTTCCGGTGTGGGGCGGAAGAAACAAGTCTGGCAACAATCACCTCGGATTACCATCTAATTCGGTCGAGAATTAAGCGGAAAATTGCAAAAAGTTCGTAATTAGTTTAAAAGTTTGCCGCGAATTAGCCACTTGCTTGTTGTTCTCCTGAGAGCTGAACTGAATGCAATCTTCATGATTTATTTCGTCAGCATTGGAAGAAGATGCGGGAAATGATTTAGTTGATGTGGGGGGGAAGGGGTAATGGTAAAGTAAATGAATACTGGAGGTATTGCGAAAAGGATTGTAAATTAAGACAAATTAACTTCATTGAAAATTGAAATGAACATTTCATATAAGTCTCCGAAAAGGTCCATGTCTGATGGTTCTCTTAAGTTTTGAGTATGTTTCTTTTGTCGTTAGCTACAGATGTATGGTGCGTTTATCTAATCAAAGTTTTGGTTTTATGTTTATAATAAGCTAGCTTATCGTTAAAATTGCAATTTTCTTGTAATTTCCAACGTATTAAATTTCCGAAAAAATATTGGTCTCGGAGGGGACTTGAACCCAACATCTCTATGTGGGTTCAAGTCCCCTCCGTGACCAATATTTTTTCGGAAATTTAATACGTTGGAAATTGCAAGAAAATTGTAATTTTATCATTACTAATGCCAACGGGGGTTTAGTATTTATATTCATATTAATATTAGTATAAATATTAATGAATATTAGTGATAACGACTGCAATAGAGGGCAAATGGCGACTTGGAGCTAATTTTGGGAATAAGAAAATGGCACTTATTTAAGGGCCATGGGCTATCAATCTTGCTGTGTACTAAACAAAATAAAAATGTTAAGAAGAAAAAATGTTGTACAAGAAAAAAATAATTGTGCTGTTCTCCTGATAGAAAGAGGAGCATAATTATATTTCTGCTGCAATACACTATGTTCATAAAGTCTATGTAGATAAGATGGCCCCGACAGAAAATACAGGAATTTCAGGAATTTTCTCTGCACCGCCTCAATAGAGTTTATGTGTGTTTCATAAATAGGAAATGAGACCAACGCGGCGTATTCCAACTGGGATCAAATGAGAGAAAAGAATAATGAAGATAGAGCTTGTATATTGTGGAAGTCTCTACAGTTACGATAAATAAATCTCGAAGCGGTAGCGGTGTGTTTGGACGACACGTAGTTCCTATAGCATATTTGAAATTCCGTATTCATCAGATACGATTATAAAAGTTAACACATGGGCTGAAAAGTCCCGGGTCTAACACATAGATGACGCTAGTTTTATTGCATTGACCTTTCTCTCAGTTAGTACTAACCATCAAAAGACAGCTGTTAAAATTTCATGATATTCTATTCGTTAGTTTGTGAGTTATTGCGCTAAGAGTCACGCTACTTTTGTTATTTTCAAAACAATGGATCAAAAACAATTTCGTGTTTTAATTTTACACTGCTTCTTGATGGGAAAAAATGCCGTTCCATCGAAGCAATGGCTTGAAAAGTGTTATGGGGACTCCGCTCCATCAGAAACAACAATAAAACGTTGGTTTGCTGACTTCAAACGTGGTCGTAGAGATACCGATGATGCAGAACGCAGTGGACGTCCAAATGAGGCGGTAACACCAGAAAACATAAAAAAAATCCACAAAATCGTTTTGAATGATCGAAAAGTGAAGTTGCGTGAGTTAGCTGACATCGTAAGGATATGAAAAGAACGTTTGGCTTTATATTGCATGAGCATTTGACTATGAGAAAGCTCTGTTCAAAGTGGGTGCCGCTTTTGCTCACTGTTGACCAAAAACAAGAACGTGTTGATGATTCTGAGCAGTGTTTGGCCATGTTTAAACGTAACAAACCGGAATTTTTCCGTCGATATGTGATAATGGATGCAACATGGATCCATCACTTCACTCCGGAATCAAAACGATCGTCATCTGAGTGGACAGCAACAGGTGAACGTCGTCCAAAGCGCCCGAAAGCACAACAATCGGCTGGAAAGGTTATGGCCTCGGTATTTTGGGATGTGCGTGGTGTAATATTCATCGACTATCTTGAGAAAGGAAATACCATCAACAGTGAATATTATATAGCGTTATAGGAGCGTTTGATGGCCGAAATGGCAAAGAAACGACCGCATATGGCCAAGAAAAAAATGTTGTTTCATCAAGACAACGCTCCGTGTCACAAGTCAATCAAAACAATTTCAAAATTACATGAATTGAACTTCGAATTGCTCCCACATCCACCGTATTCGCCAGATTTGGGTCCCAGCGACTACTGGCTGTTCGCAGACATCAAAAAAATGCTCGCCAGTAAGAAATTTCGCACGAATGAAGAGGTTATCGCTAAAACTGAGGCCTATTTTAAGATAAATCGTTCTACAAAAGTGGTATTGAAATGTTAGAGCGGCGCTGAAATGATTGCGTTGCTCTTGATGGAGATTACGTTGATGAATAAAGCTAATTTTGAACCAAAAAAACGCGTTTTCTTTGTTAGGCCCGGGACTTTTCAGCTCATGTGTTAGCAATTGTCTTGAAGATCAGAACGAATTCGGTTTCCTTAGAAGAATAAAGTGGTATATCTGTACATATGCTTTCTGAAAATCCAAGTAAATAGTGCCAACTTGGCTCCTACATCCTCGCCTTTAAGCAAAGACGAGAAAGAGTATATGTTCAAATGCTTTTGAAAAGTTACAAAGTAAAAGAAATTGGAGTATAACTGTGGATTTCAGAGGGATTTCCTTTCTTGAGTATTGGGCATATCTGTGCCTTCAATCAAACTGTTGGAAATTTAGACTACTTCAAAACAAGATTGAAAATGACGTGCAAAGGCTTAGCAAATACATAAGCACATGTATTAGACGCATACATGAATTTTGTATCATCTGAATCCGCCTCGTGTCTTCTTTGGTAATACAGCTCGTGTTCACAGCGTCTCCATAATTGAAATATTACATACTATACCAGAGGTGCACATAATGGTCGTCTAATCGCAATGTCGAATAAATGTCTACTAATATATGTATACTAACTTTAGGGCAGGTGCCGCTTTCCTAATTAGATGTGAGGTATTGTCACTGAAACGTAAAGAATTTTCAATTAACATTTCCAAGTCTCTGACATGCTTTACAGGTAACAGTTGCTGAGTACGAATCGTAACACGCAATGTAGCTTCAACATAATTACGTGCCTTTCTCGGGCAAACAAAATTAACTACGATTTGGCAGGATTAATTTCTAACCGATGGATTTCCGCAAATTTACGTCCATTAATTTTGCGACTGCGCAAACTAAAGATAGATCTGCATATCATCTGCATATAAATGTTAGCTACAATGCTATAAAACATAAGTAGGATGTATAAATGCTGAACAGAATAGGACCAAGAATAGCTCCCTGTGGCATCCCACATGTAATACGCAATGAATTGGAAATGATGTCATCAACAGCTACACGTTAAAATAATCTCAATTTTAAATGATTTCGTTGCAAGAATTATATTCATAAAATGTTCATCCATTAAAAAAATTCATTCTTGACATACATTAATCCCTTTATAGTGGTTCCAGGTAAAATGAAGAATAAAAGGAGTGCAAATACAACATTAATAAGACAGAGTTATTTGTCGATTTTGCGTATAGCTGGATGTCTAGTAATTACTGTATTTTCGTCTGCCGAAGCCCTTACATTTTTGCGAAGTACACTCATTCCTTTAATTCAGAATCATTGACTTATAGCCGAACAAATTAACAAATCGTTTACGTCATCTGTGTGATGATCGTCAGCTGTCGGAAGTCACCAAGCGAACTTGTTACGTACGCTCGCATTCAATGGGGATAATTTTAACGTGATTATCAAACACACCCCGGTGGCTCCGCTCAATGGGGACGATGTCGCATGTGCTGCTTGGTGTGCGAGTAGTTTGGGAGATTAATTCGCGATTTTCTAGCGCTATATGCGCGATAAATGGAGTAGATATAGCGCTTAGGGTCGTTTGCCAAGCGGGAAACTAGATTGCTTTGACCTAGCAGCATGAAAATTTGTTTTTTCGATTATCTGCAAGCAGAAAGCAGGTACCATGTGACGGTTTATATGTATAATAGAGTTGTTATAGTAAGAGCTAATTAACAAATTGTATCTAATTTATGGTTTCGTCTAGATTTTTATTGGGACGATTTTACATAACATATACAGTAAAGAAAATCTTGTGTAATTTTCGTGTAGGGTGTAGAAAATATTCGGTGGAGAACTTAATCCTCTCCGAGAAACTCTAACGACTAAAGGAATGCCTCAGTATAAAGACAACACAATTTCTTTTAACAGCTGAGTAGGTCGATGTCTGGGTATGCTTTTTAAATTTTTGTGGGATATCGCCGCTTCTAAAGCTATCTAGATCTAAAAAAAATCTGCAGGACAAATCAATTCCCGTTCTCTTCTGTTTATACGAGGGGAGGTCAAGAAGTTCGTGGAGTGGAGGGGATGGAGTGTGGATAGGGGCACTCGCTAGGTGTCATTCTGATTGGCGACTCATCATTAGTATATAAGTTAAGTTGCAGTCAGTCGTTTACGAATAGTTGCCTGCTAAACAAGTCAATCCGGAAGAAAACTGAAACTATCGAGGAAATTGAAAACCGTGCTGCGTTCCTTACAAAGCGAGGAAAGAACGCTCAAACTATATTGAATGAAATGGAAACCGTTTATGGGGAACAGTGCCCTAGTAAATCAATGATTTATGAGTGTCATGGTCTTTTTAAACATGGTCGGGAGTCGATTGAAGACGACCCCCGCTCAGGACGGCCAGTTGAGGCCACCACATCAGACATTGTAGAAAAAGTGCAAAAATTTCTACTGCAAGATGCCCGTTTGAAGAAAAAACAATTATCTGCATTAGTTGGAGTATCAGATACCACCATTTTGCGTATCCTACATTGCGCATCTGGGTATGACAAAATTCAGTGCAAGATGGGTACCGAGAATGCTCACGCCGCTGAATAAACAGCAGCGCGTCTGTACGTCCAAACAATTTTTGGAGCTGTGTGGAGACAAACCTGCACAGATTTTGGAGCGGATTGTTACCGGAGATGAAACATGGGTTCATCACCTTGAGCCTGAGTCCAAACAGGAGTCCACGCAAAGGCATAAAAAGGGGACACCACCGCCAAAGAAATTCAAAGTGTCAGAATCGGCTGGCTACTGTTTTTTGGGATTGTGAGGGGATATTATTGATTGATTACCAAGAAAAAGATAGGAACATAACCGGAGAATATTACGCAGCGATATTAGAAAACTTAAAGGAAGCCATCAAGGAAAAACGTCGAGGAAAATTGACCAAGGGTGTGTTGCTCTTGCAAGACAATGCGCCGGTTCACAAGAGCAAAGTTGCGATGGCTGCTCTGCACAAGCATGGCTTTCAATCAATAGTCCATCCACCCTACAGTCCAGACCTGGCACGTAGTGATTTTCATTTGTTCCCCAATTTAAAAAAAGACTTACGTGGAAGAAAGTTTTCCGACGACAATGAGATAAAGGAGGCAATTTTGGCCCATTTTGAGGCAAAAGATAAAAAATATTTTTATGATGGTTTAGAAGAATTAATTCATAGATCTAATAAGTGTATTGTGCTTAAGGGTGATTATATTGAAAAGGAAAAACGGATTTATTGTTTTATTTTATTTAAAATAATTTCATTCCACGAACTTCTGGAACTCTCCTCGTATCTTCTCGCATATATCTCTCCACGTGTTTCTGTCTTTGATCTTCTCCTGCCACCTGTACACGCCAGTTTTACCGGGGTCTGCCTTCACCTCTTGCGGCCAAATAGTTCTAGGTCGGCCGCGTCTTTTTCTTCCTTCCGGATACCACTCCAGAACTTTGTAAATATTGGTTTCGTTCCCAGTTCTCCACACATGACCCGTTCTTATATTCCTTATTCCTATATTCCTTTGTAATTCTGGCAGTCATTTTTGTCTCCTTTCTTGTATATTGAACTGATATAGCTTAGGTTCCAGTCTTCTGGAGCGTCTTCTCCTAGTAGACATTTATGTTAACCTAAATAAAATCTGCTCTGTTGTTTGTGAGGTAATTGGAAGGAAAATAGGATTATTATGCGTTTTGTAGTTTGGAATAGAGTAAGAGGTCTCCTGACGATGCCGACGATGACACACAATTGTCACCAAATTATTGGTTTGTGACTGCAGTCAATAGGTTGGAGTGTTTATTATAATTCATTATAAAGCATTGGGATAACTATGTTCCACCTAAAATGGTCGCTATAAACAGATAATCACAGTATAGTGCTCATCATGTATAAGTTCCACTGTAATTTGATTAAATCCGACATCAAAGGAATTGGCTCCTTTCTCTGCCATATCCTCTATTCCTTAATACCCATTATGGAAATGTATTCATTAATTACATCCCTTCCGAGAGCCATCTTCTAACGGGTATACTATCAAACATTCGAGTCTACATCGAAAATAATACGGCATTAAATCCATATCTGCGCCGCGTACGCCAGCTTTAATTAATCCTCGGACAGTTTAACTTCCGAACTCGTTACAGGCAATAACAGAAGTGCAAACTAATCTGACGCTTCCTCGTCGTATCGGCGCAACCGGAGAACACCCAGAATAGCGTAACTCTAGCGAGCTTTCGCCTCGGATCGTGTGCATCGAGCGATAAATCATCGCTTTGAATAATGATCGGGGAAGGTATTTAAGGGGAAGTACTCGTAAAGTTAACGCGCATAAATGCAAAATTAACCGAGTAAAAGCGCGCCAGCGGAGGAGACAAAAGCCGTAAAGCTAATCGCTTCTTTTACAACGGACGAAGCGCTGAACGTATTACTCGCGGATGTCACGGGAGTTTTAACGTTCTAACGAGTCGAAGACTCGGTTTATTGTCGCGCTTTCGCGGTGTATGGTGAGCTTTATGAACAGATGTCTTTCCGGAGTTTGGATCTCTTACTTGTGCATCTGACGAGCTGCGGTTGGGGTATTAAAATCATCGTGAAAGATAAGACGCGTGTGTTTCGAACAGTTTTCATTAACTATAGAACGTACGAGGGCGACCTGAAATGTTTCCGAGATCGACAAGAAAAGTGTGATTTAAAAAACTTCTTAATACGTCAATCATTTCTATTAGACGTCTTCTTGCTTCGTCTTCGTCGAAGCTTTACTTGATATTTTATTGCATTCGAAATCATTTTTGCTAAGCATTTTAGCGCTTCTTGAATGAATTTGTGGGTCTTCGTTGATTTTGTAAATTTTTGAATTAATTCACGCTCCCCAGATGTACAGTGCCTCGCTCAACACATGTTATTGCACGAAACTAAATACAATACACAACTAATTAATATCGTCAATAAAACTCAATCCCACATCCGATATATTCAACTTTCTACATAGCATTGCTATTATTTTGCACAGTACGAGGGTGACCTGAAATTTTTCCGGAATCGACAAGAAGAACAAAGTATTGGTGTGGTTTTCTATTTTTATTTTTCGATGTAGTCTCCTCGAAGATCAGTCTCTTCAAGCCGACGGACAAGTAGGATGTTCCGACGTCTGCAAAATAGCCATCTGTAGCGACGATGACCTCCTCGTTTAAGGCAAATCCCTGTGCTCCCAGTGATTTTTGTCAGGTTTACGAATAGGAAAGAGTCGCTGGAGATTAGATCCAGTGGATATGGAGAATGAGAGACTAATTCATGCACAACTCACTCAATTTGGGCATGACGATGCGGGATGAATAAGCCGGTGCATTGTCGTGGTCGAAAAGCACTTCTTCCGCTGCAAGCGAGGCCATTTCTCCTTCACGATCGTCCTTCCCTTTTGCAGATAGTCGATGACGATCAGACCTTAGGAATCCCAAGAAATGGTCGCTGGAGTTGGTTTCTTCGGAGCCGATTCGCCCTTAAAAGTCCACTTCTTCGACTGTTCCTTGGTCTCCGGTATGTAATAGTGGATCCGGATCATCCACGGTTACGAAGGCATGAAGAACTTCCTTGGATTGCGTTGGATCCTGGCCGGACACCCGATTTCGTTTTTGTTCCGGTGTGAGCAAACGCGCCGAAAGCTTTTTCATACCCAAAATTTCGTGTAGGATATGGCCAACACGTTCTTCTGAGACGCTTGTTGTCTCTGCTATCTCTTGCAGTTTTAATCGGGGATCGGTTAACACGACATCATTTATCCTATCGACAACTTTATCGTTGGTAGCGGTTTTTGGGCGTCCACTGCGTGGTTCGTCACTTGTGCTTGTGCGGCCTCGTTTGAACTCGCTCATATAGAAGCTGATGGTCGAAAATGATGGAGTACATCCGCCATGAACTAGCAAAATATTTCCGCGGCCGTTTTCCCAGTCATCCAAAAGCGTTTTGTCACTGCACGAAATTCGATTTTATCCATTTTCGGGAAACCGCCTGACTGGCTACACAAAACACACTCTTAAGTAACAACTATTGACAATAGACGTCCAAAATTTTGACAGTTTCCGATCAATGAATCCACTTTAACCTTCGTGCGACGTCTCTTGCCGATTCCGGAAACATTTCGGGTCACCCTCGTAGGTTACAGCAAGTGTACAATTTAAGATTCTTACGAATAAACAATTACTTGCGTCCTTCTTGCAGATCCGCTACATATTTCCGTATATATTACAAGTCCAATACTTATGAATACATATGTAAAATTTATATTACCATTTTTGTTTAGCAAAAATTTCCTTAAAAAATTTAAAATCGTCTATTCATGCTCTTAAACTTCTAATTTTTTTTTTTCGAATTCCCAATAATGGGAACCTTTCTTTTTATGATTGATCATTGCTAAATGTCTTTTTTCTTCACTTAAGATGTTGAACGCTGCGAATTTTCGTATTGAAGTGTTTTATTACTGCACGAAATTCGATTTTATCCATTTCTGCGAAACCGCCTGACTTGCTACACAAAACACACCCTTAAACAATAACTATTGACAGTAGAGGTCTGAACGTCAACCTTTGTGCACCATCTCTTGCAGATTCCTGTAACTTTTCAGTTCGCCCTCGTAACTAAACTTCCTGTGGTAGTTTCGTAATGGATTTCTTTGGTGAGATTTTCATTCGATGTCTAACACCTTCAATATTTCCTGCACATCTTTTTAATCTCCCGGATTTACGAAGTATGGTCTCCATTCGACGAAATGTGTTAACACAACCATGAATTTGCGTAACCAGCTGCACTCTGTGTCAAGCCGTACCACGATGTCAAGCCACACAATTCCATGGCACCTTTAAAAACAAAAACTTTACTATTATAATTTCTTTTGTATCCATTTTAATAGAGATTTGAAAGTAATTTTGTGCAAAATGTAACCATCTCGAACTTACAGAAGTACCCTCAAATGATTCACGAAGAACTTCATTTGGTACTAGCATTATTCCAGCTTTCAGGCCTTAATCAAACACCTCCTAACCTACGGATTCAAAATTGCTTTTCTTCCTTCATTTGCAGATCGATAAAACTTTTATACGGCAAATCCGCCCTAACACGTTCACAGGCAGATCGATCTCGTACCTAATGCTTTCATACCTACCAACCGCACAGTTATGGCATCTATTTAACTTTCGCGTTATATAAGACGGATTTACGACTCCGTTTTATTGTTCGAGTTTTACGATAAATATGGCGCGCACAGGCTCATTCGCGAAGTTTCGATACTTCTGCTTCGGTAGTTCGATAAGAGATTGTAAATTTCTCCAGACAGCGAGTAATTTAGTGGCATACATATACCAAGGTATCATGACGAAGGGAGCAAATCTTATACGGATTGTATGAAAGACAAGTTCATATACAATATTTTCTATTAGCCCTCAGTCTACGAGGAAATTTGCTTATAGGTATTTACTATGCGGGTGCATTAAACCCATATAATACATGGGCTGAAAAGTCTCGGGCCTAACAAAGAAAACACGTTTTTTTTTGGTTCAAAATTAGCTGTATTCATCAACGTAATCTCCATCAAGAGCAACGAAATCATTCCAGCGCCGCTCCAACATTTCAATACCACTTTTGTAGAACGATTTATCTTTTGCCTCAAAATAGGCCTCAGTTTCAGCGATAACCTCTTCATTCGTGCGAAATTTCTTACCGGCGAGCAGTTTTTTGAGGTCTACGAACAGCCAGTAGTCGCTGGGAGCCAAATCTGGCGAACACGGAGGATGTGGGAGCAATTCGAAGTTCAATTTATGTAGTTTTGCCATTGTTTTGATTGACTTGTGACACGGTGCGTTGTCTTGATGAAACAATTTGTTTTTCTTTGCCATATGCGGTCGTTTCTTTACAATTTCGGCCTTCAAACGCTCCAATAACGCTATATAATATTCACTGTTGATGGTATTTCCTTTCTCAAGATAGCCGATGAATATTACATCACGCACATCCCAAAATACCGAGGCAATAACCTTTCCAGCCGATAGTTGTGCTTTCGGGCGCTTTGGACGAGGTTCACCAGTTGCTGTCCACTCAGATGACGATCGTTTTGATTCCGGAGTGAAGTGATGGATCCATGTTTCATTCATTGTCACATATCGACGCAAATATTCCGGTTTGTTACGTTTAAACATGGCCAAACACTGCTCAGAATCATCAACACGTTCTTGTTTTTGGTCAACAGTCAGCAAACGCGGCACCCACTTTGAACAGAGCTTTCTCATAGTCAAATGCTCATGCAATATAAAGCCAATACGTTCTTTTGATATCTTTGCGATGTCAGCTAACTCACGCGACTTCACTTTTCGATCATTCAAAACGATTTTGTGGATTTTTTTGATGTTTTCTGGTGTTACCGCCTCATTTGGACGTCCACTGCGTTCTGCATCATCGGTGTCTCTACGGCCACGTTTGAAGTCAGCAAACCAACGTTTTATTGTTGTTTCTGATGGAGCGGAGTCCCCATAGCACTTTTCAAGCCATTGCTTCGCTTGAACGGTATTTTTTCCCATCAAGAAGCAGTGTAAAATTAAAACACGAAATTGTTTTTGATCCATTGTTTTGAAAATAACAAAAGTAGCGTGACTCTTAGCACAATAACTCACAAACTAATGAATAGAATATGATGAAATTTTAACAGCTGTCTTTTGAAGGTTAGTACTAACTGAGAGAAAGGTGACTGCAATAAAACTAGCGTCATCTATGTGTTAGGCCCGGGACTTTTCAGCCCATGTGTTACATGTCGGTACCAATTCAATTGCTTCCTCCTTATTTTTTTATTATTGGTTCTTGCTTTGTTATTTTTCTAATATCTTCATTTTTGCTCCTATTCCATTTTGTTTCCCCCTCTATTTTCCTTCGTATTTCTTCTACAATGTCGGGCTTTCGCATACATACGTTATTGCTGGGATCTTTAAGAACATATTACTAACAGGAGCAAAAGAAACATGCAGAGTACGGAGGAAAGGAGCAAGGAAACAGGGAGTGTGGTGGACAGAGGAAGTAGGAATACACACCAAGATGAAGGAAAAAGAATGGAGAATTTACGTACTGGACCAAACGTCAAGTAATTACGAGAAAGACAAAATTGAAAGAAAAAAAGTAAAACGAACACAGCTCGTTTGCCTCTCAGGCCTGAAAGCTGTTCTTCCTCTAGTCTTTATTCCACATAAACTCTTAGTCGTTTTCCCAGTATTCTTGTGTATAATTTGTAGCTTGTTTATGCTAAACGTATAACTCTATAGTTCTTAGTTTGGGTCTGTTCTCCTTTCTTGTAAATCGGGATTATTAGATTCTTTTTTCATTCTTTGGTATTTTCTTTTCCATCCATATTGCTTTTAACACCTCCTATATCCACTTTTTTCCTGTCCTAGTCACTTCCCCATTCCTCGCAATACTTATATTCTCTCCTTGCAATAAACTAAAGCGCTAATATTAAATGATAGTAATAGTATACTGGGTGTTCAAGATCAAGTGCACCAGGTTGGCAACGCCAGATTTAATTTGGTAAAACTGTAACATTGCCTGTCTTGACTTGGTAACTTCATTCTTATTATGTTTAGTTGTCAAAAATGAATATCTTATGTAAAGGTTATGTTAGCATAGTTTGTATTCATAACCTTTATAATTAAATTTCATGTATTGTATTCAATTCCATCGCTGAATTGATAACTTTTTTTTAAGAAAAACGAAATACTGATGATCATTAAATTTACTAACTTGATATATATAGATAGATAGATAGAACCATACAATTGAGAAAATTAGAAATAGCAAATAAGCATACGAAATTTATTTTTATAAGTTTTTTCACAAAGAAGAAAAAGCAGTACAATAAAGTCGCATACATAAAAAAATATCAAATTCTACAGTTGTAACGAGCAAAAACTTAAGGGGACATATGGTTAAAATAAATTACAAATGATTTTCAAAATGTGCACCGTTATGTTGCAAACATAAATTTACTCGTCTTTTCATATTATTAAACACATTCTGCAGCATCTCTTCTGTAATATTTTGCACTTCATGGGTTATTGCAGCTTGTAGCTCGTCTAAATTATGAACCCGATTGCTGTAAACTTTATTCTTCAGATAACCAAACAGGAAGAAATCCAGCGGAGTTAAATCCGGTGATTATGCAGGCCAGCGATTGTAACTTATCAATCTATCTTCATAAAATTCTTCTAGATAATTTAATGTAGTACGTGCAGTATGCGCTGGGGTTCCATCTTGTTCGAAATATCCACGAGTTAATTCTTCATCGTCTAAGCTATTTATAAACGGTTCTAGTAGCATTTTTGTATATCGCACTGCATTTATTGTGTCGTGAAAAAAGATTGATCCTATAATTCGCCTTCTTGACAAGGCGATCCAAACGCCAACTTTAATAGGGTGGAGGTCAGTTTCTACAAAAACATGTGGATTTTCTGCAGACCATGTACGATAATTTTGAGAGTTTACGTATCCTGACAAATGGAACCAGGCTTCGTCAGAAGAAAGCTGCGATCTAAATCATCATCTCCTAGAGTTTCATTAAACCAGCGGCAGAAATTTTGTCGTTGTTCAAAATCTTGCACACGTAAATGTTGCATAACTAGAATTTTGTAGGGATGCATATGCAATTTCTTCCTTACGGCCATATGTGCGCTTACACGAGAAATACCTACAATTTTGATAAATATGAAAAAGGAATATTCTCTGAATCACACGGGCACCTGTTTGCAATGCCAATTTTCTAACAGATTTGTTAGGACTAGCATCCCTTCGTTGCCTGATATCGTCCACTCTATCTTCTGTCAGCACAGATGGTGCTTGATCACCTTTCCGTTTTGTAACGCTACCACTTTCCATGAACCTCTTTACCAGTTTATTTCGGTAACTAATCTTGTTACAATTACACAATACCTATCTGATAGTATTGATGCCGGTGGACAGGTAGATGTTGTGTATACTGACCTAACAAAAGCTTTTGATCGAATCGACCACACCGTGCTTATTAATAAATTGGACAATATTGGATTTTCGTCTTCTCTTTTGTCTTTATTCCAATCGTATCTTCTTGATAGAAAGCAATTTGTGACATACATGGGATTTCAGTCTGATTGCTTCTCGCCGAGCTCTGGAGTTCCTCAAGGGAGTAACTTGGGTCCACTTCTGTTCCTCATATATATAAATGATTTGTGCTATCAACTGAACTGTCCAAAGTTGTTATACGCAGATGACTTGAAGTTGTACTCAACAATTAATAATTCTCAGGATTGCAATCATTTGCAAAGCCAACTCGATATATTCCACACGTGGTGTGTCAACAACAGACTAACAGTTAATGTAAACAAATGCAAAATTGTCACCTACACTCGTAAGACGACTCCAATTATATATACCTACCACTTGGCTGGATCTTCTTTACCTAGAGAGACCTCTATGAGAGACTTGGGCGTCGTCTTTGACTCAAGACTGACCTTTATGGAGCACATATCCAGTATTTGTACATCAGCGTTGAGTATGTTAGGATTCATTATACGTGTTACACGACCATTTGCTTCTATAACAGCTATTCTTCCTCTTTATTTCGCTTTTGTTCGGTCTCGACTGGAGTATGCGTCCTTGGTCTGGTCACCTATGTACATCTATCAGATACATCTTCTAGAGCAGATTCAGAGAAGGTGTTTGAAGTTCTTGTACTTTAAAAATTTAATACTTACCCGATACAAGGATTTAGCCACAGTGCTCTGCTAGACGCATTTAATATTGATTCATTAGAACTACGTCGAAAACAGGCTGAGTGTAAATTCCTATTTACTTTACTTCATAATGGTCTTGATGTCCTTGAGTTGTTGAGTAAAATCAACTTCATTGTACCACGTTCAGGATCTAGGCAAACAAATACATTTTACTGTTACGCACCTAGAACAAACATCGCCATCAGGTCCCCAATACACAGATTGTGTAGCAATTTCAACTCTATGGAGTTTGCCGAGTTGGATATACATACCTGCACTTTACCGTCCCTTTTGACGGTATGTAGATCATGGTGCGTTACACTTAGTTGAATACTTTTTCCGTTCTCTCTTTTTTCCTAACCACTGGTAAACTACTTTTTTTTTTAATTTAAATTAAAGCAACTAGTTACTAAGTTTTCTAATTTGACATACTTTAATTTTATGTTATTTATATTTGCATGTGTACATTATTTAACATTGCCTTGTAATTGGATATTTGTATCTGTTGGGCATTAAATATTATTATTATTATTATTATTATTATTATTATTATTATTATTATTATTATTATTATTATTATTATTATTATTATTATTATTATTATTATTATTTATTACGATAACACTTAAATGCTTCGTAAGCTATCATCACATCAGGATACTCATTATGGAACTGTTGAAAGCATGAGGGTAGTGAATATTCCCAGTTTCCATTTTCGGTTAATGTCGCACTTCGAAAATGCGCCATCACAATAAATGTATCTTGCTGTAATGTAAACGGCATTGTCTTGAAGAAGACAGTTTGTATAATGATTACAGACAACAGATTAAAGGGTGTCGATTAAAGAAATAAATGCAAAAGCTGATAGAATCATTAACAAAAACAAATACAATAATGACTGAAAACTGACGGGTTAACGTAAACCTGTCCAACATATAGAAATAAAACTGAACTATTTTTCTTCGAAGCAGGAATTTTTGTGTTGCCAACCCGGAGCATTTGCAATTGGACACTTTGTATATTGCAAACCCTAGGACATAATAGATTTGTTAGACATATTTTTTTCAGACAATTACAGTGTTCATTGCGCACACACAGTGTAACTGCAATGTGTACAAATTGTTCTTGCTCTACAGATTCCAACCGGTAGATGTAAAGTTAGATTTAATAATTTATTTTCTGTGTGTAACAGATCTGAAAATTAAAGAGAACCGGTAACGTTTTCCATCTTTGTGGAAATACAGTCAGACACTCTGTTTTTTTAAACAACAAAAGCTCAGGAGATACATTCGCTATTCACAGTCATTCTATGAATTCTATTAAATTCCTGTTATTCTACCTTCGCGAATGATAGCTAGAAACGTCCAGCGAAATGCAATTTTAATTTAAATTACATCCCACAGCTGTTACTGCAGCTTCCTTCAGCTCAAACGAAACTTCCGTAAGCTGTATAGGTGTATAGTTTTAAAGTTAGCTTAGTTCTAAATATGGAAATTGATGCTGTTGCAAGTTTAACCTAAACCCTGCCTCCGAACGAAGTTTATTACAAAAGTCGACTTGATCAGATATTTCTTTATTATAAATAATCACGATGATGTACCTTTCAGTTTTGGTTAATAATGATGTAGATGACTTAAAATTGAGTTCTAATAATAATGTAAGTGTAAATCTATTTTGAATCTTTTAGAAATCGTATTAAAAATTCAGTTGTCTGGAAACTTAGTCACAGCATCGAATTAAGTACTTATGTGATGATGATCCACCACATCATTAAGTCTGTACGGAAACTATCTTAAATTTCCGCATTCTAGTCGAGAGATTAATTTGGGTTTTATATTCTAATAGGATAAAGTGCATCAGAGTTGAACCAAACCGTACTTAGTTCAGATGCCATATTCATTCTTATGGAACTACATGGTGGCGCAGGGGAACGGGAAATTTTGAACGTTACAGTTGTCAGCACTGTAGAGCCGGCAGTTGTTCGTAACGTCGCAAATTGTTGTGAACGCATTGCCATTTAGTAATCATGGATCGTTGGATTGGTGCGGAACGTGCACTAGCTGTGAGAGTGTTTTATAAAAATGGTGATAGTGCGACCGCCGCGCA
This sequence comes from Trypoxylus dichotomus, assembly GCA_023509865.1. Lineage (NCBI taxonomy): Eukaryota > Metazoa > Arthropoda > Insecta > Coleoptera > Scarabaeidae > Trypoxylus > Trypoxylus dichotomus. The sequence continues at coordinate 5,771,550 of CM042082.1, forward strand.
GAGAATATTTCGAGAGCATTACCAGCTTGGACGTCATGGACGTGTCCCATCTGCGCATGCGATTACAACGTGGGTGCGTAATTTTGAAGAAACAGGATCTGCCTTGAAAAAGAAAGCTCCAGGTGGCATTCGAACGGTACGTACCCCAGAGAACATTGAGGCTGTTAGAGCTGCCGCTCCGTTCGACAGTATGCATCTACGCTAGGGATTAAGCGACGAAGCTTACAAAGAATACTGCACGAATTACATTTCCATCCCTATAAGTTGCAGATTGTGCAACAATTACATGAACGAGACCCAGCGTCACGTATGGAGTTTAGTAGGCAGATATTGGCTAAAATTAACGAGGACGCGAATTTCGTGACATATGGATATCAGACGAAGCCCATCTCCACCTGAACGGTTTCGTAAACAAACAGAATTTTCGTTATTGGGCCCAGGACAATCTTGGTGAGTTACACCAGCGATCACTACATAGCGACAAGGTCACAATATGGTGTGCTGTATCATGTCATGGTGTTATCGGCCCTTATTTTTTTGCACGTGAGGATGGTAGTGCAGCGACAGTAACATCCGCTCGATATGTTGAAGTGCTTCAAACATTCTTTACACCGAGACTGTACGAGCTCAATCTTAACTTGGAAAACATGTGGTTTCAGCAGGACGGAGCCACGTCGCACACTGCTGGACATTCGATGGCGGCAGTTCGTCAATTGTTTGGAAGACGCATTATTTCACGCAACGGTGACATTGAATGGCTTGCGAGATCCTCTGATCTTAGTGTGTGCGACTTCTTCCTGTGGGGGTATCTTAAAGGCAAGGTGTACCGTACACGACCTGCAACAATCCATGAACTAAAGGAGAACATTCAACAAGAAATCACTGCCATTTTCCCAGATTTGCTACACCGCGCATTCCAGAGTTTTCGTAACAGGCTGTTAAAGTGTGAACGCCGAATGGGAGGACATCTTTCCGATGTCATCTTTAAAAAGTAAAGAGACACTTTTGGATATTTTGATTGTAAAAACATAAATGGCATGCTGCATACATGCACTTTCGTTAATAAATTACTAGTTTTATGAATTTATTCGTGGGAATGATGTTATTTCAAAATTTCCCGTTCCCCTGCGCCACCCTGTTGTATTGTGAGTAAATAGACGATTTTAATAATTTTCCGAATTTCTTTAAATCTTTTAATCAATACAGATTGTTTTATATCAGCCGCATAATTGGAGTACGCGCCACACGGGACAATCCTGCAATTTCTCACCCCCGAAGTATCTAAACATTCCGATTTAAATAAAAAAGATCAAAGTTTTAAAAGCGAGTTTTACACAGACCTATGCATATCGAATTGAAAAGCATTGTTTCAGAAACAAGAAGGACATGATACCGTACAGTTTAAGAATGTAACTGAAGAAAAGTGAAATACCTACGGTTTATTATTTATATGACCTCCGAAAGGATTTACACCATCGGAGATAAGTTTCAGTTTAGTACTTAAGTACCATGGCTTTTCTGGGTAAATATCCAATTAGGATAATCATAGTCATAAACAATACTGTATTGGAACAGGTGAAACACTATCGTATGATCCAAACAAAGACATAAAAGAAAAACTGAATAAATTTAAACATGTCTGTGGAACAACCAGCTGAACGTTAAAAAACACAACAGGAAGGTATACATAAATAAAATTTTACAAGACGATAGCAATGCCAATGTGGTAGTGAAACATGGATAACAACGAAAAAATATCCCAACTCTAGGAATTCTAGCTAGAAAATGTATGCATTGTGCCTTATAATAACATAATTGCGATTCAACAAAAACATATTTACGATCTACATTTGTATTGAGTGTACTCGAAATTCCTAATAGATTACATAAATCTGCAATAACGTTTGCAATAACGGCAATACAAAAAGAAAATTAGGAAAACTATTACCTACACTACACAGTGCTATATAACACATGGGCTGAAAAGTCCCGGGCCTAACAAGGAAAACACGGTTTTTTTGGTTCAAAATTAGCTTTACTCATCAACGTAATCTCCATCAAGAGCAACGCAATCATTCCAGCGCGGCTCTAACATTTCAATACCACTTTTGTAGAACGATTTATCTTTTGCCTCAAAATAGGCCTCAGTTTCAGCGATGACCTCTTCATTCGTGCGAAATTTCTTACCGACGAGAATTTTTTTGAGGTCTACGAACAGCCAGTAGTCGCTGGGAGCCAAATCTGGCGAATACGGTGGATGTGGGAGCAATTCGAAGTTCAATTTATGTAGTTTTGCCATTGTTTTGATTAACTTGAGACACGGTGCGATGTCTTGATGAAACAAAATTCTTTTCTTTGGCGTATGCGGACGTTTCTTTGCAATTTCGGCCTTCAAACGCTCCAATAACGCAATATATTTACTGTTGATGGTATTTCCTTTCTCAAGATAGTGGATGAATATTACACGACGCACATCCCAAAACACCGAGGCCATAACCTTTCCAGCCGATTGTTGTGCTTTCGGGCGCTTTGAACGAGGTTCACCAGTTGCTGTCCACTCAGATGACGATCGTTTCGATTCCGGAGTGAAGTGATGGATCCATGTTTCATCCATTGTCACATATCGACGCAAAAATTCCGGTTTGTTACGTTTAAACATGGCCAAACACTGCTCAGAATCATCAACACGTTCTTGTTTTTGGTCAACAGTAAGCAAACGCGGCACCCACTTTGAACAGAGCTTTCTCATAGTCAAATCCTCATGCAATATAAAGCCAATACGTTCTTTTGATATCTTTACGATGTCAGCTAACTCACGCAACTTCATTTTTCGATCATTCAAAACGATTTTGTGGACTTTTTTGATGTTTTCTGGTGTTACCGCCTCATTTGGACGTCCAGTGCGTTCTGCATCATCGGTGTCTCTACGACCTCGTTTGAAGTCAGCAAACCAACGTTTTATTGTTGTTTCTGATGGAGAGGGGTCCCCATAACACTTTTCAAGCCATTGCTTCGCTTGAACGGTATTTTTTTCCCATCAAGAAGCAGTGTAAAGTTAAAACACGAAATTGTTTTTGATCCATTGTTTTGAAAATAACAAAAGTAGCGTGACTCTTAGCACAATAACTCAGAAACTAATGAATAGAATATCATGAAATTTTAACAGCTGTCTTTTGAAGGTTAGTACTAACTGAGAGAAAGGTGACTGCAATAAAACTAGCGTCATCTATGTGTTAGGCCCGGGACTTTTCAGCCCATGTGTTAGTATAACGTATCGGACGCGGTTTAAAAAGAAAGAATTTTAATTAGTGGCAGAGTAATCTGTAGGAGTGAAAACCTGTGAATTTTGATCAAACAGAAGCTTGTTGGGGTATCACTGGTCAAACACGAAGGTCGTGTATGCGAATAATAACGGTTGTGTATATAGTGTTTGAAAAAGTATTCCTATATACGTCAAATGTATTAATACTTGTTCTAGTTTGTTTTCGGCGTTTGTTTGCGGTCCTGCAATGCAAACATGTAATTAATTATCTACCTATCGGATCTCATTTTAATATGCGCATTCATTTCGGACTATGAATTAATTTTTGGAGTATAAATAGTACACGTTTGTGTATGTTTTCGTAGAAATATTTTGAAATTGTAAATTAAATTGGAAACCTTAATTAACATATACATACATTGTTTATTAACAGTTAGATGTACAGGGTAATACAGATAAGTGCTTCTCACAGATTTAAATGAAACTTTCCTGGCCTTATAGATCGTTATAGTGTAGAAATAACGGTAAGTTTTTTAATTGCTCAATCTCGTATTAGCGAAGTAAAAAAACGGCCTATAAGCTCAAATACCACCTTTAGCTGTCTGGCTTAATAACTAAAGTTGCGATGTCTTCCCGCCAGCCAGGCTCCTATTGAGACCCCGGCACCCTCACCTGTGTAAAATAATAATAATATAACGTGAAAGAATCGTGGAATTTTAAGTTAGCACCGAACGAATAATTATTAAGTAAGACGGACGGATTTATATTATAATTGCACCAAGATACACCATAAAATTTGCGATAAACCACTGATGTACTACAACAAGCACGACTGTAGAAATTAGATCAACAATGTACAAGAGAGAAGAAAAATAATGTGCTATCTAAATTGAAATTTATGGTTGATTTATTGTTCGAGATAATGATGATGAGACTTTATCTTTTTTTTTTTTAATCCTATGTCCTTTAGACCTTGCGGTGTCGGAATATTTATTTCTTATTTTTATCTTCCACAGGTTCCTGTTCTGAGCCAGTTGTTTGGCTTCAATCCATCCCATACTTCTCTTTTCCAATGTTCTATACACCAGCTCCTTCCTGGTGTTTCGGGGTCTACCTATTCTGTTTTTGCCCTCTGTTTTGGCTTCAGATATCCTCTTTGTGATCCGATCTTCTTCCATTCTGTGTAGATGTCCAAGCTATCCCAGTTGTCTCTCTTCTATGACCACTTCTACTGGTTTGATACCCAGACTATTTGTGATTGTCGTGTTTCTGATTCTGTCTCTTCTAGTTACTCCTTCTATTCTTCTTAGGAATCTCATTTCCATGGCCGTAACTCTGCTTTTGATTCTATTCGTGGTTATCCATGACTCACTACCATATGTTAATGTTGGTCTGACCACTCTTTTATACACCTCCGTCTTTATTTTTTTTGGTATTTCTTTTTTATCCAGAAACGAATTTCTCAATATGTTATATTTTTTTGCGGATTTCCCTATCCTTTCATTTACCTCTTTCTCTATTCTACTATTGTCTTCAATGATAGTTCCTAAGTAGTTGTAACTTTTAACTTGTTCCAATGCTTTTTCCCCGATTTTGATGCCATGTTTTCTTTCTTCTGCTGCTATTATCATTGTGTTTGTTTTCCTCGTGTTTATCTCCATGTTTATCTTTGTTAGTTCTTCTTGGTATATCTTCAAGTTTTGCTGTAATGTCTCTTCCGAGTGTGCTATCAGTACCATATCATCTGCAAACATTAGTTCCTGTACGTTAATTGCATTAATTTTCCAGTTTCCTACTTTCATATTTTTTCCTTTTTGTTTAGCTTTTTTAACAGCGTCGTCTATTAATATAGAGAATAACAATGGGCTCAATACGCATCCCTGTTTTAATCCAATTTGCGATTCGAATTCAGCTGATTCTGCATTGGAAGTTCTCACCTTATTCTTATTGCTTTTATACATATCAAAAAAAAGCAATATGGCTGTGTATCAGAGGTTTAACTTTTCACTTTGTGATTGTATACGGAATGCATACTAATAAAGAATTTTTCGATATTCATTCGAATCACTGGTTCTTACCATAATTCTAATAGGATTGCATGAGATTTTAACTACTCGTTCAATAATGTCTGAATTTTTGATTGTACGTGTTTCAGTTGTCTTTCTTTTTGTAGACCACAACAGGGTTGTGGCCCAATGAAAGGCATGCTGGTCGCTTCTTCGATCACTCTTCTCATTTCTCTCAATAGAAGGCTTTGAACCCATTACAGTGTAATATCCTTTCGTACGCATATTCGTACCAAGTCAAATTCAAATCTAGAAGCCTGACTGTCCGTAAAAATGTAGAACGTTGCAGGTCGAAGTCTTTTCTCGAGGATGATAGATATAGGATAATAGATTACAGTTCATTCCAAAAAGAGAGAGACAAAATTCTGAACAGACCCCCAGCCCCTATTAAAACCTATAAATTTGTGAAATCACTCTTACGCGGTAAACTAAAATTTGAGGATCTGTCTGAAATATAAAGTCTGTGCCAAAGAATTGTATATGGATTTTTCCGAGATAATTTTACAATTAAAACAACATATTGGTATATGTAGTGTAGAAGTTACAATACATGAAAGTAAATAAATTTGTCTAGAAAACACATATTTCATTTATATGTTGAGAAAAGTTCAAAGTCATGATAAAGAAGTTTATAGAACAGTTAATTCAACCAGGTTTCATCCAAATAGAAAATTGGTCTATTCTGAGATATTGTCGTCTCCATTTTACGATATCGTCTCTCTCAGTAACAATGTTTCTGGCATTCAAAATTGTCTGCTTTTCAGCGTTACTCAAGTGATTTGCTTCTCTCGTTTCTTTGGAGGAAAATACACACCAGTACGTTTAGCAGTACTGATGCTGGGTTCTGCATCCATAATTGAAAGCTACAGGATTATAATTTTAGTACAACTACGTACGCGTAATATGCAAATATTACGTACATAATCTATTATTTTTCAAATCAAAGCTCTGAGAAGAGCTAATCCAGACCGCAAAATAATTAAGGTAATAGAATAATTATGAACAAAACTGTTGAAAGGCAAACGTGATATAAACAATAGTAGGGATGTCAAAATCTTTCACAATTTACGGCAAAAAGGGAATCTTGTATGGTATGATTTCGCTTTTTCAACCAATAAGAAAGAAATAGCTGTCATTTGGGTCTGTTCAGAAATTTGCCTCTTTCTTTTTGGAATATTGTATAGGTTGGAATCCTATAAGTACTAAGGTAAGTCTGTTTCAGTTCCGACTCCTATTTTTGATTCATTTGTTTTTGTGTTGAGGTCAACTAGATGGCTAATTCTGGTCTTTCATCATCATCTTGTATGATTTATTGAAATTACACTGCATTGGAATTATATTCCTAACGGCATACATTAGATAGATTACGCTGGCTAACACACATTTTGGTGTCTCAGATTTTTTAAGTGTAATTAATATTACTATTTGATGACTGTTAACTGAAACACAAAAACAACAAACAAATGGGTAGGACTTCCAACCATCAGTTAAAAATTTCCTTTTATAAGATTTCCTTGCTTGAGATTTACTTATTGGTAACTTATGGGTAACCCATCTTCCTTGGTACGTTTACGTTTCCTCCATAATGCTGATGTCTGCTGTGAAATCTTTCCTCCTGTTTCCCACTAACATCACCTAAGTTTGTTAGGAAACGATCTAAGTGGCTGTGAAGGTAATTGAAAGTATCTGTTTTACTACTGGTGTATCTTAAAAACTAGATCTGGTACAAAGAAGTTCCAATTATTTTTGGAACCAGCACATGAGAAACACTCTAAACCACGACAAAAAAATTATTTTATTCGGCGGTGTTGTATTAGCCTCTCTGAGAATTTTCAAGTTTCTTCCGAAATCTCCTGACTTGAGTCTTTCTAACCTCTTAAGTATAAGGACACTTATCGACTGGTGTTAGCCTCAATAGAACTTGTAGAACTATTGTGTGACAAGTATGTATCACAATTGCCGTGGGATATGTAAGGCGTTATGTTTGTTGAAGCTGCTTTTGCGCAGTGTCTTGAGTTTCTTCGCCACCATACTAATGAGGTGTAGATGATCATAGGTCTAATCATTGCCGTATATGACCAAAAATTATTTATAGCTTAACACTGTAATTTCTATTTAGAGGTTTCCTGCATCTACATAAAGCTATGATATCTTTTTTCTATAAATTGGAGATTTCCATGTTAGGTTTTCGTCAAGTACTGCCCCCAAACATTATACCTTCGTCTATAAAGTTAATTGCCTTAACCTTCATAAGAAGTGGTATTAAATTTTTTTTTTCTTTTAGTAAAAGAACGAATAATCTTCATTAAGAATTTATCGGCAGATTGCAACTATTACTGAATGTGAGAGTACTATCGAGGCATCTTTGTGAAGGTTGTGGTATAACTTACTCATATTCTGGTGTGGATCATAATTTCTAATTAAGAAAGCATCTTTTTTTGTGCAATATCTGCTTCAAATTTTAGAGCGGCTTTATATGTCGAATTTGGAACACCGTTTTAATCCACCCAGCAGGTAATGCGTGCAAGCCTTTAGCAAGAGAAGCTTTCCATATCCTTTCCAAAGAAGTATTATCAAAGACATACTCTATATGCAAAAATGCACAGAGAGCTAGTTCTTTCACCGTGAGTGTCTATTGTTCTTTGTATGGAACTAATTATACACCTTATTACTTTAAATAAAGCATTATTCCCTATGTACGCCTTTATCCGTCATTCTTCTCTTAATAACAAGCACATTTACATTTTCAACTTTATCTTCTACAAATAAAGTGCAGCGGCGTATTTCACTCAACACCGTTATTTTTAGTGAAATATGCCTTCTGTTTAGAAGTATATTTATCACTGGAAAGCGGAAGGTACACCGGGCACATTACAATTAAACGTTAGAAGTGTGTGTTTTAGACCTAGAACGGCGTCTTCATTATTTACTGTCAGACCGAAGCGAAGATATATATCCGGCCATTTAACACCCGTAGCACTCGCATTGTGTCGGGTAGGTGTCAGTCAGAATGGCTGGTTCGCGCTAGTTTATACGTATTTTTTTTGTGTGAAATACCACAAATTAAATTTGCTGGACCTGAATTTGTTCCCTGTCAGATATATAAGTGTAGAATAATTTAATACAAGAAATATAAGCTGAATTAATAGAAAGAATTAAGAATTCAACAACTGTGCAATTTCAAATAAAAGAAAGTTGGAATAAAACTGTAACAAAGTTTCTTACGTTGTGTAGTAGAATACGAGGGATAGTCATTAAATAAGTGGAAATGTCCCTATATGTCACTAGATGTCAACACAATCTAGTTTTATGATACTCAACCGGCAGTTGCCGAAATTATCCTTCAAAAATATTGCTGCCTCACGATAGTTCCAGGCGAGAAATGCAGAATTAAGATAGGAACTTCTTGAACATCCGGCTTAGAGTCCCGATTTAGCCCCAAGCGACTATCATCTCTTTGGTCTGCTCAAAAAGCATCTTGGCGGCAAACACTTTGAGGGTGATTATGGTTTTCAATGAGAGGTGCGCCCTTGGTTCAGACGCCAACCCAAACACTTTTCGCAGGCATTGAGGCATTTATAGAGCGATGGTATAAGTGTATATATGTAGATGGAGACTTCAGTTGGTTGTCCGGTGATTCTACTGAATCACCGTTTATTACCAAGGTTACCGTATTGTTCTCATTCTATCTTACAAATAGAAGACAATTTCTGTACGTCATATTGGTAATCATAATATCCCCAATATTTTTTGTCGTATCTTCGGAAGCTAGACCGTACACTTTGCTTTCTAAAACTATTCAAAAGCTCATAACTCCTGAAATGATTGCACAGATTGATCATCATGATACATGAAGTTGGAGAGTACGAGGCAGGCGGCTGTAAGATGCATTGTGCAATATAATGTCAGAATTTCTGAGTAATAAATGTAAATATTAAATCTCTAATAACTGTGTTTTCATACTGAAGGCGGTACAAGAAAGCTGTGGAATAACAAAAATAGCAAATACGTACACAAAAAGAAGCAGATGGTGAACAGCAGAAATACAACTCAAAGTGAAAGATAGGAAAAATAAATGGATCAGATATATGCATACCAGGAAAGAGGAGGATTACAATATGTACAAAATAGCAAGAAAAGAAGCTAAAGAGAGTATCAAGAGGGCCAAAGAAAATTCTTGGAGAGAGTTCGGAATAAAACTGAGAGATAACTACAGAGAAAACCAAAAATTATTTTACGGAACAATAAAACAATTGAGACAGAAGAAGGCGCCGATATTGAAAAATATAAAGGATGACAAAGGAAATATACTAACTGAGGAAAAAGGGATAATGGAAAGATGGAAACAGTACTTTGAAGAACTCACAAAAATAAAATAAGAGGGATACATAAGAGAAAAAGAGCATAAAACAAAAAAGAAAAAAAAAGACTCTAAGGAATGCTCAAACTACAGAGAAATAACATTACCCAGTATCTTCTAGTGTTGTTTCCAGTTTCTCTCGGAGTCTTTTTTCTAGTATTCTTGTCAATACTTTTCCTGGGATGCTAGTTAATGTTATTCCTTTATAGTTTGAGCATTCCTTAGAGTCTCCCTTTTTGTATATGGGCATAATTATTTCCATATTCCATTCCTTAGGTATTTCTTTTTTTATTACAATGTTGTTTAAGAGGTCAAGTAGTTCTTCGTTACCTTTGTCTCCCATATATTTTATCATTTCAGCTGTGATTCCATGCTCCCCGGCCGCCTTTCCTAGTTTTAGTTTGCTAACTGCTTCTCTGACTTCTTCGTCGCTTATTGGTGTGATACGTTCATCGTCGTTTTTTGTTTTATGCTCTTTTTCTCTTATGTATCCGTCCTGTTTTATTTTTGTGAGTTCTTCAAAGTATTGTTTCCATCTTTCCATTATCTCCTTTTCCTCAATTAGTATATTTCCTTTGTCATCCTTTATATTTTTCAATATCGGCGCCTTCTTCTGTCTCAATTGTTTTATTGTTCCGTAGAATAATTTTTAGTTTTCTCTATAGTTATCTCTCAGTTTTATCCCGAACTCTCTACAAGAATTTTTTTTGGCCTTCTTGATACTCTCTTTAGCTTCTTTTCTTGCCATTTTGTACATATTGTAATCCTCCTCTTTCCTGGTATGCATATATCTGATCCATTTATTTTTCCTATCTTTCACTTTGAGTTGTATTTCTGCTGTTCACCATCTGCTTCTTTTTGTGTACGTATTTGCTATTTTTGTTATTCCACAGCTTTCATGTGCCGCCTTGAGTATGATATTTTTGAATCTTATCCATTAGTCCTTTATCCCTATTTCGTCTTTAGTCTCTTGTTCAAATAGTTGATTTGACTTGTATTGGTACTTCTCCCGAATTTCTTCCTCTTTCAATTTGTAGCTTCTTATTTTTTCCTTAATTACTTTTTTGCTTTTGTCTTCTTTCGTCCTTTTTGAATTTTTGCTAATCTTCATCTGTAGCAGGTAGCCTATTTCCGCATTTGTTTGGACTTTGACATCTATTACCTTCCTCCAGTTTTCGGCATTTATTAAGAAATAATCAATGATTGATTTTTCTTCTCTGTTAGGCACTTCTCTTGTGTATTTGTGAATGTCTTTATGTCTGAATTTTGTATTTGTTATAATCATGTCATTTTCGATGCACATATCTATTATTCTTCTCCCGCTATCATTTATGGTCTCTTCACCTTCCCTTCCCAGATGTCTCTCCACTCCATCATTGTCTCTTCCGAATCGTCCATTCATATCTCCCATTACTATAAGATTTCTTTCAGCAATGTCTATTTCATTCTGAAGAGTTTCGAAGAATTCGTCTTTATCTTGTTTATTCGCTTTGTCATTTGGGGCATATGCCACAATTATGCTCCATATTTCGTTTCCTTTCAGCTTTGTATCAATTCTTAATATTCTTGAATTAATGTATTTTCTTTTTGTATATTGTTTACTACCTCAGGTTTGATGATTAATCCTACCAATATAGTTAGAAACTTAAAATGTGGAACGTTTCTTACTTTCTCCTTTACATTTAACTTCATCCATTAGTCAGGCTGCATCTTACTATGGTTCGTAATGCTTCCTGTAATAGCTTCCGCACAAAAACTATATTTACAACAAAAATATCCACAAAACTCTCCAAAATCCTACAATAACCCATTTCTCCAAGTTCGAAGCGCCCATTTTCTCGCTTAAATTCGAAAGCATCGAGCTCTTACCTTCGCTTATCGTAGGGAAATATCCGGAAATAAAAGGGTTAAATCTTGTGTATTTTACATGTTATCGATCGCGTTGAATGACGAATGCTGGGAGTCAGCAATCCAGCGGCGAGGTGAATCCGCTCCTGAGAACAAACAGCGGATTATATCTTTGCCCTTAGGAACTTGTATAAGTTGATGGAAAACCAATCCCGAGGGATATAGAAAGATCCTTTGCTCCGACGAAGTTTGAATCAATAGTTCGGTGTTTGCTAAGACAGAAGTTAGCGTCCTCTTTTATTTCGCATTGTTACGAAATCGGAGGATTGGCAAGTTAAAGTTCGATTCGTTACGTGCCTACTTTAGACGCTGTGTTTGCCTTTTTTTTATTCTATTTGCTTGGATCAGCACTTTTCGAGGGAAATTTTCCTTTTAATGTGGAGGCTCTTTTAAAATGAAGGCACTTATATATTATTCTAGGTAATGACCCTAATTAAGTGAAGTCGGGAGGTCAAACAAGTTGGCTATAAAAGAAGGTTTCACTCAGCACTATTTTCTTAAAATGGTATTTACAATCCAATGTTGATAAGACTTATTTAAGAAATCTTTTCAAACACGAATACAATGTATTCTGGATTAAATTTTAAAAAGAGTGTGAAGCGCATAGAAGCAATAGCTTAAAGTGCAAACGCGGAAAGAGACGTTGCTACATACACAGACAAATATTCTTTCTACAGCGTGGCGCAGAGAAACGGGAAATTTTGAACGTTACAGTTGTCAGCACTGTAGAGCCGGCAGTTGTTCGTAACATCGCACAATTGTTGTGAATGCATTGCCATTTAGTAATCATGGATCGGTGAACTGGTGCGTAACGTGCAGTAGCTGTGAGAGCGTTTTATAAAAATTGTGATAGTGCGACTGCCGCGCAGAGAATATTTCGACAGCATTACCAGCTTGAACGTCACGAACGTGTCCCATCTGCGCATGCGATTACAACGTGGGAGCGTAATTTTGAAGAAACAGGATCTGTCTTCAAAAAGAAAGCTCCAGGTGGCATTCGAACGGTACGCACCCCAGAGAACATTGAGGCTGTTAGAGCTGCCGCTCCGTTCGACAGCATGCATCTACGCTAGGGGTTAAGCGACGACGCTTACAAAGAATACTGCACGAATTACATTTCCATCCCTATAAGTTGCAGATTGTACAACAATTACATGAACGAGACCCAGAGTCACGTATGGAGTTTAGTAGGCAGATATTGGCTAAAATTAACGAGGACGCGAATTTCGTTGGTAACGTATGGATATCAGACGAAGTCCATTTCCACCTGAACGGTTTCGTAAACAAACAGAATTTCCGTTATTGGGCCCAGGACAGTCCTTGTGAGTTACACCAGCGACCACTACATAGCGACAAGGTCACAATATGGTGTGCTGTATCATGTCATGGTGTTATCGGTCCTTATTTTTTCCGCTCGATATGTTGAAATGCTTCAAACATTCTTTACGCCGAGACTGTACGAGCTTAATCTTAACATGAAAAACATGTGGTTTCAGCAGGACGGAGCCACGTCACACACTGCTCGACATTCGATGGCAGCAGTTCGTCAATTGTTTGGAAGACGCATTATTTGACGTAACGGTGACATTGAATGGCCTGCGAGATCCCCTGATCTGCGACTTCTTCCTGTGGAGGTATCTTAAAGGCAAGGTGTACCGTACACGACCTGCAACAATCCATGAACTGAAGGAGAACATTCAACAAGAAATCACAGCCATTCCCCAAGATTTGCTACACCGCGCATTCCAGAGTTTTCATAACAGGCTGTTAGAGTGTGAACGCCGAATGGGAGGACATCTTTCCGATGTCATCTTTAAAAAGTAAAGAGACACTTTTGGACATTTTGATTGTAAAAACATAAATGGCATGCTGCATACATGCACTTTCGTTAATAAATTACTGGTTTTATGAATTTATTCGCCGAAATGACGTTATTTCAAAATTTCCCGTTCCCCTGCGCCACCCTGTACAATAGTAACCGATCCAAATAATTATCTGCGAATTACCGTGTCCTTCAATGTAGTTTCTACGCATGTTCTATACAGTACTGAATGATTCATGAGGGGGATAATAACGGGAAAGTGGTCACTAAGTGGCACTTTCTCAACTTCTTAGAATAATGTTTAGAGAACATATTTAGATAGGTATAGTAAATTTATGAGTTTTATACTTGTATTTGTAAATTATCGCGTTGGAAATACACCAAAGCTTAAATTTATAAGACGGCCCTAATGTAAATGCCGCGCGTTTGTTCCTCACCGCTCTGGAGAAAGAATGTGCATTTCAAAAACAGTGATACATAGAAGAGGAAACATCACGGTCTAGGGTTGCTTTGGAGGCGGAAAGATCACTTAAAATCACTTAAACTAAATGAAACAATATGTGTATTTGAGAATCCTAAAAAACGATATGGTACCACCTGTTTAACTTGAGCTTTATGCTTTTATTACTTTAGAAACCCCATGCAATTCAATTATATTCTTATAATCTAATTCCTACAATTTCATAATTTTGAGAACCACAGACGAACCCTTATTCAATGTACAATTTAAATCTACAAACTGAATTAGGGTCTGGTGTTCCCGCGCAATTATCTACCTAAAGTAATAATTCAATCATATTCAGACAGTGAAGGTAACAATGTAATTTCAAGACTGAAGCATGTAATTCTATTTTACGAAACCACGTTTCGCGAGTGAAATGTAGAACATAGTTTCATAGTTTGAGCACTTACTTCGGGTCACTTACACCTCTGGCATATGTACTCGCGTTTAAGTGCTTTATTTTATTAATAAAATAAGTGAAAACGCATCTCATTTTTAATTATAAACTGTCACCAATCAATTTAAAAATCTAGTCCTATACGACAGCTACGTGAAAGCTGAAACAAGCTGCGATAATAGGGATAAATAATGTTAAGATTATACTTTAATACTAAAATAACATCAGGATAATGATTATGTTAATTTCAAGAAATATGCATTACTCCTTTTCTAACTTTTTGGCACATCTAGAAGAACTGGAGCTGGAAGACCGGTGCATAACAAAAATCTAGAACGTGTTCACGTCGAAAAATGTTTTGTTGCTGGTGTATCTTTCTTTGTAGCACTGGTTTAGTTTCCCTTTAACATAACATCTGCAAAATTGGGGATTTTCGCAACTACTCTTCAAGCAGTAACTGGTAGGTGATTTTAGCCTTCCTAATTTATCTTTATCATTCTAACAGCTCTCTACTAAAGTGAAATTTTTCAATAATTTTATAAATATACTCGATGTACAACTTTATAAATTATAACGGAAAAAATTGGATTTACTCTATTATAATATGGACTATAACTTTGATATAATATTTTCTGATAATCCACTCATACTTGAAGCTTCATATCACACTGGTATATTCTGTACTACATTCTATACTTGTACTACAGTTTTGCAACGTTAGATATATTTATATATATAAATTTATAGCCCTAAAGTTTTTAATTTTGGGCTTTTGGCAAACCCCGTTCTCCTTTTTATTTGCTTCTGGAAGTCTTTGTCTATGCTCTTTGGCTATGGTTATTCCCAAATACGTCGCTTGTAACTTGCTTCTTATTATTTTTTTCTTGCAAATTATCCTTCTTTCTTTAGGGGTTTTCTTTCCGATCTGCATAGGTGGCTAAAGATTCTACAGCTAACAGTTCTCTATTTCTTATCATTAGGATCGCTGTGTCATCTGTAAACTGGAATATATTTAGTCCAGGCAGTCCTTGAAACTGTGGAATGTCCTTGACATACACCTTAAAGAGTATAGGGAACAGCGGCCAACCCCGTGGCAGTCCTTTTCTCGCTACCCTTTGCTCACACCTGCCTTCCCTACCCTTACTATGAACTTCATGTTTTCTGAGCAGACCTACGCGGTTTTCACCGATGGAGGGGGTAGCTCTGGTTCCTTCATATTGTAAATCAGCCCTTCTCGCCATACCTTACCATATGCTTTATCTGCTTCTAAAAGGGCCACCATGACCCTTTTCCTGAGTCCCATGTTATTTCTGCCCGAATCGACTAGGCAGATTACTTACTAGACTGCTGCTAGTTGTTTTCTGAATCAAAACTGGCTTGGAGGTAGTAGGTTGTTCTCTTCCAGACGTGTATCGCAGAGTGCCGAGTTTATATATGTCGGGTGCGTTACGTCCGAACAGTTGGTTGAGTGGATGGAGGCGGGGCTTATCATATATCATCCATTTGCGACATGGAAACCGCTCCTGAAAGCCTCGTTTAAGTGGTACACTACCGACATATACAGATACAATCTGAGCGAAGTCAACAGTTACAATACGCATGCGCGCCTTCTGTTATTCTTTCTCGCTGAAGTATTCCTCTATAAGCAGTCTATCAGGCATTCGCCGTAAGCACCACTTCGCTCTTGCCCTACTACATCATTGTAGCACTGGTTTACTTTCCCTTTAACATAACATCTCTTTAACCATTAACTGGTAGGTGACTTTTCTGATAATCTACACTTATTTGAAGGTTCATATCACACTGGTATTGTAATTCCATATTCTGTACAATATTCTATACTTGAACTACAGTTTTGCAACGTTAGATATAATTTCAACAAAGCAGATTATCTATGGTTATATAATTATATATTTTCTGAATGGTGATTGTACTTTTTTCTGAATTGCTCTGATGCAAACTTATTATTATTATTCTTTATCATTAAAACAATGACAACTCCATTTTAAATTGAATTCGTTATGTTCACAACTATGCAAACTTTAAGAGAAAATGTTTTATCGTAATGTAAGTAAATATAATGTCCGATAAACTAATACATCTACATATATCAGCAAATAATATACCGAATATCTTGAGGATTTTTAGCATTTTAATATTTTGTATGGCCGCTCTTATGTTTGACAGCGTCTCTTATACGAGAATAGAGACTATCATGCAGTGTTCTGATGTAATCGTCCGGAATACGATACCACTATTGTTGCGATATGTTCTACTAATTCAAAATCTTTTTGTTGTATAGGAATACCAGATGATTAACTTTGCGCGATGTTTCTCTTTAATAAATTTAAAATTTTAATCTCCTGTAACACTCTTTCCGTTTTGCAAATAGTCAGCCTGGCTGATTCCTTGAGCATCCCGGAATAAAGATAGCAAAACCTTTCCAGCAGACAGTACGACCTTAAATTTGCATGAAGATGAAGAACCGTGACGTTTCTACTTTTCGCTTTACATTTTGGTTTCGGGATCATAGTAGTGCATCATGGTCACATGCCGACTAAGAAAGTTTTCTTTGGTTACTTTTCCAAAAAACCCCTATCGTCTTTTTCACATCTAATTTTTTAGTCAGTATGTTGTGCACCACATGATCTGGTAAGCCAATATCTTCCACAATGTCTGTGATGCGAACTCCTTGGTCTTTCAGTACGATATCGTGGATCTTTTTAATGTTTTTTTTTTCTGTTGTTACCATTATAGTAGGACCACCGGCATGTTGGCTTTCACAGAATGTTCTTCCGCATTTAAAATCTTGACACCAGCTTTGACTATATCATTAGAAACTGTGGACGCAGCTATAATTGCCGTAATCAGCCAGAAATAAATGTATAGACGACAACGTCCTCGACGATTCCCGCCAAAACTAGAAACTATTAGAAACTTCCAATAATCATCCAACGACGTTACTGAACACCTTACGACGAGGTACGAAAGGTGACCGAGAGTGCACGATCGCTAATACCTCGACCGTCGCGCGGGAGTCGATTACCTGTTCTTGTATATATTAAATATTAAGAAAACTTCCATTATTTGTTCGACGACGTTGCACTAAATGACTTTTAAATTAGGCACTTTTAGCTAGAGTAATGTGAATGGCCGGCTTGCATACATATACAATGCGTAATGTATATACATATTAAAATAAAATTGGATATATTCTAAGAGAGCAAAATAAATAAATGATAAAAATGAAAATAAAGTAATATTCTAAATGAAAATAAAGTAATCATGCTAACCCATACGGTTGCAAAGAAGATAAAATCATGTAAAATACATAAAGTAGTAAAAAAAATGGATAAAACACAAAAACAATGTTAAGTCCTTAACAGATATGATGTGCAAATATCAGCTAACTATATATCAAAAACATTAATCAAACAACCAATTGGAAGTAGGTGAGGGGTGGGGCGTGAGGATCCATCCTCGTATTAAGAGATATTTCAGTACCGGTACCCTGACCATCACATAAACTTTTAAAAGTATACCCTTGTGTCTTTTTTCTTTTGCACGGTAGTGTATGTATGTATCTATATGCATACGAACATAAAAAACTACATCTTCCTAACTTCTTTGACTTCTTGTAAATATAGAAGGCGACTTACTTAGATAACCCATATAAACACATATAAAAGGTACAGTATAATACCTAGATTCTACTTAAAATAAGGCCACATCCTTTTTATATGTTACTCTTCCACTTTTTATCATATGACAAGTACACATATACGTATGCGTGTTGTAATATTTAATGCGTTAACATTTCATAGCGTATTATCTGTTTGATTTGGTCGAGATTGCTGTTAAAGAGTTTGTTCACCTCTAGAGTTCCAGATGTAGGACAACGTAGTTTGAATTAAATAGTCTTATCTATGAAACTTAAGTAATTACCCGAATACGTGTCGCAAAGGTGAATTTGTTTTGCAGGTGCAGTTTGTAGCAACTTTGAAGGATACATTTGTTTATTATTATTATTCAATATTCTCCTTGCTGCCCTCTTTAAGACGTACTTTACTCTGAACATCGCACATGTCCATTAAATTAATGACATATTTGGAAAGCTTGTAGCATTTGCATTGTACACGTGAAAGTACTCTGGTTGTTGGAGTGCATACGGCAGAGGATTGACGATATGTGTCGATATGTTAAAGCTTTAAAATCTTTAAGACGTGGAGGCGTTTAACGTTAAGTGCTTTGAGTAGTTAAGCACGACTACAAAATAAGTATTCAAAGGAATATACGATTACTTACGTCTTAAAATAATTTTTTAAAAATCTCAAGTGATCTTTTACTGTTGAATATTTAATTACGTTTATTTAATTTCTAGTTGAGTCATTATAGACAGAGATTATCGATAATTTTTACGGTAGTAAATTGTTAGTTTGCATTAGCAGCTCGTTTCAGTAAGAAAATAAATAGATCTTCTATTTGTGGTTCTGAAACTTACAGGTTTTTTTTTGGTTTCGTTCTTTTAAAGATATTACTTAGGTTTACGAAGGATGCCTGATCTTTAAAATAAAAACTATTATATTGAAGCGTTAGAAATGTTTACGTTTTTATTTCTTTTTTTAAGAAATTACTCTAGGGAATTGTTATTTAAAAAGACGTTATTTTCCCAGAATATTTAAGTTGTGTTATAGAGAGCATGAAACAATGTAAAGAAAAAGAAAAAGCAATGTGGGATCTCGACGTTTTGCCTACGTCGTAGGAGGTTTCTTCAGGAGAAAAACAGAGAGACATGGTAACTAGACGTGTAAATCACCCTAGAGGCGAAAACCTTCTGACGTGTACAGCTGAATACCGCGTTTATACAAACATAATCTGAGCAAAGTCAACGACGGGGAAGTATTTACAATCTTACGTTCCCCACTATAAGCATAACCATGATGTGGCAACAGCGAAGTACTGCTTACGGCGATTGCCTGATAGACTGATTATAGGGGAATACTTCAGCGAGAAAGAATAACAGAAGATGCACATGCGTATTATAACCGTTGACTTCGCTCAGATTATATCTGCATATGTCGTGAGTGTACCGCCTAAACGAGGCTTTCAGGAGCGGTTTCCATATCGCAAATGGATGATATATGATAAGCCCCGCCTCCATCCACTCAACCAATTGCTCGGACGTAATGCCCCCGATATATATAAACTCGGCATTCTGCGATACACGTGTGGAAGAGACCAACCTACTATCCCCAAGCCAGTTTGGATTCAGAAAACAATTAGCAGCAGTTTAGCAAATAATCTGCCTAGTCGATTCGGTCAGAAATAACATGGGACTCAGGAAAAGGGTCATGGTGGCCCTTTTAGAAGCAGATAAAGCATATGGTAAGGTATGGCGAGAAGGGATCATTTATAATATGAAAGAACCAGAGCTACCTACTCCATTGGTGAAAACCGCGGAGATCTGCTCAGCACATTTCACAGTAAGGGTAGGGGGAGGCAGATCTGAGCAAAGAGTAGCGAGAGAAGGACCGCCACGGGGTTGGCCGCTGTTTCCTATACTCTTTAAGGTGTATGTCAAGGACATTCCACAGTTTACAGGACTCCCTGGACTAAATACATTCCAGTTTACAGATGACACAGCGATCCTAGTGATAGGATATAGCGAAGAGAACTGCTAGCTGTAGAATCTTTAGCCACCTATGCAGATCGGAAAGAAAACCCCTAAAGAAAGAAGGATAATTTGCAAGAAAAAAATAATAAGAAGCAAGTTACAAGCGACGTATTTGGGAGTAACCATAGACAAGGACTTCCAGAAGCACACAAAAAGGAGAATGGGGTTTGCCAACAGTCCAAACTTAAAAACTTTAGGGCTCATCTAAGAGAAGCGAGTCCAATGTTTTCATAATTAAAAATGCGGCTTTTAAAATCAGTCTTCATACTACGCGCTACATACGGGGGAAGAAATATGGTGCTCGGGGAACCCCAAAGCCCAAAAAACGATGCAAAAAGTGACACGGGGAGATATTGCACGGAAGCCCCGTGGTTCATCAGAAACATTGATCTGAGAAGGGAGTTATAACTTCAAGACCCAATTGTAAGGGCTAAGAGAAGAAGAGAACAGGAAATAGAACGATGCTGATTTCTCTGAACCACTCCCCACCCCAATCAACCTCATTAAGAACATCCTGAGAAAATCCGAAAAGGTATACACACTTAGTCCGTTATTCAAGAGCTAAGTCCATTATGACAATTCATCATAACCTCCCAGGTTGAAAATTGAGATGGCAGTAAGGGAAAAAAGGTATACGTCAGAAGGTTTTCGCCTCCAGCGCGCTTTGTAGGCCGAGTTAGAGTGCTAATTTAATTCCCGCTGCTTTTCCTACGACGCCTCCTACAACGCAGGTGAAACGTCGAAATCCCACTTTTCTCTTTCATTTTATTTCCTTTGTTTCTATCCCCCTTCTCTCTTTTGCTATTTTTCTTTTTTTCTCGTAACTTTTTCTTTTCCTTTCTATTTCTTTGTTTTTTCGATTATTATTTTGTTTTATCCTCATCATTTATTTAATTGAATCATCTTCATAACAATAGGAAATTCTAAATTGTTTCAAATAGCCCTAGTTTAGTGACTAACGAGTACATATAAACAGTAACAATACATATTTTTGTAAATTTTAACGAAACTAGGATTCACGTACATATGATATGCATAAAAGCTTTATGAAAGTGGATTCAACCTTTAACAATGAAAACAAAAACCACCCTCAAACAAACGCAATACCATATCTAAAAGCCATACACGTTTCACCCCCTCCCTCCACCTCTCTTTTACACAATACACAATTCGGCCGAACATAACCTTTCAACTTTACAACGTCCAGCGTACAGAACCTTTTGACAAAAACAAACGCGAAACGATTCACTCAAAAATTCACTCGCGTCCGTCTATTATTTCCCCCACTACGCCGCATATATGTACATACGTACACAGCCAATAAATATACCTTTCATAACGAGTATATGTAAATGCGCTCCAAATGACGGTATGTCGATCGACAAAAAATTGCATGCATTCTTA
Organism: Trypoxylus dichotomus; assembly: GCA_023509865.1. Taxonomy (NCBI): domain Eukaryota; kingdom Metazoa; phylum Arthropoda; class Insecta; order Coleoptera; family Scarabaeidae; genus Trypoxylus; species Trypoxylus dichotomus. Next base: position 5,792,945 of record CM042082.1, read on the forward strand.
ATTTTTTTCCGGTTCTACCATGCGCTCGTCTCGTTTCCTTTCCGGATTTTAATCTAAACTACCACAAAACCCGTATTGCGTTGGATCCAATTTAATCAATTCATCCGCTAATGGTTGCTTTATTAGAATAATCTGTGGCTGGTATCGAGTACGATTTTAAAAAGTAATTTAGTGTGTTGTGGAAGTTTTACAATTGTTATTGGTAATTGTAAATTCATCACCACTAATTCTATTACGTTGCTGCTGCTTTATTTCACTGGACAAATTAAATAGTTTATATTTTATTAAAATTCATGATAATGATCGCAAACACGATTACTAAAATAGACGAAGTGTTTTCTGAATTGGACTGTGTCATATTAAAACAAAAGAAATAAAAGAAAGGAAAAATATTCCGTTCTCTTTTTCAAATTTTTCATAATCTATTTTAGGTAGTTCAATTAATCTTGATCAAAAATAATCCACAAATTATTCTTGTACATCGAAGCAGTAGGTTCGAATCCTACCGACACCCTCAAATTTTTACTTTCAGAAACAAATTAAATTTCGACTTTGGAAGTGCCAAAGAAATTAAATTTATTATATTGACACTATTTCCGTATCTAAATGTTAAAAGTTTTTATTTCGGTTGTCGAGTGGTGCGAAGAATCTGTGGCTTAAACTACCCTTAGTACAAAGTGTTAAAAAAAGTTTCTTTATTATTTATTGAACGTATTTTTTAGCTGAAGTGGAAAGCTTAAATAATATCAAGTATAATAATTTCCGTATCCAAACCAGGTGTAATTTGTTTTGTAGTAATCTAGCAGCACGTATTCCAGTCAAATAAGACTCAAAGGTAATGGTTGAATCAAATAATACTTCAAGATCACGAAATTCAGATTTATTCGGTTCACTGAAGATTACGACTACGAAGCATTTCTTGACCTTGTACTTTAACTGTCTTATCCCTAGCTCTGTCAATACTGTAAACTTCCGAATTAAAAGAGACCAATCACGTTAATTATTTAAAGTCTAAAACACTTGTAGGTTTTTTTGGTTTACTAATTTCTATCCTTCCTGTATTGTCTAAGCTACTACAGGAAACAGTTAGTTTGGAGATTCAACACTTTCCTGCTATTCATAATATGTTACCCTGCCAGTAGTCAGGATTTCCTTCGGGCTATAACTGTGAGTCTGCACTGGATCACATTGGAGATGATTTGTTAGGAAATATTGATAACAATCAAGTTACTGCTTGGATGTTTATTGCATTGCTCAAAGGTTTTTGATGCCATTAATCATTCTCTTTTGTTTACTGTTTTGAAGCATTTAGATGTCGGTGTTAAATCCGTACTATTCTTCGCTTCAAACTTGTTAAATTGAATTCAAATAAGTTCATCTAATGGTTCGTTGTCTTCCCCATTTCCTATAAATAATGGTTTTCAAATACTTCTTATCGCCAAAACATTGTCTTCATATTAATAGAAGGAAAACTTCTGCCTTGTTTTTTGGCCACACCAAACATCATAATGCTGCTACGTCGCATATTCAAATCAAAATAAATTATGAAATTATTTCTATATGAGATTATGCGCGTATTTTAGGACCTTATTTAGACACAAAACTTGGTTTCACAGAACGTATTCTACTGCAATCTCAGGGCTCGAAATGTACTACAGTGTAGTGGATTCTTTGAATTAGGGATTTTGCTTTGTATTAGATAACTTTGTATGATTATGTTTGATGAAATAAGAAAAGGTTATATCACTTACATTGGAAAGTCCTTTTGACAAATATCTAATGTAATCCCTAGCTTACATTCTATCTCCATTACTATTTAATATATATCCAGAGTACATATGCAGGGTAGCTTTAGAACACACAGAATCTGGAATCCTTCTCAATGGCGAAAGATTGAATAATATCCGCTATGCAGACGATACGGTTATTTTTGGTCATTAGCAAAGAAAAAAGACAACGGTCAGCTCATAATGAAAAAAACGGATAGAACGAGTGAGCAGTTTCCCCTGTCTCGGAACTACTGTATGTGATCAATGGGACCATTCACAAGAAATACGAGATAGGCGCCATGAATGATAGGCTTATACAGGTTCAAGCGTGTTCAAACTTCGTCACGGCATGCATGCACATACGCCAGGTCTACGCTATAAACATGACGGTTCGAAGAGTAGTAGTTTTTGGTAGCTAGCCAACCAACGTGGCTAGCGCATGAAAATGGCTGAAGTAATGAAAATTGAGTACAGCGCGATCATCAAATTTTTAACAGAAAAAGGATGTACGCCTAATCACATAAGGCAACGTTTAAACGGCGTTTAGGGCGATTCATCTCCTTCGTGTTCCACAGTAAAAAAGCGGGCAAAATGTTTCCGCTTGGGGCGAGAATTCCGGGAAAAGGGGACATCGTTTTCGGGGTGACAATGGGTTGCAAGCAGCTGTTATAGAACATACCATATCCAGATTCAGGTAAACACCATTCTGCCTACATCATCTACCTATAGTATCTACACTGCTCTAGGGAAATAAACAATTTGTCGGAGATGTTATGGTATTACAGATCTTAAAATCATCTGCGTATGCAAGTAGGTTGCAATCCGGTTTCTGCAGAAGGTATCCAAATAAATATTCAATGAAAGGGGACCCAATAAATTATTAGTTTGTATGGTGTGGTGCTTACTACGATACCGGTAAATTTAATGTAGAAAGAGATTTGTCTAGCCTGTAAAACAAGAGACGATGGAGTATAAGAACATCAAAAAAAAATATAAAATTTAAAATATATGTATTTAGTATTACAATGGACATTACATTGTAATACCTAATGCGCATTACATTCAATATGGGGTCCAGTCTCCATCGTTGTCGATAATCGCCTGGCAACGACGCCCCATGCTCCCAACCAAGCTTTCGGCATAAGAAGCTGATAACGATCGCCATATCTGTTGAAGGTTCCTCGATAATTGCTTTAGTGTGTTGGCACGTTTACGTTGAAGTTTGTGCTTCATTATTGCCCACACATTTTCAGTTGGAATTGCATCCGGGCTCTGGCAGGGCCATTCCAACGTCGGAATATGATTTTCTAATTTCCACTCCGTACAACGTCTACTTCGATGCTTTGGATCATTGTCCTCTTGCAGAATCCACTGATTATTATTCTGTCCAAACCACTTCCTCACAGATGGAATGAGACCCTTTTTGTACAGTTTCACCATTTTTTCTGCATTCAGGTTCTCTGTGAATACGCTCAATTATCCAAAGCCGCGTACATTAAAGCATCCCCACACATGGACCTTAACTGGGTGCGATACTGTGCGTTATACAACTCGGTGGTGTTGCGTAGACCAAGCTCCTTTTCTCTGTGGCCATGCATAAAAAGAAGCCTCATCTGTGAAAACATCAGACCAATCTCGATGACTGTGGTTACTCGCTCAAACGCGGCGCGCTTCTCGGTGTCGGTCCGATAGCAGCGGTTTCATTATCGTACTGCGGTATGCTATGCTGTCTTCATGTAGGCGATTTCTAATCGTCATTATGCTTCCTTTAATTTGTTTATTCTGTAACTATATTCCGGGTCTCTTGCCGCTATCGACATTTTAGGTCCTTTGGGGTGAATGCAAAGAAACACAGCATCTCTGTTTTCTTCGGCTGACAAAGTGAAGCTGCTATTAAATGAGTACTGCGTATTAGGCCTAAGTACACCTTATCCTAAGGTCACATTAATCACGTCCGCTATCTTACCATAAGCAGGTTGCGACCTCTTTTCTCTTGTTTTACAGACTGTATATGAAACTGAGATTACTTTTTTACTCTACAAACTTAATGAATACCTGCAAAATCGTTGAAGAACCTGGGACAATGAAAATAAAAAAGAATACTTGTCTCTTTTATCAGAAACAACCTACGGAATCCCTCAGGTAATCTCCACTTCACAGGCATTAAAAGCTTCCTCCTACTCGAAACGTGAAAGGCAAAGCGCCGAGGTATGCCATAAAAAAACGAGGATTCGAATTTTTAGAGAAAGCATTCAATTAGTCCGATTTTTCCTACGCGGAGTGCGTCCTATAAAAAAGAATAAAGGGAACCACTTCCTATCGTCGAAGAGCGACATTTCCCCTAAATTAGTCGGCGCCTCTCAATCGATCTCGTCAAATAAATAACCCCTCGAGACAAAAAAGAAACTCCCGAGAAGCGCCGCCGCATCACTTCCCTCCTTAAGAATTTCATTAAGCGAGCTTGTGCGGAGAATTCGTTGAACCTTGCGCTCCCGACGTACGGTAGCCGAAGGGAACGAAAGACAGGGCCCCGTAGGTCTCTTCCTGCGTATGTCTTACGGACCCGCCCATCTTTCGAAATCTTTACCTAGCGTTATTAATCATTTTTAAGCACTTCGTCAAAGTTAGACGTTCCGCTTGGGGGGCCTGTTCGTCTATAAATCACGTAGGCCGTCGCTGTTTCGGTCCTAAAGTTCTTGAAGGGTGGCGCGTTCGGAAAAAAAATCTTGTAGGGAAGGATGGTCTTCTGGAATGCGGTAGGATACATGGCGCTAGCGAGATTGGGGTTTCGCTTCTTTTGTAGGAGATAGGCATTTTGAAAGGGACGAAGTCATTCAACTCTTGCTATAACATTTTTATATCATAGATTTTCTTCGAAAAATAATATTTACGAGGGCGACCTGAAATGTTTCCGGAATCGATAAGAAAAACACTGTATTCGTGGTTTTTTATCCTTATTTTTCGATGTAGTCTCCTCGTAGATTAAACGGTGCTCCAGTCTCTGCAAGGATGTTTAGAGCTCTGCAAAATACCCATCTGTAGCTGCGATAACGTCCTCATTTGAGGCAAATTTCTTTCCTCCCAGTGATTTGTTCAGGGTTGGGAATAGGGAAAAGTCGCTGAAGGCTAGCAACAATGGGGGGGGGGGGGGGGAGGACAGCAAATGAGGCTATTTCTCCTACAAAAATATATCGAATCGGTTCCCTTCAGCTGATAGTCGATGAGAATCATATCTTGGGAATCCCAAAAAATGGCCGCCATGACCTTTCCGGCCGATGGAACGGTCTTTGCCTTCTTCCTTGCTTTCGGTTATGAAACGCATGAAGAAATCCCTTGGATTGCGTTGTATCCTGGCCAGACACTCTTCCGAAACGGTCACCCCATTTTGTTTTCGTTCCGGTGTGACCAAACGCGGTAGCCATCGCGGCGAAAGCTTGTTCGTACCCAAAATTTCGTGTAGGATATGACAGGCGCGTTCTTCTGAGATCCCTGTTGTCTCTGCTATCTCTTTCAGGTTCAATCGGCGATCGGCTAGCACGACATCATGGATCTTGTCGACAATTTCATCGTTGGTAGCGGTTTTTAGGCGTCCACTTGGTTCGTTACTTGTGCTTGTGCGGCCTTGTGTGATCGAAAATGATGGAGTACATCCGCCATGAACCTCTAGCAAAATATTTCGAATTTCCGTGACCGTTTTGCCAGCCATCCAGAAGTGCTTTATCACAGCACGAAATTCTATTTTATCCATTTTTGCGAAGCCGCCCGACTTGCTATATAAAACACGCTCTTAAACATCAACTATTGACAGTAGACGTCTGAAATTTTAACAGGTACCATACAAAAGCTTACCTTTGCCGACCAATGAATCCATTTCAACCTTCGTGCGCCATCTCTTGGCGATTCCGGAAACATTTCAGGTTGCCCTCATATAAAATTGTAGTGTCCATTCAAAATTTGTGTCTTTGTTTTGTTAATGGATATTGACTTTGGTACACCAAATAAAAATATTGCTAAATGCTAAAGTTTATAATTCCAAAATACTTGCTTTCATACAGAGGGTCAGTGCAGCAGCAATTCTAGAATTTATAATAGTAATAATAATAAATTGTTTTTATTAGCGATATAATTACAGAAGTGGGAAATGGCGAGATGTAACAAATGCTACTCCACTCGACCAGACCCTACAAAATAATACAGAACAAAAGCTTAAAGAAAAGGGAGTATCACCAATCGTAAATATAAGCAAAACTTGACCTCAATTGTAAATGACATTCTTCACTATGTATTGCTTGGGTTGTTTATTTCTCTCGAATACATAAAATAATTCTGATTTTAATAAACTTTCGGAAATATTAACCTTTCGCTCCCTCATCAACCAATTTTGTATTTGGTTTGTTTGTTTTTGGTTGAAGTGATTGATTGCGAACTAGTACAATGATATACGAGGGGAGGTCCAGAAGTTCGTGGAATGAAAGGGTTTTTAATAAAATAAAACAATAAATCTATTTTTCCTTTTCAATATAATCACCCTCAAGCACAATACATTTATTAGATCTATGAATTAATTTTTCTAAACCATCATAAAAATATTTTTATCTTTCGCCTCAAAATGGGCCAAAGTTGCCTCCTTTATCTCATTGTCGTCGGAAAACCCTCTTCCACGTAAGTCTTTTTTTAAATTGGAGAAATAATAAAAATCACTAGGTGCCAGGTCTGGACTGTAGGGTGGATGGACTATTGATTGAAAGCCATGCTTGTGCAGAGTAGCCATTGCAACTTTGCTTTTGTAAACCGGCGCATTGTCTTGCAAGAGCAACACACCCTTGGTCAATTTTCCTCGACGTTTGTCCTTAATGGCCTCCTTTAATTTTTCTAATATCGCCGTGTAATATTCTCCGGTTATGCTCCTACCTCTTTCTTTGTAATCAATCAATAATATCTCCTCACAATCCCAAAAAACAATAGCCATTAACTTTCCAGCCGATTCTGACACTTTGAATATCTTTGGCGGTGGTTCCCCCTTTTTATGCTATTGCATGGACTCCTGTTTGGACTCAGGCTCAAAGTGATGAACCCATGTTTCATCTCCGGTAACAATCCGCTCCAAAATCTGCTCAGGTTTGTCTCCACACAGCTCCAAAAATTGCTTGGACGCACAGACGCGCTGCTGTTTCTGCAGTGGTGTGAGCATTTTCGGTACCCATATTGCACTGACTTTTGTCATACCCAGGTGGTCATGTAGGATACGCAAAATGGTGGTATCTGATACTCTAATTAATGCAGATAATTGTTTTTTCTTCAAACGGGCATCTTGCAGTAGAAATTTTTGCACTTTTTCGACGATGTCTGATGTGGTGGCCCCAACTGACCGTCCTGAGCGGGGTTCGTCTTCAATCGAATGTTTAAAAAGACCATGCCACTTATAAATCATTGATTTACTAGGGCACTGTTCCCCATAAACGGTTTCCATTCAATTCAATATGGTTTGAGCGTTCTTTCCTTGCTTGGTAAGGAACTTCATCGCAGCACGGTGTTCAATTTCCTCCATAGTTTTAGTTTTCTTCCGGATTGACTTGTTTAGCAGGCAACTATTCGTAAACGACTGACGTCACGTATGGTGCTTAACTTATATACTAATGATGAGTCACCAATCAGAATGACACTTAGCGATCGTCCCCATCCCCACTCCATCCCCTCAATTCCAAGAAATTCTGAACCTCCCCTCGTAGAACGTTGCCTATTGCAATAACGGATGGGGTATTTAACATGATATAAGTTTCTCTGTTAATCTCCTTATGAAAAGTTCGCAATTCACGGAATAATAATAATAATAAAAATAAATTGTCTTTGTTGGCAAAATACCTGCGAAAGTGGAAAGTGGCAAAGTCTAGCATATGCTACTGCACTCAAACACATTGCCTTTAAGATACCCCCACAGGAAGAAGTCGCAGATCAGGGGATCTCGCAGGCCATTCAATGTCACCGTTACGTGAAATAACGCATCTTCCAAACAATTGACGAACTACTGCCATCGAATAATGTCGAGCAGTGTGGGACGTGGCTCCGTCCTGCTGAAACCACATGTTTTCCAAGATTAAGCTCGTACAGTCCCGGTGTAAAGAATGTTTGAAGCATTTCAACATATCGAGCGGATGTTACTGTCGCTGCACTACCATCCTCACGTGCAAAAAAATAAGGGCCGATAACACCATGATATGATACAGCACACCATATTGTGACCTTGTCGCTATGTAGTGGTCGCTGGTGTAACTCACAAGGATTGTCCTGGGCCCAATAACGAAAATTCTGTTTGTTTACGAAACGGTTCAGGTGGAAATGGGCTTTGTCTGATATCCATATGTTACCAACGAAATTCGCGTCCTCGTTAATTTTAGCCAATATCTGCCTACTAAACTCCATACGTGACGCTGGGTCTCGTTCATGTAATTGTTGCACAATCTGCAACTTGTATGGATGGAAATGTAATTCGTGCAGTATTCATTGTAAGCTTCGTCGCTTAATCCCTAGCGTAGATGCATGCTGTCGAACGGAGCGGCGAGGACTTCTCTCGATTGCAGCTCTAACAGCCTCAATGTTCTCTTGGGTACGTACCGTTCGAACGCCACCTGGAGCTTTCTTTTTCAAGACAGATCCTGTTTCTTCAGAATTACGCACCCACGTTGTAACCGCATGCGCAGATGGGACACGTCCATGACGTCCAAGCTGGTAATGCTGTCGAAATATTCTCTGCGCGGCAGTCGCACTATCACTATTTTTATAAAACGCTCTCGCAGGTACTGCACGTTCCGCACCAATCCAACGATCCATGATTACTAAATGACAATGCGTTCACAACAATTGTGCGACGTTACGAACAACTGCCGTCTCTACAGTGCTGACAACTGTAACGTTCAAAATTTCGCGTTCCCCTGCGCCACCCTGTACTATATATATTGAAGGCATCAATCAGCTTGTCTGTATCAAAAAAAGGGCAGGGAATTTGACTTGAATGTATGGTGCGAACAACTGGTACGAATTTCCCTAAATATTTCTAAGCTACTTCTAAGTGTAACACGTAGTTTACGGGCAAAAATGATCTCCTTCTGTTGTCCATTGGTTCTTATACGTACACACAAAGCGAAATGAAATATACAAATTGCAGCATCCCACCTTGAATCATACCCAACATATTTTATTCGAAACTGACATTAATTATTAAAAAACAAACTATCTACCGGAATTTATTGGAGTGTAATTTTCATGAACGCTGCTGTTTGTTAGATATCGGCACCATACGTGACGTAGTACCCAACACTCGTATATTTCAAAATGGACAGTTCGAATGCAGTTAGTATCATAAATTAGCGAAATGTCAATTTATGCGAGGTACTAAAAATTCATGTTTTTTGCTCCCGTCGCCAATTTACCTCCGTGTAGGTCGTTTTGTAATTCCCTTACTGAACGCAATTGAATTTTCAACACGATGGCAGTTGTATGCAATAAAACCTTCCCTATACATATATGTATGTAGGTCATTAATTAGATAAACTAGCGTTCTCCCATAATTCTGCTGTCGGCGTGAACTTTTATAACTACCTCTGAAATAAACAACGAAGACACTTTTTTTCCAAATTGAATTTTGGCGTTTCACAGTTTCAACGATAGAGGGTGCTGTTCGGATATATGGTAGCCGCTTTAACTGCTAGATTCTAGAAATATACCTATAGCTCTCGCATTATCACTTAAAAGAGAATAGTAACTTATAAACACGTTCAAATTTGATAGTGGTGTTTATAATGAAAAATGTCAAAAAAGTGAAAACAATATTTAGAAATTGTTATCAATAAGTTATACATTCGGAAATGTTTCCCTGCTAAAATTTCTACGCTACAGCGATTGTCCTGTTGTGGTCTATCCATCTCATCCTTATCCACAATAACAAGGGCATCCTTAAATTGTTTATCAACGAAATACCACATCTAGGAAAGTAAAATTAGATTGGAAATCCATACCGTTGTATAAGCATGAATTTTCATTGATGACATGTCCTTTAAGAAGCAACGAATCAATTTGACAACTTTCTGCTATTCACAAAAAGGGATTATTGGAGATTTGGTCGAGTTTATCGGATACAACTTTCGACGAACTGGCTTGAATTTTGTGAAATATGCTGATTGCGGAATATCGCGTGAGAAGGACAATGACAATTGCAACTCCTACGAAATTATGTTTAGAGTGTCGGTTAGTCAATGCGTAGGCGTAAAATGAACTTAACAAGATGAAAGCAATAAATCAGCTTCCTACGCTGGTGAGAAGGATGGCATCTTAGAAAATGAGGGTTTATTCATACCAACCAATTCAAAAAGTGGTAATTACCACGATTTACACAATTCTTATGGGTTTTCTGAAGAATCACAATTGGTTCTGTGTTCATTCTTATTAGGAAAAACGTAGACAATATGTTACGACAGTAATAAGTCAGGAACTTTCAATGTGTTTTCAGGTATACCCTAAGATTCAATTCTAGGATCGCTCTTTTTCATAATTTAAAAAAATGATATTTTAAACTCTGTGCAAACCTACAGTATTCAACCCTACGCAGAGGACACTCAATTGTTTTTCTGGTTTCCTATTGGGGATTACCAACAAGCAGGTTGATCACATCCATATCAACCGGGATTAAGATATAATGTATAAATTATCACTCGATCATAGTTTATGTCTTAATTTTACTAAAAGAGATGTCTTACTATTAATTAGTTTTAATTTGCAAAGGTTTAGTAAATTTCTATCTTTTACTGACGTCTCTAAGAATCTAGGATTATACGTTGATACCCAATTAACATTTACGGAACACATCACATGCCTTCTTCAGTCTTGCCCTTCTTTGAAGTTGCAGTATGCCAACATACACATTTTCAATATTCTAGCCTGAAGTTACAACTTTATGAGCCGTCAGTTTTATTAATATTTAACTATTGTGATTTTATTTATGGACCATGTTTGCTGTTTCATAATAAACGCAGAATACAAAAGCTTCAAAACTACGCTAGAGTGACAGAATAAAATAGACACCTACTAATTAAAAAAAAGATTCTATTCTCGTTTTATATACGATACAAAATATTTTAAAATTTTTAAATTAGACTAATATTTTGTCGATCCACTTTTCTTGCGTGAAGTGCTACGAGTCGTCGTGGCATAGAATCTATTAAATGATTAATGGTGTCTTCTGGAATATTTAATCACTCTTCTGTAACAGCTGCCACGAGTTCTTCCTTATTGCTGGGTTTTCGGGGTCGTTTCTCCATATTTGTTTGGATAATGTGCCAAACATTCTCTATCGGATTCATATCAGGTGATTGGCCTGGGCATGGTAAAATCCGAATCCCCTGTTCCTCTTTCCATGTGGTTGTTGTTCTTGCTTTATAGCAGGGTGCTCCATCCTCCATAAAAGTGGTGTCTTCTTTAGATAAAATGGCGTTGTCGAATATCGGTAGTAGTCCTTCTGTTAATATTTGGATATATTTTGCCGCATTTATATTTCCGTCGCAGATTACTAATCGCGATCTTCCACCATACCATATCGCGCCCCACACCATGATGTTCACACCACCGTATTTCACCGTTTGATGCAAAAATTTGTCATCCAATTGCTGTGACGAAAGTCTCCATACTCACGTACGACCACTATCACTGAATTGCCAGTATCTGCTTTCGTCTGAAAAAATGACAGACCGCCGAAACTCTTCGGGTTTCGTTCGCATTTCGATTGCCCAAGCCATTCGGCGCCGTTTTTGAAACGCTGTAAGGAGCGGTTTTTTCTTTGCCACCATTTTATACATCCCCACACTGTGGAGGTATCGCAGAACCGTGCGCTGACTTTTCTGTGAAGTTGCCACAAGCTCAGCTGTACATTTTCGCGGTTCTCTTAACACTTCGCGCACAAGCACCCGTTTACTTCTTTCAGAAGGTCCGGCACGACCTGGTCTCGGCTCCACTGTTGTTTCTTCCTTGCGTTTAAATTGTGTAATCACACGGTTAACTGTGGACAACGGAATATTGAAAAATTTACTTATTTGACGTTGCGAAGCGCCGCGTTCACTCTGGCCAACGATGCGACCCCGGGTGAAGTCGCTAATATCACTCGAACCTTGTAAGCGAGGCATAGTTGTAACGATACTAAACTATGACGAATTCCTTCCGATACATCTACCCCTACCCTAATGACAAGAGACAGTTCTTAATTCGTTCTTAGAATTTAGCTGTTTATATATTTATACCGCTTTACCTGGTGGCTATTTTATTCTGTCACCCTAGTGTATTGTAGTTTCGTTGGTAACGCTTCGAAGATATGATCATGTGTCTGAAAACATTCGGAATCTGAAGTGGTTAAATTTGGAAAACCGCCGTAAGCTGCATTTAGTTGGTTTTCTTCAGAGTTTGATTCTGGAGCCCTCCTTACCTGTGCCTATTAAAGGTTTTCTAATTGGACGTATGTATTGGAGAGAAACAAACAACACAAGCAATACATAGTGAAGGTCATTTAAAATTGGGATCACCAAGTTCTGCGTGTACCACCTTAGCTCTGCCAATTTAAAATAATGGTAAATTTATAAGAAACCACTGAAAACAAGAAAAATGCTTAAACAATGTAAGTATTACAACCTTTATAATTATTGTTTGAGCAAGCTACTTTGCAGCAAATGATGATAGTGACAGTGCAACGAAATTAATGCACCATAATATTTGTAATTGAATTTTATTAATTTGTTCCCTGATGCAGAGAATGAGTGAATATCAAACAGAATAACTTGACCTCCTCAGAGCCCGAATCTTAATCCGATATAGCTTCTGTGGGACGAATTGGACAGACGAATTAGAAGAGGATGTCGACGATATTGTAGAGGGAGTAGAACAATATTCCTCAAGATACGAAAGAAGAAGTTGGTAGAAAAAATGCTACAAATTGTGCAAGCAGAGAGTCAAGAGATGGATTTTGCGATGTGAAGAAAATAGAATTTACTTTCTAATGTTTATTATTACTTTTCGTAGGTGAATAATTATTTTTGTTATAATTCTTTTGTTTAAAGTTTTGAAGCAAGCATCAAATGCTGTATAAAATAGGAAGTGTCCATACTATTATAAACGGTAGTGTATAATAGCAGCTTATTTCTTGACTTTTTTGTAAATAATAATAATAATAATGATAATGGTAACAATAGTAATAATAATCGTAATAAGAGGCATGGAGAGTAAGACGGCTATATTTATATAGACAGACGTTATAGATAGCAGTTTCCATCTACTAACTAATATACTACCAACTTTAACAATATTAAAGCAACCTTCCATCTGGGTCACGAATTATTTTAATACGCTTAGTTTGTATACTAAAAACTTCATCCGTAAATTTATCGTCGTTCTAGCACTGTACGGTACGTCATCCATTTAACCATTAAAACTTTAGAAACTAACGTACGCCTGTGTAGTAAAAAGACGCCCAACAACACAAATTGCATGTAATAAAAGTGCAATTTCACTGCATAACGTTGAGGAAAATAGAACAAAAGCTTCGCGTACGTTTATCTACACACAGATATATCTTTATGCAAAGGCGCAAGATCCCAACGGTCGTAACGCTGCACCTTGCTATATTCCAGCCTGCTCGAGTTTCGTGCTTCTCTACTTTTATTTTTTTTTTTTCTCGAATACATCGAAGCTGTTGCGGTCGGTCTTCGATGGAACCAGATTCCGATCTCGCGTTGGGCGCTTCTAAATAATCGGGAGAGTCTTGGACGTACGCGTTGATCGTAGTCTCGTTTTCGTTTTTGCTTCTAAGGTGCTCGAATCAAGTCCGTAGAAACGAGTGCATTTTAAATGTGTTAGTCTGCACTTTAAAAAGCGGTGAGGCATCCTTGTCTCTTCTTTTACGTTGTAGAATATTGCAAATGGACAAACGCGGAAAGGATGGTAGAAACTATACAAAATACCTTCGAGAAGTTCAATATGTAACCAACCCAACTTGTAGTGTTGGTTGCAAGTGGAGGTTCGAACATGGTTAAATGTTACTAGAACAATCTTAGCCACAATTGCTTCATCTAATCTCTTTGCTGCATGCTATCTTATAGCTAAATTTATTAGAAACAGTTATAGGCAGATTTCTAAAATTTATACTATTTTTTCTCTAGGATGCGTTGATGTTGAACCTGAATAAGACTAGCAAGCGTTGAAACTGAATACGTTATTTCTTACAGAAGGGTTTACACCAATGTTGACGCGCGCGTATTTTTATGCATATTTCTTTATTTCAGCGTAGTATTTTTGTACTAAAAAAATATAGATTTCTAATAAAAGAAATTTTTTTTCGATTCTTTGTTTAGTTATAAAAACGCTTGATTTTGTTGAAAAAATCTTTCAATAAATTTAAAAATACGATACTATTGAAATAAACACCGCAATTTTTTAATGAAAGCTTTTAATAATGAACATATTTTTTACACTTTCATATAGTGAAATCTCCTTTGAACCGACACCAACGAGACCAACTGAAGATGTCCGTTCAGGAGGGGTGTCCGCATAAAAGAAATATGTAGTAGATACAACAATAATCGTGTTTTAACGAAAAATGAATATATTAAAGAAACTGGGACATTTAAATCTTATATGTATATAAATGTTTTTAAAATAAATAAGAAACTTTAAACTTAAGAAAAAAAAAGTTTATTTCCTTTAGATATATACATACAAAGTACAACATATGTACATAGATACATAAATGTAGTATGTAATACAAACAATGAAATGAATAGTCACTTTAAGGACGCAAAAATTGATATATTGTTGTTTGTCTTCGCTCTGTATCTTCGTGATTTTCGACAAAACTTTTGAGCTGCTTGCTCAGGGTAATAGCTTTACCATAATTTAAGATAGCTTCAGTTGGAATCTCATCGACATCAGAATCTTCCGAAAGTTCTTGTATTTCAACTGGATTTGCAATTTCTTGTTCTGAATCTGGATCTTCATCTGCGTTCAAAAATCATTAAGGTTTTCATTATCCGTCAATTTCAATAAATTCTTATTTTTTTGGATATCCTAAGAGGCAAATCATCTTCTATGTCAGATGTATCAGCCTCAATTAACTAGTCTTCACTTTGCATATTTACATGATTAAATCCTGCTTTGCGGAAGCAATTTTGAACTGTCTGTTTGGTTACTTGGTCCCAAGTGGTTTTTGCCAAATAAATTGCATCCAGTGGTGTAATTTTCTTTATTAACTCAAAATTTGTACTAGCAGTTTCAATGTTTACTAGCAAATGTTTGAGTATTAGACTTCGGTAATAAGTTTTAAAATTCTTTATAATCCCCTGGTCAAGTGGTTGACAAGCTGACGTACAATTAGGGGGTAAAAATAATATTTTTGTATTATTTAAGCGAACGTATTTCGGATATGATCCCGCATTGTCTAAAAATAACAAAATGTTTCTTTTTTCTTTAGCCATTTTCCAATCTAGGTCTTGTAACCACTCTGTCATAATTTATTCTGTCAACCAAGCTTTCTTATTGTATTTCCAAGTTACAGACAGGTTATTTATATTAATGTTTTTAAAAGCTCTGGGTTTAGCTATCCCACCAATGACTAGGAGTTTTTCTTTTTCACCCGCCGTATTTGCACAATGCAAAACTGAAAACCTCTCTTTGGGATATTTACCCCCAAACACATTTTTCCTTATTTAATGTGAGCGTTTTGTCGGGTCTTCTTAGAATAGCATTTATGCTTAATGTTGATGGCAATAAAGCAATAATTCGTTAATGGTAGATCAATTTATAGTTTTTTAAAAAAAAATTATGAAATCTTCAAAACGTGAGTATAAACAGGCTTGTCCGGGCATTTTTCAACTACTACAACCGATATTGACGAGATGGGGAACGTGGCTTAAAGCTGTTTTATATTGTTAGAAATGTCTATACATTATTATACTTTGTGTTTTAAATTTAAATCAGCAAAAATCCCAAGCAATTTCAGTAAGCCAACGGCTGGTCTCAGGCACCAAAATCCATAGTCAAACAGAGCGAATTTCCGAAAATTATTCAATTCTTACTATTTCCAAATTAGCGAACACCAAGCTATTACATGAAGTGCTAAGTGTAGTAGACCACCTCAAGGCCTTGGAAGTCTAACAGATAGTACAGAAAGAGTAACAATCGATAAATTGTGTCCGGCTATAAACAAAAATCTCTATTTGGAACTATAGTGCGTATAGACAAACACCACATCATTAGACACAGAACACTCCGTCTCCAAATACACCAACATATTTTCACCTCGCCGTAGGAGCATGACTGACTCAGCACTGGAGGCATGCTAATGACACAATACTAAAGTGGATTTTTGCGTCACTCTACATCAACAACACTATCAAACCAAAGTAGTAAGTAATTACACTCATTATTTTTAATGTTGATAGTAACTGAGCCGAATGCTATTGCGAAAGCAGTCGTTTTGGCAGCCTTAGTAATCAGCCAGCATCTTAATCCGTGTGAATATGTCTAGTCGCGCCATATATGCTTTAAGAATTATTATTGGTTCTTCCAGTAGAATATGAAGCAATTCTACAAATGTGCCTATTGGGACGACTTCAGGCGCGTTGAGGATATTCACTACCGCCCATATTAGTTCCGATACGCAAATAAATATAAAAAAAAAAACGAGAAATATTCCAACAAATTTTTCCAAAATCAAAAAAAAAAATTATAGTAATAGTAAAATTATAAGTATAAAAGTAAAAAAAGTAATTCTAACGAAAAATAAACAAATACTTTTTAAATATTTCGTTCATCAAAGAAACTCCTCTTTGCGCGAAGAACAGCTTTCATAATCCGAGGCATCCGTTCCACTAGTTTTTTGTGTCACCATCGAAAATATAACGTTAAAAGAATTAATGGATACAGGTTCAGAACTTACCTTATTACCTTCATCAGTTTATGAAGAGAATTTATCAAAGAACCCATTTAAAAATTAAAGAGCCTGAGATTTTCTACCACAATATGTACACTACCCTCCATATTAGTTTGGACACGCAAATAAATTTTAAGAACCTGAGAAAATACTTTTCCAAAACTTAAAATTATTATTGCATTTTATTAATAGCTATTAAAATTATAGTATAAAAGTAATTCAAATGAAAAATAAAAACATTTCGTTCATCAAAGAAACTACTCTTTGCGCGAAGAACGGCTTTCATAATCCGAGGCATCCGTTCCACTAGTTTTTTAAGGACTCTATATGGCACATTCTTCTTGTAAAATGTTCCACAGATTGTGTACGGAGGTAGGACATACTTTTCGAACCCTCTTGTGCAATTCATCCCATAACAGAACGATGGGGTGTAGATCGGGGATTTGCGATGGCCATGTCATTATTTGTAAGGTGCCATTATCCTGTACTTCATTTAAGAAATTTTTACATATCACTGCTGAGTATTTGGGGTCGTTGTCCTGCATGAATACATAATTTTCCCCCTCAATGAGTATTGTAAACTTATTACCTGTAATATTGTCCCAAAAAATAATCCTATTTGTAGCGATGAGGATTATTCTGAAAATTACTATATTGGGTCATAAAATATAATGGGATTTTAATCATTTTCTAATCGATATTGTTGGATGTTTGCTTGTACAATTAAGAGACAACAAAACATAAAGGACTTAATATAAATGTTATTTATATATAAAAGGATTTAATTTATCGTTTAATAGAGTTTGCAACATTGTCCGAATTAGTGTGGACGGTAGCATACATACACTACCGCTCAAAAGTGTTTAGGCACTCTCACTGACAGTAAAAATGTATAAAAGATCAGCAAAAATGTTAATAATACTTATTTTTTAGGTACAGATACACGTACATGAATAAAAATATATTAAATAAATGTGAAAATTAAAACGTTTAATTTAAATTTTGCTTTCATCTATGTGACCTCCTCTTGATTTAATAATTGCAGCACACAATCGGGGCATTCTCGCAATAAGTTTTGCCAGAGTTTCTTGTGTTATTGAGGTCCAACTCGATTCTAATTTGTTCCACACGTCAGTAGCTTATGTCGGAGCCGATTTCCGTACTTCCCGATCTAGTTCTTCCCATAGTAACTCGATTAGATTCAAGTCGGGGGTCTGGGGAGGCCATTCCATAATTTAGAGAGTTCCTTCCTCTTCTAAATGGCGTAAATAGTCTTTACATAATTTAGAGGAATGTTTTGGGTCATTATCTTGCTGGAAGATAAAATTTTAACCCAAAAGTCGAATTCCGGAAGGTATTGCGTGGTTCTCCAAAATTTCGCGGTGGCCTTCTTTTTTTAATATAACGTCAATTTTGACAATGTCTCCTACACTAGTGCCAGCAAAACAGCCCCAAATGATGATAGAACTTCCACCATGCTTCACGGTAGCAGCAATACACTCTTCTCTGGCACGTTCACCCACAGATCTTCTTACGAATATGCGTCTTCGGGTTCCGAACAGCTCAAATTTGGACTCATCCGTCCATAGGACGTTGTTCCACTCTTCTATGGTCCAGTGTTGGTGTTCACGAGCCCATTTAAGTCGCTTTTGCTTGTTTTGTTTGCGTAGTAATGGCTTTCTCATTGCAATACGTCCATGGAGCCCGGCTTTCTGTAGGCGACGTTTGACTGTAGAAACATTGACTAGTTTTTGGCGACCAACATTTAATTCTGCGGTGATTTCCGGGGCTGTTTTGCGTCTATTTAACTTGCTGGTAACCACTATTCTGCGATCATCTGCAGATGTTGTCGCTTTTGGCCTTCCACTCCGTCTTTTATTAAGAAAACTGCCAGTTTCCCGATATTTTTTTACGTTATAGTTAACCGTAGCGTGGTGTATTTTAATTTTTTTGGAAATTTGTCGATTACTTAAGCCACTTTTATGGTAAGCTATTATAAGCGCACGTGTTTCCGTACTAATTTCTCTTCGCGGAGGCATTTTAAAAAATTGTCACACGATATTTCGCTCACGACGTGAATAGAGTAACCAGTACCACACTGCAACTGACCATAGGTTACAGATTTCACTATAATCTTCTAGGAAGATAATTTAAACATTATTACCTACAATCTAACAGATGACTAAATTTATCCAGTAAATTCAGAGGGATTGTTATTGTAATTGCACCGCAATAAACAGTTTATGGTAATTCGACCAAATGCAGGTAAATGATAGTAAACCTTATGCGATATAATGGGTGTTTATCTTACTGAACTACATTTTAAATACATACTTCATTTTATTATAACGTTTTTTTTTGGTAAACATAATAATAGTATTATGAATAATCCCAGAAAACAGGGGTGCCTAAACACTTTTGAGCGGTAGTGTACATAGATGTTATTGAAGAACAACACCAGATGCATTATGTTTTTTTACTTTCTTCCTTGAGAAATCTTTTTTGGTACCATTTTTGAAGTAGATTTAATCCCGTCTTTATTCGCTCGTTTTCCATTTTATTCTATTTATTTATCTCGTGTAACTAGTCAAGTAATGCTCGAACATTTTTAAGTAACTACACTTCGTCTATTTTATGTTTTTACCTACGTCATTGTTTTGTCGTCTAAGTTAAGACAGTCTATTCATTCACAAAATCTTACTTCCTCTTTCAGCAACAGTACAAGAGAAAGATCGTCAAATGAATAGATTGCCTTAACTTATACAATAAAACAATGACGTAGGTAAAAGCATAAAATAGACGAGGTGTACATATTTAAATTCTCATTTACTATAACTTATATTTCGCCAATCACATTAGGCAGATATCTACTTACTCCCTACATAAATATTAAAACCTCTGCGTTCCTTTTCACTTCGTTTCGCATTATTTGCATAAACCTACACAATGTTCTTTCCCTCTCAATAAATTACGACGTACTTCCGACAATCTTCTCCTTCCAAGTAACATCAACTTCGAACTTTATTCTTGCCGATATCACGCCCTTCTCTTTTATACCATCACAAGCACCCTTCGAGAATTCCTTCACCGATTTTACCAATTCTTATCTGTATATTCTATGTTCACTGTCACCCCAAATATCGCCTTCATTTCCCATCCTTCATTACCCTGATCTTCATTACAATTCGCCTAATACAACTCCTTCGCCGTAGGTCCTAACATTCAACGATTTACTACCAACTTAGCCCGCGTAAATAACCCCGTAATTTCAATTTGCACGCCAATAAAAGCGGCGCTAAAAATGACAAATATTCTACCGCCTAGCGAAAGGTATTTGTTGAAGATATTCGGGATCGAAAGTTGCGAGAGGTTTAAGTGTGGAGTTCGGTAGGGAATGTAAGGTATGAAATCGTAAGTATCTGTAGCCGCCGCGGCCTTCTTTGTTTTAGTACGGGAGTTCTAATCTAAACGACGGGCGATAACCGTAAAATTGGTTGGCTCCACTTCTCGTAAAATTTTGGCATTCACGGTAGCGGCGTGGTATATTTTCTTTTTTGTTTTTTAGGAGCTAATTATAGGTGTTTTATATTCTATTGAGGTATGGAAACGTATTTTATGTTTTTAAGGGTAGTTTCTTTTTTCAGAAGGTATTGAAAATATAAATTATAGGGGGACAAATGAAATTGCTTTCCAAAATTTTATGTATATACAGGGTGGAACAATCAGTTTACTTCCGTACGAAACTTGTTATTATAATAGATATAGGAGAAAGTGCAACACTAACACGAAAAAACGTTGTTATATAAACAGACACATATTCTCTGTACAATAGTAATTGATCCAAATAATATCCTACGAATTACTGTGGTCTTTCAATTTTATTTCTACTCATCTTATATACAGTACAGAATGATTCATAAGGGGGATCATAATAATAGACATGAAGTCAGTGAGTGGAATTTTCTCAATTTCTTAGAAAGATATTTAAGGAACGTATTTAGATAGGTAATGTAAACCCTACTCATGAATTTTATACTTTTTTTTTAATTCTATGTCCTTTATACCTTGCGGTGTCGGGCTATTTATTTCTTATTTTTATCTTCCACAGGTTCCTGTTCTGAGCCAGTTGTTTAGCTTCAATCCATCCCATACTTCTCTTTTCCAATGTTCTATACACCTGCTCCTTCCAGGTGTTTCGGGGTCTACCTATTCTGTGTTTGCTCTCTGTTTTGGCTTCAAATATCCTCTTTGTGATTCGATCTTCTTTCATTCTGTGTAGATGTCCAAGCCATCCCAGTTGTCTCTCTTCTATGACCACTTCTACTGGTTTGATACCCAGACTATTAGAGATTGTCGTGCTTCTGATTCTGTCTCTTCTAGTTACTCCTTCTATTCTTCTTAGGATTCTCATTTCCATGACCGTAACGCTGCTTTTGATTCTATTCGTGGTTATTCATGACTCACTACCATATGTTAATGTTGATCTGACAACTTTTTTATACACCTCCGTCTTTATTTTTTTTGGTATTTCTTTTTTATCCAGAAACGACTTTCTCAATATGTTATATATTTTTGCGGATTTCCCTATCCTCTCATTTACCTCTTTCTCTATTCTACCATTGTCTTCAATGATTGTTCCTAAGTAGTTGTAACTTTTAATTTGTTCCAATGTTTTTTCCCCGATTTTGATGTTTTCTTTCTTCTGCTGCTATTATCATTATGTTTGTTTTCCTCGTGTTTATCTCCATGTTTATCTTTGTTAGTTCTTCTTGGTATATCTTCAAGTTTTGCTGTAATGTCTCTTCCAAGTGTGCTATCAGTACCATATCATGTGCAAACATTAGTTCCTGTACGTTAATTGCATTCATTTTCCGGTTTCCTACTTTCATATTTTTTCCTTTTTGTTTAGCTTTTTTAACAGCGTCGTCTATTAATATAGAGAATAACAATGGGCTCAATACGCATCCCTGTTTTAATCCAATTTGCGATTCGAATTCGGCTGATTCTGCATTGGAAGTTCTCACCTTATTCTTATTGCTTTTATACAATGCCTTAATCATCTCTATCATTCCTTTCTCTAAACCTCTCCTTTCCAAGCTCTGCCATACATCTTCTCTTCTTACCCTATCAAAAGCTAAAAGATCTATAAAACATATATGTATTTCCTTTCCTTTCCCTATTAGTTTTTCTCCTAATTGTCTGATTACAAATATTAAGCCCTGGGTGCTTCTTCCTTTTCTAAATCCATGTTGAGTATCTTCTAGTGTTGTTTCCAGTTTCTCTCGGAGTCTTTTTTCCAGTATTCTTGTCAATAAATTTTATACTTGTATTTGCAAATTATCGCGTTGGAAACACATAGAAGCTTACATTTATAAGGTGGCCCTAATAAAATGGACAGGCACTGTATTTCATTGGATTAATTTGGAAATAGTATAAATATAAAGGAAGAATGATCTACTACTGCTAAATGTGACGATATAAATAACGATAATAATAGTAAAAATTGCTTAAGTAAGTAGAATCACATACAAACAAAATAATATCAAAATTGATAGGCATCTAAAAATTACCTATTCAGTAGTAACTTGATGTAGTCATATTAAATGTAGAAAAAAACATGACGTGCTAATAAGTCTAACCGATACACTCATAAGCCTACCTGAATTTTATTACAAATAAATGATCGGAAACAAAATATACTTCTGTTATTACCTGACATATCGAAACAAATTAATGTCATTGAGATGGTGCTTTTTTATCTAAAAAAATCGGTGTTATTTTAAATATTGTAAACATGCAATAAAAGGAGTCTTTTCCAAAGCTTTTTTTATCGCTCAGTATGCATGCTAAAGGAGGCACTTTGTATCTACATGATAAAAGGAATAAATTAATAAAGGAGGGAATTCAGGGTACTCTGCTGAAAGAGGAGTGAAGTGCTTACATGGATTCTTTTAGTTTATGAAGCGCACGCCAGGTTGCTTTAAAAACCTGTTATTCAATTCATTTTATGCTATTTACAAGCGCGATAAAGTACGTTTCAAATTAGAGCGCTGTCTGCAAAAATATACAGTAGCATAGACGCAGTAGGAGGTAGGTAATAAGCATTCTCAGTAGAAGAAACGTGATACAGATTCGTATGCAAGGTATTTGCTTGGTTATACATAAAAGAAGAATACGTGGATAATTAATTAGTATGTATACATACATATACGAGGACAGCATGATAGTTTATCGTTATAATCTCCTTGTAGCTTTATACACTTACTGTTAATTCAGCTAATTTTTCTGCGCCATTCGAATAATAGAATTTATCGATCTCAGCAGAATGGGCCCGTGTTTCGGCACTAACCTGTTTATTTCAATTGATATTTTTAAGTTTGGAAAAGGGAAGAAATCGCAGGGGGTCGAATCTGGTGCATAGTATGAATGGGGTACCAATTGATACTGTAGAGAGTGTGTCGGAACATTTTCATGACGATAAAGATTGTGTTTCTTCGCAAGGTGGACCTTATTCTCCTTAGTTCAGCATCGAATGAGTCCAATAAATCAGAATAGTATTGTATTCTTCCCTTGTTCAGTTAATCAATGAAGTATATGCGTTTCGAATCACATTTTGCCAATTAACCTTTGATTTTTGATGTGTAGCGTTATAGCCATGTCTCATCTACGGTACAGAATAACAGAAGGGATAATTTCCAAAATTACTGTAACGTTTTTTTCAGCACACCTGCGGGTAATCGCCATATTGAAAATAATATGAGAAAACAACTTGATTGTGTTTACGGTATTTATTTACGTTTCACAACCTTATCATTATTTATCGTCGTGTGTACTAGTATTTGACAGAATTCACCTTCGAAATACGTCGTGGAGTTTTAAAAGTGTTTGCATTACAATACATGCAGAGTTCTCGATTTTTCATTTCGTTCTCGTTTTTCTCTTTTATTTCATTGTTATTGTTTATTTATTTATTTAGACTATAAGACAGAAACGAGTAGTGATAGTGATAGTGGAAGTAAGGACACAAGTCCTCATATTTGTACAGTGCAAAACTGTAATATATTCTTTCAACAATGAAGGGTGAGGAAACGTAAGCAATTCGACTCCGATGCAATTTAAACGTGCATTTAAAATGTTATTTTGGATGTCCTACTTTCAGCATGACGAAAGAGCAAAGTGTGCTGCTGATATGGATAGAAAAAATGAAGACATCTTTGTAGGGTCAAGGGATTATAGAAGCTTGGATCTTCCAGCAATAAATGCTTTTACCCATGATTGTGGGTATCCAATAAAAGAATATTTGGAGAAACACTTATGCCTAGAATGTGGAAAGCATGCTCTGGAGGAATCTAATTATATTACTGCTTCTTCTGCATTTTTCACTCTAAAAGTGGTGAAGAGGGTAAATTGCTTAGCAAGTTGAAAATGTCAGGAGACCCTTTTGTTCACTATATTTATGAGTTATAAATAATTTTCTTAAAACAGTTTTCTAGTTTAGTCCTTCGCCCTAAAATAGGACCCATTTTTAAACAACCTGTCCAAATATTCCTGTGGATTATTTGCTCTGTTATTCTAGATTAAGAATATTTTATGTTATAAAATTTTTAAATAGAGAGCTGGCCTCTAACAAAAGAAAAATGGTAAATTAAGTATAGTGAGACATTTATAATAAACACTATAAAACGATGTATTGTTTCTTTTCGTTATTATACTAAATTTTTTTATTCGTTTTTATAAATTAACAGGCATATGAAGTCAGACCGAACTAAACTGGATAATATAATATAAAATTCGATAAGGTGAGAAGTCTAATACGATATGCAACAATCTCTTCTCTATTATAATGCTAGAGTTACATATGTATGTTCTGGCTATTGCTTCAGTAAGTAGCGGTGCACGTTATAAATTCATATATTGTTTTGTATTTGTTTGAATTTATTTCACTCCGGTCTAGGTCTATACCCCTAACTGATCCCTACAAATTAAAATACGCCACTTTATTATTGGTTTAGTAGTATAGTTTATTGTGGGTGTGATGTAGTACTAAACATACTTCATTCACGTTAAGAATGCAGTAGGTAGCGCTACGATCGGCGGTTGTATTACACTGGTGAAATTTAACCGATGGAACTGTCAAATGACAACATCGTAAACATCCAAGTTTGGTTATTGAAATCTTGTGTAATAAATAGGAAGTTTTTCATATTTTATGTGGAATACATTATGGTTATATGACCTGGTAAAATAATACCGCAACAATAAAGTAAAAGTAACATCAATTGCAATATAAATGTACCCTTTCCTTGTTTCATCTACGGAAATAGTTGGGGCTTATTTAATTATGTTAAAAAGTAAATGAGAATGCATTTGATGTTAATCTAAAACAACATAAATGCCATATGACAAGCTTTAAAATGACAAAATTGCCATGGATAAACTTGAAGCGAAGATATAACTTTGACATGAGTGGTTATATACATAGTGTTGTACCGTCATTTGTCAAGAAGTAAATCTCTCCGTTGGTAATCTCTATGAATTTTAAAAGACAAAGTTTCAATGGTATGATTGAAACTAAGTAATACAATATATACAAGATAAAGCCAAACAAGGAGGAATGTTGCTGATTATACAATAGATAATGAGCTGATGTCGGAGCCGATTTCCGTACTTTCCGATCTAGTTCTTCCCATAGTAACTGGATTCAAGTCGGGGCTTTGGGGAGGCCATTCCATAATTGTGAGAGTTCCTTCCTCTTATAAATGGCGTAAATAGTCTTTACATAATTTAGAGGAATGTTTTGGGCCATTATCTTGCTGGAAGATAAAATTTTGACCCAAAAGTTGAATTCCGGAAAGTATTGCGTGGTTCTCCAAAATTTCGCGGTAGCCGTCTTTTTTTAATATACCGTCAATTTTCACAATGTCCCCTAACTAGTGCCAGCAAAACAGCCCCAAATGATGATAGAACCTCCACCATGCTTCACGGTAGCAGCAATACACTCTCCTCTGGCACGTTCACCCACAGATCTTCTTACGAATATGCGTCTTCGGGTTCCGAACAGCTCAAATTTGGACTCATCCGTCCATAGGACGTTGTTCCACTCTTCTATGGTCCAGTGTTGGTGTTCACGAGCCCATTTAAGTCGCTTTTGCTTGTTTTGTTTGCGTAGTAATGGCTTTTTCATCGCAATACGTCCATGGAGCCCGGCTATCTGTAGGCGACGTTTGATTGTAGAAACACCGACTAGTTTTTGGCGACCTACATTTAATTCTGCGGTGATTTCCGGGGCTGTTTTGCGTCTATTTAACTTGCTGGTAACCACTATTCTGCGATCATTTGCAGATGTTGTCGCTATTGGCCTTCCACTCCGTCTTTTATTAAGAAAATTGCCAGTTTCCCGATATTTTTTTACGTTATAGACAACCGTAGCGTTGTGTGTTTTCATTTTTTTGGCAATTTGTCGATTACTTATGCCACTTTTATGGTAAGCTATTATAAGCGCACGTGTTTCTGTACCAATTTCTCTTCGCGGAGGCATTTTAAAAAATTGTCACACGATATTTCGCTCACGACGTGAATAGAGTAAATACCACACTGCAACTGACCATAGGTTACAGATTTCACTATAATCTTCTAGGAAGGTAATTTAAACATCATTACCTACAATCTAACAGATGACTAAATTTACCCAGTAAATTCAGAGGGATTGTTATCCTAATTGCACCGCAACAAACAGTTTATGGTAATCCGACCAAGTGCAGGTAAATGATAGTAAACCTTATGCGATATAATGGGTGTTTATCTTACTGAACTACATTTTAAATACGTATTTCATTTTATTATAATTTTTGGTAAGCATAATACTACATGAATAATCCATGAAAACAGGGGTGCCTAAACACTTTTGAGCGGTAGTGTATATATAGATAATTACACAAATAAGAAATGAAATACATATGAATATAAAATAATGTATTAAAAATAAACAAAATAACTACTTCTGAAACACTCCGCGTATCAGAACCATTTATTCGTTTTGTTTGCAATCGACGGCAATTCTAGTCAACAATTCAATGCAAATCCCAAACTACTGCATATTCATCAGATACATATATACGCGCCCAGACACTGCTAGGTTAGCGTCTGCGGTTATTTTGGTTCGCCATCATCAAACAACGGCTATTATCGATTCCTTATTATACGCTACTACGTTAATTAAATGAAATGGAGGAGGATATCCGCTTTGGCCTATATACATACCGTACCGACTAAATTGTAGGTGCATTTACCACCCTTCTACATTAGAAATCGTAAATTCGAGCGAGAAATTGGCGAACTGAACAGCTGACCGTTGAAGCGTGTAAGCGGGAAGTTTTACATTTATGTGCCACTGAAATTTAAATTTGTGTTTGCTTTTCCCAACATTCCTCGAGGCAGTATAGTATATTGTTTGTTTCGTTTAGTGTCAGTAGCTCTACGAAGGTGGTCCAGAAAATAAAAAAAAAACGTTCAAGAATTTTACCACAAATAACCCCCACTACCGCAGTTGCGTGCGTGATAGTTCTCTTTCCTTCCTTAACTTGAGCTGAGTCTCCTTATTGTGCGTGGTTGGTAATTTTCTTTAAACGGCACCGACAGTAGAAAATTCAAAAAGATATCAAACCTATAAAGGATCGAAATTTCGAATTCCTAAGACACAACGGATATTGACGATCTTACTCGATACCATGAAGGTGGTGACAAATTCCTCGACCACATCCTAATCTAAATCAGACATGGTTTTCACATAAAACATCTGAATTTAAGCACCACTCAAGAGAGTAACATCGCACAAACTCTCCTGATGGATCTAGAAAAGAAAAGTCAAATCTGATCACAAAAAAAAAAACTGACGGTTAGTGTCCTTTGGGACTACAAAGGCTTACTACTTTTTGAATTCATGTTAAGAGGGACCAAAACATAGTTAGCAGCCTTATTGTATTTCATTTATATAGCAACGTCTGTATAATTTTGTTTTGTGTTAACGATGAAATTCTACCTGGTGAATAGCAACAAATTGGGTTAGAACATAACGACTTATGGTTCCAGCAAGTTGAAGCAGTAAACCATACTGCGCGAATTTGCCTTGTCTACTCTGAAAAACATGTTTCCTAGACGACTCATATATGGCCATATATGGTGATTTTAGGTACCTCTAGGTACCAGTATGCAAAAGTTAAAAGACATTCCTCGTAACGCATTAATGTCATTACTTTCTGTACCAGCTTCGTATTTCTTTCTCTTTTATGCTGTTAGAGATTGTTAGAATACTTGAAGGTTGGAAAAATTACGCAGAAATATTTGAGGATGATACAAGACTACTTGTAATTTCAATTAAATTTTGAGTGTATCTTCTTCGACACGTACTAATCTCTAAAAATAGTCATCACCAATTATTGAGGTACAAATACTACTAATGGATAATTAGGATCTTTTTTTAATCTTACGTCCTTTGTACCTTGCGGTGTCGGACTACCATTCTGTAATTGTATCTTTTAACTTGTTCCAAGGTTGTTCCTTCGATTCTGATGTTAGGTTTTTGTTCTTCTACCGCTATTATCATGGTGTTTATCTCCATATTTATCTTTTGTAGTTCTTCTTGGTATACCTTCCAAGTTTTGCTGTGTAATGGCATCTCATTTTCCGGTTTGTTATTTTCATATTTTTCTCCTAGTTGTCTTGATTACAAATATTAAGTATTCGGTGCTTCTTCTCTTTCTAAATCCATGTTGTATATTTTTTAATGTTGTTTCCAGTTTCTCTCGGAGTCTTTTTCTATACGTCTTTGTCTTTCTTTTTCTGCGCTGTGATTTGGGGCATATGCCACAATTATGCTCCGTATTTTGTTTCTTTCTGGTTTTGTATCAATTCTTAATAGTCTAGCGTTTATGTACATACATACTTTTCTTTTTGTATATTGTTCACTATGTCAGATTTGATAATTATTCCTACTCCCTCCTGTTCTCTATTCATTCTATCCACTCCCAACCAGTACAACCAGTATCCATCTAGCGTTTCCTCTATTCCATGACCCTTCTTTTTTACTTCGCTTACTTCCATATAGTCGAGGTTTTATGCTTTCATTTCTTTCAATTATTTCGTCTTCCTTTCCAATTATACAGCGTGGCGCAGGGGAACGGAAAATTTTGAACGTTACAGTTGTCAGCACTGTAGAGCAGGCAGTTGTTCGTAACGTCGCACAATTGTTATGAACGCATTGCCATTTAGTAAACATGGATCGTTGGACTGGTGCGGAACGTGCAGTAGCTGTGAGAGCGTTTTATAAAAATGGTGAGAGTGCGACTGCCGCGCAGAGAATATTTCGACAGCATTACCAGCTTGGACGTCATGGGCGTGTCCCATCTGCGCATGCGATTACAACGTGGGTGCGTAATTTTGAAGAAACAGGATCTGTCTTGAAAAAGAAAGCTCCAGCTGGCATTCGAACGGTACGTACCCCAGAGAACATTGAGGCTCTTAGAGCTGCAATCGAGAGAAGCCCTCGCCGCTCCGTTCGACAGTGTGCATCTATGCTAGGGATTAAGCGACGAAGCTTACAATGAATACTGCACGAATTACATTTCCATCCCTATAAGTTGCAGATTGTGCAACAATTACATGAACGAGATCCAGCGTTACGTATGGAGTTTAGTAGTCAGATATTGGCTAAAATTAACGAGGACGCGAATTTCGTTGGTAACATATGGATATCAGACGAAGCCCATTTCCACCAGAACGGTTTCGTAAACAAACAGAATTTTCGTTATTGGGTCCAGGACAATCCTTGTGAGTTACACCAGCGACCACTACATAGCGACAAGGTCACAATATCTTGTGCTGTATCATGTCATGGTGTTATCGGCCCTTATTTTTTTGCACGTGAGGATGGTAGTGCAGCGACAGTAACATCCGCTCGATATGTTGAAATGCTTCAAACATTCTTTACACCGAGACTGTACGAGCTTAATCCTAACATGGAAAACATGTGGTTTCAGCAGGACGGAGCCACGTCACACACTGGTCGACATTCGATGGCAGCAGTTCGTCAATTCTTTGGAAGACGCATTATTTGACGTAACGGTGACATTGAATGGCCTGCGAGATCCCCTGATCTTAGTGTGTGCGACTTCTTCCTGTGGGGGTATCTTAAAGGCAAGGTGTACCGTACACGACCTGCAACAATCCATGAACTGAACGAGAACAGTCAACAAGAAATCACAGGCCATTCCCCAAGATTTGCTACACCGCGCATTCCAGAGTTTTCATAACAGGCTGTTAGAGTGTGAACGCCTAATGGGAGGACATCTTTCCGATGTTATCTTTAAAAAGTAAAGAGACACTTTTGGACATTTTGATTGTAAAAACATAAATGGCATGCTGCATACATGCACTTTCGTTAATAAATTACTGGTTTTATGAATTTATTCGTGGAAATTACGTTATTTAAAGATTTCCCGTTCCCCTGCGTCACCCCTTTTTTGTATCTATTATATGACTTTTTTCTATAAAAAACAAGTACATGGTATATCATCATTCAGGTATTAGTTCTACATAAATAGAATGAAATGCACCATTTGCGCCTTGCATTTATATTAGCCGAAAGTAAACTGGCTTCCTGGCATGAGTATAAGTACACAGAGACCTGGAGCGCTGGATCTAGAAATATTCACCATCCAAACCCTTCTCATCTGCATGCATGCCGGAGCTTAAGCGGTTACATATGTAAATGCGAACGTATTTATCATAGGTATCTACATGTGTATGCATAAGACGCGCACGGTGTCTGAGTTGTATTTCGACGGATCTCCATAACTTATAAGCGCTTGCTGTAAATATTTTATGCAATTTTACGTTCTACGTCGTACGGTTGCATTTCCAGCGGCGGCGTTCCAAACCGAATATGTCGCATTCTTCCTGCCGTAAATTTCGTTTATTTCTGGATCAGAAGAGACGTCCTCGTCAGCGTACGTGCCTCCTTTAGATGTACCCCAGCCGTGCGATGTGAAGACACGACCGCGACGACGTGTCGGGGTATTTTTAGAAGCGGATAGACGAGCTTATGGCTACAGTGGTGGACTAAACTCGATTTTAATTGCTATTCTTGATCGAGAATTTCTGATGGGGGGTTTTCTTATTTTTGTTTCCCTTTTCTTCTGTACGTGGAATGTTGTTTTTTTCTGTACGTGATTTGGATATGCGTTTTTGCGTAATGTGCTGATGGATGTAATTGAAAGGTTGGGTAAAAAATAACTAGCTTCAGCTCATGTTTACTTCATTCGATATTAATGAAAGTCCATTTTCACTGGATACATTGAAGATAATATGCTAGCATCTTAGGGTTTTAAATCATTTAAATGTTCTAGGGTAAAATAGTAATAGAACAAGCACTCACATGGGTTGCCTAGTTTCTTCTTCTTCTTCCTTTCTACACGTGGTAGGTATATACCTCTTCTGGTGTAGGTGTTCAGCATTCTTTCCAGCGTTTTGATGGCCTATCCGGATTTCTTTTTGTGACCGGGTTATTTATTTTAGCACCTTTTACCAGTCTATCATCACTCATTTCGCTTACGTGCTTGTTCCAGCATTTTCTTCGTTTTCTTATCCTTTGCTTTGTTGTCGTAGGTCTGATGAATGCTTCTTATTATTTTCATTATGATTTTTCACATCATTTGGTGTGTTTTCGAGATGTCCGGTCTTGTTTCAGCAGCGTATATCGTTACGCGATTTACTGTTAATTGGTAAACACTCTTTTTGCTTTCTGATGTTACTAGACATTCGGTTTTATCAGTGTTAATGATCGTATTTAGTTGTTTTGGTTGACTAAAGGAGTGAAGTAGGGTCTTCCGCGTAGTAGATAGCATTGACGTAGGTATTGCCCATTTTGTAGCCTGCTGTTTTAGGTAGCCTTCCGATTATTTTGTCCATAATCATGTTGAATACAAATGAGCTAAGTGAGTGGCTTTGTCTTATTCTGGTGCGTATCTGTATTTCCTCAGTTAATTAATTCCCCACCTCTATCATCGTTCTGGAGTGACGTCGGTTACTGTCGTGAATTGCCCAACTTATAACTTGTAATCAACATTTTTGTGGGCAGCTCCGTTAAATCCATTGCCTTTGTGAAGTTATTTTCTAATATATTTTGGCTACCTTTATGAAATGTCTCCATTAATTTTTGAAGTAGCTGTTTCTTTATTTTGGTAAGTATCTTTGACATGTTTCGTAGCATTAATGGTTTACTGTAAGTATTATTCCCTAACCTCACATAGGAATGACTTACATAACACTTGGGCTGAAAAGTCCCGGGCCTAACACATAGATGACGCTAGTTTTATTGCAGTCACCTTTCTCTCAGTTAGTACTAACCTTCAAAAGACAGCTGTTAAAATTTCATGATATTCTATTCATTCGTTTGTGAGTTATTGTGCTAAGAGTCACGCTACTTTCGTTATTTTCAAAACAATGGATCAAAAACAATTTCGTGTGATGGCAAAAAATACCATTCAAGCGAAGCAATGGCCTGAAAAGTGTTATGGGGACTCCGCTCCATCAGAAACAACAATAAAACGTTGCTTTGCTGACTTCGAACGTGGTCGTAGAGACACCGATGATGCAGAACTCAGTGGACGTCCAAATGAGGCGGTAACACCAGAAAACATCAAAAAAATCCACAAAATCGTTTTGAATGATCGAAAAGTGAAGTTGCGTGAGTTGACATCGTAAAGATATCAAAAGAACGTATTGGCTTTATATTGCATGAGCATTTGGCTATGAGAAAGCACTGTTCAAAGTGGGTGCCGCGTTTGCTCACTGTTGACCAAAAACAAGAACGTGTTGATGAGTCTGAGCAGTGTTTGGCCATGTTTAAACATAACAAACCGGAATTTTTGCATCGATATGTGACAATGGATGAAATATGGATCCATCACTTCACTCCGGAATCAAAACGATCGTCATCTGAGTGGACAGCAACTGGTGAACCTCGTCCAAAGCGCCCGAAAGCACAACAATCGGCTAGAAAGGTTATGGCCTCGGTATTTTGGGATGTGCGTGGTGTAATATTCGTCGACTATCTTGAGAAAGGAAATACCATCAACAGTGAATATTAGATAGCGTTATTGGAGCGTTTGAAGGCCGAAATTGCAAAGAAACGACCGCATATGGCAAAGAAAAAAATGTTGTTTCATCAAGACAACGCACCGTGTCACAAGTCAATCAAGACAATGGCAAAACTACATGAATTGAACTTCGAATTGCTCCCACATCCACCGTATTCGCCAGATTTGGCTCCCAGCGACTACTGGCTGTTCGCAGACCTCAAAAAAATGCTCGCCGGTAAGAAATTTCGCACGAATGAAGAGGTTATCGCTGAAACTGAAGCCTATTTTGAGGCAAAAGATAAATCGTTCTACAAAAGTGGTATTGAAATGTTAGAGCGTTGCTCTTGATGGAGATTACGTTGATGAATACAGCTAATTTTGAACCAAAAAAACCGTGTTTTCTTTGTTAGGCCCGGGACTTTTCAGCCCATGTGTTAGTTGTTATGAAGTAATATTAGAGCACCATTTCTCTCTACTTGATCGGTATACATGATTTTTCTTTACTATGCCAACAAAATGCAACCGAAAAAGTAATTACAGACGAGAATCGTGGACCATGTTACAGTTAACTAGTGCAATAGATGCTGTCAAAAATCAAACTATTAGAATAAACAAGGCTGCGAGAATATATAATGCACCATGTCGACGTTAAGAATAAGGTTGTCAACGGGAAATACCACCAAAGGAAGCATGGGTCCACCGCTTGTATTAGGTATTCAGAATAAAAGTAAAATAACCAAACATAAAAAATTACAAGAATCTGGCTTTCATGCCTTTATGACATTTCATCATAAGGCATGACGAGGCCCTGGGTAGTTGAGAGTTGGGTCGTATTTACGATAGATCGACTATTAATCGCCACAGTGACGCTATTGGGATTTCCAGCTCCTAAACAAGAGGTTCGTAACAGAAACAAACTTATAACTGTGCAAAGCGTATAGCAAACAGTTAAAGAAACTGTATCAAAATATTACATAGAACTTGGATTATAAAATCTCCAACGAAAGCAAACATATGCAAGGGTATACATATATATAGGCTGATGATAACAATAAAATTGTTTTATTTTAATTTATGTATAGAAAATGAATTGTATTTTTCTTTATGAGTTTTTTAGTATACGTATTAAATAGCCTCTGAGTTTAATTTACGAAACATACCAAGCAATTCACCAGCAATCAGTCCAATTGGACGCTAACAATTCTAATGCAAAGAATAAGCATTCTTCTTTGTGTTGGTTAGTTAATTAATTCTTTTCAGAACCAATTGAATTTCATAGATCTTTATCTTTTAGGCGTCGCCTCGCGGTATGAACTAAACCAGGAAAATTGGTTACCACTCCTTGTTCTACATTAGATACTTGTTTTGGACCAGTCCCTTTTTTTTGTAAATTGTGCCCTCCCGATTCCATTTTGTAACTACGAGGGTGACCTGAAATGTTTCCGGAATTGACAAGAAATACACGGTATTGGTGTGGTCTTTTATCTTTATCTTTCGATGTGGTCTCCTCGAAAATCAACACATATTTTCAAACGGTGCTTCAGTCTCTTGAAGCCGTCGGAATAGTAGGTTGTTTCGAGATCTGCAAAATTGCAATCTGTAGGAACGATGATCTCCTCATTTGAGGCAAATCTCCTCTCTCCCAGCGATTTTTTAGATTTGGGGATAGGCAAAATTCGCTGGAGACTAAGTCCGGTGAATATGGAAGATGAGAGACTAATTCGTAGCGCAACTCATTCAATTTGGACACGACAATGCGGGATGGATGATCGTCCTTCCCTTCTGCAGATAGTCGATGAGGATCACACCTTGGGAATCTGAAAAGATTGTCGCCATGACCTTTCCGGCCGATGGAACGGTCTTTGCTTTCTTCGGAACAGATTCACCTGGAAAAGTCCACTGCTTCGACTGTTCCTTGGTTTCCGGTATGCAGTGGTGGATCCAAGTCTCATGTACCGTTACGAAACGCATGAAGAAATCTCTTGGATCCTGGCCAGACACTCCTCCGAAACGGTCACCCAATTTCGTTCTTGCTCCGGTGTAAGCAAAGGCGCGCCGAAAGCTTTTACATACCCAAAATTTCGTGTAGGATATAACCAACGCGTTCTTCTGAGATGCCTGTTGTCTCTCCAATCTCCTTCAGCTTCAATCGGCGATCGGTTAATACGACATCATGAATCTTGTCGACCATTTCATTGTTGGTAGCGGTTTTTGGGCGTTCACTGCATGGATCGTCACTTGTGCATGTGCGGCCAAGTTTGAACTAGTTCACCCAGAAGCTGACGGTCGAAAATGACGGAGTACATCCATGAACCTCTAGCAAAATATTTCGAATTTCCATGGCCGTTTTTCCAGACATCCAGAAATGTTTTATCACTGCGCGAAATTCGATTTTATCCGATTTTGCGAAACCGCCTAACTTGCTACACAAAACATACTCTTAAACAACAACTATTGACAGTAGACGTCTGAAATTTTGACGGTGGCCATAGAAAAGGTTGCCCTTGCCATCTCTTGCCGATTCCGGAAATATTTCAAGTTGCTCTAGTATGACACAGTACTTTTTGCAACTCTAAATTCGGCTGGAACTTGCCATATAGACCATCCACTTGCAGCTTCTTCAATAATGTTAATTCTATCTGACACACTAATACGTGGCATATTGAAAATGTGGCAGCATATGTAGTAGTTGGCATATCAATGAAATGTAAAAGTACCGCATACTGAACCTAATTTTACTCATTTCAATTATAAGACTTTTTGGTGAACTGGAGACTGCCTGAGGTATGGACTTAACCGTTGTATTCGCGCAGTGAGCAAGACGATTAAAAAAAAAACATTTTTGGGACACCCAGTACATATGTATTGAATATGACATACTCCTTTTTCTGTCATTCTATGTTTTAAAATTAAAAGACTATTTTTCAGCACTTTCTGATTCTGTTATTATGTTAGATTTTCTTACATAAAGCAACTTGCTTTGTATCTTACATCCAAGATTTGTTAATATTCTTTTGATTCAGTAATTGCAATTAATGCCTTGAGAGGTTAAAGCTACAGAGACGAAGACGTCTAGAAGCTAGCGTGGCGCCATCTATAAATAAATTAGACCGTCGTCGTACTGCTACTAAGCCGCATTTTAATTTAGAGCTCCATCGATCGCGAACAATAAATAATTTCTCCCCGATCGCAACTGATTAAGTTTTAATTTATTCGATACAGGAGCACTACTAGGCGAAGGACGACGGCTAGGACGTGGCGGGGACGAGGCGGATATTTTCGCAGACGTTGGCCGACTCGCTATAACGCCACGGTAGCAGTTAACGCTGTGGTACCGCCAATCGTGCGATACGGTCGCTAACCTCCTGGAAATATGCCAAGCGCGAGCATTATAATTTCCTTCTTCAATACGCCGGCGAGTTTCACTTTTTTTTTATCGACGATATGCGATCTTTTTGCATACTTCCTTATTGAATAAGAGCGTTTGTAGCGAGAGTAAGGAAGTAGAAAGATTTTAGCATGTTTGTAATCACGAAATGTGGGTTTACATGAAAATTTCCTAAGTTATTTTTCGATTTAGATGTGAGAGATATTTTTTTTTGGAAGTCCAGTTAAAGTAGCCGAAAACTAGAAGTTCTATAGATGCGGAAAGGATACATGCATAAACATAAAAAGATAAGAGCGAAAATGTCACTCAATTAATTAAAATATGTAGATAACGTCGTTCTCTGTTGTTCCCTGTATAATTTTAAATACATATACATAAAACACATAGTCACAGAGGAATGTCACAACAATAGCTCGCAATATTTCATGGAATACAGGATGTTATTGGCGGCTATAAACAAAATTCAAATAACCAGATAAATAACCACAAACCGCATAATTCTAGAAACCATCTAGCATACATGATAACGGATGATTTCACGTGAACTTTACTGCGGTAGATATGCTCACCAAAAATAGGATAAATAACGCGTAAAAAACTATACGCTTGCATGTACAGTGGTGAACTTAATAGTGTCTCCCTCTAAACGGAGAGAATATCAAAACGTCTTTCGCTGTGATGCCGTAGACAGTTCGGTTCCTATCGGTTATTACAGGTATATGTAGATCTTATTTAGAGAATGTATACATACATTACACGTCAAAATTATTTGCCCACCATAAGAAGTAATTCATAAATAAAGGAAGTGCTATCTGAAAACGAAGCTATAGCGTTGAAGTTAATAAAATACTTTTAAAACGATGAAATTGATAACATTTCGTCTCTGTGTTTCGACGTTCTTCTGCTGGTGTCGTTACTTTCCGTTATCCTGTTCGTTTCCTATTTAATATTATTATTATGACTTATGTCAGCATCTTGACATTTTTTAACGTTACGTCGACAGTTCGGCGACTTAATTGCAATCGTTGATTGAGGTTATGTAAAGCAACAATTATTTCAAATTTTAGATCATTTTATTAACGATATTCACTGCTTACAAGAACAATACCAAGTGTACGCATAACTTTTTTCCGGCTTAACTAAGAGATGGCGCAAGCAAAAAGTACGTAGCGTATTAATTTGAGACATACGCCATTCTGTTCGTCTAACATTTAAACTACAAACACACACCAGTTTTGTCCGCCAAAACTAGCGTGTTCATGTCGAGTTTTGTGCCTGAAAAAGGATATTTACCGCAAGCATTACTTTTCCTATTTAATCAAAAGGAAAAGGTTTTTGAAAGTCATCCTTTGCTGGTAGAAACACATGGTGAACACGCTCCATCTATTAGAATGTGCGAAATATGGTTACGACAATTTAAAAGTGCTGAATTCAATCTGAACGCTTTGGTAAACTACAAAAATGCGAATACGAGCAATTGCAAGAGTTATTGGATGATGACCCAACTCAAACTTCAACGACAATGGACCGTAAATGTGTGACGTCAGTAAGTATTGTGGCTACACTGAAAAGTTTCCAAATAAAATAAAGGCACATTATAAAACTAACCTATTCCTATGAATTCCTCATGTAAGCAACATCATGTTGTTCGTTAAGTAATGAAATTCATTACAATTATTATTAAAAACTTTACTCATTCGCTTAACTTTAAAACATATCTAGGATGTGCAGCAGCAAATATGCATAAAGAGGATTAATTACACTAATGAATATCAAAACTACAAATTTATTTAACCTGAGGGTGTACATGTAAATGATTTTTTTTAAATGTAACTGTACTTAATTATAGCTTGATGACATGTTTTAAGTAATAAAATAAACTGTTTAAAAGAAGTCTTTTTTATTTATATTTATAAAAACCTCTGAAATTAAAGGAAATTACACATAGGCTAGTGCTCTTCAAATTTGAAATATTATTATGCCGTAGCTGTGTAGTGATGTACTTAAAAAAGGAAGGTAAGTCTTCAACTAAAATCCTTTATCAACTAATATTGGGTCACCAAGCACCACATTTTTCAATACACCACAATCTTGTATTTATATGATATACTATCTTTAGGTATATTTACTGTGCTCCATCCCAGATATATTTTGAAGTTAAGCAAATGAGAAGAGAGATTCCAATAATGATTGTAATAAATTTCATAATCCTACTTAACGAACAAAATAATGCTGCTTACGGTCGCAAAACAGCACAGTAAACAACGTAAACACGAGGAATTGATAGGATTAGGTTAGTTTCAACGAGTGTCTGTGTTTTGTTTGGAAACTTTTTCTGTGTCGCCATAGTACCACTGACGTCATCATTCTCACGGTACATCACAGCAGAAGCATTACATCTGTCATTAGAAATAATCAGGAAACTTTTGCGAACAATGGGGAAGATCAATGAACTCGGCAAATGGGTCCCACACGATTGGAATGAACTTCAAGTAGAAAATTGCAATGTTACTTCAAGTTACAAAAGGGTCACGAAAAATCTTGGCTTTCACCTAGCGAAGCCGGTCGTTCAACACCAAGGCCAAACCGCTTCGGTAAGAAGCCAGTGCTCTATATCTGGTGGGACCAGAGCTGTATTGTGTAACACATGGGCTGGAAAGTTCCGGGCCTAATACATAGATGACGCTAGTTTTATTGCAGTCACCTTTCTCTCAGTTAGTACTAACCTTCAAAAGACAGCTGTTAAAATTTCATGATATTCTGTTCATTAGTTTTGTAAGTTATTGTGCTAAGAGTCACGCTACTTTTGCTATTTTCAAAACAATGGATCAAAAACAATTTCGTGTTTTAATTTTACACTGCGTCTTGATGGGGAAAAAATATCGTTCAAGCGAAGCAATGGCTTGAAAAATGTTATGGGACTCCGCTCCATCAGAAACAACAATAAAATGTTGGTTTGCTGACTTCAAACGTGGTCGTAGAGACACCGATGATGCAGAACGCAGTAGTCGTCCAAATGGGGCGGTAACTCCAGAAAATATCAAAAACATCCACAAAATCGTTTTGAATGATCGAAAAGTGAAGTTGCGTGAGTTAGCTGATATCGTAAAGATTTATATTGCATGAGCATTTGACTATGAGAAAGCTCTGTTCAAAGTGGGTGCCGCGTTTGCTCACTGTTGACCAAAAACCAGAACGTGTTGATGATTCTGAGCAGTGTTTGGCCATGTTTAAACGTAACAAACCGGAATTTTTGCGTCGATATGTGACAATGGATGAAACATGGATCCATCACTTCACTCCGGAATCAAAACGATCGTCATCTGAGTGGACAGCAACTGGTGAACTCGTCCAAAGCACCCGAAAGCATAACAATCGGCTGGAAAGGTTATGGCCTCGGTATTTTGGGATGTGAGTGGTGTAATATTCATCGACTGTCTTGAGAAAGGAAATACCATCAACAGTGAATATTATACAGCGTTATTGGAGCGTTTGAAGGCCGAAATTGCAAAGAAACGACCGCATATGGCAAAGAAAAAAATGTTGTTTCATCAAGACAACGCACCGTGTCACAAGTCAATCAAAACAATAGCAAAACTACATGAATTGAACTTCGAATTGCTCCCACATCCACCGTATTCGCCAGATTTGGCTCCCAGCGACTATTGGCTGTTCGCAGACCTCAAGAAAATGCTCGCCGGTAAGAAATTTCGCACGAATGAAGAGGTTATCGCTGAAACTGAGGCCTATTTTGAGGCAAAAGATATATCGTTCTACAAAAGTGGTATTGGAATGTTAGAACGGCGCTGGAATGATTGCGTTGCTCTTGATGGAGATTACGTTGATGAATAAAGCTAATTTTGAACCAAGAAAACCGTGTTTTCTTTGTTAGGCCCGGAACTTTTCAGCTCATGTGTTATTATGAACTCTTGAAGCCCGGCAAAACCGTTAGTACGCAACGCTATTGCCAACAAATGATTAAATTAAACCACGCACCGAAATGGGCCAGAAGACATGGACAAGTGATTTTGTTACACGACAATGTGCCGTCTGACACAGCAAAACCAATGAAAGACACCTTGAAATCGCTTGGATGGGACATTCTTCCGCACCCTCCGTACTTACCAGACCTGGCGCCATCTGACTATCACCTCTTCACATCAATGGGGCACGCACTCACAGAGCAGCACTTCAGCGATTTCGAGGAAGTTGGAGGATGAACGAATGATTTGCCGCAAAAGGTACGCAGTCTTTCTTGCATGGTATCCATAAATTACCTAAAACATGGGTGAAATGTGTAGAAGCCGATGGCCAATATTTCCAATAAAATAAATTAATTTCCCGTGAAAATTACGTATTATTTTAGCAAAAAGCCGGAAAAAACTTATGCATACATCTGCTACACTATGAAATCTAAATTCTATAATCTTTACTTCCACTGCATTATTCATTTGTTACGGGAGGATAATTATGTTATATTTACATTCTTCTAATGACCGTACCGGAACCCCTAACTATCGAATGTAAATCTGTTGGGCAGTAAAGCTTTGTGTTATTATTAATTAACTTCTAGAAGTATTTCAATTTATCAGAAACACGACAATCACTAATAGTCTGGGTATCAAACCAGTAGAAGTGGTCATAGAAGAGAAACAACTGGGATGGCTTGGACATCTACACAGAATGGAAGAAGATCGAATCACAAAGAGGATATTTGAAGCTAAAACAGAGGGCAAAAACAGAATAGGTAGACCTCGAAACACCTGGAAGGAGCAGGTGTATAGAACATTGGAAAAGAGAAGTATGGGATGGATTGAAGCCAAACAACTGGCTCAGAACAGGAACCTGTGGAAGATAAAAATAAGAACATAAATAGTCCGACACCGCGAGGTATAAAAAAAAAGTATTTCAAATCCTAAAAAGCTTACTAATCAAACAGAGAGATAAAACTGCCAAACAAACTGATGCAATCAACTATTTTTTACATAACAGATTCGTTTTTTTCAAACGACTACCTCTGCCAGCGCTGATTTTGTTCAGAGTTATCTCTGGGGAAATTAATGCAATATACAGTACACAATTCTACGTGCTGCGAACCCTGCATTTCCGCTAGCAGTAAAAAGTTGAAAAACAAATTAAATAATTGCTCCATCTTTATTAGTTTTTCCTTCCGCTGGTTTGTTTGTTGATTAGTGTTATTCTCGGCTTCTACAAAAAGCAAAAATGAAAAGGAAACAAGCAAAGCAGTTCAAATAGTTAAAAAACCATTGCTTCGTTCGACTCCAATACGAATTTTGTTTGAATGCACGGAAGAAATTATAGATGCAATGCGAAAACTTTTAAAAGAAAGTAAAACTGTAAGCATCACTACTATCAGTCAAGCTTTAGGTTATATTACGCGTCTTACCAATAAGAGTTTTATTTTCTGGTTAAATCTATATCAGAAGATAATGCATCATGTAGATATATTATATATAAAATTTTTAAACTAGGAAAATTGATCCGCTTAGCTAAAATCAGAAATAATACCATAAACACTCAGGATTCCTGTGACAGTGGGCCATCAACTACAGAACGATGTAAGATCGATGGAGACAAATTGTTATAACCGCCAAGCAAAGGAAGTTTGTGATTGTATTATTTGTTAGGCCAAAGATAAGTTTAGCTTCACTGTTTTGTAAAGTTGCAGTTAAAACTTTACAAAACAGTGAACTAAGAAAAGGTTCCCGGGTGTCAAATTCAGATCATAATCAAACTTGGTAGGTAAGTAAATTATGTTGAGACTTGAAAATAATTTCTTTTTGTTTATGCTCAAATTCACTCCGAAGGTGGTGAAACACCTCTTGGAGAATTCAGAGGTTTTCAGTTTCCTTGATTTAATTTTTGAACGGAAATAGATAGAACGCAAATTTAAATGCAAATGTTTTGCCTTAGTGCAAGGACTTGCAGGACACGTGAATGTGATATATACGGGATCTTCCATTTCAGCGCCACCCTCTTATGCTAGAGCTGATTATAGTAATGTGGAAAAGCAATTAGCGTAAGTTGTTCATCTTTAACCTCCTTAATTGATCTTAAAGCATTCTCAATTATGCAGGGTGTTTTAAAGGCGATATTAACATAAGAACTTGTATCCTATACTACGTAATTACTACATATACAGTGAAATTCCCCTTCGCGGACACCCCTTTTACACGGACACCTCCCTTAAACGGACAGTTTCTCGTGGTCTCGATCGGCTCTCTTATAATTTCCATTGTATTAACTCTTTCTTGGACGGACATTCTCTTGAATGGACGCGGACACGAGAAAATGTTTTCTTAACCGGACAAAAAAAATATAAAAAGAAACGCCTTATCT
The DNA here is from genome assembly GCA_023509865.1 of Trypoxylus dichotomus. Classification (NCBI taxonomy): domain Eukaryota; kingdom Metazoa; phylum Arthropoda; class Insecta; order Coleoptera; family Scarabaeidae; genus Trypoxylus; species Trypoxylus dichotomus. The sequence goes on from CM042082.1 coordinate 5,835,557, forward strand.
TATTTTTATATCGAGAGTATTGCTATTGCATTTCTCAATCGCGCCGCGCGCCTATTTCGCTGGGACTTCCCCGAGTAAACCGGAGATTTATCGACTTTAATCTTTCGGTACAAACGCAGCCTATGTTGTGCATTTCTGCCTGGCGTGAATTAGGAACTTCCCCAAGTTAGTCGGGGATTTACCGTTCTTATTCTTTGGGTGTACGCTTTCGATTGAATCTGCTTTCAATATTAGTCTGATGTCTATGCGGAAAAGACACAGTGGGCACGCACACATTCATTGTAGAAATGGCTCCAAATAGAAAAATTCTCACGCTTACACAGAAAATTGAGATTGTTGAAGTTTACAATCCAATAGAGAGAAATTAAGTGTAGGGAACTTATCCAAGCGTTTTAATATTGGAAAGACACAAGCTACAGATATAATTAAACATAAAGAAATCCTTCTAAACAAATGGATGTCGAACGGCAATTTATCAACTGTCAGAAGGTGAATAAACACATGTTTGTGTTTATCCGTTAGATTGCGCTACCTGCAACATTACCAGAATGTGAATAAATCGGCCCTTAGTAGTATAAGGTATGACTTGTTCTATACCTTTGAAACACATTGTATAATTGGAAATGCTTTAAAATCAATAAAGGATGTTAAATTTTACAAACTTGCGTTAATTTCTTTTCCATATTATTATGATCAACTCTAGTATAATAGGGTCAACAGTTTGTGTATACAACAATCACGTGTCCTGAAAGACCTTTCGATAAGGTACAACATTTGTGTTCAAATAAGGTTTCACAAAGAGGAGTCGATAAGGTAGACTGGTGTATTAACAACAAGTAAAAAGGGGTAGGGAAGTACACACATATATATATATATATATATATATATATATATATATATAACAGAGACTGTAACCAACTATACACATGTTAGACACATTGTATCATGTCAAGATAGAATATACGTTATATACATACATAAAAGTTGTTTTAATCACTAAACAACACAAATATACAGTTCATTCTACCGTAACAATTTGCATTTAAATTTTTGCTCTACTTATTTCAGTTGAAGAATTGAAACAAGAAAACTAAAAATCTGTGCCATCCAGAGCGAATTTCAGCGCAAACAAAAAAAAATATTTTCAAGTCTCAATACACCCTACTTAACTACCAAGTTTCATTAAGATCTGAATTTGACACCCGGGAACCTTTTCTTGTAAGTGACTTTTAATGAAACTTTTAAAAATTCTGATTACAATTTCGATGAACCAGAACGGTGTTTCCCTACTTTGAAAAGATTGGAATCTTTCTTAAGATATACGAGGGGAGGTCCAGAAGTTCGTGGAATGGAGGGAATTAAGTGGGGATAGGGCGCTCGCTAGGTGTCATTCTGATTAGCGACTTATCATTAGTATATAAGTTCAGTTGCAGCCCTATAGCGTCAGTCGTTTACAAATAGTTGCCTGCTAAACAAGTCAATCCGGAAGAAAACTGAAACTATGGAGGAAATTGAACACCGTGCTGTGATAAAGTTCCTTCCAACGCAAGGGAAGAATGCTCAAACCATATTGAATGAAATGGAAACCGTTTATGGGGAACAGTGACCTAGTAAATCAATGATTTATAAGTGGCATGGTCTTTTTAAACATGGTCGGGAGTCGATTGAAGACGAACCCCGCTCAGGACGGCCAGTTGAGGCCACCACATCAGACATCGTCGAAAAAGTGCAAAAATTTCTACTGCAAGATGCCCGTTTGAAGAAAAAACAATTATCTGCATTAGTTGGTGTATCAGATACCACCATTTTGCGTGTCCTACATCACCTGGGTATGACAAAAGTCACTGCAAGATGGGTACCGAGAATGCTCACACCGCTGCAGAAACAGCAGCGCGTCTGTGCGTCCAAACAATTTTTGGAGCTGTGTGGAGACAAACCTGCACAGATTTTGCAGCGGACCGATGATGAAACATGGGTTCATCACTTTCAGCCTGAGTCCAAACAGGAGTCCATGCAATGGCACGAAAAGGGGACACCACCGCCAAAGAAATTCAAAGTGTCAGAATCGGCTGGAACGTTGATGACTACTGTTTTTTGGGATTGTGAGGGGATATTATTGATTAATTACAAAGAAAAAGTTAGGAGCATAACCGGAGAATATTACGCAGCGATATTAGAAAAATTAAAGGAGGCCATCAAGGAAAAACGCCGAGGAAAATTGACCAAGGGTGTGTTGCTCTTACAAGACAATACGCCGGTTCACAAGAGCAAAGTTGCAATGGCTGCTCTGCACAAGCTTGGCTTTCAATCAATAGTCCATCCACCCTGCAATCCAGACCTGGCACCCAGTGATTTTTATTTGTTCCCCAATTTAAAAAAAGACTTACGTGGAAGAAAGTTTTCCGACAACAATGAGGTAAAGGAGGCAATTTTGGCCCATTTTGAGGCGAAAGATAAAAAATATTTTTATGATGGTTTAGAAAAATTAATTCATAGATCTAATAAATGTATTGTGTTTAAGGGTGATTATATTGAAAAGGAAAAATAGATTTACTGTTTTATTCTATTTAAAATTCTTTCATTCCACGAACTTCTGGACCTCCCCTCATAGCATAGTACAACAAAGGTCTTTCTGCGTTGGTGATCTTTTCACAAGAAAAGCATTTTATTCACAGTATTTTAGATAAATTTGCTACTACCGCAAATCGTTAAATTGATTTTCTATTTCAACAAAGGATATTAGTGAATTTTAAAAGCGTTAAAAGCAAAAATAATTTTTAATAAAACCAAACTTTGCAACGCTCACATTTTTAAGCACAAGCTGCCACTATTTTGCTCGACATTTTTAACCATTTGAAGGATGTAAAAGTACCATGTTTTCGCTTTACACTCGTATTTATCCCTAACCCACTACATTCTACATTGTTCCACACTTATTTTTTCAATATGTACATCGTAAAGCTATTCATTCGCGGTATTTCTCTACTTCGTTTCGTTCACAAAAGAATCGCATTGCTACGAAAAGCTACTACAACTGCCGTAAAATTGGTATTATTTGTTTTTCGACAAAGGTTCTTCTTCTCGTCGACGATGAAAGATAAACTCGAGGGCTACCTTTTAAAATCACGGAGGAGGATGTCATTGACGGATTGTTCGGCGTTCAGACAACACGACTTACGTCGGTTCGACGGTTCCCGGCGTTCTGTCGAATCGTATTTTTTTGTCCCCGCCCCCAACTCCTTGCCTACACGTTCTTTGTTTGCTCGTTTATGAGTTAGGTCTACACGCGTAACAAAGGACTTACGATCCACGAACGTTGTTTTTCTTTTGTTTTCGTCGAAATACGCGACCATCATCAGGTACGTTCGATGCGCGTGACGTGAATAACCTCGAATCTAGATTATTAGGGAACAACAGTCGAACGAGGATGGGTAGTTGATGGAATTCGTTAAGAGATAACGGGGAAGATGGAGAGTTTCTTGTTTCTTACGTATATATATATTTTAGTGTTGGGATTACTATACAGGGTGTCATTTAAGTGGTAGTTAATATTTTAAGAAATGAGTTATAAATGTTGGTATTGTTTATCATTGTTATTCGGAAAAACATTATAAAGAAGATAAATATCTGTATGCATCATGTTTATCCATGGAAATTTAAAAAAAAAATTCATGTACACCTAGCAAATCTATTCTCTAGCAAGTGTAGCGCAAAAATATGTTAGTTAATGGATTAATTTCTAACAGATTTGTTGATGAACACTTTTGGAAATAAATAAAACGTTTATATTAGTTAGACCTAATCCTTTCGAACCTGACTTTCCAATGAGACGAGAAAAAACTTCTTTTGCGTTTCGAGAAGTTTGATTTTGTTTTTTTCCACTGAAAGAGAATGTGTATACATTTATAAACACCAAGTTTCAGTGGATTAACATTAAACTATAGAACACTATTTATCTGGAACATGAAAAATAAACTGTAATATGTACGAGGGTTATCTTTTAAATTTTGCTATAGAGAGACTATTGTTTTCCAACGTATTCTGCATGGAGATTAATATCCCTTTGTATGCATTGCAACTATGAAAGCAGTTGTTCCACTTCTTTGTTGGTACAGGCAAAATTGCGTTTCTAAAAGCATTGACTGCTCCTTATGATCACGCATTATGTCGTTCATCTTCGGAAAGTTAAAGAAATCACTGGGAATTACGTCTGGACTGTACGGAGGAAGGTCTAACAATTCGACGTTTTCGTACGTTAAAAATTAAATTGTCTTGTGTGCTGTGTGAGAGCTTGTATTGTCTTAATGGAGGGTATTCTTCGTTTGGGGTTGGTTTTCGGAACTTCAGCGTTGTCTTACGGCAAACAAATAGTTGTATATCAATCAGCGGTTACAGCTCTTTGATCTGGTAATGGAATTATTATTACATAATTTGTAACGGTTGTCGGGTTCCGCCGTGTCGCTAAGTTTTTTGTTCCTGACGTTTCGCCAACAACTGCGATTTGTATTTTCAAAGGTACTGGGTTCGTGTACGTTGTTACTGCTTTAAATATGCTTCTTCGCTCCACTACGCTGAACCGTTGCGGCCAGCGTCAGTAGCATGACTGGATGCGCGCAGCGCCGATGTCCATATTCGGTTCAGTGTTAGCCCGTCGTCTCTGTTGATGTTGTTAGGGTTTTTGTATATTTCAATGGTTTCCCTGTTTAATCGGCTATAGTACTTCTTAGTTGATGTTAGAACTTTTGTATCTACGAATCTAATCCTATGATTCGGGTCCGAGTGGATATGTTCGGCAATGGCGATATGTCTGCTTGTTTCAACCGCACATTCCTATCGTGTTCCTTACTTCTGTCAGCAAATTTGAATATTGTTGACTGATCTGGTGCTTCATTCCCGAATAGAGAAACCAACTCGGCGAGACATTCTTGTTCAGATAATTGCCTTTGAAGATTATAAAAAATTAATGTGCGAAAGTGCGGTTTAATTCCATTTTTCAACTAACTTGCCACTGGATCCGCACTGGATTAGTGGCGCCTTCTGTGTTCCAGTATGCAAAACTTAAAAGACATCCCTCGTATACACATTGTGAGTACATCAAATACTATCCTTAGTGGTCATTTTTCGATCGATTTTAGATTCAAACAGAAAATCTGTTTTAGCCATACCATCCATATTTTCATTATATACATAATGTTGTGACTCAGGTCCTTTCCATTCTGATGAACTTGCTTTCACTACCTAACTTCGTACCCATATTCCTTGTAGCTGTAATAACTAAAATGTCGTAGTTGGATTAAAATCGCAGTTAGAACCTCATGTACGTGCAGTTCTGTGAGAATAACGTAAAAGCAATAAATACCTTTTAAGACCTGGGTGCCGCTGAGTTTTTACAAGATCATATTAGGCATTATACGTATTTAGAGAGACATACATAAAATATTGTTTCCAGCTTGTAAGGGCAGATTTGTATATCTACTGACGATGTATAGCTAGCACACGAAATATATGTACATCTAGATTAATGAATAATTTATGAAATACACCGTGAACTTTATTATTTATTTAAATTTGAAGTCTTCTGCTTCCTCACTTGAGGTTTTAGGTACTTTGCCTGTTACGATACCCATCTTTTATTTGGTCTGCCTACATTTTTTCTTCATAAGCATTTACAAAATCTCGTCTTGGCTGGTAACCTCGTCACTTGCAAATTTTATTTGTGCATCCTTCCTTGTTTTAGTTTTTAACGTTCTGCTGATCGTTTGACAGATATACAGCTGTAGCCATATGTATTCGCCACCCTTTTTTGTTTTCTTATTCCGACGAATATATAAGAAATAAAAGAAAATTGATCGATGAAAATGTTTCATTGTGAGTGTATACAGATATATACAGATATTGCTTAATATTTGGTAGCTCCTCCCTGGGCTTTTATCACCGCACGAATTCGTCGGGGCATACTGCTCACTAAGTTGTAGCACTGTTCGGGGGTGATTTTATTCCACTCTTCGAATGTTTTGCTTTTTAAGCATTGCTTTGTGGTAGATGAGTATTTAGCTACATTTCGCTTTAAAATGTACCATAAATGCTCAATTGGCGATAAGTCCGGGGATTGTGCCGCCCATTCCAGGACCCGCACGTTATTTTCCTCGAACCGGCGTATTACTTCGCGAGATTTATGGCACGGTGCATTATCTTGTTGGAAGTAATACTCTGGCTCATCATTATCGAATAATTTCAACGCACACGGTACCAGAACTTCTTCCAACATGTCGATGTACGTTCGACTGTTCATTCGTCCCTCGCAGACGAACAGTTCTCCGACGCCTGTTGCACTCATGGAACCCCAAACCATTATGCTACCACCCCCAAACTTGACAGTCGGGATGATACAGTCTGGATGGAAGGCCTCTCCTCGCCTGCGTCGCACGTATTGAGGCCCAGGTTTACCACAAAGCTACCAACAAAAACATGAATACTGTTACATTTTGGAACCCATTAAAAAGAATAAAAACACTGTAGATACCAGGAATTGAATACAGAATACCGCAAATACAATAATTATGTATTACTTACTTCAATATTTGACTCATCCGTCCACATAACATTGGCCCAATTGTCAATGGTCCAGTCGCGGTGACCTTTAGCCCACAGCAGTCTCTTTTTCTTTTGTTGCGGAGACAACCGTGGTTTATGCCGAGCTTTGTATCCACCTAAATTTAATTCACAAAGGCGTCTTCTAACCGTGCGAGGAGAAATAGCAACATTATGTAGCCGGAAAAGCTCACTGGAAAGCTGTTTAGACCCTTTTTTCCGGTCTCGCAAAGACATTCGCTCTAAGACTCGCTCATCTCTGCTAGTTGTCTTCCTTTTTCGACCAGTTTTCGGTTTGTTTGTCAAAGATCCACTCTCTTTGTATCGTTTTATCGTCATTCTAACTGTCGATCGCGCACATTTCACTTGTCGGGCAATAGCAGACATCGACAACCCTTCTAACACCACAATTTGTCCTTGCTCTACCTTCGTCAATTCGCGTGTTTTCGGCATTACTTTTTACTGTATACTATCGTATTACACGGATAAAATCACAGACACAATATCTTCACTCTAACTAGCTCAACCTTACTCTTACAACTTTTAAGAAAGACTGAAGAAATATTCAGAAATTACAATTTTACGTCTATTTTCTAATTTACTCAGAATGGCCTACAATAAACCGTTAAACCCTCATTACCAGGTACCTAGTTAAGTCCGTCATCGACCATGCTTCTTAGAAATACAATAATATTCGTGTAACACGTTCAAAACGAGAGTGGCGAATACATATGGCTGTATATGAATTTCCTCGGCTTTTCTTCGATGTCTGTTTCGATCATAAGAAACATCGCAGCCTAAATACTTAAAGTGGATGTTGGATGTTTACCCAGGAAGACCATAGTTTTGGTTTTATTTCCGGATATATTCATGTAATTGTTTTGGCAGATTTTTTGTAATGTACTAAGTCGTCAGCATATAAGATAAAATTTAGTATGGTGTTCCGGTCTAAACCCATTCCTTTAGGCCATTCGTTTTTCCATTCCTTTATAATAGCACCAATATATATCTTACCGCATTTTAAAACATTTTCTTTGCGTATCTATCTGAAGATAGGCAGCCAGAGTATACACAGATAAAGTGTGAGCTGAAAGGGGTTGAATCTCTTGTGTCTTTCTTTTATTATTAAAGTCTAAAAACTATAATATAGTTCACTATCATTCAAAACAATATATGTTAAATAATGTTGGTGACACACAGCAACCTTGTCTAACTCCTTTGTTTGGTGATATCTCCTAGTTAATCTTCCACCTATATCTAATTCTGGTGTCGGTGTATATATACCCTGTATAACTCTTATTAAACAATGTGGATATCCCTGATTTTTCATGGTATCCCATAATTTACATCTGCTTACAGAACCGAAAGCCTTCTCAGTTGTATGCCCTATACTTTTCTACAATTTGTAGCAGAGTGAATATGACATTTGTGGTTGGTCTGCCTCTTCAAAAACCTATTTGTTCCTCCTTTAATTGAAATTAACGCAACTGAGATTAAATTCAAATCGAAATTTATTAATTATTATAATTTATTATAGGTCTATTACTTCATTATTACTACTTCGCAAAATTTAAAACGTTAAACGATAACAAATTTACAAACATACGTCAACACTCGTATATTGCCCCATATTTTTCTCGACAAAACATTCAAATCGTTTTATATTTTAAATATCTTCTCGTCTCTACTAATGCAGATAACACGGCATACCTTTAACACACAAACTACTCATCCCAGCGACCCCTTTAAAGCGCCAATACACACATTAACCCCCATTAAGCCCGCCAATGATCCGTGTTAGGCGTAAAAACGACGAGAGGCAGGTAGGTATTTCAATTTTAAGCAGAAGGGTACGCATTAAATGAAGTAGGCCTTCGGTCACGGTATTCGGGAGCCTCGAGGATAACTCGTGCTGTTCCTCGGGTAGTTAAGGATGGTCGTACTTCAAAGCACGTGTCAAGATAGGGTCAGAAGATTTGTCACGGCGAGGTTTATTATTCGCAGGCTTTGTGCGTTGGTATTTACGTGGCGTTTAACGGCCACCTGCTTACTTGAGGCCGGAAAATGTTATCTTTTTCTTTCTGTCGGTGTTCGTATGGATGGAAGCGAGGCTAAGGTTTTGGTCGAGTTTGGGGAACGCTTAAAGTGAAATGTAGGGTATTTGTGTAGGATACAATAGGTTTTTAAAAACAATAATACACTCAGAGGCAAAGCTGATCTGTTTTTGTATTCCTGAAGCAATAAAGTTTGTTATAATGTGTTTCGATTATCAAGATTTTAATTATCGTATCCTTAAATGATTAATGGTTTGAAGTGTATATATTAGAATTTTGGTTGTACCTTTCGTGATGTCTGAAAAGTCGCTGGACTGGTGGCGCTGTACAGAAAGGGTAATAAACAAGAGAAATGTTTTAGGTCATTATCTTGTTGGAAGATAAAATTTTGACCCAAAAGTTGAATTCCGGAAGGTATTGCGTGGTTCTCCAAAATTTCGCGGTAGCCGTCTTTTTTTAATATACCGTCAATTTTCACAATGTCCCCTACACTAGTGCCAGCAAAGCAGCCCCAAATGATGATAGAACCTCCACCATGCTTCACGGTAGTAGCAATACACTCTTCTCTGGCACGTTCACCCACAGATCTTCTTACGAATATGCGTCTTCGGGTTCCGAACAGCTCAAAATTGGACTCATCCGTCTTCTATGGTCCAGTGTTGGTGTTCACGAGCCCATTTAAGTCGCGTTTGCTTGTTTTGTTTGCGTAGTAATGGCTTTCTCATCGCAATACGTCCATGGAGCCCGGCTTTCTGTAGGCGACGTTTGACTGTAGAAACACTGACTAGCTTTTGGCGACCTACATTTAATTCTGCGGTGATTTCCGGGGCTGTTTTGCGTCTATTTAACTTGCTGGTAACCACTATTCTGCGATCATTTGCAGATGTTGTCGCTTTTGGTCTTCCACTCCGTCTTTTATTACGAAAACTGTCAGTTTTCCGATATGTTCTTACGTTATAGTCAACCGTAGCGTGATGTATTTTCATTTTTTTGGCAATTTGTCGATCACTTATGCCACTTTTATGGTAAGCTATTATAAGCGCACGTGTTTCCGTACTAATTTCTCTTCACGGAGGCATTTTAAAAAATTGTCAAACGATATTTCGCTCACGACGTGAATAGAGTAAATACCACACTGCAACCGACCATAGGTTATAGATTTCACTATAATCTTCTAGGAAGGTAATTTAAACATCATTACCTACAATCTAACAGATGACTAAATTTACCCAGTAAATTCAGAGGGATTGTTATTGTAATTGCACCGCAATAAACAGTTTATGGTAATCCGACCAAGTGCAGGTAAATGATAGTAAACCTTATGCGATATAATGGGTGTTTATCTTACTGAACTACATTTTAAATACCTATTTCATTTTATTATAATGTTTTTTTGGTAAACATAATACTATATGAATAATCCATGAAAACAGGGGTGCCTAAACACTTTTGAGCGGTAGTGTATATATATATATATATTTATATATATATATATTCCCATTTCGTTTAAGTATGAAAGCTTGATACAGCTGCCTAAGCAAAAAGAACTAAGCAAACTCGTCTATCCTAATATAGCGAAAGCCGGGTATAACTCAATTTTCCAAAAACGCCCTACCGTAGGCGGCCCTCCGTATAGGTGCCAAGGATTAATCAGAATTTACGAAATTTCATTAAAATAGGAAGTGGGAGTTCGTAATCCGCAGCAGGGTTTCTTAATATATCTCACCGGTTTTTAAGTGGATTATGTCGGAACCCACCTCCGGCATTGATATCTTCCCTATGCCTTGCTTTCATTTTCTTTTTCCAGATACTTTAAACTTATTATTAAATACGGAGGTGATAGCACCTTTTACTATTATTAAAAAATTTGTTCTTTCCTAAGGGGTGACTTTATTAGAATGAGTTAGTGAGAAAAGAGATCCTGTTATCCTTTTCTTTTAACCCCGAAAGTTAATAAGTTTGAATGTTGTAATAATGGGAATCGTCTATAAAATTTTTTCCAGTGTTGATTTATTTTAATAATTATAGTAATAATAATAAGAATAATTTATTGCCCAACAGATGAAACAATATCCAATTACAAGGCAAAATTTAATTATTAATGTACACATGTAAAAGCAAACATAAAACTAAGAAGAAAGAAATATGTAGATCAAGCTCTCTATGGACTTATAGCTAACTATATCGTAGGATTTTATTTTAAAAGATAAATATTGCAATTACTAATTAAAGTTCCATAGTTTATTCAAATTTGACCAAACAAAAGTATAGTCAATGCAAAATCAAAATACGCTTAGCACATTTGCAACAGTTACCACTTCGGAAAACAAGAAATTTGGATGAAGATATAAGAGAAGGTGTGGATATAGTGTCTCTATATAATCTCTGACCAACTTCTAACCAAAAATAATTTAGACAATATTTATTTTGATAAAATTACAATTTCTTTGCCATTAACCAACGTAATTAAATTCCTGAAAAAATATCAGACTCGGCAAGATTTGAACCAACGACTTCTGCTTTACCGGCGCTTTGTGCTACCATTACACCACAAGACCACTTGTACTAACTCATGTAATTCTACTAATTAATGACGGCCTGGCTTAATAGAAGACGTATATATGCAATGCATAGATGGATTTGCTTGAAGTGGCGGAAGATATGACATATTCTAGACCTTTGGAACACTCTATATAATTGAAAATGCTTTAAAATTGAAAAAGAATGCAAAAAATGAACAACTTGCGTTAATTCCTTTTCCATATTACTATAACCAGCTCTAGCATAACAAGTTGGTTCTTAAATGCAACATCCCGTCTATTCCACATTAATATGTCCTGAAAGACCTTTCGATAAAGTACAATGTCTGTGTAGTTCCATAAGAGTGAATATTGCATCTGAACTAAGTACGGTTTAGTCTGATGCACTTTATCCTATTAGAATATAAATTAATCTCGCGACTAGAATGCGGAAATTTATAATAGTTTACGTAGAAACTTAATGGGGTGGTGGATCAAAGCTCTGTTCAAAGTGGGTGCCGCGTTTGCTCCCCGTTGACCAAAAACAAGAACGTGTTGATGATTCTGAGCAGTGTTTGGCCATGTTTAAACGTAACAAACCGGAATTTTTGCGTCTATATGTGACAATGGATGAAACATGGATCCATCACTTCATTCCGGAATCAAAACGATCGTCATCTGAGTGGATAGCAACTGGTGAACCTCGTCCAAAGCGCCCGAAAGCACAACAATCGGCTGGAAAGGTTATGACCTCGATATTTTGGGATGTGCGTGGTGTAATATTCATCGACTATCTTGAGAAAGGAAAAATACCATCAACAGTGAATATTGTATAGCGTTATTGGAGCGTTTGAAGGCCGAAATTGCAAAGAAACGACCGCATATGGCAAAGAAAAAAATTTGTTTCATCAAGACAACGCACCGTGTCACAAGTCAATCAAAACAATGGCAAAACTCCATGAATTGAACTTCGAATTGCTCCCACATCCACCGTATTCTCCAGATTTCGCTCCCAGCGACTACTGGCTGTACGCACACCTCAAAAGAATGCTCGCCGGTAAGAAATTTCGCACGAATGAAGAGGTTATCGCTGAAACTGAGGCCTATTCTGAGGCAAAAGATAAATCGTTCTACAAAAGTGGTATTGAAATGTTAGAGCGGCACTGGAATGATTGCGTTGCTCTTGATGGAGATTACGTTGATGAATAAAGCTAATTTTGAACCAAGAAAACCGTGTTTTCTTTGTTAGGCCTGGGACTTTTCAGCCCATGTGTTATGCCCCAGGTTTATGACTATTTTCCCAAAAACCGATGCATATATATACGCATATATTCCAGCTTTTCTTTGCATATAATCCTGTCCCTAGTAATAACCTTCGTTAGAATTTTACTAGGTGTAGATTTTGCAATAGTAGCGAATCTAGATGATGCAAGGTGATGAAAATGGAACTTATTACTGCGCTGTCTTTAAACCAAAAGGCGCAAATATCCTTGAATGTGAACGACTGCAATAGTCGATGATAATAAACAAATAAAATTCATCCAGTAGAAACGATAAAATCAAGTTACAAACCCACCCCTTACACTTTCCACCCGAAAAAGTATCCCGCTACATTTGATTTACATTCTCAAATTTAATATGTAGGTATGTGGGCGCTAGAACTAGTTCGTATCCATTTCACTGACACCCAAGATATATGACAGCTTGATGGATGTATTAATTATTAACGGTCGACGAACTATGTATGCGGCTGATGCGTTGAGTGTCGGCATTAGGTGATCCCTTGCGTAGTCGCGGAATTCATTAACGCATGCCTACATTCATACGTCTGCGCGAATATGCGGTAATTTCTCATTTAAATTCGTTTTGATACCATTAGCATGTAAAGTAAGGTAACGATCTAATCAAATTTTGACGGGGACCCTTCCGAATACGAAATGATTAACCCCGTAAATCGGGCGTCGCCATTATCGAATGCGCGTAATTCAATCTGACCGGTAAATGGCCATACAAACCATTCTGGCTAATCTCAGACCCACAAAGGCATGAACGTGATCGTAAAAGAAAAAGTAAGCACAATAGCATCCTTAGCAATTCCGGTAATCAAAACTTCTCATCTTTTCGGAGGAAACTGTATGATAGCGCCAATAGTTTTTCTGTAACTACTGTCATTCTTGAGAGACTTCCCCTCAAACTGCCATGCTAATATATTTTTCTACTTGTGATCTGTTACTCGAAAAACCTTACTTTTACAGATAATAATAATAATAATAATAATAATCCTTTATTGCCCAACAGCCCAAGGGCCAATTACAGGACAAATTACAATACAATTCTTATTTAAAATAAAATAAAATAATTCAAATCGTGTTGCCTACAATAATAACATGCTGAAAATGTATATAATAATGAAACAAAAAAAAAAAAAGAAAGACTCACAAAAATGGCTCTAGATCCCGTTTGTTTGCGTTCCTCACCATGTGACTGAGAGGTGCCTTAAGCAAAATGTTGGTATTAGCTCTAGGTACTTGAAATGTATGAAAGTAGCGAGTATGATGAGTAGGTACGGTAAAGTTTATTTGCGCTAGAAGGGCTGGCGAGTCGATGGTATTTTTCAGGATCCTGCAAAGAAACTCCACACTGTTACGCTCGCGGCGGTCAGCAAGAGATAGAAAACCATGCTCAACAAGTAAGCTATAATACTCGATACCTCTTGCAGGATACACGTTGTCCATTCGAAAGGAGAGATATTTTAGAAATTTCTTTTGAACGCGTTCGATCATAAGCTCTTGGTGTAAATAACGGGGATACCAAACAATGGAGGCGTATTCAAGCTTAGAACGAACGTAGGCATAATATAAACGTTTCATTACACCTAAGTCTGAGAAATGCCTGCAAGAACGCATGACAAAACCGAGAGTTTTGGAAGCAGATGAACACATGGACGAAATATGTTCCGTAAATGACAGTCTATTATCAAACAAAACACCAAGATCCAAAGTTTTGATATTGCGTGGTATGGCTGCATCATTAATTTGGTAGTTATAGTATAAAGTAGTGTGAGTGTTATTGTAGGAAACCACAGTACACTTGTTGATGTTCAGAGGGAGATAATTGACCTTGCTCCAACTATTAATGCGAAGAAGATTGTCTTGTAAATGTTTACAATCGAAAATGCTACCAACAGTATTAAATATCTTTACGTCATCTGCGTATGCTAAGACGTGACACGTAAACAGAGATAGTAAATCATTTATATAAAAATTGAAGAGAAGTGGTTCAAGATTTGAACCTTGAGGAACACCTGATGTTGGAGAAAACGGCGTAGAGGAATAACCATTGTAGCAGACATAACACTTCCTTCCAGTAAGGTAAGACTCAATCAACGTCAGGAAACCCACACCAAAACCAAATTTGTCCATTTTTTGTAGTAGCATCTCGTGGTTAATGCAGTCGAAAGCTTCAGAAAAATCTACGTAAATAACATCCACCTGCTTTCGCTTATCAAGCGCTTCACCAAGATATTGGCCAATGCATGCTAAATTAGTGATCATCGACCTACCTGCAACAAAACCGTGCTGATGCTCAGATATGAAAGGAGTTATGCAGGCAGATATTTCTTTGTAAAGCAAATGTTCAAATACCTTAGCGAAATTGGGCAGTATACTTATAGGCCTATAATCAGCAATGTTAGATCGGTTTCCTTTCTTAAATACGGGAGTAATTCTGCTAATTTTCCAAACCTTTGGAAAAGTTGACGTGCTTATCGCTAGGTGGAATATAGTTGACAGTGGATAGGATAGAACAGGAGCACAGATATCATACACTCAGTGAAGTTTCTACATATAGTTCCATATGATTTTGTAGTGCCCACCTATAAACATTTAGCAACAGTATGAGCTGGGAATTACATCTCTGAACGTAAAGAAGTAGCAGAGACATTATTTTGTTAATACCACAACTGTCAGATATGCAGGGGAAGTACCTGGGGCATAAACGTATAAATGCGAGCAACATTTCTACAATTCCATAGAGTTAGACAGACATTCTACGGAATCATGCGTTACCTCTCAGTGTAAAAAAAGTCTCCAAACATCTTGAAAAGTTTCTTTATTGTTAAATATAATAATAATATTTATTTTCCCAACAGAAACATATCTAATTACAGGACAAAAACAAAGTTAAAACTAATTTCTTGAGATACTTACGAAAACATTGAAAAAGTAAAGTATGACTTAATGACTAAATTCTCTGCAATAAAGTTAGAAAGGGAACCAAAATTAATATCCAGGTTTAGGTCGGTTAAGGATATATGAAGATTTTAAAACGGTGCTGGTTTTTGCTTGCGAGCAGTAAAACATATTACAGAAGCAGCTTGGATATTTATTATAATGAAGTAAATTGTAAGTAAATTAATATCAGCTTGATTTCGCCGACTAAGTAGTGACATGGGGCCAAATGTCTACAACAATACCGTATGACTGTATCCTTGAGGAGGATGCAAACCAGATTGTCTAAGATATAAGTATTTTAAAAATTTTGTTTAGAACAGCATCCAATATATTAATATGCATTACAAACAAATGAATGAGTGTCCCATATTCCAGCTTAGAGCGTACAAATGTAAAATAAAGCATAATTACTGCATCCAAAGAGTTGAATGACCTGCTATTTCTTATAATGAATGCTAAGGTCTTCAGAAAGAATTTAATGATATTTAGAATATGATCTAGAGAAAATAATTAGGATCGAATGTGATACCCAAAGTCCTTAACAGTCGTGCAAAGATTTATAGGGATGTTATTAAAACGATAATCTGTTATAATCGGGTTAGTTTCACGAATATACGTGGGGATGTTAGATTTGGACACATTAATATCTAATTTGTTTGAATAACACCACAAGAAGAGGGGAGTGATTTATTGTTACAGAAACGTGCACTCTTCATTTGTTTGAATTCGATAATACAGTCTCAGATCATCTGCAAATAACAATTTTTAACGTCTCAGGATATCAGAAAGATCATTATAATAGGAAGAGCATAGGGCCTAGATTGCTTCCCTAAGGAACACCCGAGGTAGTAAAAAGAAATCTGATTGATAGTCAAGACACATACTGTTTTCTGTTTAACAAGTACGCTGATTAAAGTTAACTAGCGCCAATTACATTTAATCAGTGTAAGACATCTACAGATAGACGTAAAATATAATAAATAAATAAAATCAAATATATGTACTTTGCATATAATCTGGTCTCTAAATTCATCAACTAATACTTCCTTTCTCATGAATAAGAATGATGTCTTCCACTAATTTGGAAAAATAGAAATTATTAAAGACGGGTTAAATAAATAGCATAATGGTTTAGCAAAAATATTTGCCCAATCTCTAACTATATAACTACAAATATATATAACATATATATATATATATATATTATCGAAGTATACATATTAATTAATAAATTGCCACCCGTGGAGGGCAAAAAAATATAGTTATAAAGAAAACAGGATAATCTGATCATCTCATCAACAATTTTATAAAGTTGCGCAATTCCTACGGCCAAAAACCGGACTAAGGGGAATAATCATTCGGTTGGCATCTCTGGTAGCGTAACCGCCTAACAAATAAAATGCAATTTAAATTTATAAGCAACAAACAGACGTGTACAACAAAATTTATCTGGGAGCAAGCTTCTTCAGCGTCTAAAAAAGGTTGCAAAACCACCATCAAAAGAGACACATAAACAGGCAAGACTGAAATTTGCGCACGATCATATGAGACGGGATCATGAGTGGAACAACGTTATACAGGGTGACGCAGAGGAACGGGAAATTTTGAACGTTACAGTTGTCAGCACTGTAGAGCCGGCAGTTGTTCGTAACGTCGCACAATTGTTGTGGACGCATTGCCATTTAGTAATCATGGATCGTTGGACTGGTTCGGAACGTGCAGTAGCTGTGAGAGGGTTTTATAAAAATAGTGATAGTGCGACTGCCGCGCAGAAAATATTTCGACAGCATTACCAGCTTGGACGTCATGGACGTGTCCCATCTGCGCATGCGATTACAACGTGGGTGCGTAATTTTGAAGAAACAGGATCTGTCTTGAAAAAGAAAGCTCCAGGTGGCATTCGATCGGTACGCACCCCAGAGAACATTGAGGCTGTTAGAGATGCAATCGAGAGAAGTCCTCGCCGCTCCCTTCGATAGCATGCATCTACGCTAGGGATTAAGCGACGAAGCTTACAAAGAATACTGCACGAACTACATTTCCATCCCTATAAGTTGCAGATTGTGCAACAATTACATGAACGAGACCCAGCGTCACGTATGGAGTTTAGTAGGCAGATATTGGCTAAAATTAACGAGGACGCGAATTTCGTTGGTAACATATGGATATCAGACGAAGCCCATTTGCACCTGAACGGTTTCGTAAACAAACAGAATTTTCGTTATTGGGCCCAGGACAATCCTTGTGAGTTACACCAGCGACCACTACATAGCGACAAGGTCACAATATGGTGTGCTGTATCATGTCATGGTGTTATCGGCCCTTATTTCTTTGCACGTGAGGATGGTAGTGCAGCGACAGTAACATCCGCTCGATATGTTGAAATGCTTCAAACATTCTTCACACCGAGACTGTACGAGCTCAATCTTAACATGGAAAACATGTGGTTTCAGCAGGACGGAGACACGTCACACACTGCTCGACATTCGATGGCAGCAGTTCGTCAATTGTTTGGAAGTCGCATTATTTCACATAACGGTGACGTTGAATGGCCTGCGAGATCCCCTGATCTTAGTGCGTGCGACTTCTACCTGTGGGGGTATCTTAAAGGCAAGACGTACCGTACACGACTTGCAACAATCCATGAACTGAAAGAGAACATTCAACAAGAAATCACTGCCATTCCACAAGGTTTGCTACACCGCGCATTCCAGACTTTTCATAACAGGCTGTTACAGTGTGAACGCCGAATGGGAGGACATCTTTAAAAAGTAAAGAGACACTTTTGGACATTTTGATTGTAAAAACATAGATGGCAAGCTGCATACATGCACTTTCGTTAATAAATTACTAGTTTTATGAATATATTCCTGGAAATGATGTTATTTCAAAATTTCCCGTTCCCCTGCGCCACCCTGCATTTGCTGACAAGAAGAAATTTAACTTGGACGAGCGTGATGGTTTCAAATATTATTGGCACAATTTGCACAAGAGCACTGAAGTTGCGATGAGCCGAAATTTTGGTGGCTGTCGTATCGTGATTCAGGCTGCTTTCACCCATACCGATGAAATACCTATATGTTTTATTTCTGGGCGAATGAATTCTAATTCTGACATACAACTTCTGGAAATGGAAATTTGAAAGACTTTGGTGAACAATTTGCCGACGCAAGATTGGATATTTCAGTAAGATAATGCAGCTATCCATAATTCCAGACAAACGACAAACACAGGAGTGGTTTCATCAAAAGGAAATCAGTTTATTGCAATGGTTTACTCGTTTGTCCGATTTGTACCCGATCGAAAATCTTAGGGAAATATTGGCGAGAGAGGTTTGTATGCCATTAATAAAAAATAAGGTGGTGGAATGATATTCCTATTTCAACATTGACTAAATTGATAGTCAGTAAGACCCGGGTGTTTGAAGTTATCTTGAATGGAGAATGAATTTAACACTTACTGCTAAGTTTAGAAGAAATTATAAATTTTTATTGTGTTAATGGATCTATAGTAAATTCGCTGCTTTGAGTTACAATTATTGTAAATGTTCCCTGTATAAAGTGTAATGTTATTTTCTCTTGCATTTGTGTTGTTCAGCATTAACTTCGATGGATAATTTGCCTAAAAAACTAAGAAAAGCACATATTCTATTAAGAAGTTCATATGGAACTATAGAAATGTCGTTGAGTGTACGCACAGACATACACAGAATTTTGGTCTCCAAATCTATTCACTATTCACAGTATCATGATCCAATTGTTTATATAGTCGATCCCTGTACCGAATATTGAGAGATTTACGGTAGGAGCGACTTCCGAATACCCTCCAGAATTTATGTCTGGCAATTATGTCGCTATTAGATCCGAACGCTTTAAAATTATCGAAAATCCTACCTCCCCGGCCGGCTAGAACCTACAATAAATTATCGATATCGACGAAGAGCGCCTGTCTTTATTAAAATCCGCTTATTCTCTTCGCCGGAACCGTATCGCGAGACGATAGGATCTAGTGACGTCTCCGAGACGAAAGACGATTTATACGCGACCGTCTAGATCCGATCATTGTATTAATTACGGCAATAAATTACGCGAAAAGGTTTCGGAATACGTTAGATGCGAGAGGGATTTCGATTCGACGTTACGCGTCATCCGACGCAGATGCTACCCCAACAGATACGAGATCGGTTAGATGGAGGGCGTATGGGGTGTATTGTCTGCTTGCCGCGTCGTTTTAAACAATGTAAAGTTTACTAATGTCCCATTGCATCAGCATGATAGTAGAGAATATACTTAGCTGAAGGAATGTGGGAATTATGGACAAATGGAAGCAGCAAATAGAAGAAGAAAATGCGAACGAAATAAAAAGAAATCAGCATGGAGTTTGAAGAAATAATAAATGAAGTGAAAAATGGAAGGGCACCAGGAAGATAAAATAACCACAGGCAAATGACAATAGACAATATTTCATATCATTACAGTATATACAATTTTAAGTACATTTAAGCAATTAGAATTATATCCTAAAAAGATTTAAAGGATCTTCATTTCAATAATTTCCCATATTACTATTAGTAGAGACAACGCCCTGTATGTTTCTTATTTATTTCTTGCAATTAGCACCATTAGGTTATTCCAATCGATATTGTAGTAGCGAACGCATTTTGTGTCTTGTTTAATGTTACTTACTTCTGAAACACTCTGTATAATTAGAAATGTAGATACAATTTAAATACATTTAATTAACGAACAAGTTTTATCTACATTTTTTTTCATATCATTAAAAAATGAGCAGATCAGACAAGTGTTGCGTTTAAGTGCAAGACTATGGATATTCCACAGTATTTTCTGGGAGGGATTTCACCCCTTCATAGTGAATTTCCATTAATAGAAAAAATTCCCTGTATATCTGAAGATATTCTACATGCCTACCAAGTTTCATCCAATTCGAATCTGACACGTAGAGAGCTTTCCTTGTCAGTTATGTTTCTAAATGGTGACTTGCAATTGTTGCCTTAAAATATCAAACAACGTTTATTCAACTTGACTTTAAATTTTTGATTAGCCTGACCATAAAGAGATAAGCGTTTCTTTTTGTTCAAGCGCTATAACCTTCTTGGTTAAACTGATGCTCATTGCGTTGTTTTGTACAAAATCACGGATGCGTAGAAAAAAATTACATCTAATTGCTTTCATAAAATGGATAAAAGCAGAATTTGTTATCCCTAGAAGCCAAATCATATAAACAGAAACTAAATGGAAGATCAAAGGAGACACATTTCGTCCCAGCAAAGCTCTAACGTTTCCATCAACTACCTAAAATAAATCACCAAAATCTGATTCCATCCACTGACCTATGTAATTCCTGAAAAAGCTCCGTGTATTTCACGCTGAAAGTCATCACTACTACACACGTATCCTCTCCAAAAGATAACCAATAAATAAGTCATGAGGTTGGGGCGTTTCGCCGGTGATATAGTACCCGTAATGCATTGCGGAAAAGATCCCAGCGGGCAACCTACTCACACTTCAAAGTTGACGATGTACCTTACGCGGAGTAACACTTGATAAAGCTCGGATTAATTTCATCTGCAAGGTTAACGGAAGATAGCCACCCTCTTTCCTATTTCCTTGCGCCTTTGTTTTATCGCTTGCGAAGCTTTTCGTTTTCTCTTTTCTTCACGGAAAAGCTTTAGAGAGTATTAAATGGATTTCTCCAAGTGTTACAGGCTCACAAGGAGCATTCTGTATCGTATTAGGAAGAAATAAAAGGCGATCGAACGGATCGCTGAACCGGTTTCTTCCGATGTCGCGCAGCGGAGAATTTATTTCATGAAAACAGAGAAAAACAAGCGAAGGTTTGCAGTCACGGAATAGAGTGGGTATTTTATTTATTTGAACTGTCGTATCTTATCGTCTAGGGGAATTTGCTGCGATTGATTGGAAATAGAGAAGTTACATTTAACGCGAAGGAAATATTGTGTTTTGATGTAGATTATCACAGTTGTTGGTGATTGTTGTACAAGCACCTATAATAGAAATACAGTCCCTGTCCAAATTATTAGGGCCACTTGCTAAAATAGCGATTTTGTTAAAATATATAATGAAAAATGTATTGTAACACATGGGCTGAAAAGTCCCGGGCCTAACACATAGATGACGCTAGTTTTATTGCAGTCACCTTTCTCTCAGTTAGTACTAACCTTCAAAAGACAGCTGTTAAAATTTCATGATATTCTATTCATTAGTTTGTGAGTTATTGTGCTAAGAGTCACGCTACTTTTGTTATTTTCAAAACAATGGATCAAAAAAAATTTCGTCTTTTAATTTTACACTGCTTCTTGATGGGAAAAAATACCGTACAAGCGAAGCAATGCCTTGAAAACTGTTATGGGGACTCCGCTCCATTAGAAACAACAATAAAACGTTGGTCTGCTGACTTCAAACGTGGTCGTAGAGACACCAATGATGCAGAACGCAGTGGACGTCCAAATGAGGCGGTAACGCCAGAAAACATAAAAAAAAATCCACAAAATCGTTTTGAATGATCGAACAGTGAAGTTGCGTGAGTTAGCTGACATCGTAAAGATATCAAAAGAACGTATTGGCTTTATATTGCATGAGCATTTAACTATGAAAAAGCTCTGTTTCTAAGTGTTGACCAAAAACAAGAACGTGTCGATGATTCTGAGCAGTGTTTGGCCATGTTTAAACGTAACAAACCGGAATTTTTGCGTCGATATGTGACAATGGATGAAACATGGATCCATCACTTCACTCCGGAATCAAAACGATCGTCATCTGAGTGGACAGCAACTGGTGAACCTCGCCCAAAGCGCCCGAAAGTACAACAATCGGCTGGAAAGGTTATGGCCTCGGTATTTTGGGATGTGCGTGGTGTAATATTCATCGACTATCTTGAGAAAGGAAATACCATCAATAGTGGGTATTATATAGCGTTATTGGAGCGTTTGAAGGCCGAAATTGCAAAGAAACGACCGCATATGGCAAAGAAAAACATTTTGTTTCATCAAGACAACGCACCGTGTCACAAGTCAATCAAAACAATGGCAAAACTACCTGAATTGAACTTCGAATTGCTCCCACATCCACCGTATTCGCCAGACTTGACCCCCAGCGACTACTGGCTGTTCGCAGATCTCAAAAAAATGCTCGCCGGTAAGAAATCTCGCACGAATGAAGAGGTTATCGCTGAAACTGAGGCCTATTTTGAGACAAAAGATAAATCGTTCTACAAAAGTGGTATTGAAATGTTAGAGCGGCGCTGGAATGATTGCGTTGCTCTTGATGGAGATTACGTTGATGAATTAAGCTAATTTTGAACCAAAAAAAACGTGTTTTCTTTGTTAGGCCCGGGACTTTTCAGCCCATGTGTTGCAAGCATATGTTTATTCAGAACTGTTTATAGACATCGTCACAACTGTATAACTAACCCTTTGTAATGCCTCCTTTGGCTGTTATAATTACTCTTATTTTTTTTGGCATACAGTCTATGCAAGCGTTAATGGTATGTCTAGTTGTAGCATCATTTTTTCGCACATCCTAAATATTTCTTTCTTTGCAGTGTTTCTTCTCGAACACATCCTTGATTTTAGAATACTCAGCATGTTCTCAATTGCATCGGGGTTGGAAGAATTTCCCGGCCAATCCAAGACATCATTCAATTATTCCTTATTGTTTAACATATATGTTAATGATTTATTGTTGTCAGTGTAAGGCTGCAATATATGTATGTTTGCGGATGATACTATATTATACATAAGTGGTAGTAGTGTGGGCGATATGAATGAAGACTATGAATAGTCAACTTACGATATTATATCAATGGCTGTGTATAAATAAACTAAGCATTAATCTTATCAAATCAAAATATATGGTTATTGTTAGGTAGCATGCGTAAGTTGAATAATGTAGATATAGCTAGTATTAGAATAAAAATTGAGAACAGTGATTTAGAAAGGGTAGACTACATTAAGTACTTGGGAGTTACCATTGATAAACATTTGCTATTCAAAGATCATGCAAAACATATTATGAATAAAATGTCCAAAAAAGTAGGGTTTATGAGTAGAACTTGCAAACATTTATCGCTGTATATAAAAATGCTTGTTTTTAAATCTATAGTTGCACCACATATAGAACTTTGTGCAATAGTATTTTTTAATTAAAATAAGAATGAAATCCAGCAAATACAAAAAATATAAAATAGAGCCATGAGAATAATTTTAAAATGTAACAGATAAACCCCTGTTGATGATATGTTACTCACACTTAAGTTGATGAATGTCCGCCAAAGAATTTTATTTAAAAGTCTAGTGTTTATACATGAAATGAAAAATAATTTACTTCCAAATTACCTTGGTGAAAAATTGAAAACCGTCCAAGATACTCATGCTTACAACACTAGAAACTATAACGACTTTTATATTGCTCCCTTTCATAGAACCCAGACTTTTAAAAACATATTTGTAAGTGGTCTTATGTTATATAATGGTTTACCATATGAAATTAAAATTAATAATATTAGTACCTTTAAAAAGCAGTTGTACATACATATTACTGAGCACTGTAAGTGATTGTATATTGAAGTTATTTGTTTTGTGTTATTGTATAGCTTGTTAGCTAAATAAACTATCTAACATATCTATCTATCCAATACAGGCTGATATTGGTGACTTGGCACAAAAATAGTGGTATATAGAGACAACACCATACTTTAACTGACGGAGGATACTTCACCATTTCTAGTAAACTAGCATCACCAAATCGTTCAGATAGACGTCGTCCAACAAATTGAGCTCTTTCGGTCATGGCTTCTAGTTTTGACTCATAACTTAATATGATCTTTGCACTCCTTGTTGAGACATTATATTTTCTATTTCTTTGGCGCATAAAGCTTGGTTTTCAGTTGCTAGTTGTAGGATACGTCGAACATCTTGATTAATAGTGATCCTTTTCTTGCCATCAAACCCTCTTTCGATATTTGTAGTGGGTATCATTTCTTTCATTAAAACGGCGATGCACTGCACTGTTATCGCGATACTTCTTCTTTCTTTACAGTTGCGCGTTGACAATACATTCCTCTACCAAACAATGCCGCAATATTCAGTTTTATTCTCAGTTGGTAAAAATAAAAACCACGCCGATATCTTATCAATCCCGGAAATATGTCAGGTCGCCCTCGTGAAATCAAAACGTGGAATACCAGTTATCCTGTACTTTGGATACAAATTCAACTTAGAAACAAAAAACTATTCAGTTCTACGATGGATTTACATGAACTGCCCAGGAGCAATTGTTACTGATGAAATTAAAAAAGGTTATAAGTGAGAAGAGCCATAACTGCGTTCCATATTATATATATATATATATATATATATATATATATATATATATATATATTGCAAAGAATGAAGTCGGTAAATGTTTATATAAAGCCAAAAAGAGAGGGAGAGAAGAAATGATGTCAGTGTATCGTAAATATATCCACAAGAGGTGATGATTGCTAAGGACATTGGGTTTCGTTACAAATAATCCAGAGTTTGCATCAGAGAAACATGCATAATATAATGAGCGACACAAACAACTAGATATCAGCTTGCTTCCGAAAAAACGAGAAGATATAGAGGTTTGTCGAGTTTATGAAAGAGTATGCTACAATTAACGATTGCATGGAAGACAGGATTCTTGTATTTGCAATTGACGGAGGTAATTTATTAGTATGAGGTTATTGCTTCTTATTCGACGTGAATTTTAAAAACTGTAGTTCAGTTTTGCCAATTATATACAATTCACATGGATGTTGATAGTATCGAAGGAAGAACAAACATCATTCCTGCTGACGTATAAACGATTTTTGTTCTTACTAACAATAAAATCAAGAACTTTTTACCAAAAGGATGTATTTTTGATTCTGAAGTTACCGCAATGAATGCTTTAGAAGACTACAGTTATATAAGCTTATGCTGACAACATCGATAACACTAACGATGAAAACATAATTTGGAAAAAGCGGAAGCTATTTAATGGTAACGAATAAATAAAAAGACAAACAAGAACTCCGTATGTCAACAAGAAAAAACAAAAGGAAACCCGAAAAGAATATAGCGATGAAATATATACCCACAAAAAAAGAATATATATACAGTTCAAATTTAAACCGTAGCAAACAGCTAATCAGAATTTACACGCAGTGGCAAATTTAAACATGTGCAGTCAGCGGTACGTCGAGGGTTCGAGCTAAACTACCGCGGGCAAGTCGACACGGAAAAGATTGGGGTCGATTTGGCGGACGCGAACAAAAGTAGAAAGGATACTCATTAGCTTTTTCTCACTCAACGTGTGCTTCAACGTTGGATATTGCACGAAGCGAAGATTGTGTTAAAAAAAAACGCCCCTTTCCCAATTTTTTTTCTGCAAACGTTGTTCTTTTGTCTGTGTATTTTGGCATTTGCTTCGAGTGTTCATAAACAATATACGGCATGACCCTTTTTATGTTATTTAAATAAAAAGGATTAAAGAGGGATCTCTAACCATGTTTATCATGTATATCACTTTTTGTTAATTTAAAATATTTTACAATTTCGTTACAATTAACGTGGTGCCACATTTTCAAACAACATACATTAATTATTATGCAAAAAAAGAGACACCTAGATAAATTTTGTAGAAAGAAAATGTAAAATAAAATGTGCTACCGTAATGTAAATAACTATATTATAGTATGTTCTTGAAAAATTTGCCTCACGTTTAGGAGAAACTCAGTAAATTCGTATAGAAGACAATTTTTAAAAAATAAATTCTCAAAAGATTGCATTCTGATAAGAAAACAATTAACAATTATTCATAAAACCTGATCATTATTTTATTATAGTCTTTTTATTACAAAAAGAACTTTTGGAATACCTGTATGTGGCTAGTACTTATGGGTAGTGCCACAACAAATTACAAATATAATTTAGGAAAGTGACACATAGTACTTTACACAGGTATAGCATTAATTATGCGGAACGCAGCGTTTCGAGAGCACGTGGGCTCTCATTGTCAACCGTGTTACCGACTGAAAGTAAAAACTGTATCACACATGCAAATTATTTTCTACGCAGGCTCTAAAATTTCTAAAACATATGACTATTTACAATCTACTCGGTGGTCTAATGCCTTTTACGGGAAAGGATGGACCGAAAGCGAACCGTATCTTTAACAGGCCCTATGGTAATAAATCCATCAAACTCGAGTGTGCAATTGGGGGTGGTCCTCTGTTCAATAAGTTTCCGTTCTTTTTCATATATACCGTTTCGTACGCGTCTAATTCTCTATACGAGTTCGCGTTTTTAAGTAGTGTCAGATTTTTTAAATCAATCTTATGTCCGGATTTTACCATATGCTCTGCTACGCTTGATAGTTCAGGTTTGTCGAAAACGATAGTGTCTAATATGTTCTTTGAACCTCGTTTCTATACTCCTTTTTGTTTGTCCAATATAAACTTTCTCACAATCATTGCATGCGATTTGGTATATTCCAGACCTTTTTATCATCTCCGGTTTATCTTTCGGATTCCCTAAGAGATTCTTTAAGTTGTTTTTTGACACAAAAGACACGTTCATATTTAGTTGTCGGAAAATTTTACTTAACCCTTTTACTGTTGGGTGAAAAGGGAGAGTTATAAATTTCTTTCTTTGATTCGCACCATTGCGAACAACAAAAAATGTCCGCGATTAGTTTTCTGGTCAATAGACTCGTCAGATTTCCGCTAAACAAGAGCAGGTATGACAAAGAATTAAAGTATATCAAAGATGTAGCGAGGTACAATGGTTTCTCTTCTATGGATGTCGACCGTATTTTAAGGAAAGTCTAATACAAACAACACATCAGAAATTCCACGACCTTAACATCAACAAACACCGGTAATAAGAAATTAACAACTTAAAGAATCTCTTAGGGAATCCGAAAGATAAACCGGAGATGATAAAAAGGTCTGGAATATACCAAATCGCATGCAATGATTGTGAGAAAGTCTATATTAGACAAACAAAAAGGAGTATCGAAACGAGGTTCAAAGAACATATTAGACACTATCGTTTCGACAAACCTGAACTATCAAGCGTAGCAGAGCGTATGGTAAAATCCGGACATAAGATTGATTCAAAAATCTTACACTACTTAAAAACGTAAACTCGTATAGAGAATTAGACGCGTTCGAAACGGTATATATGAAAAAGAACGGAAACTTATTGAACAGAGAACCACCCCCAATTGCACACTCGAGTCTGATTGATTTATTACCATATGTTTTAGAAATTTTAGAGCCTGCGTAGAAAATAATTTGCATGTGTGAATTGTACATCCACACAGCCCTTGCAATCGTCATTTGCTTATAGTACTTTAGCTGGATTATACGTGCGAATAATTTTTACAAATGAAATTCCATTATCAAACGACTTACTACTGAAGGTAGAACGTTAGTTCGTCTCTATCATTCTGAATCGGAAGAGATCCCTCCCCGAAGAAGAAGGTTATCTCTAATAAACAAACTGTTTCCGCAATTGGACTGTATCATGGTAAGGTATAAGAAGGTCAGAAGGTTTTCGCCTCTGGCGTGGTTAATACGTGGTTTCCACGTTTACTGCGCCACTTTGGTTCCCCTGATGAAGCCTCCTACGACGGAGGCGAAACGTCGAGATCCCGCCTTTCTCTTTTCTTTTTTCTTTTTCTGCCCCCCTTCTCTCTTTATTTTTCTTACATATTTCTTTTTCCACTTTTTCTTTCTTTTTTATTTCTTTTTTTTTCTATTTACACTTATTTCCTTTTCTCTTATGTCTTATCCTGATACGGTCCAATTCCGGAAACAGTTCATCTATTACTGACTATGGTCGTGGAAGCCTACGTATTCAAAGGTTACATCAATTACATTTATATTATTTTTAGAAGTAGCTCCAAGTGGGGAAAGTTGATATTAAACAAAAAATAAAAGTTTTGAACTTGTGGTGAACGTTACAAAAGCTTCAGCAAACAATTACACGTACCGTATATCAAATTATGTTCTTCAGACTAAAGAGATGCTTGAGTCACATGCAGACAAAATATAGTACGCCCAACATATTATAAAACATTCAATTGTTCGAAAGCCATTACCTTTCGAATCGCTTCGTCGTCGCTTTTGCGAGCTCTCGAACGACCATCGCGCAACATCGATAACAGATTTACGATCGCGGCGGCGAATTAAAACATTTCATCGGACAACCTTTCGCTCCGCTGCATTCGGCGAAGCTCCCATTCCACTCGAATGTAACAAAAGCGGACGTCTCCGCGCGGATTTTGCACCTTGTTGCAGCTGGCGAACTTTGGATCCATTTCGAGGTAAGAAGGGAAAGAGGAGAATCTCGCTCGGGACATCGCGCTTAGGTCTAGACTAAAACTAATTGGAGGGCCGTTAATAGCGCGATTAAAACAGAGTGATTGCGCCATTAGCCGTAGACTTGCAGCGGTTCTTTCAAACTGCCGTCGGGCGTCGATCGAAAACGGAATTTTAACAGCGGCGCCCTCTGCGACGCGAGATTAAGAGGAAATGGCGCGATAAATAACGGTAGAGAAAAACAAGGAGATTTTATTGTTCTATTCTGGACGTGTTGCGAGTTGGAAATTGAGGTATTTATAATTACTGTAGGGATTATGTAATTAATAGGTTAGGTGAGGTTTCTTTTAAAAGAATAGGTTGTAATACTATCACCCATAAATTTGTGGCCATCTACTGGAAGGAAGGAGAGAACAACATTCATTAAAATTGTCTCTAAAGAAAATAGCGCGAAGAAGGTCGCGCTACTTTGGTAGTTAAGATGATGGAATCATCCCGACTGACTATTTGCAAAAGGCACAGAGCATTGCAGGGACCAACTACGCATAATTGATTTCTAAATCGCGAGGCGCTATTAAAGAGAAATGTCAACGAAAATGAAGGCACGGTGTGCTGTCTCATCAGGATAATGCTCCCAGCCATATATCTGCTACTGGTATGGCTGCTATACACTAAGCAGGCTTTGAATTAGTGGATCTTGCCTCTAGTGATTACAGTCTGTTCCCCAAATCAAAAGAAATCTAACCTGGGGTAACCTTTCCACGTAATTATGAACTGGTGCAAGCTGTAAAGAGGTGGTTTGCAGAAGTCGGACAAAAATTTTCCCTGGAGGCTATTGAAATGTTGGAGCACCGATGGACCAGGTGCAGTAGTGTAGAAGTGGACTATGTCAAAAAATAAAAAATATAACGTCACTGTAGTTTTATTGTAAGAGGTCAGGGGTACAGCATAGAGAACCACCCTCGTAGTTTCCTGTAAAATTGCGTTCCGGACAACAAGCCAACTGACTGGTGCTGCTAATATCGCTGTAGAAGTTCATTTATCTGAAGTATACGCAGCTTAATACCTGAATATGGAGTAGAAAATATTTGTGAGACCGATCAAATTTTAGTTTAGTTTCTTTTCTTTTAATTTAGAAGTGCAGAGGGATCACTAGCAACTTGACAGAACGTGTATAAAGATGAGAACTGTAGTTCAATCGGTTGTAGCAATTACACATAGCTTTACTATTCAAACGACAGTACCCGTATGGAGGAAATTGCTGTTTGTACCGTTAATATGTTTGAAGAAGGTAAATGGCAGCTTGATGCGGGGAGTACAACAGACAAATGTGTATATTGTGGTTACAAAATTTGGCCAACTTACAAAATAGTCAATGATAGAATGGATCACCATAGTATATGCTCCTCATCTTGACCACAGAATTAGTCCGTTAGTCCAAGTCAAAATCCGGAAAATCTAGAAGATACTATGCTGCTTGCTCAGCTAGCCACAGTTTAACTTAGACAATTCCAAAGAAAGCTACTGTGTCA
The DNA here is from genome assembly GCA_023509865.1 of Trypoxylus dichotomus. NCBI lineage: Eukaryota > Metazoa > Arthropoda > Insecta > Coleoptera > Scarabaeidae > Trypoxylus > Trypoxylus dichotomus. The sequence continues at coordinate 5,865,856 of CM042082.1, forward strand.
TACAACCTTTAGATGTCCATGGTTGCCAGTTCTAGAAGCAGTTCGCTCGCCAATTACCAGATTCTCCCCAATTAAATAAAAGGACATCATCAAATATGCTTGGTTTAACAGCGATTGTCTTCAAAAACACCCAGCAAACTTTAAATGAATTTCTCCTTCCATGTCTTACGATTATCAAATTGCATGGGGCACCAGCTATAATAGGGTGTGGATGGTATTAAGACTATTTGCCCAAAAACTATTTCGTTGAGGATTACCTCAACTGTTAACCTTCACTAGAGAACATTATATTTTTTATTACTTCGATACATAAAAGGTGTGATCCTTGGAGGGAAGATAGCTGGTCTCTTTCAGCAGGACATGACAGAAGCAACTTCACCGAATGCCGAGCTACTTCAGGCTCTTTCGAGAACCAGCTATCTACGCCGATCAACACCCGGAATCTTGAAGAATATATGTACCGGGCGAAAGATTACGAGCTGTTGATTGTATTCTGGACGACTGGAAAAGTGATCCGAACACCGGCTTCATTTGAAACGAATAACGCACGTCTAGCGATATACCCTCCTCACGTGGCACTAATACGGAATTAGGGCTTCATTGAACTTTGTAGTAGTAGTTAAACAAGGATAGGTAATACCGTTAGACAGAGCTAGAATACCGATGGGCAAACGCCCTGCAGAATAGCATGTGCATCTCTCGACTTTGTTAACTAATAAAAACTTTATTTCATCCCCTTCTTGTTCATAATTACGGCCATGGACACGTTGAAAGTGCGCGAATGGTGTATACATTCATATCTACAGTAGAACCTGGTTATAACGACAATCACGGGACTGCGAATTTTTTGACGCTATAGGCGGAGCTTTTACAACTTCCATGTTTACATACAAGTATTGGTGGGAAACAATATTACGGGTGGCAAACAGATACATATGTGAATTTAATTAATTTAATGTACTTCACTATATAACCTTACACATGCAGGTATATACTAACTTGTTTGTCTAATGAAAGAAATCTGTAATTTTTCGTTGCACAGTTTTCGCACGCCAAAACTGTTTTCCTATATCCATTTCTAATTCTCTCACTTTATCAAAAGTTTGAGGCGACGTTTCTCGCTGTCTATAATAAGTTTTTAAAAATGTTATGGCACTTAGGGCTTCTTCGTTTGTCGGTACGTGTTCTTCTTCGTCGCATGAATCTTCTTCCTCTTCGATTTCATTATCGTTTTCGTTATCCCGCTGTTTTATGTCCTCCATGATATCAGAATCTGAACGCATTCCCGACGTAATAAGGTAACTGTCCACGGATGCAGTCATCGAAACAAAACTGGTTTTCGTCACTCTGATTTTGCTGCCACTTTTTAATAAGTTCACATAACGGAATGTCATCTTCATTTAAGTTGTCACAAAGTGGATTATTCCTTAATCTTGAATGACTGAAGCAGTTTGCTATAGTCTCAGAGGTTATACTACGCCAAGCCTTCTCTAAAAAATCCAACGCGTCGAGAAGTGAAACTGCACATGGTGCGTTCTTGTCCATACCCGTAATAATTTTCTGCAGAAGAAATTTTCTGTAAAAACATTTTAAGCTTCTTATTACGCCTTGGTCCATTGGTTGAAGGATGCTAGTTCAATTTGGGGGCAGAAACACTAAATTAATATTTTTTAAGTGAGCTAATGATGGATGTGCTGGGCAGTTATCGACTAAAAGCAGGATTTTTTTTACCTTTGACCGCAAGTTCTTTGTCCCATTTTCGAATTTCATTTCAAAGATTTCTGAAGTCATCCATGCTCTTTTGTTTGCGCAGTAATTTGTTGGGAGTGTTTTTATGTTTTTGAAGCAGCGTGGCTTTTTTGACTTTCCTATTACAAGAATTTTACGTTTCTCCGTACCGGTCATATTAGCACACACAAATGCAGTTAACCGTTCTTTGTCTAGCTTACCGCCTACACATTTTTCGCCTTTAAACTTCAGAGTTTTATTTGGAAGAAGTTTATAAAAAATTCCCGTTTCATCGCCATTATAAATTTCATTGTCTTCATAATCTTGTCTTAATTTAGGCCACACTTCATTTAGCCACGTCTCTGCTTCTGTCATATTAACACTTTTCGCTTCACCGCTCACTTTTCCGAACGTTATTGAATGTCTCCGTTTGAGACGCTCCAGCCACCCATTGCTGCACCTAAAATTTGTGTCTCCAAATAAACTTCCAAATTCTTCGGCCTTTTGCATAAGCAGTGGTCCATTAACGGTAAATTTGCACTTCTACATTGCTTAAACCACGTAATAAGCGCTTCGTCGATTTCAACCTTTTCGCACGATCGAATTTTTTTTTACTTTTCTTTCCCTTTCACAAAGGTATTCATGATTTTATTCTTATTTTCACAATTGTACAAATCGTAGAATTAACTAACGCAAATTCGCGACACACGTCCGCTTTCTTCCTTCCACTTTCGACTGCTTTGATTATCGCGACTTTGTCGTTCACGCTTAAACTTTTTCGCTTTAAACCTGACATTTTCGATAAAGAAATCTCGATGTTTCACTCACACGATTCAAATGCCGACTGAGGACATTTCTTACCAACTTTGCCTGGCGCATTGTAAGAAACGGTAATATTCTTGGAGTACCCGAACGGTCGAGCGTTGCAGGCTAGGTAAATTGCAAGAAATCTTAATTCAACGAACGGTAATATTCTTGGAATACCGGGAATTGAGCCATAAATGATAATATAAATACATACCTCAAGTGGTAAATATTCGTCGTTATATCAGGGGTTATTGACGCTAAAACCGGGTTTTTTCCTGTACGATCTTATATTTCTAGTATTCCACAGGGTACCAGCTTAGGTCCGTTACGATTTTTAATTTTCCTAAACAATTTACCTTTACATTTAGATATAAGGTGCGTACGTAAAATTTCAACTTTATTGACTTTATGCTCGTCCCCATAATATAAATTTAAGCTTTATTTCAATATTAAAACTCGACGTTGGTCAGTTAAATTCAACGGCGTCCTGATATTACTGATGGTAACTAAAAATCAATTACATCTCACCTCCAAAACACCAAATCGTACCCGTTTTTTTTTATTCTATTTTAAAGAAGCAACTATTATTAGCTTAGTAAGCACCTTCCCGGACATGTTTGCGCAAGCAACGGACGATTTTTTTCCCGCCCGCAGCGATTGAAAACGACTTGTCAGCGTTCTGCGGTTTATACCGAAACCGCATCCTCCGTTCTACCTTGCTTACGCGGTGATTCCGGCTTTCGCCAATACGCTCGATCGCATCGAGCTTTTCCCCGGATTCAATTTATTACGCCGGGGGAGAAAGGTTGACATCGGATGATAAATCACGGCGTTTGAAGTCTGATCGGCTCTTTATGTAGACCGCTACCGGATTTGGGTGATGATATCCGCAAGTTACGGTAACGTACACATGCAGCTGGCGCTTCGGAACCTTTCGAAAATTTGACGTTTTAGTAGTGTTCGAACGTGAAAAATGTGTTTCGTCGGCGTCTGCATACCGTGCGTTTGGATATTAAGACAGACGTTGTAGAAGGGTAATTTACATATCTTTCTATCGTTGGGCATGTGTCGGTCTCTGCGGTATCAATAGGACGCTATTGAATGGCTTGGAATTGAAATGTGTACGTTCGACAGGAATAACATTGAACCTGTGTTAGGATATGTGTGTGTGTGTGTATTTTTAATTATTTAGCAAATGAATGCATCTAACAAATAACGTTGGTATGACGTGATATTACAAGCTGATACATTTGAGGTAGAAATACATTCAATTGAAATATTGCAAAATTTTTATAGTTTCCTGTGTATAACAGGAAGAATTTTAACACAATATATGTATTCCAGATTGGCGTTTTCGTTTGTCGCACAATAAAGAACTGATTTAATAATATTAAACTCAGAAGACACATAGGATATATTCTTTCGTAATGGTTGGTACCTGTTTGGTGTAACATAATGTGATATCATAAATTTCTAGGATGAGGGTGGCATTGGAATAGAAAATATATGCCTGAGCTTCAGCCAAGTACTATAACTTAACGGTTTTGAAAATTATTTGGACAATAACATTGAATGTCATCACTTTAAAAACGTAACACATGGGCTGAAAAGTCCCGGGTCTAACACATAGATGACGCTAGTTTTATTGCAGTCACCTTTCTTTCAGTTAGTACTAACCTTCAAAAGACAGCTGTTAAAATTTCATGATATTCTATTCATTAGTTTGTGAGTTATTGTGCTAAGAGTCACGCTACTTTTGTTATTTTCAACACAATGGATCAAAAACAATTTCGTGTTTTAATTTTACACTGCTTCTTGATGAGAAAAAATACTTCAAGCGAGGCAATGGCTTGAAAAGCGTTATGGGGACTCCGCTCCGTCAGAAACAACAATAAAACGTTGGTTTGTTGACTTGAAACGTGGTCGTAGAGACACCGATGATGCAGAACGCAGTGGACGTCCAAATGAGGCGGTAACACAAGAAAACATCAAAAAAATCCACAAAATCGTTTTGAATGATCGAAAAGTGAAATTGCGTGAGTTAGCTGACATCGCATAGATACGCTGGGAGCCAAATCTGGCGAATACGGTGGATGTGGGAGCAATTCGAAGTTCAATTCATGTAGTTCTGCCATTGTTTTGATTGACTTGTGACACGGTGCGTTGTCTTGATGAAACGAATTTTTTTTCTTTGCCATATGCGGTCGTTTCTTTGCAATTTCGGCCTTCAAATGCTCCAATAACGCTAAATAATATTCATTGCTGATGGTATTTCCTGTCTCAAGATAGTCAATGAATATTACATCACGCACATCCCAAAATACCGAGGCCGCAACCTTTCCAGCCGATTGTTGTGCCTTCGCGCGCTTTGGACGAGGTTCACCAGTTGCTGTCCACTCAGATGACGATCGTTTTGATTCCGGAGTGAAGTGATGGATCCATGTTTCATCCATTGTCACATATCGACGCAAAAATTCCGGTTTGTTACGTTTAAACATGGCCAAACACTGCTCAGAATCATCAACACGTTCTTGTTTTTGGTCAACAGTGAGCAAACGCGGCACCCACTTTGAACAGAGCTTTCTCATAGTCAAATGCTCCTGCTCATTCAAAACGATTTTGTAGATTTTTTGATGTTTTCATCGGTGTTTCTACGACCACGTTTGAAGTCAGCAAACCAACGTTTTATTGCTGTTTCTGATGGAGCGGAGTCCCCATAACACTTTACAAGCCATTGCTTCGCTTGAACGGTATTTTTTCCCATCAAGAAGCAGTGTAAAAATTGTTTTTGATTCATTGTTTTAAAAATAACAAAAGTAGCGTGACTCTTAGCACAATAACTCACAAACTAACGAATAGAATATCATGAAATTTTAACAGCTGTCTTTTGAAGGTTGGTACTAACTGAGAGAAAGGTGACTGCAATAAAACTAGCGTCATCTATGTGTTAGGCCCGGGACTTTTCAGCCCATGTGTTATATAAGAAGAATGTTAGAAGTTTTTCGACTTTTAATATATTTCCTACAAAAAGCATGACAAAAACGCACCGTATAGAAGAGAATACGTCATTTTACGTACTTCCAAAATATATTAAAGTACGAATATTTCTTTCAGTATGACACATTCTGAACTCAACGCAAGATAATATGCTACACGTTTTAATCCTCCGTGAAATAGCGTGCGATTTTTAAATATAGCCGCCCGCGCTCCAGCGAATTCCCAATTCCCTTGGATGGCGCTTCAACCAGAAAATATTCGATTAATAAAATTTCCCAAAGACTGCAGAATGTCTGCAATTTCCGCTTTATGCGCCGCGCAGGGCGCTCAAAGAGCCGCCAACCGCAATCTACCCAGACAGAAGGTACCTTTTCGATATTATCGAGGTTATATACTGCATGTTGCACGCATATGTGATCATAAAATTTGATCCTAAAATATAAAGTCATGTCTTTCGGTTAAAATGGCATCTACTACAAAATTACATTGGAATACTAAATACCTTGTTGGCGTTGACATATTTATTTTCGTCTTAGAATTTAAAATCCTGAAATATTTTTACCTTTAAAAGGAAAATAAGAAATGCTGAAGATTAAAAAACTCAGTACTCACCTTAAGTCAATATTTGTACGAGGGGAGGTCGAGAGGTTCGTGGAATGGAGGGGATGGCATGGGGGATAAGAGCGCTCGCTAAATGTCATTCTGATTGGCAACTCATCTTTAGAAGCCCTATAGCGTCAGTTGTTTACGAATAGTTGCCTGCTAAACAAGTCAATCCGCAAGAAAACTGAAACTATGGAGGAAATTGAACACCATGCTGTGATAAAGTTCCTTACAAAGCAATGAAAGAACGCTCAAACCATATTGAATGAAATGGAAACCGTTTATGGGGAACAGTGCCCTAGTAAATCAATGATTTATAAGTGGCATGGTCTTTTTAAACATGGTCGAGAGTCGATTGAAGACGACCCCCGCCCAGGACGGCCAGTTGAGGCCACCACATCAGACATCGTCGAAAAAGTGCAAAAATTTCTACTGCAAGATGCCCGTTTGAAGAAAAAACAATTATCTGCATTAGTTTGGAGTATCAGATGCCACCATTTTGCGTATCATATATATATATATATATATATATATATATCGTATATACAGAGGATGCTCACGCCGTTGCAGAAACAGCAGCGCGTCTGTGCGTCGAAACAATTTTTGGAGCTGTGTGGAGACCAACCTGCACAGATTTTGGAGCGGATTATTACCGGAGATGAAACATGCGTTCATCATTTTGAGCATGAGTCCATGCAATGGCATATAAAGGGGACACCACCGCCAAAGAAATTCAAAGTATCGGAATCGGCTGGAAAGTTGATGGCTACTGTTTTTTGGGATTGTAAGGGGATATTGTTGATTGATTACAAAGAAAAAGGTAGGAGCATAACCGGAGAATATTACGCAGCGATATTAAAAAAATTAAAGGAGGCCATCAAGGAAAAACGTTGAGGAAAATTGACCAAGGGTGTGTTGCTCTTGCAAGACAATACGCCGGTTCGCAAGAGAAAAGTTGCAATGGCTGCTCTGCACAAGCATGGCATTCAATCAATAGTCCATCCACCTTACAGCCCAGACCTGGCACCTAGTGATTTTTGTTCTCCAATTTAAAAAAAGACTTACATGGAAGAGTTTTCCGACGACAATGAGACAAAGGAGGCAACTTTGGCCCATTTTTCGGCAAAAGATAATAAATATTTTTATGATGGTTTAGAAAAATTAATTCATAGATCTAATAAATGTATTGTGCTTAAGGGTGATTATATTGAAAAGGAAAAATAGACTTATTGTTTTATTTTATTTAAAACCCTTTCATTCCACGAACTTCTGGACCTCCCCTCGTATGATGAGATATATAGAAATGAAATAAGGGTAATGAGTATGAACATACTTCACAGCTAGGTGACTGTTCCTGCGTCATATATTTCTTTATTTATCTTCAAGAAGTATATTCCTTTGTAATATCATAAATAGCAAAATAGTAATGGCATTGTTTTATTTTTTTGAGTGTCCTCTTCAATGAAGACTCCAAATAACTATCTAGAGTAAAATGGTCACCACATACTATTGCAGTAGTTTTTGGGAAAAAATCTTTTCCACACAATAATTGTAACCGAAACTTCAATATTTCTGGACTTTTTAATGGAAACCTGAAATGCAGTACTAGAAATAAGGTACTTTGTCCTTAATACACAAACTACTTCCGCAATTGGACCGTGTCGTGATAAGATATATAGAAATGAAATAAGAGTAAGAGAAGAAAGAAATAAAAAAAGATAAAAAGAAGAAAAATGAAGGGGGGGGGGGAGTGAAAAAGAAAGAAAAGGTGAAAAGAGTATGGGAAGGAAAGAGAAAGAGAAAAAAGGAGGAGAAAAAGAAGGAAAGGAAAAAAGAAAGAGAAGAAAAAAGAGGTTTCGCCTCCGTCGTAGTAGTTACCGTGCTACTTCGGTTTCCCTGTTTCTCCTGAAGAAGCCTCCTATGACAGAGCCGAAACGTCGAGATCCCACCTTTCTCTTTCTTTTTCTCCTCCTTTTTTCTGTTTCTCTTTCCTTCTCTTACTCCTTTCACCTTTTCTTTCTTTTTCACCCCCTCCCACCCTTTTTCATTTTTCTTCTTTTTATCTTTTTTCGTTTCGGCCCCGTCGTAGGAGGCCTCTTCAGGGGAAACAGGGAAACCGAAATAGCACGGTAACTACTACGACGGAGGCGAAGCGTCTTTTTTCTTCTCTTCGTTTTTTCTTTTCTTTCTTTCTGCGTTCCTCTCTTTTTCTGTATCTCTTTCCTTCTCTTACTCTTTTCACTACCACTCCCCCCCCCCTCCCTTCATTTTTCTTTTCATTTCTTTCTTCTCTTACTCTTATTTCATTTCTATATATCTCATCATGACACAGTCCAATTCCGGAAGTAGTTCGTTTATTACTGACTCCGGCCGTGGAAACATACGTATTTACTTTGTCCTTGTAGAAAATATATTTAATATTTTCAATTTACTTGCGCAATAGTAAATATTCCCGAAAATAAATTATTCTTTTTTACATCCCATTTTCCTATATTCCGATCAGAATTTACAAAGTATAACCAAAACGGCTCACCAATTCGTCGACTATAACCTAAGCACAATTTTCAAATACCCTACACAAAGCGATAACTCAAAGCGTTGCTCGAGATTCTCCAATTTACTTCGCTAACATTACAATCATCCACTACACAGGAACAATACTCATATAGGCAGAAGGTAGCAATCGCATATAGCCTTCTAAAACAAGACGACACCGCCTTTGGAGAATTTACAACCTTCTCGCGACGTATGCTTCCGGTAAAGCTCCCCGAGATTACGTTAGACTAGAGACGGTACGGGTAAATTGACGCTGAGGAAAACACACATCGAAATGAAGCGTGTTGCTACATTTAAAGCTTTATATCGCGTCTATTATTATACGCTGTGAGTATGTGAATTTAATGGGACAGGTAAATTAGATGAGGTCTTAATTATATGGAATGGTAAAGTCTTGATACTGCTTGCGTAAGCTGGAACGATACGTTGGTTAAACATGATGAAGGCAGAAATAATTTTATGTATCTACATAAGATCTTTGTTTGTCTATCCACGAATATGACGTATTTCTTTTATCACATTATACGAATACATTAACTGTCCTATTTAACCTTAGTAAAACTAAAATTCTGCGTAAAGAACTTATAAGACGTCGTTGTGAAAAATGATTTAGGAAAGCGAAGCTGATTTATATGAAATCCTTCAATTTGCGGGGGTTTAAATAAGTTGGTCAATTATTCTTTCAGTTAACTTTAACAAACGTTATACAGTTTGCTATGGATGCAAATCTGAGTGGCGGTCTTAATAATTATCGAATGAAGGGGATTCAACTAATTGAACTACGTATTAAAAGAGTCTTTCACGGAATTATTTAATTATGAACTGACATCATTTACAATTTGCAAATTAATAGCTGTGCCTAGTTAATGAAAGAACCATTGTTAATTGTAAACCTATAAACCTGTTATCGAACTTCGCTAAAATCTTTGAACATCTTGCCCAGGAATGAATATTTAACAGCATTAAACCGTTTTTATCAAGTCATCAACATGGATTTTTTGCGGAGAGGTCAATGGTTACGAATCTTTCACACAGTTCATTAGTAAATTGTTTAAAAAGCGACAAGCGAATCTTATATATACAGATTTTAGTAAGGCTTTTGATACAGTTGACCACTAGATAGGTTTTTCAGCAGTAATTTATAAAGTCTTACCTTACTAACAGATCTTGCTATGTTCACGTAAAACTTATTTACTGTACTACTGGAGTTCTACAGGGGACAAATTTGGGACCTTTGTTTATATAAATGATCTGCCAATTCAGTGATGGTGGTCGTACGTAGGTATGGAAACGTTCGTCACAACAAATTTTTGCATCAGACGGTGAAATACGGCGGTGTGAGCATCATGGTGTGGGGCGCGATATGGTATGGTGGAAGATCGCAATTAGTAATCTGCGACGGAAATATAAATGCGGCAAAATATATCCAATTATTAACAGAAGGACCACTACCGATATTCGACAACGCCATTTTATCAAAAGAAGACACCACTTTTATGGCCACAAAGCAAGAACAACAAGCACATGGAAAGAGGAACAGGGGATTCGGATTTTACCATAGCCAGGCCAATTACCAGACATGAATCCGATAGAGAATGTTTGGAACATAATCCAGACAAATATGGCGAAATGACCCCGAAAACCCAGCAATAAGGAAGAACTCGTGGCAGCTGTTACAGAAGAGTGGTTAAATATTCTAGAAGACACCATTAATCATTTAATAGATTCTATGCCACGACGACTCGCAGCACTTCACGCAAGTAAAGGTGGATCGACAAAATATTAGTCTAATTTAAAAATTTTAAAATATTTTGTATATATAACGAGAATATAATCTTTTTTTAATTAGTTTATTCTGTCAACCTAGTGTAAGCTGCTATTTATGTATCCGGAATTGCCAACAATGGTGTTGCTAGGCGCCATCTGACGTATACATCGTAAAGTTTGACATTATTCAATATATTAATTGTTTGTCAAATTTGTCAAACTTGAAACAATTGTGGCCGTCGTACAATCAAGAATGAATTTAAGGAAGGTCGTCCAAAATCGGTCGTCATGCTAAAAAACATCGATGCTGTGCGACGAAGCGATAAAGCAAGATCATCATGTGATGTACCGTGAGATTGAGGCGTTCCCGCGCATTAGTATTACAAGAGTAGACAAAATTTTACACGAACATTTAGCCGTGAAAGAGATTTGCGCGCTTTGGATTTCCCATAATTTGTCAATCGTGCAAAAAGAGGCTTGTCTCGGCTGGTGCAAAAAATGTAGTCGTGGTGCGTCATGGGCCATGTGCGATGAATCTTGGATGAATCCAAAAGCAATCGACTGTATGACGAACCCAACAAAAGTTGTTCGCGCCTGAAGCACCTCGAAGCAAATGGTCGCCTGCTCTTTTGGGATAAACAGGCCCAATGTGAGGCTACAGTGCCACTAGAGAATCGTAGAATGGTCTGAATGGTGCACAGCCATTTATTTGCCAGAAGCCTTTGAAGAAATAAGAAGAAACAATCACCAAAGTGGGATAACTATTCACCATAACACATGGGCTGAAAAGTCCCGGGCATAACACATAGATGACGCTAGTTTTATTGCAGTCACCTTTCTCTCAGTTAGTACTAACCTTCAAAAGACAGCTGTTAAAATTTCATGATATTCTATTCATTAGTTTGTGAGTTATTGTGCTAAGAGTCACGCTACCTTTGTTATTTTCAAAACAATGGATCAAAAACAATTTCGTGTTTTAAAAAAATACCGTTCAAGCGAAGCAATGGCTTGAAAAGTGTTATGGGGCTCCGCTCCATCAGAAACAACAATAAAACGTTGGTTTGCTGACTTCAAACGTGGTCGTTGAGACACCGATGATGCAGAACGCAGTGGACGTCCAAATGAGGCGGTAACACCAGAAAACATGAAAAAAATCCACAAAATCGTTTTGAATGAGCGAGAAGTGAAGTTGAGTGAGTTAGCTGACATCGTAGAGGTATCAAAAGAACGTATTGGCTTTATATTGTATGAGCATTTGACTATGAGAAAGCTCTGTTCAAAGTGGATGCCGCGTTTGCTCACTGTTGACCAAAAATAAGAACGTGTTGATGATTCTGAGCAGTGTTTGGCCATGTTTAAACGTAACAAACCAGAATTTTTGCGTCGATATATGACAATCGATGAAACATGGATCCATCACTTCACTACGGAATCAAAACGATCGTCATCTGAGTGAACAGCAACTGGTGTACCTCGTCCAAACCGCCCGAAAGCACAACAATCGGCTGGAAAGGTTATGGGCTCGGTATTTTGGGATGTGCGTGGTGTAATATTCATCGACTATCTTGAGAAAGCAAATACCATCAACAGTGAATATTATATAGCGTTATTGGAGCGTTTGAAGGCCGAAATTGTACAGAAACGACCGCATATGGCAAAGAAAGAAAATTTATTTCATCAAGATAACGCACCGTGTCACAAGTCAATCAAAACAATGGCAAAACTGCATGAATTGAACTTCGAATTGCTTCCACATCCACCGTATTCGCCAGATTTGGCTCCCAGCGACTACTGGCTGTTCGCAGACCTCAAAAAAATGCACGCCGGTAAGAAATTTCGCACGAATGAAGAGGTTACCGCTGAAGCTGAGGCCTATTTTGAGGCAAAAGCTAAATCGTTCTACAAAAGTGGTATTGAAATGTTAGAGCGGCCCTGGAATGATTGCGTTGCTCTAGATGGAGATTACGTTGATGAATAAAGCTAATTTTGAACCAAAAAAAACGTGTTTTCTTTGTTAGGGCCGGGACTTTTCAGCCCATGTGTTATATCCCTGAGTGCCGATCCCTAATCATTAAATACAACTTCTATAAGTTATGGGGTCGATGGTAATTGTTTGCATTTCCAGTTTCTCACCATTAGCTCCTTGTTGCTCCTTCAAACTTGTCTCAATAACGAGTTTACGTTCGTAAATAGACGGTCAATACCACTAAATATGATTCCTGTTAACTTCGGGATTTGTAGCAATGTGTTTCTGGATAAAATCTATCCCATAGAATCGATTGGCGCTACACTCAACCTATTATTTTGTTCATTTTTTTTATTTGAATTCCAATAAAGAAGAAGAGTAAATGTTTTCTGTATCGCAATTTCTGCACATAAACGTAGACAAAATTAATCAATCCACTATGAAGCATGTACACAAATTTTCTTCACCATAACGATGTAAATAAAACTTTCATTAGAAGCATTGTTTAATTCAGTAAAAATGTTCTTTTTTGTTTCTGCATGTAATAGAAGCGTCTGGTATTGTTTTTTCAAAGAGAAAATAATTTTTAGACAAAACAAATATACACGCCAAGCACGTATAACTTGTATTCTCCTCTAATAGTGCATGAAGTCCAAAAATCGTAAATTGTTTTTTTATTGTGACAGCTGTACGGATTTCAAGACACAGTTTGCCAAGATGCAAGATGTTTCCTTGGTTGTAAATAAATTATTACTGCATATATATGCTAGGATATATTGTTCTCGCATTGTCCTGTAAATGGAATTATTTTCTGTTGGGCAATAAAGATATTATTATTATAATAGCATGTTGAATGCAGTACAGTGTATGTTTTTGTTACAAGTTGCAGCAGGATGCCGTAACAGGTACTTTTTGAATAAGCATTACCTTAAAATAATTTTCAATTTTCAACACTACTCATGTGAATCGCCTAAATAAATCTCGGCGTAATTTTAATATTGGATGGTGGTAAAATTTTGCTTATAACGTACTCATACCGTTTTCATCGAAAGTTCTATTTATAAAATATTTACTAAAACATTCCAACTTAATTAATTGCGTTTTCCTGACGCATTTCTCCCTTGTACTTTTAATTATATGAGTATAAATTTACTCCACTTGATGTAACATTAATATTGCCTGCCTTCTTTGCAATTAGGTATCAAAGAGAGCTTTAATTATCCTTCCATTTTCACATTATAGGTACACAAAACAAACTATGTATATCCCATTTACTCCTCGTCGACGTCTTTGAGTATTCTCTTGCTTTACCGAACCCACCTCCCCTCTGTCACCCGATCACACCGACCTTACTCACGCGCCATCCCATCGTAGCAAATTGCTTCACTGTTACCCAGGACGTACTTCGTCGTAGGTGTCACTTCGAACTTCGCGACGCAAGCGCCCCCTTTTACGTTCGACAAACACTACTAATGAATCTTTGTCTCGCGCGGGACGAAAGCGTATGCCTTACGCAAATAAGCGACTAGAAACTTGGGATATATCCGAAAACGGAGGCCTCGTCCTCGACTGTTCGTTCTTTGTTCTTCGTCGCGATGGCGGAAAATGGATTCGCACGTTACGGATTTCGAGATAAAACTTTGCGTTTTAGAAAATTACTAGCTAGGAATCGTCAAGCATGACGCTTTTGTGTGGAGAAGAAAGAAGCTTATTAATTCCGAAATAGGTCCTTGATGTGTTAAGGAAAGATGTTCGTTGTAAGATTGTTGGAGCAAGAGATTCTTTTGGGATAAATTGGTAACTTTGCAGGAGAAGTGATTTTTATTGTGCCTTGTATGTATTTTTCCTTTTCAATACTGTTACCCTTAAGCACAATACATTTATTAGATCTATGAATTAATTTTTCTAAACCATCATATATCATATACCATATATCTTTCGCCTCGAAATGGGCCAAAGTTGCCTCCTTTACCTCATTGTCGTCGGAAAACTTTCTTCCACGTAAATCTTTTTTTAAATTGGGGAACAAATAAAAATCACTAGGTGCCAGGTCTGGACTGTAGGGTGGATGGACTATTGATTGAAAACCATGCTTGTGCAGAGCAGCCATTGCAACTTTGCTCTTGTGAACCGGCGTATTGTCTTGCAAGAGCAACACACCCTTGGTCAATTTTCCTCGACGTTTTTCCTTGATGGCCTCCTTTAATTTTTCTAATATCGCTGCGTAATATTCTCCGGTTATGCTCCTACCTTCTTCTTTGTAATCAATCAATAATATTCCCTCAAAATCCCAAAAAACAGTAGCCATTAAGTTTTCAGCCGATTCTGACACTTTGAATTTCTTTGGCGGTGGTGTCCCCTTTTTATGCCATTGCATGGACTCTTGTTTGGACTCAGGCTCAAAGTGATGAACCCATGTTTCATCTCCGGTAACAATCCGCTTCAAAATCTGTGCAGGTTTGTCTCCACACAGCTCCAAAAATTGTTTGGACGCACGGACCCGTTGCTGTTTCTTCAGCTGCTTTTGTCGTACCCAGGTGGTCATGTAGGATACGCAAAATGGTGGTATTTGATACTCCAACTAATGCAGATAATTGCTTTTTCTTCAAACGGGCATCTTGCAGTAGAAATTTTTACACTTTCTCGACGATGTTTGATGTGGTGGCCTCAACCGGCCGTCCTGAGCGAGGGTCGTCTTCAATCGATTCCCGACCATATTTAAAAAGGTCATGCCTCTTATGCACTGTTCTCTATAAACGGTTTCCATTTCATTCAATATGGTTTGAAACTTATTTCCTTGCTTCGTAAGGAAGTTTATCACTGCACGGTGTTCAATTTCCTCCATAGTTTCAGTTTTCTTCCGGAATGACTTGTTTAGCAGGCAACTATTCGTAAACGACTGACGCTATAGGGCTGCTAATGATGAGTCGCCAATTAGAATAACACCTAGCAAGCGCCCCTATCTCCACTCCATCCCCTCCATTCCATGAACTTCTGGACCTCTCCTCGTAGAATATAAGTTGCCTATGCGAGGGACGTCTTTCGAGGTTTGCGTATTCGAACATAGAAGACACTACTAATCAAATGTCAGTACTAAATATTAACCCCATACATATAGTATTGTAGGTTCAGTGAATTGTCGAAGTTAACGAGTTAGATGACAAATGAAATCAAACTGAGAACATATTTATAATTTTTGAATACAATTATCTGAACAAGAATGGTTCGCAGAGTTGGTTTCTGATTCCGGCAGTGGAGCAACGCGTTAGTCAGGAATGTGTCGTTGGAATGGAAGAGCAGAGGCACCAAAAAACGGTAGTCACTCAGGAAGACATCAATGCTATGGCCAAGATGATCAACGAAGATAGACATGTTGCGAGATTGAGGCATATTGAAGATTTCAAAGTCCTCAAGCCAAAAAGTTTTATATGAAGTACCAACAAACGAGTGGTAGAACTGCTTCCAGAGTTGATTTGAGCGCATGCAAAAGTGCATTATCCTTCGTGAAGAATAATTTCAAAAATAATAAAATCTTTGAAAGCTATTTTATTCCAGCTCTATATGCAAAACTTAAAAGACAACCTTCGTATAAGCACTTCATTGCATTTAAATTTGAGAAGTGCCTACAGGTTTGGAAGCAGATAAATACGTTGATGAAATATTTACATAAAATAACAATCTCTTACCAAATAAGACACCAATATCCAAAGTTTTGATGTAGCATTGTATGGCAGTATCATTAATCTAGTACTTGTTGTGTCTAATAGCGTGAGTGTTATTATAGGAAACTACGGTACACATATTGCTGTTCAGAAAGAGACAACTGTCTTTGCTGCAATTATTAATTAGCAGAAGATTATTTTGTAAACGTTTATAATCGTGAAAGCTATTAATTTTATTAAATATTTTACATCATTTGCATTATGCCAAAACGTGACAAATATATAGGTATAGCAAGTCGTTTATGTACAATTTGAAGTGGTCTAAAATTTGAACCTTTAGGAATGCCTGATGTTGGAGAAAATGGCATAGAAAAATAACTATTGTAGTAAACATAACACTAACAGTCAATTAATGACTGGACCAACGATCAAACCTACACCGACCAACAGTCAAATGCTTTAGAACAGGGATCTCCAAACTTTTCGCCTTAAGAGCCATGCTAGCTCCTACGCTAAGTTCCAAGGGTATAAAATAGTGTAATGCCATCTTGTTGGGAGGTACGGACCGCGTTGGTGCATGTCACACTCTAGTATTGGCCCGCGGGTCGTAGTTTGGAGACCCCTGCTTTAGAAGAATTTACGTATATAACGTCCACCTACTTTCGGCTATCAAGTGCTAAATTATTGACTAACGCATGCTAAGCTAGCAATCATCGACTTCCATGCAACAAAACTCTGCTGGTGCGCAAATATGGAAAAAGATATGCAAATGTACATATCTCTGTAAAGCAAATATCCAAACACTTTAGCGAAATAAATAGTTATAAACCTATAAATAGCAACATTAGATCGATCTACTTTCTTATACCCGGAGACAATTCTACAAATTTTCCAAATCTTCGGAATATCTCACATAAGTATCGCTTAAATATAGTTAACAGTGGATAGAACAAAACATCATCTCCAGTTGCTGTATTTGATGTTGAAGTCTTTTAACACTGTTCTCCATATTCAATTCAGAGAAGGCATGAACGTAAAAATTACTATGTTTAAAAGAAAAATTGAAAAAAAAAAAGAAAAAAACCTTTTTTTATACGAACTCGCGAAGACATTGGGAGAGACATCCACGATATCGTTTGGCCGATTAAACTCTTTGTCGTTATGTTGCATGTTTTCCAGGACCCTGTAAGAAATCTTCTTCTTGTTAGTGAAGCGCCAGAACTACTCAGGGTCTATGCTAATATGAATTTCTACATCTGCCTAATAATGCATTTCTAATTTCCTATTTTATGACAGATTTCATTCCTCTATATTTATTAGAATAACGTAATACTTTTGTTCTTTTCATTTTTTTTTGATACAAAATACTTTTAATATAATGTGCCATGTATTTCAGTACTAAACCACGGAGGAAATGTGGAGGGAGATCTTTTAATTTTCTGAACGATCTATAATATATATAGAATACAATGCAGTGCAAAATGCATCAACAGCATTATTCACATTATCGTGCTCATCCAAGAAATTCCAGTCGACTGCCAGCATTTCACTATTTAAAAAAAAAATTGAACTTTCTTTGTTTCGAGTTTTCTTTTGTGATTTTTCTCACTCCATGAGATTGAATATCTTAAAATGCGCCACAGGCGCCAGCGTAATAATAATTCGTAGCCGACCGATGATCGCCGTAATTGGCGAAAGATTATTATTATTATTACATTTCAGAACTCAAATTAGCAGTCTCTATGTACTTTTGTTACCTAAATCTTAAAGGGCTTCCAAACTACCCCCAATACAAACCACGAAGATCCCTCCTCACGCAGAAAAAAATCTCATTTCTTCCACGGTTCTTATACTGCCCGCATAAAGCGAGACCAGTACACATACTTAACTAACTTTTCTCTCACCAAGCTCAAAAAGCTCTGGAGAGATAATATCTATCACAAACTGGATGTCGCCACGATTTAGCGCCACCTAGCGAGCGCCTAACAAAAGAAGTACTTTCGCCAACAGCTAAACTTTAGTTAATGGCCTCTTTTTTGTTGTTGACGATACGCATTGTTGTAGCGCTTTCTAAGCTGCGATAGACAAGCCGCGTATCTAAGGACGGAATCGTCTGTTCCGGGCGAGATTTTATAACAATAAACTATGACGCTATAATTAAGGGAAGAAGCTTGAAAAGCTTTAGAATGATTGAGTGCCTATTTGGCCGCAGATTGATGGCGTGAATGTCAGGAGTAAATTAGAAAATTTTTTGTACGTCGCGTTCTCTAATTTTTCTCGTGACGCTTTTTTTTGACGTTCAAACTCGAGGGAAGATGTCGTGCAATTCGTGAGGGAGATAAGATTCTCTGCTATTTCTGATAATAGAAGTGATGTCGAATTTGATGTCAGCATTAATAGCGTCAGAAAAGAACGGTATAAAGAAATTATAGAGCAGTGCATAATTCGTAAAATGCTCAGGAAAATATTGTTTACAATTGCTTCGTCGTGGAGTGCACGTCTATTTCACAAAGCCATCTGTTTCCGTTTAATTAGAAGATAATTGTAGTATAGGTAATGGAAACAGTACTGCAAATAATAATAATAATCCTTATTTGTGTTACGTTCTCCTGGTTTGAAGAACAGCGCCGCTGTAGCCTGCTCGTAAATTCCTGAATTACTTGACCAATACTTACTTATAGAGTATGTTCGCTTATTTACTAAAGGAAAGGTTGTACAGTGAAACTCAATGCGCATGCGCAAAAAAATATGTTTAAAAAATAAAATGTGTACACGGTTTTTGCTATGTACATTTACGATGTACGTAAGATATATGTATATTTGCAATACCTGCAGTTATTCGAGCTCTCTTATACATGTAATGTACATTAGCATGTGTATATGTATTTTCATTGGTAGCAACATAAAGTAATGACTCAGCATGTACGTTGCAAAGCTATGTCTTAATTCTGTTTAAAAGGTTAAACTCTTATATGCTTCCGCTGAAGCTTTGCTAGAGGCATGTACTAATGCCTCTATCTGTTTGCATGCACCACTACCTTTTTATAGGGGAGCCAACCCTATTTATTTCGTAAATTTATAAGCGCACCTCGGTGCTGTTCTTATTTATATGTCCATTTCAGAGCTTACGAAATACTTATCCTTGTTTTAAATTTGCCTAAGGGACTTGCCTGTATTATTGGCATGTATTTGTACTTGAACCAAATACATTCGTTATTTTCACATTTATAGGGGAACCCACCCTATCTCTTAGAGCTTGAACGCCTGGTCGAGGGCGACAGTAGCGATAATAGCCGATCTCAAAACAAAAGTAATGTGACAGCAACCCAGGCGTTCTCGTTTGAAATAATACGCTATGTGCAATCTTTAGCTCTTTGCTACTGCGCCCCAAAGAAGGTAAAAACCCAGTAGCCAGCAAATGTGTGAAATGCCGACAAGTAAAACGGAGCGATGATGCCGACATTACATAAGAAAAATGGTCCGTGAAACTCGTCCGCTACGACGAGCAACTAAATGAAAAAATTCCCGAAAAGTCCCGATACGACAAGGACCGAACAAACGTACAAAAGACAACGGGCGCTGCGGCCGCAACGACCGTCAGCAAGAAACGGAGTGATCGTACTTGTAGAATATGTCTATACATGCGCGCCGACAATCTCACCAAAATAATTTCCGACACAAACTTAACCGAAGACTAAAAATATGTATATACGACAACGGACACAGTAGCCTCGACGGACGATGATAGAAAATCGAGAATTTGTACTTATTAACGAAATCTATACATGCGATTCGACAACCTTACCAAATGACTCCCGCCAGAAATAAATGTATAGACAACGTCCTCGACGATTCCCGCCAAAACTAGAAAATATTAGAAATCTCTAATAATCATACGACGACGTTACTGTACACGTTACGACGAGGTACGAAAGGTGACCGAGAGTGCACGATCGCTAATACCTCGACCGTCGCGCGGGAGACGACTGCCTGTGCTTGTGTACATTAAATTTTAAGAAAACTCCCATTACTTTTTCGACGACGTTGCACTGAATGATTTTTAAATTAGGTAGTTTTAGCTAGCGTAATGTGAATGGCCAGCTTGCATACATATACAATGCGTAATGTACATACATATTAAAATAAAATTGGATATATTCTAAGAGAGCAAAATAAATAAATATAAAAATGAAAATAAAGTAATATTCTAAATGAAAATAAGGTAATAATGCTAACCCATACGGCTGCAAAGAAAATAAAATCATATGAAATACATTTCCTAACTTACAATTCACCTATAAAAATACAAGACAATGTTAAGTCCTTAACAATTTGTCTAACAATTGTTCCATAATAAAATAAATTATGGTGAACACACTCAAAAGCTTTGCTTAGGACACAGAATATCCCCGTGGATGCCTTCACCTTTTCCTTTTTTCATCCTTTTTTCACTTTTTTGTTTTTTCTCCTCTTTATTTCTTTGTTTACCCTCTTACTATTATTTCATTTTCTCTTATACCTTATCATGACACGGTCCAATTCCGGAAACAAATTCGTTTATTGATTTTAAATAAATTTTGGTATTGTGAGATATAGTCCCTTATTTATTTCACCCACACATTTTAAGTTAAATATCGAACAAAAAGATATGAAACAAACGGTTCTCCTACATGTATATATTTCAATAATAATTGTTAATAATAACGCTAATTAACTCTAATCAGTGTAATACATCTACATAGACGTAAAATATAATAAATAAAATAAAATATATGCACTTTGCATATAATCCAGTCTCTAATCTGAGAATCTGATCTACGATGCATGTAACCGTTTAGATTTTTAGTCAACTTCTTTATGCAACGTCCAGAAACTTGGACTAATCCTGAGACATGACTTAATATTATCAGATTTGTGTAATTAATTGATAAAATGCAAAAAATGTCCCAGACACCGCACCAAATTCGAAGTTCTTTTGAAATGAAGGCTACCCAACCCGATACCCCAGAAACGCTTTCGACACGAAACCCACTTTTCACATCATTCGTTTCGACAATACTCGCTATCCCGATGGAACTTCGCCTATCGTAATGGTTCGGCATTAATTATCGAAATCTGACTTCCGACGCCGCCACAGCCGCCGCCTCCACCAACCAGAACTTCTCGTTGAATAATGTTCGTCGGGCCTTCGTGAAACGCACCGCGGGGAAGCTCGACGAACTGAGTGCCCGAAACCGAGCATTTCTAACATTCTCCAAAGACGCATTAGTCCGGTCTTTTGACAAGCACGTACACCACGTCTTCCGCCCACGCGAACAAGGGAATTGGGTCTCGACGGTCGCCAGATAAATTCGCACGATTTGATTTCGGGGTAACCATGCCGTCGTCCCTTTTAAACAATTGCGGCGGTTCCGCTTAATGACTTCCGGTTTGGAGATTGCTTTCGACGGACTTTGGAGAAAGGAGACGCAAGTGGTTGGTACATGATAACGTTTTCGACTTTTCTATGGTGTACTGTAGAAGAACTTGGTGCTTAATGTGAGTATGAATACCCAAAGGAACGATTAATTTACGGTAGAGTGAAATAAGCTTGCAACTTAAGGCTTTGAAGCACGAGATAGTGCAAAATATTTATGGAAATATTGATGGATAATTTCATGGCATCCTCGATCAAACCTTGACTATTTGTAATTCTTTTACGAATCTGGAGCAATGAACATCCGTCCTAAGACAAAAATGCTTCTAAATTCAGTTCGTCTTATGTTATTGGTGAAATCATTCACGAGAAACACAAAGCGGGGAGACAAATGCTAACACACGGTCATGTTTCTGCCAACCCGGCAAAAAAATATGCATATATAACTTTCAATCATCAGTAAGAAAATTCTTTTATAAGATTGCCTTGCGTGAGGTTTACCGGAACAGTCTTGTTGAAGATTCTAGCAGGAAGCGGTCATCACGTTAGGGAATACCGATTTATGCCAGTTACTGCGATTATAGCCTTTGATGTTGACATAACAAAGATAGCAGATAAGCAACACCATACTATAGGTACCCCAAAGTTTAAGCTATTTCTCTTTCCGTTTGTTGCAAATGTCCTACGCATATTTTGCAAACAAAATGTGGCGCCCTCCTGATCGCCTAACTGGACACCAAACTACGCCCCCTGTTTGTAAAGGAAGATATGGATTTTCTACTTTCCTTAAAAATGTAACCCCCACAAATATAACAAAGAGCATCTGGGTGGTTCACACGATCCCGTCTGCTTGTAAAAGCCATTGTTGTCATTCAAATTTTTAATAAATGCCTATAAGTATACTGCCCAATTTCGCTAAGGTATTTGAACATTTGCTTTACAAAGAAATATCTACCTGCATAACTCCTTTCATATCTGAGCATCAGCACGGTTTTGTTGCAGGTAGGTCGACGATCACTAATTTAGCATGCATTGGCCAATATCTTAGTGAAGCGCTTGATAAGCGAAAGCAGGTGGATGTTATTTACGTAGATCTTTCTAAAGCTTTCGACTGCATTAACCACGAGATGCTACTACAAAAAATGGATAAATTTGGTTTTGGTGTGGGTTTCCTGACGTTGATTGAGTCTTACCTTACTGGAAGGGAGTGTTATGTCTGCTACAATGGTTATTCCTCTACGCCGTTTTCTCCAACATCAGGTGTTCCTCAAGGTTCAAATCTTGTGCCACTTCTCTTCAATTTTTATATAAATGATTTACTATCTCTGTTTACGTGTCACGTCTTAGCATACGCAGATGACGTAAAGATATTTAATACTGTTGGTAGCATTTTCGATTGTAAATATTTACAAGACAATCTTCTTCGCATTAATACTTGGAGCAAGGTCAATTATCTCCCTCTGAACATCAACAAGTGCACTGTGGTTTCCTACAATAACACTCACACTACTTTACACTATAACTACCAGATTAATGATGCAGCCATACCACGCAATATCAAAACTTTGGATCTTGGTGTTTTGTTTGATAATAGACTGTCATTTACGGAACATATTTCGTCCATGTGTTCATCTGCTTCCAAAACTCTCGGTTTTGTCATGCGTTCTTGCAGGCATTTCTCAGACTTAGGTGTAATGAAACGTTTATATTATGCCTACGTTCGTTCTAAGCTTGAATAGGCCTCTATTGTTTGGTATCTCCGTTATTTACACCAAGAGCTTATGATCGAACGCGTTCAAAAGAAATTTCTAAAGTATCTCTCCTTTCGAATGGACAACGTGTATCCTGCAAGAGGTATCGAGTATTATAGCTTACTTGTTGAGCATGGTTTTCTATCTCTTGCTGACCGCCGCGAGCGTAACAGTGTGGAGTTTCTTTGCAGGATCCTGAAAAATACTATCGACTCGCCAGCCCTTCTAGCGCAAATAAACTTTACCGTACCTACTCATCATACTCGCTACTATAATATATTTCAACTACCTAGAGCTAATACCAACATTTTGCTTAAGGCACCTCTCAGTCACATGGTAAGGAACGCAAACAAACGGGATCTGGAGCCATTTTTGTGAGTCTTTCTTTTTTTTGTTTCATTATTATATACATTTTCAGCATGTTATTATTGTAGGCAACACGATTTTAATTATTTTATTTTAAATAAGAATTCTATTGTAATTTGTCCTGTAATTGGCCCTTGGGCTGTTGGGCAATAAATGATTATTATTATTATTATTATTATTATTATTATTATTATTATTATTATTATTATTATTATTATTATTATTATTATTAATATTCATACAACAATTTAAAGCAAATATTTAGCACACACTGACACAGTTATAACACGAAAACGCAATACTAAACTGAACTGTGGGATGCAGACAGAAATACGGGGAATACAATGTTAGAGGTAATTGAAACGGTTGCGTTGGGTTATATAGGTAGATCTTCCCAGTGATGGGGAACACTGAAATAGACAAACATTTAGTTCATTATTTTGATTTTGCTATTTATCCTTATCAGTAATAATATCTCTGATATATCTCTAAAATTGGAGCTGTTAGGAAGAGATTCCAGTTATCTTTGGAATTATGCCATTACCAAGAGTATTATTAGAATTTTAAAAATAAACAAAAATTTGCGTATTTGCCTGAATGAAAGTATTTTTATACCTCTTATATAGTTGCACGTTTTCCTAAAGGACCTATATATCCATTCTCACTAGAGGTTGAAGATGACAAGCTGCGTAGCAACATTTTTCATCAGTCGCTTCCACGTGATGTGAAGACTCTGTAGTTGAATTTTCACCTAGTTGGGTCAACTATTTAAGGAGCTAGCGGTTTCGATCGCGTACATCAGCTCCTAAACTATTCAGCTGTACTGAAGTATTAGGAACCACTTTTTAAATGTAGCAGCTTTCAACAAGATTTAATTTGTAGGCCTGTATTATTAACACATCTAAAAGAATGCCCAGAAAATAATACAGGTTTCTCATGGTATTGGTGAAAGCATTCATGAGAAAGATATGTGAAGAGATGCTAACACACTGACATGTTTCAGCCTGTCCGGCGTCGTCAGCGTGGTTTCGAGCGGTTTTATGCTCAACACATGTAGTCTTAAGTTTTTCTTGTCATTTTCCATCAAATCTATTGGAGTTAAAACTTAAAGCAAGGTTGGATTTTATCTCAAAATGCAGCAGAAACACCAGGATTTAGAGTCCAAACTCGAGAAAGATCTACCACACTTATGAAACGTGCCAGAATAAACACCGTTATAAAATTAAAACACACCAACACCCGATTACCACTTTTTCATCCCCACTCCTCTTCTTCCAATCATTAGCGCTATCAATTATCTCCGCCTCGATTTTCCGGCGACAGTTTCCACTCCAACTAACTTCTAATCGCATTCAAGCCCCGTCACCTTCTCCTCCTTTCGTTTCGGCTTGATTGTATAAAGAAAATAAGCTTACGCTCTCTCGTCACGTTTTCCCTTTCGGCGGCATCTTGGTGCTGCGAAAAACATCGTACCTCACTTCGAGGGCCCGTTAAAATCTTTAGCGTTCATCATCGCGTGCCTAGTCATTAATGAAATTAAATAGGGCATATAGAGATCCCTTTAGGAAGCGCTAGAATGGATAGGGTTAAAAAGAAGGGGAGGGCCGGACAAAAATTATCGACCCGTGAAGAGTGAACTCTAAGAAGAAGGGCTGTAATTCACGCAGAATGTTTGTTACGAAATTTCCCTGCAGTGTTTTCCCTTTATCTTTTAGGGAACAAAGTGGATGGCTTGTTTCTTTAAGGAGTACCTCAATATAATCGAGGAGCGAGCTTTACATTGTTTTTCTTGCTGGTGGAGGAGCCGGATGTTTTCTTAAAAGCTTCTTTAAAAATAGAATAGAATACAGTAAGCTTGTAAATAAATTTATTTAATTGTCAGTGTTGCCGATCATTACAAATGCGTTAAAATAAATAAAATGTAGTACGAAATCATGGTATCTTCAAGAGTAAAGCTTGTCTTAATTTGTGTGGCCGCCGTTGAAATTTTTTGAATGCACTGGAACTTGTCTAAATTAAAGGAATATTTATTGTTATAAACTACTTATTTTAGTAAAGTCGTTGACTCTGTGTGAGCTTACAATTAATTCCAGATACAATTAGAGAAGTAGTTTTTGTAAAACAGGCAAGTAAACGCATAGAATAAAGTTTTCGATTTATAGATCAAATTTGTTTGATAAATTCTTTTCGTAACGAATTGGCTCATTGTAGGAGTAATAATAAATAAAGTAAAAAGCTTGAGGCCTTGCTTCGTTTCCCAGACCAAGTCAATAAATATTTACAAGTAGCATACGTAAACCTAAAGAAATTATACCCTTTCCGCGCAGTTTTAAACAAGCAGACTAAATATTTCATCAATGTTTAAATTACTTAACAAAGAGTAAAATACAGACGGCCCAAAATTCTTGCTTGAGATACATTCGTGGCATAAGAAAATACAAGGTCGCGCAGGGGAACGGGAAATTCTGAAGTAACGTCATTTCCACGAATAAATTCATAAAACTAGTAATTTATTAACGAAAGTGCATGTATGCAGCATGCCATTTATGTTTTTACAATCAAAATGTCCAAAAGTGTCTCTTTACTTTTTAAAGATGACATCGGAAAGATGTCCTCCCATTCGGCGTTCACACTCTAACAGCCTGTTATGGAAACTCTGGAATGCGCGGTGTAGCAAATCTTGGGGAATGGCAGAGATTTCTTGTTGAATGTTTTCCTTCAGTTCATGGATTGTTGCAGGTCGTGTACAGTACGTCTTGCCTTTAAGATACCCCCACAGGAAGAAGTCGCACGCACTAAGATCAGGGGATCTCGTAGGCCATTCAATGTCACCGTTACGTGAAATAATGCGACTTCCAAACAATTGACGAACTGCTGCCATCGAATGTCGAGCAGTGTCTGACGTGGCTCCGTCCTGCTGAAACCACAGTTTCCATGTTAAGATTAAGCTCGTACAGTCCCGGTGTAAAGAATGTTTGAAGCATTTCAACATATAGAGCGGATGTTACTGTCGCTGCACTACCATCCTCACGTGCAAAAAAATAAGGGCCGATAACACCATGACATGATACAGCACACCATTTTGTGACCTTGTCGCTATGTAGTGGTCGCTGGTGTAACTCACAAGAATTGTCCTGGCCCAATAACGAAAATTCTGTTTGTTTACGAAATCGTCTGATATCCATATGTTACCAACGAAATTCGCATCCTCGTTAATTTTAGCCAATATCTGCCTACTAAACTCCATACGTGGCGCTGGGTCTCGTTCATGTAATCGTTGCACAATCTGCAACTTATAGGGATGGAAATGTAATTCGTGCAGTATTCTTTGTAAGCTTCGTCGCTTAATTCCTAGCGTAGATGCATGCTGTCGAACGGAGCGGCGAGGATTTCTCTCGATTGCAGGTCTAACAGTCTCAATGTTCTCTGGGGTACGTATCGTTCGAATGCCACCTGGAGCTTTCTTTTTCAAGACGGATCCTGTTTCTTCAAAATTACCCACCCACGTTGTAATCGCATGCGCAGATGGCACACGTCCATGACGTCCAAGCTGGTAATGCTGTCGAAATATTCTCTGCGCGGCAGTCGCACAATTTTTATAAAACGCTCTTACAGCTACTGCACGTTCCGCACCAGTCCAACGATCCATGATTACTAAATGGCAATGCGTTCACAACAATTGTGCGACGTTACGAACAACTGGCGGCTCTACAGTGCTGACAACTGTAACGTTCAAAATTTCCCGTTCTCCTGCGCCACCCTGTATTAGCATGTACAGGATGCGGTAAAATAAGCAATACTGAAATTATGAATCGTATATTATTTATTATTCATGTATTTACTTTATATTATACAGCGATACTTTAACATTATATAGCGTTGCTAACATTATTGTCGACGATGTTCCTGATAAAACATATGTCCAATATGCCCTTCGTTCGGTTTCAAACAGTATTCGTAGCGTTCGCAAAGGTTCACAAACATGTCTGTGAACACAAGTTGTTGCATGGCACAAAAAAACCTTCAATTTTAATCCGAAATTCCGAAATGTCAGACGGTGGATCGGTATGGAACACAGCCTCTTTTAGCATTCTCCATATATACGCATTAGGTGGTGTTGGGTCTGGTAAGTATGATAGGTACGGGAAATCAGTGCCACGCGAAATAAGGCGATCCCCAAAATGATTGAGCAGCATTCGAAGAGACTCCCCAGTCGTGTGAAAGATTGCCCTTTGGTAATCTCCATCAATTTCAATGGTATGGTTGAAAGTAAGCAATTCAATATACACAAGCAAAAGCCAAACAAGGAAGAATGTTGCTGATTATGAACAATACATAATGGGCTCAACGGGACTGTATCCAAGTAACACACAATATCCTTAAATCTTGCATAGAATTTGGTTATTATCAATGATGAAATTAGATGAGCTGCTTGGTGAAAAAGAAGACAGCACTCCAAGTATACTTATCTACTGTACCCCGGCTGCAGTAAAACCAAAGTACATTTTCAATGGCAGTACAGTCAATAAATAATTGCATGCATATCAATGAGTACCATAAAAAAGCAAATATACTAATAAATTATAACAATCTCTTAACTGCACATGTTACAAATTTGTATAGTTTTCTTCACTTCATCTCTGGAATAAATTTAATAAAAAAGATTTCCGTACTGCTAGCATTTTATTTATACAATAACAAATGAAATACACATATGAATTGAATTTATAAATCAAAGGGCAGAGTGAAAAAGGTGAATAAATAATTTCAATTTATTATGCAAATGATATTAAGGATATTTCAATCAGATTCTGATAATGGTGATCTGAGGAAGATCATGTTTTGCTGTTATCATAAATTCTTCGAATATATTATCCAGTTAATACATCATACTCTCTTCTTCGATAACATGTTTGATACAATAAATTTGTATTCATGTTCTTTTAAAATTACTACATTGTATAAAATACCTTAACTAAATGTATGGAATGCATAAAGATATTATTAGGCAAAATCTGATGTATCTGTCGATGAATTCTTCAACCACATCTTCAATTTAGCTTGTGTCTACTGCCAATATGCTTCCTTGAGGGTTCTTCGATGGTCCTGCAACTGCATCTACTACTGCTTCTTCAGCCATACCAAACCAAAGCTGTAATCGTAATAGTAAAGTAGAAATTATTTTGTTTATATAATCGATTGTATAGTACCTTGAATTATGAAATGATGAGATAAAAGAACTCTGAAAAGAATTCTTTTTGACACAACTTGTTTATAGGTAAAAAGCACAATGAAAAACTGCAGGAAACAATGACACGAAAATTGTAAACTGACAGAAATTTCATATGAAGAAATTACATCAATTTCTCCTGTGTGAATATGCCTCGCCCATTAACCAATGGCAAACCCGTATTTTAAGGCCTATCTATTCCAAGTCTGCATTCTTAACGTGAATGGAGTATAGTTTAACTAATCGCATTGCTGTATGTATACTGTATATCTTGAGTGTTGCGTAATTTACACACCAAAGGAATTTGAAGCAAGGAATAAGTGTGGAAATCTGATATCACTGATCTAACGTGTTAACTTTATATCAGCTTCATTTGGAACTGATCTAAAACTCCTGAATACGAATGTACATTGGAATACAAAATAAAAGCAATTCCAACCATTGCAACGATGGCTGAGTATATGGCATAGAATATGAGAAGAAAGAAGTATGGAATGGATTGAAGCCAAGCAACTGGCTCACAGCAGGAAACTATAGAACTCCAACACCGCAAAGTACAAAGAACATAGGATTAAAAAGAAACATGAATGCAGTAACTTGAAGAACAAAGAGGAAACAAACTTAAACTTATTATATATTAATTGGGATGTGCTTAAACACAAACATCAAATCTTGTCTCATCCACTTGCAGCATGGACGTGTCAAATGCTGCACAATTCTACACCCAATTCTATTTTACCCACGCGCTAAAGGAAAATTACACTTCGGAATTGTTAACTGTGCAATAACATCAGATGCTATTCCTAGCTCTACGGATATCTTCCCCCTATAAACCTATCAAAAAAGAAAGAACAAAAGATACTTCCATCCACACGCATTCGAGAACGCCTCCACGACATCGAAATTGCCTTGTCGAAAGCTTGTACTCGTTGGTAACTCGGGCACGGTTGCGCCGATTATGTTACGACCCCAATTCCCACAAACATGCTACGATAATGCCATAACCTAATACGGTCTCGTACTCGAAATAATGAAGACCACCGTCAGAAGCCTTAATGTTTAGTTACTGCCTAGCACGTAATAAACAATAACTTAAGACTTAGCGCTCTACTTCCCCGCGTTCACCTTAACTCCTCTTCCCCTAACGAGGAAATAGCAAGTTTCAACGTTCGCAAGGGTCGACAGGAGGTTTATAATGCGTAATGTCGAGCTCTTAAGTTCGGTTGAATGTCCAATAAATTTATGTAATGGAAGGCGTTGAATGTGGAGTTGTTTGCGTGTGCATTTAAATGTCGCGAATGTCTAAATGTTAAATTAGAAGAATAAGTTAAAATATCGAGATACAAATTGATACGCGATCTAAAAAGATACCTTTCGTTTTTTAATTGGGGTACTAAAATTAATCTACGAATTTGGCCATGCACTGCTGGGTGACAAGACACTACAGAAGCTGGCTAATCACCTAGAGAAATATTAAATGAAATTTAATCCTAAATTAACACCTACAAAGAACACTACCGTTCAAAAGTATTTGGGCATCTACATTTTATAAAAGTATTTATATAATATAGCTTCTAGGAAATTCATTTTTGCAAAACTGAGTAATTACCGTCAATCGGAGTGACTAAGTGCCTATAGGGGTCACTCGGTGCCATGGAATATCGTGGTAAATGTTATCCAGATTTAATTTTAATAAACTTTGATGTCAGCGGGGAAGCCATCATATCTTGTGTGAGAAAGAAAGGTAATTCTCAGAGTGATCTATACCTCTTTGGTACAAAGAGCAACAAATTACAAAATTGTGCCACTGATTGAAATCAGCAGCCATAAGTTTCAGATGGACTACTAATCCTCTTATTTTCCATTTTCTTAATTCAATTTTTTTAAAAGTTCCTAAACTCCGTACAGTAAAGTTTAAGACAGTTGTATATACGCAGTTGTAAGGTAGCTAAAGTTAGTTTCCTCTTAACTTGGGTTTGGCTCAATGTTTAGGGCAGATTTTCTAAAGAAAAGGTGTTCCAACTCATGATTTTGTTTGTTTCTTATTTTATTTAGGATTGTATTGGTAACCTTTCGTCGTTTTGTTATTAAAAATGTTAATTATGTTGAAGTTTTACAAGTTTATAATGACTACTCAAATATAAAAAATGTATAGGTCCCGTTTCTACCTCTTTCTTTGTTTTTACTCATTTTTTAAACAGCTTCCAACATAATAAATCTGTTCATTTGAATTCTGTAGGGTGACTAGTAACCATAAAATGTTTCTAATATCTTTTCAAAGAGAAGCCAGGTGTGGTACTTAGTTACCCCGACAAACGGGGTGAGTCGCTTCTGTTGTAACTAAAATTCTCTTAAGATTTATAAGTTGATAGCAAAGATATAAGTCTATATTATATTGAAGATTCAGCCCAATTTAACTGATATCAAAGGAAATATGGCATAAAACTTCAAAATATAGCACTTTGTCACTCCTGTTGACGATATACGGAAATTTATAAATTTACAGAAATGCTGCATATGTAACGTCATCTAAATTACTTTATTACCTGCAATAAATCAAAATTTGTAGTTATCACTACATTTGGATTAGTGCAACGAAAGTTTCTCGATGTTCTTGTAAATGTCTTTCTGTTAAGGATACTTCTAGTAATCATTCTTTAATGATCTCGGACAAGTTTCAGAGTAGATTATCGAAATTCGTTGAGAAATATTCCTGCGCTACTACTGTTATTTAGACTAAAACATACCGACACGAAAAGAATTAAAAATTGAAAAGCTTGCTCTTATAAATTGCACACCATCAAGCTGGCAAAAGCAACCGGCAAATTCGAAAGCAATTAAAGTTAAATAATACCACCGTCTACTATACCGTCAAGAAATACCAAGGAGGTGGCAGTTTCCTTAATAAATAATGAAGTAGGAGAACCAAAGCGACAACTTCTGCTTAAGATCGCGCAATAGTGGTAACTAGCAAAAGAAATCTATGAAAAAACAGCTCCAGAAATCGCTGCTGAAATCAATACAACCTACAATCAAAGGTCGCTTGCATAAAGCAGGTACGTAGAGACGAATTGTAATGAAAACGTGGTTCTTGCGCATACAGAATAAAAGGAAACGCTTAAACTGGGATAGCGAACACCAGCATTGGACAGTTGACCAGTGGAATAAAATCTTGTGGACCGGTGAGTCAAAGTTCGAGATTTTCGGTTCGAGAGAGGTTGGGAGATCTACAGATGAGTGTGTGACAGATCGACGTATTCTTCCTTCAGTTAAACATGGCGGTGGTTCTGTGATGGTCTGAGATTTTGGTGGTGCTGTCATGGGTGATATTTTAAGGATCAAAGGAATATTAAGATAGAAGATTTAACATTGTTGGAAGATCAACTGGGGGTGGTTGCCTAACTGCTTTCAAGAACAATATTTATGTTACCTTGCTGGATGTGTCTTCGTTGATTGATTTGGTCCCTTTGGCTGATATCGTCTTATGCAAGTTCGAGATGGCATCGCACACAATTTACATCGCCAACATCTATTTACCACCTGATATGGGATGTGATGACTATGAAACTTTTTTGGACGCTCTCAGTTTTAAGTTGATTAATAAAAATGTTATTGTTTTTGGCGATTTCAACTGCCCGGAGTATAAAAAAACCGATGCACTAGTAAACAATAATCGTAAAGTGACATCTTTAAGCAATTTTGTTAATATTTTAAATCTAAAAGAATTCAATACTATTCAAAATATGTATGGCAATATTCTGGATCTCGTGTTTTGTAATATGTCATGTGAGCTACATGTCCGTCTTAGTTCTGAACCTTTGGTTAGCGTTGATGCTTTTCACCCACCACTCGAAATTGAGATTACTTTTGACACATGTGTCGAGTGGATAAATTTTCCGGGTAACAATAATGTTAGCTACAACTTTAGCAAAGCGAATTTCCTCTATTTATACAGCGATATGCTTGCAGTCGACTGGAGTTTCTTGGATGAATACAGTGATGTGGATGTCGCTGTTGAGGCATTTTATAATACATTATACTCCGTTATAGATCGTTCAGTTGAGAAAACTAAACGTCCTACCTCCACGTTTCCTCCATGGTTTAGTGCTAAAATAAAACAACGTCTTAAATTAAAAGAATTTTACTTCAAGAAGTGGAAAAGAACAAACGCGATATACTATTTTAATGAATTCAAACGATTGAGATCTCTCACAAAGAATGAAATTAGAGACGCATACAAGGCAGATGCTGAAATTAATATCAACAGAGATCCTAAGTTGTTCTGGCGCTTCATTAACAACAAGAAAACTTCTTCCAGAACTCCGGGAAGTATGCAGTATGACGGCAGAGAATTTACCCAGCCAAACGAAATCGTGGATGCCTTTTCCAGTGTCTTTGCGAGTGTGTATAAACCTAGTGTTCAAAATGTATCTTTCAACTCTTTTCTCAATTATAATAATTTTTGTGTTCATGCCTTCTCTGAATTGGATGTGGAGAACAGTATCAAGAGACTTAAATCTAATATGACAACTGGAGATGATGGAATACCGAGCTTCTTTGTACGTGATTGTGCTCCTGTTCTGTCCTATCCACTGTCAACTATATTCCACCTAGCGATAAGCACGTCAACTTTTCCAAAGGTTTGGAAAATTAGCAGAATTACCCCCGTATTTAAGAAAGGAAACCGATCTAACATTGCTGATTATAGGCCTATAAGTATACTGCCCAATTTCGCTAAGGTATTTGAACATTTGCTTTACAAAGAAATATCTACCTGCATAACTCCTTTCATATCTGAGCATCAGCACGGTTTTGCTGCAGGTAGGTCGACGATCACTAATTTAGCATGCATTGGCCAATATCTTGGTGAAGCGCTTGATAAGCGAAAGCAGGTGGATGTTATTTACGTAGATTTTTCTAAAGCTTTCGACTGCATTAACCACGAGATGCTACTACAAAAAATGGACAAATTTGGTTTTGGTGTGGGTTTCCTGACGTTGATTGAGTCTTACCTTACTGGAAGGAAGTGTTATGTCTGCTACAATGGTTATTCCTCTACGCCGTTTTCTCCAACATCAGGTGTTCCTCAAGGTTCAAATCTTGGACCACTTCTCTTCAATTTTTATATAAATGATTTACTATCTCTGTTTACGTGTCACGTCTTAGCATACGCAGATGACGTAAAGATATTTAATACTGTTGGTAGCATTTTCGATTGTAATCTTCTTCGCATTAATACTTGGAGCAAGGTCAATTATCTCCCTCTGAACATCAACAAGTGTACTGTGGTTTCCTACAATAACACTCACACTACTTTATACTATAACTACCAAATTAATGATGCAGCCATACCACGCAATATCAAAACTTTGGATCTTGGTGTTTTGTTTGATAATAGACTGTCATTTACGGAACATATTTCGTCCATGTGTTCATCTGCTTCCAAAACTCTCGGTTTTGTCATGCGTTCTTGCAGGCATTTCTCAGACTTAGGTGTAATGAAACGTTTATATTATGCCTACGTTCGTTCTAAGCTTGAATACGCCTCCATTGTTTGGTATCCCCGTTATTTACACCAAGAGCTTATGATCGAACGCGTTCAAAAGAAATTTCTAAAATATCTCTCCTTTCGAATGGACAACGTGTATCCTGCAAGAGGTATCGAGTATTATAGCTTACTTGTTGAGCATGGTTTTCTATCTCTTGCTGACCGCCGCGAGCGTAACAGTGTGGAGTTTCTTTGCAGGATCCTGAAAAATACTGTCGACTCGCCAGCCCCTCTAGCGCAAATAAACTTTACCGTACCTACTCATCATACTCGCTACTTTAATACATTTCAAGTACCTAGAGCTAATACCAACATTTTGCTTAAGGCACCTCTCAGTCACATGGTGAGGAACGCAAACAAACGGGATCTAGAGCCATTTTTGTGAGTCTTTCTTTTTTTTTTTTGTTTCATTATTATATACATTTTCAGCATGTTATTATTGTAGGCAACACGATTAGAATTATTTTATTTTAAATAAGAATTGTATTGTAATTTGTCCTGTAATTGGCCCTTGGGCTGTTGGGCAATAAAGGATTATTATTATTATTATTATTATTATCATTATTATTAAAGAAAAAAACAGTATCGAAACATTTTAGAGAATAATGCTGTTCCTTCAGAATTAAAAATTTGGATCCAAATGTCGTATTCCAAAAATATAATGACCCGAAGCATGCATCTAAATTGTAATATATAAGTGCACATTTTCATCGTGTTTATAGATCCAATGTAACTACTATGTTCCAAAGTTACATAATATATTAAATAACAATATGAAAAATTCTAACTTTTTTGGTCTTATCAACGTCGAAATCAAATCTTCTTCTTCTAATAATTCCTATCCATTTCGGATGTTGGTTATCATGCATGCTGTTTTAACTTTGTTTGCTGCTACTCGGAATAATTCAGTCGTATTCATCAGATTCTAAGATTTTGCAACCAAGAAATTCGTCTTCTACCAATACCCCTCTTTTCCGTTATTTTTTCCTGTAGAATATTCTGCAATAGATGATATCAATTACTTCGTGGATGTAAAAAATTGACGGCATCCGGTAGGATTCGAACCCGCAACCCCTGCTACGCCACGGAGACCTTAGAAGAGACCTTTCGAATGAAGCATTGTTAATATTTTGGTCTAACCATATTCACAGATATATCCTCATATCAGGACAAATAAATATCTTTATACTGCCAAGTGCACAGCTAGTTGCGTTCACGATTAATTTCATGGTGTCCGGAAGAATTTGTCACCGTAGTGTAAATGGCAACGCATTTGTCTAAGGAATGGGAACTCTAGTTTCAAATTTTGAACAAAAACTGAGGGAAATGAAAAAAGAAAACCGCAAAACAAAGAGTGAGTAAATCGAAAAAACTTTTGAAGTAATGGAGCCTATTGTGACGGCTTGTTATGTGCAAAATTTTAACTTGTTACTTTCGTTTCTTCACAGCGCTGTATATTTAACTTTAAGCGTTGCGAATCGTTTCAGTTTTTAGTGCTTCTTCGAATACTTTGAACAAAGCACCTTTTATCATTCTTCCGAATTTAGTATGCTCTTTAGAAAAAAAAAGAGCGCATTTCATACTTGTACACCCGGTATATCGTATTAAATATGAATTTTCACATATAATAATAATAATAATAATCCTTTATTGCCCAACAGCCCAAGGGCCAATTACAGGACAAATTACAATACAATTTTTATTTAAAATAAAATAAAATAATTCAAATCGTGTTGCCTACAATAATAACATGCTGAAAATGTATATAATAATGAAACAAAAAAAAAAGAAAGACTCACAAAAATGGCTCTAGATCCCGTTTGTTTGCGTTCCTCACCATGTGACTGAGAGGTGCCTTAAGCAAAATGTTGGTATTAGCTCTAGGTACTTGAAATGTATGAAAGTAGCGAGTATGATGAGTAGGTACGGTAAAGTTTATTTGCGCTAGAAGGGCTGGCGAGTCGACAGTATTTTTCAGGATCCTGCAAAGAAACTCCACACTGTTACGCTCGCGGCGGTCAGCAAGAGATAGAAAACCATGCTCAACAAGTAAGCTATAATACTCGATACCTCTTGCAGGATACACGTTGTCCATTCGAAAGGAGAGATACTTTAGAAATTTCTTTTGAACGCGTTCGATCATAAGCTCTTGGTGTAAATAACGGGGATACCAAACAATGGAGGCGTATTCAAGCTTAGAACGAACGTAGGCATAATATAAACGTTTCATTACACGTAAGTCTGAGAAATGCCTGCAAGAACGCATGACAAAACCGAGAGTTTTGGAAGCAGATGAACACATGGACGAAATATGTTCCGTAAATGACAGTCTATTATCAAACAAAACACCAAGATCCAAAGTTTTGATATTGCGTGGTATGGCTGCATCATTAATTTGGTAGTTATAGTATAAAGTAGTGTGAGTGTTATTGTAGGAAACCACAGTACACTTGTTGATGTTCAGAGGGAGATAATTGACCTTGCTCCAAGTATTAATGCGAAGAAGATTGTCTTGTAAATGTTTACAATCGAAAATGCTACCAACAGTATTAAATATCTTTACGTCATCTGCGTATGCTAAGACGTGACACGTAAACAGAGATAGTAAATCATTTATATAAAAATTGAAGAGAAGTGGTCCAAGATTTGAACCTTGAGGAACACCTGATGTTGGAGAAAACGGCGTAGAGGAATAACCATTGTAGCAGACATAACACTTCCTTCCAGTAAGGTAAGACTCAATCAACGTCAGGAAACCAACACCAAAACCAAATTTGTCCATATACAGATACAGATCGAAAAAAATCTACTACTATCTCAACTTTTTTATTTATTTTCTTCCACGATATCCTCCGCTAAAGCTTTACGCAATTGTAGCGAACCACCCTGTACATTATAATTACATTATAATGTATACGCTACAACAACAATATCTAGCATTTCACCGTGCAAAGCCGTCGTTTCCCCATCATATTTACAGCCTCCTCGAACGACACGCAACAAGCAAGCGCCCCGAACAATTTCTCCAGACGATAACGGGGGTTGCATAAGCGCAAAAGGGGGTTAATTACATCCTTAACAACGCGCCACATGCCAACCGCCTAGCCGCCGTAACTCGGAGAAATTCCCCCTACTCTTAAATCATTTAGCTCGGATGCGGAACCTATGTTTCCCGCGCCGTCAAGGATCCTGAAGGATTTGTCGATCTTACCGCAACAATTCCGACCGAGGGACGGCGGCATCGGGCGAACTATTTTCGTAGGGATTTTCTTCGGGAATTTGGCGGAAAGAAGAGGCGTAAACGACGTTATTAAGACCGTCGGAATAGCGGGTTCGGGGCGCTACGGTGCGGGAGATTGCCTAGGAGAGAAGGTCGTAAAGTAAGGTACGATCGACGTCCTGGGCGTTTGACGAAAATTAAGTTCCGTGTTGAAGGTTGTCGGGTTATTGAGTGGGATAGAGTTCGTATTGTTTTGGGACTAATAACATCGGTATTTTTTATATTGGGTATTAAATATTTATTGTACATTACGTGTCTGGGGTTATTTGCTCTGCTAATGCTGAAATTGGTCGAATCCTTCCTCAGGATTAACATAGTAAGAGAAAAAAATTAATAGTAATGATATAATATCTATTATACTAAAGGCATGCTAAGTTCCAATGCACCTCATTAATAAATCGTGTGGTTTTACGCCGTTGTCGACTATATACACATAAACTCACTATAAAACCTAACCTAACATATTAATGTAACCTCGTCTACGACACGGTCAAAGACAATCGACAACATTGTATTTCACCAAGTATAGCCAATAACAGCAACGTAAAAGTACTGCGATATAGAAAATATAATAATTAAGTAAATAACTATTTCTTTTACATTTTTAATTTTGATAAAACAAGCGTTTGTGTTAAAAAAAGTGTGCGTTGCGTTACCCATTGAAATTTATTTTAATTATTAAGTATTATGTTATAATTATGTACTAATACTTTTAATTTATTTGTGTGGTCGGTTTGCATATTTATGAGGTCATTTGATTATATGTATGACGTCGCATTAATGACGTGCATTGGAAATTATCCTGCCTCTAGTATAGACAATCTCACTAACAACAACGAAGACGAAAAATGATTTATGTGTATCTTAAATTGATAGTGGAGGGCGCAAAAGGGTTTATGTCAGTACGAGGGATGTCATTTAAGTTTTGCTTACTGGAATATAGAGGGGGTCACTAATCAAACGTCAGTATTAAAAATTAATCTTTTTTAATTGTCAGTAATCCAAGGTTTCCAGGGTCTAGATAAATAAAATAATAAAATTAATAAAAAAATGTTTTTTTCGTCAATGTAAATCGAAGTCAAAGATGCAACTCCAGCGATGGTAATTTATTAAATCGCTAGTATTCATAACTGAAATTTTTAAAATTTTTGATACGGAAAGAGATGATGTTAAGGTTTCTAAGAATGAATATTAAGAACACAAGACACAGGATGATTCACTACCCAGGATTCAATAACTATACCTTGACATGATATTGTTGACGATGAATTCTCATAATAATTAGAATTGAAATGAATACATAGGCTTCCACGGCCAGAGTCAGTAATAAACGAACTGCTTCCGGGGAATTGGACCGTGTCATGATGAGATACATATAGAAATGAAATGAGAGGAGAAAGAAATAAAAAGAAAATTAAATATAAAGGAAGAAAACTGAGGGGGGAGGGGGTGAAAAAAAAGAAAAGGCGAAAAAAAATAAGCGCAGGGACACTTTCCTTCTCTTACTCCTTTCACCTTTTCTTTCTTTTTCACCCCCTTCCCCTTTTCCATTTCTCTTCTTATTATCGCCTTTCCTTTTTATTTCTTTCTCCTTTTACTCTCTTTTCATTTCTATATATCTCATCATGACATTGCCCAATTCCGGAAGTAGTTCGTTTATTATTAATTAGAGTTGGTTGTTTGGACTGTCCCCATCGTTTGATGAAGTTACAAAGTCCAACGTTTCAACAGTTCATCTACTGCCATATTCGAGGTAGCCCTGAGAAGGGCTGTTGCTTGGCGGATTAATCATACGCTTGACGATTTATCTTCCTCATCTTTGACTAGCGAAACTTGTCATGCATGGAGACGATCGAACTCGATTTAATTTTCCTCGAATATTCGTATTCCACCTGATTTAACTACTGAGCTAATAGGGGGACAGAAATTACTGTGTTAAACTTATATTTAAGCTATAATATTCTGCGCAGAAGAGGATGCATATGCAGACCAACCCCGCAGAATGGAGAAATAATCTTCAAAAAGACTCAAAAATTAACTAAAGACTGAATTTGATAATGTACAATGCCCCCACTAAAACATCCTGTTTTTGAATAACTACTTAAATCCACAAATATTCAATATTATCTTTTTGTTATATAATAAAAAAATTCAAACTATTGGCTACATATACACCAATACCTTCTCTCTTCCCCCCTCCCCAGACTACGAAGTATACTCCAACCCATAAGAATCCCTATATACATATGATCTACATTGCATTTAGAATTTAGCCAAGTTAATATTAATAAGTTACTTATCCATAATCAAGACTCTACAAAACTCCAAGTACGACAGCAGTGAACGTATAAACATATATTCAGATAGTACAGATGCAGTAATTCATATCTCTAAAGGCAACCTGAAAATGTTAATAAATTTTAAAGAAAATGATAAACAAATATATGTCTCAAGTTTTGTGAAATTACGATAGTGACTACTCTAAACTATAAATTATCTATTATAAGTAATCCTGGGTAGTTGCATCACATACCAAATCATATGCAATTATTAAATATTTTGCATTGCTCTATAAAACAAACCGGTGCAAATATGTTTGAATTTCCGCTAGCCCCAGAAAAATGTAAACCTTTCCGGGCGAATCGGCTACGAAGAAAGCAAAGCCGAAATAAAGCCGTTCCATCGGTCGGAAAGGTCATGGCGACCATTTTTTGAGATTCCCTGTGATCCGCATTGATCTGAAGAAGAGAAGGCCGATCACGAGGCAATACTACAACATTTATCGACCCGATTCGATAGAGTATTGAAGGAGAAACGGCCACGTTTGCAGCGAAAATAAGTGCTTGTCCACCACGACAATGCACCGGTCCATTCATCCCGCATCGTATTGAATGAGCAGCGCTACAAATTAGTCTCTCACCCTCCATATTCACCAGACCTAGCCCCTAGCGACTTTTTCCTATTCCCAAACCTGAAAAAATAACTGCGAGGAAAGAGATTTGCCTCAAATCAGGAGATCATCGCCGCTGTAGGTGGCTATTTTGCAGACCTCGAAACATCCTACTCTTCTGACGGTTTGAAGAGACTGGTGCACCGTTCGAAAAAGTGTATTGATCTTCGACGACACTACATCGAAAAATGAAAATAAAAAACCACACCAATACCGTGTTTTTCTTGTCGGTTCCAGAAACATTTCAGTTCGCCCTCGTATATACATTTCGACCTCTTATTCCTTCAGTTTAAGTAGGGAGCACAACATTATGACATAAATGTGAATAAATAATATTTATGCCATTCACCCCTTATTGTAGCTGATACACCATCGTAATTTAATAACTGTGAGTCGTGGAAGAAGAAATCGACTGGTAACTTTATGCTAAGCATGTTTGATTAAGTGTTTCTATCTTGCCGAGGAGAATTCTAGAGAAGTTGAGTTTTGCAAACGTAAAATGTCATCTTTTTGATGCAGTTGTAAATGATGATAAAGTAATGGTATCGGATATCTGACGAATCAATTACATCCAGAAGTGGAAACCATAGACATTCAAAGGTTGTATGATATCAGTGCCATCCTTTGGAAATGTGTGACTAACTGAGCAAGTGGTACAGCACCTTCGACGATTTCAGAGCTTTAACCTGGTCATGAATCCATTTATAGGAGCGCCTCCTGGCTGGCATGAGAAGTATACGCCATGGTGGTTCGCTCTATTGCTAACTGTTTTGTAAGTTTACCAGGTTTTATAGCCACAATGTACCCACTTAGTAAATAGAATATTTTCTGTTGAACCCTCGGCCTCAAATTGTTACTTACCTCCTTCAGAAGTAGTAACAATGGAAAAAGCAACTTCATCAGTGCGGCTACATTAGGTTTAATGGTATATCTATGTGTGGCCGCTGCAAGGGATTGTAGTACAACTTCCACCTTCATGGATTCACGCTCAACCAACGTCTTTCCGCCATGAATTTTTAAATTAAATCCACTTTGGTTAGTATTATAAACACTTTCTAATCTACACTAGGGTGACAGAATAAAACACCTACTAATTAAAAAAAAATATTCTGTTCTCGTTATATATACAAAATATTTTAAAATTTTTAAATTAGACTAATAATTTGTCGATCCACCTTTACTTGCGTGAAGTGCTGCGAGTCGTCGTGGCATAGAATCTATTAAATGATTAATGGTGTCTTCTGGAATATTTAACCACTCTTCTGTAACAGCTGCCGCGAGGTCTTCCTTATTGCTGGGTTTTCGGGGTCGTTTCGTCATATTTGTCTGGATTATGTCCCAAACATTCTCTATCGGATTCATGTCAGGTGATTGCCCTGGCCATGGTAAAATCCGAATAACCCGTTCCTCTTTCCATGTGGTTGTTGTTCTTCCTTTGTGGCAGGGTGCTCCATCCTCCATAAAAGTGGCGTCTTCTTTAGATAAAATGGCATTGTCGAATATCGGTAGTAGTCCTTCTGTTAATATTTGGATATATTTTGCCGCATTTATATTTCCGTCGCAGATTACTAATTGCGATCTCCCACCATACGATATCGCGCCCCACACCGTGATGTTCATACCGCCGTATTTCACCGTCTGATGCAGAAATTTGTCGTCCCGTTGCTGTGACGAACGTCTCCATACCCACGTACGACCACCATCACTGAATTGGCAGTATCTGCTTTCGTCTGAAAAAATGACAGACCACCAAAACTCTTCGGGCTCCGTTCGCATTTCGATTGCCCAAGCCATTCGGCGCCGTTTTTGAAACGCCGTAAGGTGAGGTTTTTTCTTTGCCGCCCTTTTATACATCCCCACACTGTGGAGGTATCGCAGAACGGTGCGCTGACTTTTCTGTGAAGTTGCCGCAAGCTCAGCTGTACTTTTTCGCGGTTCTCTTAACACTTCGC
This sequence comes from Trypoxylus dichotomus, assembly GCA_023509865.1. Classification (NCBI taxonomy): domain Eukaryota; kingdom Metazoa; phylum Arthropoda; class Insecta; order Coleoptera; family Scarabaeidae; genus Trypoxylus; species Trypoxylus dichotomus. The sequence goes on from CM042082.1 coordinate 5,908,435, forward strand.
GCACAGGCACCCTTTTACTTCTTTCAGAAGGTCCGGTACGACCTGGTCTCGGCTCCACTGTTGTTTTTTCCTTGCGTTTAAATTGTGTAATCCCACGGTTAACTGTGGACAACGGAATATTTGAAAATTTACTTATTTCTAGTTGCAAAGCGCCGCGTTCACTCTGGCCAGCGATGCGACCCCGGGTGAAGTCGCTAATATCACTCGAACCTTGTAAGCGAGGCATAGTTGTAACGATACTAAACTATGACGAATTCCTTCCGATACATCTACCCCTACCCTAATGACAAGAGAAAGTTTTTAATTCGTTCTTAGAATTTAGTTGTATAAATATGTATACTGCTTTACCTGGTGTCTATTTTATTGTCACCCTAGTGTATATTCAGTTATTAAACAGTATGTAAATACACACCTAAATACTTTCGATAAATGATAGGGATTCAAAAGCAACAAATAATTAGTTTTAAAAGCGTAGAAGTTACGGAGAATAATAATATATACGGAGCCAGAAGAAAAAAAAAATTATAAACAAATGATTAATTTATACGATATGGAGTGTACGCTTACAAGAGATTCTTACGTCTAAGAATGTACTAAATATAACTCTCGGAATTTTCCATTCCGATCTTTGCAATCGGAACCTCTTACAAAACGCCGAACGGTAGTAACGGCGTATCTCGAATTTAATAGCGCCATCTGCAATATCGCGGGTACTGCGAAATTAAATTTCCCCTTCGATCGAGTCGAACGTTTTTAATCGGCGAAGGAAAAACTTGAAATATCGTCGTGGAGGTCGCGTTGCCTTGGAAATGTTAAGATAAAGAGGTGGAACTTCAAAGTCGATTCCCGATTGACAGAAGAAACCGATTTTCCGTTTTCGATATTGGTTTTCCGGTCGCGCAGAAATGCTAGCGATGTTAATTAAGTATGCTTTCATATTTTATGGCCTCCGGGCGGATTTACGATTCCAAAGTATACAGGGAGCTAATTTAAGTTTTATAAATGAAGCGTTTGGATTTGTAGAAATGGTGAAGGAATTTGTGGACGTGGTACTAAGAAAGTTAGTGGCCCGCGTCTGGGGCTACTTTGAAAGAAATAGATTCTCAAACTAGAATAATTGGATAGCGAAAAGTTTAAGCTTCTAAAAAAATTACCTACCTAAAATTAAAATTGTGATGCTTGCTGATGTATCTATCAGATCTTTTAAAATGCAATTAATAATTGCTGAAAAAGAATCAAAGGTTTAGAAATTAAAACCAAGGGACGGTAGTTGGAATATTTGGAGAAAGAACATGAACTAAAAATAAAAATCTTGAAAAAGAAGTACAAGAAATTATAAATTTGTTTTAATGCTTATTTCTTCTATATATACGAGGGGAGGTCCAGAAGTTCGTGGAATGAAAGGGTTTTAAATAAAATAAAACAATAAATCTATTTTTCTTTTTCAATATAATAGCACAACACATTTATTAGATCTATGAATTAATTTTTCTAAACCATCATAAACATATTTTCTATCTTTCGCCTCAAAATGAGCCAAAATTGCCTCCTTTACCTCATTGTCGTCGGAAAACTTTCTTCCACGTAAGTCTTTCTTTAAGTTGGGGAACAAATCAAAATCAGTAGGTGCCAGGTCTGGACTGTAGGCTGGATAGACTATTGATTGAAAGCCATGCTTGTGCAGAGCAGCCAAAGTGATAAACCCATGTTTCATCTCCGGTAACAATCCGCTCCAAAATCTGTGCAGGTTTGTCTCCACACAGCTCCAAAAATTGTTTGGACGCACAGACGCGCCGCTGTTTCTGCAGCGGCGTGAGCATTCTCGGTACCCATCTTGCACTGACTTTTGTCATACCCAGGTGGTCAGTAGGATACGTAAAATGGTGGTATCTGATACTCCAACTAATGCAGATAATAGTTTTTTCTTCAAACGGGCATCTTGCAGTAGAAATTTTTGCACTTCTTCGACGATATCTGATGTGGTAGCCTCAACTGGCCGTCCTGAGCGGGAGTCGTCTTCAATCGACTCCCACTATGTTTAAAAAGACCATGCCACTTACAAATCATTGATTTACTAGGGCGCTGTTCCCCATAAACGGTGTCCATTTCATTCAATATGGTTTGAGCGATCTTTCCTTGCTATATAATTAACTTTATCACTGCACGGTGTTCAATTTCCTCCATAATTTCAGTTTTCTTCCGGATTGACTTGTTTAGCAGGCAACTATTCGTAAACGACTGACGCTATAGCGCCGCAACTTAACCTATATACTAGTGATGAGTCGCCAATCAGAATGACACCTAGCGTGCGCCTCTATCCCCACTCCTCGAATTTCTGGACCTCCCCTCGTACTTCTAATGCGAATTTCATTTTGGGCTGAGAATAAAATGATATATTAATTAATAAAATAAAATTTAGTAAATTTAAAATAGAAGCAACAAAATTATCACTAGTAAATCAAGACTAAAACTAAATTAACAGCGATTATCGATGTTTTCCATTGCTTGAACCTCCTCTGCGATAAAAAACATCTCCAAAATCTTCAAAGAGTTCCATATTCATTCGGGATATTTCTATATGAAAACAAACGCGCGGAATAAAGTGAGGTTACAATATATGATAGATATACATTTATCGGAAGGATTTAACAACGGGTAAATTTATCCCTCTGATAAACAATTTACCAACTGCTTTTGATCTGTCAGAAAGTGAATAAACACATGGTTATGTTTATCGGTTAGATTGCGCTACCTGCAACTTTATCAGAATGTGAATAAACCGTGCCTTAGTAGATTTACGAGAATTATTGATATTAATTCTTATTAATTTTTTTTTTATACTTGGTTTATTTGATAACTATTTAGATATACACACAAAATTATATGAAACTATAGAAATTTCGCTGAAGGTATGTCATCTGTGACACACAAGTATAGAAACAGAAACGTAATTGGAAATATCATCAGCTGAAATATCAACTAATAGTCAAACTCTACAGGCTCTTAAGTCGCTTTTGTCCCTAAAAAGAGGAAGTAAATTGAAACTTTTATTAATACAATGAACCGATTCGTCGCAGCATTTTGAACAAAGGAAGTACATATATACTCGATTAAACAAAGAACTTCTTTTGTTCAGGATTGTAATATATTTTACAAGGACTGCCATTATCTAGAATAATAAAAATGAAAATAAATATTTGTCATTGAAAATGGTTTTATTGTTTTCTAAAATATTCTTCGCAATGATCGATACACCTTTGCATACGTGTAAACCAATTTTCATAACACCTTTTCCATTACGATTGAGGTATCTCCAAAACATTTTGAACGCATTACCCTCTTTTTCTGGCGTCGAAAATCGTTGACCAGGTAGTTGACTCTTCACGAACGGAAATAAAAAGAAATTATTGGGTGTCAAATCAGGACTGTATAGCAGATAACTCATCAATTCGATGTTTTGACCGGTTAAATATTAGTTGTTTGGGTCGACGTGTGAGAGCTCACGTTGTCGTGGTGAAGAATGATCCTATGTCGCTGGTGGTTTTTTCTTATTTCTTCAAAGACTTCTGGCAAACAAATGATTGCGTACCATTCAAACTTTTCTCCGACTCCCTAGTGACACTGTAGCCACATGCCTGTTTATCCCAAAAGAAAGCAGGCGACCATTTGCATCGAGGTGCTTCTGGCGCGAACAACTCCTATTGGGTTTGGTTCATCTTAGAAGATCCATACAGTCGATTGCTGTTTACTTTCGGGTTCATATTCATAGTTTCAAGATCATCTGTGTAAATGTTTACGGCTTTTGGAGCACCACAATTGCATTCTCTGAGCATTTCTTTGCACCAATCGACATGAGCCTGCGGAATCTAAAGTGCACAATATTTTCACGGCTAAACGTTCTCATAACAATCGATTTTGAAGGACCTTCTTTAAATGCGCCCCTTAGTGAACAACGGCCACGATTGAATTCACTAAACCAGTGGTATACAATAGCTTCCGATAGTGCTTCATCGCCAAACACTGAAATGAATTGACCGATGCACTGTAGTTGAGATAATGCCCGTCAAAAATCGTAGTAAAACATCGCACGAAAATTCTCACAAGTTAGTAGAATAGTTATGCCGGTTCTAGCACAAAATCCCATGTATTTTCTTATGGAGGTTCGAATTTACTTTTTATCTCCGCCACGCCTACCTCGCAGACGTCATCCTGTATATCAAAATTTATGATCCTGTATATTTATCACTCTATACATCAAAATTTATGCACCTATGTATTTATCATCCTGTATATCAAAATTTATGATTCTGTATATTTATCACTCTATACATCAAAATGTATGCACCTATGTATTTATCATCCTGTATATCAAAATTTATGATCCTGTATATTTATCACTATATACATCAAAATTTATGCACCTATGTATTTATCATCCTGTATATCAAAATTTATGATCCTGTATATTTATCACTCTATACATCAAAATTTATGCACCTATGTATTTATCATCCTGTATATCAAAATTTATGATCCTGTATATTTATCACTCTATACATCAAAATTTATGCACCTATGTATTTATCATCCTGTATATCAAAATTTATTATTATGTATATTTATCAATCTATACATCAAAATTTATGCACCTATGTATTTATCATCCTGTATATCAAAATTTATGATCCTGTATATTTATCACTGTATACATCAAAATTTATGCACCTATGTATTTATCATCCTGTATATCAAAATTTATGATTCTGTATATTTATCACTCTATACATCAAAATTTATGCACCTATGTATTTATCATCCTGTATATCAAAATTTATGATCCTGTATATTTATCACTCTAACATCAAAATGTATGCACCTATGTATTTATCATCCTGTATATCAAAATTTATGATCCTGTATATTTATCACTCTATACATCAAAATTTATGCACCTATGTATTTATCACTCTATATACATAATGGCGGCGGTCAGTTTCTTTCGGACAACCCTGTTTTCAAACCGGGTTTAGGACGGCGCTGTGTACGCAAAATTTGAAAGGCGCGCGTGACGCCTGTGACATCTGCAAGGTCGGTGGGGATAAGAAATAAATTCGAACCTCCATAAGAAAATACATGGGATTTTATGCTAGAACCGGCATAGCTATTCTACTCAAATTAATTCTATTTTTTGACTGAGATGAAATTCATGAAAGTTACTAAATAACACAAATATCATCCGTATGACAAAACGTTCTGAGTATGTATACAGTCAAATAATGTCAAACTTTACGATGTATATGTCAGATAGCGCCTAGCAACACCATTGTTGCCAATTTCGGATACATAAATAACAGCCCTCGTATAAAGCTGTTCTTTATATCAATAAATTCGTTTATTATATTCACAAAGGTATTCATTAATTTAATAAACAGTCTTTTATTAAACTAATTAACAAGTTCATTGGGCCAATTTTTAATAAGAAAGTTATAGGAATGTACATTGTTTTTTATCAGCAGATTTTTGGGATCTATATATAATTTTTCGTATTGTTAAGTTATCAAATCTTCATTTATTATCAACCTTTTTAAATCCTTTCGTTTATAATTGTCACCTAGATATCTTCATCTTGTACATTCCCGGATTCTTAACTGCATTGTAACTTTTCCCAGTTTCGTTTCCAACTTGCTACAACCTCTTTGCGGCGATATCTCTCAAGATTAAAGAGTCCTCCGTCGACTCTCAACTTCTACTGCATTCCTTTTCTTCACTTTTATCCTTTCTTACGTCTCAGTATCGTACTCTACAACCAGTAGCGGTCTCTTCGCATTCGAAATCCTAGCCAAAGCTGTCGATATTCAGGGGGTAGCGTAGTGATAAGCTTCGAGCTTCAAGGGAATGTGGCAAAGTCCGGTTCTTCTTTTTCGCCTGTTTCCTTTCGGATTTTGATTAAAAAGCGGGACCGAACGATTAAATCGGAACGAAATCTAATTCAATTTCCGCAATAAGTGTGGATTAAATTGGGGAGATCGACGTGCATCGCGTATGGTGGAACGGTTCGAGGTTGTTTTTCTTTTGCGAATCTACGATCTTCAATTGTGTTTCGGATAATGGAAACTGCAATCGCGCAATGTCGTAATTGGAAACGCAATTAGGAAAAATTCTTCCGGACGGAAACGGACGTTATAATTGATTATGTAGTTGAGTTTAATCGTGTTCGTAGTGTTTGAAGCGTCTCTAGGAATTTGAGCTTTTTTCTAAGGTGATTGTAGTAATTCTTTTTTACTTTCTGACGTAAGATGAATCAGTTAACCATTACTACGAAGGCGATCTGAAATGTTTCCGGAATCGGTAAGAGAAGGCGCACAAAGGTTGAAGTGGACTCATTGGTCGCCAAGCGCAACTTTTTTCATGGCGACTGTAAAATTTCAGACGTCTACTGTTAAGAGTGTATTTTGTGTAGTAAGTTAGGCGGTTTCGCAAAAATGGATAAAATCGAATTTCCTGCAGTGGTAAAACACTTCTGGATGGCTGGGAAAGCTGGCACGGAAATTCGAAATATTTTGCTAGAGGTTCAGGGTGGATATACTCCATCATTTTCGACCATCAGCTTCAGGGTGAGCAAGTTCAAACGTGGCCGCACAAGTACAAGTGACGAACCACACAGTGGATGCCCAAAAACCTCTACCAACGATGAAATGGTCGGCAAGATTCACGATGTCGTGTTAGCCGATCGCCGATTGAGGCTGAAAGAGTTAGCAGAGACAATAGGCATCTCAGAAGAACGCGTTGGCCGTATCCTACACGAAGTTTTGGGTGTGAAAAAGCTTTAGACGCGATGGGTACCGCGTTTGCTCACAGCGGAGCCAAAACGAAATCGGGTGACCGTATCGGAGTATTGTCTGACCAGGATCCAAGGTAATCCAAGGGATTTCTTCATGCGTTTCGTAACCGCGGATAAGACTTGGATCCACCACCACATACCGGAGAGCAAGGAATAGTCGAACCAGTGAACTTTTCCGGGCAAATCGGCTCTGAGGGAAGCAAAGACTGGACGGAAAGGTCATGGCGACCATTTTTTGGGATTCCCAAGGTGTGATCTTCATCGGCTATCTGCGTAAAGGAAGGACGATTTATTAACCCGATTCGATGCAGTATTGAAGGAGAAACTTTTGGTGCTTTTCCACCACGACAATGCACCAATTCATCCAATTTGAATAAGTTGCGCTACAAATCAGTCTCATATCCTCCATATTCACCGGACCTAGAGCCCAATAATAGAAAACCACACCAATACCGTGTTTTTCTCACCGACTCCAGAAACATTTCAGGTCGCCCTCGTGTCTTCCACATAAGGCAAAATCGCTTTATTTTTGATTGTCATGATGATTTTGTTGCTGTTGATCCATCGAGTGGAAGTGTTTCTCGTGCGATTTTGATTTCATCCTCCACGTGAGTGATAATTTAAGTGACCTACATGGATTCCAGAGTTATCACTACAGTGATAAATTGTGAGGGGTACTGGTATGAGTTTACATTCAAGTTTTGGTTGAGTGTAGTCTTACAATGATGCTTCGAGTATGCCTTTATTAATTCGTCGACGGAATGAGATACGGGGAGAATGCTAGGGTTCGGAGAAGCTGGAATCTTTCCACGGAAGGGTAAGAAACATCGATCCGCATTTCGCTTTGTCCAAAAACACTTTAGAACGTTACAGTTCTTCTACACCATCGTTAATCCATTAAAATGCATCTCTACTTGAATTTTACTCCCTATATTGCAGGTACACACGCCTTTCTATTTCCAAACACCACTAGCACCGGCGAGCTTTTCGAGACCGTCGCCTCCTTCGATCGACGCCTGGAGCCAACTACTTCCCCCTTTCTCCAAACACAGCGACAGCGTCAATAATTCAAACGTGACGCTGGGCGAATTCAGCAAAAACGCTGCGGACTACTTGTTAACATCACCTCTTCAGAGCTTTACGAGCTTCCCTCTCGCTCGTACTTATCGTTTTCAGACGCTTTCGCATCTGCCGCGGTTCTTTTTCTTCGTTCCGGCCGTATGTTTCCCGGAACGAGATTCCAACCTAGCGTCGACTATCGTTCTTCTTCGCTTATATCCGCCCGCAGTAATTAAAGACGTTATCGGGCCGTTCGGGAGGAGGATGGAGGACTTGCAGCGGCGCGGAAGCGTAAAATTTGCATACTTTAATTTCGGTACGTGCAAAAACGCGACGGTTCCTGAGGACCGTCGCGTTATCGTTGTTTGATGAGTTTTCTTCCATTTTTGAGCTCTTATTTTAGATTCGCGAGATAAGCTGACAAGTGATTATAAGTTTTTGGGGGAGATAATGGGTCGAGATAATGTTGGGGAAAAGAAATTATAAATTCTGTTAATGTAGGAGAACGGGTATAGAAATGAGACGTTCTTAGGTGCATTGTAGTACCTGAAAGTACTCGGCAAAGGTACGTACTGTGGTGGAAAATCTCAGGCTCTTAATTTGCGGAATGGGTTCTTTTATTTAATTTTTTTTTCTTTGTTTTAATTTCGAATATAAATAGTGTTAAATAATTGAATTAGCCGAATGTAAGATTCTAAAAATATATATTAACAAACCAAAAATGTCTTCTTAACAAACACCTAAATCAATCCCCGTCTAGCTAAATTTGTAAATTATAAACGAAATATAAAAATGAGATAAAAAGAACAGCAAATTTTGAAAACATATTACAATTTGAAGGCTTTAATTTTATTATCGTACTGACACTCAAACGTACTGTATCATATTCTAGATATTGAACACCAAACCATTGTGAAAACATCAGCTGATACGCTTTTTAACTTTGAATAATTTTGAAGAATTTCAAATACAGTAGAACCCGGTTATAACGACAGTCACGGGACTGCGAATCTTTCTACGCTATAACAAGGTGACGCTATAGGCGGAATTTCTACAAGTTCCATGTTTACGTACAAGAATTGGTGGGAAACAATATTACGGGTGGTAAACGGATACATATGTGAATTTAATTAATTTAATGTACTTAACCATATAACCTTACACATGTACAGGTACATACTAACTTGCTTGTCTAATGAAAGAAATCTGTAATTTTCCATTGCACAGTTTTCGCACGCCAAAACTATCCATTTCTAATTCTCTCACTTTATCAATAATTTGAGGTGACGTTCCTCGCTGTCTATAATAAGTTTTTAAAAGTATTATGGCACTTAGGGCTTCTTCGTTTGTCGATACGTGTTCTGCTTCGTCGCATGAATCTTCTTCCTCTTCGATTTCGTTATCGTTTTCGTTATCCCGCTGTTTCATGTCCTCTCCGATAGCAGAATCTGAACGCATTCCTAACGTAATAAGGCAACTGTCCAAGGATGCAAAGTCGTCGAAACAAAACTGGTTTTCGTCACTCTGATTTTGCTGCTACTTTTTAATAAGTTCACATAACGGAACGTCATCATCATTTAACTTGTCAATAAGTGGATTATTCCTTAATCTTGAATGACTAAAGCAGTTTGCTACAGTCTCAGAGGTTATACTACGCCAAGCCTTCTCTAAAAAGTCCAACGCGTCGGGAAGTGAAACTGCACATGGTGCGTTCTTGTCCATACCCGTAATAATTTTCTGCAGAAGAAATTTTCTGTAAAAACATTTTAAGCTTCTTATTACGCCTTGGTCCATTGGTTGAAGGATGCTAGTGCAATTTGTGGGCAGAAACACCAAATTAATATTTTTTAAGTGGGCTAATGATGGATGTGCTGGGCGGTTATCGACTAGAAGCAAGATTTTTTTTACCTTTGACCGCAAGTTCTTTATCCCATTTTCGAATTTCATTTTCAAAGATTTCTGAAGTCATCCATGCTCTTTTGTTTGCGCAGTAATTTGTTGGGAGTCTTTTTATGTTTTTGAAGCAGCGTGGCTCTTTTGACTTTCCTATGACAAGAATTTTACGTTTCTCCGTACCGGTCATATTAGCACACACAAATGCAGTTAACCGTTCTTTGGCTAGTTTACCGCCTACACATTTTCGCCTTTCAACCTCAGAATCTTATCTGGAAGAAGTTTATAAAAAATTCCCGTTTCGTCGCCATTGTAAGTTTCATTGTCTTCATAATCTTGTCTTAATTTAGGTCACACTTCATTTAGCCACGTCTCGGCTTCTGTCATATTAACACTTTTCGCTTCACAGCTCACTTTTCCGAACATTATTGAATGTCTCCGTTTGAAACGCTCCAGCCACCCATTGCTTAAAATGTGTGTCTCCAAATAAACTTCCAAATTCTTCGGCCTTTTGCATAAGCAGTGGTCCATTAACGGGTAAATTTGCACTTCTACCTTGCTTAAACCACGTAACAAGCGCTTCGTCGATTTCAACCTTTTCGCACGATCGAATTTTTTTTTGACTTTTCTTTTCCTTTCACAAAGGTGTTCATGATTTTATTCTTGTTTTTCACAATTGTAAAAAACGTAGCATTAACTAAACCAAATTCGTGACACACGTACGCTTTCTTCCTTCCACTTTCGACTGCTTTGATTATCGCGACTTTGTCGTTCACGCTTAAACTTTTTCGCTTTAAACCTGACATATTCGATAAAGAAATCTCGATGTTTCACTCACACGATTCAAATGCCGACTGAGGAACGGTAATATTCTTGGAATCACCGAACGGTCGGTTGCAGGCTAGACAAATACCGGGAATTGAGCCATAAATGGTAATATAAGTACATACTTCAAGTAGTAAATATTTGTCGTTATATCAGGGGTTATTGACGCTAAAACCGGATTTTTCCCTGTACGTTTGAATAGTAAAGTACGGGACCGCTTAAAATTTGCCGCTAAAAAAGGAGTGTCGTTACAACCGAAGTTGTTATAACCGGGTTCTACTGTATTATAGTTAATTCGAAAAATAACTATTCTTTCTCTGGAGAGTCAACTCCAACATCTGTGACTTTGACACAATCGTTATTTATACCCGGTAGTTTTCGGGGATACACACATTATATTCAGCTTGTTTACCTAGATGATATGCAACATAGTAAACACACTCTTGATGGAACGAAATTATTTACAAGTAAAGCTGCCCTATGTGCTATCCATCCGAGGTACGAGAAATTTTGAAGATAGTGTGATTTAATTTCGGGACGATACATATTTTAATAATATGATAAAAATATGAGTACAGTACATTATACGTCTTTTAGAAATAAATTTGAAAAAAAAAACATTAATATGCTTACGAGAAACGATATAATAATAATTTATTACCCAAGAACATACAGTTTATTACAGGATAATGATATAATGATATCTACTATCAAACATGAGTAAATGTGTAATACAAAAAAAAGACAATAGCGAATGAAAATGCAAAAACTTCTTAAGCAACAGAAAACTGCTCTAACAAAAGTTGTCTCAAAGCATTGATAGCAAAATATTTAGAATTTCTGTGGCGGTTTTCCCAGCCATCCAGAAGTGCTTTATCACTGCGCAAAATTCGATTTTATCCATTTTTGTGAAACCGCCTGACTTGCTACACAAAACACGCTCTTAAACAACAACTATTGACAGTAGACGTCTGAAATTTTGACAGTTGTCATAAAGAAGGATACCCTTGCCGACCAATGAAACCACTTCGACCTTTGTGCGCCATCTCTTGCTGATTTCGAAAACATTTCAGGTCGCCCTCGTATATTCTCGATTAATTAAAACCGCAACATGAACTTTACTTTGATTTCATAATCAAACACCGAAGTAAACGCAGACCTATATAAAATTATAAAGCAATATAGTAAATCAAGATAACCATTAATACGATATAGCGAGAACACCCTACAATTACGAAAAAGAAATTGTCAAACAGCTAAATGTTCGGCGCGCTACCGATTATTGAAAATGAAACTCGAACAAAACAAATCCCCTGCCGTGATAACAAACAAGTACGTGTCCTAACTTCAATCCGACCGCAACGCTAGTTTCTTTGTTTCCCATTGCAACAAGGATTGGTAATGGATTGCAATAGACGAGTAATTACCTAAGTGGTACCAACTCATCAGCGGTAATGTTCCGTTTGCGTTCTAACGTGAAGTAGAGAAAGAATTAGCGAGAAGTAGTTGTGTGCTGTTTGTGTCATTCACATACATGTACACCACAGATATACATATACATACATGTAACGCGTTATATCCACAAGAACTTATATTTAAGGATAGCTAAGTTGTGTGAACATCAACGATAGCGGTGGAGACAATTTTCTAAAGTGGAAGTATATTTTAGCGTAGTTAACAACGCATTAGTGAGATAGACATGGAGCTGTTCTCGCAATTAGTGTACTTTGTGGATTATCCTTTCATACACATAGGTATTGTCATCGCTATCGTGATTACCAGGTAACTCTTCTGGCAACTCGATTATAATGTAAAAGTTTCACCTATCTGTTGTAGAGAGTGACTCCAGAAGAGGTACCAAAAACAAATAAAATATAAACCATTGACGAAACATAAGTAGGGGATTTCCCACTAGCGGGAATCCTAGTATATTTGAAAAATGAATGTAAAACAAAACACCGTACTCGTTGAACGGACCAAGGTGAATTATTTTACTAGTGGTTATCTGCCACTTTATTAGAATGTATAAGCCGGCTTTTATGTATTGTTAGAAAGACAAAGTACGGACACGCAAACTATAAAAGAAGAATGGCAGAAATATGAAATGGTATAAATATTCCTGCAGAAGAAGTAATAGGGACGGTAAAAAAGTATAATAAACATGAGTGCCAAGTCATAACTAAACAGAAAATGGAAGCCAGATTAAAATGGATAAATACCAACGAAGAAGAAAACAAGGAAACATATACAATTGTAAGAAGAGAAGCCAAAAATATAAGAAGATTAGCTAAAACGGAATGGTTAGAAAATAAAATAAAGGAAATAGAAGAATGGAGGTACAATCAAAACACAAAATTATTTTACAAGAAGATCAATGAACAAAATAAAACAATACGTATCAAAGATAAAGATGGAAAGTTAGTGGAAAATGATGTAGAGTTCAGGGAAATGAATACGTAGGCTTCCACGACCAGAGTTAGTAATAAGCGAACCACTTCCGGATTTGAACCGTGTCATGACGAGATATATAGAAATGGAATAAGAGTAAGAGGGGAAAGAAATAACAAGAAGAAGAATAAAAAAAAGGGGGGGGGGGGAATGGAAAAGAAAGAATGGTGAAAAGTATGAGAGAAGGAAAGAGAGACAGAACTACCGTCACCATGTTTGGTGGTAGGCACCACACAATCAACATGGTATTCTTCACCAGACCTCCGACGCATTAGCACGGCACCAGGTGTACCAAAAATCTGTAATAAACCTGTCCAATAAATTCTTTCAGCTCTTGATTTTTTTTTAACACAATTCGTTTAAATTTCTATAAGATAGTTACCTTATACTGAATATAAAACGATTAATTATATTTACCCCTATATTACACTCATCTGTCCAAATCACATTCGCCCAGTCCTTCTCTGTTCACGATTTGTGTTTATGAGCCCACGCTAATCGTTTATTTTTATTTACGTCCGACAGCCACCGTTTCTTTCTAGCTTTTCTCGATGATAGACCGACTTCACTAAGACGTCTACTTACTATTTTAGGCGATAAATTCACGTCGGGTTGTCGATTTAACGCGCCAGCCAAATCTGTTGCCGTTTGACGTCGATTTTGTAGAGACTGTCGTTGTAACCACCGGTCCTCCCTTTCCGTCGTTTCACGTTTTGGACCTCTTCCCGGCTTTGATTTAGTAACCTCTGTTTCTTGGTTGTTTGTACGGCGCACCATGAACATTTTACGTTTTTACTAATCATAACTTGGGATAATCCCTCGACATGTAGTGTACTAATTTGTGCACTTTGAATCTCAGAAAGTTCTTTAGATTTCGGCATTTTCAGTTACATACACATAAACTAATCACGAATAAATATTTTTATTTGCCAATAACAAACGCACATATAATTTAAAATAAAAATACTGATGTTCATCGGTCACTTTACCGAATATAACATACCAAGTGTAAAATGCAATTAGTTCCGCAAATACAACAATAAATGTATTAACATCGGTATTTCTTCCACCAATCCTTCTATTTATACTACGGATATTTCTAAGAATCGGCAGCTAAAGACTATTTGTCTGTTAATACTGCTATATTAAAACATTCAAAGGGAGCTCATATTCATGTCCCTGGGTGTATGTGGAGAGCTGAGAGCAAAACTGCAATCTACGATATTCTGGAGTGACAACCGGCGGGAAGAGAAAGACGAGGGCGACCCAGAACTATTTGGCTGCAGGACGTGAAGACGGATCTTGGTGAGCTGGCTTTTATAGATGGCAGAAAAATAAATGGAGAGACATATGCGAGAAGATATAAACTGAAGAGAATTGGAATTGACTAGTATTATAATTATACGTTTTTTTCTGATTAAAAGTAATAAATCTTCCTACAATTTTCTCAAGGAGCTTTTCTTAATGCATCTCCTTCTTCCTTAGAAATAACGAAGATACCATTTATAATAGAAAATACAAGACAGCCTGTATATTAATCGGATCCTTAAACAAACACGTTCCTTTACGTTGAACCGCTGCGTCGAACAAAGGATTACTTCATTTCCTCTATCTGATTAACCATGGAGACAAGGGTGAACGTTTCCAAATAAGGCTTCGAATCGGGTTGATGGAAATATGTGAGACGACGATGACAACGATGAATATAGCTTTCGGCGTAGATCGCAAACAGACGTATCTTCGGAGGGATCCTTTTACCATTGTATAAATTTGAAACGGTGTATAATTTCGTTATTTAATTTCTCCTATAGACGTGTCTAGATAACCCGGTTAGGGATATGGAGTTTCTACGGTTCGATTCACTTCACGTTCATATCTTAATTTCCTCCAATGTATCTGCCTACACGCCGTAACGAAATTGATTTCATTTAAATGTGGGGCGTATGGTAAATTTACCAGTTCGTAGGTTTCCCATTTTATGAAATTATACAGCTAGATATTGGGAGAGGATATTTATATCCTGTGGATTTGGTGTTTCGTATTCGATAGGTCTATATTTGATAGTTGTTTTTTCTTCATTATAGCACAAGTTAGACTAGACCTTGAAGACGACTATGTGCTCCAAGATAAAGTAAGGCAGTATCTTAAAAAATTGGATCGCACCTTTTATGAAGAGTGGTATGTAGAAGCTTGAGGCTCGCTGGGAAAAGTGCCTTAACATAGGTGGCGATTATGTTGAAAAGTCTGTCTGTAATTCACAATTGTACCTTACTAACCGAACATCCCTCGTATGATCTAACATCTCTAAATTTCTTTGGGGTTAATTAAGGCAAAGAATTTACTCCAACAATCATGAAATGGTCATTAAAAATTTTGGTAAAAAGACCTAGTTCGGAAGACTAGTCTCGGCAATGTAGGGCAACTTACAGTTGAGGACGGAGAACAACGTGGAGGGACCGAGCGGCCGTATCAGGGGCTTATCAAGGTTTACCTACTCGCATCATTTATGATCGTGAACTTCATGAGCGAATATAGGCAATGTGGACGCAAGAATGTTTATACATCAAATAATACTAAAAAATATATTATATAATGTCCTGAAACACTTAATGTTTTAACAAGTCTCCACGAAATCACTGGGTAGCATCTATTAAATCTTAGAATCACTTGTTTCAGTGAAGTGAGTACGGCCTGCGGAATAAATATATTTTTTTTATGGCGGAAACGACCGTTCCACATCGAATGATGTTATATTTGCAAATTTAAAGCAACCTCTGTGATAACTTAACGGATTTTTCGACGTATCTTTACAAATTTGTCCTGGTATGAGAAAATCTGAATCCTTGCCACTTCCAAATTTTCGTATTATACTGTAATTGTTTTTTTTTTCGCCTTCCGCTGTACATAGGTGTTAGTAAACATCATCCACAATTTGAACAGAATCTACAAACGACATGAATCATTTTATAATTTTTCAATTCCCTCCACTAGTCCATAGTAATTCTTGCGAACACTTTCTAAATCACATTTTACCTAACTACATTAAAACATTTTCTGATTTTCATTGATAGCTTTGGCGTGTTTCGGATTGAATTGTAAAACTACCTTACATCATCAAAATTTTCGCAGTAGTAAAATGCAGCCCTTAACCATGTTCCCTAACAAGTAGTAATCGGCTGCGGCGGTGGCGCGCTTCACCCCTCCATGTTGTTTTCCGCACGACACTGAAATTTGCCCCTCTTTGCGAAGACTACTTGTAAATATATTATTGGCTAGTTAAATATTTGAAGCAAATGATTGTATGTGGATTTAGAAATCTCAAAATGCTTTCAGTGACAAGGAAGCTGGAAACGGCTTAGCTTTTATCTACTTGAATTTTGTTGACATACCGAATGACATACTGAAATTGGAAAAAGTACTATCAGCATTGTTGAATCTTTATAAATTCTCAACGGAGAAAACACCCAGTCAGAATATTTTACGGGCATCAACGCAAAAAGTGGTAACCACATTTTGAGTTAAAATAGGAATCCTAGTAACACATGGGCTGAAAAGTCCCGGGCCTAACAAAGAAAACACGGCCTTTTTGGTTCAAAATTAGCTTTATTCATCAACGTAATCTCCATCAAGAGCAACGCAATCATTCCAGCGCCGCTCTAACATTTCAATACCACTTTTGTAGAACGATTTATCTTTTGCCTCAAAATAGGCCTCAGTTTCAGCGATAACCTCTTCATTCGTGCGAAATTTCTTACCGGCGAGCATTCTTTTGAGGTCTGCGAACAGCCAGTAGTCGCTGGGAGCCAAATCTGGCGAATACGGTGGATGTGGGAGCAATTCGCAGTTCAATTCATGTAGTTTTGCCATTGTTTTGATTGACTTGTGACACGGTGCGTTGTCTTGATGAAACAACATTTTTTCTTTGCCATATGCTGTCGTTTCTTTGCAATTTCGGCCTTCAAACGCTCCAATAACGCTGTATAATATTCACTGTTGATGGTATTTTCTTTCTCAAGATAGTCGATGAATATTACACCGCGCACATCCCAAAATACCGAGGCCACAACCTTTCCAGCCGATTGTTGTGCTTTCGGGCGCTTTGGACGAGGTTCACCAGATGACGATCATTTTGATTCCGGTGTGAATTGATGGATCCATGTTTCATCCATTGTCACATATCGACGCAAAAATTCCGGTTTGTTACGTTTAAACATGTTCAAACACTGCTCAGAATCATCAACACGTTCTTGTTTTTTGTCAACAGTGACCAAACGCGGCACCCACTTTGAACAGAGCTTTCTCATAGTCAAATGCTCATGCAATATAAAGCCAATACGTTCTTTTGATATCTTTACCATGTCAGCTAACTCACGCAACTTCACTTTTCGATCATTCAAAACGATTTTGTGGATTTTTTTGATGTTTTCTGGTGTGAACGCCTCATTTGGACGTCCACTGCGTTCTGCATCATCGGTGTCTCTACGATCACGTTTGAAGTCAGCAAACCTACGTTTTATTGTTGTTTCTGATGGAGCGGAGTCCCCATAACACTTTTCAAGCCATTGCTTCGCTTGAACGGTATTTTTTCCCATCAAGAAGCAGTATAAAATTAAAACACGAAATTGTTTTTGATCCATTGTTTTGAAAATAACAAAAGTAGCGTGACTCTTAGCACAATAACTCACAAACTAATGAATAGAATATCATGAAATTTTAACAGCTGTCTTTTGAAGGTTAGTACTAACTGAAAGAAAGGTGACTACAATTAAACTAGCGTCATCTATGTGTTAGGCCCGGGACTTTTCAGCCCATGTGTTACATATCCTCATGAAAATAGGGAAAAATTCATCCGGGTAATGCATCTGACATCAATCTAATTGTAAAAAGATATTTTATCTGACAGAAGATAGCTGCCTTTTACTCTAGAAAAGCTATTAATATGCGACTGGGACGAAAGTATGAAAAAGTTTCTTCAATAAAAAATTAAAAAGTTTTTCTTCTTGCATGTTACCTTTTTCTAATTATTAGAAATACCTTTTGTGACATTTATTATGCCTTTTCTTCGTATCTTTGGTGCCTAAAACTCCATACCACCATCCTAAGAATCTAATTCGCTGCAGTGATCGTCAGAAGTCTTCAGAATAATTCCCACTTATTGCCAGAGGCGATATCTTCAACATCAAAGCATATAGAAATCTCAGAACTCCTAATTTATACGATGAATATTTATCTGGCGTTAGCTTACATGGAAGTTCGAAATCATACCGTCCCAAAACTCGCTTACTTATTCAATCATTCCGCGAAAAACAAAACCCGCCTGCTCCTACCGCCTTGGTTCTTACAACCGTGAAAATCCTCTTATACACGAGGGAATCCGTTCGACCTCTGCGACGGCGAAGGAATAGAGCAGATCCCTTCTTGGCATCGCCCAATCGATTCGACAAAGGAAAATCCCGCTTTTCGATACATAGCTTCGAGCCGTAAGCCATTGTAATGTTGTTGCACGGTTCTAACACGTATATATTAAACGGACTCAATTTGTGTCTTGCGATTCGCAAACGAAATGGGCCAACTAATCCTTTTGAAATATCATTAATTTAATGGAAATGTAAGTTTGAGTATTCGTAAATGCTTGGTTCGTAAGTAAAGGTATCGCCTAAGTTCATTAAGTCTTCGTTAGTCTCGGCAAAGAGCGTCTAGTTTCAGTGCCATGCGGGGAACAACGCGGAGGGGTGAAGCGCGAGGCGCGGAGAATCGACTAACCGTATCAAAGCACGCTTGCTCGATATTATTCGACTGGTAGCTGTAGGTGTTTGCCAGTACACACATACTTAGAAAATGTAGCATCTAGGTGCGTTTCGGAAACGGCGTATTTCAAATAAACTAGAAAACGTATTAGCGAGTATGCCGGATTTAGAATACGAAGGCGATAAAATTAAATGTGTAAAGCGCTACAACTATTTGTCGCATACCAGTAGGCGGAAGTGAGAACGCCACATAAAAAGTATAAAACACTGTTCTGCTGTCCATGGCAAACGATACAGCGAACAATTAATATTTGATATGGGTGTTTGATTCATTTTACTAGAGCAACAAGCATTCGTCTTCTTCTGGAGCAAGCATTCGGATTATATATTAACAAGTCGGACAACGTTAAGAAACTTTATGCCATTTGTTCGTAACTATGTTAAAGGAAGAATTAACGCAGACTTGAAAGATATTGATTTGACAGATTATTATTACTATTCCTATTATTATTGTTATTATTATTATTATTATTAAAAGGGTAAGGGTATATGAAGAAATGATTTTCATTATGCGAATACTTAGAACTTGATTCTGCCAGAGGCTTTTGGGATTCTAACAGAATTTTCTTGATTCGTTATCTGGGAATGGTTTTAGGTGGAATTAGGTACTAGGAAAATATGTCCTTATTTGGAATTTTACCAATTTAAACTTGCAAATACGGATTTAGGAGGTTCTTATACGAAAAAATATATTTGGGAATAACCTTTTACAACGACCATTAGGACTTTCCTAGAAATCTTCTGATTTTTTTTTTAATCTAAATACTATCCTAAGATGCGTCGAAGAATCCATTAAGTTATCACAAGGGTTGCTTTAAATTTGTAAATATAACAACACTCGATGTGGAACGGTCGTTTTCAGTATGAAAAAATATTTATTTCGCACGCCATACTCATTCGACTGAAACAAGCGTGGAAACATATTTAATAATTGTAATATTTAATGGATGCCACCTACGTTGTGATTTCGCGGAAACTTCTTAAAACAGCAAGTGCTTCAGCACGTTATATTACGAGGGGAGGTCCAGAAGTTCGTGGAATGGAGGGGATGAAGTTGGGATAGGGGCGCTCGCTAGGTGTCATTCTGATTGGCGACTCATCATTAGTATATAAGTTCAGTTGCAGCCCTATAGCGTCAGTCGTTTACGAATAATTGCTTGCTAAACAAGTCAATAAGGAAGAAAACTGAAACTATGGAGGAAATTGAACACCATGTTGTGATAAAGTTCCTTACAAAGCAAGGAAAGAAGGCGCAAACTATATTGAATGAAATGGAAACCGTTTATGGGGAACAGTGCCCTAGTAAATCAATGATTTATAAGTGACATGGTCTTCTTAAACATGGTCGAGAGTCGATTGAAGACGACCCCCGATCAGGACGACCAGTTGAGGGCCACCACATCAGACATAATCGAAAAAGTGCAAAAATTTCTACTGCAAGATGCCCGTTTGAAGAAAAAACGATTATCTGCATTAGTTGGAGTATCAGATACCACCATTTTCCGTATCCTACATGACCACCTGGGTATGACAAAAGTCAGTACAAGAAGGGTACCGAGAATGTTCACGACGCTGCAGAAACAGCAGCGCGTCTGTGCGTCCAAACAATTTTTGGAGCTGTGTGGAGACAAACCTGCACAGATTTTGGAGCGGATTATTACCGGAGATGGAACATGGGTTCATCGCTTTGATCCTGAGTCCAAACAGGAGTCCATGCAATGGCACAAAAAGGGGACACCACCGCCAAAGAAATTCAAAGCGTTAGAATCGGCTGGAATGTTGATGGCTACTGTTTTTTGGGATTGTGAGTGGATATTATTGATTGATTACAAAGAAGAAAGATAGGAGCATAACCGGAGAATATTACGCAGTGATATTAGAAAAATTAAAGGAGGCTATCAAGGAAGAACGTCGAGGAAAATTTACCAAGGGTGTGTTGCTCTTGCAGGACAATGCGCCGGTTTACAAGAACAAAGTTACAATGGCTGCTCTGCACAAGCATGGCTTTCAATCAATAGTCCATCCACCCTACAGTCCAGACCTGGCACCTAGTGATTTTTATTTGTTTCCCAATTTAAAAGAAAGACTTACGTGGAAGAAAGTTTTCCGACGACAATGAGGTAAAGGAGGCAATTTTGGCCCATTTTGAGCTGAAAGATAAAAAATATTTTTATGATGGTTTAGAAAAATTAATTCATAGATCTAATAAATGTATTGTACTTAAGGGTGATTATATTGAAAAGGAAAAATAGATCTATTTTATTTTGTTTAAAACTCTTTCATTCCACGAACTTCTGGACCTCCCCTCGTATATACTTTTTATAATTACTTTGTGTAAATATGCCTGCACTTGCATCGCCAATGCTCACTCATGAGAGTCACGATCATAAAAGATGCGAGTACGTAAACGTAACTGAACACGCGCCTTGATACGGCAGCTGGGACCATCCACGGTGTTCCTCACACTGCACTGTAACTTCGCCGAGACTAATAATAAGTAATACAAGCAAAAAGGAAACTGCAGGAAATTTACTTTGCAGAAAGAAGAAAGAATAAAAATTGGAGTATATGCACGTACTTCTTCTTACAAGAATTTTTATTCCCTCCATTTTGAGCGCAGCAGCAAAAAAAATCAACCAACTAAAACCTATCGAAAATTACAAGAGTTCGCAAGATCGCTTGAGAATCTCGCTTCGCTTCTAATTTTCGTAATTTCAACATTCTCCGTCGCGATTTATTACTAGTTTTCAGACGCTCTTCGCCTCCTCACATCGTAGTACCTGCAAAGGAGGTCCGAGACCTCTTCCTCGCTCCCAAGGTGAAATTATTTGCATAGTCCAAGTGAAATTCTCCTAGTCTCATACCCATTAACCGCCTAGGTCGCATTAACTGCAAAAGTTGACCCTTACAGTAAACGAGATCGGAGGTAGTTTACGCAAGACGTTTCCAATGAAAGACCAGGGAAGAGCGGACTGGATATTGCAGTATGAAAAGTAGTAAGTTTCAAATGAATTGGTTCTATGAGATGACGATGATGATGATGACGAGATAGCGTCTTCCTTTTGGTTCTTTTCCTTCTACTGCTTTCCGTTTGAACTATATTTTATGACGGACTTGGTCTGTTTGGGAATTGCAGTTTCTTTTAAGAAGGAATATTACTTAAGCGATCGATTATAGATTTCATCTTTGACAAGGGAATATACGGAAGTTTAGAAGCTGTCTGACAATTTTATTTGATGAATTTAAAGGTTCTGGTGAAATTCCGGCGGTTGTAAGATTTCTAATATACAAGGGATCTGATTTTGAACCACCTAGATTACATGGTAAGGGCATTGTAATCATAAAACTTTTGCAAACACAATATGCCACCGTTAACACTTAACTAGAAGTGGTGGCATTCCGTATTTGGCAAAGCAATCCTTAAACTTTCAATTACGCCCCTGTGGCTTTCGTAATGTGAACCTCCAGCCACTTAGATTCTTGTCGATGATTAACAATACACTCTTTCCACATAAACGCCCCCAAAAAAATTAAGTGTGCGTTGAGGTACATGGTATTACAGCCTTTTTGACATATTTTACTGTTACTTATACAATTCTCAATATCAATACTCAACGAGAGCCAGCAACAACAGGTTCTGATGTTATTTTCTATTTTAACTTCATGATTTTCACATTACTACAGAATCTGTTCCGGGTGATATAGAAAGGATTCTCCTGAAACCCCGATTAAAAGCACACTACGGATTGTACCTGGTTCTTTTTTTATCATTACACATACAGATTTCCTATATGTAACATTAAAGAGATAATTGTCAATGCAATAGGAATTGCGTTAAGGATTAATCTATACCTTAATGATTAAACTAGGTTGCCTTGGAGCGAAAGCAAAACATTTTGTTTGCAATTATTTCTAATCCTTTATCATGCATGAGTCTTAAATTAAATACATTTTACTGAAAGGTAGATAACTACATTAAATAATGAGTAAGTATAACAAAAGTAAAAAGGTGAATATGATGTGGTGCCAGAAAAATGATAGTTTAAAGACAGTTAGACATGTTTTCGATTAATTATCCTGACAGGCTTATTACCTTTTGCGAAAATAATTCAAAGAAAATGATTGTCTTCCAAATTCCCACATAAAACAAGAAATGAAACCAATCACGTTTTGACAGAAGAGATAAAGTTGAATATCCTGTGTTATGTAAAGGAATGGTCTGTAGGATCGCCTTCAAATGTAGCCGGGTATTTTGGAGTATGATATAACTCGGTGTGCAAAACCCTGAAAGAATTTAAATATAAGCCAAGCAAGATATCGAGCCATCAAGAGCTTTTTGAAGAAGACAAAATAGAGCGAACTGATTTTTGGAAAATAATATTTAATTTTTACTGATGAAGCTCATTTTCCTTTTCATTAATCCGTTAGATATTGGCCCCGTGTAAATCCTCATGCCCAAAACCTGACCCTCAAAAAGTCAATGTCTGTGTGGGAATAAGAGGCGCGTAGACCTGTTCGGCCGTTTCTTTATTGACGGTAGCCTCACTGCAGTAAAATACCTGAATCTGGTGCAAGATTACATTATTCCATCAATTGAGACACTGAATATTCCTGAAACTTGGTTCCAAATGGATTGGGCTACACCATATTCTACAAACACCGTCAGGAATTTTTTGAATGATATATCTCAAAGACGATGGTTTGGAAATTTTGGCCTCATATCATAGTCATCGAGATCAGCCGATTTATTTTCAAATGATTTCTTTCTTTTTGGGTTACATTAAAAATAAAATTAATCACGTGTAAATACGTAACTTGGACGGTATACGTACTGCACCTGATGGAATAAACCCAGAATTTATTCGGTATACCTTGCGTTGCTTTCAAAGTCGCCTTGCTTGTTGCCTTGAAAGACAAAAGGGACACTTCGCAAACTTACTATAAAATTATTTTTCATCTTTGTTATGTTATCTTGTTTGTCTTAATTAATCGTTAAAATAAAATAATGTCTTCGTCAGATTTGTAGAATAGTTATTTTATTTACATTAGCAGAGATTTGCGATAGTAACACATGGACTGAAAAGTCCCGGGCATAACACATAGATGACGCTAGTTTTATTGCAGTCACCTTTCTCTCGGTTAGTGCTAACATTCAAAAGACAACTGTTAAAATTTCATGATATTCTATTCATTAGTTTGTGAGTTATTGTGCTAAGAGTCACGCTACTTTTGTTATTTTCAAAACAATGGATCAAAAATAATTTCGTGTTTTAATTTTATACTGCTTCTTGATGGAAAAAAATACCGTTCAAGCGAAGCAATGGCTTGATAAGTGTTATGGGGACTCCGCTCCATCAGAAACAACAATAAAATGTTGGTTTGCTGACTTCAAACGCGGTCGTAGAGACACCGATGACGCAGAACGCAGTGGACGTCCAAATGAGGCGGTAACACCAGAAAACATCAAAAAAATCCATAAAATCGTTTTGAATGATCGAAAAGTGAAGTTGCGTGAGTTAGCTAACATCGTAAAGGTATCAAAGGAACGTATTGGCTTTATATTGCATACGCATTTGACTATGAGAAAGCTCTGTTCAAAGTGGGTGCCGCGTTTGCTCACTGTTGACCAAAAACAAGAACGTGTTGATGATTCTGAGCAGTGTTTGACCATGTTTAAACGTAACAAACCGGAATTTTTGCATCGATATGTGACAACGGATGAAACATGGATCCATCACTTCACTCCGGAATCAAAGCGATCGTCATCTGAGTGGACAGCAACTGGTGAACCTCGTCCAAAGCGCCCGAAAGCACAACAATCGGCTGGAAAGGTTATGGCCTCGGTATTTTGGGATGTGCGTGGTGTAATATTCATCGACTATCTTGAGAAAGGAAATACCATCAACAGTTAATATTATATAGCTTTATTGGAGCTTTTTAATGCCTATATTGCAAAGAAACGACCGCGTATGGCAAAGAAAAAGATTTTGTTTCATCAAGACAACGCACCGTCTCACAAGTCAATCAAAACAATGGCAAAACAACATGAATTGAACTTCGAATTGCTCCCACATCCACCGTATTCGCCAGATTTGGCTCCCAGCGACTACTGGCTGTTCGCAGACCTCAAAAAAATGCTCGCCGGTAAGAAATTTCGCACGAATGAAGAGGTTATCGCTGAAACTGAGGCCTATTTTGAGGCAAAAGATAAATCGTTCTACAAAAGTGGTATTGAAATGTTAGAGCGGCGCTGGAATGATTGCGTTGCTCTTGATGGAGATTACGTTGATGAATAGAGCTAATTTTGAACCAAAAAAACCGTGTTTTCTTTGTTAGGCCCGGGACTTTTCAGGCCATGTGTTATTAGTAACTGGTTTTGCTAGAAACTTGAAACATATAAAAATATATGTGTAATGATAAAAAGGAACCTGGTATATTATAATCTAAAAAGAAAAAAGAAAATTTAACAATATCTCCCTTCGACGATTGCAAGGACTATATGGCTGTTAATCCACAGGTATCGCAGTAAACTCCATACCACACAAATGAATTATGCCGTTGAATTCATGTCAATAACACGGTTGATAATGAGAGTCCATGTGCTGTTGAAGCATTATGTTTAAGTTATTAATATGTGCGGTGTGGAGTTTACCGCGCTACTTACATGATTAATAACTATACCTATCCTGTTTATGCAGTGAACTATATATTTAGTTTACTTAATTTACACTCCTTTTTTATAACCATAAATTCTCTTTTAATCTTAAGAAACTATATTGGGGAGTTACACCTAATGAGAGACTGGCAATATATCCATCTGCATTACATCAGTTACTTCCGATGATTGAAGTGCGCTAGGGATTTATTTTAATGAGACCTCTGTTAGACTTTCGACAAAGGTTTTTGAAAAACGGTAACCCTTAAAAAAGATCTCACTCGTTAACGACTACAGGAAGAAAATATAATAGAGTTTAACGCTGGCAAAAAAATGCTATTACCCAAAAATATGACACGATAATATACGCTTGTAATATTACCACTAAAGACGTAAATGTTGAATTAATTACGCCCCCACTAACGTATGCATATGTCTAATAGATGCATAGCATGGGTGGAAAATTTATAACCCTCATATAAGCGTTCCTTTGAAGTTACCGCTAGAACTAGTAGCGTGAGCGTAAGTTGAAAGGGAGGAGATTAATTGGTAGAATTTGTACTAAACAGTTTGAAAAAGTTTTGTAATCACATATGTTGGGTAATTTAAAAATTCCTCAACGCTACATAGCTTTTACCACTAACACAGGTTAATTTGAATGTACTTTCATATCGTTAAATTATTATTTTGATGTTCCTTACATGAAATGAGCTAACACATGGGCTGAAAAGTCCCGGGAATAACACATAGGAAGACGCTAGTTTTACTGCAGTCACCTTTCTCTCAGTTAGTACTAACCTTCAAAAGATGGCTGTTAAAATTTCATGATATTCTATTCACTAGTTTGTGAGTTATTGCGCTAAGAGTTTTGTTATCTTCAAAACAATGGATCAAAAACAATTTCGTGTTTTAATTTTACACTGCTTCTTGTTGGGAAAAAATGCCGTTCAAGCGAAGCAATGGCTTGAAAAGTGTTACGGGGACTCCGCTCCATCAGAAACAACAGCAAAACGTTGGTATGATGACTTGAAACGTGGTCGTAGACACACCGATGATGCAGAACGCAGTGGACGTCCAAATGAGGCGGTAACACCATAAAACATCAAAAAAATCCATAAAATCGTTTTGAATGATCGAAAAGTGAAGTTGCGTGAGTTAGCTAACATCGTAAAGGTATCAAAGGAACGTATTGGCTTTATATTGCATGAGCATTTGACTATGAGAAAGCTCTGTTCAAAGTGGGTGCCGCGTTTGTTCACTGTTGACCAAAAGCAAGAACGTGTTGATGATTCTGAGCAGTGTTTGGCCATGTTTAAACGTAACAAACCGGAATTTTTGCGTCGATATGTGACAATGGATGAAACATGGATCCATCACTTCACTCCGGAATTAAAACGATCGTCATCTGAGTGGAGAGCAACTGGTGAACCTCGTCCAAAGCGCCCGAAAGCACAACAATGCTACATGCAGTTCAGAATGAAACATTGGCAGACTCATGCAGTTACAATGCGGTTTCAACCCGGAAACCTAAATTATTTAAGGAAACCGAATGCGGAAGTCAACAACGACATGAACTTCTCAAATGAATTGGCGGGGATGCAAAGTTCCAGGTGTAATTTAAGTGTCGGGGAGTTAAAGTACAATACTCAAGCAAATGGCTAACTTAGAGAGGGTTTAGTTCATTTAATCAGTACGTCAACTGAGTAAAGGAGGAAGGGAAAAAATCTAGGGCCATTCACTTAGCTTAATAAGCACATCTAGCTTCCGAGGAAAACCAATTGCCAGAATTTCAATGTGATGGTCCTGCAGCTATCGATTAGCTATTTCCGCTGGTGAAAGAGAAATTTCGTAATCCAGAAAAGTCGTCGAAAACCGATACGAAAATAATCGAAACCCCGAAATTGGAGGTGGTTTCTGTTTAAGAGAAAACCACTGCCATCCTTTCAAAATCCTCAGTCTAAAATGCACAACCAACCTTCGACAACTGAAATTACAAGAAAGTTTACGCGGGGTGAAGACTTTCCATAATTCGAAAAAATATTTCATCGGCTACCGTCTCAATAACTATATAACCAAACGATAAATTAGTCGGAAATCTAATCTAAGTGCTGGAAAATCCAATTGAGTATAAGATTGAGTATAAGATGAACTACGTAAAAATTCCGAGTGATAGTAAGAAATGTTGACACGCAGGTAATATGAAATGCTAGTAAGTGGAACTTGCTGGAAATAAACGGATCCAATAAACCCAAAAAGCTAATTATAGTAGAGAATCGGGAGCCATGCAAAAAGAAGATTCAACACCGTTCATATTTCGCTGAATATACACTAGGGTGACAGAATAAAATGGACACCAGGTAAAGCGGTATAAATATGTAAACAGCTAAATTCTAAAAACGAATTAAGAACTTTCTCTTGTCATCAAGGTAGGGGTAGATGTATCGGAAGGAATTCGTCATAGCTTAGTATCGTTACAACTATGCCTCGCTTACAAGGTTCGAGTGATATTAGCGACTTCACCCAGGGTCGCATCGTTGGCCAGAGTGAACGCGGCGCTTCGCAACGTGAAATAAGTAAATTTTTAAATATTCCGTTGTCCACAGTTAACCGTGTGATTACACAATTTAAACGCAAGGAAAAAACAACAGTGGAGCCGAGACCAGGTCGCGCCGGACCTTCTGAAAGAAGTAAAAGGGTGCTTGTGCGCGAAGTTTAAGAGAACCGCGAAAGAGTACAGCTGAGCTGCGGCAACTTCACAGAAAAGTCAGCACACCGTTCTGCGATACCTCCACAGTGTGGGGATGTATAAAAGGGTGGCAAAGAAAACACCTCTTCTTACGGCGTATCAAAAACGGCGCCGAATGGCTTGGCAAAAATACGAACAAAGCCCGAGGAGTTTGGCGCTCTGTCATTTTTTCGGACGAAAGCAGATACTGGCAATTCAGTGATAGTGGTCGTACGTGGGTATGGAGACGTTCGTTACAGCAACTGGATGACAAATTTTTGCATACGGTGAAATACGGCGGTGTGAACATCATGGTGTGGGGCGCGATATGGTATGGTGGAAGATCGCAATTAGTAATCTGCGACGGAAATATAAATGCGGCAAAATATATCCAAATATTAACAGAAGGACTACTACCGATATTCGACAACGCCATTTTATCTAAAGAAGACGCCACTTTTATGGAGGATGGAACACCCTGCCACAAAGCAAGAACAACAACCACATGGAAAGAGGAACAGAGGATTCGGATTTTACCATGGCCAGGCTAATCACCAGACATGAATCCGATAGAGAATGTTTGGCACATAATCCAGACAAATATGGCGAAACGACCTCGAAAACCCAGCAATAAGGAAGAACTCGTGGCAGCTGTTACAGAAGAGTGGTTAAGTATTCCAGAAGACATCATTAATCATTTAATAGATTCTATGCCACGACCACTCGCAGCACTTCACGCAAGTAAAGGTGGATCGACAAAATATTAGTCTAATTTTAAAATATTTTGTATATATAACGAGAATAGAATCTTTTTTTTTTTGATTAGTAGGTGTCTATTTTATTCTGTCACCCTAGTGTAATTGTACAAATCTGCACATTCTTTTCTCATCAAATCGTTTTACTTTCCTTTACTTACGATCCATTAAATTTTAATACTTAACGAGATATTCCCTTTCGCATCGCCTAATAGAATGATAAATTCTAACGAATTTGCGATAAATCAAATTGATTATCTATAATGAATACTATAGCGACCGTTAATACACGTTCATAAATAAACATGTACCGGGTTAGACGTAGCAATAAATATGAATTATTGCATAGCTTCGGTGGCCGTTCGTCCGGGCCCCTAAACTACTTTACATTATTTCCTAACGCGACTGAAATTAAATATGCATGAAGCGTTGACATAGGTCGCGAAGTTAAGTAAATTAGCGAGTTTAAAATTCATTCCGACATTAATTGCTTTGTAACAATTGCGTGGGTCCTCCGTTGTTTTCTTTTTTTTTTTGGTTTTAATGGCTGGCGGAGTAGTTTTTTTAGTGGCGGGTTAATTGATAATTCGATTTGTTAGATATTCCCCGTAGACTCTTTTAAAATAACATAAATTGAGTCCCGCGTTAACGCCGGGACGAGTTTTAATTAAAATTCGTGATGGCGGTGTACACTGTTGCTCAGAAAAGTCTGGATACTTGGATTATTTTCAAAATGAAAGTTAAGTTAACTTGAAATGTATGGTAAAATGTATTCGTTTAAACCATATGTGAGCAACAACCGGCCAAAACAGACCGCCAAAACTCTTCGGGCTTCGTTCGCATTTCGATTGCCCAAGCCATTCGGCGCTGTTTTTGAAACGCCGTAAGGAGAGGTTTTTTCTTTGCCACTCTTTTATACATTCCCACACTGTGGAGGTATTGCAGAACGGTGCGCTGACTTTTCTGTGAAGTTACCGCAAGCTCAGCTGTATGTACTTTTTCGCGACTCCCTTAACACTTGGCGCACAAGCACCCTTTTACTTCTTTCAGAAGGTCCGGCACGACCTGGTCTCGGCTCCACTGTTGTCTTTTCCTTGCATTTAAATTGTGTAATCACACGGTTAACCGTGGACAATATATTTAAAAATTTACTTATTTCACGTTGCGAAGCGCCGTGTCACTCTGGCCAACGATGCGACACCCCGGGTGAAGTCGCTAATATCACTCGAACCTTGTAAGCGAGGCATAGTTGTAACGATACTAAACTATGACGAATTCCTTCCGATACATCTACCTCTACCCTAATGACAAGGGAAAGTTCTTAATTCGTTCTTAGAATTTAGCTGTTTACATATTTATACCGCTTTACCTGGTGTCTATTTTATTCTGTCACCCTAGTGTACTTTGGTGGTACCGGCGAATACTTTGATTTATTCTAAATATTAATTCATTAAGGAACTTCATGTTCTGTCCATGCAAATGGGGGTTCTTTTTGTTCACCAAGATGTGTTACTCTGTTTCTGTGCAGTAGAATTGAGTTAAAGGGGGGGTAAAACAAAAAACTAGGTACGCTAAAATTACATTAGAAGTTCTCAGTCATTCAGTCTATTTCACATTTCTGAAGTAAGATTTAGCAATATTTGACTTATATGTTCAATATAGTTAAACATTTAAAAAAGAAATTGCCAATATAAATCGTGCATTCTGATATGTTCTAAAAGTACCACAAGGCTCCTTTTAAAAATTTTACGGTTAAGAGTAGCTGCATACTTCTGTTAACACTCAAATCTTAAGAACAATACATATCTATGCTGTTATGTGAACTTACCTTATACTTGAAATAAACACATTTACCCTTTATCTTTATTTATTACAGTTGTGGACTGCGAGGTTAGTCCTTGGGGCCCGTGGACAGCTTGCGATGCAGACTGCGGTCCTGGTACCATGTCCAGAGCGAGAACCGTCCAGATACAACCCCAGAACGGAGGAAGGCATTGTCCTAGTCTACAACAACGCCGTGGGTGTCAAATGTCCAACTGTCACAATCACCAGGACCACGCCATCAAGGGTAAGTCCTTTTAATGCGTCTCGAAAAATTCGATTTCAAGAAAATTAAGCGGATTTATCCTAACAAGTTACGGATTGTATAGATCGATAAAATATTAAATTTTAGTACAATTTACAACGTGAACATAATGTACATTTATTACGCCACAACAGAGTTGTAGGTCGATTATTGTTGTGTAACTGCTACGGGTACTCTAAAAAAGTCTGCTTTGGCAGAAGATGTTATAAAAACTGCATATTGCTTTAATAAAAATTTAGAATTACTAAAACACAGTGGCTACATTTTAAACATATAATAAACAATTTATAAAAAATAAATAGGAAGCCATAAGAATGTACTGTTGAATACGCAGAACTGTTTCCTTCAAGTAATTATTTTTAGATGTTTCAACGTAATTCAATTGTGAACCTTTATTTTTATTACAAAATAATATGAGAAAACGATATTTTTTCTCCTTTTCTGTAGTTATCTTTTTTGTTATACTCCACGCATATGATGGGAAATTCAGATAAATAAATGCTTTTCCTGAAAAGCAGTGTTACCTTTTACAAAATTAATTCCTCCAATCTAATCCCAAAAAAATTTTTTCCACAGTAAAAGTGTTCTGAAATTTCTAAATAAAATAACCCTGTAACACGTTACCTCAAAGCTTCTTTGGCATACGTATAAAATGCAATAGACATAGCAATCTTTCTTGTACACTTCTTTAATATGTTATAATACTTATACTAATGCTTCTTAACAATTTTTTTACATTCAGACCTATGCAGTGCCGCATATATCATTTCACAGACCTTTCTCTTGTGAAATATTACGAGGCAAAACTCTGTGAAATGATTTCATTTATCAGTGACTCGTAATTTTTTATAGGCTCTAGCACCTTCAGGGGCGCACAGGGGTAGGCACATAAACTGTCATTATATTTAAAACTGTGTGTTTTTAAACTTCATATCGGTGTTTCCGATTGTAAACTTTGTTAGCTCGTTGTGCTTTTGAATTTTTCTTTTCGAATCACCGTATTTACGAACTTTATTTTATGTTAATTGCACAGGCGAGCTTCCGAGAATATCTATTAGAGAATGATTAAAGACCTATTATATTTTATGATCGAATGTATTAATCCTCATCACAACAAACAGAATTATTTATGGGACAATATTGCAGGTATTAAATTTACAATGGTGTTAGGGCTGGGAACAGCACACCCGAAGATGTATTGTGTATTGCTAAATGCTTTAGTTTCTAAATAACTTAATACTACAATGAAAAGAAAATGAAAAGCTACAAATCTTCACAGCCGCATTGCAACAAAAACACCCCTACTTCGACGGGGAAACCGGCAAAAACGGGTGCACTAGACAGAAAGACATAGAAATTGGACAGTAGATGATTGGAAAAGGGTGCTATGGACTGATGAGTCAAAGTTTGAGATGTTCGGACAATCAAGGCCCGCTTTTGTAAGGAGAGCGCAAAGCAAAGGAATATTGCAGGATTATGTAGTGCCAACTGTCAAGCAAGGAGAAAGTTCTGTGCTTGTTTGGGGTAAGGTATTTTGCGAAAAGAGGGTTATTTAAAAATACTGGAAGAAAATACAATACCATCGGGACAACGTCTCATCGGCGAAAATTTTATATTCATGCAGGATAACGACCCCAAACACTCAGCAGCGATATGTAAAAAATTCTTAACTGAAGAACAAGATAATGGCACTTTACAAATGATGACATGACCGCCGCAAGGCTCCGATCTAAACCCCATCGAGCTGTTATGGGACGAATTCGACAGGAGAGTCCGAAAAGTATGCCCTACCTCCGTAGGCTACCTCTGGAACATATTACATGAGGAATAGTCTAATATGCCAAATAGAGTCTTTGAAAAACTAGTGGAGCGGATGCCTCATATTGTGAAAGTTGTTCTTCGCGCAAAAGAAGTTTTTTATTTTTCATTTGAGTTACTTCTTTTACTTTTATACTTTAATTTTAAATGCTATTAATAAAATGCAATAACAATTTTAAGGTTTGGAAAAATGTATGAATATTTTCTCACGATTTTGTAATTTATTTGCGTGGCCAAACTGATATGGAGGGTAGTGTGCATGTTGTGGTGGAAAATCTTAGGCTCTTTAATTTTTAAATTGGTTCTTCGATAAATTCTCTTCATAAACTAATGGTAAAATTGCCGGTGTATTCTCGTTTTCTACGAGTTTATTATCTACATATAAAAGTTCCATCGGATGCTGATAACCTCCAAAACGTTTCATATTATAAGTATGACTAGAATTTTGAGGGCTTACCATAAAAAATGCTCATTTGTCGATGGCTCGCAGTGTACATCCGCTTCGACCACTTGTACTGTGTTCAAATCTACAGGGTAAGCAGTTCTCTTCTTGATGACATCATTCTTTTCTAAATGCGTCGGTTTTGAAACGTGTCGAACAATATTAACTTTTCTGCTTGTATTATGATTGTTATCCGTTTGCCTATATTCATTGTTGTATCTTTTATTAGGCCTAAATGGACGTGGAGGTGGTCTATTAATATAAGCATGGTTACTACGATAAGTTGGTTTCTAGAAATGTTGATTATATTGAGGTCTTATTGTTGTCATTACGAGGGACGTTATACTGTCTTGAATCTGATGTCTTATTAAGATTTGCATGTTTATTTGGGTACAGGTCGTCGAATTCCCTCAGCACAAACTTCATGATATGTTTATACCTGACGTATTATAACAGCTTTAGATATATTGATATCAAAGTGTCTAGATAAAAATGTAATTATTTCTTTTTCTGGTAAGGCTGGACTTAAATGCTGTGCTATCGAAAACTTCGATGACACATATGCCTCTCTGCTGGATGTTTCTGAGGGATCAAATTTTCCCATTGTAAGATTTGTTCTGATTTTACTTTGCACAACCTCACCCCAATATTTTTGTAGAAACATAGTTCGAAATTCATCGAAACTATGGCAGGTATCTTGGATGATGGAAAACCAAGTAGCTGTCCCCAATTCTAACGATGATCGAATACATGAGAAAATATACTCGAAATCCTGCATAAACGGAAGAAGAACCTTTTTTAAGGAAATTATAAAGCTTACCGGATTCTCTGTTTTACCATTAAACTTTGGCAATACATTTTTTATTTTGCGGTTACGCGGTAAGCGAAAGCAGGTGGATGTTATTTACATAGATTTTTCTAAAGCTTTCGACTGCATTAACCACGAGATGCTACTACAAAAAATGGACAAATTTGGTTTTGGTGTGGGTTTCCTGACGTTGATTGAGTCTTACCTTACTGGAAGGAAGTGTTATGTCTGCTACAATGGTTATTCCTCTACGCCGTTTTCTCCAACATCAGGTGTTCCTCAAGGTTCAAATCTTGGACCACTTCTCTTCAATTTTTATATAAATGATTTACTATCTCTGTTTACGTGTCACGTCTTAGCATACGCAGATGACGTAAAGATATTTAATACTGTTGGTAGCATTTTCGATTGTAAACATTTACAAGACAATCTTCTTCGCATTAATACTTGGAGCAAGGTCAATTCTCTCCTCTGAACATCAACAAGTGTACTGTGGTTTCCTACAATAACACTCACACTACTTTATACTATAACTACCAAATTAATGATGCAGCCATACCACGCAATATCAAAACTTTGGATCTTGGTGTTTTGTTTGATAATAGACTGTCATTTACGGGACATATTTCGTCCATGTGTTCATCTGCTTCCAAAACTCTCGGTTTTGTCATGCGTTCTTGCAGGCATTTCTCAGACTTAGGTGTAATGAAACGTTTATATATATATATATATATATATATATAAAATTCACAGGTATAGCAGTAAACTCCACTCACACAAATTAAGTAATTATGCGGAACGCAGCGTTTCGAAAGCACGTGGACTCTCATTGTCAACCGTGTTACCGACTGAAAGTAAAAACTGTATCACACATGCAAATTATTTTCTACGCAGGCTCTAAAATTTCTAAAACATATGGCTATTTACAATCTACTCGGTGGTCTAATGCCTTTTAAAGCCGAAAGCGAACCGTATCTTTAACAGGGCCTATGGTAATAAATCCATCATACTCGATACATAGTTATATATAGTTCAGGAACTATCAAGCGCAGCAGAGCATATGGTAAAATCCGGACATAAGATTGATTTAAAAAATCTGACACTACTTAACAACGTGAACTCGTATAGAGAATTAGACACGTACGAAACGGTATATATGAAAAAGAACGGAAACTTATTGAACAGAGAACCACCCCCAATTGCACACTCGAGTTTGATGGATTTATTACCATAGGCCCTGTTAAAGATACGGTTCGCTTTCGGTCCATCCTTTCCCGAAAAAGGCATAAGACCACCGAGTAGATTGTAAATAGTCATATGTTTTAGAAATTTTAGAGCCTGCGTAGAAAATAATTTGCATGTGTGATACAGTTTTTACTTTCAGTCGGTAACACGGTTGACAATGAGAGCCCACGTGCTCTCGAAACGCTGCGTTCCGCATAATTAATTAATTTGTGTGAGTGGAGTTTACTGCTATACCTGTGAATTGTACATCCACACAGTCCTTGCAATTGTCATTTGATTAGAAAAAAAAATTGATTTAATCGACAACTATGTAAAATTTAATATTCAAAGAACTCATTTAAAAATTAAAGAGCCTGAGATTGTCCTGACAAAATTGTTGTACAATTCCGCAATCCACTAATGTGTTAATGTGAAGGTCCTTTGACACATAGTCCCAAAATATTTGTGATGAAAGAAGAATATAATGGAAGATAATTGAAAGCTCTCGCGAGTCGGAATATAAAAACTGCTTCTAGTAACTGTACAAGTCCCCAAAAGCATTACCGTCTAAGAAACATTGGAATTTTGAAATCTAATATTCTCACTGACTAAAAAAAAACATCTACTTCATAAACCTTATACGTAGAAAAAGTCCCAAGCTCTAACTCTATCTAAAACACATATCATATAACTCCCTGTCATCATCATAATCCTCGTTATATCTACTTAACGGGTGTATTTCTTTTTTTATTTTTTTTTTTTACTTTAACTAAGCTTATTACAGCAGGTTTGTTTTAAATCTTCTTAATTATGTAGAAAACGAAGCGTGGAGAATATCCGTCGCAGCACATGCACGCCACATGACTCCGTAACCGTATATCGCTACATTAAAACTACATGCCTTGCTACTTGCTTTAAAGAAACATGAAAAACAAATAATGTAAAAATAAATGCGTCAACGAACTCGAGAGATATTTTTTTTCCGTCACCGCCGTGCATATACTTGTGTGCGCCAGCTCGGTTGTATTCCTTGCACGGCATATGATTAATATTTATGGGTAAATTCTAATTTACTGTAGTGGTAGCACGCCGTAAAATGTTTTATATTCTCGCGACGTGTTCGTGTGACGTCGCGGCATCACGTTCGCGGCTCTACGGGTTGCGTATTCTCCCGTCAACCACGTTTAACAGTAATTCAAATATCCTCTCTTTGGATGTTTGAAAAATGATGATGTATATAGTGGCGCATTGATTTCTTTTTATCTTGTTCGTATTGCGTGAAGAAGGGTGACGTTATTAATTAATAAAGTTAACATTTTAGGATGCGGATTTGCTGCATCAATGTTTCTAGGGAAATACCATCAAAATTTCCTGAGAATTGCCTACTATGCACTTCCAAATAACTTTTAAATCCTATTTAGTTAGTTATCTTCCTTGGGAAAGTATCTTATTGCTTATATATCTCTTGAACATTTGCCGAAACTACCGTACATGTGTATATCTTAGTTTTTGTATTTTTCTCTTTTAGTTCTGAGATTTTTCGGTCAAATTATATAATCTATTTCGATTATTTAATATAATTTTATTTTTCTGGCGATGTCTTTTGGGGTTTTTGTCACCCCTTCCTCGTGATAATAATTGTAGATTGATTAGTGAGAACTATGAGAGTTGTGACATTACAGGAGTACAGACCACAGATACTGTCCATTTCTTTATCAGCGGATGTTGAGTTCAAAGTTTATCCTAGCAAAATTTAAACAATCTTCGGATATTCGCATATTTCTGAGATATGAACAATTACCTGGGCGCAGCGAATTGGCTCCCTCTAACTAGTCAACCTCATATAAATGCTAGTTGTTTGAAATTTGTTGACATATTTACTCACAAAATCAACTTGTCCAAAAAGACTTGTTAGGGACGTTATACGAGGGGAGGTCCAGAAGTTCGTGGAATGAAAGGGTTTTAGATAAAATAGAACAATAAATCTATTTTTCCTTTTCAATATAATCACCCTTAAGCACAATACATTTATTAGATTTATGAATTAAATTTTCTAAACCATCATAAAAATATTTTTTATCTTACACCGTTAATTGAAACATCCATTCAAATGTTCAGTACGGACATCTATCGGAGGTATATATAAAGTCCTCCAAAATCCAAATATTAACAATCAAAAAATAAAAACCCGCAAAGACGAGGGTAAGATATAATAAGACGTTCGGCGATAAAAGTGTTGGCACCTCGCGTAAACAATACACTAGGGTGACAGAATAAAATAGACACCTACTAATTAAAAAAAAGATTCTATTCTCGTTATATATACAAAATATATTAAAATTTTTAAATTAGACTAATATTTTGTCGATCCACCTTTACTTACGTGAAGTGCTGCGAGTCGTCGTGGCATAGAATCTATTAAATGATTAATGGTGTATTCTGGAATATTTAACCACTCTTCTGTAACAGCTGCCACGAGTTCTTCCTTATTGCTGGGTTTTCGGGGTCGTTTCGCCATATTTGTCTGGATTATGTGCCAAACATTCTCGATCGGATTCATGTCTGGCGATTGGCCTGGCCATGGTAAAATCCGAATCCCCTGTTCCTCTTTCCATGTGGTTGTTGTTCTTGCTTTGTGGCAGGGTGCTCCATCCTCCATAAATGTGGCGTCTTCTTTAGATAAAATGGCGTTGTCGAATATCGGTAGTAGTCCGTCTGTTAGTATTTGGATATATTTTGGCGTATTTATATTTCCGTCGCAGATTACTAATTGCGACCTTCCACCATACCATCGCGCCCCACACCAATATGTTCACACCGCCGTATTTCACCGTCTGATGCAACAATTATCCACGTACGACCACTATCACTTAATTGGCAGTATCTGCTTTCGTCTGAAAGAATGACAGACCGCCAAAACTCTTCGGGCTTCGTTCGCATTTCGATTGCCCAAGCCATTCGGCGCCGTTTTTGAAACGCCGTAAGGAGAGGTTTTTTCTTTGCCACCCTTTTATACATCCCCACACTGTGGATGTATCGCAGAACGGTGCGCTGACTTTTCTGTGAAGTTGCGGCAAGCTCAGTTGTACTTTTTCGCGGTTCTCTTAACACTTCGCGCACAAGCACCCTTTTACTTCTTTCAGAAGGTCCGGCACGACCTGGTCTCGGCTCCACTGTTGTCTTTTCCTTGCGTTTAAATTGTGTAATCACACGGTTAACTGTGGGGACAACGGAATATTTAAAAATTTACTTATATCACGTTGCGAAGCGCCGCGTTCACTCTGGCCAACGATGCGACCCCGGGTAAACTCGTTAATATCACTCGAACCTTGTAAGCGAGGCATAGTTGTAACGATAAACTATGACGAATTCATTCCGATACATCTACCCCTACCTTTATGACAAGAGAAACTTCTTAATTCGTTCTTAAAATTTAGCTGTTTATATATTTATACCGCTTTACCTGGTGTCCATTTTATTCTGTCACCCTAGTGTATTCCTCATGCGCATCGTTCCTGTCGATGGTGCTGCCCCGCCGCATAACTAACGTTTGAACATACCCAACAACATTTACTGCAACGCAGATGGACTCCAAATCTCTACAAGGAAGTTATCAAAACACAAATTCCAAACTCGAACATTGCTAAAACAGAACCTGATATTTCAATCAAAAGCATGCTAAACAATGATCCTCATTAGCAATTAGGCGAAGTTTACCTCGAAAGCCTTGTTCGTAGCGCGGGAAACTTATTAAAATACTATTCAGCCGGCAGATGCCGAAAATAATAATAACGAAATCCAATTACGCGCCGACGGCGCCACCTACCGACATTTTGCGTCGTCCTCCCAACGGGGAAAATATCGGCGAAACTAAGCGCGTGCAAAGGAACGGTAAGAGAAAGGAGAAAGGACGACGGGGAGCGCGCTACGCCGCCGCGACAAAAAGCCGTAACGCAGGAGAAAATTTACTTCCGAAATAGAAGTATGGCAACGTAAAAATGCGATATCGAATAAGGAGGCAAACGTAAAGGGGCTAGATGGATGGGATGGTGGCGAAAGGATGATAGGCATGTTGATGGAAAAAGGCAATTTTCCATCGTAAAATAGCTACTAGGTACGCGTCGTTCCCGTGGGATTCGAGGACCGCCCGCCCGCTTACTGCTGCTTATATGATTCTATGGCATACAAATTGGCCTACAACAACGCTGCGCGAATAAAGTAAACTAATTTCGGGCGAATCGCGCGAACACAGAACGAAAGACCGATGAAGATGAAGTATGAAAGTCGCGCCGAAGGGTGTCGAGAACGTTCATAAAAGCGTCGGGAAGCTGAATAATAAAATAGAATGGGGAAAATGTCGGAGTGGTTGAAGGAAAATTGTGCACTTGTAAATAAAATTCGTGCTGCCGATGCAGAATGAAATAAATAGGCTATTAAGAAGGAAAATGCATAATGTCTAACACCATGCTCTAATGAAATACAGTGAACCTCCTCTAATGGTTTCCTCTACTTAAGGAACACCTCTATTTAGCGAACTCATGAATTTTTCGATTGTGTTCGATTAGTCTTATATTAAGGCGCACTTGTATATACAGGATGTCTCTGAAACAAAATAAAAAAGTGCGGAAATTGAAATGGTGTAATTATATAGAACCTAAATCAAAAAAATTTTGTCAATTTCGGCCCGAAAGTCAGAATTAAAAAATTCTAGAAAATTGTAATATGTGCCGCATATGGATGAAGAGCCTGTATACATAATAGAATAGAATTTATTGGCAATAGTAAAATAGCAGACAAAATAAGTTACGGATACGTTACGGAGAGGAATACTAAATTATTGATGTTGAATTGTTAGTAAGTGGTATTTTAGGTGGTTACTTACATTCTTAATTGGGAGTATCTAGTGAAGTAACGGGTAAGACGTTGGTATTTAAAATGTTGGATATACTATAGCTGAAACTGCGTTTGTACATCTCACATCTGTGCCCTGGAGGACAGGCAAAAAGTGAACACGACGAACGCCCTGCGAATGTGACTGAGATCTGAATCCTACTTTATCGTAAAAATACGATGGGAGGTCCAGAAGTTCGTGGAATGAAAAGGTTTTAAATAAAATAAAACAATAAATCTATTTTTCCTTTTCAATATAATCACTCTTAAGCACAATACATTTATTAGATTTATGAAATCATTTTTCTAAACCATCATAAAAATATTTTTTATCTTTCGCCTCAAAATGGGCCAAAGTTGCCTCCTTTACCTCATTGTCGTCGGATAACTTTCTTCCCCGCAAGTCTTTTTTTAAATTGGGGAACAAATAAAAATCAGTAGGTGCCAGATCTGGACTGTAGGGTGGATATACTATTGATTCAAAGCCATGCTTGTGCAGAGCAGCCATTGCAACTTTGCCCTTGTGAACCGGCGCATTGTCTTGCAAGAGGGTGTGTTGCTCTTGCAATCGCTGCGTAATATTCTCCGGTTATGCTCCTACGTTTTTCTTTGTACTCAATCAATAATATCCCCTCACAATCCCAAAAAACAGTAGCCATTAACTTTCCAGCCGATTCTGACACTTTGAATTTCTTTGGCGGTGGTGTTTTTAAGTAGTGTCAGATTTTTTAAATCAATCTTATGTCCGGATTTTACCATATGCTCTGCTGCGCTTGATAGTTCAGGTTTGTCGAAACGATAGTGTCTAATATGTTCTTTGAACCTCGTTTCGATACTCCTTTTTGTTTGTCCAATATAAACTTTCTCACATTCTTCTCATTGCATGCGATTTGGTATATTCCAGACCTTTGTATCATCTCCGGTTTGTCTTTGGGATTCCCTAAGAGATTCTTTAAGTTGTTTTTTGACACAAAAGACACGTTCATGTTTAGTTGTCAGAAAATTTTACTTAACCCTTTTACTGTTGGGTGAAAAGGAAGAGTTATAAATTTCTTATTACCGGTGTTTGTTGATGTCGAGGTCGTGGAATTTCTGATGTGTTGTTTGTATTGGACCTTCGTTAAAATACGGTCGACATCCATAGAAGAGAAACCATTGCACCTCGCTACATCTTTGATATACATTAATTCTTTGTCATACCTGCTCTTGTTTAGCGGAAATCTGACGAGTCTATTGACCAGAAAACTAATCGCGGACATTTTTTGTTGTTCGCAATGGTGCGAATCAAACGTGATGAATCTGTTGGAATTAGTTTCTTTTCTGTAGATGCCTATTTCTAATTTATTGTTGTTGCGTATAACTAGAGTATCTAGAAACGGAAGGCGATTGTTCACTTCTTCTTCAATAGTAAACTTGATCGTGGTAAATTTTGAGTTCAGTTCTGCTAGAAAAGCTTGTTTGTTTCCTTTGTTGGTATCAAACACCGCGAAAATATCATCTACGTACCTAAGCCAAATTCTCGGGAAATATTTGGTTTCCTTTTTCAGGTTCGTTTCAAATTTGCTCATGAAAAGATTCGCAATAAAAGGAGATAAAGGATTACCAATCGCCGTGCCTTCCACCTGTTCGAACCATTTTCCGCCTAATTGAAAACAATTTTGTGACATGCATAATTTAGTTAACCTTTTATATTCCGCGGTTTTCGCATCATCTACGTTATTTAATTTCAAAAATTCAACCAAATACTCCAGCGTTCCTGGAATTGGTACGCTTGGAAAAGTGAACAAACGTCGAATGATACAAGGACTTCCCCTCTTTTAATTCAGTCTTTTCAATTTTATTTACAAAATCTACGGAGTTTTGTACACATAGGTTATCTAGTTCATGGGGCAAGTTCTTATATTCATTCACTTGCAATTTGGACAATTTGTATGTTGGAGAATCAATGCCGGATACTATAGGTCTTATGGAATTACATGGTTTGTGAAATTTTGGAAGACAATACATTTTTGGAATGGTAGGGTTTGAACTTGTTATTTTGAATTTCAGGTTATTATTGATTAAGTTGGGACAGTCCTTAATAGTATCTTTAGTGATTCTAATCATTGACGGTAGGGAGGTTTTCTTTAATTCTCTGTACGGTCCTGACGCTAACATAGTGTTGACGCGATTATAATAATCCGGTTTGTCCAGAATGACTATTTTATTTCCTTTATCTGCTTTAAGGTAAAAACAATTTTTATTTCTCAGACTTTTAATAATTCCTAAATTCCTCCTATCTTGGCCGCAATTTTTATCATTTTCTAAATTCCTAGAAATCTGAATTTTGCACGCGTTTCTAATGAAGTCTCTTGTAGCTACATCTAAGTTTCTAATGTTTGTTTCTATTGAGGCGATTGAATCCTCAACGGGTGATTTCGGTCCGCGAATACTATATTTTAATCCCTTATTTAGGAGGTTCATTTCGTCTTTATTAAAGGTCTCAGAAGATTGGTTGTACACGAGTGATGTTCTCTCCATGACGTTCACATTCTTCTTGCTTGACTTTTTTGGACAGAGTAGCCTAAATTTTGTATCGACAGTTATCATTTTTAATTTAAATTTTCTGTTAACGCGTTCGACGTTACGTCTTTTGAAATCACACCATTTTTAAAAATTGTTTTCGTCTAAATTCTTTGTTAATTTCAGGTGAAATGTGTATAATTCTATTTCTAATTTACTACGTTTGGCGTACTGGTATCTTATTTCATTTACTAGCCAATGTCTTTTAGCCGCTGTAATAACTTTCGATGGTTGTTTACAGTTACTAGAAGTGTTAACCTTCATGAATTTAGGAAAAACATTGTTCTTTTTACACCGTGTTAGAAATAAGATGTCAGCATGAATTAATCTAATCATACTACTTACCTTATTAAATGGGTTTAATTCCTTGGGCTGGAGAGCCATAATCAAATGACGATTGCAAGGACTGTGTGGATGTACTATTCACACGTTCCGCATAGTTAATTAAATTGTGTGAGTGGAGTTTACTGCTATACCTGTGAATTGTACATCCACACAGTCCTTGCAATCGTCATTTGGTATTAATATTACTCAAAAGATCATACATATGTACGAGAGTGGACTTCTCTGCTATAACCCTGACCCCTTACGTAGTACTAAAGCGGCACTATATTTTTTTATTTTTCGACATAGACTCTCTCTACACTAATCCACTTGCTCCAATATCCCAACAACCCCCTGGAAAAGTTTTTGTCCGACCTCTGCAAACCACCTCTCTATAGCTTACATCACTTCACAATTACTCGAAAATTTTGCGCCACGTAAGATTTCTTTTAATTTGGAGAACAACCTGTAATCACTAGGGTGTACATTCTTAATGTGTTTGTCTGTTGTTACCGTTGTGGGAGGATCACCGGTATGTTGATTTTCACAGGATGTTCTTCCGCATTTAAAATCTCGATACCAGCATTTAAGATATTTTGTTACGGTTCTACAGGATCCATTTTTATGAACAATCATGACACACAATTCAAGAATTAGCCACAGCACAACACTTTGAAATACAAACTTGATATTATGTAGATATGATCTGTTAACTAAATGTCAAAACATTAATCAAGCTACTAATTAGAAGTAGGTGAGGGATAGGGCATGAGAGTCCGTCCTTGTATGTACAAGTCTGCGACATGTATGTTTGCGAATCTACGTCATGAATGTTCTATGTGTCTGGGTATACAAGAGATGCATCTCTTCCTACGATGACAAACTAGGATAACGATACGATAGTGATCCGAGCCAAGCGCATTTCCATTCTAAATAAAAAATAATTTTATATCTTAGACGAATTAAATATCACTTTGCCTTTTATATATCTTTCTATTTCCTCACAGGTGCCTGTTAAACAAAGCTTGTACTGTATTGTACATTCATCACTTATACCGTAGGTAGAATCGAAACAATAAATTTTAAAGAGGAAAAGCCGATATCCGTAACACTTAGACAATATTAAACGCCCCATAAAAGCGTTCTTCCGATTTTCGCAGCCCGTTTCGCCCATCGCGCTTGTATACAGACGCTTTACGCCCATCGAAACTTCCACTTTCATGAATGATGCATGAAGGCTCCATCAGACACCTCTTTTCCGTCGAATTTAATACACCTCGGGCGACTTTTTCTCGCGTTCTCTCGACGACACCTCGTCGGAGGAGATTTAACTCATGAGGATGTAGGAGTTCCTTCACGTGTTGTATAAAGCGTTTTTTTTCCCCCTAGAAGTTGTAACTTCTTTCATTCGAACGATAAAGTTAAAAAGTTTCCGGTGTTACGGGTAAAAGATCGTATTATCAAACAAGAAGAAGAGAAAAAGATTGATATTAAAAAAGAAATATTTTTTATATTCTACCAAGAAGATCACATTATAACTTGTGCAAAAGAATACTAAACCACAGTAATGTTTTCAAATGCCATATGATCGACTAAAGTTACCTTCTAGTAAGCCATGAAATTTTTCTTCTTTAAACTTAAGTTGGTAAAGCAACTTTAAAAACGTGTAAATTGACTTATTCTGTGGAGTTAGTGACAGCGTTTAAGTGCAGGTGGTTCAGTTTATGTTACATCGTTGACATCCGGTTGTCGGATTAGGTTTTGACGTTTAGACGAATAACTTCACACAAACGTTTCGTTTCCGTTTTTTTTTTTTTATTTAATACTACAAATT
Organism: Trypoxylus dichotomus; assembly: GCA_023509865.1. Classification (NCBI taxonomy): domain Eukaryota; kingdom Metazoa; phylum Arthropoda; class Insecta; order Coleoptera; family Scarabaeidae; genus Trypoxylus; species Trypoxylus dichotomus. The sequence continues at coordinate 5,953,431 of CM042082.1, forward strand.
GTACAGCCCGTTACCTGAAGAGTATTGAAAACGGGCCGTCATGTTTAAAAACTTCACATGCAGGCAATTGGAGGAAAGAAAGATGAGAATTTTGATTGTAGAGGTGAAACCGAAAAAGATGTATAGGGTAATATACCAAAAGTAGTTGGAAGTACTTACAAACTGAGTGCCTTTAGCCGTGTCAGGGATTTTCATTGCTGCAGTAAGCCGCTGTGGCCCAGACTTCGTAACAGTCCCTAACCTCGAGGAGGCCACAACTGCAGTAGTTGTTAATAGGCCCTCAGTAGAGTAACCCATGCCAGAATTTCACGCTGTTTCAGTTTTAATGTTCATGTTTCCTACCTGCTTCATTCCCCATATGCACATGCATTTATTTATTTTTAGAAAGATAACTTAACGCTAATATTAGTATTGTTAGTAAGAAACCTTAATCATCTAAATTTAAGAGCTAATGTTAATAGTATTAGTGAGTTATGCCGTCTTCCCCTGGGCTCTGGAAATCTTCTGGAGGTCGGTCCATCAGCGTCGAATAGTCGCTGGAAATCCACACCACCAGTCGCATCAGTACCAACGGTAGATGATGGCTATTGGTCAAATCCTATGGTTTAGTTTAGTTTCAAGTGTATTGTCGACTCCAGTTATTGAAAAAGTCATATTAATGTGTGTTGTCAAGTTCGTGTATATACTGTCTCGAGGTGGTTGGTGACTTTGGTAGCTAATCTGTTACACACGTCAAAATTCTCCTTCAGGCGCAAAGTCTGTTGCAAGTCGATCCCACTGAAAGCATTTCTTTTATCATTCGCCACTTCTCGCAGTGTCTGGCACTCCAGGAGGACGTGTTCCAAAGCCTCCGACAGGCCCCTATCGCACACATATTGCGGGTATGGATCGTGTCCCACCAAGAAGTCAATGATGTGTGCCAATCGCTCTCTAACGTTAGGCAATAGGCGATATAATCTCCTGCCTTTCACCGATCTATCAAATCTGTCCTGACACATGTCGTGCACGGCCTCTTTTATTTGCTGCCTCCTCTGAGGTCTGGCAGAGGGCAACTCCTCCGCCTTATCCATCGTGGCTCTTCTCCAGCAGTACTCCGCCGCCGCTTTGAACAGCTCCAGATTCATAGGGTGCACCCCGGCCATAATCTGCAGGGCATCCGGTGATGTTGTGCGATATGCCGCTGTCAGCGCAATTAGCACGTCTCTCCGCGCTGCATTCAGGTTCTGTTTTTGATTAACCTGCTTGGCTTTCTTAGCCCAAACGCTCTCCCCGTAAGCGACATTGGTCGTCATTACGGACCTCATGTATTCTTGTATGCTGGCCAGGAGTATTCGGTATGTGAAAGCTTGCGAATAAATTTGTTAGGTGATTGAATTATTCGTTCCTCAACATCTGCTATATTTTCAGTTGTCCGTGTTGATGGTCTACCACTATCTGGTTTTCGGGACGCAGAGCCTGTTTCACAAAATTTTGCACTGATTCTTGAGTAACTTGCCGCAAACCGCCATATGTTACTGGAAAATTTGGAAATTCCGCCCGAAATTCATCTATACATAGTTGCAAAGAGTGCAACCATTCTCCACTTTATAATTGTGTACTATTTCTGAAGTATGATTTGATAATGAAAACTTTGTGATTTATTGTAAACATTTTTCTCTCAATAAACCAACGGAGTACACATGAGAAATGTATTGTATTTGTCATTGTCAATTCACTACTCACTACCAGCAAGATATTTCGAAAAAATAATTTCATAGCTTACTATTGGGTAAATTTATACGATCATATAGTACTTATCTACAAATATTGGAACTACCGGGTGTCCTAACCCTTTCTCAATTTGTTTAGTTCACTGCGTGTACACAGTCGTTAAGAGAGGTGTCGAAGTTATGCCAATCGCTAGACCCGTAAGTACACAGGCAGAACTGTTGTTATTGGAGTTCAACAAATCCAAAACACAAGGATCATAGACCCCACTCGCCAGAAATTACTGTTTGGGCTTCAATGTCGGCTCAAGGAATTATAGGCCTGTACTTTTTTAAAGATGATAGTAAATGCGTAGTGGTATCTGGAGATGATTAACAACCTTTTACACCAGTCTTGCAAGATTTTAATGGCTACAACCAGAACAACATGGTTCCAATAAGACGGAGCGACATCTCACACGGCTAGCGTGTCCGTAGCAGTTGCTCGTGAAAATTCCTTTGGAAAATTGATATCCAGATTCCGCGATATAAAGTAGCCGGCATGTAGCACCAATGGATTTTTTCGTATGGGGCTATCTTAAATGAAAGGTATTTATACAGCAACACTCCTTCATTCTATGAATGAATTAAAAGAGAATATTCGAAGAGAAATGGCGTCTATCATGGATACCTGAAAATTTTGCCTTACCGTTAGAAGAGTGCCAACAAAATAACGGAACACATTTAGAAGATGTAATTCTTGAGAAATAGATTCCCAAAGCCTGTGTTTTAATAAAGGATAAAAAAGTATTCACTTAACCTGGCCATTATTTCATTGTACTTTTGGGGTAGCTAGTACCTCGTCTCTTTGTGAACTCTGTTATAGTTTAACACTAACTTTAAATAGAAAATTGCGATTTCTATCTATTTTAAATTTGGAACTATATCGTTTTGAACTTCGAAAACATTCACATACATAAATATTTCTCTCAACTCTTGTTAATACCTCCAGCTGTTAAAGCAGAGGATTAGTTGTAATCCGCCATTTATCTTGCGAACAGGCGAGATTTCAGACATCGTCATTACGAAAAACGGAACGTCCCCTGCATTCGGGACAAATCGCTATCGATGCATTTTGCTCGGCGTACCTGGCACAAAGCGATCGTGTTAGCGATAGCGTGTCATACGCTTGACATCTCCATACCTGTCCGCGTGATTACGCCGTGAGTTATGGACCTGGCACAGTAGGATATACATTCACCACGTATGGATGGAGGGTGAACGGGCGAATGAGGGGAAGGAAGCGGCGTCGCTTTGGGCAGGAGTAAATGCACGCGAATAATATATACATACATCGCTCATTATTCAAACTAATTAGACCGCGCGAGATTCAACACTGTGTACATTGCCGCTCGTATAAGTGCGATCCTTTCCAAGAAATTAGATATTCTCGTTTGCTGGTTATATTTTTAAAATTGTGTCAGGTGTTTGTTGCTTGTTATGTGTTTGAGTAATTGCGTTGGACAAACCTCATTTAAAAATTTTTTAGATTTCGCTATTTCCGGGATAGTATTAACATATACTAGGGTGACAGAATAAAATAGACACCAGGTAAAGCGGTATAAATATGTAAATAGCTAAATTCCAAGAACGAATTAAGAACTTTCTCTTCTCATTAGGGTAGGGGTAGATGTATCGGAAGGAATTCGTCATAGTTTAGTATCGTTACAACTATGCCTCGCTTACAAGGTTCGAGTGATATTAACGAGTTCACCCGGGGTCGCATCGTTGGCCAGAGTGAACGCGGTGCTTCGCAACGTGAAATAAGTAAATTGTTAAATATTCCGTTTTCCACAGTTAACCGTGTGATTACACAATTTAAACGTAAGGAAAACACAACAGTGGAGCCGAAACCAGGTCGTGCCCCGGACCTTCTGAAAGAATTAAAAGAGTGCTTGTGCGCGAAGTGTTAAGAGAACTGCGAAAAAGTACAGCTGAGCTTACGGCAACTTCACAGAAAAGTCAGCGCACCGTTCTGCGATACCTCCACAGTGTGGGGATGTATAAAAGGGTGGCAAAGCAAAACCTCTCCTTACGGCGTTTCAAAAACTGCGCCGAATGGCTTGGGCAATCGAAATGCGAACGAAGCCCGAAGAGTTTTGGCGGTCTGTCATTTTTTCAGACGACAGCAGATACTGCCAATTCAGTGATAGTGGTCGTACGTAGGTATAGAGACGTTCATCACAGCAACTGGACGACAAATTTTTGCATCAGACGGTGAAATACGGCGGTGTGAACATCATGGTGTGGGGCGCGATATGGTATGGTGGAAGATCGCAATTAGTAATCTGCGACGGAAATATAAATGCGGCAAAATATATCCAAATATTAACAGAAGGACTGCTACCGATATTCGATAACGCCATTTTATCTGAAGAAGACGCCACTTTTATGGAGGATGGAGCACCCTGCCACAAAGCAAGAACAACCACCACATGGAAAGAGGAACGGGGGATTCGGATTTTACCATGGCCAGGCCAATCACCAGACATGAATCCGATACAGAATGTTTGGCACATAATCCACACAAATATGACGAAACGACCCCGAAAACCCAGCAATAAGGAAGAACTCGTGGCAGCTGTTTCAGAAGAGTGGTTAAATATTCCAGAAGACACCATCTATCATTTAATAGATTCTATTCTAATTTAAAAATTTTATATAACCAGAATAGAATCTTTTTCTTAATTAGTAGGTGTCTATTTTATCTTGCCACCCTAATGTACCTTGGATAAATACCAGTTTCTCCAGAAACTTTAGGACTATTTAAATCTTGTTTAAGTTTACCGTAATAATTCATTTGTTTAGGATTATTGTCATAAGTAATTCTAATGTTCCTAAAACTAGGTATTATCTTTAAAATTTTTAGAGTTCATAATAATATCCCGAACTAGAGATTCATTATCTAAGATTGTTCTTACTGGTCTGATAGTGTAATATTGTATAACTTGGCAAAAAGAAATAGCTGATTATTTATTCACAACTCTGTGCGGCTCTAAGACCACATACGTGCTAATAAAGTTGCGCAAAAAGGATTGTAAATAATTCTTCATCATTTATTATCTTAATGGAAAACAGGTTAAGGGAGAATATATTTTGGAAAGAGGATTATATTGATTTTACTCCCACAAAACACAGATATAAAACAAGCTTGATTAAATCAAGGTAATCTCATAAACTTGCAAATGGAATTTGTTTCATTCGCCTAGGAAATAAAATGCGGCCGTATCAAGTCACTCAAATTCAACATCTATTATGCAAAGTCCATTTCACCAGCGTCAACACTTTTATAACTTTGCGACGTATATTAATATATACGACAGGAACATAACTCCTCGTTTTCTACTCTACATTAGCTGATATACTGTGACAGGAAAGGAGAAGTATGTGTCTACACATACGCCCCCGCATGGAAGACAAGAAGATGCATAAAAATTTCGTCCCCACAAAAGATATAATTTACAATTTCAGTTGAGGTGATTTAAATTGGAGTTTTACGAGTGCGGTTAAAGGAAGGAGAATCAAAAAGGAGCTGTTTTGAAATAGTGCTAAAGTAATTATCAAACAGTACTGTATCACCCCTAATACTAGAAACTGACTATTTAACGCATATGATATAACACATGGGCTGAAAAGTCCCGGGCCTAACAAAGAAAACACGTTTTTTTTTTTGGTTCAAAATTAGCTCAATTCATCAACGTAATCGCCATCAAGAGCAACGCAATCATTCCAGCGCCGCTCTAACATTTCAATACCACTTTTCTAGAACGATTTATCTTTTGCCTCAAAATAGGCCTCAGTTTCAGCGTTAACCTCTTCATTCGTGCGAAATTTCTTACCGGCGAGCATTTTTTTGAGGTCTGCGAACAGCCAGTAGTCGCTGGGAGCCAAATCTGGCGAATACGGTGGATGTGGGAGCAATTCGAAGTTCAATTCATGTAGTTTTGCCACTGTTTTGATTGACTTGTGACACGGTGCGATGTCTTGACGGAAAAAAATTCTTTTCTTTGCCATATGCGGCCGTTTCTTTGCAATTTCGGCCTTCAAACGCTCCAATAACGCTATATAATATCCACTATTGATGGTATTTCCTTTCTCAAGATAGTCAATGAATATTACACCACGCACATCCCAAAATACAGAGGCCATAACCTTTCCAGCCGATTGTTGTGCTTTCGGGCGCTTTGGACGAGGTTCACTAGTTGCTGTCCACTCAGAGAACGATCGTTTTGATTCCGGAGTGAAGTGATGGATCCATGTTTCATCCATTGTCATATATCGACGCAAAAATTCCGGTTTGTTACGTTTAAACATAGCCAAACACTGCTCAGAATCATCAACACGTTCTTGTTTTAGGTCAACAGTGAGCAAACGCGGTACCCACTTTGAATAGAGCTTTCTCATAGTCAAATGCTCATGCAATATAAAGCCAATACGTTCTTTTGATATCTTGTTTTCTGGTGTTAGCGCCTCATTTGGACGTCCACTGCGTTCTGCATCATCGGTGTCTCTACGACCGCGTTTGAAGTCAACAAACCAACGTTTTATTGTTGTTTCTGATGGAACGGAGTCCCTATAACACTTTTCAAGCCATTGCTTCGCTTGAACGGTATTTTTTCCCATCAAGAAGCAGTGTAAAATTAAAACACGAAAATAACAAAAGTAGCGTGACTCTTAGCACAATAACTCACAAACTAATGAATAGAATATCATGAAATTTTAACAGCTGTCTTTTGAAGGTTAGTACTAACTGAGAGAAAGGTGACTGCAATAAAACTAGCGTCATCTATGTGTTATGCCCGGGACTTTTCAGCCCATGTGTTACTTTGGGTATTCTTTATTAACTTATAATTCATAATTTTCTTGTTTAAAAAAAAAGGCGTTTCAACAACGCTTGCAGAGGAGACGTAAACTTTACTATCGTTTATTATATATATCGCTTTTCGTAGACATATTTTTATATAAATAAATATTTCCAAATTCATTCTTAGAAGACTGACGATTGCAAGGACTGTGTGGATGGACAATACAGTCGGTAACACGGTTGGCAACGAGAGTCCACGTGCTCTCGAAACGCTGCGAAGATAATAAAAGGTGGTGGCCCAAAAATAGAACCCTGTGGCACACCTGAAAGCAACAAGTATAAGCCCGATTGAAAACCACAATATTCAACTTAATTAGTACGACTGCTCAAGGAAGATTGTCATAATATTGTCACATCATCAGCACCATATCCCATACATGTAGTTTACGTAATAGAGTTTGATGTTCAAACCCATCTAAGGCCTTAGCGAAATCCATATAAATGTTCTTGCTAAAATAGTGCAGAGTACATCGATATAATTGTGGCATTTCAAATTTTCTTCGACGATAAGACCTAATATTTTGCCATATTTACTTAAGTGTAGATGAGAGATTGATATAGACTCAATTTTTCAATGTTATAGTCTATTTCTACTGTCAAATAGTATTGTAAGTAATTTTTTCTTCATCATCTACTACCTCGTTGATATAAGAAAATATTTGAAAAGTTTAATACAAAGAATCCACTTAGTAGAATAATTTCTTGAGATTTCCCCCACAGTTCGTTAAACTCTACTTGATTGGTTCCAAATAAACAAATGAAGATTTATACTTATTTGTACGATTACGTCTTTACTGAATCCTCTCCAAACACGCTGTCAGGAATTTTTCTAAAACACTACTTACAATGTAAGAGAAGAGAACATTAGTCACCATGAAAACGTCATAAAACGAAACGATTTCTACCAAATCACCGCTCTTAACTATATCCCTTTTATTTCTTCGGAAAACAGAGGATTTCCTTCGTCAGGATATTAAATCCTTTCCGTAAAGACTTGCTAGCGTGCAACTTGATGAATCCACGACTATATTCTTCGATGAAAAGAAAGGAAACGAATGGTAAGATGTGGCGAAGAAAGGGTTAGATTCTCGCAAGTTGACGCCTTCGAATTAAGTGGTGGGTAATTTCTGGATCTGAAAGCAGATGTCGTAAAAGTACGAAAACATTTCGAGCATTTAGTGTGAGAGATTGGTGTTTGACACGGAAGTTTAAGAAAGATTCTGTAATTTGAAATTCGTTACGTTATAGGCGATAGTAATTTAGAAAAACGAGATGCTGTAAAAGACAATAATTTCTGGTGCTTAAATAGTTATAAGCTGCAAAAAGTTATATGCTATCTGGAAATTTTCGTTCTTCTCTTGAATTTGTGTCGTTTTGTTCCTTAATCGTTTCCAATGCCAACTATGTGATGGGATTAGATTAGTTTACTGCCCACCCTGATGCAGAGTCAAAATTCTTGGCACTAATCAAGCCCACCTTTTCTATTTTGGTAGAGGCAAAAGTGTTGCGTTTCTGTTAGATTCAGTTTCCATTTATTTGAAGGAATAGCTTTTCATCTTCCGCCACTATTTTTCCATTCTTTGTATTAGATTAGGATATTATCTTTTCCTTTCACTATGAGTGACATGTCATCTGCATAGAAGAAAATTATACCTAATGTACTGTACTCATCAATGTCTATCATATTATTAAAAAATGTATAATCCCAAAATTATAGCACATTATCTTCAAAATTTCTCGTACGTTGGATGGATGGCACGCCTGGCAGCATTACTTGTAAATAATTTTTTACTGTGTGGTCTAACGTATAGGCAAACCAGTTACGAGGGGAGGTCCAGAAGTTCGTGGAATGAAAGGGTTTTAAATAAAATAAAACAATAAATCTATTTTTCCTTTTTAATATAATCACCCTTAAGCACAATACATTTATTAGATCTAGGAATTAATTTTTCTAAACCATCATAAAAATATTTTTTATCTTTCGCCTCAAAATAGACCAAAATTGCCTCCTTTACCTCATTGTCCTCGGAAATCTTTCTTCCACATACGTCTTTTTTTAAATTGAGGAACAAATAAAATCAGTAGGTGCTAGGTCTGGACTGTAGGGTGGATGGACTATGGATTGAAAGCCATGCTTGTGCAGAGCAGCCATTTCAACTTTTCTCTTGTGAACCGGCGCATTGTCTTGCAAGAGCAACACACCCTCAATTTTCCTCGACGTTTTTCCTTGATGGCCTCCTTTAATTTTTCTAATATCGCTGCGTAATATTCTCCGGTTATGCTCCTACCTTTTTCTTTGTAATCAATCAATAATATCCCCTCACAATCCCAAAAAACAGTAGCCATCAACTTTCCAGCTGATTCTAACACTTTGAATTTTTTTGGAGGTGGTGCCCCCTTTTTATGCGATTGCATGGACTCCTGTTTGGACTCAGGCTCAAAGTGATGAACCCATGTTTCATCTCCGGTAACAATCCGCTCCATTCCGCATTCTCGGTACCCATCTTGCACTGACTTTTGTCATACCCATGTGGTCATGTAGGATACGCAAAATGGTGGTATCTTACACTCCAACTAATGCAGATAATTGTTTTTCCTTCAAACGGACATCTTGCAGTAGAAATCACTTTTTCGACGATGTCTGATGTGGTGGCCTCAACTGGCCATCGTGAGCGGGCGTCGTCTTCAATCGACTCCCGACCATGTATAAGAAGACCATTGCACTTATAAATCATTGATTTACTAGGGCGCTGTTCCCCATAAACGGTTTCCATTTCATTCAATATGATTTGAGCGTTCTTTCCTTGCTTTGTAAGGAACTTTATCACAGCACGGTGTTCAATTTCATCCATAGTTTCAGTTTTCTTCCGAATTGACTTGTTTAGCAGGCAACTATTCGTAAACGACTCACGCTATAGGACTGCAACTTAACTTACATACTACTGATGAGTCGCCAATCAGAATGACACCTAGCGAGCGCCCCTATCCCCACTCCATCCTCTCCATTCCAGGAACTTCTGGACCTCCCCTCGTATATATAATGTGTGTATCCCTGGTAATAACCTGAATATAAATAACAATTGTGTAAAAGTTACACATGTCGAAGTCGTCTCTCCAAAGAAAAATTTGTTATTTTTCGAATTAATCCTAATACAATTTGAGATTCTTCGAATTTATTTAAAGTGAAAAAGTGTGTCAGCCAGACATTACGTGTGAGTGTGAGTACGATTATAAAATTAAAGACTTCAAATTATAATAAGTTTTCAAAATTTACTGTTCTTTTGCTCTTATTTCATTTATAATCTATGAAATAGCGTGATAGGAATTGATTTAGGTTTTTTTTTGTATAAAAAGAAATTTGGTTAAAAAGCAATATGTATACATTTTTGGTTTATCAATATGTCAATTATTAAACAATATATTAGAATTTAAAACGAAAAAAAATTAAATGAAGGAACCCATTTGGAAAATTAAGAACATGAGGTTTTCCACTACAAAATATGTAAAATAAATATACACTAAATAAGTATTTTCGTATTCCGCCTTCCTACACTGCATTTTTCGCTTGAAACATAGAATCAATCCTCAGAATCATTATATCTTACGTCTTATACGCCATCTCCGGGGTATTAAATATATATCTGTTGATAGATAGCGTTTCTAGAATAGATATCTCCGAATAGTATGAGCCAGTAGATAACTGGATTTATGCTTTCGAAGTGCGATGAAGCGGAAACACGCCGAGCGATATTGGAAAACTTGCGAAGTGCTGTGCGAACTGACGTACATAGACACGATTTTAGATCACTGCGGGTTTCCGTCCCGCTTCTAGGATATATTCTGTATATGTATAAGTGTACGTTGAGCTAGATTGCAGCTATATACTCAGACGTGACGGTGGAAATCCGTTATTAATCTGAATATATCAAATATAGTCTGATTGTGTTACGTCTATAGCATGTCGAGTTCGCTGTTTCTACGTAGAGATATCTTGAATATTTAAATGATTTTGGAGATCCAGAATTTAAAGGAAATCGTAAAATATGCGGGTTATTATTTATGCAATTTCGGCCTTCAAACGCTCCAATAACGCTATATAATATTCACTGTTGATGGTATTTCCTTTCTCAAGATAGTTGATGAATATTACACCACGCGCATCCCAAAATACCGAGGCCATAACCTTTCCAGCCGATTGTTGTGCTTTCGGGCGCTTTGGACGAGGCTCACCAGTTGCTGTCCACTCAGATGACGATCGTTTTGATTCCGGAGTGAAGTGATGGATCCGTGTTTTATCCATTGTCACATGTCGAAGCAAAAATTCCGGTTTTTTACGTTTAAACATGGCCAAACACTGCTCTGAATCATCGACACGTTCTTGTTTTTGGTCAACACTTAGAAACAGAGCTTTCTCATAGTCAAATGCTCATGCAATATAAAGCCAATACGTTCTTTTGATATCTTTACGATGTCAGCTAACTCACGCAACTTCACTTTTCGATCATTCATAACGATTTTGTGGATTTTTTTGATGTTTTCTGGTGTTACCGCCTCATTTGGACGTCCACTGCGTTCTGCATCATCGGTGTCTCTACGACCACGTTCGAAGTCAGCAAACCAACGTTTTATTGTTGTTTCTGATGGAGCGGAGTCCCCATAACACTTTTCAAGCCATTGCTTCGCTTGAACGGTATTTTTTCCCATCAAGAAGCAGTGTAAAATTAAAACACGAAATTGTTTTTGATCCATTGTTTTGAAAATAACAAAAGTAGCGTGACTCTTAGCACAATAACTCACAAACTAATGAATAGAATATCATGAAATTTTAACAGCTGTCTTTTGAAGGTTAGTACTAACTGAGAGAAAGGTGACTGCAATAAAACTAGCGTCTTCCTATGTGTTAGGCCCGGGACTTTTCAGCCCATGTGTTACTTTGGGTGTTCTTTATTAACTTATAATTCATAATTTTCTTGTTTAAAAAAAGAAGTCGTTTCAACAACACTTGCACAGGAGACGTAAACTTTACTATCGTTTATTATATATATTGCTTTTCGTAGACATATTTTTATATTAATAAATATTTCCAAATTCATTCTTAAAAGACTGACGATTTCAAGGATTGTGTGAATGGACAATACAGTCGCTAACACGGTTGACAATGAGAGCCCACGTGCTCTCGAGACGCTGCGTTCCGCTTAATTAATTAATTTGTGTGAGTGGAGTTTACTGCTATACCTGTGAATTCTTAAAAGACGTTTAATATACTGTACTCACACATTTCAATCACATAGTAGAAATATGTATTATTACAAAATTATATCCCATAATCTTCAAAATTTTTCGTACGACGGAATGATGACACGACTGGCAGCATTTACCTATATAATTTCACTCATGGTCTACTATATAGGCAAACAAATGTGTTACTATGGATATAGAAAAACATCGTGTCAAAGTCACACATGTTGACATCGTATCTCCTGAGAATAATTAGTTATTTTCGCATATAACTCTTTAATTTACAAAGATCTTCTACCCAGTCATAAATCTGATACTACAAATAAGATCTGGAAATTTCGGACACATATATTGGAAGCCAAAGACCAGTACATCTTAAAGGCGAGAAATCACGTGCCAGTGAGTACGATTTCAAAGATTAAAGACGTCGAATCTTCTTAAATTCCTCAAAATTATTTGTATCTATTGCTCTCATGCCGTTTCGCATATCAATTGGAATATTTCAAGATTAGCGAGACAGGGATTGCCTTACGTTTTCTGCAAAAAAACATATTTTTTGTCAATAAGCGGTATATGTTTACTGATTTGTTAATATATATTTATTTTTTTCAACTTTGCATTTGGTTATTTTAATTTGAAAACATTATTATTTAATTTAAAAGCAAAAAGAACAAAATTTAAATCAAAGAACCCATTTATAGAAATTAAAGAGCCTGAGATTTTTCATCACAATACATAAGATTTTACACGAACATTTAGCCGTTTGTTTGTCAGAAGTCTTCTTCACCATGACAACGCGAGCTCTCACACATCGACCCAAACAACAAAATATTTAACCGGTCAAAATATCGAATTGATGGATCATCCACCATACAGTTCTGATTTGACACGCAATGTTTTTTTTTTTTATTTCTGTCCATAAAGAATAAATTACATGGGCAACGATTTTCGGCGGTAGCGGTTGATGCGTTCAAAATGCATGTTTTGGAAATATCCCCATCGGAATGGAAAAAGTGCTACGAAAATTAATTCAAACATATGCAAAAGTGGATCGCTGATGGCAAATATTTATTTTTATATATTATTCCCGAGAAATAAATAACAACCCTCCTATTGAAAGGAGGCATATGGTTTATAATGAGAAGCAGACTACAGAAGAATCGGACGAGGAATCGAAAATTTAGTTCTGAAGACAAAACGTAAGTAAAGTAACAAATAACAAAAAAAGAAAAACAAACATAAATATTTTGGATGAAATTTCAAATCGACTAGATCGCCTTCACTGCAGCGGAATAACTCGATACCGGCGGTAACAAATCTCTGCCTGGCACCCAATACCAAATACCCTACTCACCACCCGTTTTGGGGGCGAGATCGTGCGATACTAATGCCACGGTCGATGTGAGCGAGGGGACCAACGTGCCTACCATCCATAAATCAAATAACACGGTTACACATCCGATGCCTAATATCTCTTTCCTCTATTCTTCTCGTCGTAATCAACCGTGTTGCTATCTACAAATACGCATGGCACTGGAAATAAAGGTGGAAGATTGTGATTATAAAATTCGATCGAAATGGTAAAGAACGATGACGGTAACATATTTAGGCAATGCGTTTGTGCGATATTCGAAACAGAAAACTTGAATTTACGAATTTTAACCAGTTAATATGTACGAGGGGAGGTCCAGAACTTCGTGGAATGAAAGGGTTTTAAATAAAATAAAACAATAAGTCTATTTTCCTTTTCAATATAATCACCCGTAAGCACAATACATTTATTAGATCTATGAATTAATTTTTCTAAACCATCATAAAAATATTTTTTATCTTTCGCCTCAAAATGGGCCAAAGTTGCCTCTTTTACCTCATTGTCGTCGGAAAACTTTCTTCCACGTAAGTCTTTTTTTAAATTGGGGAACAAATAAAAATCACTAGGTGCCAGGACTGGACCGTAGGGTGGATGGACTATTGATTGAATGCCATGCTTGTGCAGAGCAGCCATTGCAACTTTGCTCTTGTGAACCGGCGCATTGTCTTGCAAGAGCAACACACCTTTGGTGAATTTTCCTCGACGTTTTTCCTTGATGGCCTCCTTTAATTTTTCTAATATCGCTGCGTAATATTCTCCGGTTATGCTCCTACCTTTTTTCTTTGTAATCAATCAATAATATCCCCTCACAATCCCAAAAAATAGTAGCCATCAACTTTCCAGCCATTGCATGGATTCCTGTTTGGAGTCGGGCTCAAAGTGATGAACCCATGTTTCATCTCCGGTAACAATCCGCTCCAAAATCTATGCAGGTTTGTCTCCGCACAACTCCAAAGATTGTTTGGACGCATAGACGCGCTGCTGTTTCTGCAGCGGCGTGAGCATTCTCGGTACTCATCTTGCACTGACTTTTGTCATATCCAGGTGGTCATGTAGGATACGCAAAATGGTGGTATCTGATACTCCAACTAATGCAGATAACTGTTTTTTCTTCAAACGGACATCTTGCAGTAGAAATTTTTGCACTTTTTCGATGATGTCTGATGTGGTGGCCTCAACTGGCTGTCCTGAGCGGGGTCGTTTTCAATCGACTCCCGACCATGTTTAAAGAGGCCATGCCCCTTATAAATCATTGTTTTACTAGGGCACTGTTCCCCATAAACGGTTTCCATTTCATTCAATATGGTGTGAACGTTCTTTCCTTGCTTTGTAAGGAACTTTATCACAACACGGTGTTCAATTTCCTCCATAGTTTCAGTTTTCTTCCGGATTGACCTGTTTAGCAGGCAACTATTCGTAAACGACTGACGGTATATGGTTGCAACTTAACTTATATACTAAAAAGTCACCAATCAGAATGACACCTAGCGAGCGCCTCCATCCCCAGTCCATCCCCTCCTTTCCACGAACTTCTGGACCTCCCCTCGTAACATATAGTTTTTATTATCTATATTCTCTGCAGACTTGGTATTGAAAAAGCAGAATGGACCATAGAAGAGAGATGGATGGTCTTTAAAGATACAATGTCAACAATGAACAATGGTCGGAGAAGTAAAATTTTACAAAATTTCCAATATATTTATCACCTTATTATGACATATTTCGCTATCACTGTAGCTTTATCACAATGCTGATCTGCTTCTATTGTTAGTCTTCAGTTTCATATATTTCGGAAACACATTATTGGTTGAGGAACCGTAGGTTTTGAGAACCCACAATGCACGTTAGAGCGATAATTTAAAATACCAAGTGGACAGGAAGCTTTTTTAATAATATCGATTGAGTCGGCCGATACTCGTTGGAAATCCATATTCAACAATGGTCAAGTAAGAAGTAAAACTAAATTTCGCTCCTCCGACCATTATTCAATATTATTATGACATGTTTCGCCATCACTGTAGCTTCGTCAGATGATTGTACCCAGATAGAAATACTCATTGTACTGCTTTATTATCTTTGCATAACATCGAAGCTTTATCTGAGAGAAGGAATCAATGTAATGCAAATTTCCTATTGACAGTCCTAATTTGTCAGTATACACATATACCAGGGCATAAATTTTTCCGGTTCTTTGCTGGCGTTGAAGCAGCATTTCATAGGTGACTTTGCTATTTTCTACTTGACGTTCATTCAAATCGTGTGAGACCCATTTACCGAGTTTATTAATATTCCCCATTGGCCGGAAACATCTGCTGATTGTTTCTTGTGATACATGTAATGCTTCTGCTAATTATCGTTGAGCTGGAGTTGTGTCATCATCCAATAACTTGCCTTTCGCATTGAAACCGCCACCTTTAAATTATTAAAACCATGCCTCACGTGTTCTAATCGATGCAGCGTGTACACCATCAAACCATGACTTTCAATACCTTTTTTTCCTTTGATTAAATAAGAAAAGTAGTGCGTGCCGCAAATGTTCTTTTTTTTTTAGCACAAAACACGACATGACCACTGAACGATAAAGCAGAGACGCTAGTTTCTGGCGGACTCGACTTGTCGTTTAAATGTCACACGAACAAAATAACATACGCATACGCCTGGTAGATTTTCACATAACACACGTGATATTACCCTTTCAGTTCCAAGAGCAAGAACTAATCTACTGCTTGAAAATCGCCTGCATCATAATTGGCTATAAACTTTAATAATTTGCTTGGAGATTTTTTTGCTTTAGAATGCATTGCAATGAATTTGTATCAATCGTTGTGAATATTATTATATGTATATACTATGTTGAATATATAACACATGGGCTGAAAAGTCCCGGGCCTAACAAAGAAAACGCGGTTTTTTTGGTTAAAAATTAGCTTTATTCATCAACGTAATCTCCATCAAGAGCAACGCAATCATTCCAGCGCCGCCACTAACATCTCAATACCACTTTCGTAGAACGATTTATCTTTTGCCTCAAAATAGGCCTCAGTTTCAGCGATAACCTCTTCCTTACCGGCGAGCATTTTTTTGAGGTCTGCGAATAGCCAGTAGTCACTGGGAGCCAAATCTGGCGAATACGGTGGATGTTGGAGCAATTCGAAGTTCAATTCATGTAGTTCTGCCATTGTTTTGATTGACTTGTGACACGGTGCGTTGTCTTGACGAAACAATTTTTTTTTCTTTGCCATATGCGGTCGTTTCTTTGCAATTTCGGCCTTCAAACGCTCCAATAACGCTATATAATATTCACTGTTGATGGTATTTCCTTTCTCAAGATAGTCGATGAATATTACACCACGCACATCCCAAAATACTGAGGCCATAACCTTTCCAGCCGATTGTTGTGCTTTCGGGCGCTTTGGACGAGGTTCACCAGTTGCTGTCCACTCAGATGACGATCGTTTTGATTCCGGAGTGAAGTGATGGATCCATGTTTCATCCATTGCCACATATCGACGCAAAAATTCCGGTTTGTTACGTTTAAACATGGCCAAACACTACTCAGAATCATCAACACGTTCTTGTTTTTGGTCAACAGTGAGCAAACGCGGCACCCACTTTGAACAGAGCTTTCTCATAGTCAAATGCTCATGCAATATAAAGCCAATACGTTCTTTTGATATCTTTACGATGTCAGCTAACTCACGCAACTTCACTTTTCGATCATTCAAAACGATTTTGTGGATTTTTTTGATGTTTTCTTGTGTTACCGCCTCGTTTGGACGTCCACTGCGTTCTGCATCATCGGTGTCTCCACGACCACGTTTGAAGTCGGCAAACCAACGTTTTATTGTTGTTTCTGATAGAGCGATGTCCCCATAACACTTTTCAAGCCATTGCTTCGCTTGAAGGGTATTTTTTCCCATCCAGAAGCAGTGTAAAATTAAAACACGAAATTGTTTTTGATCCATTGTTTTGAAAATAACAAGAGAAGCGTGACTCTTAGCACAATAACTTACAAACTAATGAATAGAATATCATGAAATTTTAACAGCTGTCTTTTGAAGGTTAGTACTAACTGGGCGAAAGGTGACGGCAATAAAACTAGCGTCATCTATGTGTTAGGCCCGGGACTTTTCAACCCATGTGTTATTTGGTTCAAATATGAATACCCTTTTTTAAAAAAAGGCAAAGGAATTAATTTTGTCTTTCCAATATATTAAAATCAGTTTTTATTTATATAAGCAGATACCATATAACCTCTTTTCAATTATAAAAATATCCAAGAATCTACACGATATCACATTCCCAACCCTCCCAGCAGCGACAACAATAACAGCACAAATTGCCAACCACTCTTTCATTTCCACCACCCTAACCACATCTCGGCAACCCCACCCGCCAAACCCTCACACGGAGTCACGCGTGATGAAGGATCTTTCAGCTATTCATTCGCCGTCTAGGTTTCTACATTCCGAAAGAGCTTTACGACTGGATCTCGGGGCGTTACTTTGTTTTCCGCAGTTGGCGGCGCTGACGACAACGCTGTTAGCGGGGCAATTGAAGCAGGCACTTGCGAGCATTCACATACATGTATAATAATAATATGGTAATATTGTTCTAACCGCCCACGCTGGAGATGTTTGTGCAGGAATGTTGCTTATATGGAAGGGAGTAGTTCGAAATGAAGTGGTAGTGGTGGTAGTTATTCGTCATGTTTAATTTAATATCTAATCACAATTGAAACTAGGGGGATGATTGGTGTATGATTATAGGAGCTGCTGGAAGTGTTTCTGGAATCTAGTTTAAGGGGTGCTCGGGATGTTCAACTGTTACGTTCGCAACGTTTGATATTTCTAAACTGTAATACAGTTGGGATTTATTTATATAAAGCTTAATAAAGAACAATACAAATTCGTTGTACAAAAAAGTCAGGTAGTTTTTCTTTTGAAGAAATCTATTAAAAATGTGTTTATTTTCAAAGAGGGACATGTTTATTTGAAGCGAAACTATTGGGTGGAATATCTTCTTAAAACTATAAGCCTTATCCAATGGTCTTGAGAACTTGATCCGCATCCTTATCTCAAGGTCTTCGAAGAACCATTTTATTATTATCCTTATCTTCATATTCACTTTAGTTCTTAGCAATAACACTCTCAATAATGTGTAAGTCACTTGGGGAATCTATAATTGCACTTTCACTTGTAAATAAGATTATACGAAGGTAGTCGCGAAAGGTTCCAACCTAGCTCAGAAATAAGTTCTTTTGTCAAATTTAGTTTTATTCCTCAACATAGTGCCCTTATAAGTATATACACTTGCCCCACGATGTTGCAATCTCTTTTATCTGACCAAATGGTAGTTGACACCTTATTCTGCAAAATAGACGTTTTCGTTGAAAACCTCTGTCCTTCGAGTGAAACATTGCGTTTAGGAAACAGAGGAAAGTTGGCAGAGGCAAAATCTGAGACGGTGTTTGTCGTCCTGGTAGAATAGAACTTCCTTTTTCCTGAAATATGGCTCTTTTCCCGCAATTTCTATCTTTATTATGTTAAGACCATCTTCGGCGGTTCCTATTTTTCCATGAATAATTTTAAGTAAAACAAGTCATACGGATTACCTATGACTTCACAGGTATAGCAGTAAACCCTACTCCACACAAATTTATTAATTATTCGGAACGCAGCGTTTTGAGAGCACGTGGACTCCCATTACCAACCGTGTTACGGACTGAATGTAAAAACTGTATCACACATGCAAATTATTTTCTACGCAGGCTCTAAAATTTCTATAACATATGACTATTTACTATCTACTCGGTGGTCTAATGCCTTTTTCAGGAATGGATGGACGAAGACGAACCGTATCTTTAACAGGGGCCTATGGTAATAAATCCATCAAATTCGAGTGTGCAATCGGGGTTGTTCTCTGTTCAATAAGTTTCCGTTCTGTTTCATAACGCGTCTAATTCTCTACACGAGTTTACGTTTTGAAGAAGTTAAAGATTTTTTAAATCAAATTTTATGTCCGGATTTTACCATATTCTCTACTACGCTTGATAGTTCAGGTTTGTCGAAACGATAGTGTCTAATATGTTCTTTGAACCTCGTTTCGATACTCCTTTTTGTTTGTCCAATGTAAACTTTCTCACAATCATTACATGCGATTTGGTATATTCCAGACCTTTTTATCAGCTCCGGTTTATCTTTGGGATTCCCTAAGAGATTCTTTAAGTTGTTTTTTGACACAAAAGACACGTTCATATTTAGTTGTCGGGAAATTTTACTTAACTCTTTTACTGTTGGGTGAAAAGGAAGAGTTATAAATTTCTTATTACCGGTGTTTGTTGATGTCAAGGTCGTGGAATTTCTTATGAGTTGAGAAACCATTGTACCTCGCTACATCTTTCGTATATTTTAATTCTTTTTCGTACCTCCTTTTGCATGGCGGAGATCTAACGAGTCTATTGACCAGAGAACTAATCGCGGACGATTTTTGTTGTTCGCAATGGTGCGAATCAGCCGTGATGAATCTGTTGGAATTAGTTTAATTTCTGTAGATGTCTATTTCTAACTTTACAGCCTGCGTAGAAAGTAATTTCCATGTGTGATACAGTTTTTAGATTCAGTCGGTAATACGATTGAGACTATGTCTGATGAATTGAAATACCACACGGATGAACTAGAAACTTTGTGATTTGTGTAATGAAAAAGTTAAAAGTTAATTCAGTTGGTCGCCGTTTTTTTTCGATAACAAATTGCAACGTACTAAGAAGTACATTCGCTAAGAAACTCATGGTCTTCAGAGATGGTGCCACCATCTGGCAACTGTCATTATACCTTCAGCACAGTTAGTTTCTTCAGGGACTTCGCTGGGATTACGCTATAGAGCGTCCACATGATTCATCTGTATACCTGGTTTATGTTTCACTTCAAATGTGAACTCGGGCGTCAGCCACCACTTGTTGACGAATAATTTAGAAGAAGATGATTGGCTGTGCATTCCACAGAAAAAAGATCCCAAGATCAAAGGAATAATTGATGTAGTTAATAAGAAAGAGACAGAGATACCAGACGAAAAACGTCTAGAGAGAGAATACAAAGTTAGGGGTGGAAGGCTTGAACAAGCTGAAGGATAAATATTGGTGGTCCCGCATGCGCAACTACGTGAAGGGAAAAACTACATTCAGTTGATAAAATAGGAAGTTATGTAAGGCCACTTCACTGGCAATATCAAATGGACGGGTAGAACGCTTAAACCGATATATCAAAGATTCTTTGCCTTCCATGTATTATAAGGATAAAGACCACAGAGATTACGATAAGCAGATCAACGTGGAATTAACAATACGGTACATCAAGTTATGAAGATGGTTCCATTTCTACGCTTTTTAATTACGAACCACGAAACATTAAGAGAGATAATGAATTACCGGAGTATATAAATGAGAAAAGGCAAGAAGCAACGTTAAAGCTTAAAGAGAATCAGAGGAGATAGAGGGAGCAAAGCAGTGAAAAGAGTTGAAGACAGAAAATATCGACCAGGCGATCTAGGCATGATTAGAAAGGAAGCACCAGCCACGAAAAAATCTCGTAAATTGCGCGAGAAACATAAACGACCTTCCAATGTCACAGGTATAGCAGTAAACTCCACTCACACAAATTTATTAATTATGCGGAACGCAGCGTTTCGAGAGCACGTGGGCTCTCATTGTCAACCGTGTTACCGACTGAAAGTAAAAACTGTATCACACATGCAAATTATTTTCTACGCAGGCTCTAAAATTCCTAAAACATATGACTATTTACAATCTACTCGGTGGTCTAATGCCTTTTTCGGGAAAGGATGGACCGAAAGCGAACCGTATCTTGAACAGTGTCTATGGTAATAAATCCATCAAACTCGAGTGTGCAATTGGGGGTGGTTCTCTGTTCAATAAGTTTCCGTTCTTTTTCATACATATCGTTTTTAAGTAGTGTCAGATTTTTTAAATCAATCTTATGTCCGGATTTTACCATATGCTCTGCTACGCTTGATAGTTCAGGTTTGTCGAAACGATAGTGTCTAATATGTTCTTTGAACCTCGTTCCGATACTCCTTTTTGTTTGTCCAATATAAACTTTCTCACAATCATTGCATGCGATTTGGTATATTCCAGACCTTTTTATCATCTCCGGTATGGTATATGATGATAAAAAGGTCTGGAAACAGAGAACCACGCCCAATTGCACACTCGAGTTTGATGGATTTATTACCATAGGCCCTGTTAAAGGTACGGTTCGCTTTCGGTCCATCCTTTCCCGAAAAAGGCATTAGACCACCGAGTAGATTGTAAATATTCATATGTTTTAGAAATTTTATAGCTTGCGTAGAAAATAATTTGCATGTGTGATACAGTTTTTACTTTCCGTCGGTAACACGGTTGACAATGGGAGCCCACGTGCTCTCGGAATGCTGCGTTCCGCATAATTAATTAATTTGTGTGAGTGGAGTTTACTGCTATACATGTGAAATATACAACCACGCAGTCCTTGCAATCGTTATTATAACTCTAACAGTTTTTTGAGCTAGTTAGTTTGAACGCTACATTTTAACACCAATCTCTAGGTACATGTATGAAGACATCCTTCTAAAGAAAGATGCAAATCAGAAAGTTAATTTGGACATTAATCCGCAGAACTCGCATATAACTTCCCTAAATTAAATTTAAGACCTATTTTCCTTTGCCTCTTTAACTATCGATAAGCTTCTTTCTCAGTACGAAATGTAATAACAAACCCCCCGCCCTCCCGAAGAAAAAATTTCCACCGTGCCTTCGTTTCTGCATTCGAAGTCGACACGATTCCTTCAAAAGTTATCGGGAAAATTATATTCTTCTCGGAAGACGTTCCGAAAATACCAGCTTATTACGATTCCATCGTATTTAGCATCCTTTTTCCTGCTCGAAGGGCGTCGTTTACATAGGTTAGGATAGGCGCTGCGAAGGTAGAAATCTGCCAAAAGAGTGAGCGTCTGATAAAAGGGGACGAGATGCTGTCTGCTTTTTTTATTGGATTCTGACACAATTTCCGCACGTCATTTTACATTTTTTTTCTCGCGTTCCGAAGTGTCGGTTCTTCTCCGCAGCTTGCCGTTTAAGCGTTGTATTTTATTTATCCTGAAAGATGGAAAATCTGAAGTATACGTCAATAATGTCAATTACTTAGCGCTTTCTCGCAATTTTCTCGGTTCTTGTTCGTAGCTGGTCTCTTGAATATTCTCACATTTCTATCGCCTCTCCTTTCTTCTCTAGTTTTAAAGTGGAGAACTTTTAAAATTCTAAATGGATTTATAAAGATTTAGTATACATCTAACTAACAAACTTCGAGATCTTTATGCATCTTATTGCTGTAATGTTATTACAAATCCATCGTAAGCTTCCAGTAGCAAAAAATTGAATTAGAATTTTATTGGGAAAGGCCATTTACTACTACAATATTGCAATGTGCTGTTGTCTTCGTAATATTATTGTGATATTTTCTTTCAATGTGAATTTATGAAGTTATGAGGCTAGCACCGTCATATCCTTGCCTTCTGCGTTTTCTGATAACAATACCCACTTTTTCTAGATTTTCTAGATTCCAATATTTCGTTCGCTACTCCGGATACGATTCGATATTGAATTTTGAAAAGGTACTGATAAGTTATCTCTAACATTGTACCATTTGAATTCACCTTCTTATGTCACTTTTAGATATAATAATTGGACTGTGGTACTGCGCACATTCTCAAATGTACGCTTGAGAATGCGCAGTTGTTCGCAAAATATTAGGGACAGAAACCTTAGCGACACAGCGTAACCCGAGAGCCTTTACGACAAAGCCAAATGGCCGCGAAAGCCTACACTACTATTCAAAAGTTTGAAAACAGCAATGGATTTTACAAAAAGTCGCAGATACAGCAAAATTGTATTGTGAATAATAATGAATTTATACAACGTAAGTGACTATCGTCAAATAAAAGTAAATTAATTCAAACATAATAATATTTATGCATTATTTAGATCATTAGTTTATTTTCATCGATATAACCTCCTTTGTCTCTGATAAGCGCTGCATAAATTTTGGGCATTCTTCGAAGTACTTTTTTTAAGACAGTCCGAGTCAACTTGTTGCCATGCGTTCTGGAAATGTTCCCATAGGTGTTCGGTCTTCTGAGGTTGTCGTTGTATAGCCTTTCGATCAAGGTTATCCTATAAGAGCTCTATGGGAGATAAATTCGGACTTTGAGGAGGCCAAACCATCCACTTTAGTTTAGATCTTGCTGTCTTCCCTTCTAAAAAGTTATTATAGATTCGGGCCGTATGTTGGGGGTCATTTTCTTGCTGGAACACAACCGGTTCACGGTTCACCAACAAGACGGCTTCCACACGGAGTAGCAGGATTTGCAAAATATCAAAATGCTCTTCCTTCCGCCTTGTACCACTAATTTTAATTAAATCACTCGTGTTTGACGAACGTCATTAAGCAGGCATCACTAGGTCTTTCCCCTGGTCGCCGACGACGAGATATACCAAATAACTGAAATTTGGACTCATCATTCCGTAAGATTACGTTGTAATCAGTTACCAGTTTACATGTTCCCTTGACAATGCATCCCCTTAAACCTGCTGCCAATAATCGCCTTTTGACGGAGGTAACAGAAACATTTGTTCATCGTTGTGCATTAACACGCGTTGCGATATCCGGTGCCGTTTGACATCGATCTCGTTTCGAAGTCGTTACTATAAATCAATCTTTAGCGACAAAAAAAAATTGTATCTAAATGTTATGTACATACATAACTTATAATAACACATGGGCTGAAAAGTCCCGGGCCTAACACATAGATGACGCTAGTTTTATTGCAGTCACCTTTCTCTCAGTTAGTACTAACTTTCAAAAGACAGCTGTTAAAATTTCGTGATATTCTATTCATTAGTTTGTGAGTTATTGTGCTAAGAGTCACGCTACTTTTGTTATTTTCAAAACAATGGATCAAAAACAATTTCGTGTTTTAATTTTACATTGCTTCTTGATGGAAAAAAATACCGTTCAAGCGAAGCAATGGTTTGAAAAGTGTTATGGGGACTCCGCTCCATCAGAAACAACAATAAAACGTTGGTTTGCTGACTTCAAACGTGGTCGTAGAGACACCGATGATGCAGAACGCAGAGGACGTCCAAATGAGGCGGTAACACCAGAAAACATCAAAAAAATCAACAAAATCGTTTTGAATGATCGAAAAGTGAAGTTGCGCGAGTTAGCTGGCATCGTAAAGATATCAAAAGAACGTATTGGCTTTATATTGCATGAGCAGTTGACTATGAGAAAGCTCTGTTCAAAGTGGGTGCCGCGTTTGCTCACTGTTGACCAAAAAAAAGAACGTGTTGATGATTCTGAGCAGTGTTTGACCATGTTTAAACGTAAAAAACCGGAATTTCTGCGTCGATATATGACAATGGATCCATCACTTCACTCCGGAATCAAAATGACCGTCATCTGGGTGGACAGCAACTGGTGAACCTCGTCCAAAGCGCCCGCAAGCACAATAATCGTCTGGAAAGGTTACGGCCTCGGCATTTTGGGATGTGCGTGGTGTAATATTCATCGACTATCTTGAGAAAGGAAATACCGTTAACAGTGAATATTATATAGCGTTATTGGAGCGTTTGAAGGCCGAAATTGTAAAGAAACGACCGCATATGGCAAAGAAAAAAAAATTGTTTCATCAAGACAAAGCACCGTGTCACAAGTCAATCAAAACAATGGCAAAACTACATGAATTGAACTTCGAATTGCTCCCACATCCACGGTATTCGCCAGATTTGGCTCCCAGCGACTACTGGCTGTTCGCAGACCTCAAAAAAATGCTCGCCGGTAAGAAATTTCGGACGAATGAAGAGGTTAACGCTGAAACTGAGGCCTATTTTGAGGCAAAAGATAAATCGTTCTACAGAAGTGGTATTGAAATGTTAGAGCGACGCTGGAATGATTGCATTTCTCTTGATGGAGATTACGCTGATGAATAAAGCTAATTTTGATCCAAAAAATCGTGTTTTCTTTGTTAGAAAGTTTTCCGACGACAATGAGGTAAAGGAGGCAATTTTGGCCCATTTTGAGGCGAAAGATAAAAAATATTTTTATGATGATTTAGAAAAATTAATTCATAGATCTAATAAATGTATTGTCCTTAAGGGTGATTATATTGAAAAGGAAAAATAGACTTATTGTTTTATTTTAGTTTAAACCCTTTCATTCCACGAACTTCTGGACCTCCCCTCGTATACCATATGTATAGATGTCTAGTCCAGCATGCAGCTCGCAAGTATTGTTTGTTTACGGATTACGAGCGTATTGACCCGATTAGCCTGTACTTGTTAGGTTCGCTTCTACACAGACAAGACACGGCTGAAACGCAAACGAACACCAAAACAAACACCGACACGTCTTGCGGTCACGTCAGTTGCGCGCTAATTGATTGCCAGACTGAAAATTTAATGACTCTACCCGGCAAGGACGACGAGGAGACAGTAAACCGGGAGCTGACGTTGCACTATTTACGACCTGTTGATGCGAATTAAAACGACGCGTTACGTTCTTGCGACTTACTCACTTAGACGTTTACAGTTAATTTCGTTCGATTTCATCTAATACTGAGAGCTACGAGTTGTCACAATACGAATGAATAAATTAATCGAATACGGTAGATGTTTAAATGCTTGTTTTACTATTGAAATTTTGCCTACGCTTTGACGCAAGACGCTATTTTCTGAAAGGTTTTTAAATGCAATTCAAAATCAGCTGCTTGGTCTGGAAGCCGAGTCCTTATTAACGGGAACTGTATTTAAATGTAACAGCGGAGGTACCAAATCATTCTGCAATTTTCTTGATCCTGTCAATTTTACTATAAGCAAAACACTCATAAATCGGCTCCTTACTGATGATTTTATCAAATCCTACACTAAATATCGCCTATATCGCTTAAAAGTAGGCCAGTAAATTAATATGTACGAAGTCTATAAATGGAATAACAAAATTGGTAATGTAATATTGAATTTGGCAACTCCATTGAGGTGTTCTTTGTCGTGGAGGCAAATAAAACTCCAGTGGCATTATATTTGTTATTTTCCGACATAGTGTTACTCTACACTAACGTACTTGATCCATCAGTACTCCAACATCTCGACAACCCGCTGGAAAATTTTTTGTCCAACTTCTGCAAACCACCTCCACAGCTTGCTTCACTTTATAATTATTGGAAAATTTTGCCTCGCCTAGGATTTCTTTTAATTTGGGGAGCAGCCTGTAATCATTATGGGCCAATTACGCTGAATATGGTGGGTGCTCCACTAATTCAAAGCCTGCTTGGTGTATGGAAGCCATAGCAATAACAGATGTGTGGCTGGGAGCATTATCCTGCTGGAACAGCATACCGTACCTTAACTTTCCTCGGCGTTTCTCTTTAATATCATCTCGCAATTTAGAAATCAATTGTACGCAGTAGGCCCCTGTAATGCTCTGTACCTCTTGCAAATAGCCAGTTAGGATAATTCCTTCAGCATCCCAGAACGCAGATAGCAAAACTTTACCAGCATACGACACGACCTTAAATTTGCGCGTAGGAGGAGAACCATGATGTCTCCACTGTCTACTTTGCCCTTTGGTCTTGGGATCATAGTGGTGCACCCGTGGGTCATCGATGGTTACATACCAACAATGAAAGTTCTCTTTATCTCCTTGGTACCTTTCCAAACGACGCTTACAAATCAACAATCGATTTCTTTTTTGATCAACGATTAACATTCGGAGCATCCATCTTGCATTCGTCTTTTTAATATCTAATTCTTTAGTCAGTATGTTACGCACCACATGATGTCCCTGGTGTGTACTAGTCGGCCTTGCAGTACGATATCCTGTACCTTTTTAATGTTTCCTTTTTCTGTTGTTACCATTATGGTTATATAATATTGAGTCCAGAGGAATGTCTCATATAATCTGCAACGATATTAATTGTAGCGCTTATCGTTTTCATTTCATAAATTTTCGCCAGTCCTTTCTGTTCTTTGGAATTTCCTGAGCTTCATTCCACGTTTTTTCTTTCTAAAATGTTATCTATTTCTCTATTCCAGCTTTCTTTTGGCCTCCCTCTTGTTCTTTTCTTTCTGTATCTTTGCTTTCGAAAGATGCTTTACCGAAATTGCATTGTCGTAACGGTTGTTGGGTTCCGCCGTGTCACTAGGCTTTTATCCCTGACATTTCGCGAACAACTGCGGTTCGCATTTTCAAAGGTACCCTTGCGAACCGCAGTTGTAATGAAATGGTTTACTGATAACCAAGTGAAGATTTTCGACTGGCCCCCACAATCGCCTGACCTCTCGCCTATTGACAATCTACGGCATATATTGAAGGACAGGGTTCGTAAATACAACCATGCCTCTAAAGAAGCCCTAAAGCACACAGTGTTTATGGAATGGGCGTCTATTTCCCCAGAAATATGTTACAAACTGGTAGCTACTATGCCTAAAAATATTAAAGCTGTAATAAAGGCTAGTGGAGGCAGCATTAAATACTGATTTATTTATTAAAAGAACCTTATAAACTGAATTATGTGTTTTTTTTTTAATTTTGAGATTCTCTTATCGTAATGCTAAAAAAGTTACCCTGCCTATAACATTTGCTCGCAGCTGTACTTATTGAACCAGGAAACTAACACCCACATCTTGCGATTAATTCTATCCCCATCTATTCCTACTGCCTAAAATCTCCTAAAAATAAACACGCACAAACAGATTTTACAAACGCCAACATTTGGCGCTGATCATAGATAGGTCGTTGGCCGCATAAAGCACTTTACGAGATTAATAGAGAAAAGAAAACATAACTGTGTAACGATAAAAATATAACAGACGCATTCGGCATGGGAAATTTCATACATAAATTCAATACGAAGGCATTTCTCCAAGTCAACGATCTTAAAATCGTCTTTTTTTGCGTACACATCTCTGTTTATAATATACCAACGGAAATAGTTGGCATAAATAATAAACCGTCTGCTCGTAATAGAAGCGTCTGACATTGACTTTTTGCACCCAATAAATTGTATTGCTTTGTTCTTGCTGACGCGTCATTATTTTAACCGTATTTTCAGTAAAGAAAAAAAATAGGGATTTCAAATTTAATTGGGGAAATAAGGTACGTCATACAATATCTTAGTTAAGAAAATAAAAAGGCACTTAATTGTGACGGGGAAAAGAATAGAAAAATATGTAAAAAACTCCTCACTGGACTCCATGATCGACGTCGATGTCTTTTTTTTAATTTAAACCTCGCTACCTCTGTCTCTTAAAATCACGGGACTACGACTGCGCCATCTATCTCTCTGTTCAATATTGGTAGCTCTTGAAGGGCTGAAAATGATTTTATAATTATGAAGTATCGACAAATTATCCATACTATACAATACATGAAACTGAAGCTTTCGATATGTGAAAATGTATTTTAAAAACTGTGCAGTATACGAGGGTAATCTTTTAAGTTTTGCGTATAGCGCTGGAATAAAACACATTACACATCAACAAATTACCGATCCATACTATACAGTACATGAAACTGCAGCTTTCGATATGTGAAAATGAATTTTGAAAACTGTGAAGTATACGAGGGTAATCTTTTAAGTTTTGCGTATAGCGCTGGAATAAAACACATTACACATCGACAAATTACCGATCCATACTATACAGTACATGAAACTGCAGCTTTCGATACGTGAAAGTGAATTTTAAAACCTGTGAAATATACGAGGGTTGTCTTTTAAGTTTTGCGTATAGCGCTAGAATACAACACATTACACATCGACACATTACCGATCCATACTGTACAGTACTTGAAACTGCGGCTTTCGATACGTGAAAGAGAATTTTAAAACCTGTGATATATACGAGCGTTGTCTTTTAAGTTTTGCGTATAGAGCTGGAATAAAACAGGAGATAGCTTTGTTTTTCGAAGTATTTTCCCGACTGAGCGAGGAATTATTCCACTCGTTTGTTGGTACAATCAAAAGTGCATTTTTGAAGATATCGACAGCTCCATCTGATGACTGGAACCTTTATCCACGCAGTCCGTTCTTAATTTTTGGAAACGTAAGGAAATCGTTGTAACTGTAACTATTCGACGTTTTGTTGCGTTAAAATTTCGATCGTCTTGCGTGCTGCATTCTCTTGGTGGAGGACGATTAGTTGTTCGAGGTTGGTTTTTCGAAGCCCAGCGATGAGTTGCAGCAAACAAATGGTTGTATAACAATCGGCAGTAACAGTTTTATCTTGTAAAGGAATTATTGCTACATAATCTACTTTTTCTTCACCTCAGATTTTAGGCACTTTACCCATCTTTTATTTGGTTTGCCTGCACTTCTTTTTCCCTAACATCCATAAAATCTCATCTTTGCTGGCAACCTGATTTCTTGCATCCGTTCTACATATTCCTTCCACTTATTTTTGTTTTCCTTTATTCTCTCATTTATGTCGAAGATCCTTAGTTTTGTTCTTATACCTCCATTTCTTACTCTATTAGATCTTGTACAACTTTCCAAGCTTCTTAAAAATTTCATCTCTTGTGTCCGTATCCCGCTTCCTTGTTTTCTAGTTGTTGTTTCGCTATCGTATAAGACAGTTGGCATTACTATCGTCTTGTAAAATTGTGCTTATGTATTATATAAATACAACTGGTGAAGTATTATAATCACAGTGGTCGTAGATTGAGCGAGGCGTCCCTCAAGACTCAATATTGGAAACGTTCCTCTCTCGATATATGTATGTACACTACCGCTAAAACGTTAAATTTAAATTTTGCTTTCATCTATGTGACCTCCTCTTGATTTAATAATTGCAGCACACAATCGAGGCATTCTCGCAATAAGCTTTGCCAGAGTTTCTTGTGTTATTGGGGTCCAACTCGATTGCACTTTGTTCCACACGTCAGTAGCTGATGTTGGAGCCGATTTCCGTACTTCCCCATCTAGTTCTTCCCATAGTAACTCGATTAGATTCAAGTCGGGACTCTGGGGAGGCCATTCCATAATTTTGAGAGTTCCTTTCTCTTATAAATGGCGTAAATAGTCTTTATATAATTTAGAGGAATGTTTTAGGTCATTATCTTGCTGGAAGATCAAATTTTGACCCAAAAGTCGAATTCCGGAAGGTATTGCGTGGTTCTTCAAAATTTCGCGGTAGCCTTCTTTTCTTAATATACCGTCAATTTTCACAATGTCCCCTACACTAGTGCCAGCAAAACAGCCCCAAATGATGATAGAACCTCCACCATGCTTCACGGTAGCAGCAATACACTCTTCTCTGGCACGTTCACCCACAGATCTTCTTACGAATATGCGTCTTCGGGTTCCGAACAGCTCAAATTTGGACTCATCCGTCCATAGGACGTTGCTCCACTCTTCTATGGTCCAGTGTTGGTATTCACGAGCCCGTTTAAGTCGCTTTTGCTTGTTTTGTTTGCGTAGTAATGGCTTTTTCATCGCAATACGTCCATGGAGCCCGGCTTTCTGTAGGCGACGTTTGACTGTAGAAACACTGACTAGCTTTTGGCGACCAACATTTAATTCTGCGGTGATTTCCGGGGCTGATTTGCATCTATTTAACTTGCTGGTAACCACTATTCCGCGATCATCTGCAGATGTTGTCGCTTTTGGCCTTCCACTCCGTTTTTTATTAAGAAAACTGCCATATTTTTCCCGATATTTTTTTAGGTTATAGTCAACCGTAGCGTGGTGTATTTTCATTTTTTTGACAATTTGTCGATTACTTATGCCACTTTTATGGTAAGCTATTATAAGCGCACGTGTTTCCGTACTAATTTCTCTTCGCGGAGGCATTTTAAAAAATTGTCACACGATATTTCGCTCACGACGTGAATAGAGTAAATACGACACTGCAACTGACCATAGGTTACAGATTTTACTATAATGTGCTAGGAAGGTAATTTAAACATTATTACCTACAATCTAATAGATCACTAAATTTACCCAGTAAATTCAGAGGGATTGTTATTGTAATTGCACCGCAATAAACAGTTTATGGTAATCCGACCAA
The DNA here is from genome assembly GCA_023509865.1 of Trypoxylus dichotomus. Lineage (NCBI taxonomy): Eukaryota > Metazoa > Arthropoda > Insecta > Coleoptera > Scarabaeidae > Trypoxylus > Trypoxylus dichotomus. The sequence goes on from CM042082.1 coordinate 5,984,765, forward strand.
GTGCAGGTAAATGATAGTAAACCTTATGCGATATAATGGGTGTTTATCTCACTGAACTACATTTTAAATACGTATTTCATTTTATTATAATGTTTTTTTGGTAAACATAATACTATATGAATAATCCATGAAAACAGGGGTGCCTATACACTTTTGAGCGGTAGTGTATATGCGACATTTTCTAAGTATGTGTGTACTGACAAGCACTCACAACGACCAGTCGAATAATACTGAACATACGAGTACTCGATTCTCGGTGCCGGGCGTTTCACCCCTCCATCCCTATTCTCCACACGTAAAATTATTTTTTGCAAGCAATTCTTCATACAAAATGTTTAGAGTTGAGGTCTTGCCAACTTTGGAATTTCGTTTTAGCTACAACACTAAACGTACCGCACTTAAACTTTAGATTGAGGAGGAATGGAGATTAACTTTTAGCACTGACATTTCATTAGTGGCATTCTCCATGTCTCAGTATAAAAAATTAAAAGACATCCTTCGTACGAAAGAGATTTGTGTAATTGTTTCTACTGAAAAACTATACTACCATTTAAATAAATCTAAACAAGCAATAGATAAAGATAGATGATATTGATTTTACCGTTCCCCAATGCCGATATTATCTATCCGAGTTGCAGTCCATCTATTTCTAAACCGATTAGTTCGAACGCTAGTTGGGAGAAGTATGATTTCGTGTAGTACAGATGGAGTATCGCCTGAAACAAAAGTATTTATTGGTAACCTCAAAGCAAGCTTTACAAAAATATACCTTCACCAACTCCAGGCTGCGCGTTTTCTAAATCATCATCAACAAAATCGTCACCTCGGTTTTCCCTTTCTTCATTGTCGTTGTCGTCGCTGTGGATGCCTCTTTCCATTTCTTGGAGGAATCGGTGTACCGTTGATAGAAACCTGGCGTTCAACATGAAAGATAAGTTCCAATTCTCCATTTTAAGTCTTTGCTATGGGTATTTCTTAGAGGGAGGAATTATTTTTGTAACAGTATCTCTTTGTTTTTCCTTGTTTAAGGAATATCGTACTTTTTATTTAGATTGGTCTAACTTCTATGTTCCGGTTATAGTTGAAATTTTAAAACTTGAAAATTTTGATTAATTATGGCCAAAAGAGTGTGGTGTGTGTTTTTTAAAAGTGTCAAGAGAACTGTCAAAGTGGGATGTTGAAAGGTCTTGATTACAGTATCTAATTCCTTTGGTAACTATGGAAAATGCAATCAATTTCTATGATATTTACTTAGAAATATAATATACTATTCGTCAAATTGATTTTAGACGCACGTTAATCTTTAATCCGTACGAAATAAATCGGGATGTAGGTCAAATTAGGTGTCATATTCATAACTCATTAAAATAATTTGGCAGTTCTCATAATATCCACAAAGTTATAAGTTAGGATTTGCAGTTGTATAACACATGGGCTGAAAAGTCCCGGGCGTAACAAAGAAAACACGGTTTTTTTGGTTCAAAATTAGCTTTATTCATCAAAGTAATCTCCATCAAGAGCAACGCAATCATTCCAGCGCCGCTCTAACATTTCAATACCACTTTTGTAGAACGATTTATCTTTTGCCTCAAAATAGGCCTCAGTTTCAGCGATAACCTCTTCATTCGTGCGAAATTTCTTACCGGCGAGCATTTTTTTGAGGTCTGCGAATAGCCAGTAGTCCCTGGGAGCCAAATCTGGTGAATACGGTGGATGTGGGAGCAATTCGTAGTTCAATTCATGTAGTTTTGCCATTGTTCTGATTGACTTGTGACACGGTGCTTTGTCTTGATGAAACAAATTTTTTTTCTTTGCCATAAGCGGTCGTTTCTTTGCAATTTCGGCCTTCAAACGCTCCAATAACGGTATATAATATTCACTGTTGATGGTATTTCCTTTCTCAAGATAGTCGATGAATATTACACCACGCACATCCCAAAATACCGAGGCCATAACCTTTCCAGCCGATTGTTGTGCTTTCGGGCGCTTTGGACGAGGTTCACCAGTTGCTGTCCACTCAGATGACGATCGTTTTGATTCCGGAGTGAAGTGATGGATCCATGTTTCATCCATTGTCACATATCGACGCAAAAATTCCGGTTTGTTACGTTTAAACATGGCCAAACACTGCTCAGAATCATCAACACGTTCTTGTTTTTGGTCAACAGTGAGCAAACGCGGCACCCACTTTGAACAGAGCTTTCTCATAGTCAAATGCTCATGCAATATAAAGCCAATACGTTCTTTTGATATCTTTACGATGTCAGCTAACTCACGCAACTTCACTTTTCGATCATTCAAAACGATTTTGTGGATTTTTTTGATGTTTTCTGGTATTACCGCCTCATTTGGACGTCCACTGCGTTCTGCATCTTCGGTGTCTCTACGACCACGTTTAAAGTCGGCAAACCAACGTTTTATTGTTGTTCCTGATGGAGCGGAATCCCCATAACACTTTTCAAGCCATTGCTTCGCTTGAACGGTATTTTTTCCCATCAAGAAGCAGTGTAAAATTAAAACACGAAATTGTTTTTGATCCATTGTTTTGAAAATAACAAAAGTAGCGTGACTCTTAGCACAATAACTCACAAACTAATGAATAGAATATCATGAAATTTTAACAGCTGTCTTTTGAAGGGTAGTACTAACTGAGAGATAGGTGACTGCAATAAAACTAGCGTCATCTATGTGTTAGGCCCGGGACTTTTCAGCCCATGTGTTACTTTGGTGTTACAGTCTATTGTCGGTACTTCTTTGCCCACGTAAACCGTTGCTTGCGGTGTAGCTCGGTCAGCAAAAGCTTGTGTCGCGGTTTCCGGGCACGTAGATTCGCTGTAGTTAACCTTCTTCTTACCGTATGCACGGAGATTGGTGCGCGGAGCCCTGCAGAAATCGCTATCGCGGATTTGTACCTCCATGGATTTCATTCCATACTCAGTGAGCGTGCTGTTCCAAACGTCTATGTTGTGCTGTAAAATTTTTCGTTTCGGGCTAGCAATGCCACATCAGCTGCGAATACACATTATGTAATTTGTACCTTTTCTAACTTGTGATGTCTTACATAAGAAGATCTTTTTCTTCTCATTATTTCTCTGATAATTTCATCTATAAATATTATAAATAGTAGGGGACTAAGTAAGTCCCTCTCCTTGTCTAACAGTTTCCTTTGTATAGAATACCTCCGATTTCATGTTTTTGCTAATTACACAGTTTCTTCATGTAAATTTTTAACAGCAGATATTAGTTCGTAATTTGTGTAAACATTACCACACATTATTTCCGAGTTCCCTGTCTCCATGTGCAAGAAGGTCAAGTATACGCTTTCTCCTGCAGTTATTTTCTTGCGCGGTATCTCTTTTAATGTAGAGATAAGGTCTTGTATACTTCAGTTTTTTTCTAAGCTCACTTTGGACTACTAGTAATATCGTTTCTACCATTTGCCTCAACTTCTTTTCTAACAATTGTTCTTAAATCTGTGTTTAGCAGAATAATTTCGCGGTAGTTGATGCAGTCTTTGTTGTCATCCTTTTTATAAATCAGTACTATTAGGCTCAGACCCCAATCTTTTGGGAGTCTCCCTTCCACCCCTGGGTTATTATAAATATCCAACAATAAGTCCCCTGGGTGGTAGCCCATCTCGGTTGCTAATTTATCGCCTCCTGGAGCTTTCCCGTTTTTTAATCTCTTCCAGTTGTTCTTCTGTGATCCTCCCCTCCTAGAACACTCCGCCCGCACTATCTCGACTGTCGCCTGGACCGTGCATCTCCTGTATTGTCACTTCGCTTGGGGTATTCACAACTCTTGGCACTTTCCATCGAGTTATAATCATTTTTCGGTCTGTGATTATTTGTCCTTCTTTGTCTTTTAATGTCTTTTAATACTAATTCCTGTCACCCCTCGCACTTTTGAGTATTTTAAAAAACAGCTTTTTCTTTCCTTTACTATCTTTTTCTAACTTCAAATTCTTTCCATTACGTTTGTTTCGCTTCCATTACTGCGATCTTGACTTTCCTTCGTTGTACTTTGTATATTTCATACCTTTCTTCGTTTTTACTCTTTAAATAACCCCGCCATGTCTTCTTTTTTATTTTCACTAGGTTATTGATTTCATCAGACCACCATGTGTTTGTCTTTGATTGTTATTTATCCTGGTTGTACCACATATGGTCTTAGCTGTATTTCTTTAACATTTTCATGTTGGTGGCCGTCCCTACCAACATGTTTGATGTAATAGCCTTTTGCTGAAGTTCAAACTCAATAGCGTTAAGCTCACCGTGATATGGTGGTAGTGTAAATACGTCATGCCCATGTGCTTTCATTATTTCATCAATAATGAATGATTCTTCTCTTCGCCAAATTCAGCAGTTTATATTTTGTTAAATCGGTTGAAAAATGTATATTGCTTTCGCTTAACCAATCCATAATTGCATGGTTTCTGGACAACGTGGTGGGCACTTTATCCAATACGATGTTGTGTTACGGAGCATTATCCATTATAATAAGAGATTTTTGTGGTATACTGGGAAGAAGCTTTGTCGTTACACCTTGCTCAAATTTCACGCTATTTATCGATGCATGGTAAGGATAATGAAACGAAACGCTCTGGCTTGTGATCGCTTCTCACAGAATCATCTTGTCAAAATTTTCCTTTATTTCCCTTCAAATGAATTCAAGTCTCGTCCAAAAACACTACTGGTCTTGGACAATTTCTCATAAGAACTAGAGTTATTGGGCTATTTCCATCGTTCGTTAAAATTGAACAATCCGAAGTTTCGGCAGCATGCTTGCTCTAGCAAGCAACAGCCTTTCTCAGGGCTACCCTGAAGACGACAGTAGACAGACTGCCGGAACGTCGGACTATACAAGTTCAGCGAACGATGGAAATAGCTTAAGCAACAACTCTAGTTATTACTTTGATAGTAAATTGTCAACTTACTTTTTAAGAAAGACGCTTCGCTTCAATGCAACATCATGTCTCTCAACTAGTGTTACGTTCTCCTGGTTTGAAGAACAACGCCGCTGTAACCTGCTCGTAATTTCCTAAATTACTTGACCAATACTTACTTGTAGAGTTTGTTCGCTTATTTACTAGAGGAAAGGTTGTACAGTGAAACTTAATGCGCATGCGCAAAAAAAATATATTTAAAAATAAAATGTGTACACGGTTTCCACTCTTGCCTATGTACAGTTACGATGTACGTAAGATATATAGATTTGCAATAATTGCAGTTATTCCAGCTCTCTTATACATGTAATGTACAATTAGCATGTGTATATGTATTTTCATTGGTAGCAACATAAAGTCATGCCTCAGCATGTACGTTGCAAAGCTATGTCTTAATTCTGTTTAAAAGGTTAAACTCTTATATGCTTCCGCTGAAGCTTTGTTAGAGGCATGTACTAATGCCTCTATCTGTTCGCATGCACCACTACCTTTTTATAGGGGAGCCAACCCTATTTATTTCTTAAATTTATAAGCGCACCTCGGTGCTATGCTTATTTATATGTCCCTTTCCGGGAGCCTAATATACTTTCCTTGTTTTAAATTTGCCTAAGGGACTTGGCCCTGTATTATTGGCATGTATTTGTACTTGACCAAATACGTTTGTTATATTCACATTTATAGGGGAACCCACCCTATCTCTTAGAGCTTGAACGCCTGGTCGAGGGCGACAGTAGCGATAATAGCCGATCTCAATACAAAAGTAATGTCACAGCTACCCAGGCGTTCTCGTTTGAAATATTACGCTATGTGCAATCTTTAGCTCTGTACTACTGCGCCCCAAAGAAGGGAAAAATCCAGTAACCAGCAAATGTGCGAACTGCGCACCGACAAGTAAAACGGAGCGATGATGCCGACATTACATAAGAAAATTGGTCCGTGACACTCGTCAGCTACGACGGGCAACTAAATGAAAAATTTCTTAGTCCCGATACGACAAGGACCGAACAAACGTACAAAAGACAACGGGCGCTGCGGCCGCAACGACCGTCAGCAAGAAGCGGAGTGATCGTACTTGTAGAGGAGGTCTATACATGCGCGCCGACAATCTCACCAAAATAATTTCCGACACAAACTTAACTGAAGACTAAAAATATGTATAGACGACAATGGACACAGTAGCCTCGACGTACGATGATAGAAAATCGAGAATTTATACTTATTAAAAAAATCTTTACATGTGGTCCGACGACGTTACCAAATGACTCCCGCCAGAAATAAATGTATAGACAACGTCCTCGACGATTCCCGCCAAAACTAGAAAATCTTAGAAATCTCTAATAATCTTACGACGACGTTACTGTACACGTTACGACGAGGCACGAAAGGTGACCGAGAGTGCACGATCGCTAATACCTCGACCGTCGCGCGGGAGACGACTGCCTATGCTTGTGTACCTTAAATTTTAAGAAAACTCCCTTTACATATCCGACGACGTTGCAGTGAATGATTTCTAATTAGGCAGTTTTAGCTAGCGTAATGCGAATGGCTGACTTGCATACATATACAATGCGTAATGTACATACATATTAAAATAAAATTGGATATAAGAGAGCAAAATATATAAATATAAAAATGAAAATAAAGTAATATTCTAAATGAAAATAATAATGCAAAGAAGATAAAATACATAGTAGTAAAAAAAATATAAAATATAAAAAACAATGTTAAGTCCTTAACAACTAGAGCACGTTTCTTCTCTTCTTTGCGAAATTTGAACCCAATATCCTTCAACAAAGTAGTAAAGGACTGCAGTACAGTTTTATTGTAAACTGTGAATGTGTAGAATATATATATATATATATATATATATATATATATATATCGAGTACATTATTATTAACAAATCGTAGATTAAACTAATCCAACTTCTTAATTTAGTATCATTTCAATGTACTTTATATCCTGAAGCGAATGAGACCAACCGCAGTTCGATAGGACCATCCCTTCTTTAGATATTGAATTTATTCCGCTTTTTGAGCATTTGGCCCAAATATGCGTCGCTTTCCAGGACAGTCTTAGTGGACTCTAGCCAATCCCTCGACGCCCTTTATCGCAAAAATGACCGTACTGACTTCATTATACATAGATGACGTCTCACGAAACCGTGACAGGTGCTGGGCGGTGAACTTTTTTCCATCCTTGACACTAGTTCAAAGGTATCATTAGACAGCCGTGAATTTTGTTTATAATTTTTTTTTTTGTACTGTAAAAATATTTTTGGTGGTGGATGAATATTTTATCGAGAACAGACCACAATAATTTATGCTTATCCTATCCTCCAAGAATTCAATTAGTCCGAACTTTGAAGCCATATTTCCTCGCGTTTAACGAACTCGAAATTGCCCCTGTAGAAAAGTACCCAAATTGAATACGAAACAATTTACCTCCGTATTAGTACGTCTTTGTACAGTAATTCCGCGCTCGATATAGTTTCTAACGCAATTGCGACCGGAGCCTTTCGTACGCCCCAAATCCATCACCCGAAGACAGACAGTCGATTGGAAGGAGGCAATAACGTTAAAGCAAATGGTCTGTACGTACAGCAAGCCGAATTATACGCTCCAATAGGTATATGATCGATGTGTTTAGGTTTCCGAACGATTGAACCTCACCGAAGGATCGCCCGGCTTCCATTATTGGGAAATTATAGTTCATAATTGTTGAGATATAATTGCGAGCGTCGGCAACATCGTTGCGGTTACCACGAGCCAGATAAACGATCGCAATTAAAATAATTAACGGCGAAGCGCCGGTTGCAATCGTACTTGTATCGGAATAGAATAGCTTCGGTGCGGTGGAATCTATGCTGTCCCAAAGCAAACAATTGTTGGTATAAACACGAATATTTTTGGGGAATGAAGTTATAGACTTTGATCGATGTTCAGAAGTAGACACCGGATTATATGCAAAGAAAAACTGGAATATATGCGCATATATATGCATTGATTTTTGAGAAAATATGCATAAACCTGGGGAATATATGCAAAATTTTTACATAAAATAAATAAAAGGAGAAATTTAAACATTAACTTTATTGCACAACATTTTTTTACAACATATTTCTAAACCAATTTGTTGTTTTTCAAAATTATGTAAAAGAAAGTTTTGTCTTCTATCGAAATACATATGTTTCGAAATGGAAAAGCTTCTTTCAACATCCACAGATGTAATTAGTGCATTTTTTAACTTCGCAATACATTCTAAACTAAGATTACAGTCGAAATCGTTTATTGTTTCACCTTCCAAAATTTTCTTAACTTTCTTCAATTTCAAATACCCCGCATTTTCATCACTTCTTTAAATTTATCGTATATAGAACTACCTATTGTACTCTTAACCTTCTTACATAGCATATCAAATTCGTCTACTATTTCGACTGATTCCGAGAGCGACATCCCTTGCTTTTCTAGTTTACGAATGGAACTTGAAACAAGGCTATAATTTGACTTAATACACAAAAGGTTTTGTAGCAATTCTGTTGATGTTACTATCTTCTTACAGACTTCTGTAGTAATGCAGTCAGCAGTGGTTTCAAGAATTACATTTTTTATTCCTTCAAAATTATCGGCGTAAAGAATTGCAGCGTCTAACCATGTACCCTATCTCGTAATAATCGATTCAGGAGGCAACTTAACACCGGGAAGTCGCTCCTTGTAAAATTGGATACGTAAAGGTGCTTTTAAAAATACTTTTTTGACATTGTTAATTAAATCATTAATCAAAGGAAATTGATTGCGAATATCTTCGGCTACACGATTGAACCCATGAGCTAAACTAGTGGTGTGAATAATGTTACTATAAAAAATGTTTACATTTTGCGCGGCTTTTATCATGTATGGTGCAGCGTCGAACAACATTAGTACAATTTTTTGACAAGGTATACTTCCAGCTAAAAAAAGAAATTTGATAAGCCTTCTTGAACGCATAATAATTGTCACGTTATTTGTTTTTTGAAGTTTTTTACAATAAATTGAATATGATTTACCTACAATATCTTCATGAAGAATTCCTATTAACAAATGGGCAATTTTTTTTTTTTTTTGCAGAGGTGAAATGCATTGATGCATACTAGTATATCCATCTATACTAGTTATGCTGGACTCCCTCTGAAGGAGGACTACCAGCTAACCGTTTATCACATTACTTTGGACTGGGTCTACGCATTTGGCTGTAGAAAGGCCACACTCCATTGTGGTTTGGAATTATAACAATTCTCTTTCCATGTTGCAATTCCCTTCTTTTTGCGCAGTACATATTGCACATACCGCGAAACTAATAATAATAACACTAATAATAATAATAACAATAAAAATAACAGTAACAATAACAACAATAATAATAATAAGCATATCCATCAATACTCGGACTCCCTTTAATAGAGGACTACCAGCCACCACCCGTTAATCACTTTAGTTCGGGCTGTGTCTAGTTTGCTGTCAAAGGCCACGCTCCACTGGACTTTCGAATTATAGCAATTCTCTTTCCATGTTGCGGTCCAAATCGCCTTTGTTCGTGCGCAGGACATATTGAACGTATCGCGTAAAACTTGTCCAGCAATTTTCATTGGCTAATATCTTCGTTATAATTGTGTCGATCGTAAATTCGTCGATCTCCATTTTGAGTAACCGTCTTGGTTCCGGCCATCTCTCACATAAGAAGAAGGTATGGTGCGCATCATCTATCTCATTTGGGCAATACAAACATGCTCCAGCCTCGGTCTTACCCATTCGGTGCAGATACGATTTGAAATAGCCATGACCGGTCAAAAACTGAGTCAGGTAATAGTCCACCTCCCCATGGGTTCTAGAGATCCAGGGGCGGAGGCGCGGGATCGGTCTCGCAGTCCAGCGCCCTCTTCCGTCCGTCTCCCAAAGTCGTTGCCATGCTTCTAATGTGGCGTCTCTTTCGATGGCGACTCGTTCTTCACCTGCACGTCTCCTCATATATATGCGCTTCCTTTCCTGAGCAAGGAGCGACACTGGGATGACTCCCGTTACCACTAGGACTGCCGGTTCCGACACAGTGCGGTACGCCGAGGCAACTCTCAGCGCAGCCCTTCTCTGCACCTGGGCCAGCCTCTTACGATACATCTCCTTGCTCAGCGCGTCCGCCCACACCTCGGAGCCGTACAGTAAAACCGACTGAACTGTCGACATCAATAACCTCCGCTTTTTTGGCCGAGGACCACAAACATTAGCCATCAACCTACTCAAGTTAGCAACCATCTTCGCCGCCTTATCGGCAGTACGTAAAATAACAAATGGGCAATACAACGGCCACACTTAAACGTACTTTCATTTACCATTATATAAATAAAATTATACCCTACCAATTGTTGAAGTTCTACCATTGTTTGCTGGTAACAAGATGTGACATAATTTTTTCGTAAGGTACTTTCGTCAGGTATATTATGTTTGCAATATTTTTGCAGAAATGATTTCAAATTAACATTGTTTAATCTTGCTAATGGTAATGCGTTTCGGAAACGGCGTATTTCGAATAAGAGACAAAACGTAATAGAGAGTATGCCGGATTTAGAACACAAGGGCGTTAGAATTAAATGTGTAAAGTGCGACAACTATTTGACATGTACCAGTAAGTGGAAGTATGAACAACACCTAAAAAGTATAAAACACTATTCTGCAATTCGTGAACAATTAATGTCTGATATAGGTATTTGTTTTATTCTATGTAGTGTAGCATTCAGTTTGCCAGACTAACAAGCATTTGTCTCCTTCTGTTTATGGACGAAATAACCGATCGGCAAAAACATTCTGCTCTAAATGTGATGGTTCATACAATGGAAAAGTTTGAATCCCCTATCTTACTTGCTTTCAAGATAGTGGCAATCTGTTATATGTAACATGTAAAATCCATGCTTTAAACCTTGTGGCGCAATTCGTCCTTAAAGTTTATCCACGAGTAAATGCTTTAATGGCTCATACAAAGGCAGTATTTCTAAAGTCTCCAAAACGTACAAGCGAACTGTGTGGCAAGGTATCTGAACCACCACAGCCGATTACTACGCGTCGTGGAACATGGTTAGAGGCTCCTCTCACATTGCTCTCGGCACTTCACTGTAACTTGTCACGCTTGCCCGAGACTACTTATATATTGTAGTGGTAATAATTGAAGCCTCATTGGATTGCTAACCATACCAGTCCCTACTAGTTATTCTCCTTTCACTGTCTAGACATAGTTCCTTCTTTTGAAGTGGATAAAAGCGAAAACAGCACGCAGAATCTCCATGCAATCCCAAGTTGGATATAATCTAATATTCGTCGTACATTTATGAAGATAAACTGCTCAATTTACGATGGCCATTAACCGTGTAACTTGTTTTCCTTATGAATTGTGTACTATGTTTTACGTACGTCTGAGAATGCTCAAGCTATCCGGGTAAGAGCCGCTATTCCCGTACCGACAGGGGAATTTATTCACGTCTAATTAAAAAAAAAACACAAAAAGAGTTGTTGCATAGTAATACGTCGCGCGTTAATAAAATGGAATGTTTATTGATATTGCGTGCGATAGAAAGGGTATACGTATACGTTCGTACCGAACGTAATAAAGGCAGGAAAATATTACTGGATTTCAGTCGGAAAGTCGTAAAACTTGTTTATGAAGCTAGGTGTTAATGCTATATCAAATTTCCGAGGGTGTAACTGCGTTTGACGCTGACTTAATTTGAACAGGAGATGTTACACTGCAAGCGGTACTAGTTAGAATTTGATTTTATAAATACATCTTCAAACGTGAAGAAAATATTTTTAGTGCGATAAGAATACGTTACGTAGTTTACGGGTGACGAGAACATGCCTATAGTAAAAGAAGTTAAAGAATATTTTTATTATTGTAGTAAGTTGTTCACTAAATGTTATTAAAGTATCGACTGACGTTCCTCTAATACCAAACGTCTGCATATTCAGAAATGCAATGTTAAAATAATCCACGGAATTTCTTTTTGCCTTGACAAATAGTCATTTACCCAAGTAATAATTCTAAAATATAAACGTCAAAAAGTAGAATCGATACCAAAGAAACTGCACGGGGATATATACTTCGCGATACAGGGCCGATCGTGCCGACTTGAATCAAAACACCGCATACAGGGCCGCGAAAAGGGAGGAGACACACAAAAGGAAGGGTAAACAAAGGAAATAAATCTGAATTACGAAACTAAGGCAGAAAGAAATACTAAAACCAGTCTCATAAACGTATTTTGTTACGAATCAAAAATTCTATAATACATTTATAAACGTCCATATTATTTCGTGCCAGAATGAAAGAGGTATTGATTGAGAGATAAAAAAAAGAATTTACATAAAAATTAAAAGAATTCATCTCGTTATCTGGCGAAATTAGGACATCCAAATAAAATATAACACCGCGTAAATTTGAAGTCTGTTATTTACTAGAGTAGATCTATTTATTATATTTTACGTTTATATGTAGATGTATTACACTGATTAAAGTTAATTAACCATAATTAACTTTAATCAGCGTAAGATATCTACAAATAGGATTATTCTTGGGACAATATTGCAGGTGATAAATTTACAATACTCTTTGGAGTGAACATCATGGTGTGGGGCGCGATATGGTACGGTGGAAGATCGCAATTAGTAATCTGCGACGGAAATATAAATGCGGCAAAATATATCCAAATATTAACAGACGGACTACTACCGATATTCGACAACGCCATTTTATCTAAAGAAGACGCCACTTTTATGGAGGATGGAGCACCCTGCCACAAAGCAAGAACAACAACCACATGGAAAGAGGAACAGGGGATTCGGATTTTACCATGGCCAGGTCAATCAGCAGACATGAATCCGATAGAGAATGTTTGGCACATAACCCAGACAAATATGGCGAAACGACCCCGAAAACCCAGCAATAAGGAAGAACTCGTGGCAGCTGTTACAGAAGAGTGGTTAAATATTCCAGAAGACACCATTAATCATTTAATAGATTCTATGCCACGACGACTCGCAGCACTTCACGCAAGTAAAGGTGGATCGACAAAATATTAGTCTAATTTAAAAATTTTAAAATATTTTGTATATATAACGAGTATAGAATCTTTTTTTTAATTAGTAGGTGTCTATTTTATTCCGTCACCCTAGTGTATACATATATATGCTGGTAGAGAGCAGTCGAAATCACGACCTCAAGAGGAAGATGTATGCGATTACATCGAAACGTGAGGACATGCATGGTTCTTCTAAGAACCAACGCCGAACGCGGGACAAATCTCGGGTTTTGTCCTGCGTTCGGCGTTGGATAACGAGACAACACCTATTTGGGGTTCAAACGCTGTGTAGTGACAGGCAGATCTCCTCTCTGTAGTTGTTTTCTTGAGATTCCTTGTTTTCTCGAAATTAGGAAGAAGAGATGGTCTTGTTTTATAAAAGTAAAAGTTAAATAAGTAGAAAAAAGCCTCGGTTCGAAGTTGACGACTCAATCCATGGATAAATTGTCAGTATGGCTTTGTGTTTTAACCCCAGCGCTTCCACAACCACCGTCCCTAATTTATCTGGTTTACTTTGCTATCACAATAACTGAGATCAATGATTTCCTTACGAAATGCGGCCATCGCATTTTGAGTTGTACACTACGCCCGTATTAGTTCGGACACTCAGTAAAAACCTGTTATATTTTATGACCCAATATAGTAATTTTCAGAATAATCTTCATCGCTACAAATAGGATTATTTTTGGGACAATTTTGCAGGTAATAAATTCACAATACTCTTTGGGGTGCGAGCAGGCCACCCGAAAATCTATTGTGTATTGATAAATGCGTTAGTTTCTAAATTTGCTTGTGCGTGGGTTAGTGTTAAGAGCGTATCGTTCTATGTGAATCTGCTTAAAGTTATTAAAATGCCGAGAGGAAAACCGGCAAGCTTAGAATAGCGCCCTGTAATTGTTGCTTTTCATCAAGATGGTTATTCAGTGCAAGAAATTTCCGAAAAAATACATAGTAATAAATCGACTGTTTGTGATATCTTTCGGAGATATTAACGCACGGTATGTGAAGGCTACAATATACATTTCAATTATCGTTATGCCAGATATATGTATTCAAATTCAAAACTCTTTTAAATTTGAATATTCAAGGAGTTACAAACGATAACAATAACGATACCACCACTTGCACTACATACACTGTTAGAAAATATTAAATCATTAATCATTATCAGTAATTTCATGATCACATTCCTTTAGTCTACAAGACATAGTCCATCAAACGCATAGAATAGGAATGCGGAGAGAAAAAGATACATATTACACACATTATATTATATTCCTTCTTGTATTTTATAAAGAGTTTATTTATTTTTTTTGCTAAAGTTTTTGAGAAATGTTTGTACAAGTATATTTATGCTCAAGTTAGACCCTGGATTTCAAATGACCAACACGGTTTCGTTGCTCAACGATCTACGGTAACTAATCTTGTTACAATTACACAATACCTATCTGATAGTATTGATGCCGGTGGACAGGTAGATGTTGTGTATACTGACCTAACAAAAGCTTTTGATCGAATCGACCACACCGTGCTTATTAATAAATTGGACAATATTGGATTTTCGTCTTCTCTTTTGTCTTTATACCAATCGTATCTTCTTGATAGAAAGCAATTTGTGACATACATGGGATTTGAGTCTGATTACTTCGCGCCGAGCTCTGGAGTTCCTCAGGGTAGTAACTTGGGTCCACTTCTGTTCCTCATATATATAAATGATTTGTGCTATCAACTGAACTGTCCAAAGTTGTTATACGCAGATGACTTGAAGTTGTACTCAACAATTTATAATTCTCAGGATTGCAATCATTTGCAAAGCCAACTCGATATATTCCACACGTGGTGTGTCAACAACAGACTAACAGTTAATGTAAACAAATGCAAAATTGTCACCTACACTCGTAAGACGACTCCAATTATATATACCTACCACTTGGCTGGATGTTCTTTACCTAGGGAGACCTCTATGAGAGACTTGGGCGTCGTCTTTGACTCAAGACTGACCTTTATGGAGCACATATCTAGTATTTGTACATCAGCGTTGAGTATGTTAGGATTCATTATACGTGTTACACGACCATTTGCTTCTATAACAGCAATTCTTCCTCTTTATTTCGCTTTTGTTCGGTCTCGACTGGAGTATGCGTCCTTGGTCTGGTCACCTATGTACATCTATCAGATACATCTTCTAGAGCAGATTCAGAGAAGATGTTTGAAGTTCTTGTACTTTAAAAAATTTAATACTTACCCGATACAAGGATTTAGCCACAGTGCTCTGCTAGAGGCATTTAATATTGATTCATTAGAACTACGTCGAAAACAGGCTGAGTGTAAATCCCTATTTACTTTACTTCATAATGGTCTTGATGTCCCTGAGTTGTTGAGTAAAATCAACTTCATTGTACCACGTTCAGGATCTAGTCAAACAAATACTTTTTACTGTTTCGCACCTAGAACAAACATCGCCATCAGGTCCCCAATACACAGATTGTGTAGCAATTTCAACTCTATGGAATTTGCCGAGTTGGATATACATACCTGCACTTTACCGTCCCTTTTGACGGTATGTAGACCATAGTGCGTTACACTTAGTTGAATACTTTTTCCGTTCTCTTTTTTCCTAACCACTGGTAAACTACTTTTTTTTTTTTAATTTAAATTAAAGCAACTAGTTACTAAGTTTTCTAATTTGACATACTTTAATTTTATGTTATTTATATTTGCATGTGTACATTATTTAACATTGCCTTGTAATTGGATATTTGTATCTGTTGGGCATTAAATATTATTATTATTATTATTATTATTATTATTATTATTATTATTATTATTATTATTATTATTATTATTATTATTATTTATACCTAAAAATAGACAAGTACAGCGTATATAGGTGCACTTGGACGTAAGTCTAAAGAAGTCAAACTTATTTTAACGACTTTGATAAACAGATATAATCGTACGTATTTTTAATAAAGTTTGTATTACTGCAAAAAATGAAATTTAGGTTCTTTCTTATAAATTTGTTAAAACAGAAATCGTCACTTACGTATAAAGATATTTTAAAATCATGTTTTTAAATAAACATTCGTTTAGATTTGTTCTGCTTTAATGTTTATCGTGTCTTAAATTGGAAAAAATATTTTACATTTCTATTTTTAAATATTTATTCTATCGACATATTTGCCTATAACACAATATAAAGAAACACAAAAATCGAGTTCATGTATTTATATACTAAAACTTTTAAATTTAATTATTGTTAACCTCCAATTAGTTTATTGGACTGATTGCCGGTGAGGTAGGTTTAGTAAATTAAACTCAGAGTCTGTTTAATACATACATCACCGCTCAAAAGTGTTTAGGCACCCCTGTTTTCATGGATTATTCATATAGTATTATCTTTACCAAAAAAACATTATAATTAAATGAAATACGTATTTAAAATGTAGTTCAGTAAGATAAACACCCATTATATCGCATAAGGTTTACTATCATTTACCTGCACTTGGTCGGATTACCATAAACTGTTTATTGCGGTGCAATTACAATAACAATCCCTCTGAATTTACTGGGTAAATTTAGTCATCTGTTAGATTGCAGGTAATAATGTTTAAATTACCTTCCTAGAAGATTATAATGAAATCTGTAACCTATGGTCAGTTGCAGTGTGGTATTTACTCTATTCACGTCGTGAGCGAAATATCGTGTGACAATTTTTTAAAATGCCTCCGCGAAGAGAAATTAGTACGGAAACACGTGCGCTTATAATAGCTTACCATAAAAGTGGCATAAGTAATCGACAAATTGCCAAAAAAATGAAAATACACCACGCTACGGTTGACTATAACGTAAAAAAATATCGGGAAACTGGCAGTTTTCTTAATAAAAGACGGAGTGGAAAGCCAAAAGCGACAACATCTGCAGATGATCGCAGAATAGTGGTTACCAGCAAGTTAAATAGATGCAAAACAGCCCCGGAAATCACGGCAGAATTAAATGTTGGTCGCCAAAAACTAGTCAGTGTTTCTACAGTCAAACATCGCCTACACTTTATTTAATAATGAACCTAACTAATTGACAATAAGTGTCCTAGCTCCGGTGCTCCGCCAGAGGCACTACACCGGATGTCCTCAACTTAACTGTTCAATATGAACGCAAACCTAGCTAACTTAACCTACGCTAACTTAACCTAGTGGAATAAAATAATGTGGGCCTAGCCCGCGTCCTACTTAACTTAAATATTTACATATTATTTCCTGGCCCTGAAGAAGCAGATCGATAAGCGATTAGTTACTTAAATTATTATAAGTTATTTAAATACATTATCACAGAACACAGAAATACGCTTCTTTCATTATGACTGCTACTTCTTCAAGGCTGGTTCGTCTCGCTGGTTGTCCCTTTGGTTTAAGAAGGTCCTAGGGTCCATGAGTGGTCGTCCAGGTGATCCTCTCTCCCCTCCGGGATCCTGCATAACGGTCGTTCCGCCGCCAGTTGCCGTCTCGAGCTTCCTGAAATAATGGGAGACCGCTAGTCATAACGCTCAACATAATTATGCCTACTGAATCTGATTCATTCTCTCTCATTCATTAGACATGTGTGCGGATGCATATCCTTGTCATCATTCATACTCTCTCATACTAAATATTAATACTCAGCCAGATGCTCCTGTCGGAGCTTGTCCTATTCTTTTCCCTCCGCTGCCGAAGGAGTACGCTGAAAAGAAAGAGAGAATATTACGCGCCTACATCGCCTACAGAAAGCCGGGCTCCGTGGACGTATTGCGATGAAAAAGCCATTAGTACGCAAACAAAACAAGCAAAAGCGACTTAAATGGGCTCGTGAACACCAACACTGGACCATAGAAGAGTGGAACAACGTCCTATGGACGGATGAGTCCAAATTTGAGCTGTTCGGAACCCGAAGACGCATATTCGTAAGAAGATCTGTGGGTGAACGTGCCAGAGAAGAGTGTATTGCTGCTGCCGTGAAGCATGGTGGAGGTTCTATCATCATTTGGGGCTGTTTTGCTGGCACTAGTGTAGGGGACATTGTGAAAATTGACGGTATATTAAAATAAGAAGGCTACCGCGAAATTTTGAAGAACCACACGATACCTTTCGGAATTCGACTTTTGGGTCAAAATTTCATCTTCCAGCAAGATAATGATCCAAAACATTCCTCTAAATTATATAAAGACTATTTACGCCATTTAGAAGAGAAAGGAACTCTCAAAATTATGGAATGGCCTCCCCAGAGCCCCGAGTTGAATCCAATCGAGTTACTATAGGAAGAACTAGATGGGGAAGTACGGAAATCAGCTCTGACAACAGCTACTGGCGTATAGAACAAATCGCAATCGAGTTGGACCTCAATAACACAAGAAACTCTGGCAAAACTTATTGCGAGAATGCCTCGGTTGTGTGCTGCAATTATTAAATCAAGAGGATAGATAGGCTTCGAACAATGTGCGTAAGAGTCGGAACACTTTGCTTTGCCTCAATGGGCGTATAATGTTTATTGCTGTACCTACGCTTTGGTAGGATACTTGCTCCTTTGCCACAGCCCGCTTATTATAGGGAGAAAACCTTAAGCCACCAATCGTGCTAATGGATGATTATATACGGGCCGGGCCGTCTATCTGCGACGGATAGCTAAGCCGAGCATGCGCCGAGTCTGACGTGGTCGACGAATGAGCTGCGACAGATTGGCAGTCGTACTGTTGTGATTCTCGCGATGTGAACGTTGCTATGGCAACTGTATACGTACAAGGCGCAGAGATAAATTCTGCAGCAACAGCGCGCTAATATAATGTATATTATAAAGGTATTACGCTAAGGTATTTTGGTAAGCATATACATATACAGATTGAGATAAATTTATAAAATAATATATACAATATAAGAACATAGAAAGCATTACAAAATATTGATTTAAAAGATACATAAATGTAAACATATGAATATAAAAAAGAAGAAAACATTTACGATGAATTAGAGTTCGTAACAATTATCTGTGTAGGGATATAGGATATTTTGTTAAATATTCACGCAGAAAGATACATGATTTACGATTCGTCTTCAATAAAAGTTTCTTTTTTAAAAAAGCAAAACAATTTATTTCACGCTAGTCGGAATGATTACATCAACGGTAAATGTAATACTGAAAGTAAATACAATACATCCCAACTGTGCTACGCTAAAGTGCCGAGTTGCTATCTTAGGGTACCAGGAAATACAATGATAATGCTCTATATCTAATACATAGTAGCGGCAGCGTAACACGTCTATGTTTTTCAATACTAAATAAAATATTAGCAAACATACAAAGGTTATACTAACTTATGTATTATAGTAAAGGTAACTTTTTTACGTAACACCAATTTACATTAATAAAATGTAAATATACTTCTTGTAAGAATGCAAAATCCTACATACATATGCATGTAGACTTTAATAAAAATGTGTCTTTCTTTGTGTAAATGATAATTTAAATTTTTAGCGTTACATTGTTTTATACAGGTATAACAACACATCTTTGCTTTCAAATAAAAATAATATATATTTAGGTTAACAATTAATGTACACTAGGGTGACAGAATAAAATAGACACCTACTAATTAAAAAAAAGATTCTATTCTCGTTATATATACAAAATATTTTAAAATTTTTAAATTAGACTAATATTTTGTCGATCCACCTTTACTTGCGTGAAGTGCTGCGAGTCGTCGTGGCATAGAATCTATTAAATGATTAATGGTGTCTTCTGGAATATTTAACCACTCTTCTGTAACAGCTGCCACGAGTTCTTCCTTATTGCTGGGTTTTCGGGGTCGTTTCGCCATATTTGTGTGGATTATGTGCCAAACACTCTCTATCGAATTCATGTCTGGTGATTGGCCTGGCAATGGCAAAATCCGAATCCTCTGTTCCTCTTTCCATGTGGTTGTTGTTCTTGCTTTGTGGCAGGGTGCTCCATCCTCCATAAAAGTGGCGTCTTCTTTAGATAAAATGGCGTTGTCGAATATCGGTAGTACTCCTTCTTAATATTTGGGTATATTTTGCCGCATTTATATTTCCGTCGCAGATTACTAACTGCGATCTTCCACCATACCATATCGCGCCCCACACCATGATGTTCACACCGCCGTATTTCACCGTCTGATGCAAAAATTTGTCGTCCAATTGCTGTGACGAACGTCTCCATACCCACGTACAACCACCATAACTGAATTGGCAGTATCTACTTTCGTCTGAAAAAATAATAGACCGCCAAAACTTTTCGGGCTTCGTTCGCATTTCGATTACCCGAGCCATTCGGCGCCGTTTTTGAAACGCCGTAAGGAGAGGTTTTTTCTTTGCCACCCTTCTATACATCCCCACACTGTGGAGGTATCGCAGAACGGTGCGCTGACTTTTCTGTGAAGTTGCCGCAAGCTCAGCTGTACTTTTTCGCGGTTCCCTTAACACTTCGCGCACAAGCACCCTTATACTTCTTTCAGAAGGTCCAGCACGACCTGGTCTCGGCTCCACTGTTGTTTTTCCTTGAGTTTAAATTGTGTAATCACACGGTTAACTGTGGACAACGGAATATTAAAAAAAATACTTTCATGTTGCGAAGCGCCGCGTTCACTCTGGCCAATGATGCGACACCCCGGGTGAAGTCGCTAATATCACTCGAACTTTGTAAGCGAGGCATAATTGTAACGATACTAAACTATGACCAATTCCTTCCGATACATCTGCCCCTACCCTAATGACAAGAGAAAGTTTTTAGTTCGTTCTTAGAATTTAGCTGTTTACATATTTACATGGTGTCGATTTTATTCTGTCACTGTATATATATATATACCCCCAATCAATAATCTCTAGCCTATAACACTTATTTGGGATTTTACACCAATATATATATATATACGTATATGTTGTAGCGTATGTTTATATATATTGGGGTGGAAAATCTCAGGCTCTTTACTTGGGAATGGGTGCTTTTATTTAAATTGTTTTAAGTTCAAATATATATAATATTAAATACGCGAAATATAAAATGAAAGCAAAAGAACAGTGCATTTTGATAATTTATTACAATTTTAAGTCTTTAATTTCGTAATCGTGCTCACACTCGCACGTATTAAATCATATTCTAGATATACCGGTCTTCGGCTTCCACCAATGTCTATATTTTTAGTCATCCTCTAGTCGATATCCTTGAAAGTTTTTCTGTACAATTAATAAAGAATAAACTTCATAAAGGACCTAATATGAATCTTCTTTATATATAAAAGCAATTATATTAACCTTTAGTAGAGTTTACAACGTTGGATGGTGGTGTACATTGGACGTCAATGTGTATAAATAAGAACTAGAATCTATTCAAGTCATAAAATGCTATCGGTAATCATAAAATATTGTATGTACGATCCCATACGCTATTCCAATATGTACATGAATGCACGTTGTTTTGCCGCAAATACTTATTCAGTACCTCCTAAGGTATAACCTCCGCACAACCACCGTTGGGATTTAGCGTTCCAAAGCGCGCAGATCTGATTGCTTGTTTTAGAAATGGAAATAAAACGAACCGCTTCGGAACAACAACAAACGGCGAACCCTTATACATTGTCCATATTTACGCCATATCGTAAAATCCTCCTCACAAATAAATTCCACGACTTGCATTTACATTCCGCGTACCGATAAGAAAACGGCACTCTGAATACGTTCGCAAAACAAAACCTAGAGGGCGCGCGTACCGTCGAGAGAACAGGATTATGTGTATTTGTATGTACGCTTAGAGAAAGGCTTGCATCCACTGCATACCGGGTTTAACGTCGCGCAAAATATTTCGCCAGCGTAGTTACAAAAGCCGAAACGAGCGGCCAGGTATGCGAGAGCTGGTGCGCTTTCTGGCGGCGAAACGGGGCCGAGAAAAGAAAGAATAACCCGTACGAACGTAAGTAGAATTATGGCGAGTTTTCCTATTCATATGGGCGAGATAAATCTCGGACGAGGCGCTAAAGGTGGCTGGGGGTTTGCTTATCTGGCACTGGTTGTAGACGGCGAGTTTTAAGAATCACCTACCGGATTGTTGGTTGTGTATGTTATCGATCGTGAGTTCAATTCGTACAATGGAAAAGATTTGCAGCATTATTCATAGTCAATTGTTAGTAGCTACTAAGATTCGAAAATTCGTATTCATAGATGCATTTAGTAGCTACTAAGACCCTATTAACTCTAATTGGCTACTAAAATCTTAGTAGCGCTGTAGAGTATATTTAAAACTTACCTACTAAATAAAAAGCGCGCAAAATTAGAATGCGGAGCTTGGTCGCGTTTGTACCGAAAGATTAAAGTCGGTAAATCTCCGGTTTACTCGGGGAATTCCCAGCGAAATTGGCGCGCGGCGCGTTTGAGAAATACAATGGCAACACTCTCGATATAAAAATAAGATAAGGCGTTTCTTTTTATTTCATTTTTTGTCCGGTTAAGAGAACATTTTCTCGTGCCCGCGTCCGTTCAACAGAATGTCGGTCCAAGAAAGAGTTAATACAATGGAAATTATATGTGAGCCGGTCGGGATCATGAGGAACTGTCCGCTTAAGGGAGGTGTCCGTGTAAGAGGGGTGTCCGCGAAAGGGAATTTCACTGTATTATGGTATTGACTTGCAAAGCATTAAAAATGGTGATTATTTTTATAAAATTAGTTTTTAATTTTGTTAAATAGAATATACATGTCGTGGTTTTCCTTAGAAAAATTACAAATACTCGTACACTTTAATTTCGTACTGACTTATGCTTTTTTAAAGACATCTAACCTGTAAGCGAAGAATGGCAGCGAATAAAGGTTGAAGACGTTTCAATGAAGCTGGTCGAGGCCCAGAAATATATGAATTTTCAGATATTGATTAATTAATAAGGAATTTCACCTTACAAGAATTTGTCGATGATACTTCTAGCTTGGATAGCAATGCAGTACACAGTAAGAGGTGAATTAAAACAATTGCCTTTAGTTTTATATTCATATTTCGAACCAAATCACAATTGGGTGTGATACAGCGTTCACCAAAAATTGCAAAAGAACATGAAGCTAAAGGTGTAAATTAGTGTAAATATTAAATTATGTATAAATAGCGAAAGACCTCAGGTGTTCTTTGCTATGGAATACAACAATCCAGATCCAAATTGTGCTGAATTTTTTGTCGTGGATGTCATTCATGAATCTCATGCTGATCCATCCTACCTTCGTTGGAAGCTAC
Source organism: Trypoxylus dichotomus (assembly GCA_023509865.1). Taxonomy (NCBI): domain Eukaryota; kingdom Metazoa; phylum Arthropoda; class Insecta; order Coleoptera; family Scarabaeidae; genus Trypoxylus; species Trypoxylus dichotomus. Next base: position 6,008,063 of record CM042082.1, read on the forward strand.
TCGAAGATACAAAAGCACAGATTGCTATTATTACCATTATACTATTATGATATGATAACCTGATTAACTTATAACATTAATATTATTTTAATTAACTTATTAGACGTTTCTATTTTATGCCTATAACATATTCCTTCTTAAAAGAAAGCGCGCCAAAGATAATTCTAACCTGATCCCTATGAATTCAAACATTTCTATTCATTACGCATGCCCATTCCCATGTTGCCACGTCGCTTATAGCGTTCTAATACCTTACAAACTTTGTGACTATGAATAAGGCTGTTGGTCTTTCAAATAAGGTCGATAAGTCAGCTGTAGTTTCCACTTCTGCACTACTGTATGAAGAAAATGGCGACGCCACAGATTTTGAACAGAAAGTTGCTGTATTTGAGGAACTAAGAGATTACAAGAAAAATCTAAATGGGAGTCGAAGTAACATATGGGCTGAAAAGTCCCGGGCCTAACAAAGAAAACACAGTTTCTTCGATTCAAAAATAGCTTTATTCATCAACGTAATCTCCATCAAGAGCAACGCAATCATTCCAGCACCGCTCTAACATTTCAATACCACTTTTGTAGAACGATGTATCTTTTGCCTCAAAATAGGCCCCAGTTTCAGCGATAACCTCTTCATTCGTGCAAAATTTCTTACCAGCGAGCATTTTTTTGAGGTCTGCGAACAGCCAGTAGTCGCTGGAAGCCAAATCTGGCGAATACGGTGGATGTGGGAGCAATTCGAAGTTCAATTCATGTAGTTTTACTATTGTTTTGATTGACTTGTGACACGGTGCGTTGTCTTGATGAAACAATTTTTTTTTCTTTGCCATATGCGGTCGTTTCTTTGAAATTTCGGCCTTCAAACGCTCCAATAACGCTATATAATATTCACTGTTGATGGTATTTCCTTTCTCAAGATAGTCGATGAATATTACGCCACGCACATCCTAAAATACCGAAGCCATAACCTTTCCAGCCGATTGTTGTGTTTTCGGGCGCTTTGGACGAGGTTCACCAGTTGCTGTCCACTCAGATGACGATCGTTTTGATTCCGGAGTGAAGTGATGGATCCAAGTTTCATCCATTGTCACATATCGACGCAAAAATTCCGGTTTGTTACGTAACATGGCCAAACACTGCTCAGAATCATCAACACGTTCTTGTTTTTTGGTCATCTGTGAGCAAACGCGGCACCCACTTTGAACAGAGCTTTCTCATAGCCAAATGCTCATGCAATATAAAGCCAATACGTTCTTTTGATATCTTTACGATGTCAGCTAACTCACGCAACTTCACTTTTCGATCATTCAAAACGATTTTGTGGTTTTTTTTGATGTTTTCTGGTGTTACCGCCTCATTTGGACGTCCACTGCGTACTGCATCATCGGTGTCTCTACGACCACGTTTGAAGTCAGCAAACCAAGGTTTTATTATTGATTCTGATGGAGCGGAGTCCCCATAACACTTTTCAAGCCTTTGCTTCGCTTGAACGATATTTTTTCCCATCAGGAAGCAGTGTAAAATTAAAACACGAAATTGTTTTTGATCCATTGTTTTGAAAATAACAAAAGTAGCGTGACTCTTAGCGCAATAACTCACAAACTAATGAGTAGAATATCATGAAATTTTAACAGCTGTCTTTTGAAGGTTAGTACTAACTGAGAGAAAGGCGACTGCAATAAAACTAGCGTCATCTATGTATTACGTCCGGGACTTTTCAGCCCATGTGTTATTATTAATAAAAGAAAAGAAAATTAAATTAGAACCACTGGAAAACTGCAGTGGCTTTATACGATTTTTCGATACTAACTCATTAATAATTATTAAAATAAACAGATGCATTGCTTTGTATTGGGTATCACCTCATTTTGATGCAACACTTGGCACGGCAATAGCTGTCCATATGGAAATGCTCTCTAGGCTTCTGTATTATCAATATTATTTCATTATTGTTTTCCTATACTTTCTTTAATCTCATTAATGAATTCCAACTGGTATTTTTCCCTAAGAGTATCATGTTTTCTAAGCCATTGTATACTTTATCCGGGCCAGTCTAGCGACGGCATTGAAGTTTTTAGAAGAAATGGATGGAATTATCGAAAACAAGAGGAAAAGAAAAAAAAACAAAAATGCATTACATTTTGATGAAGAAATAGGAAAAAGATAGAAGATGTGCAAATTTTACCAAACGACACTACAACAGCCCAGAAGAAGCCCCATACAACTGAAAGCGAAACATCAACATACTCATGTAATTACGACGTGGTTTCGAGTCCCAAACCTAAAGTCTTTATAAGATAACGAAACCTAATTGAAAATAAAACTATGGAATATCACTTAAAGAATCCTGAAATAAAAAAAAACTCTTAATTTTTTTAGATTTTGCATTGATATTTTTCTTTTTTACTTTATCTTTCAATCTATGGCAACATTATCGCATTAAATATAATCGAAACGACACTAATTAATGCCCGCACAGCAGTGATTAATAATACGCTCATCTCATTAGGGTTGGTCGGTTGAAATTAAACCCAATCTGCCTGGGATAGGCGGAACCGCTTGAATAACGATCGCGAATACGTACGCAAAATACTACCGAATCTAATTTCATTGCCGACATTTCGTTAAAAGAGGAAATTTCGTATAATTTATCGTGAAATCACACGCATCCCCACCTTTATCAAATCAATAATACGATGTAAATATACTATACGATGTAATAAACCATCAGTTCGTATTATAATCGACTTTTCGAAGAATAGAAGAATAGAAGATATATACAGAGTTAGATCATAATATTTGTATACCAGGTATATTTATTAAAAGAAATAATTCTAAGGATATCTTATGCAAATTTATGTCTAGTTACAGTTAATACAGGGTGGCGCAGGAGAACGGGAAATTTTGAAGTAACGTCGTTTCCACGAATAAATTCATAAAACTAGTAATTTATTAACGAAAGTGCATGTATGCAGCATGCCATTCATGTTTTTACAATCAAAATGTCCAAAGATGACATCGGAAAGATGTCCTCCTATTCGGCGTTCACACTCTAACAGCCTGATATGAAAACTCTGAAATGCACGGTGTAGCTAATCTTGGGGAACGGCAGTGATTTCTTGTTGAATGTTCTCCTTTAGTTCACGGATTGTTGCAGGTCGTGTACGGTACACCTTGCCCTTAAGATACCCCCACAGAAAGAAGTCGCACACACTAAGATCAGGGGATCTCGCATGCCATTCAATGTCACCGTTACGTGAAATAATGCGTCTTCCAAACAATTGACGCGCTGCTGCCATCGAATGTCGAGCAGTGTGTAACGTGGCTCCGTCCTGCTGAAACCACATGTTTTCCATATTAAGATTAAGCTCGTACAGTCTCGGTGTAAAGAATGTTTGAAGCATTTCAACATATCGAGCGGATGTTACTAGTACTGTAGGGCCGATAACACCATGACATGATACAGCACACCACATTGTGACCTTGTCGCTATGTAGTGGTCGCTGGTGTAACTCACAAGGATTGTCCTGGGCCCAATAACGAAAATTCTGTTTGTTTACGAAACCGTTCAGGTGGAAATGGGTTTCGTCTGATATCCATATGTTACCAACGAAATTCGCGTCCTCATTAATTTTAGCCAATATCTGCCTACTAAATTCCAAACCTGACGCTGGGTCTCGTTCATGTAATTGTTGCACAATCTGCAACTTATAGGGATGGAAATGTAATTCGTGCAGTAAGCTTCGTCGCTTAATCCCTAGCGTAGATGCATGCTGTCGAACGGATCGGCGAGGACTTTTCTCGATCGCAGCTTTAACAGCCTCAATGTTCTCTGGCGTACGTACCGTTCGAATGCCACCTGGAGCTTTCTTTTTCAAGACAGATCCTGTTTCTTCAAAATTACGCACCCACGTTGTAATCGCATGCGCTGATGGGACACGTCCATGACATCCAAGCTGGTGATGCTGTCGAAATATTCTCTGAGCGACAGTCGCACTATCACCATTTTTATAAAACGCTCTCACAGCTACTGCACGTTCCGCACCAGTCCAACGATCCATGATTACTAAATGGCAATGCGTTCACAACAATTGTGCGACGTTACGAACAACTGCCGGCTCTACAGTGCTGACAACTGTAACGTTCAAAATTTCCCGTTCCCCTGCGCCACCCTGTATTACCTAATCATATACATAACGCTGATGAACCAGCACACTTTGGAAGCTGCTACTAGATCATACATCAATACACCTCAAAGAAACCTCAGCGCCAGGGCGAAAGAGCTCGTATACCCTCCTTGTATGTGTGTAGGTGTATCTGTAAGATCTTGATCTCCTTTTACTACTAATTCTCGGATATGCGTCATGCAAGTATTTTTTCGTATACTGCATATTAATGGGCGTTAAAAACGCTATTACTTTCCTAATTTAATCTATTTCCTACAAGCAATAAAAACGGAGATAGCAATGGTGCAATTTGAATCAGCTTATAGATTCTTTTGTCTACAGAAAAGGAACTATTACTAACACTACCAACTTTGGCGGAATATTGGAATGATTTCAGTCATAGAAGAAAGTCAACTAACCTTATGGGTTGATTATTATAGTAACTCGAGCAAACCGATTTATATCGAGCTCCAGCCTGTCGATAATGGAGATATCACAGTTTTTATTCTCCTAGATTTTGGTAGAGCGTTCGATACAGTTTACTATAACATTTGTTGCATATTTTAGATTATATGGTCTGCGATCCATCTGAAGTGATACTTTAAAAGTCATACTCACGAGATAACACACAGAAAGTTGTATTAGATATTCGCATTTCCGAAAATTCAATACTTATATCCTAGGGTTTGTCACAGGGAGCCACCTTAAATCCACTTTTGCTTTCCATGTATACCGGTAATCTTCTCGACGTCGTAAAGTATTGTAGATATCATTTATATGCGGACGACACCCAACTCTATTTTTCATTCAGCCTCTCCAAGCTCACCGAAGTTATGGAATGTACAAATGAAGATCTATACAGTCTAACATTGCACTGTGGCCACCACCAGTTAGCACTGAACCCTGACGAAACACAAATTGTTTTTGCTCCCCCCAAAATGGCGCTATACCAGCATGATATGAAAATTTTGCGCCTCTTGTATATGTATAGGTGTGTCTATGATCTTTTTTCACTACTAGTAGCTTTTTATTATTTCCAATTGCAAAAACCCTTTCGTAACATTATGTTTCTTTTCTTCGTCGTTTGTCTTCGACGGTTATTGAACTGTTAATCTTAAATATTTTTATAATACCAATTTTATTTAAAGCTAATTTTTCGTATTAAAGAAAAAAATGTCGAATGACGAACTTTTGCGTTTACGATTTTGTTTTCAGTGATGATTATGCTATCTACAGCAATTTATCAAAATAAAAAAATTAGAAGTTATTATTTGAAAAACTGATAACTTATAGCATAATTTTTCCCGTACACAATATGTGTCATCTTCCAGAATATTTGTCGTTGCTATCTTATATTCATATATATACGAGGGCCATTCGGAAAGTAATGGACGTTTCATTTTCACACGTGACCACATACTTCCACCACCACCGCCGACCCATCAGTGACCTTGGGAATCATTCGCTTCAGTTTGGCGGTAGCTACGATCTAATACGGTTGATTACTACTGATTACCGTGTGGCTTTAAAATGTGTGATAAAATTGACGAACCGCCAAGTGTGAGGTGCGCAATATTATCCGCTTTAAACGCGCAAGAAGTCCGACCCATCGAAATTTAAACAGAGACAGCTGAGGTTTAAGGTAATGTGATACACGAACTGTCAGGTTGGAAGTGGTGTACCTTGTTTAATAGCAGAAGGGAGAAGGTTTTCGATGAAGATCGCTCGGGCCGGCCTTCAGCAGGGACCCCCGTGACTCAAAGCTGGGATTGAAGCAAAAATCGAAGAACATCACAATTAGTAAAATGCACTCATTCTCCCCAGAAATTCCAAGAGCTGTGTTGCACGGGATTGTTAGTATGGCTATGAGCTTCGGTTAATGCTGAAGATGTTTCATCGTTTTTAAAAAAATGTCCTTCTTTGATTAAGGGATATTCACCGAGAGACATCTATAATGCCGATGAGACAGGCCTGTATTTTAGGGCTCTACCCGACAAAACGCTCACATTAAAGAAGGAAAAATGTGTTGGGGGTGAGTATCCTAAAGAGAGGTTTACAATTTTGCATTGTGCAAATATGGCGGGTGAAAAAGAAAAACTCCTAGTCATTGGTAGGGCAGCTAAACCCAGAGCTTTTAAAAACATTAATATAAATAACCTGCCTGTAACTTGGAAATACAATAAGAAAGCTTGGATGACAGGACAAATTATGACAAAGTGGTTGCAAGACCTAGATTGGAAAATGGCTAAAGAAAAAGAAACATTTTGTTATTTTTAGACAATGCGGGATCTCATCCGAAAGACGTTCGCTGAAATAATATAAAAATATTATTTTTACCCCCTAATTGTACTTCAGCTTGTCAACCACTTGACCAGTGGATTATAAAGAATTTTAAAACTTATTACCAAAGTCTAATATTCAAACGTCTGCTAGTAAACATTGAAACTGCTGGTACAGCTTTTGAGTTAATAAAGAAAATTACACCACTGGATGCAGTTTATTTGGCAAAAACCGCTTGGGACCGAGTAACTAAAGAGACAGTTCAAAATTGCTTCCGCAAAACAGGATGTAATCATGTAAATATGCAAAGTGAAGACCAGTTAACTGAGGCTGATACATCTGATCTAGAAGATGATTTGCCTCTTAGTGTACTTTCAGATATCCTCGAAAATAAGAATTTATCGAAATTGACGGATAATGAAAACCTTAATGATTTTTTGAACGTAGATGAAGATTTGTATGTTGAAGATCCAGATTCAGAACAAGAAATTGCAAATCCAGTTGAAATACAAGAACTTTCGGAAGATTCTGATGTCGATGAGCTTCCAGTGCCAACAGAAACTATCCCAAATTATGGTAAAGCTATTACCCTGACCAAGCAGCTCAAAAGTTTTGTCGAAAATCACGGAGATACAGAGTATTTGAAGCTTCTTTCTAAATTAGAAATACGATTTCAAGACACCATTTTAAAGAAAAAGAGAAAACAAACAACAATATTCGAATTTTTTGCGTCCTTAAAGTGACTATTCATTTCATTGTTTTGTATTACATACTACATCTACGTATCTATGTACATATATTATAGTTTGTATGTATATATCTAAAGGAAATAAACTTTTTTTCTTAAGTTTAAAGTTTCTTATTTATTTTAAAAACATTTATATACATATATGATTTAAATGTCCCAGATTCTTTAATATATTCATTTTTCGTTAAAACACGATTTTTGTTGTATCTACTACATATTTCTTTTATGCGGACATCCCTCCTGAACGGACATCTTCATTTGGTCCCGTTGGTGTCCGTTCAAGGGAAATTTCACAGTCTATATATATATGTATACACAGTAAATTATTTTTAATATAATTTCTGTTGGTTTTTAAATGATAACTTAATTTCCTTGATGTTACCAACGTTTAAATGGCGATGTGTTATTACTCTCTCCATGGCGTAAATGAATAGCGGACAAAAGGTGTAGGTTCAAGTCCTACCGGAATCATGATATTTTTAATTTCACAAGCTAACTACCTTAAAGTTTAACGTTGGTAATTTGCCATATGATATTTTATACTGCGATCTATAAACCTGGGTGTTGGAAAGGCTCCTTCGCATTTGCCATAACGAAATATTACATTTATCAGTAATAAAAATGTAATTACCTGACGTGACGAAGATTCATGATTAATACGGTCTTCCTTGGTTTTTCCAAAGTTTTCTATTAAAATTTAATTTCTAAAAATCTACGAGTTCAGTAGGACTCGAATTTATCTAACTACTCCAGGGAGTCTTAAGGAACAAGTCCTTTAGATACACTCAGATCTTCGATGGAAACGCTGGAAAGAGCCAAGGCACGATATGTTATTTAAAGTCAATGGAAGCCGATATATGCAAGTGTTATGTTTTTCTGAGAAGTCGTTCCAGGTGCTCTTCTTTTTCGAATGCTATATATTGTTTAAAAACTTGTAACTAAATTGGATATAAAAACATAACACATTAAGTGCATATGCATTGCATTTGTGGAAGATAAGATCTACAAAAAGAACAACGCGTTACATTAATTTTCGACCACGTCACAACAAAAAAAAAACCCAGAAACGAAAACCTCCGAACAGGGGGAAAAATAAAATACAACTGACAGGTACCGTAAATGATGAATCCGAGATTTTATTATGTCCAATTCACTTTATCGTCCGTACGTACTTTCACGCACGCAATGGATAACCGGAACCGTAACCGCTTCATTCCCTTTTTATTTCTGTTTCACGAGCCACGTCATACGTACAACCGCAGTGCAACACGTATAATATTTCAATGCAGTAACAATGGCAGGACGACGACAGTATGTGATACGTAGATTAATTTCGGACGATGCGCTGCGACAAGAATCGTCCGATCGTCATAAACGGGACATCGTTGACAGAATAAAAAAAAAACAAACAAAAAAACGAACAAAAACCCACGCTAAACAAACAAAACATCGAACAAATGAAAACGACCTCTCACGCAACGTGGAAGGCGTCCTTTGTGATGTTAGTCCAAATTGTTACACGTCGAGGGGGGAGAGATTAGAGCTCGGGGATCTCGCGGGTGCTTTTTCCCCGTAGGTCCCGAGGGTCCTTATTAAAATTGGATGCCGCCTGGAGGAGGAGAAGGGAGGGGGGAGTGGAATATAGAAGTGGGCGTAAGGGAAAAAATAAGCCGGGGAATATTCAATTTGAGGAACGGTCGAGGGAGACGAGACACGCTAGCATTGTTAATATTTCGAGCCGGAAAGAATCGGTTTATTTGAAGAAGAAATGACAGTTTTTCATTATTTTCGTTTCGCTGAGGTATTTCCTTCTCTGATTGGGAATTGATTCCTCTTAGTAGTCGATGGTCGATGTTTGTGTGAAATAGGTTTTGTAGGTGTAGATCCCTTTGACTATCGATCACCGATGCGATTTACAATGACCCAATGTAATACCTCGGGTGATGCTACGTTTTTTTAAACAATTTCAGTGGTTTGAAAAGCTCCTGCTAGCAAATTAGTTAAACAAAAATGACACGTGATTTGTATAAATAATTGTGTGTATGCTATTCGTAATTTCCCTGATGAGACTTCTTTAAATAACAAATTTCCTCAAAGGTGTGTAGCTTATGAGCATTACAGAACCTACGCACTACGAATTTCAAAAATAATATCAAATACTGCGGGGGCCTGACAAGGAAAGGTTCCTGTGTGTCAAATTCGCACCTTAATAAAAACTTGGTAGATAAGCAGAGTATGTTGATATTTAAAAATAAAAATTTTTTGATTGCGCTGAAATTCACTATAAGTGGGTAAAGGCAGTTCTGACATCAAGGTAGCTTTTATTTGCAGAGCTCCGTTACACTTCGAATACAATTTAAATATAACGTTAGAACGATGATTATAGCTTGAACATTTTTTGCACGTGATTGTTGTGTAGTACTATGCGAACCTCTAGCTAGAATATTTAACTTGGCCGTAAGTTCTTCTACCTTTCCTGACGCTTGGAAGATTAGCAGAATCACACCCGTGTTTAAGAAAGGTTATCGTTCTGACTTCCAAAATTATAGACCAATAAATATTTTATCCAACTTTGCAAAAATTTTTGAATATCTTCTGTCTCACAGAATTTACGTTAGTGTCAAGCCTTACTTATCTTCGCGACAACATGGTTTCATTCCAGGAAGATCTACTACAACCAACCTTGCTGAGTTAGCACAGCATATTGCCGAATCCATGGAACGACGTCAACAAGTAGATGTATTATACACCGATTTTAGTAAAGCATTTGACACTATCAATCATTCCCTTATGGTATCTAAGCTGAGTAGTTTTGGTTTTCCGCCAAGTGTAACAGAATTGATCCGCTCGTATTTAACTGATCGTTCATGCTATGTTCACTACAATGGATATACATCCTAACATTCCCTTAACATTTTCTGCTTCCTCTGGTGTGTGCCAGGGATCCAATTTGGGTCCCCTTTTGTTTAATATTTATTTGGATGATCTCCTACAGGGGCTGGACTGCAATGTACTGGCTTACGCGGACGATCTTAAGATCTACAATACCATAGCCTCCCCGGCAGATTGTCTGTTTCTCCAGAACAGTCTGGATACAATTGTTAGATGGTGTACACAGAATGGAATTCATTTGAATCTGGATAAGTGTGCTGTTGTAAGCTACTCCAGATGTCATAGACTATACAATTTTCACTATGCTGTAAGTCAGGCTATTGTTCCTAGGCACTCGTCTGTGATGGACCTGGGCGTGCAGTTTGATGCAAATTTGTCGTTTGCAGACCACATATTGTCCATACGAAATTCTGCGATGAAATCCTTAGGATTTCTCATACGATCCTGCAGATCATTCAATAATCCTGCCTCGCTAAAAGCATTATACTATTCGCTTGTCCGCACTGGGTTGGAGTATGCCTCCATAATTTGGTATCCTCACTATCTCCATCTGCAAGTACTACTTGAAAGAGTGCAAAAACTTGGATTTACATTGTCGTCCTATTTTGTTCTTGCATTCTGATGTCACCGAGCCATTATTATATTTATGATTCAGTTGTATCTTTTTCGACTAATTTTAATTTATTACTGCGCTGTATATTGTTACTACATATATATGCTAGGTTGCATTATTCTCGCATTGTCCTGTAAATGGAATTATTTTCTGTTGAGCAATAAAGATATTATTATTATTATTATTAAAGCACCCATTACGCATATGATTAGGAATGCCAATGAATTACTCGATGATCCTTTTTGTTGAAGTGTCTACATGGATTTACAATGTCGTCCTACTTTGTTCTTGCATTCTGGTGTCACCGAGCTATTTTTATGTTCATGATTCAGTTGTATCATTTTTGTAATTTAAGTTTACTACTGCACTGTATATATTATATCATTACTACATTATGCTGTATTATACTATTTTATGTTATTGTCACATTATCCTGTAAATGGAATTATTTTCTGTTGGGTAATAAAGATTATTATTATTATTATTATTATTGAACAGCGTATAGGTGAATTTATACTGATCTGAACCGAATTGTACTAACTATACCATGACTACTGTAGAGTTTTAGCCTGCGGCGCTTATGTACGAGGGGAGGTCCAGAAGTTCGTGGAATGAAAGGGTTTTAAATAAAATAAAGCAATAAATCTACTTTTCCTTTTCAATGTAATCACCCTTAAGCACGAAACATTTATTAGATCTATGAATTAATTTTTGCTAACCCATCATAAAAATATTTTTTATCTTTTGCCTAAAAATGGGCCAAAGTTGCCTCCTTTACCTCATTGTCGTCGGAAAACTTTCTTTCACGTAAGTCTTTTTTTAAATTGGGGAACAAATAAAAATCATTAGGTGACAGGTCTGGACCGTAGGGTGGATGGGCTATTGATTGAAAGTTATGCTTGTGCAGAGCAGCCATTGCAATTTTGCTCTTGTGAGCCGGCGCATTATCTTGCAAGAGCAACACACCCTTGGTCAATTTTCCTCGACGTTTTTCCTTGATGGCCTCCTTTAATTTTTCTAATATCGCTGCGTAATATTCTCCGGTTATGCTCCTACCTTTTTCTTTGTAATCAATCAAAAATATCCCGTCACAATCCCAAAAAACAGTAGCCATCAACTTTCCAGCCGATTCTGACGCTTTGAATTTCTTTGGCGGTGGTGTCCCCTTTTCGTGCCATTGCATGGACTCTTGTTTGGACTCGGGCTCAAAGTGATGAACCCATGTTTCATCTCCGGTATCAATCCGCTCCAAAACCTGTGCAGGTTTGTCTCCAAGCAGCTCCAAAAATTGTTTGGACGCACAGACGCGCTGCTGTTTCTGCAGCGGCGTGAGCATTCTCCGTACCCATCTAGCACTGACTTTTGTCATACCCAGGTGGTCATGTAGGATACGCAAAATGGTGGTATCTGATACTCCAACTAATGCAGGTAATTGTTTTTTCTTCAAACGGGCATCTTGCAGTAGAAATTTTTGCACTTTTTCGACGATGTCTGATGTAGTGGCCTCAACTGGCCGTCCTGAGCGGGGGTCGTCTTCAATCGACTCTCGACCATGTTTAAAAAGACCACGCGACTTATAAATCATTGATTTACTAGGGAACTGTTCCCCATAAACGGTTTCCATTTCATTCAATATGCTTTGAGCGTTCTTTCCTTGCTTTGTAAGGAACTTTATCACAGCACGGTGTTCAATTTCCTCCATAGTTTCAGTTTTCTTCCGGATTGACTTGTAACTTATATACTAATGATGAGTCGCCAATCAGAATGACACCTAGCGAGTGCCCCTATCCCCACTCCATCCCCTCCATTCCACGAACTTCTGGACCTCCCCTCGTAGTAAATAGATGCCTTGACTAATAAAGAAAGGTTGCCAGTTATCAAATCCAGATCTTAATGAAACTTGGTATGTAGAGTATGTTGGGACTTGTAAATATCTTTCTTTGTTTATGCTGAAATTCATTTTGAAAGGGTGAAACACTCTGTATGAACTGTGAACATTAAGGCGTAATAACTGACGCAATTTTACTAATTAATGATAGTATTTTCTTAATGGAAGACATATGTATGCGGTATGTAGGTGGTTTTTGTATAAATAGCATAAAATATGACTTGTTCTACACCCTGTATATTTTAAAATGCTTTAAAATCAATAAGGGATGTTAAAGATTAACAACCTGCGTTAATTTCTTTTCTATATTACTATGATCAGCTGTAGCATAAAAGGGTGGTGCTTAAATGTAACACCCTGTATATAAAACGTTCATATGTCCTGAAAGACCTTTCGACAGATACAATATTTGCGTTTACATTTTTGGTCTATCTATTTCTGTTCATAAATGAAATCAAGAACTGAAAATCTGTAAATTTTCAGTGTTTCACCTCCTCAGAGTGAGTTTCAGCACTGACTAAAACGTTTTTATTTTCAAGTCTCAACATACTCTACTTATCTATCAAATTTCACTAAGATCTGAATTTGACACCCGGAAACCTTTCCTTGTTAATTTATTTACTATATAAACACGCTAAAACCCTGCAGTAGTAGAATAGTAGTAGCATAGCTAGTATAATTCACTTCAGGTCAGTATAAATTCATCTCTTGTTTAAGCTATAATCGTATAGAATTACATTACAAATTATTTTATTAAAACGTAACTTGTGCTAATCGTTTTAACTTTATATTTACATTGTATCCAAAGTGTCACGAAGCTTTACAAATAAAAACTACCATGGTGTCAGAACTGTCTTTAAGAAAAACATCTATTTTTAAAAGTACACATAAGTACACTTAAACTTACGAATACGCAACTTAGTCGGTTAATATCGTCACGTATCATGAACTGGCGTGATTAAATTAGCTAACGTCGAATGGAGCTTGTTAAATGTCAGGAAGTTTGGTAAGTAACAAGTAGAAAGGGGTGGGGGTGGGGGATTTGCAAGTTCTGTGATTGTTGGTTCTCGTATCGATCATATTACCTTATTTATACATGCATAGTAAAAAAATCTATAATTTTAAACCAGATGTTTCTGACAAGAATGAAATTTACCACCTTCGATGTAAACTTACTCTTGTAATGTAATACTTCATTTTGAATGTTGTGAATTTATCTAATTATATTAAGTGAACTTCTTTGAAGATAGTATTTCAACATTCAACGTAATATCAGTACTTTTATAAAATATTTCATATTTACTGGCTAATGTAGAATTACTTTAAAAAGATGGTACTATTACCTTATACGAAGTGTAAGTTTCAATCTAATTCTTACAATGCATTTAAGAATCATTTTTTAACTTGAGCAAATGATTAACATTGCTTTACTTTACTAGTTGAATTAAGCAGTAAAATTGTAAATGTTTGAACTATTGAATGCGTATATGTACTATGTAATGCTCGCATAGAAGGAATTGTTCCATACTCAAACGTCGAAGAAATTTAATAAAATTGAGTTGTTAGAGTTATTTTTCCAGAATAAAATAAAATAGTTCAATAGCTCAAATCATTTAGTCACGTGTATGGAAAAAGGAAACATTTTACAAAACACCTAAATTTACTACAGTTAATAGTACCCTACTGTTTGTTAAGAAATTAATTAGTGTTTAGATAAAACTCAGATATAACTTTTATAAAACGAAAACAACAACAATTTTTGCAGCAACCAAACAACGTTAAAATATGAGCACGTTTTTCTCATTTCTTATAGGTAAGTGGTTGCTCTCTGTGGATACAAAATATTATCGTGGGGGTTAGAAAGTACGCACACATGCACCAAACACTAACAGTAAATTGTTTTAATGAAATAAATGCCTTACAGTACAAATGCTCCAGCATACTCTATTATATAAGCTCTAAACCTTGAAATGCGATTTCTCATTAAACATAAACTGTATCCAGATGTTTATCATTTTGTTTATCTTGACAAGAAAAGGATTCTAAAGTCTTTATTTTTTCAAAATCATTCATATTAAAAAGAAGATTCCTTCTAATAAATACATCCCCTTCAACTTCGGCTGCCATCCTAACTTTTTTGTAAATTATTCGTAATAATAAATTACGTTTTATTCAGTAATACCAATAAAGCATTTATCAAGTCTATATGCGGTAGTATAAATAACAAGACATGTTAAGGACTTAACATTGTTTTTTATATTTTATAAATTTTTTTTTACTACTATGTATTTTATCTTCTTTGCAACCGTATGGGTTACCATTATTATTTTCATTTTAGAATATTACTTTATTTTCATTTTTATATTTATTTATTTTGCTCTCTTATATCCAATTTTATTTTAATATGTATGTACATTACGCATTGTATATGTATGCAAGCCAGCCATTCGCATTACGCTAGCTAAAACTGCCTAATTAGAAATCATTCACTGCAACGTCGTCGAATAAGTAATGGGAGTTTTCTTAAAATTGAAGGTACACAAGCATAGGCAGTCGTCTCCCGCGCGACGGTCGAGGTATTAGCGATCGTGCACTCTCGGTCACCTTTCGTGCCTCGTCGTAACGTGTACAGTAACGTCGTCGTATGATTATTAGAGATTTCTAAGATTTTCTAGTTTTGGCGGGAATCGTCGAGGACGTTGTCTATACATTTACTTCTGGCGGGAGTTATTTGGTAACGTCGTCGAATCGCATGTATAGATTTTTTTAATAAGTATAAATTCTCGATTTTCTATCATCGTACGTCGAGGCTACTGTGTCCATTGTCGTCTATACATATTTTTAGTCTTCAGTTAAGTTTGTGTCGGAAATTATTTTGGTGAGATTGTCGGCGCGCATGTATAGACATCTTCTATAAGTACGATCACTCCGCTTCTTGCTGACGGTCGTTGCGGCCGCAGCGCCCGTTGTCTTTTGTACGTTTGTTCGGTCCTTGTCGTATCGGGACTTAGACATTTTTTCATTTAGTTGCTCGTCGTAGCGGACGAGTGTCTCGGACCAGTTTTCTTATGTAGTGTCGGCATCATCGCTCCGTTTTACTTGTCGGTGCGCAGTTCGCACATTTGCTGGTTACTGGATTTTTCCCTTCTTTGGGGCGCAGTAGTAGAGAGCTAAAGATTGCACATAGCGTAATATTTCAAACGAGAACGCCTGGGTAGCTGTGACATTACTTTTGTATTGAGATCGGCTATTATCGCTACTGTCGCCCTCGACCAGGCGTTCAAGCTCTAAGAGATAGGGTGGGTTCCCCTATAAATGTGAAAATAACAAACGTATTTGGTCAAGTACAAATACATGCCAATAATACAGGGCCAAGTCCCTTAGGCAAATTTAAAACAAGGAAAGTATATTAGGCTCCCGGAAAGGGACATATAAACAAGCATAGCACCGAGGTGCGCTTATAAATTTAAGAAATAAATAGGGTTGGCTCCTATAAAAGGTACTGGTGCATGCAAACAGATAGAGGCATTAGTACATGCCTCTAACAAAGCTTCAGCGGAAGCATATAAGAATTTAACCTTTTAAACAGAATTAAGACATAGCTTTGCAACGTACATGCTGAGGCATTACTTTATGTTGCTACCAATGAAAATACATATACAAATGCTAATGTACATTACATGTATAAGAGAGCTCGAATAACTGCAATTATTGCAAATATATACATCTTACGTACATCGTACATGTACATAGGCAAGAGTGGAAACCATGTACACATTTTATTTTTAAATATATTTTTTGCGCATGCGCATTGAGTTTCACTGTACAACCTTTCCTCTAGTAAATAAGCGAACATACTCTACAAGTATTGGTCAAGTAATTTAGGAAATTACGAGCAGGCTACAGCGGCGTTGTTCTTCAAACCAGGAGAACGTAACAAGACAAACTAACAATTACTTAGAATATTTCGAATAAATTATTAAGTTGAGTGGTGTGGTTTATTGTGATACCTGTAAATTGTACAGCTACACAGTCCTTGCAATCGTTGTTATTTACAAAATTGATTAATATTGATGTCAACATTTAAAATTAAATTTAAAATTTATTTTGAAAAAATTCAACGACAGTATAGAGCGTCATTGTGACTGGAACTTGTCCACTTCACGACGTTTCACTTCATGCGGTAAGGGATTGTACACTTTGACAATGTGAGTCGTAACACTTTTAAAAGCTAACATCTTACTTATCTGTGGGGGCAATAAGTATCTTGCCTTGATCCCGCGGGTGTGATGTGTATGCGTCAGCTCTTGGTTTTTAAAAACTTCGTAATTTACATGCACAAAGTCGTGCAATAAATCATGTAAATCGTGAGCATGGTAAGTATTTTATGTTCTTTAAATAGGTCCTTGCACGATGTTCCAGGATGTAGTCCAAAACCACTTCGAACGCAGAATTTCTGTAATTTAAAAATTCTATCAGCATCCACCGATGCATCCCAAAATATAACACCATTTTATAGAAAATGTTGCTATAAGTGTACACATAAAGTACAATAACATGCTAAAACACATTTGTGTACTCGTTTTCTTGTTTGAAGACGTTAACATTAGTTTACATTTATTTGCATGTGCTACATGAAATGACACTACTTTAATATCAATTATATGAGATGTTCGTTAATTGTTTTAAGAAGTATTCACTGGGAATAAGTTACATATGCTACCGGTTAATTTACACCTCGCCAATACTAACACCAGCTACCCTATTTTGTTTCCAGTCCCTCACCCTCTTGTCCCCATCCCCCCTACTCAAACCCACCAGTGGACGGAAAATCTGGCGTACATTTATGCAAATCCCCTATGTTTATCCTCACTTAACCTAACACGCCAGACTGTCCGAAACAACAGCGGCGAAAAACAAACGAAAGACGATAAACTAACGCCTCAAAAACAATTCAAAGTGCAAACGGTTACCTTTCATAATTCCCTTACTCGAATGAGACATCCAGAGGACGTGGACGGCGCGGATTTACAATAGCATAAGCTAAGCTATGATATCCGTGTCCGGAGGGGTAACATGTTAAACGTACAACCGTACAAATGTAGCTGGGAATATCGAAAACGATGGAAACGAAAAGGGCGAAAGGAGGTTAGAATTAACCCCGGCGAGCATATGTTACGCTTAATATCCGCATTGCGGCCGCCAAATTGTTCTTTCCTTCTTTGTTATTCGACCCGGTCATTCGTTCGGTTCGCGTGCTAATGTGTCGAATTCGATTAGACAGAATCGAGTGGCCTGGGGACGGCGGGGGAGAGGCGCGCAAGCCTATGACCGGGTGAATTTGGCGCATAAACGGTGTACAATGGAAGAGAAATCGTAGGAAAAGGAAGCCGTATTTTCTTTTTGAACGAAATCGACAGAGCAGAATTTTTATTGGCATTCGGGATCGAAGCTCATTTCGCCAGATTGCTTAGTAAATTACTAAGCATACACCACTATTATTTACAAAACCCAGGGTCTATCGGAATGGCTTAACAGAAAACGATCTACAGTAAAAAGAGAGACAATTCGCACTGGTAAACAAAGACATCTAACAAGTGATCTATCTAAATTAGATAATAATTTTTGTGCTTTTTTTATAAATTTCATAATCTCGTCATACACGATTTTGCGATTTTCTTAAAGTATACAGATAACATTAGTAGGCATGCTTAACTCTGGCATGAATAAGATCTTTCAGAAGGAACTTTCTGTGTTGAGAGAAGTTGGAGTATTCCACGACAAAGTGATTGAGGTCTCCCAGTGACCGCACGAACACGAAGGTGAATTAAGTAGTCCTATTTTAAGTGAAGAGCTGAAAATTCACCGTCATTGAATTTGAATCTGGTAATTGTTGTGTAATAAAATCTTGATAATTGTTGTTGCTTATACTCGTATATATACACTACCGCTCAAAAGTGTTTAGGCACCCCTGTTTTCATGGATTATTCATATAGTATTATGTTTAACAAAAGAACATTATAATAAAATGAAATACGTATTTAAAATATAGTTCAGTAAGATAAACACCTATTATATCGCATAAGGTCACCTGCACTTGGTCGGATTACCATAAACTGTTTATTGCGGTGCAAATAACAATCCCTCTGAATTTACTGGGTAGATTTAGTCACCTGTTAGATTATAGGTAATGATGTTTAAATTACCTTCCTAGAAGATTATAGTGAAATATGTAACCTATGGTCGGTTGCAGTGTGGTATTTACTCTATTCACGTCGTGAGCGAAATATCGTGTGACAATGTTTTAAAATTCCTCCGCGAAGAGAAATTAGTACGGAAACACGTGCGCTTATAATAGCTTACCATAAAAGTGGCATAAGTAATCGACAAATTGCCAAAAAAATGAAAATACATCACGCTACGGTTGACTATAACGTAAAAAAAAATAGGGAAACTGGTAGTTTTCTGAATAAAAGACGGAGTGGAAGGCCAAAAGCGACAACATCTGCAGATGATCGCAGAATAGTGGTTACCAGCAAGTTAAATAGTTAAATGTTGGTCGCCAAAAACTAGTCAGTGTTTCTACAGTCAAACATCGCCTACAGAAAGCCGGGCTCCGTGGACGTATTGCGATTAAAAAGCCATTACTACGCAAACAAAACAAGCAAGAGCGACCTAAATGGGCTCGTGAACGCCAACACTGGACCATAGAAGAGTGGAACAACGTCCTATGGACGGATGAGTCCAAATTTGAGCTGTTTGGAACCCGAGGACGCATATTCGTAAGAAGATCTGTAGGTGAACGTGCCAAAGAAGAGTATATTGCTGCTACCGTGAAGCATGGTGGAGGTTCTATCATCATTCGGGGCTGTTTTACTGGCACTAGTGTAGGGGACATTGTGAAAATTTACGGTATATTAAAAAAAAAGGCTACCGCGAAATTTTGGAGAACCACGCAATACCTTCCGGAATTCGACTTTTGGGTCAAAATTTTATCTTCCAGCAAGATAATGACCCAAAACATTCCTCTAAATTATGTAAAGATTATTTATACCATTTAGAAGAGGAAGGAACTCTGAAAATTATGGAATGGCCTCCCCAGAGCCCCGACTTGAATCCAATCGAGTTACTATGGGAAGAACTAGATCGGGAAGTACGGAAATCGGCTCCGACGTCAGCTACTGACGTGTGGAACAAATTGCAATCGATTGGACCTCAATAATACAAGAAGCTCTGGCAAAACTTATTGCGAGAATGCCTCGATTGTGTGCTGCAATTATTAAATCAAGAGGAGGTCACATAGATGAAAGCAAAATTTAAATTAAACGTTTTAATTTTCACATTTATTTAATATATTTTTATTCATGTACGTGTATCTGTACATAAAAAATAAATAGTATTAACATTTTTGCTGAGTTTTTATACATTTTTGCTTCTTAAACATTCCGTTCATCAGAGAAACTCCATTTTGCGCGAAGAACTCCTTTCACACGCCTACGGGTGACCTGTCTACTGACTGAACTAAACCAAACAACATTCAGCTCTGCCAGCAAATCACATTATTAGAACAGTATCGGGTGCGGACGAGAATCCAACGCCCTAAAACTGGGGTTCTTCTGTTAAGGATTGGAAGCTCCTACAGAAATTTTTCTGGTCCTCCAAATTGGAAGTTGAAGCGACGGGCTTGCTCGCCATCCTTCATGAAAATAAACACTCTCTGCAAAATATACCGATGAAAATCGGAAAGTCGACGACGGAAAAGGAAAAGAACAATGATTTTCGGATGCTGGATGTACAACGCATTAGCACTAAAACCTAAGAGGTTTTTGAGGCATTAAAATATTATAATATCGACATAGTAGTGCTAAATGGAACTAAGAAGAAAGGAAATGGAAATGAATTCTGCAACCATTATATTCACTTCTACAGTGGAATGAATAAAGGTAAGAGGACAATTGCCTTACATAAAAAATTCCAAAACTGGCCAGCTCTAAATGAACATTTCATTACAATGGAGCTAGAAGTATTTGGTCATAAATTAATACTGATAAGGGTACCCGTTCCAACGGACGATGCAACAGCCGATATAAAGTACAGGGTGGCGAAGGGGAACGGGAAATTTTGAACGTTACAGTTGTCAGCACTGTAGAGCCGGCAGTTGTTCGTAACGTCGCACAATTGTTGTGAACGCATTGCCATTTAGTAATCATGGATCGTTGGACTGGTGCGGAACGTGCAGTAGCTGTGAGAGCGTTTTATAAAAATGGTGATAGTGCGACTGCCGCGCAGAGAATATTTCGACAGCATTACCAGCTTGGACGTTATGGACGTGTCCCATCTGCGGATGCGATTACAACGTGGGTGCGTAATTTTGAAGAAACAGGATCTATCTTGAAAAAGAAATCTCCAGGTGGCATTCGAACGGTACGTACATTGGGGTTGTTAGAACTGCAATCGAGAGAAGTCCTCGCCGGTCCGTTCGACAGCATGCATCTACGCCAGGGATTAAGCGACGAAGCTTACAAAGAATACCGCACGAATTACATTTCCATCCCTATAAGTTGCAGATTGTACAACAATTATATGAACGAGACCCAGCGTCACGTATGGAGTTTAGTAGGCAGATATTGGCTAAAATTAACGAGGACGCGAATTTCGTTGGTAACGTATGGATATCAGACGAAGCCCATTTCCAACCGAACGGTTTCGTAAACAAACAGAGTTTTCGTTATTGGGCCCAGGACAATACTTGTGAGTTACACCAGCGACCACTACATAGCGACAAGGTCACAATATGGTGTGCTGCATCATGTCATGGTGTTATCGGCCCTTAGTTTTTTGCACGTGAGGATGGTAGTGCAACGACAGTAACATCCGCTCGATATGTTGAAATGCTTCAAACATTCGTTACACCGAGACTGTACGAGCTTAATCTTAACATGGAAAACATGTGGTTTCACCAGGACGGAACCACGTCACACACTGCTCGACATTCGATGGTAGCAGTTCGTCAATTGTTTGGAAGACGCATTATTTCACGTAACGGTGACATTGAATGGCCTGCGAGATCCCCTGATTTTAGTGTGTGCGACTTCTTCCTATGGGGGTATCTTAAAGGCAAGGTATACCGCACACGACCTGCAACAATCAATGAACTGAAGGAGAACTTTCAACAAGAAATCACTGCCATTCCCTAAGATTTGCTACACCGCGCATTTCAGAGTTTTCATATCAGGCTGTTAGAGTGTGAACGCCGAATGGGAGGACATCTTTCCGATGTCATCTTTAAAAAGTAAGGAGACACTTTTGGACATTTTGATTGTAAAAATATAAATGGCATGCTGCATACATGCATTTTCGTTAATAAGTTACTAGTTTTATGAATTTATTCGTGGAAATGACGTTACTTCAAAATTTCCCGTTCTCCTGTGCCACCCTGTATAACTTCTTTGAAGACCTAGCAGGTACTCTAGATGCTGTGGGAAATAAGAAATACATAGTATTAATGGAAGACTTTAATGGAGGAATAGGGAAGAAATTAGGAAACAAAATAGTAGACCAACGTGGTGATTAACGATATTAAGATGCGGCTCATAGAAGTATGTCATCAATACGATTTGAAGGTGGTGAATGGTTTCTTTTATTACAAAGAAATACATAAATATACCTGATTTCAATTTACGCAGACAACAACAATCTGTCATAAATTATATAATTGTTGGGATGTCTGAGTAGTACAGCGAGCAGCTTTTTGTAGATTTGACGATTATCTCGTAAAACGAAAGCTATTTTTTTTTTTTCATTTAAATATAAAACCAATAAAGAAAAAGATGTAAATCAAGCTAGTCAAGTACCTCAATGGCCAACATACAATCCAGACAGTCCTTCCGATGCGTCGACTGTATTTTGGTATAAAATGAGATTGGAGTTTACTGACGATCAAGGTATATTAGTCGAGGACGGAGATGACATCGATCACATGTTTAGGAAACTGAGGGGAGAATACGCGAGATTAGGTTTGGAGTTTAATATGGATAAGACAGAGTGCATGGTAGTCGGCTCAGAAGGAGAATAGTTAGTAGTAGAAATTAAGTA
The DNA here is from genome assembly GCA_023509865.1 of Trypoxylus dichotomus. Classification (NCBI taxonomy): domain Eukaryota; kingdom Metazoa; phylum Arthropoda; class Insecta; order Coleoptera; family Scarabaeidae; genus Trypoxylus; species Trypoxylus dichotomus. Next base: position 6,030,742 of record CM042082.1, read on the forward strand.
AATAATAAAAGGAAAACTAACTAGACAACTACACCCTCTGGTGTGGAATGACAATATTTCGAAGAAAACAAAAACCTGGGTGTTCCACTCTTTTGTTAAAAGCAGTGTTACCTATGGAAGTGAAGTGTAGGCGCTAAATAAGAAGATGGAAAATAAAATAATGTCAACGGAGATGATATAATAGAGACGCTTCTGTAAGAAGTCATTATTAGATTATAAAAGAAATAAAAGAATAAGAGAAATAATGCAACGTGACACATCATTAATACATGAAATAGAACGAAAACAACTATTATGGTATGGCCACATAGGGAGAATAGACCAGGACAGACTACCACAAAAGGTTCGGATATGAAAGCCTGCTAATAGAAGGAAAAGAGAAAGACCAAGAAGAAATTGGGTAAAAGGAATTAAAGAAGTTATGGAGAAGAGAGGATTGAGCGAAGATAGCTTTGTGGATAGAGCTTCTTGGAGATTGGGATGCGGTAGATGGTAAAATTAGCTGTTTACAAACCGTCATAATAATTATTATTATTTAGAGGTATTAGTTTCTTATCTCACTTTTCTTTGCGCTAAGCATCAGGCAAAGGAATATCGCTAAATTTTTTAAAACTTTATCTATATGTTGTTTTACTTGACGCTTCTGACGCATCTATATTTCCACTTCATCATTATTGAGATGAATGTAGTTTTTTACGTTTTCTAAAGATTTCTAAATCTAACGACTATACGTTATATACCTTCATGTTTCAATATCAGACTGTAATAACAATGACACCATCGTGATCATCATTTACAAAGATATACTGCAGGATTACACCACCAACACAGAAATCATAACAGTTTTCTCGTGAACTTCGCCACAGATTCAACAATCTTTTATAAATCCATACGGTAGAAAATCTACCTCGTCGCTAAAGAATCCGCTGACTATTTTCTGTTAGCAGAATCTTCTCAGCCTTCCTGTACATAATTCTGAATAAGATAATTGTTGTAGTATCAAAATATTCCAACGAGAAACGTATAAATGGCGATAAATTTAATTAACAGCGTCAAGAGCTCAGCGCAAATAATATCAGTGCTAGAGCATAGTAAAAACACTATGATTTTTTAGAATCTACGTTTCAAAATGCAGTTATTCCTTTAATTTCACCTTTGACTCAGCGCCGAACAAATTAACGAATCGTATTCGTCATCTGGGTGATGATCGTCAGCTGTCGGAAGTCACCAAGCGAACTTGTTACGTACGGTCGCATTCAATGGGGTAATTTTAACCTAATTATCAACCACACCCCGGTGGCTCCGCTCAATGGGGACAATGTCGCATGTACTGCTTGGTGTGCGAGTAGTTTGGGAGATCAATTCGCGATTTTCTAGCGCAATATGCGCAATAAATGGAGCAGATATGGCGCTGAGGATCGTTTGCCAAGCTGGAAGCTAGATTGCTTTGACCCAGCAGTACGAAATTTCGTATTTTCGAAAGAATGAGAGAAACAATGTAAGGTAACACACTAATCGTACATGAAATAAAACGTAAACAACTATTCTGGTATGGCCACATGAGGAAAATGGTCCAGGACAGATTACCATAAAAGGTTTGGAAATGGGAGTCTGCTAATAGAAGGAAAAAAGGAAGACCAAGAACGAGTTGGGAAAAAGGAATTGAAAAAGCTATGCAGAAGAGAATACTGGGCGAAGACGGTTTCAGAGATAGAGCCTCATGGAGTTGCGGATGCGGGAAATAGCTAAATTAGCTGTTTACAAACTTTTGCCATTGCAAGTATCCTTGCTCAGCGTTTGTTCAATTCGTTCAATTGTACTGGACTTTGCTGCCGTTGTTTTAAACAAAGTTTTCTTCAGTAAAGAAGAAATAGCAAACCGTAAATTTCTAACGAATAAAAAAAAGTTATTTCACAGTTGTAACCGTTGCACTGCTACGGTATATCCCATTTTACATTTTGACATGCGAAAATAGAACTACAAGGGCTAACTCGTAAACCGTTCTAGTCTATTTACTCGCGAATATGTCATGGAATTGTCGACGGGTTTTGTCCCGACATCAAATTAGAGCCCGACGATGAGACAAAGGATTACGACGAGCTTTAACAATTTCATCTTCGCTCTCGTGAACTTGTCCGGAGCGCTGGCCGGCCGATATCTCGTTAGAACTTTCGCGCGATGCATTTCCCGGCAAGATAACTGCAGAGAGGAGAGTCCCGCAATTTATTAGTTTAAAGTGAATATGCACCGCTAAGGGGATGATAAATTGGAGTTATCTTGCGCATTACGTGCTTGTCGTGAATAGTGTTTCTGCTTTTAGGTTTTAGTATGTGCGTGTTATTTCCTTAATTTATTGTCATGCGTAATATACTAAAATGAAATACCTTTTCTGTATTGTACCATATGTGTGTGTGTGGTACTTTTTACTATAGGCACTTGGAGTGGGAATATTGTTCCTAACCACGTGCTAGCAAGAGAGTATGTTAATGGTTGTCCGATAATGTTGAAATAAATAAGTATAAAATAATTGAGTGTTTAACTATTATTAACAAACATCACATACACTACCGCTCAAAAGTGTTTAGGTACTCTCACTGACAGCAAAAATGTATAAAAACTCAGCAAAAATGTTAATAATATTTATTTTTATGTACAGATACACGTACATGAATATATTAAATAAATGTGAAAATTAAAACGTTTAATTTAAATTTTGCTTTCATCTATGTGACCTCCTCTTGATTTAATAATTGCAGCACACAATCGAGGCATTCTCGCAATAAGTTTTGCCAGAGTTTCTTGTATTATTGAGGTCCAACTCGATTGCAATTTGTTCCACACGTCAGTAGCTGATGTCGGAGCCGATTTCCGTACTTCCCGATGTAGTTCTTCCCATAGTAACTCGATTGGATTCAAGTCGGGGCTCTGGGGAGGCCATTCCATAATTTTGAGAGTTCCTTCCTCTTCTAAATGGCGTAAATAGTCTTTACATAATTTAGAGGAATGTTTTGGGTCATTATCTTGCTGGAAGATAAAATTTTGACCCAAAGGTATTGCGTGGTTCTCCAAAATTTCGCGGTAGCCTTCTTTTTTTAATATACCGTCAATTTTCACAATGTCCCCTGCACTAGTGCCAGCAAAACAAAACATCAAAAACAATTTCGTGCTTTAATTTTACACTGCTTTTTGATGGGAAAAAATACCGTTCAAGCGAAGCAATGGCTTGAAAAGTGTTATGGGGACTCCGCTCCACCAGAAACAACAATAAAACGTTGGTTTGCTGACTTCAAACGTGGTCGTAGAGACACCGATGATGCAGAACGTAGTGGACGTCCAAATGAGGCGGTAACATCAGAAAACATCAAAAAAATCCACAAAATCGTTTTGAATGATCGAAAAGTGAAGTTGCGTAAGTTAGCTGACATCGTAAAGATATCAAAAGAACGTATTGGCTTTATATTGCATGAGCATTTGACTATGAGAAAGAGTTTGCTCACTGTTGACCAAAAACTAGAACGTGTTGATGATTCTGAGCAGTGTTTGGTCATGTTTAAACGTAACAAACCGGAATTTTTGCGTCGATATGTGACAATGGATGAAACATGGATCCATCACTTCACTCCGGAATCAAAACGATCGTCATCTGAGTGGACAGCAACTGGTGAACCTCGTCCAAAGCGCCCGAAAGCACAATAATCGGCTGGAAAGGTTATGGCGTGGGTATTTTGGGATGTGCGTGGTGTAATATTCATCGACTATCTTGAGAAAGGAAATACCATCAACAGTGAATATTATATAGCGTTATTGGAGCGTTTGAAGGCAGAAATTCCAAAGAAACGACCGCATATGGCAAACAAAAAATTTTGTTTCATCAAGACAACGCACCGTGTCACAAGTCAATCAAAACAATGGCAAAACTACATAAATTATACTTCGAATTGCTCACACATCCACCGTATTCGCCAGATTTGGCTCCCAGCGACTACTGGCTGTTCGCAGACCTCAAAAAAATGCTCGCCGGTAAGAAATTTCGCACGAATGAAGAGATTATCGCTGAAACTGAGACCTATTTTGAGGCAAAAGATAAATCGTTCTACAAAAGTGGTATTGAAATGTTAGAGCGGCGCTGGAATGATTGCGTTGATCTTGATGGAGATTACGTTGATGAATAAAGCTAATTTTGAACCAAAAAAACCGTGTTTTCTTTATTAGGCCCCGAACTTTTCACCCCATGTGTTAATGACCGTGAGTGTAACTGGTGAGGGTTATCAATTGTCCAATACCTGTTCACCTTTATAACATATCCGGTCAGATGGGAAAGTCGGCCTCGTCCGACATGATAATGTTGTCAATGAAATGTGTCATCAATTTTTTCATCTCTTCCTGGTTCATGATTACTAAAATGATAGGTAGCCGTGCGTATGTGGACCCTACTCCTACCTTTCTACTAATTCCACAGGACTGCCACTACCACATTCAAAACTCCCCTTTTCGTTGTAATATCCTGTATTAGGATAACGGTCTACGTGACAGAACAATGTGTGGCACAATTTATGGATTAAGTATAATTATTTCTTCGAAATATTATCTAAGTGGTCAATAATTTATATTGTTCTATGTACATCATTCAAACTTTGTTATTACTGTTTAATAACTTCAATATTCGACTGTCTAGATTTGTTATATATCTCTATCTTCTATGTGACACCGACTTTATTTACGATAAATTATAATAAGAAATTACAACAAACATGGGGAGGCTATGTGGTGTCCGAAAATAATTTGTATCGTCCTCCAGACTACCTATTATTTCCTAAGTTATGTTCCTAAGAAAATTTTATATCTAGTATAGCTTCTGAGGTATTCGTAAAAAAAAAGAAAACAAAAATAACACGTCTCCCCGTAAAATAAAGAAAACTTTGGATACAGCCTAAATATTTGCAAATCAAGTTCAACGGGCAAATATATAGATATCAAAGCAAATATTTGCTTATTAACTTCACTTCGAAGCACTACAATTAAATCTCTTGGGATGCGGCGTCAGACACACCGCAGAACCAAAATTAGTCTCAATTAGAGACGTTCCAACTATGTCTAGAATTACGAGCATGACAACGACTGCGGTTTTGAAACCTCTGGATAATTGTCGCATACGAACAGACGTATTGGGAACTATGTATATCTATATATATACTACAAGGAGTTACGTATGAATATATACAGTTGCTCGCAAATGCTTGCATATACGAAGTGGTGCTTTTTATCAATTAGTCATGGAACAATCTAGCGGTTTAATACATGAACCTGCATGTTCTGAAATCAGTTTTAAACTACCTTGAAGAAGCGGCTTTTATCCCTTATTATTATTATTTTATAGTAGAGGGAAATTCCTATGTTCGTCTGTTTTATTTGGCGTCCTCCATAAGCGGACTCAAAGCTAGAACTGAAACAAAAATCCAAGAAAATAGCCGCTTCAGAAATAGTGGAATGCACTTGTTCTTTTCAGAAATATCAAGAACTTTGTTTTACGGAATTGTTAGTGCAGATCTGAGCTATAATAAAGTTTGTGCTAAGTGGGTTCCTCGAAATTTGTCAGACAAACACAAAACCAAACATTTCTCAGTCGCTATGACAAGGATGGTGGTGAAGTTTTAAATCGCATTGACATTGGTGACGACGGATACCACATTTCACAGCAAAAAAAACCGCCAATCAATGAAATGATATGATCCAAAATCCCTAACGAAATCACGGACACAACGACTTCGCTGCATTATTTAAAACTAGCGGCGTGGAATGCTAAGCAGTGGACTCATCTTCCTTCACGATAATGCAAGTCTGCATACAGCGGGAGTGACACATGACTTGCTTCAGCAGTGTCGCTGAGCAATTTTTCAAAAGCCGCCATACAGTCAGTGAGTGATTTTCACTCATTCCACAAATTAAAAGATCTTTTGAGTGTACAATGCTACGGAAGTGATAATGAACCTAAAGACACCGTTAATCAGTGGATTGACAACGTGGTAGCAACTGAGTATGCAGAAGGTATAGAAAAGCTGATACAACGGTAGGTTTCATCATAATAAAATGACAGTTCAAATAATGAAATACATGGGAGACAAAGGTAACAAAGAACTACTTGACATCTCAAACAACAACATAAAAAAATGAAATACCAAAGGAATAGAATGTGGAAATAATTATGGCTATATACAAAAAAGGAGACACAAACGAATGTGAAAATTACAGAGGAATGACGCTAACAGGCATCGTAGGCAAAGTATTGACAAGAATACTAGAAAAAAGACTCCGAGAGAAACTGGAAACAACATTAGAAGATGCACAATATGGATTTAGAAAAGGAACAATATATATAAATATAATATTTATAACCAGACAAGGACAGGAGGAAAATTATCAGGAAATTGAGAAATACACATATGTTTTATAGATCTCAAAAATGCTTTTGATAGGGTAAGAAGAGAAGATGTATGGCAAAGCCTGGAAAGGAGAGGGGTAGACGGATTCCCTCAGCTGGGATGCCAGGAAGATCGAATAACAAAGAACATTTTCGAAGTCAAAACAGAGGGCAAAAACAGAATAGGTACACCCCGAAACACCTGAAAAGGACAAATGTATAGAACCGCAAGCTATGAAGGACGTAGGATTAAAACAAAGTTTCTATAGGACAAAATGTTCTTTTTTTCCGAAAAGTCGTTGTACTTTTGTATCTAAATTGTTGTTCTCGCCATTCTAGTAACCGTAAAACGTACTTGAAAAAAAACCACTTTTAACATCATTCCACACAGAAATACAAATAGTACTATGTGTATGCTGCAAATACTGAAAACGTATATTCACCACTTACGCTACCCTTCCACGAGGGTTCTGAAGGATCCTCGTTGTAGTATTCGCGGAACCCTTTTTAAATTACTGTAACGAGGACGTGTTTACAAACAACGACGGGGTTTGAAGTTGATCGGAACGCGTATACTGTAGTACGCGTGAATGTACAATGTACGGATACGTCTATAACTAGATATGACAGCTCGTTAGTCACTCTTTCAGCGTCATTGTTGCCGATGTGAGGTACAAAATTTAATTTTGGAGAGGATGTCAGTTTCGATAGGGGTGTTCGGGGTTCTATAGAATTGTATGGGAAAAAGAGATGAAGCGAGTAATACGATTTTATCAATCGTTTAATAGATTTAATAACATTAAATTGTGGTTTGTGATGGGGGAAAAGTGAATTGAGGTGATTATTGTTCGGCTGGCAATAACAGAGTAGGTTTCCTTTTTGTATCTAATTCAGATTTAAAAGTATTAGGTCCAGAGTAGAATTTAAATGCTGCATTCTATTATACAAAGATCGTATTGGTATCATATTAGATGTATATTTCATATGTATACATTTTTCATATTTTGTATTTCGGATTTGGACCGTGTCGTGATAAGATATAAGGGAACATGAAATAAGCAGAAAACAGAAATAAAAAGGAATGATAAAAGGTGAAAAAGAGTAAGAGAAGGAAGGAGAGAAGGTAGACAGAAAAAGAAAAGAGAAAAGCGGGATCTCGGCGTTTCGCCTCCGTCGTAGGAGGCCTTCCTCAGGAGAAAAACAGGGAAGATAAAGTAGCACGGTGACTCGATGTGTAAACCACGTTAGAGGCGAAGGCATTTTGGAAGAACGCGGTAATTCGACGTGTTAACCACGCTAGAGGCGGAAACCTTCGTATGTGTATCTTCTTTTTCCTTACCTTCGAAAACTCAATTTTCCTTTTTTAGCCTGCTCTCTTGTCCTCTTTGCTCTTGTAATAAGATCTTGATTTTTAATTCCCCTCGGAGGTCCTCGTTTTTGATAAACCACGGAGCTAGTATGACTTGGGTATTCTGGACTGTCTTTTGGGCTTTGGGGCTTCCCAGGCACAACATATATTCCCCGTATGTGGCGCTCGGAATGGCGATCGAATTGAAAATCCTCATTCTTAGGGGTAAGGACATCTTTACTCTCTACCCTAAGGAGTGCCTGGAAGTTATTTATTCTGGTCTTGGTCAAGCCCGCTTTCCTCTTCGTGTACTTATGGAAGTGCAGATTTTTATCAATGGTTATTCCCAGATACGTCGCTTGTGTTTTTGTTCTTATCATCCTGTCGTTTCTCCACCCGATCCTCCTCCATTCCTTGGGCATTTTCTTCCCGAATGCGATAATCTCTGTTTTGTTTTCATATACTTTGGTATTCCACTGGTCCGCGTATCTGGCTATAAATTCCAGTCCTGCTTCCATCTTATTTCAGCACCTTTCTTCTGTGTTCCCTACCGCTAGGATCGCCGTGTCATCTGCGAATTGGAAGGTCTGTAGTCCCGGGCTTTCTCGCAAGACAGTGGTGAACCCTGCGGCAGCCCGTCTCTTGTCATCTTTTATTCGGACTTTTCTTCTCCGACTCTAACCGTAAATTTCCTGCCATGCGTTCAGCAATTCCGTGAGTGAAAGGAAGGTACGCCGTACCTTCAGAGTTTTTGGGATATTGGGGTTTGTCTGTATGTACACTACCGCTCAAAAGTGTTTAGGCACCCCAGTTTTCATGGATTATACATATAGTATTATATTTATCAAAAAAAAACATTATAATAAAATGAAATACGTATTTTAAATGTAGTTCAGTAAGATAAACATCCATTATATCGCATAAGGATTACCATAAACTGTTTATTGCGGTGCAATTACAATAACAATCCCTCTGAATTTACTGGGTAAATTTAGTCATCTGTTAGATTGTAGGTAATAATGTTTAAATTACTTTCCTAGAAGATTATAGTGAAATCTGTAACCTATGGTCAGTTGCAGTGTGGTACTGGTTATTCTATTCACGTCGCGAGCGAAATATCGTGTGACACTTTTTTAAAATGCCTCCGCGAAGAGAAATTAGTACGGAAACACGGACGCTTATAATAGCTTACAATAAAAGTGGCATAAGTAATCGACAAATTGCCAAAAAATGAAAATACACCACGCTACGGTTGACTATAACGTAAAAAAATATCGGGAAACTGGCAGTTTTCTTAATAAAAGACGGAGTGGAAGGCCAAAAGCGACAACATTTGCAGATGATCGCAGAATAGTGAAAAGAACAGCCCCGGAAATCACCGCAGAATTAAATGTTGGTCGCCAAAAACTAGTCAGTGTTTCTACAGTCAAACGTCGCCTACAGAAAGCCGGGCTCCATGGACGTATTGCGATGAAAAAGTCATTACTACGCAAACAAAACAAGCAAAAGCGACTTAAATGGGCTCGTGAACACCAACACTGGACCATAGAAGAGTGGAACAACGTCCTATGGACGGATGAGTCCAAATTTGAGCTGTTCGGAACCCGAAGACGCATATTCGTAAGAAGATCTGTGGGTGAACGTGCCAGAGAAGAGTGTATTGCTGCTGCCTTGAAGCATGGTGGAGGTTCTATCATCATTTGGGGCTGTTTTGCTGGCACTAGTGTAGGGGACATTGTGAAAATTGACGGTATATTAAAAAAAGAAGGCTACCGCGAAATTTTGGAGAACCACGCAATACCTACCGGAATGGGACTTTTGGGTCAAAATTTTATCTTCCAGCAAGATAATGACCCAAAACATTCCTCTAAATTATGTAAAGACTATTTACGCCATTTAGAAGAGGAAGGAACTCAAAATTATGGAATCGCCTCCCCAGAGCCCCGACTTGAATCCAATCGAGTTACTATGGGAAGAACTAGATCGGGAAGTACGGAAATCGGCTCCGACATCAGCTACTAACGCGTGGAACAAATTGCAATCGAGTTGGACCTTAAGAACACAAGAAACTCTGGCAAAACTTATTGCGAGAATGCCTCGATTACGTGCTGCAAATATTAAATCAGGAGGAGGTCACATAGATGAAAGCAAAATTTAAATTAAACGTTTTAATTTTCACATTTATTTAATATATTTTTATTCATGTACGTGTATCTGTACATAAAAAATAAATATTATTAATATTTTTGTTGAGTTTTTATGCATTTTTGCTGTCAGTGAGAGTGCCTAAACACTTTTGAGCGGTAGTGTAAGTCTATATTCCGATAGAGGTAACTATTATTTTGAAGCGACGACTTAACGTGCTATAGTTCTTTCGTCATATTATCAGGTTCAGAAATAGAAACAGCGCGACGTACCAGGGAATTTACAACACTTAACTTTTGAACCGGATGATGGTGGAAGTCGGCATGTAGATCGCGTGCGCGGATGCATATGTAGCTCCGTGTGCGTGGGTTTCCGGTAGACTGAGTGACTTAGACGACCATTGGGGTTTCGTGTTACGAGTATATAGAGAAAAGGGATTATACCGTTCTTTTAAACTTCCATGGTGAATTTTATGTCGGGATGTTGGCTGTTAAGATGACCAAGAAAACTATCTAAAGTACCTCTACCGTGAGGCCAAATGATGAAGGTGTCAAGCTTTCGGTTTAGTTATGAATTTTCCGGGGCGACGGACTCGAAAGATTCCATAAATATATTTGGAACAGCCGGTAAAAGCAGGGATCCCATGCGGTTCCTGATACTCGTTTGAAGAATTTACTTTGGAAGACAAAATAGGTCGAAGTGGCATTTATCTATTAGGGGGTTTAAATCGAGACGCTTGTTGTCCTGCTCTAGTAGCTGTTGGATGATATTTAGAGAATCTGGAGCGGGTATTTTAGTGAACTGGAAAGTGACGTCAAAACTGACTAACAAATCTGTAGGTTGAATAGTAATCTCGGAGATGAGTTCTACGAAATACACGGATTTTAAAACTTGCGACGAGGTCTTAGCGATTCTCCTACAGAAATATCCATTAATGGTTAAATATTGGAATCCAATCCACAGCAAGTACTCTCGTCATCTTCTATCCATCACTTTCAACTACTTCTCCTTCGCTGGTACCTCATTCCCGAATTGTTAATTTTCACATCTCACCATAAGATTCTTTTCACGATTTTCAATTGAAAAATAAAACAAAGGGGGCGAAACGATAAAGATCCGGTAATTAAAACGACGGCATCGAAACCGCCGGAGTCCGTCGCGATCCTTATAATTGCCGTTTACATTGGACGCGAAAAGGGCGCGGGAAGAAAAAAAAATGAAATACCCGAGGCTTCGTCGTCGAGGTTCGCAACCTCGACCTTATCCGCAGTTTTTTTCTTCGCTCATTTCATCGGGATTTCTTTTCCTTTTTAATGTACCGCTACGCTAGCTGAACGAAAGTATATCTTTGGCGTCGCGTCGGAATGGAAACGACCCGCTCGCTGCTTTTAATGGGGGCGAAGTTCCACTGGAAAGTGATTTTTTATGTACCGCCGCCTACGTCGTCTTTTATTCGTGTTTAATTTTTATATTCGCAATTATAAGGATACGGCCGAGATACGTTCAGGGTTTAATGTCATAATTTATTGCCGGAATTTATTGTTCTTGGACGTTAAAAAGAAGTTAGGTTTGTGGAGTCGATTTTGATGACGAAGGAAAAGTTTCTTTTTTGATAGTTGCTAAAGGCTAAAGACTAAAGCCGATGACGAACACGTTCAGTCAGGCAAAATCTATAAAATAGGAAGAATTAATGGACGAAACATTTGTGATCAGAAGTATTTGATTTTATCAAACATAATTTTCAACATAAGCAACTTTCTTGTCATGTGTAATTTTGTCTTAAAGTATCTACCAATAGCAAACATCGAAAGTATTAGCCTTGCCAAACGCTACAATCTTAAAATAAATGGACTATATTATAGCAATTCCAATGGATATCCAGTCTCCATTAGTTTAGGAGCAAATCTGAAGGAAAATGTATAAGAGAGATCGTGGATATACCAGGGGAGGTCCAGAAGTTCGTGGAATGAAAGGGTTTTAAATAAAATAAAACAATAAATCTAATCTTCCTTTTCAATATAATCACCTTTAAACACATTTATTAGATCTGTGAATTAATTTTTCTAAACCATCATAAAAATATTTTTTATCTTTCGCCTCGAAATGGGCCAAAATTGCCTCCTTTACCTCATTGTCGTCGAAAAACTTTCTTTCACGTAAGTCTCTTTTTTAAATTGGAGAACAAATAAAAATCACTAGATGCCAGGTCTAGATGTAGGGTGGAAGTACTATTGATTGAAAGCCATGCTTGTGCAGAGCAGCCATTGCAACTTTGCTCTTGTGAACCGGCGCATTGTCTTGCAAGAGCAACACACTCTTGGTCAATTTTCCCCCTACGTTTTTCCTTGATGACCTCCTTTAATTTTTCTAATATCGCGTAACATTCTCCGGTTATGCTCCTACCTAACATCCCCTCACAATCCCAAAAAAACTGTAGCCATCAGCTTTCCAGCCGATTCTGACACTTTGAATTTCTTTGACGGTGGTGTCCCCTTTTTATGCCATTGCATAGACTCCTGTTTGGACTCAGGCTCAATATGATGAACCCATGTTTCATCTCCGGTAACAATCCGCTCCAAAATCTATGCAGGTTTGTCTCCAGATAGCTCCCAAAATTGTTTGGACGCACAGACGCGCTGCTGTTTCTGCAGCGGCGTGAGCATTCTCGGTACCCATCTTGCACTGACTTTTGTCATACCCACGTGGTCATGTAGGATACGCAAAATGGTGGTATCTGATACTCCAACTAATGCGGATAATTATTTTCTTCTTCAAACGGACATCTTGCAATACAAATTTTTGCACTTCTTCGACGATATCTGATGTGGTGACCTCAACTGGCCGTCCTGGGCGGGGTTCGTCTTCAAACGACTCCCGACTATGTTTAAAAAGACCATGCCACTTATAAATCATTGATTTACTAGGGCACTGTTCCCCATAAACGGTTTCCATTTGATTCAATATGGTTTGAGCGTTCTTTCCGTGCTTTGTAAGGAACTTTATCACAGCACGATGTTCAATTTCCTCCATAGTTTCAGTTTTCTTCCGGATTGACTTGTAACTTATATACTAATTATGAGTCGCCAATCAGAATCACACCTAGCGAGCGCCCCTTTCCCCAGTCCATCCCCTCCATTCCACGAACTTCTGGACCTCCCCTCGTAACTTACTGCGATCATTTTCTCATCAACCCATGATGGTAAATACAGATTTTCAAAGTTTCTGTGCAAATTAAGAATATTCTAAAGTTTAAGTGTTATACCATGCCGCCTGCTTTGTTACTCGAGTTACGTAAAAGCTTTCATTCCCTACTACATCTTGAAACAGCATGCTAAAGTGCATTAATCTTCGTGGTGAGAACTTCTAAAAACAAAGTCTCAACAAATAAAGGTTTTACAAACGTAAAGAATAGACAAGAACCGGATCTGAATCCCTCTGCAAAAAATACTCTGCTCCAATAATAATTCACGCCAAACCGCCCCGGTGATCTGCATCTACCGCAAAACCGTGATGTATAATTCCGCACACTCGAGCGTGTCGACGCTTGCAGATGACTACTATTATAAAAAAAGAAAAAAGAAGGCTATCGGCAGAGCAAAAACTATGCTTAGCCAGCTGAAAAAAACCTCAATTCTACAAAATCTTTACTTTTCCACGCTAGAATTCCCCACGGCCCGATAAAATATACGTTTCGAATCGCCAATTCCATGCAGTAATAGCATCATTAAAACGGGAGAATGAAACCAGCGCATCCGGTCGAAAAAAGGGAAATCTGAAAAAGAGAATATCGGCTTGTATACGATTTTCTGTTTTCCGTCTATGTTTCGCTGCCGAAGAGAGCTTTAATTGGTATTTTCGCGGTTTTCTCGTATGAAACACGGCGCTTTCAATGAAAAATCTAAAAATAGATCCCCCAATAAAGTAGCAGCGTATAGATTCCCAGATTTAGACTGTATATGTACGTCGATGGGATTGCTACTCTTATCTAGATTAACAAGAACTTTCGGATTTTTATTTTGTTTCGCATGCAGTGCATCTAAAAGTTGGAGTAATAGGGGTAGGAGTACAACAAATTTTCGCATTCTTTTGAAGTAAATTTGATATGCTCGTGCGTAACATATGAATTTAATTCAAACATTTTATTTTAAAAAATTTTGATGAAGTTTTTTCAGTTTGTATATGTCAACGAGATTTGCTCAATGGAACCTTCTGTTCCTGCAAAAATATTTAATGGATAAAATTTGGCTTTGAAATTCATCTTAAAAGTTTTGAACAACGAAAGATCGAAAACGTACTAATGGTGGACTTATCCCATTTATTGATCTCTTTCGAGTGCAAGTATACATGTACAGGGTGCTACAATAAAGATGCAACGACATACAATGCACTTGTACGAAATACAGAAGATACTATCAAATAATAATAATGAAATTTATTAAGCAGTGTTATTTATAGGATTACAAGAGCGCGGACCCACCCCTCACCTACTTCTAATTGGATATTTGAATAACGTTTTTGATATTTAGTTAGCTAATATTTGTAGATGATATCTAGCCCACATACACCGCGTGCTCGACCGCAGACGTAAGATGTTTGGGACCCTCTATCCGATGATGGCTGGAAGAGGAAGGCTAGATCCCTCGCTTAAGGTTCGGATATACAAAACCGTCCTTAGGCCCGCCATAACCTACGCATCCGCCGTGTGGGCAACCGCCTCGCCCACGCACATCAGAAAACTCGAAACGTTCCAAAGCTGGGCACTGCGCAGTGCCCTCAACGCACCCTGGTTCTGAAGGAACACCACCATCCACGAGGATACCGGAGTGGAGCCACTGATGGGCTTCATCCGGAGGATAACAGCCCGATTCTTCGAACGAGCGGTAGACGATTCGAACCCGCTCGTGTCGGAGTCCCAGGCGTACGACCCCAGGATCCCTTGGAGGTACGCCCACGGTGGCCAACGCCGAAGATTAGCAGCCTAGAAGTGGAACCCTCGCGCTTCGTCGCAGCTGCGATTTCCCTGAGCCGAACGTGGATCGAGTAGCTTGACGCTCGGGTAGCCGTTACCCCGACGGAGCCGAGATTACGCTTCTACCCCGCCCGAGACACGCCAAACGTCGAGGGCGACCAGACCAACAGCAGGAAGCAACCAGCCTGCCGACCTGGGGGGGACCCTCGTACTTCGTCGCAGGTGCGGTTTCCCGGTGCAGAAGGTGAATTGAGTAACCGGAAGCCCGGGTTATTCGCATCCCGACGGGTGCGAGACCCATTTCCACCCCATCTAAGCCACGACTCACTCTAGCCGAAGGTGGATCGAGTAGCCGGACGCTCGAGTGAGTTACCATAGGACGGGGAAACGACGTCCGCCAAATCGATCGAGGAAAATTCGCTCGGGCGAAAGGTGAATTGAGTAGCTGGACGTCCGAGCGAATTCCATTCAGATGGAGAAGTTGAGGGAAAAGATTCCCGGTACTTCGGAACCCTCCATTCGATCTGCGATCTACGAGATGATATCTAAATAATATCAAGTTTGTATCTCAAAGTGTTGTGATGTGGCCAGTTCTTGAGTTGTGTGTCGTGATTGTTCATAAAAATGGATCCCGTAGAACAAAGTACTGTAATAAAATACCTTCAGAAAAAAGGCATGACGCCAACTCAAAGTCATGAAGGCATTATGCCAGCTATTGGTATGTCTGTAGTTTCTTGTAATATAATCAAATGCTGGTGTCGAGATTTTAAATGCGGAAGATGCAGATATATCCCCATATCTAGGCAGACGCAAGATATTAAATATTAACACATGGGCTGAAAAGTCCCGGGCCTAACAAAGAAAACACGGTTTTTTTGGTTCAAAATTAGCTTTATTCATCAACGTAATCTCCATCAACAGCAACGCAATCACTCCCGCGCCGCTCTAACATTTCAATACCACTTTTGTAGAACGATTTATCTTTTGCCTCAAAATAGGCCTCGGTTTCAGCGATAACCTCCTCATTCGTGCGAAATTTCTTACCGGCGAGCATATTTTTGAGGTCTGCGAACAGCCAGTAGTCGCTGGGAGCCAAATCTCGCGAATACGGTGGATGTGGGAGCAATTCGAAGTTCAATTCATGTAGTCTTGCCATTGTTTTGATTGACTTGTGACACGGTGCGTTGTCTTGATGAAACAAAATTTTTTTCTTTGCCATATGCGGTCGTTGCTTTACAATTTCGGCCATCAAACGCTCCAATAACGCTATATAATATTCACTGTTGATGGTATTTCCTTTCTCAAGATAGTCGATGAATATTACACCACGCACATCCCAAAATAGCGAGGCCATAACCTTTCCAGCCGATTGTTGCGCTTTCGGGCGCTTTGGACGAGGTTCACCAGTTGTTGTCCACTCAGGTGACGATCGTTTTGATTCCGGAGTGAAGTGATGGATCCATGTTTCATCCATTGTCACATATCGACGCAAAAATTCCGGTTTGTTACGTTTAAACATGGCCAAACACTGCTCAGAATCATCAACACGTTCTGGTTTTTGGTCAAGAGTGAGCAAACGCGGCACCCACTTTGAACAGAGCTTTCTCATAGTCAAATGCTCATGCAATATAAAGCCAATACGTTCTTTTGATATCTTTACGATGTCAGCTAACTCACGCAACTTCACTTTTCGATCATTGAAAACGATTTTGTGGATTTTTTTGATGTTTTCTGGTGTTACCGCCTCATTTGGACGTCCACTGCGTTCTGCATCATCGGTGTCTCTACGACCACGTTTGAAATCAGCAAAGCAACGTTTTATTGTTGTTTCTGATGGAGCGGAGTCCCCACAGCACTTTTCAAGCCATTGCTTCGCTTGAACGGTATTTTTTCCCATCAAGAAGCAGTGTAAAATTAAAACTCGAAATTGTTTTTGATCCATTGTTTTGAAAATAACAAAAGTAGCGTGACTCTTAGCACAATAACTCACAAACTAATGAATAGAATATCATGAAATTGTAACAGCTGTCTTTTGAAGGTTAGTACTAACTGAGAGAAAGGTGACTGCAATAAAACTAGCTTCATCTATGTGTTAGGCCCGGGACTTTTCAGCCCACGTGTTATATGTCCTACAAATAACATTGCTAAATAAACATTATCACTATTATTATTCCAATTCGATCTGTAGTAATTATTGTTAATAAATTACGTTTTATTGTTGGTTCTTTGTACAATTAAGTATTATATGTATAAACCCAGTATGACCCTCAAAAATAACTGTAAATCTAAGTATCAAAATTAGAAAAGTCCGGATATCTATTATCGATAGTACATACGAAAACTAATAACATTTACGAAAAGAACCGTTCCAAAATAAGACGTGTTTTTACACAAAAAATACTTTTTTAAGTTGACCACCCAAATACCCTATACGCCCATTTCCCTCACTTTACCCTATATCTTTTTGTATTTGGATATGTTAATTTGATGGTTTTTGTAATTCAGTTTTAATGAATGTGACCTTCACATTGAGTTTTTTTTTTCATTTCTGTCTGTGCCTGATTTATGCCAATTACCAACACATATTTTGACAAGGGAGTCCGGGCAAAATATTGAACCTGTAAATGCGCTGCAGACTGGTAAAGTTTGAGAACCCCTGGTGCCAGGAAGCATTTTATATTCTATATCTTCCACTGCAAAGGACTGATCCTTTATTAACAGTATTTCCCGCTTAATTATTTTTTTCTTCTAAATCTTCGTATGCATCGGGCTAAATACCTTACGGGTCCATAAAAACATTGTCCAAGATATAAACAACAAGAAATCAAAAAATTAATATAATTAGTAGTACTGATAATTTTGGACACAGTGTATACATCCGCATCACAACACGCTGCTCTACCATTTTGGTATTAACAAGTCGGACTTTCGAGACGAGCCAAGCGTCAACGTTAGCTTTGACTGCGGTATTGAGTAATTAACAAAAACAAAGAACGAACGCCTGGGAGCATCGTTTGTCGCAGCCGCCTACAATCGTGGCTAAGGGATAGCAGCCCACCCTTCGCGTTTGATGATCAGATCACGGCAGGCTGGCGCTTCCGCTTTCCCCGATCCATTGTTTTACATTCAGATTGGAGGATAATGCTGTGCGTTCCGCTCGGAATGCTATTGGAGATTAAAGGAAAAGGACCTCGTTTTTGCGTTTTAATTTCGAAGGATGGATCAAAGGAGCTGAAGATTACGATGTCGTCGATTATTTCCTTTTTTATAGGAAGAGAGGAAACAAAAACGGGACCACTGCAATGCATAAATATTCATAAATAAGCAATATATTTCGTATTATTATTGTTGTTAAGATAAGTATTAACAATTTTTAGCCTTAAACGTCTACATTATAAAGTCCATCTCCAACAGGGTAGTGCCCTTGCTTTGTGCTGTCTGTATACAAAAGAGTCAATGACGCCCATGGATATTCAGTTTGCAGAAATATTTTATCGGTTATGTTAAATAAGAAAAAATAACTAAAAAAAACAATTATCTCTAATGAAATAAAATAAAAGAGTATACAGAATGGAAAGATCTAATTTCAGCAGACTTAAATCCCAAATATTTCGCGAAAATTTCTTCGCAGACGCGAGAAAAGAAAATGATAAAGATATTTAAAATAACAATTTCTTTATTATTCGTAGCCAACCTATTCGTTCGTAAGCGTATTGCTGAACTCTTACATTTGGAAGGTAGATAGTGTTATCGTATAATAGACGCACTGTTTCTGGAATTGGGCCGTGTCATGATAAAGTAAATAAAAAGAAAAATATATAATAAAGTAAATAAAAAGGGGAAGAGAGGGGGGAAAAAGGTGAATGAAATGAAAGAAAAAGAAAAGAAAAAGAGAAAGAGAAAAGAGAAGGGTGATAGAAACAAAGTGAAGAAAGAAGCCGAATCTCGTGGTTTTTTTCTTTCCTTTTTTTTTCATTTCTTTTCACCGTTTCCCCGTTTTTCTCCTTTTTATTTTCGTAGTTCTTTTTTGCATCATTTTCCGTTTATATTTTATTTCAAAGACACCCTGTATAATAAATGCAATATAGATACTGGAAGAAAGTGACTAAAAAATATAAAAGTAAAAGAAATTTCTTTAACGCAAAGTTAAACAGATACCCTTCAGAAGATGAATTGTAATATTGACTCCGTTTTGTGGTGGTATCTGATGCTCCAACTAATGCAGGTAATTGTTCTTTCTTCAAACGGGCATCTTGCAGTACAAATTTTTGCACTTTTTCGACGATGTCTGATGTGGTGGCCTCAACTGGCCGTCCTGAGCGAGGGTCGTCTTCAATCGACTCCCGACCATGTTTAAAAAGACCATGCCACTTATAGATCATTGATTTACTAGGGTACTGTTCCCCATAAACGGTTTCCATTTCATTCAATATGGTTTGGCCGTTCTTTCCTTGCTTTGTAAGGAACTTTATCACAGCACGGTGTTGAATTTCATCCATAGTTTCAGTTTTCTTCCGGATTGACTTGTTTAGCAGGCAACTATTCGTAAACGACTGACGCTGTAATGCTAATGATGAGTCGCCAATTAGAATGACACCTAGCGAGCGTCGCTATCCCCACTCCATCCCCACCATTCCATGAACTTCTTGACCTCCTCTCGTATATAACGAAGTTGATTATGTTAGCTTACTCTAGTGATACATAAACCTTATATAAAAGACCTGTCAATAAAGTTTAGTTTAATATTTATTTCCTTAGGAAATAATGTTGAGGTTAAAACACACTTCCCAATTTGTTCATCGGGGAAAATGGAAGGTACCGAATTGGGGAAATGGGTGGAAATTAACTTATGTTTTGTAGAATGTTAAGCGTACCAATCTCAAATATCCTAGAGACGTTTTAATTATTGGTATGGAAGCTGTAAGCATTTGAACAAGTATTTATGCTGCCTCAAGACAATTTAATATACCGGAGGTCACTATTCGAAACAAAATAAAACGAAAGACCCGTGAAACTCGGGTTGGAAGTCGTAGAAGTACTCTTCTTCTCCGTAACATAGATTTTTCTATGTTTGGGAGATAACATAGTCCTGCTATCTTCAGTTAATAATCCACTTACACGTGGAGAAATTTTAAAACATTGTTTAAGAATACTGCAAAAAAGAAAATCATAAATTCATTTTCAAAGACGGCTGAGCGCCTTATCCGGAGAACAAAATTTTAAAACTAAAATACATGGAGCCAAAAGGTCCCAATAACTTTGTGTAGCCGAGTGAAGATGACATACTTCACACTCCAATATTGGATGTTTTAACAAGGGTTATATATCCGTGTCAGTGTTAGCAAGAGATACCTAGGTTTAACCGGTGGGGACTACCAAAATGTGCAAAAATTGTGGACTCTACCGCAAAAATTATTTTAATAATATGAAAGTTTTAAAAAACTTGAAAAAAAGGTTTAAGCTGGTCCAAATAGGTTTTCATTTTATGTTTAATAATAATAATAATAATAATAATAATAATAATAATAATAATAATAATAATAATAATAATAATCCTTTATTGCCCAACAGCCCAAGGGCCAATTACTGGACAAATTACAATACAATTCTTATTTAAAATAAAATAATTAAAATCGTGTTGCCTACAATAATAACATGCTGAAAATGTATATAATAATGAAACAAAAAAAAAGAAAGACTCACAAAAATGGCTCCAGATCCCGTTTGTTTGCGTTCCTCACCATGTGACTGAGAGGTGCCTTAAGCAAAATGTTGGTATTAGCTCTAGGTACTTGAAATATATTATAGTAGCGAGTATGATGAGTAGGTACGGTAAAGTTTATTTGCGCTAGAAGGGCTGGCGAGTCGATAGTATTTTTCAGGATCCTGCAAAGAAACTCCACACTGTTACGCTCGCGGCGGTCAGCAAGAGATAGAAAACCATGCTCAACAAGTAAGCTATAATACTCGATACCTCTTGCAGGATACACGTTGTCCATTCGAAAGGAGAGATACTTTAGAAATTTCTTTTGAACGCGTTCGATCATAAGCTCTTGGTGTAAATAACGGGGATACCAAACAATGGAGGCGTATTCAAGCTTAGAACGAACGTAGGCATAATATAAACGTTTTATTACATCTAAGTCTGAGAAATGCCTGCAAGAACGCATGACAAAACCGAGTGTTTTGGAAGCAGATGAACACATGGACGAAATATATTCCGTAAATAACAGTTTATTATCAAATAAAACACCAAGATCCAAAGTTTTCATATTGCATGGTATGGCTGCATCATTAATTTGGTAGTTATAGTGTAAAGTAGTGTGAGTGTTATTGCAAGAAACTACAGTACACTTATTGATGTTCAGAGGGAGTTAATTGACTTTGCTCCAAGTATTAATAAGAAGATTGTCTTGTAAATGTCTACAATCGAAAATGCTACCAACAGTATTAAATATCTTTACCTCATCTGCGTATGCTAAGACGTGACACGTAAACAGAGATAGTAAATCATTTATATAAAAATTGAAGAGAAGTGGTCCAAGATTTGAACCTTGAGGAACACCTGATGTTAGAGAAAACGGTGTAGAGGAATAACCGTTGTAGCAGACATAACTCCCTTCCAGTAAGGTAAGACTCAATGAACGTCAGGAAACCCACACCAAAACCAAATTTATCCATTTTTTGTAGTAGCATCTCGTGGTTAATGCAGTCGAACGCTTTAGAAAAATCTACGTAAATAACATCCACCTGCTTTCGCTTATCAAGCGCTTCACTAAGATATTGGCCAATGCATGCTAAATTAGTGATCGTCGACCTACCTGCAACAAAACCGTGCTGATGCTCAAATATGAAAGGAGTTATGCAGGTAGATATTTCTTTGTTAAGCAAATGTTCAAATACCTTAGCGAAATTGGGCAGTGTACTTATAGACCT
Source organism: Trypoxylus dichotomus (assembly GCA_023509865.1). Lineage (NCBI taxonomy): Eukaryota > Metazoa > Arthropoda > Insecta > Coleoptera > Scarabaeidae > Trypoxylus > Trypoxylus dichotomus. The sequence goes on from CM042082.1 coordinate 6,052,558, forward strand.
ATAATCAACAATCTTAGATCGGTTTCCTTTCTTAAATACGGGGGTAATTCTGCTAATTTTCCAAACCTTTGGAAAAGTTGACGTGCTTATCGCTAGGTGGAATATAGTTGACAGTGGATAGGACTGAACAGGAGCACAATCACGTACAAAGAAGCTCTGTATTCCATCATCTCCAGTTGTCATATTAGATTTAAGTGTCTCGATGCTGTTCTCCACATCTAATTCAGAGAAGGCATGAACACAAAAATTATTATAATTGAGATAAGAGTTGAAAGATACATTTTGAACACTAGGTTTATACACACTCGCAAAGACACTGGAAAACCTTTCTGATCGTGTAACGAATAAGAGTGATACGTCAGGGTTATTTTATTTTTAATAAATTACCGGGGCTGCGGTTTACAACGATACCTCCAAAATACCTAATGTCGGAGAGTTGCCTATTAAATATATTTCGTTTCAAAAAAATGCCTTCGAAGGAACTTAGACTTAAATTTTATATTAACTTTGAAAATTTTAATACCTGCCAAGACCCTCATTTTTATATTTACATATTTCTTAAAAAATATATATCACAAAATATTAATTTTACCCATCCAAATACCCTACTTTACCCTATAGATTCAAGGTATTCAGCGAGTCAAATATATCTCGCAAATACGCTTGTTTCAGCAAAGACTCGAGTTCAGCAGAGTATCTGCAGCTTTCGTTACCTTCTTCTTGTAGGAAAGTGTGAATTGCTTGCTGTAGTCGTCGTGAGCTGCAGTAGTTTAGCAGGGCCGTGTAGTCAGCTTTTATGCCAATGCGAAAATTTTTGAAAAATATGGTTTTCAGTGGCTTAGTTTTTATGTAGTTCTAATATCGAACAATTGAGAGCTCATGCATAACATGCAGTGTTTTGCTGCGAATAAGCGACTGCAATACTCCATAGCGATCAGATAATGATTGAGCTCCACTAGCGCATATCGATGCATTTTCTCAATCTAAATCAATTTCGGTTATAAATTTCTCAAGTAGCTCAAATAAGTCTTTAGAGTTTACGCTTCCAATGATACTTTTGCAGATCAGAAGGCCTTCAGCGATAATCATAAACATCAAGTAAGATGTGCATCCTTGTTATTGTCAGTAGCCTCATCAAGTTACAGACCAAATTCCGTGCTTTTCATTTACTCCATTAACTCCATACGATGGATTCTTCGACCAATAGTGTTGTTGAACAAAGGTACCTTTTAAAATTATTTTTTCCCTCCGATTCTCCCAACATAATATTAACCATGTCAAGAACAGCACGTAGAAGGCCTTCTGCGATGGTGTAAGGGTTTTTGCACCTTACCACTCCGTATGCGTTCTTGAGGCTTATCTCGCAAATACACCTTTTTACTTTCGTTGACCTTGCAATGTGCTACTAAAGAATTCGTGAGGCTTTTCAACCATGTTGGAGTAGTTGGTCTCGAGATGTGGCTTTAGCTTACTTGGGAGCACACACTATAGCTTCTAAACAGAGCACATACTGCAGTCTCTCTTCATTGTTTACTTCTATTGAAGTCGAGGCACTTGTCGGTGCTTGTGATTGATTTCACTTAAATTGTCAACTTGCTTATTTAATAAAGATCCTTTCATTTCCCTGGAACTTTAAAACAACACAAAGCGATGTACTAAAATAGAACGAACGTTTTCCTGGTAGTGAGTTTTTTACAATCGAAGATTTATCTATTATTCTCAGAAGATGTTTACTTTTCGACTGTTATTTAAGAACTAAATTGGTTCGCCGAAGTGGTACTGTTTCTATACCTAGTTAGAACTTTGGCAAAATTTAGCAAAAGCTACACAACTAGTTTTCTGGAACATGCTATGCGCTTAAGAATATCCCATACCTTTCTAGAAAGTTCTACCAGCTACGCGAACGTTCTAGTCTAGATATTGTAGAAAACGTTTTGAAATATTCATTCTAGAATATTCCATACGGCTATGTCCGCCAGCGGCGCACCTGTTACTCTCTACGGCGCCCACGTAAAGAGCCCCTGTCTTATACTATTACGCATAATTAACATATAATTCATTGCACCTTTTCCTCACGAAGTTCTGAATTTAAACACTTCTACATTTCAACATTCCTTTTAAAGATAACCATCTACACTTACTTCAGGAAGCACACACCATTTTGGATCATTATCCAATTCAAACAACTTTTACGTAAAGTAGATTTTATTCGTCTTCTTTGAAACCGCCGCAGGCTGACGTTCAGGTGCTATGGTATTATTACCGCGCGCCCAGCCTAAAACTTTGTTTTCCTTTCCAAAAAGACGGCATCAGACAATAATATCTCCCAGGAAGCCTATTCCGCTGCGCAAGAGTGTGAAGCATCGTTGCGGAAACGCAATAATAAAACAAATATTAAAGATGAAAGAGATGAGGACTGCAAAGAAAAGAGAAAGACAGGAGCGTTAGATAGAAAGTTTTCCGGTACTTTAGTTTTGCTTCCGGTCATGTGTTTCACGTAAAGAGGAAATACGAGGACGTACTAGGAGTAAGAAGAATTTATACGGTCTTTTATTGGAACTGTGAATTTAAGTCAAATTGGTACGTATATGAAGATTGATGTACAATGGGGACTCGCTAATCCGAATTAATTAAAAAATGGACGATTTGGATTATTGAAAAATTCGGATTTCTGCGTCATCATTGATATAATTTAAAAATTGCGTTTTAGACTGTTAAACATTTATTGCATCTATCTAAATAAAAAACAAGTACATGGATAGATTTCTAAGAAAACAAAGTACATTACCACATAGTGCATAAGTTGTAATTCAATATCATAGCACCTTAATGCATTACTAGTAAGCATTACTAGTAAGAAATTGTATATACACTACCGCTCAAAAGTGTTTAGGCACCCCTGTTTTCATGGATTATTCATATAGTATTATGTTTACCAAAAAAAAACATTATAATAAAATGAAATACGTATTTAAAATGTAGTTCAGTAAGATAAACACCCATTATATCGCATAAGGTTTACTATCATTTACCTGCACTTGGTCGGATTACCATAAACTGTTTATTGCGGTGCAATTACAATAACAATCCCTCTGAATTTACTGGGTAAATTTAGTCATCTGTTAGATTGTAGGTAATAATGTTTAAATTACCTTCCTAGAAGATTATAGTGAAATTTGTAACCTATGGTCAGTTGCAGTGTGGTATTTACTCTTTTCACGTCGTGAGCGAAATATCGTGTGACAATTTTTTAAAATGCCTCCGCGAAGAGAAATTAGTACCGAAACACGTGCGCTTATAATAGCCATAAAAGTGGCATAAGTAATCGACAAATTGCACGCAATACACCACGCTACGGTTGGCTATAATGTAAAAAATATCGGGAAACTGGCAGTTTTCTTAATATAAGACGGAGTGGAAGGCCAAAAGTGACAACATTTGCAGATGCTCGCAGAATAGTGAAAAGAACAGCCCCGGAAATCACCGCAGAATTAAATGTTGGTCGCCAAAAACTAGTCAGTGTTTCTACAGTCAAACGTCGCCTACAGAAAGCCGGACTCCATGGACATATTGTGATGAAAAAGTCATTACTGAGCAAACAAAACAAGCAAAAGCGACTTAAATGGGCTCGTGAACACCAACACTGGACCATAGAAGAGTGGAACAACGTCCTATGGACGGATGAGTCCAAATTTGAGCTGTTCGGAATCCGAAGACGCATATTCGTAAGAAGATCTGTGGGTGAACGTGCCAGAGGAGAGTGTATTGCTGCTACCGTGAAGCATGGTGGAGGTTCTATCATCATTTGGGGCTGTCTTGCTGGCACTAGTGTAGGGGACATTGTGAAAATTGACGGTATATTAAAAAAGGAAGGCTACCGCGAAATTTTGGAGAACCACGCAATACCTTCCGGAATTCGACTTTTGAGTCAAAATTTTATCTTCCAGCAAGATAATGACCCAAAACATTCCTCTAAATTATGTAAAGACTATTTACGTCATTTAGAAGAGGAAGGAACTCAAAATTATGGAATGGCCTCCTCAGAGCCCCGACTTGAATCCAATCGGGTTACTATGGGAAGAACTAGATCGGGAAGTACGGAAATCGGCTCCGACATCAGCTACTGACGTGTGGAACAAATTGCAATCGAGTTGGACCTCAATAACACAAGAAACTCTGGCAAAACATATTGCGAGAATGGCTCGATTGTGTGCTGCAATTATTAAATCAAGAGGAGGTCACATAGATGAAAGCAAAATTTAAATTAAACGTTTTAATTTTCACATTTATTTAATATATTTTTATTCATGTACGTGTATCTGTATATAAAAAATAAATATTATTAACATTTTTGCTGAGTTTTTATACATTTTTGCTGTCAGTGAGAGTGCCTAAACACTTTTGAGTGGTAGTGTATGTACATACATTGGTAAATAACTTAAAAAAGTCTGTATTTTTTGCTTCCTGCGGCTTCAGTTTCTTCAGCTCATTTTATACAAGTGTTAAAACTGTGATTGCTTCTTCATGCTTCACTTTTGATTCATCTATAACTCCTTCATCATTTGAAGCACTATCATTGCTATATCGAGGCAGAAGGTCGTCATCTCTATCAATCCATTCGTTAAGTTCAGTTTCGTTATGTTGATGGCTTTCAAACGAAATTTGCTGCAACATGTTTTTGATTCCAGTAGGTTCTTGCCGATTGTCTTCACAAAGTAGCCCTTTCTTCATTGTAGGTAAAGGGCGATCATCACCTGAGTCAACTTCAGATGATATCTATTGCATCAGTTGACACGCTCTTCCAAGAGCGAGAGAGACTGAAGACTCCATCCTTCAAATTAATATTTTCAAGGACGTTTGGAATGTCGACCTCGACAGCCAGAATGTGGACCAATGGGATTTTTCGATAATAAAGTTTTGTTTGCCGTATGGCATATTGATTCATTAGTTGAAGTAATGTCGTGCAATTAGGCGGAAAAAACATTGTTACAATCTGACCATCATCGTTTCTCAACTGCGCCTCTGAAGAGTATCTGGGTGCATTGTCGATTAATAACAGCGCCTTACCACTGAGATTGTTGTCTTTTGGAAATCTTCTTACTTGTTTGACAAAAGGTGCATGAGTGGTATTCAACTGGAATATTAGCCTTCTTAAAAGCTGTAGGATTTCTAACTCTGCTAGTAACTATCAGTGTTAGTTTATGAGTACCATCGCCATTGGCACAAACCAGAAAAGTTTCGAGCTTTTTCGCCCTGGCGCTGAGGTTTCTTTGAGGTGTATTGATGTATGATCTAGTACCAGCTTCCAAAGTGTGCTGGTTCATCAGCGTTGTATATATGATTAGGTAATACAGGGTAGCGCAGGGGAACGGGAAATTTTAATCATGGATGGTTGGACTGGTGCGGAATGTGCAGTAGCTGTGAGAGCGTTTTATAAAAATGGTGATAGTGCGACTGCCGCGCAGACAATATTTAAACAGCATTACCAGCTTGGACGTCATGGACGTGTCCCATCTGCGCATGCGATTACAACGTGGGTGCGTAATTTTGAAGAAACAGGATCTGTCTTGAAAAAGAAAGCTCCAGGTGGCACTCGAACGGTACGTACCCCAGAGAACATTGAGGCTGTTAGAGCTGCAATCGACAGAAGTCCTCACCGCTCCGTTCGACAGCATGCATCTACGCTAGGGATTAAGCGACGAAGCTTACAAAGAATACTGCACGAATTACATTTCCATCCGTATAAGTTGCAGATTGTGCAACAATTACATGAACGAGACCCAGCGTCACGTATGCAGTTTAGTAGGCAGATATTGGCTAAAATTAACGAGGACGCGAATTTCGTTGGTAACATATGGATATCAGACGAAGCCCATTTCCACCTGAACGGTTTCGTCAACAAACAGAATTTTCGTTATCGGGCCCAGAACAATTCTTGTGAGTTACACCAGCGACTACTACATAGCGACAAGGTCGCAATATGGTGTGCTGCATCATGTCATGGTGTTATCGGCCCTTATTTTTTTTGCTCGTGAGGATGGTAGTGCAGCGACAGTCACATCCGCTCGATATGTTGAAATGTTTCAAACATTCATTACACCGAGACTGTACGAGCTTAATCTTAAGGTGGAAAACATGTGGTTTCAGCAGGACGGAGCCACTTCACACACTGCTCGACATTCGATGGCAGCAGTTCGTCAATTGTTTGGAAGACGCATTATTTCACGTAACGGTGACATTGAATGGCCTGCGAGATCCCCTGATCTTAGTGTGTGCGACTTCTTCCTGTGGGGGTATCTTAAAGGCAAGGTGTACCGTACACGACCTGCAACAATCCATGAACTGAAGGAGAACGTTCAACAAGAAATCACTACCGTTCCCCAAGATTAGCTACACCGCGCATTTCAGAGTTTTCATATCAGGTTGTTAGAGTGTGAACGTCGAATGAGAGGACATCTTTCCGATGTCATCTTTAAAAAGTAAACACTTTCGGACATTTTGATTGTAAAAACATAAATGGCATGCTGCATACATGCACTTTCGTTAATAAATTACTGGTTTTATGAATTTATTTGTGGAAATGACGTTATTTCAAAATTTCCCGTTCACCTGCGCCACCCTGTAGTTCAAGCTCGTTCATTTTTTCTTTACATTTTTTCAGAAAAGGCTGAACCACTGTGGGATGGCTTGACAGCTTTTTCCCACTAACTCTTAATCTGTTTTTTACGTTTCGGTGCCGAAGTACAATGCACAATGTCTCGATGCGACATTTAATTGCTATAATAATTAGAATCTGTTAAGCAACAAATAAACTACATACCCCATTATTTTATCCTTGTTGCTTTTAATGTTCTTGCCGCACCAACGCGATACTTTACAGCCAACGATTTTCTGTACCACTCTTCAATTACTTCGAAAAATCCTGTATTTCGTTAGGCGTTGGTGTTTTATGCGGTTGTTTAGTCGCCATAATACATCGGTTAAACTATTCCGGTGATTCCCCGACGTCGGTAAGAATAAACGAACGAATACACGACACCGACTACGACCGACTGTATGGTTGCGATTCGTATTAGCGAACCCCTAAGCGGCTTACAAGTTACCTAATGTTAAAGTGTAATATTTCAATTTTGTTCCGATTATAAGGTAATTCGGATTTCTGAGGGTTCGGATTAGCGAATACCTTACAACCCCGTTGGACTATCTAATATACAATGACTTGAACATATACGGCGGCAAATTTTGTTGCTAGACTTTTCTATTAGAAAGTATAGAATAAACACGGTTATCTAAACACTTATCGAAAATTCTGAGGCGCCCTCTGACATGTAACTACACTAGGGTGACAGAATAAAATAGACACCTACTAATTAAAAAAAGATTCTATTCTCGTTATATATACAAAATGTTCTAAAATTTTTAAATTAGACTAATATTTTGTCGATCCACCTTTACCTGCGTCAAGTGCTGCGAGCCGTCGTGGCATAGAATCTATTAAATGATTAATGGTGTCTTCTGTAATATTTAACCACTCTTCTGTAACAACTGCTACGAGTTCTTCCTTATTGCTGGGTTTACAGGGTCGTTTCGCCATATTTGTCTGGATTATGTGCCAAACATTCTCCACCGGATTCATGTCTGGTGATTAGCCTGGCCATGGTAAAATCCGAATCCTCTGTTCCTCTTTCCATGTGGTTGTTGTTCTTGCTTTGTGGCAGGGTGCTCCATCCTCCATAAAAGTGGCGTCTTCTTTAGATAAAATGGTGTTGTCGAATATCGGTAGTAGTCCTTCGATTAATATTTGGATATATTTTGCCGCATTTATATTTCCGTCGCAGATTACTAATTGCGATCTTCCACCATACCATATCGCGCCCCACACCATGATGTTCACACCGCCGTATTTCACCGTCTGATGCAAAAATTTGTCGTCCAGTTGCTGTGACGAACGTCTCCATACCCACGTACGACCACTATCACTGAATTGACAGTATCTGCTTTCGTCTGAAAAAATTACAGAGCGCCAAAACTCTTCGGGCTTCGTTCGCATTTCGATTGCCCAAGCCATTCCGCGCCGATTTCGAAACGTCGCAAGGAGAGGTTTTTTCTTTGCCACCCTTTTATACATCACCACACTGTGGAGGTATCGCAGAACGGTGCGCTGACTTTTCTGTGAAGTTGCCGCAAGCTCAGCTGTACTTTTTCGCGGTCCTCTTAACACTTCGCGCACAAGCACCTTTTACTTCTTGCAGAAGGTCCGGCACGACCTGGTCTCGGCTCCGCTGTTGTTTTTTCCTTGCGTTTAAATTGTGTAATCGCACGGTTAACCGTGGGGACAACGGAATATTTAAAAATTTACTTATTTCTCGTTGCGAAGCGCAGCGTTCACTCTGGCCAACGATGCGACACCCCGGGTGAAGTCGCTAATATCACTCGAACCTTGTAAGCTAGGCATAGTTGTAACGATACTAAACTATGACGAATTCCTTCCGATACATCTACCCCTACCCTAATGACAAGAGAAAGTTCTTAATTCGTTCTTAAAATTTAGCTGTTTACATATTTATACCGCTTTACCTGGTGTCTATTTTATTCTGTCACCCTAGTGTACATACAACGACGAATAAAGCAATTACAAAATTTTACCCTATCATCAAATTGTCCCTACTTACTCAATGCGTATAAGGAAGAACATTATTAATATGTTAGTTTCTTCTTTCTTTTCGACGCCCTACTTCATATTCCACCACGGCAAAACGCAAAAATAAACCGATTCATCAACAAGCGAGTTTTCACGGGTTCACCCCGACCCCCTTCGCGGTTTACTAATCTCGCCTGGGTCCGGCTCTGGCATTAATTTTTGGGGATCTCGACGTCCGCATCCGGATTAACTAAATTAATTTAAAACGATTTCCGGGCAATTTACTTGATGTATGCGCGAATATATATGTATAAAATATGTATATTACACCGTAGTCATAGTCCACGAACCTCTCCTTGCAGAGGTGGCGGTAGAGATAGGGTTGAAACGAGCTTTGTATAATAATCTGCGAGTAGAGTTCATGTTTCTGCGCAAACTTGTGACGGATGAGGTAATCGCAGTGTTGCGTTGGGATTCTCTTTCGCTGGATGTACGATATGATTTATTGCAGGAGGTGGCCGTTAATTTCCAGATGTCCGAACCAATCGTGGGCTAAATGCGATCATGTTGGTGAATTATTGAAGACTAAAGTCGGTCGGAGTAATTAGGGTTGATTGATTTATGTGGATAAGCACTGGTGGAGTATCTGTTAAGGTTTTCAAAACCATGTTTTCAAACCCGCTACTAACATTTGCAAATGTTACTAACCTTATAATAGTTTGTAGTTTTGAAACGACTTCTATAAGAACAGATCTTAGCTAAGATTTTTAAGTAGGGAGGCTAGAAGATTCAGTGAGTCAAGTGTAAGTTGCACTGTTAATATTTCCGATTGCTAAAGCATAATATATTCTAAGGTGGTGACTCTCTTACGTTGATATTTCGACATTTCAGAGGAGAAAGAATTGGTTTAGTAATGAAATCATTAAACAATCAGGAAAATAACAAAAATATCAAGAAACAACTCAGTGAAACATTAGGAACAGCTCTGGTGCAAGGAAGCTGTTGATGAAACAAGATTACAAGAAGTACACATAAAAGGTTTGGATGGCAGATTTAACAGAACTGACAGAAGCCTTGACGGCTACTAAAAACTGAAAAGCGTCCGGTGTGGATGACATCAACACAGCTTTGGAAATACGGGGGAATTATACTACACCTAGGACTCCTAAATGTATTTAATAAATGTTGGAAAAATAGTATTATTGCTGATGATTAGAAAACAGCGTAACTGATCTCGTTGTTCAAAAAAGGCGATAAGAATAACCCTCAAAATGATCGAAGACTCAGCAAAGTAGAAAAACAGCTAGAAGAGGAACAAATGGGCTTTAGAAAAGGCAGATCAACCACAGACGGAACATTCACTCTACAACAAATCGTAAAAAAGCACAGGGCATACAACAGAGAAACACATATAGGGTTTATAGATTTCGAGAAGCCCTTCTATAATGTAAACAGATGTAAATTATTGAATACTATGAAAGAACAGCGATATCCACATCATTTAATAAGAGCTATACAGAGTTTATATTTATGCATAGGCACTAGATTTATGGTAGATATAGGCGGAAGATTAACTAGGGAAATACCAACAAACGAAGTAGTTAGACAAGACTGCTGTGTGTCGCCAATATTATTTATAATAATGGAGGTGGATAAAAGAATAGGTACAAAGTAAGTGGTAATAGTGTTAAGCTTCTAATACCGCTGATTGTTTGACTGCTTATGATATCTGGTGGTGGATCCAATTAGTTTTAAAAACATCTGGCACTAATAGACATACAATTTGACTACGCTTTCTGTAATTTTCCGGCATTACTGGAATTGTGAGTCATATGGATGCTGTCATAAAAATAGACACAACCAGTAAATTAATAAAAATAAGTTTCGTAATCAGACAATTAGGAGAAAAACTAATAGGGAAAGGAAAGGAAATACATATATGTTTTATAGATCTTAAAAAAGCTTTTGATAGGGTAAGAAGAGAAGATGTATGGCAGAGCTTGGAAAGGAGAAGTTTAGAGAAAGGAATGATAGAGATGATTAAGGCATTGTATAAAAGCAATAAGAATAAGGTGAGAACTTCCAACGCAGAATCAGCTGAATTCGAATCGCGAATTGGGTTAAAACAGGGATGCGTATTGAGCCCATTGTTATTCTCTATATTAATAGACGACGCTGTTAAAAAAGCTAAACAAAAAGGAAAAAATATGAAAGTAGGAAACTGGAAAATGAATGCAATTAACGTACAGGAACTAATGTTTGCAGATGATATAGTACTGATAGCACACTCGGAAGAGACATTACAGCAAAACTTGAAGATATACCAAGAAGAACTAACAAAGATAAACATGGAGATAAACACGAGGAAAACAAACACAATGATAATAGCAGCAGAAGAAAGAAAACATAGCATCAAAATCGGGGAAAAAGCATTGGAACAAGTTAAAAGTTACAACTACTTAGGAACAATCATTGAAGACAATGGGAGAATAGAGAAAGAGGTAAATGAGAGGATAGGGAAATCCGCAAAAATATATAACATATTGAGAAATTCGTTTCTGGATAAAAAAGAAGTACCAAAAAAAATAAAGACAGAGGTGTATAAAAGAGTGGTCTGACCAACATTAACATATAGTAGTGAGTCATGGATAACCACAAATAGAATCAAAAGCAGAGTTACGACCATGGAAATGAGATTCCTAAGAAGAATAGAAGGAGTAACCAGAATTAGAAACACGACAATCACTAATAGTCTGGGTATTAAACCAGTAGAAGTGGTCATAGAAGAGAGACAACTGAGATGGCTTGGACATCTACACAGAATGGAAGAAGATCGAATCACAAAGAGGATATTTGAAGCCAAAACAGAGGGCAAAAACAGAATAGGTAGACCCCGAAACACCTGGAAGGAGCAGGTGTATAGAACATTGGAAAAGAGAAGTATGGGATGGATTGAAGCCAAACAACTGGCTCAGAACAGGAACCTGTGGAAGATAAAAATAAGAAAATAAATAGTCCGACACCGCAAGGTACAAAGGACATACGATTAAAAAAAAAAGTTTCGTAACGTAAAGTTAACCCAAAAAATTGTAAAGGTAACATCAATATATTACTAAAATACGTATAAATATTGTGGCAATTATCTATTATACTTCGATAAAATGGATCGCAGTATACATTGTTCGGAAGTAGAACGGGCCATCACTAGAAAATTGAGTGCTGAAGGAAAAACGATTGGGGAAATTGCGAAAGTATTAAATTGATCTCCAAATATGAACAAAAAGAAGAAGATATTAATCTACCTGAGAGCCGCAATATCTTTATACGAGGGTTATCTTTTAAGTTTTGTATACATAGCTGGAATAAGACAATAAATAGCTTTTAAAGACTTGCATTTCCCAAGTGTTCTCCACCAAGATTTACATGGGCTCGAAGCAACTGGGGAAGCAGTTAGTACACCCGACTGCTCCTTTTAGCTACTGAAACTTTTGACCACGTAGACCGTTCTTGATTCTCGGAAAGGTAAAGAAATCGTTGGGACTTAGGTCCGGACTGTATAAGGGTAGGTCTAATAATTCGACGTTTTGTTGAGTTAAAAATTCAGTTGTCTTGGAGGAGGATGATTCGTTGTTGACAGCGTCGAAGCGGTATACAGTTTTTTGACGTCAATTCATCCTAGCTATTTTCTGCTATTCGGTCAACAGATGCGGTATACAAGAGGAAACTAATTTTAGTTTGAGATCTCTGAAATTCCCAAATGAAGAGTCAATCTAGCGACGTCACATGTCGATCTTCGTTGAGGAACTTGCGCGCAGCATCGATATTCTTCTGGGCGGTTGCCGTCTTTCTCAAGGTCATTGGTATTGATATTTGATTAGTGGCGCTATCTGTGTACCAGTACACAAAACATATCGTTAGATGGTGTACACAGAATGGAATTCATTTGAATCTGGATGAGTGTGCTGTTGTAAGCTACTCCAGATGTCATAGACTATACAATTTTCACTATGCTGTGAGTCAGGCTATTGTTCCTAGGCACTCGCCTGTGATGAATCTGGGCGTGCAGTTTGATGCAAATTTGTCGTTTGCAGACCACATATTATCGATACGAAATTCTGCGATGAAATCCTTAGGATTTCTCATACGATCCTGCAGATCATTCAATAATGCTGCCTCGTTAAAAGCATTATACTATTCGCTTGTCCGCACTGGGTTGGAGTATGCCTCCATAATTTGGTATCCTCACTATCTCCATCTGCAAGTACTACTTGAAAGAGTGCAAAAACGATTTTTGAAATACCTGTCCTTCAAAATTGATGGCACTTACCCTGGACGCGATGTTGATTATGCTGGTCTGCTGAGGAGACACGGCTTTGTATCGTTATCGGATCGAAGGAAGGAATTTAGCAGCCAATTTCTACTTAAACTAATTAATCACGCTATTGACACTCCATCCCTTTTCTCCAAAATTAATTTTGTGGTACCTCAGTACGATACCAGGTCCTTCCCTAATTTTAAGGTCCCGTCATGCAAAACTAATGTTCTGCTTAAAGCACCCTTTACGCATATGATTAGAAATGCCAATGAACTACTTCACGATCCTTTTTGTTGAAGAGTCTACATGGATTTACATTGTCGTCCTATTTTGTTCTTGCATTCTGGTGTCACCGAGCCATTATTATATTTATGATTCAGTTGTATCCTTTTCGACTAATTTTAATTTATTACTGCGCTGCATATTGTTACTACATATATATGCTAGGTTACATTATTCTCGCATTGTCCTGTAAATGGAATTATTTTCTGTTGGGCAATAATAGATATTATTATTATTATTATAAGAGACATCTTCGTATGATGATTCTACCATAGTATATTTCTCTTTAACTTAGTCCATCCTTTTAGAAATGAATCCAGACCTTCACTAATTCAAAATGTATCAAAATAAATCCTTAACGAATCACTGGAAATGTCAAATATTACGAAAAGAAGAAAACAAAGAAACAAAACGCGCACCTCGTTGATCGTCGTCCAGCTTTGATTAATTTTCCAGCAGTTTCCCTTTAGAAACTCCGTCCCGTTTGCAAATTGAATGTTTGTTAACAGGAGCTATCCGTCAAGTGTCATCCAAAAGCGTCCGGCCATCCCTCGCACGCACGAGGGGAATGCGGGCGACGAACGAAAATAAATTAGAGGCGAAATTTTCGGGCATCCCCGAATATATTCCGGCCCGAATACGAAGCGGGACCGCGTCTATCTTTATGACGCTATTAATTTTTAAAATGGATCCCGACGTTATCGACAAAAGGGGAATCGAACTCACGATTGCGGGAAAAGAACGGCGGGTAGTTTTTTGCGCGATTATCGCTTCGTATTGGGAAATCGGTGAAAAGGTGGTGTTCATCTTATTTCCAGACGAATATGTAAAATTACCGGGTAAAATACGAAGTTTGACACAGAAAATGTGTGATTTGTAACCTACTAGTGTTGAAAAAGAATTAATTAGTATAGTCTCGGCAAAGAGGGGCAAGTTCCAGTGCTGTGCGAAGAACGACGTGGAGGGGTGAAGCGCGCGGCACGGAGAATCGAGTACCCGTATCAAAGCACGCTTGATCAGTTTTATTCGACTGTATGAAAGTGTGATACGAAAATTTGAAAGTGTTATTGTAGTTTTCATCATTAAGATGTGTAGATACACTAGGGTGACAGAATATAATAGACATCTACTAATTAAAAAAACAGATTCTATTCTCGTTATATATACAAAATATTTTAAAATTTTTAAATCAGACTAATATTTTGTCGATCCAACTTTACTTGCGTGAAGTGCTGCAAGTCGTCGTGACAAAGAATCTATTAAATGATTAATGGTGTCTTCTGGAATATTTAACCACTCTTCTGTAACAGCTGCCACGAGCTCTCCCTTATTGCTGCGTTTTCGGGGTCGTTTCGCCATATTTGTCTGGATTATGTGTCAAACATTCTCCATCGGATTCATGTCTGGTGATTGGCCTGGCCGTGGTAAAATCCGAATCTCCTGTTCCTTTTTCCATGTGGTTGTTGTTCTTGCTTTGTAGCAGGGTGCTCCATCCTCCTTAAAAGTGGCGTCTTCTTTAGATAAAATGGTGTTGTCGAATATCGGTAGTAGTCCTTCTGTTAATATTTGGATATTTTGCCGCATTTATATTTCCGTCGCAGATTACTAATTACGATCTTCCACCATACCATATCGCATCCCACACCATGATGTTCACACCGCCTTATTTCAGCGTCTGATGCAAAAATTTGACGTCCAGTTGCTGTGACGAACGTCTTCATACCCACGTACGACTACTATCACTGAATTGGCAGTATCTGCTTTCGTCTGAAAAAATGACAGACCGCCAAAACTCTTAGGGCTTCGTTCGCATTTCGATTGCCCAAGCCATTCGGCGCCGTTTTTGAAACGCCGGAAGGAGAGGTTTTTTTTTGCCACCCTTTTATACATCCCCACACTTTACTTCTTTCAGAAGGTCCGGCACGACCTGGTCTCGGCTCCACTGTTGTTTTTTCCTTGCGTTTAAATTGTGTAATCACACAGTTAACTGTGGACAACGGAATATTTAAAAATTTACTTATTTCACGTTGCGAAGCGCCGCGTTCACTCTGGCCAACGATGCGACCCTGCTAATATCACTCAAATCTTGTAGCGAAGCATAGTTGTAACGATACTAAACTATGACGAATTCCTTCCGATACATCTACCCCTACCCTAATGACAAGAGAAAGTTCTTAATTCGTTCTTAGAATTTAGCTGTTTACATATTTATACCGCTTTACCTGGTGTCTATTTTATTCTGTCACCCTAGTGTATATTTAATCTGCATGTCGTACTCACTTGACTGAAACAAGTGTGGAAACATTTAATGACTCTAATGTTTAATAGATGCCAATCAGTTTGTGATTTCCGGGAAACTTCTTAAAACAATAACAGCACGTTATATAATATATTTTTTATCATTATTTTATATGCAAGCATTCCTGCGTCCACATCGCGTATGCTAACTCATAAAGGTCACGATCATAGGCTAGTAATGTTCATTGAAACAATCCAATATCGATGAAATGCCAATTATATTTCAATTATAGACATACGTACGTTTAAACGATACTAACGAAACTTATTTAAATTTGTTTATGATTTATGGAGAATACGATAATCATCAAAAACGTACTACTCGTAAAAAGTTAATTCGAGAATGCGAAAGGTGCCTGGAAAATCAAAGACGTAATTTGGAATATTTGTTGAAGTAAATTTTATATATATTTTTTTTTCAAGTAACCAAATCTAATCGACTTCAACCAACAGATCACTTCACAAGACAGTCTTAAAAGCCAATACTGGGAGAAAAACAATCGACACGATGCAGAGATAACTACACATATCGGACAATGTACACGTTGAACGCGAAAAGACCCCTTTATCGTATTTAACGCGCTAGGAGCCAAATTCGGTTTAATTAATAAATCGGCTGAACGCGATTTACGAATTAAAACCGACCAACAGAAACAACGTTGCACGGTTTGCCGTCTATTATTATAATTATGACTAGATGTAAGCGTTTACTGACGCGGAATGCGTCGATTTTAATTGAATCTGAATCGGGGAATGCTGCGTGCGGTATATGCGTCTATGCCTTTTATAATTAGCGCTATATACTGTCCAAAATGAATTGGTTAGCGCGTGAAATTTTTGGCGTAATTTGATTTCATAGATGAACGATTATGGACTCGGAAATTTATTGGACGAATTACAAAACTGACGCATTTTGCAAATTATTTTCATGGTGTATTATACAGAACATAATAGAAAATATTCACTAATTTTTCCAAAACTTAAAATTTTTTACATTTTATTAATAGCCATTAAAATTAAAGAATAAAAATAAAAACTTCTTTAACATTCCGTTCCTCAAAGAAACTCCCCTTTGCGCGAAGCACAACTTTCACAATTCGAGACATCCGCTACACCAGTTTTTCAAGGACTCTCTTTGGCATATTCGTCCATTCCTCTAGTAAAATGTTACGCAGGTAAGGCATACTTTTCGGATCCTCTTGTTTAATTCATCCCGTAACAGCTCGATGGGGTTTAGATCGGGGCTTTGCGGTGACCACGTCATTATTTGTAAAGTGCCATTATCTTGTTCTTCAGTTAAGAAACTTTTACATATCATTGCTGAGTGTTTAGGGTCGTTGGCTTGCATGAATACAAAATTTTCGCCGATTAGATGATACCCCGATGGAATGACGATTGCAAGGACTGTGTGGATGTACAATTCACAGGTATAGCAGTAAACTCCACTCACACAAATTAATTAATTATGCGGAACGCAGCGTTTCGAGAGCACGTGGGCTCCCATTGTCAACCGTGTTACCGACTGAAAGTAAGAACTGTATCACACATGCAAATTATTTTCTACGCAGGCTCTAAAATTTCTAAAACATATGACTATTTACAATCTACTCGGTGGTCTAATGCCTTTTTCGGGAAAGGATGGATCGAAAGCGAACCGTATCTTTAACAGGGCCTATGGTAACATCGATCAAACTCGAGTGTGCAATTGGGGGTGGTTCTCTGTTCGTTTTTATACATATCGTTTCGTGCGCGTCTAATTCTCTACACGAGTTCACGTTTTTAAGTAGTCTCAGATTTTTTAAATCAATCTTATGTCCGGATTTTACCGTATGCTCTGCTACGCTTGATAGTTTGTTTCTGTACCCCCGCCTCGTCCCGAACTACGGTCTGTTCTATAGATCGCGTAGTTCGGGATGTTGAATTTGTGGCTTGGTTTAAGTAGTGTCTTTGACAGTAACGCAACATCGATGTCGTTTTCTGCCAGAAACACCCTTAATTCGTTTTTTTTCCTGGTAACACTTTGAGTGTTCCAGAACATGATTTTTATTTCGTTATTGTTTTGTTTATTCATTGATGGTTTTTTGCTTGTTTTTTTTGCGGTTGTATCGTTTGTTTCTTTTTTGAATGGATATATATTTAATATATTTCCCCTTTTTTTTCTTTTCTTTTTTTAATTGGGTAAGCAGCAGCTTACTTTTTGTAGAGAGCTGTTAGTTCCTCCGTTTGGCGAAGGAACTCCATGCGCTGCTCTACGGTGGCGTTTGTGTTATTAAAGTTAAGTAACATGCGCCCCAAAATTAGTGCTAGTTTGTCTTCGGTTTTGTTGTTCGTCGTCTTCTTCGGTTCCTCTTTCGGGGGCTGCGTGTTGCCGGATCCGTTGTCCTTCTTCTTGGTCCACGGATTGTTCTTTGGCAGGGGAGCGTCGATGTACTTCTTGCCGACCGCGTTGTTGGGGTTCTCAGACCACTTTAGATATGTTGAAAGGTGCTCACCACCACAATTACCACATTTCGGAGGCGTTGTTTTTGGTTTTTCGCACAAACGCGTCGAGTAGTCCTCGCCGCATTTCATGCACTTGTAGTTTATGTTACAGTTGGATTGTGTGTGCCCGAACATCTGACACTTGTGACACTGTACTATTAAATTGCAAGTGCGCAAGGCTTCTACCTTAACGGCCAGGCCGCAACAGTCCGTGATATTGTAAATGGATTTATACAGCCGGTCGATTTCGACGAGGACAAGCGGCGACGGTTTACCCTGTTTGCCCTTCATTCTAGTTATTTTCTCAACCGGGTAGTCTTGAGCTTGCAAATCTTGTTTAATTTCGTCGTCAGTTATATCCTGCGTGATACCGCGCAGCACCACTTTTAATTTCTTCTCGCTTTTCAGCTGGTACGTGTAAAACTGAGTTTTTTGTTCTTTTAACAACTTACTCAGCTTGCGATAGTCCTCCTCGGTCGCCGGTTCTACTTGAATCCCAGTGTTTATTAGCTTGCTTTTAGTAGCGGTTATGCGCTTTTCGCGCATGAGATTCGCAGTTCTTGTCCATTTGGCCGTTTCTTTGATAATGATTGGCGCTATCTTTTGTTTACGCACCGGTTTAGCTGCCGTAGTTCCTTCGCTCTTGTTTCGTCCGGACGTGGACGGTTGTACGGTTTCCGTTGGTGTTGGTTCGTTGATTTCTTCTACTACATCTTCCTCCATGTCTTCGGCCTCTTCTTCGTTGTCCGATAGCCGTTCGAACCGATTCTGCGTTATAATCGGCTGCGGGTTCGCTGCGGACGAAGTAGTACGCCTTTTCTTTGCCGTTTTAACGGGTTCACTGAACTCACTTTTCACTACACTCGAAGAGTCGCCGAACTTGGCTTGGTACAGTTCCATGACAGTATGAACAAGTTCGCGTAATGCTTGCTCGTCAAGACTATCAAAGCACATTTTCGATGCCATTGTAATGTTGGTTTGCTCTATATACTACTATATAGCACTTCTGGTACTTTGCAATGATGCTCTCGCGTCAGATGCACAGTCAGAACTCTGACGCTATAGGACTGCAACTTAACTTATATACTAATGATGAGTCGCCAATCAGAATGACATAATAAATATACATAAATCCTATGTATCAAATTGTATGCAATGCGTTCAAGTAACTTGCGAAAGGAAACGATACGCAATCAAATTGGTTAACTGCACAAAGAAAGAATATCACAAGGACAATCAATACGTCATTTTGTTAGTACGGTTGTCGAAGACACTACGATAACTACAACAAAAAAATGTAATCACAAAATCGAACTCGAGGTAACAAATGTAAAAGGAAGCGAAAAAAGTTACAGCAACCTACAATAACGAAAGACTCACGTAACAGTTTTGGGAGTACAGCTAGATAATAGACTAAACTGTCATTACCTTACAGAAATGTACATTTCCCTTCAATCCCGACCAGCCATTTTTCCTTCCCCTTTCTCAAACCGGCGTTTTCTTAACGAATACTTATATGTAAATAAATAATCATTCGATAAAACTACTCGGTTTCGAGGAATCGTTTGCCTTTATCGAATGATACCTTCATGATTCGCCCATCACTAATTTATACCCTATTAAACCTTTCAACTGTCGAAACGTGGGTCTAATTTTTAGTGAAGTGTTGTGGTTAGGGAGATAGTAAAGTGATTCAATTCAAAAGTAATTAAAAAACTAAATAACGTGAAATAAATTTTAATTTGAGTAATTTAATGTTTACTAAAGTAAAATTCTAAAAATATTCATCCTCATAAAACCATCCCATGCTACTTATTTCTCCACATTTCATCGCACTACGGCATTATTACGTCCTCCCTTTTTTTATACCGCAAATTTATTCGCAATGAATATCCGCACCGAAATGTAACAAACTTGATTTTCGCCAGCCGAAAGAAATGATTTCGTAGAGGAAAAAGAATAAGACGTAAAAAGAAAATCCCGTAAAAAATAAATATACATAGGCGGCATGCAAAATAACGAAATAAAAACCCACTTCCTAATCCCTATCACGTTCTTCTACCGCGCACTCTCCTGCCTGCCTCACAATTTCATCCGTCCTAGCGTCTAACCTACGGCTTTTATTGCTCCTTTCTTTCCCTACTCGTCGGTCCTTCGCATAAAGAACCGACACAGATGTTTCGACGTCTGGCACCCGGATCAACCGCAGAACTTCCCTTCTTATCAGCTTATTTCCCGGAGATTCGTTTTCCGTCAGGACGACCAAGGGTACCGGTTTTAGAACAGTCTACTGGATGGATTATAGTGTTTGCGTTTCTATTCGAGTATGTGGTCGGTAGAATGGAAATGAAATAGACGACGTCCTGCATCTAATAAAGAGCTTTCTGGTACATGATTGTGTATGCAACGTATGGGAGGGGAGTTTAATTTTCGACAGGGATTTTTTTTTCTTCTCTAACATGTACAACTTATTAGCACCAATGGAAATAGGCAAATAATTTCTAGCTGTACAATAAAAATATAGATGTTTGTACTGCAAAAACATTCGCCTCTATAACATTAGAGGCCACACCGACTACATTATTCTTTATTATCGAGTTAACCCAATAAAGTATTAACTATAACGTTTCAAAATGATGTAACCACTTACGAGAGTAAGCATAATATATTATACGTTCTCTATCGATTATGAATCAAACGGCATCAGCGGGCTGTAGTCGTTTAGCCTTGGTATAACACATGGGCTGAAAAGTCCCGGGCATAACACATAGATGACGCTAGTTTTATTGCAGTCACCTTTCTCTCAGTTAGTACTAACCTTCAAAAGACAGCTGTTAAAATTTCATGATATTCTATTAATTAGTTTGTGAGTTATTGTGCTAAGAGTCACGCTACTTTTGTTATTTTCAAAACAATAGATCAAAAACAATTTCGTGTTTTAATTTTACACTGCTTCTTGATGGCAAAAAAATACCGTTCAAGCGAAGCAATGTCTTGAAAAGTGTTATGGGGACTCCGCTCCATCAGAAACAACAATAAAACGATGGTTTGCTGACTTCAAACGTGGTCGTAGAGACACCGATGATGCAGAACGCAGTGGACGTCCAAATGAGGCGGTAACACCAGAAAACATCAAAAAAATCCACAAAATCGTTTTGAATGATCGAAAAGTGAAGTTGCGTGAGTTAGCTGACATCGTAAAGATATCAAAAGAACGTATTGGCTTTATATTGCATGAGTATTTGACTATGAGAAAGCTCTGTTCAAAGTGGTTGCCGCGTTTGCTCAGTGTTGACCAAAAACAAGAACGTGTTAATGATTCTGAGCAGTGTTTGGCCATGTTTAAACGTAACAAACCGGAATTTTTGCGTCGATATGTGACAATGGATGAAACATGGATCCATCACTTCAGTCCGGAATCAAAACGATCGTCATCTGAGTGGACAGCAACTGGTGAACCTCGTCCAAAGCGCCCGAAAGCACAACAATCGGCTGGAAAGGCTTTGGCCTCGGTATTTTGGGATGTGCGTGGTGTAATATTCATCGACTATCTTGAGAAAGGAAATACCATCAACAGTGAATATTATATAGCGTTATTGGAGCGTTTGAAGGGCGAAATTGAAAAGAATCGACCGCATATGGCAAAGAAAAAAAATTTGTTTCATCAAGACAACGCACCGTATCACAAGTCAATCAAAACAATGGCAAAACTACATGAGTTGAACTTCGAATTGCTCCCACATCCACCGTATTCGCCAGATTTGGCTCCCAGCGACTACTGGCTGTTCGCAGACCTCAAAGAAATGCTCGCCGGTAAGAAATTTCGCTCGAATGAAGAGGTTATCGCTGAAACTGAGGCCTATTTTGAGGCAAAAGATAAATCGTTCTACAAAAGTGGTATTGAAATGTTAGAGCGGCGCTGGAATGATTGTGTTGCTCTTGATGGAGATTACGTTGATGAATAAAGCTAATTTTGAACCAAAAAAAACGTGCTTTCTTTGTTAGGCCCGGGACTTTTCAGCCCATGTGTTACACATGCATTGACAGTTACTTGTATGGGTCAGTACTATTTGCATGATTGTTTGTCCGTAAAACCCGCGCTAGCAAAATGTGATTCTTCAGTGCCGTCAAAAATGTGTTGTTTATCTAGCGGGGAAAGTATGCGATTCCGAATTCCAATGCCATACGTATGACTTGTTGAAGATCAACGTATGAATGTAGAAATTTGTAAAATACACACATCAAAAAGCGTAAGCAATTTCTTAGCCTTAAATATACCCTTACACGATTCTCTCCTAGATAAACTGTAGATTGTAAGAATCACGTGTTTCCTAATTCCAGCCCCATATGTATGACTCTTTGGAGATACACTTTATGATTTTTCTATGTACTAATGTAAGAATTTCTAAAATACATACGAGGGTAAGCTGGAAAATTCGGTAACTAACTATGAGATGGCGCTGTGTGAAAAGAATCTTTAACACTATTGTATAGCTTGATGTTTCAATGACGTACGCGTTATACTTCATATCGATTTGTAAAGTAGTTTGTTATGTACACTCGTTCAAAACAGAGAACTTTCGTTGCTTTTTTAAAAATGAACAATATTGAAAATTCGCGCAATGATTAAATTCCTTTAGAAAAAGTATTTTTCGCCCGAAGAAATTCGTACTGATATGGTAAATGTATTAGGCGAAGATGCTCCTTCTTTTAAGACTGTTTGCAAATGGGTAAATGAATTTAGAAAAGGTCGTACAAGCGTAAATGACGATGCCCGTTCTAGACGACCAAAAACAGTCACTTCTGCAGAAACTGTGCAGAAAGTTTTAAACTTTTTCGAAGCCACTCTCCAGTCAACATTGAAAATATTGCCAAGCCTACAGGCATCTCCAGATAACAGATGACGTACAATTTAAATGTTAAATTACATATGTGTACATGGTGTACAAGATGGGTGCCGCGTTTACTCACGCCACCGCAAAAACTCGAACACGTGGAATGTTCTACATCCATTTTGGAGTGATTTCAGCAAATTCCAACAGATTTTTGGGCCAACTTGTGATTTACGATGAAACCACTACAGACCGAAAAGTAAATTGCAATCAAAACAGTGGTGAATCGTCCAAAGAAAGCCGAAATCATTCTATCGGCAGGAAAGGTAATGGCTTTCACATTCTGGGATGTGCAGGGAATCTTGCTTATCGATACCTTCCAGAGGGTCAAACGAATACCGGGCAATAGTATTCTAAACTTATGGATCGATTGAAGACACCTATCATCGAAAAAGACCCGGATGAAAGCAAAATAAAACTTCTCCATCAAGACACATGAGTATCGAAGCAAAATGGGCCAAATTAAAGTTCGAAGCGCTTGGTCATCCTCCTTATTCACCGGATTGAGCGCCGCATCTTCCCTAAACTTAAGAAACACCTCGGCGGTATGGGATTTGCTTCGGATGAGAAGCACTATTTTGGGGAGCTCGAGGAAAATGAGTACTGTGAAAGCATAAAAAACTTGAGCATCGACTAAATAAATGAATTGATCTTGAGGGAGATATGTCGAAAACTAAAACACATTTCATTCAAACATTGCAATTTTTCAGCTTACCCTCGTACCAGAATGAGTTACATCATACAACAACCAGAGGTTTAAAAACAGTCACAGTTAATCTTCGAAGTACTGTTTTTACGCTTAACAAATTTGAATAGTCTTATACAGAATCATAGTTTTTATATAATACCAAGAGTACCATTCAGAGATCTTCTAATAAAAATGCAGACAACCTAAGATATTAATTTCGAAATGTTATATACGACCAAGTATTACCGGTACCTTCCCTGTCCATTAGACCACGCGTCTCCCTCGAACTAATTTGTAATTTCGAAATTTCCGACACGTTTCGTAAAAAAAGAAAAGGACCATATCCCGCAATAATCAAAGTTACACTTAGCTTTTCCTAAAAGGGAAAAATTCCCCAACCAATTTTCTATCGCTTACGGCTACTTCGTTTTCAGTTCGTAATACAAAAAGCGAACAAAACCGGATTCTTCCGGAGACCATCCAATCAGCAACCCTTTCTGCGTTCGGCCATGAAAGCCGCCGATTCCAGAAATGACATCGCGCCCCCGGAAGCGATCCGGTGAAGAAACCGGAACGTCGGCAAAGTAGTTTCCGGATACAGAGCAGATTGTTTCATCCTCCCGTTGATGTACCTACTGCTTCGCACGTGCAAACACGTGCGCGCTGGCTTTTGCGAATGATATTCTTTCCGGAAAAGATGGTTTAGTCAATTTAGCTCATCCCACTTTTCCATTTCTACAGACGCTGGTGACAGAAGAGGAAGAAGAGCTGCGAATGAAATGATACTGCGATTGGGCGTGTTTTCTTAATTGAAAACTATATTTAGAGAATATGTACTGGTCAAATGCACCTTCTAATTTCAATATCTCGCCTGTAAGGAAATATCTAAACACAATATCCTGTTTTAAACTTATTATAAACTAACAAGGAAAGGTTCCCGGGTGTCAAATTTAGATCTTTATGAAACTTGGTAGGTAGGTAGAGTATGTTGAGACTTGAAAATAGAATGTTTTTGTTTGTGTTGAAATTCACCCCGAGGAGGTGAAACAGATTTATAATTTTCCTGATTTAATTCTTGACCAGAAATAGATAGAACAAAAATTTAAATTTAATATTGCACCTTATTGAAAGGTTTTTAAGGACACGCGAATATGGTAATACAGGGTGTTACGTTCTCCTGGTTTGAAGAGCACTGAACTCTTCCTGGTCTGTATTCGTCTCTTAATATTGTCAAACAGTCGCTGTAATTGGTTTCGATCGATATTACGAATTTTCTGCTCTATGGCTGTTCGTAGTTCTTCCAAATTGTGAAGCCGATTATGATGTATCTTGTTTTTTAAATGCCCAACCAGATAAAAATCTAAGGGGGTTAGGTCAGGTGACCGTGATGGCCAACGATCGCGACTAATAAGTCTGTCACCGAAATACTCTTCTAGATATTCCAATGTATCATGCGCTACATGAGGTGGTGCTCCATCTTGTTGAAAATACCCCCTTTCCAATTCATCGTCATATAATTGGTTTATAAACACTTCCAAAATTTGAGTGCGATATCTTTCCGCATTGATATTTTCATGGAAAAAAATAGGGCCGATTATGCGACGTCTAGACATTGCCACCCAGACCCCAATTTTTTGTGGATGTAAAGAAGTCTCAACAAAATTATGAGGGTTTTCTGTAGCCCATGTCCTGTAATTTTGGCTGTTAATATAGCCTGACAAGTGAAACCAGACCTCGTCTGACATTAATGTTAAATCTAAAATATCATCATTATGAAGATTTTCATTAAACCACTGACAATATTGAATTCGTCGTGGAATATCAATTGGCAATAATTGCTGTGTTACGTTTACTCTATACGGATGCATGTGTAGATTTTTAACCAATGCTTTTCTTGCAGTACTGAACGATAAACCTAAAATAACGAAAATGAAAAATACTACATCTTAGAAATAGAAAAAGCATCATACCAGTTTGAGCTGCTAATTTGCGAATTGACTTTTTAGGACTTGCCTCTATTCGTTGTCTAACATCATCAACAGTCTCTTCTGTTAACACTGTTGGTCGTCCAGTTGGTTTTTCTTTGCAAATACAGTGTTTCCCTTCGAATCGTGCAATAAGTCTGTCTCTGTGATTACAAAACACTTTGTATGGTACGACAACATCCGGATAATTTTCACGAAATTGGTTCAAGCATGATTGCAATGAATAAGTCCATGATCCATCTTCGTGATGAGTGCCACTGCGATAATGCGCTTTTAAAATAAAACCGTCTTGCTCGGCCGTAAACGGCATCTTAAAACTAACAACAATTAAATTCACTTAATTTAATAGAAATGCATAAAAACATACCTGGGAAATAACACTGATAAACAGTAGCTCTAAGAAGAACAGATTACAAGTAAAAATGAAGCAAATAATAACGAATAAAATGAATATAAATAACGTGTCGCACAGGCAGTTGACAGGACCGATACTCACAATGGCCACTCTTAACATGTCAAATCCCCTAGAATCCACCGCGCGAAATTTAAACTGTCCTCAAACATATAAAATCACTCTGTATATCAATTTGTTTGCATATGCATGGAACAAGTCTGGTTATATAGGGAATCGACCTGGGCCAGTCGAACATCCCATGAATTTTTCCTTTACCAACCAGGACTTTCCGCTCCTCCCCGATGCTTTGTATGTGACGCTTTTGCATTCATTCTTGGTGAGAAAACATTTAATACTTTAAGCATTTTTTGACGACTCTCATTACCATACCAAATCATAATTATATAATTTAAATACCCATTAAAATAAGTACTCTATTCATTATTATTAATACTAAGGATTTGTCATCACCTGCAATCCCGTGTTTACATTTGTATGAATTATGAACACTAGTGCATAATAACTGATGCAATTTTACTAATTAGTGATGGTTTTCTTAACAGAAGACGTATGTATGCAATATATAGATTGTTTTGGTGTAAATAGCACAAGGTGTGACTTGTTCTACACCTTTGAAATGCCCTGCATAATGAGAGAGCTTAAGTCAATAAGGGATGTTAAAGAATAACTACTTGCGCTAATTTTAATACCCCTCGCACACAAAATTCACTTATCCTGAAAGACCTTTCGATGAGGTACAATATTTGCATTTAATCTTTAAATTTTTGTCAGCACAAGCAAAAGAAATTATTTTCAAGTCTCAATATACTGCATTTACTTACCAAGTGTCATAAAGATCTGAATTTGACATCCGGGAATGATTCCTTGTATGTTGTAACATCTCGACTTTCTCCTATTTAACTGGAACACTCTATATGATTAAAATTAGCTTAATTAATTAGATCAAATTAATGACGAAGGAATACCGAATTACTACTACAAACAAAAGGAATACAAAGCAAAGTCGCAATCATTTCCAGAAATCCCTCTTGTCGACTTTCCTACAACTCGTTCCGGAATCTCAAATCCAGATTCCGGACCGGAATCCGGTTGCGTCAAGGTACCCACTTGCGGTCCGGTTTTAATTAAGCAAATTCTGAGCTTTTCTAACGCCGCCAGAGGACAACGACGGCGAAGGAGCTAATACGCTTGTCATTTGCGGTCGAAACTGCTGGTAGATGGAGCTCTTGTCGCGGCGTAATTCGCCGTCGAGAAGAGAATGAGTGACACCGTGGAAAGAGAGGATTTGTACAAGCACCCCCTTTGCCCCTCTTCTTTCTACAGAGTTGAGATTTAGAGGATCGCCAACTGAATGTATGGTAACGCTATATTGCACTTTCGGTGGGTGTATGGGAATTGAAGGTTTTAGTAGTTTGGTAGGATTGATGGAGAATTATAGATGATGGAAGAGATGTGTAATTGGAGGGAAATATAACACGTAGAGGGTTCTAAAGCAAAAAGAAGGAGAAATCTTGTTAGATTGCGAATAAATACTTCCATTGCAGAGATATAGAAGTACGAGGGGAGGTCCAGAAGTTTGTGGAATGGAGGGGATGGAGTGGGGATAAGGACGCTCGCTAAGTGTCATTCTGATTGGCGACTCATCATTAGTATATAAGTTACAAGTCAATCCGGAAGAAAACTGAAGCTATGGAGGAAATTGAACACTGTGCTGTGATAAAGTTCCTTACAAAGCAAGGCAAGAATGCTCAAACCATATTGAATGAAATGGAAACCGTTTATGGGGAACAGTGCCCTAGTAAATCAATGATTTATATGTTACACGGTCTCTTTAAACATGGTCGGTAGTCGATTGAAGACGACCCCCGTTCAGGACGGCCAGTTGAGGCCACCACGTCAGACATCGTCGAAAACGTGCAAAAATTCCTACTGCAAGATGCCCGTTTGAACAAAAAACAATTATCTGCATTAGTTGGAGTATCAGATACCACCATTTTGCGTATCCTACATGATCACCTGGGTATGACAAAAGTCAGTGGGTCAGATGGGTACCGAGAATGCTCACGTCGCTGCAGAAACAGCAGCGCGTCTGTGCGTCCAAACAATTTTTGGAGCTGTGTCGAGACAAACCTGCACAGATTTTGGAGCGGATTGTTACCGGAGATGAAACATGGGTTCATCACTTTGAGCTTGAGTCCAAACAGGAGTCCATGCAATGTCATAAAAAGGGGACACCACCGCCAAAGAAATTCAAAGTGTCAGAATCGGCTGGAAACTTGATGGCTACTGTTTTTTGGGATTGTGAGGGGATATTACTGATTGATTACAAAGAAAAAGGTAGGAGCATAACCGAAGAATATTACTCAGCAATATTAGAAAAATTAAAGGAGGCCAAGGAGACAATGCGCCGGTTCACAAGAGCAAAGTTGCAATGGCTGCTCTGCACAAGCATGGCTTTCAATCAATAGTACATCCACCCTACAGTCCAGACCTGGCACTTAGTGATTTTTATTTGTTCCCCAATTTAAAAAAAGACTTACGTGGAAGAAAGTTTTCCGACGACAGGTAAAGGAGGCAATTTTGGCCCATTTTGAGACGAAAGATAAAAAATATTTTTATTATGGTTTAGAAAAATTAATTCACAGATCTAATAAATGTATTGTGCTTAAGGGTAATTATATTGAAAAGGAAAAATAGATTTATTGTTTTATTTTATTTAAAACCCTTTCATTCCACGAACTTCTGGACCTTCCCTCGTACATCCATGATCTCTCTTATACATTTTCCTTCCGATTTACTCCTAAACTAATGGAGACTGGAAATCCATTGGAATTGCGATAATGCTGCAATCACAAAGAAAGTAATTGTGCTAAAAATTTTCACAGTACTCCTATTTTGCATAAAATAACTTTCTTCTAAAAGTCGTATAAACAAAATAGTTCAATTAAGCACAAGCTATCAACTATATTATTGGTTAGAAATGTCGAATCTTACGAATGTGATGTTTGAAAACAAGAATAATATTGTACTGTATGTGTGTGTACTCGTCTTACTTAATTTTATTGTTCCAGAAATTGCAATCCTACTTCCCGGAGCCCTGTCACATACACGAAAAATGAACATCACCAGCGATATTAGAAGAAATTTGAGGTTAAGCAATCCGGAAGAACATCCAGAATATGACCCTGAAAGAGAGTAAGTGTTTTGCTGCTTGTCTCATGCCCAACACCGTATTTTACAAACCACATTTCCATTAGTCTTTCTCCTATAAAGACAAAATCGGTGATAAAATATAGTTGTCTAAGAGTTTTAAGATATGACACCCTGTATAAGCAGTAGTTTCAATTGCAAGCGCAACTATTTAACGATATCGTATCGTATGTTAACGCTTATCCCTCTTTAATAGGTTTTGCAACGTAAACCTACTCTATATGCTCATATATCAACAGGTTTCCCATTTCGATCCTGATATTAGCTTCCACTAGCCAGCAGGACGAAAGTTTTTGAATTATTGTGTAGATAGGAGGTTAATAGATTAATCGCTTAAATGTTGCAACCGTTGCACTCGCCGAGAACTTCCAGGAAGTGTCTATATTTCACGCGTACTGTTAGCGAAATTCTGTAGATATATCAAGCGAGTGTTTGCGTAAGTGTGGCTCGAAGATAGTAAGTTCGAAACTAGTCAAGATTTCCGGTCGGCGTGAATAAATTTAGGATGTATGTATACTAGATACTGCAGCCGGCACGCTTGCGAGTAAAGTTAGATTCCAATTTGCGGAACTTAGCGCATATTAGGGCTGCAGCATTCAGTTAGGGTTTGGGGATTATCACTTAACACAAAGCCCTTAGCGATTATATCGGTTACGTAAAGAAAATATTCTTAAATGAGAATTAACAATGGTGAATGTTTTACAATTCAGAATTTAAATTAATAATGACATGTCGCAAGTTTCTATCATCGAACTACTTTGTTCTATGCGATGATTTTAGTAAGTTCCTAGGTGTAAACACGTACAGTTTTTTATTATGTTGATAACTAGACACCGGATTATATACAAAGAAAAACTGGGATATATGCGCATATATGCAAAATTTTTACATAAAATAAATAAAAGCATAAATTTAAACATTAACTTTATTGCACAAAATTATTTTACAACATATTTCTAAATCAATTTATAATTAAATGTTTTTCAAAATTGTGTCAAAGAAAGTTTTGTCTTCTATCGGAATAGATATGTTTCGAGATAGAAAAGCTTCTTTCAACATCCACAGATGTAATTGGTGCATTTTTTTAACTTTGCAATACATTCTAAACTAAAATTAACGTCGAAATCGTTTACTGTTTCACCTTCCAAAATGTTCTTAACTGTCTTCAATTTCAAATACCCCGCATTCTTATTTATCACTTTTTTAAATTTATCGTATATAGAATTACCTATTGTACCCTTAACCTTCTTACATAGCATATCAAATTCGTCTACTATTTCGACTGATTCCGAGAGCGACATCACTTGCGTTTCTAGTTTACGAATGCAACTTGAAAGAAAGCTATAATTTGACTTAATATGCAAAAGGCTTTATAGCAATTCTCTTGATGTTACTATCTGAAAGGATATGAAAAACCCTAAATATGCAATATATGCAACTTTTGTAAAAATATGCATAGAAATGTCTAAATATGCAATATATGCAATCACTAATTAACTTCAATTAGTGTAATACGTCTACACATAAACTATAATTAAAGATATGCAAAAAATAAAATATATGCAATTTGCATATAATCCGCTCTCTATTGATAACGATCGATATTTTACATTGTGCTGTGCAGTAAGTATGTGTACAAAACTTAATAGCACTACTCTGCTGTTCGTGAATGGAAGTGTAAAACTTCGTATATACGAGGCTTGTCCAGAAAGTAGCTGCCGTTTTAGAAAAAGAACTAATCCAAACAGTCTATCCGATGAATCGACTATATTTTGGTATAAAATGAGATTGGCGGCCGAGATAGGAAATTTAAGAGATGTTACGGTAGCAGAACAGTATAATTTTATCAAGAGGTGTATTCATGAGGCCGCAAATAGACAAGAAAATCCGGAGGAGAAATGATGTTTGGTGGAATGACAGTCTAAAGTTTTTGGTAAACGAGAAAAAAATAAGCATTTCAGAAGTTGCTGACAACACCAAATCCGGAGGACAGAAAACTTTATATGATATACAATTATGTAGCAGAATAAAAGAAAAAACTATAATTAGACAAGCACACCTGGCATGCAAAATAACAATATTTCGAAGAAACCAGAAACCCGAATGTTCCACTCTTATTAAAAGCTATATTACCTATGGAAGTTAAGTGCGGTCGCTGAACAAAAGGATGGAAAACAAAATAATGTTAACGGAGTTGATTTTCCTGGAGATGCTGCTGGAAGAATACTTTGTTAAATTATGAAAAAAATAAGGAATAAGAGAAATAATGCAAGTATATACATCGTAAGTACATGAAATGGAATGAAAACAACTATTGCGGTATGGCCACATAAGAAAAATGGACCAGGATAGATTACCACAAGAAATTTGGAAATGGAAGCCCGCTAATAGAAGACAAAAAAGACCAACAAGGAGTTGGGAAAAAGGATTTAAAGAAGCTATGCACAAGAGAGAACTGGGAGAAGATGGTTTTAGGGATAGAGCCCCATAAAAATATTTTATTCAAAACAAAATTTATTTCTACATGAAAACATTTTTTTGAATTATTTGTGTATATGCCACCATTGCTTAGGCAGGTATCATAGCGACAAACCATTTGTCCTAGGCCCTCTTCATAGGAAGATACCGCCAGTGGAAACAGCCACTGCAAAACACCCTTTTTCTTTGTCACTATCGCTGTTAAAGCACCACTCTCCAAAATGATGCGTCAAGTTCAAGAATAAGTAGTACTCAGAATGTGAGAAATCGGAGCTATACGGTGGGTGATAGAACTGCTCCCGACCGAATTATTCAACAAGATTTTGAGTGACACTAACAGAATGGGGACGTGCGTTATCATGAAGCAACACAGCGCCTTATTGAGACTTCCACGTCTTTTGTTTCGAGATGTTCGCCGAAGATTTCTCAATGCTTCAATAGTATCGTTCCGCGTTGATAGTTTCAGCTCTGGAAAGGAACTTAACGAGCAGAATGACCGGTCTGTCCCAGAACACAGAGCACATGAATCTTCGTGCTGAGAACGTTGTTTTGAATTTTTGTTTTTTTGGGGAGATTGTGAATGCCTTCGTCACATCGATTATTATTTTGATTCTGTGGTGACATGAGAAACCCAAGTTTCATCACCGTGCTTTGTCATGAACATTGTTCCGTCCATTATTGAATTGTGTAACCTACATTCTCAGCATTCAATCTGTTAATACACTTTCACCATAAATCGCTACAAGTTGGTGACGAATTTCGGCTGGTTTAATATTCCTTGCGTTCAAAAACCATATTGCAGAACGCACTTCACAGTCTGCGGGCTGAGAAATGGTCTTAAACGTTTTGAACCAACACTAACAAATGTAAACACAACACAATCCGCCTGTAATAACACCAGCGGATAGACTATGAGCCAGAAAGATACGTGTACATGCGCAGAGTTACGACAATAGCGCTGCGGTCGCAGTAGAACAAAACAACGCTTAGTTTTCGGACAAGCCTCGTATATGCAAAAAATGCATCACTAGTATATTTTTGTTTACATTGAAATTCCGATAAACCGTCAGTAACTGTCTCATTTCACGTAAAACGGCTCGTATAATGGATTTGTTCAAATACCTACACACTATATGGACACCCATATATCAAATTAGCCACGGTAGCAAAAAATCAAAGCATACAGATGGTAATTTGAGGTTCATTCGTCGCCATGGGATATATTTCGTATATTTATTTCATCATCTGAATGCTAAAAAACTCCATCCGGCATCTAGATACCCCCCCCCCTCTTCGCCCCTTTCTCCAATTCCGATTCCTTTTGTTATGTTTATTACCTTATTTCCGCAATTTTCCGATTTCAACTTCGCGAAATATTAAAGCTATCGTCGGTTACTTCGCCTGCATCCCCGCTAGATGGTGGTAAATGGAGCATCGCCACCGTAAAATCCATCCGCAACTCTTTACGTTGAATTTTGAACTTGGAAACTGGCCGGGAGCGGAGGGGAAAAACAGAAATCCGCAATCGGGTGAACGATAGCTCTCCGGAGGCTCGGGCGTTCGTATACTTGGTTGATCGCGTTTTCGCTGGGGTGGAATGGCGAAATAGTGAGTTCGTTGGAGGGGAAGATGGGTTTAATGAAGCGAATTGGGCTTTTTTTTAAGATAGCAATGTGGAAAACGCATAGCTTTCTGAACGGGAGGAAGAATAAGAAAGAAATGGAAAAACAAAGGATTTTTTTTTTTGGGGGGAGTGGATTTGCATATATGTAGAAAAGGAAAATAAAAGTTAACCTCTTTTTATTTTTGCTTGGACTGAAATTTTCTGATAGGTAATTGCATGAAATTCCATGAAAAAAATACATCTGTTTTTCTTCTTTGAAGAGTCTACAATTCTGCATGAGAAAATAGAAAACCTTGTTATGGTGAATGTGGAGATTCGTTTTGTACGTTATCCGTGATAACTAGTTACTAAACAGATTCAAGGAAAGATTGACTGATATCAAGAAAGAAAGCTCCATCTATCGTCAACAACCAAAATTAGATAAATATCTGTCACTGATTTAGACAATACTCAGAGATCTTAACCGGTAAATTCTACACCGTCTGGACCACAAAGTCATAGACTGTCCACAGACTATGAAGAGTCGGCTTACTTTCCAAAGAAATGGAAAGCTTCAAAAATGAAATTCTGCAATGGACCAATTTTCTCTCGCAATGCAGAGGTATATTACACTCCAAAAGAAGATAGAGAAAAACGAAACGAAAAATTAGAAGACAGCTCCAGTGAAGAGAAAGTATTAGAAGAAATAAGAAAACTCAAAAAGAGGCAGAACTTTGTTAAGTTGTTAAGAATCTGTTCTTATTTTCGTATAGAATATCACTAAATAAAAATTCTAGCGTTTGTGTTAAAAACAGAGCAAAATATTTACGGATTTTTTGTTTGGTTTATGTTAATTAAAGAACGAACTACATATGCTAAAAGGCATCTTGCGTATTATTTTAGGGTGCACTCAATCCAATAAGAATGTTTCCAATGGGTAAAAAAATATATTTTGGTAATTAAAGTGTATTTCTTATATGCGGTCATCAAGACCGCATAACAGTGAAGACGTTACAGTATATGCACTACGGTGGTTAGGGATTAACAAAACGGGGTCTCTGTACATGCAACATTTATCACACTCGCGTATTTAGAGGATATTTATTTATTTGAGTCGCTGAAAAATAAAATATTTTATAGTAGACTTGGTCATCTTTATTTTTGTAAGGGATTTAAGAATCCCATTAAAGTTTACTTTTAGGAACAACATTTTTCCGACGCGAAATATTAAATTACCACCTACCTGGTTCCGGTAGCATGCATCTGCATACAAATTACTTTGTTCCCCCCAATAAGCGTACAGCAACGGGATAAACAACGCCACCGACAAAATCACCATGCAATGCAGAACAGCTATACCGAGAATTATAATGGTATATTCCGTTCATTAGAGCAGCGCCATCTAGCCGTATTAATAAAAAAGAAACACCTCCCCGAAACGACCTCACATTCTCTGGCTCGCGGCGTCTAGTAGCCCATAAAATTAGCCCCTAAACGTATTCATTACCGGCTACTAGGATGCCGGAAAAGGGACGGCGGCTAGGTCATTAGCGGACCGCGTAATTAAGAATTTAAATAGCATTCGGCGTTTCGGACAAATGACGGGGTGGTGGGAGGGACGAATGGAAAAAGGTTAGGACGGCGTACGAGTCGGTAGCTGTAAAATTAAGCGAGGTGACGCCGGTTGCGGCTATTACCGCGTTCGATCGAATTGTTGATTTTTCGCTAACGCCATTAGAGAGTCAACCGATGATGATGGCCTCGTTGTGGGTAGGATTTAAGCGGTAATTGCGTGTAAATGACGATTCGTAGGTGTTAAACCGATTGTATGAATGGTAATTAGGATGTTGTTAGAGGTAGGGGAAACAGAATTGGATTTTAATTTTTACCAGGAAAGTGTTGTACAAAACTGTTGTTGGATGATATTTTTTTTTCAGCCTCATTCATATAAAAATACTTGTGTACGCTACTGACGACGTCATAGTAGAAATAAAGAAATAAATTTAAAAATTGTAAACAACTTCTTTAATATTTTACGTATAATATTCAACACTTTATATTCTGTAACGACATACACTGTAACACAACATCTCGCTAACCACAACACTTCCCTAAAAACTGGCCGCACGTTTCGACAGCTAAGCTGTCATCTTCAGTAGTAATACTGAACTAGGAAACTAAATTAAAACTGCACTATTTATGCCCTATCAAAGATACGGTCGGCACATACGCTTGGCAAAATTTTTATGCGATATAAACTATTGATGAAGGTATGATTTGTTTACCCACAACAAATTATACCTTCAGAGGTTTTCGTGTTCGACGTCCACTTCCTGGCACATGTGAAAGAACAGATATTAGCTACAACCATTCAAAAACTGAAAATATTGAGTCGCTACGTAGGCGGCACCTTTGTTATATGGTCATACGGAAAAAGATTTCTTCATCACCTCAATTAAGGTCATAACAAAATTAAGCTCACGGTGGAGGCGGCAAATCAAAATCAAAAATTTTTTGACATCCTAGTGAGAAAGAAGGAGATGGAACACTTGAACACGCAATATATCGTAAGCCCACCTACACAGTTCGATATTTAAACGCCAATTCTCCCCACCACCTCACCAAATTGAATTCAATGGAAAGACGGATCTTCAGAAGCTAGCAGGTAAAGACCACACTAAACAAGAAATTAACGGAATATTAAA
Source organism: Trypoxylus dichotomus (assembly GCA_023509865.1). Classification (NCBI taxonomy): domain Eukaryota; kingdom Metazoa; phylum Arthropoda; class Insecta; order Coleoptera; family Scarabaeidae; genus Trypoxylus; species Trypoxylus dichotomus. The sequence continues at coordinate 6,088,551 of CM042082.1, forward strand.
CGCCCTACTCTGATAGTTTAGTATTTTAGTTTAGTAGTATTGAAGTTGGTAAGGAAGTAATTTATGTCTTCTGTATGAAATAGAACTCATTTTTTTTATACGAAAAATGAAATCTAGTAGGTACGTTCATGACCTTTCACCATCTTTCTGATAACTTCATGATTCCGCACCAATAAAAGTTCTAGCCCCTACCAGGGAAAAGCACATGCGATTTGAGGTCATCGTCATTACTAAAATTTTTACCTATTCAAAAGGTTAGTAAACTTCAATATAAATGACAATCCCATGGTAAATGCGACATGACTTCCCAACCCAGCTCGCATAATTTTATATGCGTCCTTTACCATTTGTGAGCTTTTTCTCTTTGACTCCCTTGTCCAATTTCATAAATTGTTAGAAGTAAACATCTGAGTTTAGCATTTGGTTGCTTGGAAGCCGCTCAAAATATACAACTGCTTTGTATTACCTCCAAATTGACAGCATGATCTTTTTCTGATACAGTTCTGCTTTGGATATGTTCATCATGCTTGGACAATGATCCTCTTCGATTAACGTTATTATAACACATGGGCTGAAAAGTCCCGGGCCTAACAAAGAAAACACCGTTTTTTTGGTTCAAAATCAGCTTTATTCATCAACGTAATCTCCATCAAGAGCAACGCAATCATTCCAGCGCCGCTCTAACATTTCAATACACCACCTTTGTAGAACGATTTATCTTTAGCCTAATTACATGTGCTAGCATAAAACTGCTCGAAACCACGCTGATGACGCTGGGAAGGCAGAAACATGTCCGTGTGTTAGCATTTTATGTCTCACATGTCTTTCTCGTGAATTGATTTCACTAATGCCATGAGAAAACTATATTTACAGCGTTTTGTTATCTTGGTGTTATTTTCTAGGCATTCTTTTAGATGAGTCTAAAACATTTTATGTGATTTTAATTGTTGTGTTTGACACATTTAATCCTTTTGCAATTTCTCGTACAGTTAAGTGAGTATTCGATTCCATTATGACTTTCGTTTTGGCGTCATTAACTTCAGAAGAGACGACCAGAACGTTGCTCATCTTTAAATGAAAAGTCTCCAGAGCGAAATTTTTAAACCAATCCTGATAAGTACGTTTTCTTAAGCATTCAACAGTAACTATTCTATCGATCGTATTTATTTGTACGTTACATATTAAAAGCACTTTGCCGACACAAAGAGTAGATAATATCTCACTAATAATGCGATATTTATTTTCCTCAATATGCAATTATTTCATTTTCAAAGTTGACGTAACTATAAAGAGGATGATAATACGACTCATCGTAATAGAATAATTCAAGGAAATAAGAGAATAGATGGATATCGATAGATATTTTGCATTATCGAAAGCATAGGGGAGACGAAAATATACATAAATAAATATTGATTGGCCGAGTACGTCTAAAAATTAGCATGACGTATTAAAAAACACATGGTGAATGCCTTGAAAACGATACCTGACAATAATGCCTCTAAATAACATACAGCTACTCCTGGAATCATTCTCACGTGAAGTTACTCTTTGCGTAGTTGATGCACGCCCTCTTTAGTTTAGTAGTCCATGAGCTGTTCGGTAGAAGGGTTGGGAAACTGTACCCGCTTGTTTCATTAATTTTGAACTTGCGGTTTGTTAACAACTAATAGAGCTCTATCCATATCCCTTTTCTATCCTTCTTCCCCCAGTTCTCTCTTCTGCATAGCTTTTGTAATTCTTTTTCCCAACTCCTTTTGCTCTTCCTTTTTTCGCTCTATTAGCAGGCTTCCATTTCCAAATGTTTTGTGGTAGTCTGTCGTGGTCCATTCCCGTCATACGTCTATTTCATGTATTAATGATGAACTTTCATTATTTCTCTTATTCTTTCATTTCTTTCATGATGTAACAATGTCTTCTTATACCAGCGTGTACGGGACATCATTTCCGTTGACATTATTTTGTTTTCCATCTTCTTAATCAGCGTCGACACTTTACTTCCATAGGTAACACAGCTTTCAACAAAAGAGTGGATCATGTTGTCTAATTATTATATAAGACTCATAATACCTCTTCCATAATACCTCTTCCAAACATCTATTCCTATTGGATTTATAGATTTCACTTCCTTCTATTTTTCTTCAGTGTTTTCAGAGTCCTCCATGGTTGCCTTCATTTTGATACTGTCCACCTCATCATATTTCCTTTCCCAACAATTATACATGGCCTTCTTTTTTTCTTCTCATTTATCAAAAACATTCTATCGTATTTATGTGTACGTTATATGTTTAAGGCACTTTCCTAGCACAAAACGTACACAATATCTAATTAATAACAAGATATTTACGAGGGCAATCCCAAAAAAACGGTCTCCTATTTCGACTTTCTGCCTGCTAGGACAACAGTCAACGCTGACAGGTACTGTGAAACACTGAAGAAACTTAGAAGGCCAATTCAGAACCGGAGAAGAGGGATGTTGGGCAAGGGTGTAAGCATTCTCCACGACAACGCCCGTCCTCACATCGCCCGTCAAACCGTCGATCTCCTGCAAAATTTTGGTTGGAACGTCATCGCACACCCACCCTACAGTCCGGACTTGGCACCCATCGATTTCCACCTGTTCCCTAAGTTGAAGGAACATTTGTCTGGACGGCGGTTCTGCTCCGATGATGAGGTTCAACGCTTCCTGAAGGGCATGGCGGCAAGCTGGTATGACATGGGCATTGTAAAACTGTCATAGCGGCTCCAAAAAAATGCATCGACCGAAATGGCGATTATGTTGAAAAATAAAGCATTCTTCAATCTTTAAAGTGATGTAGCAATTATAAAAAATAAACGGTTCCTTGTATATCTAAAAATAAAGGAGACCTTTTTTTTTGGGACTGCCCTCGTATTTTTTTGAGTATGCAACGATTTCATTTTCAAAGTTAACGTAAGTATAAACAGGATAATACTACTATCATAATAGAGTAATTCAAGGAAATAAAAGAGAATAAATTGATACCAAAAGATATTCTGCATTATCGAAAAAGTAACGGAGACGAAAATATAAATAAATATTGATCGGCAGAATATTCGTAAACATTTTAAGAAAACTGACATAACCAAGTTAAAAAAAATTAGCATAAAATTGAATTATTTTATAATATATATATATATAATATATATATATATATATATATATATATATATATATATATATATATATATATAAGATAGTTTTATAAAATCTCTAATTTATGCTATGGCAGTAATGATAATATTTAAATTAAGCAAGCCGCGCTTATTACCAATTCTATCCTAACATTTTTAACCACACACCTCGTTACAATACACGCTGTTCTGGTTTCTAATGAGACGAACAAACTCATTAGACGAGGTAATCGTATTATCCACACTGCTGCAGCTGGAATTGCACAAACATCTTGCAGTTGATGGCAGGATGCCCGTTGCTCGTTAACTCTCTGGCGCAATATAGATTGTCGTCAGTGGTGCGGTATGTACTTCTCTCATCGCAGTTATAGTTTGTAACCGCATACCTTGATTACATGGGGAAATACAAACCTTTATTGCATTAAGTACCAACCCGAACGCATTTATGAATATATCACAGTGTTATGTGACGCGAATGTACCACCGTAGCTGGTGAAATTGAATCTCGTAGTGTCTAACGTCTAAAACAGAGATGAAGTTTCAATTTACGCTTGATAAACCGTAAGTTTTAATAAAAATTCCGATGTTAGTACGTGACAAAATCACTTCAAGAAACGATAGAACCAGATATGATATATTACGTCTAATTTTCAGTTCGTTCACTTCTCTTCGTCATTTTTCCTGTTGTTCCTGTTTTTCATCCACCTCGCGTCCCCTAATACATTATTTAAATATTACCGGCTCTAGCGTCGGGCAAAATAGAGCGATGTTTTCTTTTTCCGTCGCTCAAATAACACATTCTCGCCGTTACGGTCGTATTGTCCACCCGACAGAAAAAAATATGCCGTCAAAGACGGAGTATGGATCTTTCTTGTGGGCGCTTTTTCTCCCTACGAATACAAAGGGAAATAGAGAAGATGTAAACGGATTATTCTATTGCAATTTGTCGTCTTGTGATGTCGTTTCGAATATGCATAGATACGAGGGGAGGTCCAGAAGTTCGTGGAATGAAAGGGTTTTAAATAAAATAAAACAATAAATCTATTTTTCCTTTTCAATATAATCACCCTTGAGCACAATACATTTATTAGATCTATGAATTAATTTTTCTAAACCATCATTAAAATATTTTTTATTTTCGCCTCAAAATGGGCCAAAATTGCGTCCTTTACGTCAATGTCCTCGGAAAACTTTCTTCCACGTAAGTCTTTTTTAAATTGGGGAACAAAAAATCACTAAGTGCCAGGGTGGATGGACTATTGATTAAAAGCCGTGCTTGTGCAGAGCAGCCATTGCAACTTTGCTCTTGTGAACCGGCGCATTGTCTTGCAAGAGCAACACACTTGGTCAATTTTCCTCGACGTTTTTCCTTGATGGCCTCCTTTAATTTTTCTAATATCGCTGCGTAATATTCTCCGATTATGCTCCTACCTTTTTCTTTGTAATCAATCAATAATATCCCCTCACAATCGCAAAATACAGTAGCCATCAACTTTCCAGCCGATTCTGACACTTTGAATTTCTTTGGCGGTGGTGTCCCTTCTTTGTGCAATTGCATGGACTCCTGTTTGGAGTCAGGCTCAAAGTGATAAACCCATGTTTCATCTCCGGTAACAATCCGCTCCAAAATCTGTGTAGGTTTGTCTCCACACAGCTCCAAAAATTGTTTGGACGCACAGACGCGCTGCTGTTTCTGCAGCGGCGTAAGCATTCTCGGTACCCATCTTGCACTGACTTTTGTCATGCCCAGGTGGTCATGAAGGATACGCAAAATTGTTTTTTCTTCAAACGGGCATCTTGCAGCAGAAATTTTTGCACTTTTTCAATGATGTCTGATATGGTGGCCTCAACTGGCCGTCCTGAGCGGGGGTCGCCTTCAATCGACTACCGACCATGTTTAAAAAGACCGTGCCACTTATAAATCATTGATTTATCTAGGGCACTGTTCCCCATAAACGGTTTCCACTTCATTCAATATGGTTTGAGCGTTCTTTCCTTGCTTTGTAAGGAACTTTATCACAGCACGGTGTTCAATTTCCTCCATAGTTTCAGTTTTCTTCCGGATTGACTTGTTTAGCAGGCAACTATTCGTAAACGACTGACGCTATAGGGCTGCAACTTAACTCATATACTAATGATGAGTCGCCAATCAGAATAATACCTAGCGAGCACCCCTATCCCCACTCCATCCCCTCCATTCCACGAACTTCTTGACCTCCCCTCGTACTTTTATATAGTGGCTTAGCCAGTAACTATAAGAGAAAAAATTTTAAATTTGTAGATGTCGTCTCTATTCGTATTCGCAGCAAATATTGTATATACGGCCTAAATCAGCTTAAAACGTGGAAAATTATCACGTCAGCTGAATATTCCCATACAACTGGAGCGCAACAACTGGTTCATATTATGGTTGTCGCACTATTTGCGGCCCGAAGGTAAATGGAAGCAACATGTGCTACACCGCTGGGGTAATACGAATGTGCCATTTCGAGCACTATGTAATTGAACAAATCGGATCTTGCACGGCAAATCGGATTTCGATATCGTTTAGTTTGGAGTAGTTTGCGATGCGCACGGCGGATTTTGTCCAGATTTGTATAAAACGGAAAATTCCTGTTGGCTGTTTGATTATGTAATTGGCAAGAAGGAGAATTGATATTACAAAGATTATTTTACTTTGTCTGCGAAAATTAATAAATACTCATGGAGTCAACTCCTGCAAAAGAAATGATTGAGAAACAGAATGTTTTGTATTTTTTATTTGTAAATACATTATCTCCTTATAACGTCTTGTAACATTTTAGCCGTAAATAACAAAGTTATCTCAACGACATTAACTTGTTTTCGTATATCAAGCATTTATAAGTATTCTCGGCAAAGTGGGGCAATAACGCTTACATACTCGCATCATTTATGATCGAGATCTTTATGAGTATGCATAGGCGATGCGGATGCAGGAATGTTTACACATGAAACGATGATAAAAAATATGTTATATAACGCGTTACTGTTTTAAGAGGTTTCCACGAAATCACAAACTGGATGGCGTCTATTAAATATTATAATTATTAAATATGTTCCCACACTTGTTTCAGTCAACTGAGTACAGAGTGCGGAATAAATATTTTTTAACGATGAAAACCACCGTTTCACATTGAGTGATGTTATATTTGCAAATTTAAAGTAATCCGTGTGACAACTTAATGGATCTTTCGACGCACCTGCACAAATTTGTCTTAGTATTAGAAAATCTGAATCCTTGTTAATTGCGCCACAAGATTTAAAACATGGATTTTACATATTACATGTAACAGATTGCCACTCTCTTCTTTTAGAGATCGAGAAATTCGTCCAATGCCTTCAACACCGCTTTTAAAATTTCATCGGTAGTACACTTTCCAAGTCTTTTCGAAGCAAGTAAGACAGGGGATGACGGTTCAATCTTTTCCATTACGCTCACTACAGAATGTAGCTGCCGATCGGTTTTTTTCATCCACACATAACCAGACTTCTTTTTTCAATTCGGCTTTCATTCTTCTTTCACCATAGTCACCAATAGATGGCATAAAATTTCGTAACGATGTCCTACTTGATAATATACAGTAGAACCCGGTTATAACGCCAGTCACGGGACTGCGAATTGTTTGACGCTATAACAAGGTGACGCTATAGGCGGAGTTTTTACAAGTTCCACGTTTACATACAAGAATTGGTGGGAAACAATATTACGGGTGATAAACAGATACATATGCGAATTTAATTAATTTAATGTACTTAACCATATAACCTTACACATGTAGGTACATACTAACTTGTTAGTCTAATGAAAAAAATCTGTAATTTTCCATTGCACAGTTTCGCACGCCAAAACTGTTGAAAATAACAAAAGTAGCGTGACTCAACACAATAACTCACAAACTAATGAATAGAATAGCATGAAATTTTAACAGCTCTCTTTTGAAGGTTAGTACTAACTTATCTTTGTATTAGATCTTAAACAATTTAATGCAATCTTGATATTGGGAACTTTCCCTACACATTAAAAGAAAAATACCACTAGCAGTAAGGTATATTGGGGTTTACGCTAATCGCATTTAAATACAACCAGTTGTTCGACACCTGCAGCATATTAAGAATTTAAGTAGGATTGAGGACTTTCCATCTTAAAGAGATTTTACAAATTCAAATTATTTTTACTAAGAAATACCATAAGTAGGCTAAAGGTAAATGGTTTAATGTAGGAACGAAAATAAAATATTTGACTTTCGCCGAAAATCTTGAAGAAAACTAAAGAAGGTGTTAAAAAAGAGTGGTACTTCCAAGTTCGGTCTACGTATCTGTTAGTAGTCATTCAATCACCTTTACAAATATGGAAAACATACTAAAGCAAAGCAAAGAAGTACATAGGTTCCGTTTGAAAGAACACGAAATTTTCTTCTTTCGAGGACTTAATCAACAACATCTAAAGTGGATGAAAGTGCAACAACGACTGTCAGGACTGTATGGTTATATATTCGCACGCCAAAACTGTTTTTCTATATCCATTTCTAATTCTCTCACTTTATCAATAATTTGAGGTGACGTTTCTCGCTGTCTATAATAAGTTTTTAAAAGTGTTATGGCACTTAGGGCTTCTTCGTTTGTCGGTACGTGTTCTGCTTCGTCGCATGAACCTTCTTCCTCTTCGATTTCATTATCGTTTTCGTTATCTCGCTGTTTTATGTCCTCCACGATATCAGAATCTGAACGCATTCCCGACGTAATAAGGCAACTGTCCACGGATGCAAAGTCGTCGAAACAAAACTGGTTTTCGTCACTCTGATTTTGCTGCCACTTTTTAATAAGTTCACATAACGGAACGTCATCTTCATTTAAGTTGTCACAAACTGGATTATTCCTTAATCTTGAATGACTAAAGCAGTTTGCTATAGTCTCAGAGGTTATACTACGCCAAGCCTTCTCTAAAAAGTCCAACGCGTCGAGAAATGAAACTGCACATGGTGCGTTCTTGTCCATACCCGTAATAATTTTCTGCAGAAGAAATTTTCTGTAAAAACATTTTAAGCTTCTTATTACGCCTTGGTCCATTGGTTGAAGGATGCTAGTGCAATTTGGGGACAGAAACACCAAATTAATATTTTTTAAGTGAGCTAATGATGGATGTGCTGGGCAGTTATCGACTAAAAGCAAGATCTTTTTACTTTTAACCGCATGTTCTTTATCCCATTTTCGAATTTCATTTTCAAAGATTTGTGAAGTCATCCATGTTCTTTTGTTTGCGCAGTAATTTGTTGGGAGTGTTTTTATGTTTTTGAAGCAGCGTGGCTTTTTTGACTTTCCTATGACAAGAATTTTACGTTTCTCCGTACTGGTCATATTAGCACACACAAATGCAGTTAACCGTTCTTTGGCTAGTTTACCGCTTACACATTTTTCGCCTTTAAACCTCAGAGTCTCATCTGGAAGAAGTTTATAAAAAATTCCCGTTTCATCGCCATTGTAAATTTCATTGTCTTCATAATCTTGTCTTAATTTAGGCCACACTTCATTTAGCCACGTCTCTGCTTCTGTCATATTAACACTTTTCGCTTCACCGCTTACTTTTCCGAACGTTATTGAATGCCTCGGCTTGAAACGCTCCAGCCACCCATTGCTGCACTTAAAATTTGTGTCTCCAAATAAACTTCCAAATTCGTCGGCCTTTTGCATAAGCAGTTTTCCATTAACGGGTAAATTTGCATTTCTACATTGCTTAAACCACGTAATAAGCGCTTCGTCGATTTCAACCTTTTCGCACGATCGAATTCTTTTTGACTTTTCTTTCCCTTTCATAAAGGTATTCATGATTTTATTCTTATTTTTCACAATTGTACAAATCATAGAATTAACTAACCCAAATTCGCGACACACATCCGCTGTCTTCCTTCCACTTTCGACTGCTTTGATTATCGCGACTTTGTCGTTCACGCTTAAACTTTTTCGCTCTAAACCTGACATTTTCGATAAAGAAATCCCGATGTTTCACTCACACGATTCAAGTACCGACTGAGGAAATTTCTAACGAACTTTGCCTGGCGCATTGCAAGAAACGGTAATATTCTTGCAATCCCCGAACGGTCGAACGTTGCGGGTTAGGCAAATTGCAAGAAATCTTAATTCAGCGAACGGTAATATTCTCGGAATCCCCGAACGATCGGTTTGCAGACTAGGCAAATAGCGGGAATTGAGCCATAAATGATAATATAAATACAAACCTCAAGAGGTAAATATTTGTCGTTATATCAGGGGTTATTGACGCCAAAGCCAGGTCTTTCCCTATACTTTTGAATAGTAAAGTACGGGACCGCTTAAAATTTGACGCTAAAAAAGAAGTGTCGTTACAGCCAAAGTTGTTATAACCGAGTTCTACTGTATAATCCGACTACATGCCCCAAAAGGAGACAAATGCTTGTTGGTCTAGTAAAGTGAACGGTAAGGTCAAATATAAATTGTTCGCCATATCGTTTGCCACGGATTGCAGAACAGTATTTTATACTTTTTAGCTGGCATTCACACTTACACCTGCTGGTACATGTTAAATAGTTGCCGCATTTTACACATTTAATTCTATCACCTTCGTATTTTAAATCCAGCACACTCGCTATTACGTTTTCTAGTTCATTCGAAATACGCCGTTTTCGAAACGTACCTAAATGCAACATTTTCTAAGTATGTGTGTACTAACAAGAACCCACAACGGCCAGTCGAATAATACTGAACAAGCGTGCTTTGATACGGTTACTCAATTCTGCGTGCCGCGCGCTTCACCCCTCCACGTTGTTCTCGGCACGGCACTGAAACGTGCCCCTCTTTGCCGAGACTATTAATTATATTGAATCGCGCGATATAAATTTTTCATTGAAAGATTTCATTATTCTCTTTTCCTATTATTTAAAGGGGAAAGGGAATTTTGGGATATTGAATTTAAATGTAAAATATATCGCGAAAAAACTGTAACCTACTATTGCATTAAAATATCTGATAATTTTGTCTGATATTAAGGTGCTAGCCGATCTTAAAGGGAGTCCAACACTGCAGTCTCCCTAACAATGCAATTATATCAAAAGAAACTGTAAATAAAGAAAATAAGCTCAGTGAAGGGTAAGTTTTACGAATACGATAAAAAGTGAGCATGTTCTTGAGGAGAACAGAGGCTCGAAGAAATCGCATTACAATATATTATTAACGTTAGAGTGAGAATTCCATTCTAAAAGGACTAGTATGGATTTTTAAAAGAGCTCCAAGTATAACACAAACGAAAAGGAAAATGTATTCTTAATAGAATTTCCCCAAACATTTTCATACCATATCTAACAAGTATCATCATAACTTATCGTTTAGAAACTTTAACATTTCCTGACTTAATACTTTTTTCAATTTCCACTATCAAGTTACCCGACGAAACTAAGACAACCTCATTAAATCGTTATTATTACTTACCTAATACCTAGCGGCGCAATTCGTCTAAAACTATTCGAGACGAACAAAAAGCTTTTCGTTCCTACACAGGTATAGTAACAAAACTAAACAAGCAGCTACTATTCAAACTTTAATAAATGGCGGTATACAAAGCCCGTTATACATCCGCCTTCTCAGGTAACTTAATTTCGTGCACGCTTCCAAACAGATTATCCTTAGAAAAACATATTTTGCCCTTCGGGGAGATCCTCGAGATTATGAACTTTTAGGCAAGGCAGTTCTTATACGCTGTGTTCTATGAAACGAACCCCACGTGCCTGTACTATTTCCACGGAGTATTAATAAGTTTGGAGCGCGGTATTAAGTCCCTGCTATATTTACTATGTAAATCTAGGTACATACATGGCGACAACATAGATGGATGTTGTCCTTAGTCAATCGATATTAGTCGAATATGGTTTTCAATAGGAAAATTGCGTTAGCAATACAGAACACAAAAATCTTGCAGAAGAGAATTTATTCAAACTATTACAATCTGGTTATAGACGTTAAAGTCAAGTCAAATAACTCCGACAATCAATCTTCGATTCTTCCTTTTTCCTTTCAGGGAAATACACCAGGGTGACAGAATAAAATAGAGGTAAAGCGGTATAAATATGTAAACAGCTAAATTCTAAGAACGAATCAAGAACTTTCTCTTGTCATTAGGGTAGGGGTAGATGTATCGGAAGGAATTCCTCATAGTTTAGTATCTTTACAACTATGCCACGCTTACAAGGTTCGAGTGATATTAGCGACTTCACCCGGGGTCGCATCGTTGGCCAGAGTGAACGCGGCGCTTCGCAACGTGAAATAAGTAAATTTTTAAAAATTCCGTTGTCCACAGTTAACCGTGTGATTACACAATTTAAACGCAAGGAAAAAACAACAGTGGAGCCGAAACCACGTCCTGCGCCGGACCTTCTGAAGGAAGTAAAAGGGTGCTTGCGCGCGAAGTGTTAAGAGAACCGCGAAAAAGTACAGCTGAGTTTGCGGCAACTTCACAGAAAAGTCAGCGCACCTCGATACCTCCACAGTGTGGAGATGCATAAAAGGATGGCAAGGAAAAAACCTCTCGTTACGGCGTATCAAAAACGGCGCTGAATGGCTTGGGCAATCGAAATGCGAACGAAGCCCGAAGAGTTTTGGCGGTCTGTCATTTTTTCAGACGAAAGCAGATACTGCCAATTCAGTGATAGTGGTCGTACGTGGGTGTGGAGACGTTCGTCACAGCAACTGGACGACAAATGTTTGCATCAGACGGTGAAATACGCCGGTGTGAACATATTGGTGTGGGGCGCGATATGGTATGGTGGAAGGTCGCAATTGGTAATCTGCGACGGAAATATAAATGCGGCAAAATATATCCAAATATTAACAGAAGGACTGCTACCGATATTCGACAACACCATTTTATCTAAAGAAGACGCCACTTTTATGGAGGATGGAGCATCCTGCCACAAAGCAAGAACAACAACCTCATGGAAAGAGGAACAGGGAATTCGGATTTTACCATGGCCAGGTCAATCACCAGACATGAATCCGATAGAGAATGTTTGGGACATAACCCGGACAAATATGGCGAAACCATCCCGAAAACCCAGCAATAAGGAAGAACTCGTGGCAGCTGTTACAGAAGAGTGGTTAAATATTCCAGAAGACACCATTAATCATTTAATAGATTCTATGCCACGACGACTCGCAGCACTTCACGCAAGTAAAGGTGGATCGACAAAATATTAGTCTAATTTTAAAATATTTTGTATATATATAACGGGAATAGAATCTTTTTTTTAATTAGTAGGTGTCTATTTTATTCTAGTGTACACTAAGAACTTTCAATTTTCTTGGTTTCACAATTCAGAACCACTACTCCTATCCACTGGAGAAGTGCGTTAACCAATTACAACACAGAATCCGTAGGGATGAATCGCTTTAATACCTGGTTCTACCATTAGATCCACAGATATAAGGTGTTTCAAAAGTCCTTTTCAGTATATACGAGGCCGACCTTAAATGTTTCCGGAATCGACAAGAGAAACATGGTATTGAAGCGGACTTTTATTTTTATTTTCCGATGTAGTCTCCTCGAAGATCAAATACACTTTTTCAAACGGCGCTCCACTCTCTTCAAGCCGTCGGAAAAGTAGGATGTTTCGAGGTCTGCGAAACTCCCACTGATTCTTTTAGGTTTGAGAATAGAAAGAAGTCGGCGGGGGTTAGGTCCGATGAATATGGAAGATGGGAGACTAATTCGTATCGCAACTCATTCAATTTGGACACAACAACGCAAATGAGGCCATTTCTCCTTCAATACTGCATCGAATCGGGTTAGTAAATCACTGTGGTATTGTCCCGTGATCGTCCTTTCCTTCTGCATCCTTGAGGATCACACCTTGGAAATCCCAAAGAAGGGTGGCCATGACCTTTCCGGTCGATGGAACGGTCTTTGCTTCCTTCGGAGCCGATTCGCCCGGAAGAGCCCACTGCTTCGGCTGTTCCTTGGTATCCGGTATGTAGTGGAGGATCTAGGTCCTATCCGCGGTTACGAAACGCATGAAGAAATGCCTTCGATTGCATTAACATTCTGGCCAAACACCCCTCCGAAACGGTCACCCGATTTCGTTTTTACTCCGGTGTGGGCAAACACGGTACCCGTCGCCCCGAAAGCTTTTTCATACCTAAAATTTCGTGTAGGATATGACAAAGGCGTTCTTCTAAGATCCCTGTTGTCTCTGCTATCTCTTTCAGGTTCAGTCGGCAATCGGCTAACACGGCATCATGAATCTTGTCGACGATTTCATAGTTGATAGCGGCTTTTGGGCGTCTACTGCGTGGTTTGTAACTTGTGCTTGTGCGGCCACGTTTGAACTCGCTCACCCAGATCAAAGATGATGGAGTACATCCGCCATGAACCTCTAGCAAAATATTTCGAATTTCCATATTCCCAACCATCCAGAAGTGTTTTACCACTGTACAAGATAAAATTCGAGAATGTGACATTTTTAAACTAGTTTAAAAAATTTCCCCATTAGAAAATATACTGTAATAATACTTTAAAAATAATAGTATAGTGTATATATTAAAAATAGTGTGCGTAATAAAGCAATTCTAGGTGCTGTACAATGTAAATAGAATGCAGCGTAGATTGCATAAAACCAAATTTACATTTGTTGATCGAATTGCATATTAACAGGCCACTATTGGCAAATACGTTCACATTACATATACGCGTTTTGTCGGATATGGAATTGTTCACACTTCGAAAATAAACAGATATCCAATTATTAGATGAAATATTCGCCATACACTTTAAATAAAACAGAAAATCGCTGTTTAGAATTAAAATGGATGCTTTCAAACTCGAAACTAGATATATTTAGATTAATGGTAATAAAAGGCTGGCAAGTACTTTCACAATAGCAAATGGCTCGGTTACTATCAATATTAAAAATGTATTATTTATATGTATACATGGGTTTAATGCCCGGTGTTCTTTTGCTGAAGTGGTTAAAAGTTTTCTTGGAAATCATAAAGCAACAAACTACATCGAATTAATACAACAGATTCTTTCTAACTTTCACGCGCTCAGATGTAACATGAGCATCAAAATGAGCATCAACACGAGCACCAAAAGGAGCATCCAAATGACCATCAAATTGAACATCAAAATTCAGTACCTGAAAACTTAAGTGGTATTAATGAGAAACAGGGGAAAAGATTTCACAACGAAATCTCCATTCTAATAATACTAAACTTTATTGCCCAACAGATTAAGAAAATCCAATGACAGGACAAAATATAAAACAAAATTAAGTACAGTATACTAATATATATATATATATGTGTATATATAAGCTGAAATATATAATATACTTGTAATGACTAACAGTAAATAAAAAGAATAACGTGGAAAAAGAAAACTATAATGGAATGAACGAAATGAGAAAAAAATCCTCACGAAAGAAAAAAGGGGTCAGTGCATAAGACGTTCGCGTTTTTAGACATATGTGTTAGTGATGCTTTTAATAGTATGTTGGTTCGTGCCGTGCGAATAAAAAAAGTGATAACAGATCTATGACTGTAATGGGGTATACCAAAGTCCACCTGGGATAGTAAAGACGAGGAATCAATATGCTGGTGTATCAATTTAATAAGAAATTTCGCGCTAGCTGCGTCTCTGCGACGCGACAACGACTCGAAATCATGCCTACAGAGTAAATTGATATAATCAGTACCAGGAGGAGGATAAATGCCATCAGATTTATACGAAAGATATTTAATAAATCTCTTCTGGACTCGTTCAATTGATAATTGATGGTAGTGGTAACATGGGTACCAAACAATAGAAGCATATTCCAGTTTCGAGCGGACAAGCGAGTAGTAGACAGACTTCAAGGCGCAGGTAAAATTTTTGCACGATCTGAACAAAAACTCGAGTGACCTAGATGCAGCAGTAGTCATTGCGTCTATATGTGGGGAAAATGAAAGTTGGGAATGAAATAAGACTCCAAGATCCCTAAAAACATCAACTCTTGGCATGAAAGCGCTAGAGATGTTATAGTGAAAGATTTGCGGGTTGGATGACCGAGTAAAGGTAAGCACTGCACATTTGTTAATGTTTAGCTGAATTTTGTTTATATAACACGAATCAGTAATGACACCAACGTTTCTCTGTAACCTTAAAGAATCAGAGGAAGAGCTAACTTAGAGCTATAAACTTTAAGATCGTCAGCGTATACAAGAGCATTACAATCCAATGATAGTAGAAGATCATTGATATAGATATTGAAGAGGAGTGGTCCCAAATTGGAGCCCTGAGGTAACGCCACTAGAAGCAATGAATGCGTGTGACACAAACCCATTGTAATGGACATAACATGATCGGTTGTGAACGTAGGATAGAGTGATAACGCTAGGAGCAATAGCGGATAGTTTATCTATTAGGATGTAATGGTCAATTCTATCGAATGCTCCGGTAAAATCCAGATAACTTGTCGACGATTGTCGAGTGCATTGCTGACATACTGAGTGAGTTCAACTAAATTGGTAACAGTTGACCGTCCATTAACAAAGCCATGCTGATTAATAGAGAGGTATGACTTAACACAGTTGTACAACCTAGTATGCAGAAGTTGCTCAAAAACTTTAGCACAATTAGGGTGAATACTAATTAGTCTGTAGTTAAGAATATCAACCTTATCACCCTTCTTGTACACTGGTGTTATCCTACCAACTTTCCAGTAAGATGGAAAGGTAGAAGTGCGAATAGCCAAGTTGAAATTAAAACAAAGACGATCGCACAACACCGGAGCACAATCATGCATGAGGAAGCTCGGAATATCATCATGTCCAGAAACAGAAGTTGTCTTGAGTCTATTCAAAGCACGCAAAACACCCCGCACCGAAAAGTACCCGATATTGAAAGAACAGCTGTTGATTTCCGACTTGGATATAGTAGTGTTATTGGAGAAGTTAGTGGTATATCCATTTGAAAACACACTGGCAAAGGTCTGCAGAATATCAGAAGGCTGGTTAAGAACTGTATTGTTATACTTCATATACCCGGGAATTCTGGAGGAATTCAGTATTCATAAATTTTCAAAATAGTTTTGGGTCACTAACAATATCGTTTTCAATCTCCTTGTGGTATTCTTTGTAGGCTATTTTGACTTGTGTTTTGATTAAGGACCTTAATCGTGAAAACTCTCTTCTATAGGCAGGCGACCCAGTTCTTTTACACTTAGCGTAATAGTAATTCTTCGTTTTCAGATTGCTCTTGATATCCACAATAAACCATGGAGGAAAATTGCTTTGAGAACTTCTACATCTTGGAACAAAAAGACTTAAGGTGCCAAACAGCTGATCATAAAATGCAGAAACAGCATCATCAACATTAGAATATGCATTATGAAAGAAGGGTACCAAGCAAGATGGGGTACCTATATGATGGCCGATTACTGCTGGAATCTTAGCAATATTTAAAAAGTTACGTACATAACAAAACGTTATATCTAATTTTGGCGATTTTTTCGTAAATAGGGCAGAATAAGTGAATTTTGAAAACTAGACCTGATAGAACAAATCTGACGGCATTTTCGGATTAGGTACCCCAAAGTTGCTTATTTTCTATTCACATATTTATCATATAATTGGATGTAAATCTGTTAGGCCATAAAGCTTACTATTATTACAAATGCTCACCCATCTCTTAATGTTAGCGTCACCATATACACTAGGATGACAGAATAAAATAGACAGTAGGTAAAGCAGTATAAATATGTAAACAGCTAAATTCTAAGAACGAATTAAGAACTTTCTCTTGTCATTAGGGTAGGGGTAGATGTATCGGTAGGAATTCGTCATAGTTTAGTATCGTTACAACTATGCCTCGCTTACAAGGTTCGAGTGATATTAGCGACTCCACCCGGGGTCGCATCGTTGGCCAGAGTGAACGCGGCGCTTCGCAACGACAAATAAGTAAATTTTTGAATATTCCGTTGTCCACAGTTAACCGTGTGATTACGCAATTTAAACGTAAGGAAAAAACAACAGCGAAGCCGAGACCAGGTCGTGCCGGACCTTCTGAAAGAAGTAAAAGGGTGCTTGTGCGTGAAGTGTTAAGAGAATCGCGAAAGAGTACAGCTGAGTTTGCGGCAACTTCACAGAAAAGTCAGCGCACCGTTCTGCGATACCTCCACAGTGTGGGGATGTATAAAAGGGTGGCAAAGAAAAAACCTCTCCTTACGGCATTTAAAAAACGGCGCCGAATGGCTTGGGCAATCGAAATGCGAACGAGGCCCGAAGAGTTTTGGCGGTCTGTCATTGTTTCAGACGAAAGCAGATACTGCCAATTCAGTGATAGTGGTCGTACGTGGGTATGGAGACGTTCGTCACAGCAACCGGACGACAAATTTTTGCATCAGACGGTGAAATACGGCGGTGTGAACATCATGGTGTGGTGTGCGATATGGTATGGTGGAAGATCGCAATTAGTAATCTGCGACGGAAATATAAATGCGGCAAAATATATCCAAATATTAACAGAAGGACTACTACTGATATTCGACAACGCCATTTTATCTAAAGAAGACGCCACTTTTATGGAGGATGGAGCACCCTGACAAAGCAAGAAGAACAACCACATGGAAAGAGGAACAGGGGATTCGGATTTTACCATGGCCAGGCTAATCACCAGACATGAATCTGATAGAGAATGTTTGGCACATAATCCAAACAAATATGGCGAAACGAACTCGAAAACCCAGCAATAAGGAAGAACTCGTGGCAGCTGTTACATAAGAGTGGTTAAATATTCCAGAAGACACCATTAATCATTTAATAGATTCTATGCCACAACGACTCGCAGCACTTCACGCAAGTAAAGTTGGATCGACAAAATATTAGTCTAATTTAATAATTTTAAATTATTTTCTATATATAACGAGAATAGTATCTTTTTTTTTTAATTAGTAGGTGTCTATTTTATTCTGCCACCCTAGTGTACTAATTTCACTACGCCACAATTGCGCATAATTTAACCCTCCAGATACGAATTCAACATCACACATCACGACGATATACATAGACGTTCTATTCATCGGATCCCCTAAAATGCACGTTACCAACTTTCACATAATATATATGAAAATTGCGCCACTAACGGAGACATTATCTATCCATTTAGCAACGCACGTCGCTCTGCTAGTTATGCTAATGACGCCTCGCCGATTTTAATATCGAAAACTTCGTCCTTCGAAGGCGGCGTCGCGATTGCCTCGCGGAAGTCTCTTTGCATATTGTCTCTCGGTCGTATCGTCTACGTTTAACTGCCTGGCGGTGTTTTATGAAAATTTAAACTATGACTTACCGGAAATGGAAGACGCCGTAGTGCGATGTGTGAACTTGGATGCGATCTAGCCTAGAGCCCGTTTCGGAATTCTCCGTTCGCCTTGGGTAAATACGCGCGGAGGTCGTTTTGCTTTACTTCGGCGGCCTCTTATACGTGCATCTTAGGAGTTAAATCGAGTTTGGCGAAATGGAATGCGTGCAGTATACTCGTGAATAGGGATCCGTTCTGCGGGATTACGGAGGATTATCCCTCTGAGTCGAGAGATTTGCTGCATGGTGCATGTGAGTGGTACTTTGCTGTCTATTGCGAGGCTCTTGTTTGCTAATGTTTAGAGCTTCCTGTAGAAGAAAGATAAATGAAGACGTAATACACATGGTAATAATAATAATGGAATTTGTTGATTCTGCTTCTAGAAATCTATAGATTGATGTACATTATTCAAAATGTGACGATCTCCTATATATCCCTGAACATGAAGAAAAAGTAATTGACATTATTATTAGCTATACAAATTTCAATCATGAAGCATGCATGTTATATGAAAAGAATACTTTTTAAATTCTCAATATTTCGTATACAGTGAAATCTCCCTTTGAACGGACACCAACGGGACCAACTGAAGATGTCCGTTCAGGAGGGGTGTCCGCATAAAAGAAATATGTAGTAGATACAACAAAAATCGTGTTTTAACGAAAAATGAATATATTAAAGAAACTGGTACATTTAAATCGTATATGTATATAAATGTTTTTAAAATAAATAAGAAACTTTAAACTTAAAAAAAAAAGTTTATTCCCTTTAGATATATACATACAAAGTACATAATATATGTACGTAGATACATAGATGTAGTATGTAATACAAAGCAATGAAATGAATAGTCACTTTAAGGACGCAAAAATTCATATATTGTTGTTTGTCTTCTCTTTTTCTTTAAAATGGCGTCTTGAAATCGTATTTCTAATTTAGAAAGAAGCTCCAAAGACTCTGTATCTCCGTGATTTTCGACAAAACTTTTGAGCTGCTTGGTCAGGGTAATAGCTTTACCATAATTTGGGATAGTTTCTGTTGGCACTGGAACCTCGTCGACATCAGAATCTTCCGAAAGTTCTTGTATTTCAACTGGATTCTGCAATTTCTTGTTCTGAATCTGGTTTTTCAACATACAAATCTTCATCTACGTTCAAAAAATCATTAAGGTTTTCATTATCCGTCAATTTCGATAAATTCTTATTTTTGAGGATATCTGAAAGTACACTAAGAGGCAAATCATCTTCTAGGTCAGATGTATCACCCTCAATTAACTGGTCTTCACTTTGCATATTTACATGATTAAATCCTGCTTTGTGGAAGCAACTTTGAACTGTCTCTTTGGTCACTTGGTCTCAAGCGGTTTTTGCCAAATAAACTGCATCCAGTGGCGTAATTTTCTTTATTAACTCAAAAGCTGTACCAGCAGTTTCAATGTTTACTAGCAGATGTTCGAGTATTAGACTTCGGTAATAAGTTTTAAAATTCTTTATAACCCACTGGTCAAGTGGTTGACAAGCTGATGTACAATTAGGGAGTAAAAATAATATTTTTATATTATTTAAGCGAACGTCTTTCGGATGAGATCCGGCATTGTCTAAAAATAACAAAATGTTTCTTTTTTCTTTAGCCATTTTTCAATCTAGGTCTTGCAACCACTCTGTCATAATTTGTCCTGTCATCCAAGCTTTCTTAGTGTATTTCCAAGTCACAGGCAGGTTATTTATATTAATGTTTTTAAACGCTGTTGATTTAGCTGCCCTACCGATGACTAGGAGTTTTTCTTTTTCACCCACCGTATTTGCACATTGCAAAATTGTAAACCTCTCTTTGGGATACTCACCCCCAACACATTTTTCCTTCTTTAATGTGAGCGTTTTGTCGGGTAGAACCCTAAAATACAGGCCTGTCTCATCGGCATTATAGATGTCTCTCGGTGAATATCCCTTAATTAAAGAAGGACATTTTTTTAAAAACGATGAAACATCTTCAGCATTAACCGAAGCTCCTTCTCCCGAAATCGCTTTAAAACTTATATTGTGGCGGATTGTAAATTTATTGAGCCAACCAGAAGAAGCCCTGAATGTAGAATGTCCCAAAGAAGCGGCTATTTCTCTTGCTTTACATCGTATTAGCGGACCTAAAAAAAAATAAGTTTTTTGCGTTTTTGTCACGACAAACCTATTGATAATCTCACTATTTTTATCTATTTTAGAATTTAATATGAACATACAGTCTTATATTGGTACTGATTCATGGTGCCTTGGCAAAAATACAACTTGATAAAGAACTCTCCTTATCAACCGAGTTTAAAAATGTAACGGCGTGCATTATTTCCTACGCAGGCTATAAAGTTCTTAAATCAGCAACTTTTTACAACCTACTGGATGGTTTCGGACATCTTGTATATTTTTGGGAAAGTAACCAATATACTAGACACGACTATAGCACTAGTATTTCTTTTAATAATCATTAAAATATTACAAGAGATCTGATTTCACTAAATCTTTATAATTGGAAGCTCTTCTGTTTCCACGAAAATTGTCCATGACCATAATGAATGAAATCCAGGCTTCAGCTTCGTTCATAGAGTTAATGAAATTCGGATCTATCATTAAAGTTCTAATCTGAGATCCTTTAAATACTCCAGCTTTAATTTGTTTGTAACTTAGTCCTGGAAAATTTTGACATATGTTCTTAAAGCAGTCCCCTTGCAAATCTAGAGCTTTAGCGTATTGCTTCATAAGACCCAATTTGATATGGAGAGGTGGAAAAATCATTTCTTCTCTGTTGACTGTGTGACAAAATTCTTTTGTCCAACATCTAAGTATGTTCTGGAAATTCAATGTTTCTTAATCCAAACCCGACCATCCCAGAGACACAAAAAGCACGAAAATTTTGCATATCCTCAAAATTATTCAGCTCTTTCCTCCTTATCTTTAATAACGCCCTTCTTCTCTTTCCATTTCAACTCATTAGTCCCAATAAGCATTCAACATTTTAATTCTAATCTAAATACCTCCTCCTTTTCCTGCAATAAATCCAACAACGTCATTCCCTCGCCCACTCCATCCCCCGCGCCGCTACACTGTACATTTTAAATCCCCCCAGCGAAACGTCCAATCCATATTACAAGAGCCCGATACCCAATCAAGCATACTGCGACGCTGTCGGCATTAAAACTCAGCGGGCCATGCATAAATTAATTAACGGATTCGACAATGAAAATGTCTTCCGCTGCTTCGTAAAGCTTCGGAAACGTAGACGCTGCGGACGCGAGAGGGCGCCGTGGGCGGCCTGCACGAGCGAGACGGAAGATCGGGGGATGAAATCGAGAATGAGGGGATTAAAAAAAAAAAAAGGGAGAACCGTATGGGGTAGAAGGAAAATTGTCCGCGCTGCCGTATTAAATGTCTGATTTACGAGGGTATGTTTTGTTTCATCTCTTTTGTCTCGTTTCTTTTTTCGATAAGTGGGGAGGAGATTGTTTTTAATGCGCCCTTTCTAAAGCGCAAAAGAGATGTCAGTTTTGTTAAGAAGGCGAGGGTGGATCTCTATGCTGCACTCATCTTTCCCATACCCAATTCTTTAGTCAGTATGTTGTGCACCACATGATGTAATAAGCCAGTATCTGCCACAATGTCCCTGATGCGTACCTGTCGGTCTTGCAGTACGATATCGAGTACCTTTTTAATGTCTTCGTCTGGACCATCGTCCATCGTCATGGGAGGACCATCGGCATATTGATTTCCACAGAATGTTCTTCGCATTTAAAATTTTGACACCAGCGTTTGACTATATTATAAGAAACAGCAAACTTACGAATATTTGCCATGATGTCTTCATAACTTCGAGTTGGTATCATGCCCTTTTTCTGGAGGTATTTTATTACGGCTCGTTTTTCTACAGGATTCATTTTTATGAACAATTACGACACACAATTCAAAAATTAGCCACAACACTGGCTATGTAGATATGATCTACAAGCGTCTGTTTACTAAATATCAGAAACATTAGTCAAACAACCAATTGGAAGTAGGTGAGGGGTGGGGCATGAGCCTCTGCCCTCCTATGTGTTAATATGCCGCCTGCTTACCTACAAATTCTTTATTCAATAATAAAATAAATTGATGAATATTAAATGCAGACCTAATATTTGCCAATTATAATATTTATATTTACCCACCAATAATAGACCTTCTTATTTTATGTTGGAGAAAGTCGGTATTTACAATAAATCCCAACAAAGAAAAAATACACGTCGTTCCTCGCAGGCAACACGGGTACTGGTTCTCCTGTTGTACGTAAATCGTTTCTCCTCAACTACTCTAACACATGGGCTGAAAAGTCCCGGGCCTAACAAAGAAAACACGGTTTTTTTGGTTCAAAATTAGCTTTATTCATCAACGTAATCTTCGTCAAGAGCAACGCAATCATTCCAGCGCCGCTCTAACATTTCAATACCACTTTTGTAGAACGATTTATCTTTTGCCTCAAAATAGGCCTCAGTTTCAGCGATAACCTCTTCATTCGTGCGAAATTTCTTACCGGGGAGCATTTTTTTGTGGTCTGCGAACAGCAAGTAGTCGCTGGGAGCCTAATCTGGCCAAAACGGTGGATGTGGGAGCAATTCGAAGTTAAACTCATGTAGTTTTGCCATTGTTTTGATTGACTTGTGATACGGTGCGTTGTCTTGATGAAACAACATTTTTTTCTTTGCCATATGCGGTCGTTTCTTTGCAATTTCGGCCTTCAAACGCTCCAATAACGCTATATAATATTCACTGTTGATGGTATTTCCTTTCTCAAGATAGTCGATGAATATTACACCACGCACATCCCAAAATACCGAGGCCATAACCTGTCCAGCCGATTGTTGTGTTTTCGTGCGCTTTGGACGAGGTTCACCAGTTCCTGTCCACTCAGATGACGGTCGTTTTGATTCCGGAGTGAAGTGATGGATCCATGTTTCATCCATTGTCACATACCGACGCAAAAATTCCGGTTTGTTACGTTTAAACATGGCCAAACACTGCTCAGAATCATCAACACGTTCTTGTTTTTGGTCAACAGTGAGCAAACGCGGCACCCACTTTGAACAGATCCTTCTCATAGTCAAATGCTCATGCAATATAAAGCCAATACGTTCTTTTGATATCTTTACGATGTCAGCTAACTCACGCAACTTCACTTTTCGATCATTCAAAACGATTTTGTGGATTTTTTTGATGTTTTCTGGTGTTACCGCCTCATTTGGACGTCCACTGCGTTCTGCATCATCGGTGTCTCTACGACCACGTTTGAAGTCAGCAAACCAACGTTTTATTGTTGTTTCTGATGGAGCGGAGTCCTCATAACACTTTTCAAGCCATTGCTTCGCTTGAACGGTATTTTTTCCCATCAAGAAGCAGTGTAAAATTAAAACACGAAATTGTTTTTGATCCATGGTTTTGAAAATAACAAAAGTAGCGTGACTCTTAGCACAATAACTCACAAACTAATGAATAGAATATCATGAAATTTTAACAGCTGTCTTTTGAAGATTAGTACTAACTGAGAGAAAGGTGACTGTAGTAAAACTAGCGTCATCTATGTGTTAAAATAGACCTTCTGTCCCAATACCATGGCAGAGATTACTTCAATCACTTTCTTCAAAACACTAAATGCATTTGCAAAAACCATCCAAAACAATTGGGGACTGAGGCGTGACGAAAACGCCAGTTTTTCAAAGCAATCTACTCACAACAATTTCGGAATTGAGAATGGCAATTATCTCCGCTTCGGAATTTCGTTTCCGAAGTATAACTCTGCTTAGTTTCTTTGTAAGAGCGGCATAATCTAAATTAAGCGTATACAAAGCGACGTGCTGTACCAACTTTACGTTCTCCACTTCACCAGTCTACTGTGAAAACGATCTACATGAATACTAAATCACGTTCGAACCTAAATTAAACATTTGATGAAATCGGCTACCTATATTGGCCTCCGACCACCTCACAGGAAGCTTTTCAATTACACAGGCTTCGCTAAAATGGAATCCGCATTTTTGTTCGCTTCCTATGTAGTATTTCGGGTAGATTCAGAGCTCTGATACTGGTATTTGTTTGTGAATGCGAATGCGCGAGATTGGTAATCAAATGTGTTTGCTTTTTTTCTGTGCAAAGCATTTATGTATGATGCAATGGTCTGCTAGAGTACTGATAAACAGATTTATACTCGGAATAAGGAAAGTTGGATAGTATCAGTCAAGTCATATTAGTATTCAAAACCACACACTAGTGCTACAACTTATTCATTTATTTGACCCAGGTGTTAAGATGCATAACAAAATTAATAATAATTTATTGTATTAAAAAAATGTGTTATCGTAATAAAGATTTGAAGTGAAACATATCATATCTGGAGAAGATTGAAGAAGGTTGGTTCTAAAACTGTTGGAGAGGAAGGAGATGAAATTCTAGGAATATTAGAGTGTAGAAAGGGAAACGAGATAAAAGGAATCAATTCATTAGTTGTAAGGTTACCACATGAACCGTGAACTTCACTTATCTTCTTCTTCACTTCAGGTTTTATGCACTTTTCCTATTACGATATCCATCTTTTATTTGATCTGGTAACACTTCTTCTTCTTAAGCATCTACAAAATCTCGCTCTGACTGAAAACCTAGTTACTTGCATCCGTTTTACGTATTCCTTCCACTTATTTTTGTTTTCTTTTATTCTCCCGTTTATGTCGAAGATGTTTTGTACAACCATCCATTTTTCTCAAAAATCTCTTGTGTCTGTATGTTGCTTTCTTGTTTTTTCGTTGTTGTCCATGTTTCAGTACCGTATAAGGGGGTTGGCATTGCTATCGTCTTATAAAATTTTATTGGTATATCTTCTCTTGTTTTGTTTTTTAACTTTCTCCTGATTGTTCCACAGATAGATGTGAATTTACTCAGTTTATCTTTTATATCTTTGTTTTGCTCATTAGATACATCGCAGCCTAAATACTTAAAATTTTTCACCTGTTCCATTACAGTATCGTTTATGTCTATTTTTGTTCTAATTGGATATTTACTCAGGAAAGCCCTAATTTTGGTTTTATTTGCCAAATTTTCATTTCATAGTACTGGCAATTTTTTTGTAATGTACCTATCTCTGTCTGCAGATCATCCTCAGTTTTTATTAGGAGTACTAAATTTAAACGTCCAAGAATTCTGGAGGATGACCTCTTAGAGTTCAGGAATTTGTCACATTGCCCAGAAAAGGCAATATAATAAAAATCTTTTTATTATTTCCATATTTAACATACCTAATACAGTTTTATTCCTAAAAATTTGTAACGATTTCATCCCAGGTCAAGATAATCTTGAAATATTAACCTTTAAAATCTACAAGCGTTGTTAAAGGTCCCAAAAAGGATTTTATCGTTTTTTTTCCCCAATTTCGTATTCCATTTTTTTTTGTCTCTCGTTTTTTTTTGCGCAACCAGGCCGTAAATTACCGCTACAATTATGCCGCGTCTTATCTCGCCTTTCCTTTCGTAAAATTCATCAATTATATAGCGTTTAAAATTGCCTCGTTCCGCCGGTCCCCTCGCTAGCTAATATCGTCCTCATCCATTTTTCATGAATATTAATAATAATGTTTTTTCGGACGGCACGGCAAGGGTATTCGCCTCTCTCAGCTTTGACGTTGTGCTTTCAATTTTATCTTCTAATTTATTCTTTTTTTTTTCTTTATAAAAAAAAAAGCTGATGAATTCCTCCACCCTTTAGCATCGGGGTTTACACGTTAATGTATTTCGAATTACTCTCTTCTTTAAGGCGCTGAAAATCTGCGGTAATTTGCTGAGGTTATCGTGGTTTCTTTTTGTACTTTGCGTTAGAATATTTTGATTTAAGTGCCGCAAAGGAAGATCATTACTAAAATATTAAACCTTAACAAACATAAAAAGTTGAAGGGTTATGATTTCTTAAGAGTTTTCGTATTAATAGAAACTGTTCTACCGTACGAGGGGAGGTCCAGAAGTTCGTGGAATGGAGGGGGTGGAGTGGGGATAGGGGCGCTCGCTATATGTCATTCTGATTGGCGATTTATCATTAGTATATAAGTTAAGTTGCAGCCCTATAGCGTCAGTCGTTTACGAATAGTTGTCTACTAAACAAGTCAATCCGGAAGCAAACTGAAACCATGGAGGAAATTGAACACCGTGCTGTGATAAAGTTCCTTACAAAGCAAGGAAAGAACGCTCTGTTGGAAACCGTTTATGGGGAACAGTGCCCTAGTAAATCAATGATTTATAAGTGGTATGGTCTTTTTAAACATGGTCGGGAGTCGATTGAAGACGACCCCCGCTCAGGACGGCTAGTTGAGGCCACCACATCAGACATCGTCGAAAAAGTGCAAAAACTTATACTGCAAGATGCCCGTTTGAAGAAAAAACAATTATCTGCATTAGTTGGATTATCAGATACCACCCTGCGTATCCTACATGACCACCTGGGTACGACAAAAGTCAGTGCAAAATGGGTACCGAGAATGCTCACGCCACTGCAGAAACAGCAGCGCGTCTGTGCGTCTAAACAATCTTTGGAGCTGTGTGGAGACAAACCTGCACAGATTTTGGAGAGGATTGTTACCGTAGATGAAACATGAGTTCATCACTTTGAGCCTGAGTCCAAACAGGAGTCCATGCAATGGCATAAAAAGGGGACACTATCGCCAAAGAAATTCATAGTGTCAGAATTGGCTGGAAAGTTGACGGCTACTGTTTTTTGAGATTGTGAGGGGATATTATTCATTGATTACAAAGAAAAGGGTAGGACCATAACCGGAGAATATAACGCAGCGATATTAGAAAAATTAAAGGAGGCCATCAAGGAAAGACGTCGAGGAAAATTGATCAAGGCTGTGTTGCTCTTGCTAGACAATGCAAAAATTTAAAAAATGTGCAAACTTTGGAGGGGGCTGTAGCCTTAAAAATTGGATGGTGATTCTACCAACCTAACCTACTTTCAGTCTGTAAAGTTTCATGGAATTCTAAATATCCCTGTTGCAGGAGGTCCCTTGTCGGTAGGATTTGAACCTAGGTCCCATGGTCGTCTAATGGTTATGACATCATCCCGGAAAGGAACAACATTTAAATTATAGGGATAATGTATCCCGGAAATAATTTTTTTGTTAATCTGCATCTGATACTATTGTTCCTACAGATATTCTCGGTTTAAAAGTTATAGAAGTCCACTATATTCTTGAAACTATTAGAATTGAAGCTAAGTATTTCAACCTTTTTAATTCCTTACATGAGCACGAACGTATATTGGATACGCTTCTTCTTCACCGCATTTTCAGAAAGTTATAGCAACTTCGAAGCGTGACTTTCTTATTCTTATACTTCCCATAGAACGCTAGCTACCTAATCTAAGCGCAGTTATTTCCCGAAAATAAACGCATTTCCTCCTTTGACAGCAATAATCAAAAGTTTTCGTTTTAAAACTTCCCTTCCCCATCGATAAGTAATCTTTCCGGCGCAGGATATATTGAATCATTTCCTCCGATACGTCATACGTATATCCTTTTTCCATTTTCGAACGACGCCCCGACATTTTAAAACTTCGAAATAAACTTGGAACGAGACGTGGCAGCCTCTAGAACGAGTTGCTTTCGCCCGCCACATTTATCAATCTTTCGAAACGTCCGACGAAATAATAGGTCCCGAAGGAGCGAGGGCTTGATCGGCCGTAGACGGTAGACGTGGAGCTTCGTGCCTGTCGACTTTGACAAAAAGCACTTCCGCACCGCGCACGTCGATTGATTTACTCTCCCTTGGTACGGTCGGCGATTGTCTTGGAGGGGAGACGCTGAGCCGTCCCCTTCCACGTGTAACGCTGTTTTTAGTGATGCGAGCGCCCTCTGTATTGCTGGGAAGATTAAACATAGTCTAATGCGATACTAGGTTCGATCATTCCAGCTTTCAATCTATAAATTTTTGTTGTGCGCATGGGTCGTCATTACTACATATACAGGATGTTTCAGTAAAAGGAATCCATATTTCATTCACATACAACGCTAGTTAAAAGGAAGGAAATGGTATTGATGAGTGCAAACATAAAACTAATCTAATACATATTTTATTCAGCAGGGTTAACATTAGTAAATTAATGTAATTTCCTTTACTGGAATTTGGGAGGACTATGGTGCTACCATTTCAAGCTCCAACCCGGTATGGAATGATTTGTATTCAGGTTTCATACCCCTGAAATCAACCGTTTTTTGAGTTATTTTATGTTTTTATTTCTTTTACAATATACTCGCAGTTACGTATCAGAAATGCTATTGGATGAATTCATCTCAGAACTATACCGTAGATAACAGAAACTTAGTACTTTCGAGTATTAATGGCACATTTACTTTAATAGGGGATATTCAGAATTGAAGACCCAATTTATAAATATTCAATTCAAAACCAATTTTTTCTTAGTGCAACGCATTTTATATGAGTGCACTATCGTTAGCAAAATCGCAATCATCATCGATGTATCCGTGTCCATGTACCTGCCTTGTATAACTTAGAAACTACGAGGGGAGGTCCAGAAGTTCGTGGAATGGAAGGGATGGAGTGGGGATAGGGGCGCTTGCTAGATGTCATTCTGATTGGCGACTTATCATTAGTATACAAGTTAAGTTGCAGCCCTATAGCGTCAGTCGTTTACGAATAGTTGTCTGCTAAACAAGTCAATCCGGAAGAAAACTGAAACCATGGAGGAAATTGAACACCGTGCTGTGATAAAGTTCCTTACAAAGCAAGGAAAGAACGCTCCGTTGGAAACCGTTTATGGAGAACAGTGCCCTAGTAAACCAATGATTTATAAGTCGCTTGGTCGTTTTAAACATGGTCGGGAGTCGATTGAAGACGACACCCGTACTGCAAGATGCCCGTTTGAAGAAAAAACAATTATCTGCATTAGTTGGAGTATCAGATACCACCATTTTGCGTATCCTACATGAGCACCTGAGTATGACAAAAGTCAGTGCAAGATGGGTACCGAGAATGCTCACGCCGCTGCAGAAACAGCAGCGCGTCTGTGCGTCCAAACAACTTTAGGAGCTGTGTGGAGACAAACCTGCACAGATTTTGATCTAACATCAACCAAAATAAAAATAACGGCGTGCACCAAACAGTGACAACAAAGTAAAATTTTAGAAGAAATTCACTGGTAGGTAATAGTAGACAACCATTCATATCATTAGAATATGATGATTCTGGCAAGTAGCAGGTCTTCTCAGGGCTACCCTGAACACGATAATTGACGAACATCGGACTACATAAGTTCGACAAACTATGGGAAGTTCCTAATTCAGGCCAGGCAGAAATGGACGACATAGGCTACGTTTGTATCGAAAGATTAAAGTCCATAAATCTCCGGTTTACTCGGGGAAGCCGCAGCGAAATTGGCGCGCGGCGCGATTGAGCAATACTCTCGATATAAAAATAAGATAAGGCGTTTCTTTTTATTTTATTTTTTGTCCGGTTAAGAGAACATTTTCTCGTGTCCGCGTCCGTTCAAGAGAATGTCCGTCCAAGAAAGAGTTAATACAATGGAAATTATATGAGAGCCGGTCGGGACCATGAGAAACTGTCCGTTTAAGGGAGGTGTCCGTGTAAAATAGGTGTCCGCGAAGGGGAATTTCACTGTATAACAATTACAATTGAAGAACACCTTATCGATTATAGTGTAACGCGAAGAAACTATAGTCTATTCACAAGAATATTCAATACAACAAATCATCATTTCCACTTCTCTCAGTTCTTTCAAAGCGTCCTCATTATTTTAAATGATTTCCCACCATTTCGAGATCCCATTTCCCAACATCCTTTCCGCGTATCCCTATAACTATCTCCCGTAGCTTCGAAGCATAGACGAAACAATAAATCGCGCTTGTTATCTACAAGCACCCGTACTAAAGACTCTGAGAAACGAGGCAGACAGACGGATGAGAAAAAAGGCAACCGATTCCATTCCGTACGCCTCTATTTCCAAGCGTGTTTGCAGATGTAAATATTCCAAGAGAAAAACTACAATAATTCATCAAAGAGGAGCGCTCCGTCGAATTCAGCAATGCGGGACGTTTATATTAAATTTAAATATTTACCTTCCTATGAATGCGTCGAAACGTGAACGTTTTATTCATAGAAGTTCGCGGAAGTTAGGCTTTTCGTCGCGCAAATGTACGAGCAAAAAAAACAGCTCGATTTGAATAGAACCCAACACAAATCGAAACATACGAGTCGATTTTTTGATACAGGTTATTAACGTTAAGGTTAGACGGACACGCAATTCTAGAATGCGTGCGGAATGATAAGAGAGAAAAGATTTATTGTTATTGCTTTTGCAGGTAGATTTGCATGTGAATCGAACTAAAATCATAACATTATAAATTTAGCGATGATTAGCCTATGGTAATTTAGATGCGCTGTAAATTATAGCTCTTAATTATATTTAAAGGATTAATCCTAAAAATCCTACGTTACGAAGGATAACAACATGTCTTGTCAGGAGTATGTGGACTTTTTCTCGCAAATGTCAGGATAATCTGCGATTTTAATGTTCATCACACCGCTTTAGGTTCTTCGAAACAAGATTATTATGGCAAATTATACATCGAAATGAATGCTGAGTTACGAAGAAACACAAATATAAGAGAATATAACATTAAAAAATGATTACATTTTATACAGAGAATATTTACAACAATCAATACTTTTCCCAAGCGTACCAATTCCAGACGGAGTATTTGGTTGAATTTCTGAAATGAAATAACGTAGATGACGTGAAAACCGCGGAATATAAAAGGTTAACAAAATTATGTATGTGAGAAAATTGTTTTCAAATAGGCGGAAAATGGTTCGAACATGTGGAAGGCACGGCGATGGGTGATATCCATTATCTCCTTTTATTGCGAACCTTTTCATGATCAAATTTGAAACGAACCTGAAAAAAGAAACCAAATATTTTCCGAGAATTTGGCTTAGGTACGTAGATGATATTTTCGCGGTGTTTGATACTAATAAAGGGAATATACAAGATTTTCTAGTAGAACTTAGAATTCACTACAATGAAGTTTACTATTGCACAAGAAGTGAACAATCGGCTTTCGTTTCTAGATACACTAGGGTGACAGAATAAAATAGACTCCAGGTAAAGCGGTATAAATATGTAAACAGCTAAATTCTAGGAACGAATTAAGAACTTTCTCTTGTCATTAGGGTAGGGGTAGATGTATCGGAAGGAATTCGTCATAGTTTAGTATCGTTACAACTATGCCTCGCTTATAAGGTTCGAGTGATATTAGCTTCACCCGTGGTGTCGCATCGTTGGCCAGAGTGAACGCGGCGCTTCGCAACGTGAAATAAGTAAATTTTTAAATATTCCGTTGTCCACAGTTAACCGTGTGATTACACAATTTAAACGCAAGGAAAAAACAACAGTGGAGCCGAGACCACGTCCTGCCCCGGACCTTCTGAAAGAAGTAAAATAGTGCTTGTGCGCGAAGTGTTAAGAGAACCGCGAAAAAGTACAGGTGAGCTTGCGGCAACTTCACAGAAAAGTCAGCGCACCGTTCTGCGATACCTCCACAGTGCGGGGATGTATAAAAGGGTGGCAAAGAAAAAACCTCTCCTTACAGCGTTTCAAAATCGGCGCCGAATGACTTGGGCAATGGAAATGCGAACAGAACCCGAAGAGTTTTGGTGGTCTGTTATTTTTTCAGACGAAAGCAGATACTGCCAATTCAGTGATAGTGGTCGTACGTGGGTATGGAGACGTTCGTCACAGCAACTGGACGACAAATTTTTGCATCAGACGGTGAAATACGGCGGTGTGAACATCATGGTCTGGGGCGCGATATGGTATGGTGGAAGATCGCAATTAGTAATCTGCGACAGAAATATAAATGGGGCAAAATATATCCAAATATTAACAGATGGACTACTACCGATATTCGACAACGCCATTTTATCTAAAGAAGACGCCACTTTTATGGAGTATGAAGCACCCTGCCACAAAGCAAGAACAACAACCACATGGAAAGAGGAACAGGGGATTCGGATTTTACCATGGCCAGGCCAATCACCAGACATGAATCGGATAGAGAATGTTTGGCACATAATCCAGACGAATATGGCGAAACGACCCCGAAAACCCAGCAATAAGGAAGAATTCGTGGCAGCTGTTACAGAAGAGTGGTTAAATATTCCAGAAGACACCATTAATCATTTAATAGATTCTATGCCACGACGACTCGCAGCACTTCACGCAAGTAAAGGTGGCTCGACAAAATATTAGTGTAATTTAAAAATTTTAAAATATTTCGTATCGTATATATAACGAGAATAGAATCTTTTTTTTAATTAATATAAACATAAAATTAATCTATCGTAGAAGAGATGTCCAAAAACTTTACCACAGTTAATATATTTATAGGTCCAGAGTTATCAATATCATATTGATCTCAGTTTTAGTCCAAACTCTAACTAAGAATTTTGTTTGGCCCTCTTGATACTCTCTGCATTTCTAAACACGTTTTCCTTCAGTACATTATCAATTATCTAATGTTATAGTGTTGATCGTGTAAATCGAATGTAAATTTACAATCATTGTTTCATTCCGGGGAAACTCAGGTACTGCTGGTTCGAATAAATAATTATGTTCTTGTAATTTGTATATATTAGAGAATGGAGCTAACAATATGTGATATCAGTTTGAACTGCGATCTGTTTATGAAGAGCAGAAATATTAGAGGTCCAAGATTAGATCCTTGAGGTATACCAGAGGTAGCGATGTGCTTGGATGATACATAATTCCTATAGCATACTTGAAATTCTCTATTGATCAGGTACGACTGTAAGAGTGAGCGTAATGGTGCTGAAAATCCGAACGAATTCAGTTTTGTAGAAGAATATAGTGGTCTATCTGATCAAAGGCTTTCTGGAAGTCCAAGTAAATAGCGTCAACATGGCTTCTGTTGTCTATTGCTTCAGACACATATTGCGTAAAACAAGCGAGATTAGTGACGGTTGAACGCTGCGATACAAAGCCATGTTGTTTGTGGGAGATCCAACCGCGCAACTCTAAAGAAAGATGAGAATCTCCCACAATCATTATACAGTCGATTATACCGAACAATCATCTTTTACAGCCTGCACCAGGAACACTATGATCGCAATTAATACCTTGCATTTTCTTTCCTCACCGTCAAAATTATCAACGCCCACGAACGAATTTCAAACACGATTTCCCCTGACGCCTAACCCTCTTACGGCAACCTTCCGTACGCGTTGTATTCGTCCCTTAACTTCTTGAAATATAGACGCAATTTCGCATTGTATAAGACGCGCGATGCTAGCGAGACGATTCCCAACGTGAAGGGGAAGGTTTCCAACGACAAACGCGCAACAGAGCAGCAAGACGGCGTCGGTTCGGATCGCTCGCAGCCGTTGAACGACGAAAGGTCTTGTATACGCTGGCGTTATTAAATTTTCGAAGCGACCTGAGCCGGAATAAAGCGTCCCGAAGCCGTTTTAGCTTTTAGTAGGAAGAAAGGTCGCCTAAAGATTAGTTTTTCTCTCGAAAGGGCGGCGCGGCAAAATTTCGCGTTACACGGCGGTTAATGGGTTTCGGTAATATTTACGCAAGATAATAATAACGTTGAAACGGTAGCTGTTTCTATTTATTTTAGTATCATTTGTTTGCGTAGGGTTCGGGGAATTGTTCTAGCGATAGCGTATAACGTTTGCCCTAACGCCTCTATTTTCGATGGACTGAAATAAACGAGAAAGTAGTTTCCTTGGATCTTGATAATCAGCTCCATAGATATTTCATCGAAACAAAAAAATGGATTCGAAAACTTGTGAGTTTTACGAATCAATGAAAGTAGAGACATCAGCAACAAAGGACATCGAGGAAAGGGTTTATACCGTTCTTTTAAACTTCCATGGTGAATTTTATGTCGGGATGTTGGCTGTTAAGATGACCAAGGAAAATGTCTAAAATATCTCTACCGTGAAACCAAATAATGAAGGTGTCGTCCACATACCGAAACCAAGCTTTCGGTTTTACGTGGGAATTTTCCTGGTCGAAGGACTCGAGGGATTCCATAAAGATATTTGCGACAACCGGTGAAAGCGGCGACTCCATTGCGGCTCCTGATATTTGTTGGAAGAATTTACCTCGGAAGACAAAATAAGTCTAAGTGAGACATCTATTTATTAGGCGGACTAAATCGGGAGATTTGTTGTCCTGGAATGCCTGGAGTACTATCGATTCACCCACGTACAACCTTACTTTCCAGACTTCTCAATACACCGGTAAGACCCCGTCGCATGTTTTAAACCCCATGCATTTCGTTAAACTCATTTCCGAGATTACTATTCAACCTGCAGATTTGTTAGTCAGTTTTAACGTCACTTCCGTCTTCGGTAAAGTACCCATTCCAGATTTTCTCAATATCGTCTACTGTTTTATTCCACTTCTACATGCAAAAATTAAAAGACAACCCTCGTATTTATCGCTACATTCCACTCACTTTCAGCTAGCACCTCGTATCTTCCTTCGCTTCGTCTACGTACAGATAAGCCTTTTTATTGATAAACCTCTTCCTATACCCTAAACCAACGATCCATCAATTCGACAACTACTTTTTCCTGCTTCTTATCTCGGCGGTCCTTTTGTCGTCGTCGTCGTCGTCGTCAAGGAATGAAACGAGGGCAAAAACAAGCATCGAAACGCGCCGCACAGATAAGGTGTATCTCCCGGAAGAAGTGTCCCCATTGTCTCTAAAGTGGTCGGAATTTTGTTCGTGGAAAATAGGTTTTCCGCTCTTTGGGAACGACTACCGAACAATATCCTTGCGTCTTACTAGTCCTGCCTTGTCCCTTAACGAAGAGAAGGACCCTGTACTACGTTTGAACAACAAAGGTTGCCTGTTGTCGTTGTTGTTATGTTTCTCTCAAAGCAAGTGACTAAAATGAAACGCTTTCAAGCGAAAGTTTGTTATATATTTGAAATCCTCTTTTTCTGACGTTGTTAGAGAAGTCTAGTTTTCGATTTATATTATTGGCGAAGATTCAAAAACATCATACTGAAGGCGACACAAGAAAGCTGTGGAATAACAAAAATAGCAAATACGTATACAAAAAGAAGCAGATGGTGGACAGCAGAAATACAACTCAAAGTGAAAGATAAGAAAAATAAATGGATCAGATATATGCATACCAGGAAAGAGGAGGATTACAATATGTACAAAATGGCAAGAAAAGAAGCTAAAGAGAGTATCAAGAAGACCAAAGAAAATTCTTGGAGAGAGTTCGGAATAAAACTGAGAGATAACTATAGAGAAAACCAAAAATTATTCTACGGAACAATAAAACAATTGAGACAGAAGAAGGC
Organism: Trypoxylus dichotomus; assembly: GCA_023509865.1. Classification (NCBI taxonomy): domain Eukaryota; kingdom Metazoa; phylum Arthropoda; class Insecta; order Coleoptera; family Scarabaeidae; genus Trypoxylus; species Trypoxylus dichotomus. The sequence goes on from CM042082.1 coordinate 6,124,518, forward strand.
GCCGATATTGAAAAATATAAAGCATGACAAAGAAAATATACTAACTGAGGAGAAAGAGATAATGGAAAGATGGAAACAGTACTTTGAAGAACTCACAAAAATAAAACAAGACGGATACATAAGAGAAAAAGAGCATAAAACAAAAAACGACGATGAACGTATCCCACCAATAAGCGACGAAGAAGTCAGAGAAGCAGTTAGCAAACTAAAACTAGGAAAGGCGGCCGAGGAGGATAGAATCACAGCTGAAATGATAAGATATATGGGAGACAAAGGTAACGAAGAACTACTTGATCTCTTAAACAACATTATAATAAAAAAAGAAATACCTAAGGAATGGAATATGGGAATAATTATGCCCATATACAAAAAGGGAGACTCTAAGGAATGCTCAAACTATAGAGGAATAACATTAACTAGCATCCCAGGAAAAGTATTGACAAGAATAGTAGAAAGAAGACTCCGGGAGATACTGGAAACAACACTAGAAGATACTCAACATGGATTTAGAAAAGGAAGAAGCACCCAGGACTTAATATTTGTAATCAGACAATTAGGAGAAAAACTAATAGGGAAAGGAAAGGAAATACATATATGTTTTATAGATCTTAAAAAAGCTTTTGATAGGGTAAGAAGAGAAGATGTATGGCAGAGCCTGGAAAGGAGAGGTTTAGAGAAAGGAATGATAGAGATGATTAAGGCATTGTATAAAAGCAATAAGAATAAGGTGAGAACTTCCAATGCAGAATCAGCTGAATTCGAATTGCAAATTGGATTAAAACAGGGATGCGTATTGAGCCCATTCTTATTCTCTATATTAATAGACGACGCTGTTAAAAAATCTAAACAAAACGGAAAAAATATGAAAGTAGGAAACTGAAAAATGAATGCAATTAACGTACAGGAACTAATATTTGCAGATGATATGGTACTGATAGCACACTCGGAAGAGACATTACAGCAAAACTTGAAGATATACCAAGAAGAACTAACAAAGATAAACATGGAGATAAACACGAGGAAAACAAACACAATGATAATAGCAGCACAAGAAAGAAAACATAGCATCAAAATCGGGGAAAAAGCATTGGAACAAGTTAAAAGTGGCATCTACTTAGGAACAATCATTGAAGACAATGGGAGAATAGAGAAAGAGGTAAATGAGAGGATACGGAAATCCGCAAAAATATATAACATATTGAGAAATTCGTATCTCGATAAAAAAGAAATACCAAAAAAATAAGGACAGTGGAATAGCTATGGGGGTTCTAACGCAAACTCCCGTGTATTTTCTCATGGAGGTCAGAATCCACGTTTTATCCCCACCACTCCGATTTCGGCATGTCACGGAACCCCGTGAGGTAATGAGATTCAATAGGCGCCAGGTATGGAACGGATACCTGTTAATTACCCATTCCTTACCTGTTAATACCTGTTCCATACCTGTTAATTACCCATTCCATACCTGTTAATTCCTGTTCTATACCTGGCGTCCGACAGCTTGCCATGACTTCACGGGGTTACGTGCCATACCGAAATCGGAGTGGTGGGAATAAAATTTGAATTCTGACCTCCATAAGGAAATACATGGGATTTTATGCTAGAACTCCCAGCTATTCTACTCATTATCGTTATATACACACATTTTCGTTCTTGCAGTTTTATTCAATTCCTTACTATTCGGTCTCAATCTATAAAAGTGAAGAATGTCTAACACACTTGGCCATTATAAAGAAAAATTAAATGAAAAAATCCACTCAACAAAAAGAGAGAGACCTGAGATTTTCCACTACAATAAGTTTCTCGTCTTACTTGAAATATTTGTTAGACTTTGACTGCACTTAATTCAATTGTTTATTGATAGAATGAATTAATGGCAACCCATTATAAGCTGTTACAAAAGGAAGGTTGAAAAATCATTACTTATAAAATATAACACAACAAAAAGAGGTAAACAAAATCCTCTTCCCCTCCACCTCTACCCTCTCTATTTTGGGAAAATTTGTAAATTTAAATATACCTAACTACTTTGAACCATTCGCGTGCTTCAAACTCGAATTTGTTATTCATTTCGAGATACTAAGGCGTACTAATAACAGTTCAGCATGAACGTATAAAATCGGATTAAACTTTTCGCGGTAGCGTTCCGTAACGAAATTAAGCGGTTGGCGGTCGAAAAACGTACGTAAAGGTAGTTTATTGATGTTATATATCAAAGTAATAAATATGTATGTATGTAGGTCGCCGGCAAAACTAGCTTCTAAACCCTTATACATATATTTCGTCTATGGAAACGTCGGTAGTTTGGGGGATTTCAAAAAGTTTCCACTTTAATAACGTTACACATGAAAGGGTTTCACAGTAGAACGGAAATTGTACGTATGTTTTTTGTTTGCTTGGTTTTATTCAATGGTTTTATACTAAAAATTAGAGTTTGTTTAAGTAATCAAGCAAACATTGGATTTAGTTTGTTCTTTTTTGTGTTTTATAACGGTTCATCTATTTAATTTATATTGACGAGATGGAATTAGTTAATGCTTTATATATGCGCAGTGCGATAAATACGATTCGAGGCTGGTAATGGGAAAAATCATTAAAACAAGAAGTCTGAATATTTTCCAATTTTTCATTCAAAATATTCCTCTCCAGTTTCAAAACACTTGTTACAGCAATTCAACAGTGATTCACATAACACATGGGCTGAAAAGTCCCGGGCCTAACGCAGAAAACACGTTTTTTTTGGTTCAAAATTAGCTTTATTCATCAACGTAGTCTCCATCAAGAGCAACACAATCATTCCAGCGCCGCTCTAACGTTTCAATACCACTTTTGTAGAACGATTTATCTTTTGCCTCAAAGTAGGCCTCAGTTTCAGTGATAACCTCTTCATTCGTGCGAAATTTCTTACCGGCGAGCATTTTTTTGAGGTCCACGAACAGCCAGTAGTCGCTGGGAGCCAAGCAATTCGAAATTCAATTCATGTAGTTTTGCCATTGTTTTGATTGACTTGTGACACGGCGCGTTGTCTTGATGAAACCAAATTTCTTTCTTTGCTATTTCGGCCTTCAAACGCTGCAATAACGCTATATAATATTCACTGTTGATGGTATTTCCTTTCTCAAGATAGTCGATGAATATTACACCACGCACATCCCAAAATACCGAGGCCATAACTTTTCCAGCCGATTGTTGTGCTTTCGGGCGCTTTGGACGAGGTTCACCAGTTGCTGTCCACTCAGATAACGATCGTTTTGATTCCGGAGTGAAGTGATGGATCCATGTTTCATCGATTGTCGCATATCAACGCAAATATTCCGGTTTGTTACGTTTAAACATGGCCAAACACTGATCAGAATCAACGTTCTTGTTTTTGGTCAACAGTACGCAAACGAGGCACCCACTTTGAGCAGAGCTTTCTCTTAGGCAAATGCTCATACAATATAAAGCCAATACATTCTTTTGATATCTTTACGATGTCAGCTAACTCACGCAACTTCACTTTTCGATCATTCAATACGATTTTGTGGATTTCTTTGATGTTTTCTGGTGTTACCGCCTCATTTGGAGGTCCACTGCGTTCTGCATCATCGGTATCTCTACGACCACGTTTGAAGTCAGCAAACCAACGTTTTGATTGTTGTTGATGGAGCGGAGTCTCCATATCACTTTTCTAGCCGTTGCTTCGCTTGAACGGTATTTTTTCCATCAAGAAGCAGTGTAAAATTAAAACACGAAATTGTTTTTGATACATTGTTTTGAAAATAAAAAAGTAGCGTGACCCTTAGTACAATAACTCACAAACTAATGAATAGAATATCATGAAATTTTAACAGCTGTCTTTTGAAGGTTAGTACTAACTGAAAGAAAGGTGACTGCAATAAAACTAGCGTCATCTATGTGTTAGGCCCGGGACCTTTCAGCCCATGTGTTACTTTATAATGTTTTATACAAAAATCATTTGTCTTACACTTACCGGATTTTATGTATGAAACCCCCAATCCATTGGTGTACATCTACTACATTTGAGAATAGTTCTCATAATACAGTTTTGCACTTTTTGCGATTGAGACAAGTTATACTATAGTTCCTAACAGTAGTCTACGTGTGTTACGACAATAAATTTATACAGAAGAAATTTCATAAATATTGTTAAATTATTACGTACTCTTTGTAGAGAGTAAACCTTCTTTGCCATCTTTTTTTGAAATGTAGGGCTTACTCTAAAACGCACCCATGATAACTGGGTAATGTGATTGCCAGCCTGTGTTATTGTTGTTATTGTTTTTGTAAAAATATAGATACAGAACTAAACTTATCTTTATATTAGATCTTAAACAATTTAATACAATCTTGATATTGGAAACTTTCCCTATACATTGAAAGAAAAATACCAGTAGCAGTAAGGTATATTGGGGTTTACGTTAATCGCATTTATATACAACCAGTTGCTTGACACCTGCAGCATATTAAGAATTTAAGTAGGATTGAGAACTTTCCATCCTAAAGAGATTTTACAAATTCAAATTATTTTTTACTAAGAAATACCATAACTAGGCTAAAGGTAAATGGTTTAATGTAGGAGCGAAAATAAAATACTTAACTTTCGCCGAAAATCTTGAAGGAAGCTAAATAAGGTGCTAAGAAAGGATGGTACTCCAAGTTCGGTATACGTATCTGTTAGTAGTCATTCAATAACCTTTACAAATATGGAAAACATACTAAAGCAAAGCAAAGAAGTACATAGGTTCCGTTTGAAAGAACACGAAATTTTCTTCTTTCGAGGACTTAATCAACAACATCTAAAGTGGATAAAAGTGCAACAACGACTGTCAGGACTGTATGGTTATATATTCGCACGCCAAATCTGTTTTTCTATATCCATTTATAATTCTCTCACTTTATCAATAATTTGAGGTGACGTTTCTCGCTGTCTATAATAAGTTTTTAATAGTGTTATGGCACTTAGGGCTTCTTCGTTTGTCGGTACGTGTTCTGCTTCGTCACATGAATCTTCTTCCTCTTCGATTTCATTATCGTTTTCGTTATCCCGCTGTTTTATGTCCTCCACGATATCAAAATCCGAACGCATTCCCGACGTAATAAGGCAACTGTCCACGGATGCAAAGTCGTCGAAACAAAACTGGTTTTCGTCACTCTTATTTTGCTGCCACTTTTTAATAAGTTTACATAACGGAACGTCATCTCTATTTAAGTTGTCACAAACTGGATTATTCTTTAATCTTGAATGACTAAAGCAGTTTGCTATAGTCTCAGAGGTTATACTACGCCAAGTCTTCTCTAAAAAGTCCAACGCGTCGAGAAGTGAAACTGCCTATGGTACAATCTTGTCCATGCCCGTAATAATTCTCTGCAGAGGAAATTTTCTGTAAAAACATTTTAAGCTTCTTATTACGTCTTGGTCAGTTGATTGAAGGATGCTAGTGCAATTTGGGGACAGAAACACCAAATTAATATTTTTTAAATGGGCTAATAATGGATTTTTTTACCTTTAACCGCAAGTTCTTTATCCCATTTTCGAATTTCATTTTCAAAGATCTCTGAAGTCATTCATGCTCTACTGTTTGCGCAGTAATTTGTTGGGAGTGTTTTTGTGTTTTTGAAGCAGCGTGGCTTTTTTGAATTTCCTATGACAGGAATTTTACGTTTCTCCGTACCGGTCATGTTACCACACACAAATTCGATTGACCGTTCTTTGGCTAGTTTACCGCCTACACATTTTTCGCCTTTAAACCTCACAGTCTTATCTGGAAGAAGTTTATAAAAAATTCCCGTTTCGTCGCCATTGTAAATTTCATTGTCTTCATAATCTTGTCTTAATTTAGGCTATACTTCATTTAGCTACGTCTCTGCTTCTGTCATATTAACACTTGCTCGCTTCACCGCTCACCTTTCCGAACGTTATTGAATGTCTCCGTTTGAAACGCTCCAGCCACCCATTGCTGCACTTAAAATTTGTGTCTCCAAATAAACTTCCAAATTCTTCGGCCTTTTGCATAAGCAGTGGTCCATTAACGGGTAAATTTGCACTTCTACATTGCTTAAACCACGTAATAAGCGCTTCGTCGATTTCAACCACGATCGAACTTTTTCTACTTTTCGTTCCCTTTCATAAAGGTATTCATGATTTTATTCTTATTTTACACAATTGTACAAATCGTAGAATTAACTAACCCAAATACGCGACACACGTCCGCTTCCTTCCTTCCACTTTCGACTGCTTTGATTATCGCGACTTTGTCGTTCACGCTTAAACTCTTTCGCTTTAAACCTGACATTTTCGATAAAGAAATCTCGATATTTCACTCACACGATTCAAATGCCGACTGAGGAAATTTCTTACGAACTTTACCTGGCGCATTGCAAGAAACGGTAATATTCTTGGAATCCCCGAACGGTCGAACGTTGCAGGCTAGGTAAATACCGGGAATTGAGCCATAAATGATAATATAAATGCATACCTCAAGTGGTAAATATTTGTCGTTATATCAGGGGTTATTGACGCTAAAGCCGGATTTTTCCCTTTAGGTTTGAATAGTAAAGTACGGGACCGCTTAAAATTTGTCGCTAAAAAAGGAGAGTCGTTACAGGCGAAGTTGTTATAACCGGGTTCTACTGTATTTCAACGTCGACACAAAAATTGTTTTGAGGGAACTGTCATAACTTTGCTATTCATTGGAGCAAAGTCGGTATTATCGGAAAGAGAAACGTCACAGATTTCAAACGTCAACATTTATCAATTTAATCCTACCAGATGTACGCTGTTCATCGACGCAGTCATCGATAAAGTACAAGGCCACATCTCCAAACGAGAAACGACACAAACGGGTTGGTCCCACGGGCACACGTAACTTCTATAACAGCCTATCTGTACCAGAGACCCTTTGATTCGTTAACACACGAACTGTTTTTCCGCTTTTCCGATACTTTACCGGTTCCGCGCCGACGATAGTCCCAAGCAATCATCCTTCATCTTCCCTCCGGCCGTTGCCAAAAATTCCCAAAGCCCCGAACGACATCAGATCGGAGCGCTCAGGCGCACTGCATTATCGCGTTACTTAGATATCACCTGTACCCACGAGGATTACCCGGAAAACGGACCCCTCACTAGCGCTTGATTCCGCCGTAGGATAACAAACGAACGTCGAGTTGGTTTTGTCTCGGATGGAAAGGCAGCGGTCGGAGGATAATTTCAACGAAATGATCATCGGCTGTGCCTGGAACAAGGAAGCGTTAAGGGAATTTGGAGTTGCCGTTGGCGGTTGTAATTTGTTTTATTTTGGATGGTACGAGGGGAGGCCCAGAAGTTCGTGTAATAGAGGGGATGGAGTGGGGATAGGGGCACTCGCTAGGTGTCATTCTGTTTGGCGACTCATCATTAGTATATAAGTTAAGTTGCAACCCTGTAGCGTGAGTCGTTTACGAATAGTTGCCTGCTAAACAAGTCAATCCGGAAGAAAACTGAAACTATGTAGGAAATTGAACACCGTGCTGTGATAAAGTTCCTTACGAAGCAAGGAAAGAACGCTCAAATCATATTGAATGAAATGGAAACCGTTTATGGGGAACAGTGTCCTAGTAAATCAATGATTTATAAGTGGCATGGTCTTTTTAAACATGGTCGGAAGTCAATTGAAGACGACCCCCGCTCAGGACGGCCAGTTGAGGCCACCACATCAGACATCGTCGAAAAAGTGCAAAAGTTTCTGCTGCAAGATGCCCGTTTGAAGAAAAAACAATTATCTGCATTAGTTGGAGTATCGGATACCACCATTTTGCGAATCCTACATGACCACCTGGGCATGACAAAAGTCAGTGCAAGATGGGTACCGAGAATGCTCACGCCGCTGTAGAAACAGCAGCGCGTCTGTGCGTCCAAACAATTTTTGGAGCTGTGTGGAGACAAATCTGCACAGATTTTGGAGCGGATTGTTACCGGAGATGAGACATGGGTTCATCACTTCGAGCCTGAGTCCAAACAGGAGTCCATGCAATGGCATAAAAAGGGGACACCGCCGCCAAAGAAATTCAAAGCGTCAGAATCGGCTGGAAAGTTGATGGCTACTGTTTTTTGGGATTGTGAGGGAATATTATTGATTGATTACAAAGGAAAATATAGGAGCATAACCGGAGAATATTACGCAGCCCATGTGTTAAGAGGGTTGGCACTGCTATCATATTGTAAAACTTTAATTGCGTATCCTTTTTTGTTTTGTTTTATTTAACGTGCTGCTGATTATTCCACAGATATGTATGAATTTGTTCAGTTTTTCTTCGATGTCTTTGTTTCAATCATGAGATACATCACAGCCTAAATACTTAAAATGTTTCACCTGTTCCAGTGATGTATCGTTTATGACTATTTTTGTCCTAACTGATGATATTTACCCAGGAATGCCATAATTTTGGTTCTATTTGGAGATATTTTCACTTCATAGTTTTTGCACATTTTTTGTAATGTATATATCCCTTTCTGTAGATCATCGTCTGTTTCTGTTAGGAGTACCAAGTCGTCAGGATATAAGATAGAATCATCTACAGCGCTGCCCGCTTACCGAGTGCTTCAGTATACTAGCTTGATGGTAGTATGCTGAGTAGTAAGACTGAAGTTTAGAATTCTGGTGTTATGTTTGATTACCCGTCACGACAATCAAGTGTTATCGTTATTAATAATAATAATTTATTAAATGCCTAACAGATGAACATCCAAAAATGGACACAATATTAAATAAAAGGTAATACATGAAATGCATTAAAAACAAACCAGGAAAAAAAATACCGGAAAGAAAAATTAAATACTAATAAGAAATAATTAAATAATAAATACCAATAATATGAAACATTAAAATCAAAAAAAGAAATGAAAATATGACAAATTAAGGCAAATCTAAATTGTAGTTATTATAGTTTCTTGCCGAGTGTACCAGCGGCGCTCGCTACAGCTCATTCGTTCTAGCTGTAGGGATCCGTAGCGATGCGACCTCGATTCCAGACGTGGTACAATGAGACCAACTTCAGACCGTAAACCAGCAGAGCCAATTCTTCCGGTGAGAATGTTTTGCATAAATGAAGCACTAATACGGTTTCTTCTTTCCACAAGCGTTACAGAGTCATGCCTCTGCAGTAGCTCGTCGTAAGGTATACCTTGCATAGAATATCGCCCATCGTTCTTGTACGTTACATATTTCAAAAATTTGCGCTAAATCCGCTCAAGAAGATTAATTTGGATGCCAAGCCGCGGAAACCACGTAAGCAAACAAAAGAGTATTCATTGCATCCAGGCTAGTAAAATCCTTACAAGTGCGAAAAATAAATCCTAATAATTTAGAAGCGGCTGTCGCGACATCTGAAACATGGTTAGAGTAGGTAAACTTTCCATCATCATATTAAAGTAAGAAAAGTTTAGTTAAAGAGGCATATTATAGTGTTAAGGAATATTTTGACAACTCAATGTAACACCTCACCTTTTGAATCGCGCAAACAATTGTTTACATGGGTACCAATTATCGTTATTTAAAGAAATTTGTAAAATATCCTTATAAATATTCACCTTAGATGTTCCTGTAGTAAGAATTCATAATAACCCATTTCATTAATACACCCCGTAGATACATACAATTACTAATCGAGCCACATTGACCCAAACAGTACAACCGCTTGGTAAATTAAAACCGAACAACCGAGTTAAAAGGGACAACCATCCTCGTTATTACCAAATGAAGCCACTACGATGCCAGAGAACTCGAGAACTAGTAACGTCAGTGGCGCACTCGGCCGCAAGATGTCGACATCGTTTAATACCGTACTTGATACTCCCCCACTTTTTCGTTGTATGGCCCTCCATTACTGCGAAGACAATAACCGAATTACCTTCTCAAATGGTATCCAATTTACCTCAAATTCCATTTTCCACCTTCGATGCCTTCCAGACGGTTAAGAGGACCAAGTTCGAACGGTAATTGAAACCGATGGCAGGAATAAGGGGAGGCCGAGAGGGATTAAAGGTTAAAGAAGTTATTGTTCATGATGTGAGGGGTAACAGGAGAGGTTTTTCGACCGATATTAACGCAAATAATAAACTAACGGAAGAAAAGAGGTACAAAGATGAGATCATTGATAAATATTCATCTATTTAATGAATAACGAGTGATTAAAAATTCGGAGAGATTATCCCTTTTAGGCCACATTTTGGCAACTGTATGCAGTAGTTAAACTTCCAATTGTAGTAATTGTAACGCGACGAATGAGAAGCTGGACCCCCTACCGCTAAAGAAAGCAAACACATATACATACGAGGTATGTCTCAGAATCAATGCGAATAATTAGTTTTAAAATATTTAATTGAATGAACGAGGGCGACCTGAAATGTTTCCGGAAATTCGAAATATTTTGCTAGAGGTCCATGGCGGATGTACTCCAGCACTTTCGACCATCAACTTCTGGGTGAGCGAGTTTAAACGTGGCTGCACAAGCACAAGTGACGAAGCACGCAGTGGACGTCCAAAAACCGCTACCAATGATGAAATGGTCGTACGAGGGCTGGCGCTCTTTCAACCTCCGTTCACCCCTGTAATCAGTCATGTGAGCGGTGGAATAAGGGGATTCCCAGAAGGGGACTGCGCGTCTTGGCTTGTTTTTATCCGCTATCGGAGGTTGAAGAAAAAACAACCCCCGTATATTCACGCTAGCGTAGATTTCTATCGGTGCGAATGCCGTAGAAATTTCCTCATGCATCACATATCGTTCACAACCTAAAAGTGGTTCGATTTGGCGAAGATAAACGGTTATTTTCGCGATTAGAATAAACAAGAGGAATTGGCTGGCGGATATTTGAGAGCCGAAATTGCTTACTTGTTTGTTATTTACCCGTCGATATTGGAAAATACCGGAAAGATGAGATTTTTTTTCGAGAAGCACACGTGTCACGTTAATATTTCATATGCTCGAAACAAATTGATGTTTTCCGCGCTTTGGGAAGTATACGAGCTTTCAGTGGTACGTTCAGGAATGGGAGGATTTAATCATGTACACAAACAAGTTGACTGATCCGAAATCCTAGAAGCGAAAATTCTTGTTACTTGAGCTTCCTTTTTGTATCCAATCTGAAATGTATCTATGTACAGTATGCGGCAAAATAAACAATACTGAAATGCGCATGTGTCATATGTGTATCTGTCATGTCCTGAAACGTATCGAGTGGTTTCCGAACGTCACAACGTATGAGAATGTGTTTAATATCGATTGAGTCGGTTGATACTTGTTGGAAATTTGCAATATATTTATCACAATATTTTTATGACATGTTTCGCTATCATTGTAGCTTCATCAGCTTCATAGTAGTAGTAGAATATCTGATGAAGCTACAGCGAACGATACATGTCATAATAATATTGTAATAAATATATTGCAAATTTTATAAAAGTGAGTTTTACTTCTCCAGCCATTGTTTAATGTCTTTTCAATGTTAGTTGCTTCAGGATGGTTCTCACTGTTGCAGAAAAAGTTTTTATCGCGGAGCACTATTTTCCGTCATAGGAAAAAGGGCGCGAAAACGGTCCAAGCTTAAATGATTTGCTAATGTATTTCAGCCTAAGTTTATAAAACAGCCTCCGAGTAACGCCGTTATTTTAACAGTTATTGACAAGTTTTGTCGTACGGGAAGTGTGCTTTGTCAACGTAAAAGTCACAGGGGTCGCCCAGTGACAATCACAACCAATACGAATCGCGAGCGTGTTTTGAGTCAGGTGCTGCAATCACTGAATCGAAGCCTCCGGAGATCAGCATTAAAATTGAATATCAGTGATCGAGCGCTCCGTCGAATGTTCCAGAATATTGGTTGGTTTGCATACAAAATACAGACAGAACAGCGTCTGATTGCAGCTGATAAGCGTGTAACAGCCGATCTTGCCGAATGTTTGGTTTTTTGTTGAAAACCATATTCATTTAAACGGATACATTAACAAGCAGACAACACGGTTTCTTGGATTTGAACGCGCCGATGTAATCATCGACTAACCCCTTCATACTGACCGTGTTACTATTTGGTGTGCTGTATCCGCATATTGGGCGTATTTCGTTGAATCAGACGATGGAACGCCGTTAACCGTGAATCAGGAGCGCTACAGAGAACGGGTTATCACGCCATTTCCGCGCGATTTTGTCGTACCAGGAACTTACCACGTAATCAACAATGATTTCAACAGGACGAGGTAACCTGTCACGCGGCTAGGGAGTCTCTTCGAATGCTGCGCGATCATTTTGGGGATTGGCTTATTTCGCATGGCACTGATTCCTCATACCGATCGCACTCACCAGATCTAACACCACCTGATGCGTACATATGGGGAATGCTGAAGGAGACTGTTTTCCGTACCGATTCACCGTGTGACATTCCGGAATTGCGGATAAAAATTCAAGGTTTTTTTTGCGCCATGCAACATGCTACCACGCAAGTTCATATCAACCTCATTCAGTGTTTATTGAAGAGAAACAAATGTTTAATGATGTTCGTAACACATGGGCTGAAAAGTCCCGGGCCTCACAAAGAAAACACGGTCTTTTTGGTTCAAAATTAGCTTTATTCATCAACGTAATCTCCATCAAGAGTAACGCAATCATTCTAGCGCCGCTCTAACATTTCAATACCACTTTTGTAGAACGATTTATCTTTTGCCTCAAAATAGGCCTCAGTTTCAGCGATAACCTCTTCATTCGTGCGAAATTTCTTACCGGCGAGCATTTTTTTGAGCTATGCGAACAGCCAGTAGTAGCTGGGAGCCAAATCTGGCGAATACGGTGGATGTGGGAGCATTTCGAAGTTCAATTCATGTAGTTTTGCCATTGTTTTGATTGATTTGTGACACGGTGCGTTGTCTTGATGAAACAACATTTTTTTCTTTGCCATATGCGGTCGTTTCTTTGCAATGTCGGCCTTCAAACGCTCCAATAACGCTATATAATATTCACTGTTGATGGTATTTCCTTTCTCAAGATAGTCGATGAATATTACACCGCGCACATCCCAAAATATCGAGGCCATAACCTTTCTAGCCGATTGTTGTGCTTTCAGGCGCTTTGGACGAGGTTCACCAGCTGCTGTCCACTCAGATGACGATCGTTTTGATTCCGGAGTGTTTTTGGTCAACAGTGAGCAAACGCGGCATCCGCTTTGAATAGAGCTTTCTCATAGTCAAATGCTCATGCAATATAAAGCCAATACGTTCCTTTGATATCTTTACGATGTCAGCTAACTCACGCAACTTCACTTTTCGATCATTCGAAACGATTTTGTGGATTTTTTGGATGTTTTCTGGTGTTACCGCCTCATTTGGACGTCCACTGCGTTCTGCATCATCGGTGTTTCTACAACCACGTTTGAAATCAGCAAACCAACGTTTTATTGTTGTTTCTGATGGAGCGGAGTCCCCATAACACTTTTCAAGGCATTGCTTCGCTTGAACGGTATTTTTTCCCATCAAGAAGCAGTGTAAAATTAAAACACGAAATTGTTTTTGATCCATTGTTTTGAAAATAACAAAAGTAGCGTGACTCTTAGCACAATAAAATTTTAACAGCTGTCTTTTGAAGGGTGTGTACTAACTTAGAGAAAGGTGACTGCAATAAAACTAGCGTCATCTATGTGTTAGGCCCGGAACTTTTCAGCCCATGTGTCAAAAAGTAATTTATGTGTCTTCAAAGAACAAAGTTTTTCAAGTATCAAGCTCGAGCTGCTCGTACAGAAAATAAAATTTTATCTCTATAAAGATTGGTGGTAATGTGCAATATGTTGCATATCTTGGTGTAAGATGAAAATACTAAAATTAATTTCTACTCAATTAATGTCATCTTCAACAACATTATAATCTTAAGCCATAGGTTTCCAACACTTCATGGATTAGAGACGAATTTAGTTAGCTGGGTCCCTTATGGTATCTAAGCTGAGTAGTTTTGGTTTTCCTCCAAGTGTAACACAATTGATACTCTCGTATTTAACTGATTGTTCGTGCTATGTTCACTACAATGGATATACATCCTTCACATTTTCTGCTTCCTCTGGTGTGTGCCAGGGATCCAATTTGGGTCCTCTTTTGTTTAATTTGGATGATCTGCTACAAGGGCTGGACTACAATGTACTGGCATACGCGGACGATCTTAAGATCTACAGTACCATAACCTCCCCGGCAGATTGTTTGTTTCTCTAGAACAGTCTGGATACTATTGTTAGATGGTGTACACAGAATGGAATTCATTTGAATCTGGATAAGTGTGCTGTTGTAAGCTACTCTAGATGTCATAGACTCTACAGTTATCATTATGCTGTAGGTCAGGCTATTGTTCCTAGGCACTCGTCTGTGATGGACCTGGGCGTGCTGTTTGATGCAAATTTGTCGTTTGCAGATCACATACTATCCGTACGAAATTCTGCGATGAAATCCTTAGGATTTCTCATACGATCCTGCAGATCATTCAATAATCCTGCCTCGCTAAAAGCATTATACTATTCGCTTCTTCGTACAGGGTTGGAGTATGCCTCCATAATTTGGTATCGTCACTATCTCCATTTGCAAGTACTACTTGAAAGAGTGCAAAAACGATTTTTGAAATATCTATCCTTCAAAATTGATGGCATTTACCCTAGCCGCGATGTTGATTGTGTGGGTCTGCTGACGAGACACGGCTTTGTATGGCTATCGGATCGAAGGAAAGAATTTAGCAGCCAATTTCTACTTAAACTGATTTATCACGCTATTGACGCTCCTTCCCTTCTCTCCAAAATTAATTTTGTGGTACCGCTGTGCAATACCAGGTCCTTACCTAATTTTAAGGTCCCGTCATACAAAACTAATGTTCTGTTTAAAGCACCCATTACGCATATGACTAGAATTGCCAATGAATTACTTGATGATCCTTTTTGTTGAAGTGTCAACATGGATTTACATTGTCGTCCTATTTTGTTTTTGCATTCTGGTGTCACCGAGCTATTATTATGTTTACGATTCAGTTGTATCATTTTCGATTAATTTTAATTTATTACTGCGTTGTATATTATTACTATATATGCTAGGTTACATTATTCTCGCATTGTCCTGTAAATGGAATTATTTTCTGTTGGTCAATAAAAGATATTATTATTATTATCATTATTATTATTATTATTATTATTATTATTATTATTATTATTATTATTATTATTATTATTATTATTATTATTATTATTATTATTATTATTATTATTATTATTATTATTATTATTATTATTATTATTATTATTATTATTATTATTATTATTATTATTATTATTATTATTATTATTATTATTATTATTATTATTATTATTATTATTATTATTATTATTATTATTATTATTATTATTATTATTATTATTATTATTATTATTATTATTATTATTATTATTATTATTATTATTATTATTATTATTATTATTATTATTATTATTATTATTATTATTATTATTATTATTATTATTATTATTATTATTATTATTATTATTATTATTATTATTATTATTATTATTATTATTATTATTATTATTATTATTATTATTATTATTATTATTATTATTATTATTATTATTATTATTATTATTATTATTATTATTATTATTATTATTATTATTATTATTATTATTATTATTATTATTATTATTATTATTATTATTATTATTATTATTATTATTATTATTATTATTATTATTATTATTATTATTATTATTATTATTATTATTATTATTATTATTATTATTATTATTATTATTATTATTATTATTATTATTATTATTATTATTATTATTATTATTATTATTATTATTATTATTATTATTATTATTATTATTATTATTATTATTATTATTATTATTATTATTATTATTATTATTATTATTATTATTATTATTATTATTATTATTATTATTATTATTATTATTATTATTATTATTATTATTATTATTATTATTATTATTATTATTATTATTATTATTATTATTATTATTATTATTATTATTATTATTATTATTATTATTATTATTATTATTATTATTATTATTATTATTATTATTATTATTATTATTATTATTATTATTATTATTATTATTATTATTATTATTATTATTATTATTATTATTATTATTATTATTATTATTATTATTATTATTATTACTATTATTATTATTATTATTATTATTATTATTATTATTATTATTATTATTATTACTATTATTATTATTATTATTATTATTATTACTATTATTATTATTATTATTATTATTATTGACAATGAACTGTTTTTGTACTTGTTAATATACAGTTATTTTTTTTTCATTATATACAAATATTATACAAAACAATTAACAGGGAAAAAAGGACAAAAACAACAAAGACAATAACTTTCTAGGAGATGTTATTATTTATTATAGCACGCGAAATACATGAAAGTTAAAATAAATAAATGAGTTACTTTGGTTTTGAACGCAATTAACTAATTATTACTTCAAAGATTACACAAAAAATGTACCGAACTGGTAGTAAATTATAAAATGCACTCTAATATTAACGTGATTTTATTAGATGCATTCAAGTAAAACCGTCCGTCAATACGAAACATATAAAATTAATATGGTATATTAAGTCTACATTGTTTCTAACGTCAAGGCGATATATAATAAATTCGTGAGTAGGCCATGCAAAGCAACCAGCACAAAAGGACAAATAAAAATAGTTCTAAAGTAATAAATGATTTATAAATTAGACATAATCACGCAAATACCAACAAGAACAATTTCTAAAATAGCGAAAGATTAATTAATTGCAAATAATCACGCAAATAAAGCAACAGAAACGAATTTCTAAAATAATAAATGACTAATAAATTAACAACTAATCCTGGGAATAAAATAATACATTACAAAATATCTTTCAAATAATAGATTGGAAAATAATTCTTCAAAATAAAAAATATTCCAGTAAAAAAAAAGAAAGGTAATTCTGTAACATGGTCTAAATATCCTGAGGAAAGCTTACAGGGTTTTTCAATTATGGATGTTGAAAACTTTGACATTTAAATTATACAAGCTTAAAGCATATTAATGTATGAATTTAGGAAAAAATATTCCCAATTGAAAAAACCAACACACTGTGTTTCATACGAAATAATAACAAATAAAGGAACCTAAAATTTACAGTGGATACTGCTGTCTAACAGCGATTAGCAGTTTGCCGAAGAGATCAACACCTCTTTTACATACGTACATCCTTACACCATAACCATTCCACAATGAGGTCTGCGAAAGTCCCTCGTGCAAAATGTTTGGCGACAAAGCAAGCCTTGCTCCAGCAGGACTCAATTTTCTGGGTGTGAACACCTTCAGCTGCTATATATAATATATGTAATTTACTACCAGTTCGGTACACCTTTTGTGTAATCTTCGAAGTAATAATTAGTTGATTACGTTCTAAACCCAACTAATTCATTTATTTACTGAAACTTTCATGCATTTCGCGTGCTATAATAAATAATAACATTCACAAGAATTATTGTCTTTATTATTTTTGTCCTTTTTTCCTTATTAATTGTCTTTTATAGTGAGAACCATACAAAAATTCACAATGATGTAATACAGCTTCAAAACAATACTAATCTATTTCCTTATATTATATACAACAATAAAAAATATATAAAAAAGTAAATATTATTCAACAGATTATTCCTCCATGTTCAAACCAAGTTTTACCGCCCATTAGTATTTTCTATCTGTTTTGGTAACTTTTAGTCCAAACACAATAAATACCAATTTAAATTTCGTAAACTATAATTTAACAGATGGGCTGAAAAGTCCCGGGCCTAACACATAGATGACGCTAGTTTTATTGCAGTCACCTTTCTCTAAGTTAGTACTAACCTTCAAAAGACAGCTGTTAAAATTTCATGGTATTCTATTCATTAGTTTGTGAGTTATTGTGCTAAGAGTCACGCTACTTTTGTTATTTTCAAAACAATGGATTAAAAACAATTTTGTGTTTTAATTTTACAATACTTCTTAATGGGAAAAAATACTGTTCAAGCGAAGCAATGGCCTGAAAAGTGTTATGGGGACTCCGCTCCATCAGAAACAACAATAAAACGTTGGTTTGCTGACTTCAAACGTGGTCGTAGAGACACCGATGATGCAGAATGCAGTGGACGTCCAAATGAGGCGGTAACACCAGAAAACATCAAAAAAATCCACAAAATCGTTTTGAATGATCGAAAAGTGAAGTTGCGTGAGTTAGCTGACATCGTAGAGATATCAAAAGAACGTATTGGCTTTATATTGCATGAGCATTTGATTATGAGAAAGCTCTGTTCAAAGTGGGTGCCGCGTTTGCTCACTGTTGACCAAAAACAAGAACGTGTTGATGATTCTGAGCAGTGTCTGGCCATGTTTAAACGTAATAAACCGGAATTTTTGCGTCGATATGTGACAATGGATGAAACATGGATCCATCACTTCACTCCGGAATCAAAACGATCGTGATCTGAGTGGACAGCAACTGGTGAACCTCGTCCAAAGCGCCCGAAAGCACAACAATCGGCTGGAAAGGTTATGGCCTCGGTATTTTGGGATGGGCGTGGTGTAATATTCATCCACTATCTTGAGAAAGGAAATACCATCAACAGTGAATATTATATAGCGTTATTGGAGCGTTTGAAGGCCGAAATTGCAAAGAAACGACCGCATATGGCAAAGAAAAAAATGTTGTTTCATGAAAACAACGCACCGTGTCACAAGTCAATCAAAACAATGGCAAAACTACATGAATTGAACTTCGAATTGCTCCTACATCCACCGTATTCGCCAGATTTGGTTCCCAGCGATTACTGGCTGTTAGCAGACCTCAAAAAAATGCTCGCCGGTAAGAAATTTCGCACGAATGAAGAGGTTATCGCTGAAAGTGAGGCCTATTTTGAGGCAAAAGATAAATCGTTCTACAAAAGTGGTATTGAAGTGTGAGTGCGGCGCTGGAATGATTGCTTTGCTCTTGATTGAGATTACGTTGATGAATAAAGCTAATTTTGAACCAAAAAAAAACGTGTTTTCTTTGTTAGGCCCGGGACTTTTCAGCCCATGTGTTATATACCACTAAACATAACCTAGAAATAGCCTTTTGTAAGCCGATTTGTAGGTACCTCAAACTAAAAAAAGAAGAGTAATTTTAGACGCAACAAAATGTTTCCGTTAGAATCCATAAAAATCGGTAACTCGATGCATATTATACAGAACTACAGCCAACACTCCTCCGAATTAAAAAATAGAGTATAGAAAAAGCAAAATCGATACCACATTAGGTTACCGAAAAATGTTGACCTTCAAAGAACACCAGCAAAATCATAATGTTAATAGAAGTCCGGAGTTCAATTCCACCATATCATACTAATTAGTATAACAAATACGCTATCTACACCGATTCGAACAAATATCACATAAAAGCTCTGATTTAAGACGTCTTACATTGTACGTGTATTTCCAGTAAAGAGAATTTCCATTTCGCGTACGAATCTAGACGGCTTAGGTGTAAACAGCAATAACGAGGTATCTCTTCGGAACGCCAAACAACATGTACATGGATGCTATTGTAATGCATATTAAGCGTGTAAATGGAGGGAAGTATCCGTTCCCTCGTTATACATATTTATTATGTTTGTAGAGCGTATGCAGTATCTGAACGTTTGCGCGAGCATATATGGTTGTTTTACGAGTAGAGATGGCGCTGTGTGAAACTTTATCCGCTTAATAAGCTCGGTGATTGTACACGTATGAATTTCACGGCGAAATGTGCATTATGCGCCGAAAGTTTATGTATTAATTTGTGGCGATATTTTGTATGCAAGATCGTAATTAAGCAAGTTTAAAGGGTATCATAATGGAGTTGATTTTGAAGACTTCTAGGGTTTAATTTTGCGAAACGCATCCTTAATTAATCCTGCTCCGCTATTCCAGTCTATTTGACCCGATATAAAATTTAAATTGAAGTTGTTTTTGTTCTACTATTAAAGGGGTCCTGTATTTCATAAGATTTTTTTAAATTATGTATATTTTTTATTATATTTCGACTTGTTGGTCAAATAACGTTCGAGTTAGTATCACCCAGACTTTATTGACAGATCAAAATGAATGTTACATGTACAAAGATTATCTTCTAAGTTTCGGGATGATGTTAAGTTGTCTTGTTTTCTGCAGGAATGTAAGATGATTAGATTCCTTCGCAAGTTTGATCATGGCCTTTTCGTATTGTCTGGAAGACCTACTCAATTCGTGCCCATACCAAATGTCTAATTCTTATTTAAGTCTTTCGGGATGATCTTAAGTTGTCTTGCTTTATGCAGGAATATAAGATGGCTAGATTCCTTGGCAAGTTTGATCATGGTCTTTTTGTATTGTCCGAAAGACCTGTTCAATTCGGACCCATACCAAATTTTTAATTCTTATTTAAGACTTTCGGAATTATCTTAAGTTGTCCTGCTTTCTGCATGAATGTAATATGGTTAGATTCCTTGGCAAGTTTGATCGTGGTCTTTTCGTATTATCTGAAAGACCTGTTCAATTCGGCCCCTTCCAGATTTCTAATTCTTATTTAAGCCTTTCGGGATGGTCTTAAGTTGTCTTGCTTTATGCAGGAATGTAAGATGGCTAGATTCCTTGGCAAGTTTGATCATGGTCTTTTTGTATTGTCCGAAAGACCTACTCAATTCGTGCCCATACCAAATTTCTAATTCCTATTTATGACTTTCGGGATTATCTTAAGTTGTCTTGCTTTCTGCATGAATATAAGATAGTTAGATTCCTTGGCAAGTTTGATCATCGTCTTTTCGTATTATCTGAAAGACCTGTTCAGTTCGGCCCCTTCCAGATTTCTAATTCTTATTTAAGCCTTTTGGGATGATGTTAAGTTGTCTTGTTTTCTGCAGGAGTGTAAGATGGTTAGATTCATTGACAACTTTGATCATGGTCAACAATTTAATTTATTATCAAGTTGATACATTTTATTCTCTTCTTCAATAGGATATTTGACACAGTTTGCCCAAGCTTCAGACGTCTAGTCCTTCCAGTAATAATTTTAATATAATAATAAATTTTTATTATTGGTAGCGACGTGGTGTTTTAGTTGAGCCCATATAAGTTCAATAGGATTTAAATCACAATGGTATAGAACTATACGACCACTTGCCGATACCATCTCGTCTATAACATATCTTATAGGACTATCAGGCACATATTTTTTTTGTCTCAAGTAGTGCAAGCTTCAATAAAGTTTTACCACCTACAGTCCTTTTTGAAGTAGGCCATTCAATTGTTTGTTGTTTCTCTCAGGCAGCAGTAGACAACTTTTCAGTTTTGACGGAGTGTCAGGGAGCATTATTGTAAGCCATTAGCCTCTGCCTACTGCCAATACGTTTACCTTTGGGGATTTTTCAATGACCCTGCAACTAGATGTACTATCGCTTCCTCAGCCATTCCGAACTGAAGGTATAATCTCGTAATAGTAGAATAAAAATTGTTTTGTTTGTATAATTGATTGTATAATACCTTGAATTATTAAATGATGAGACAAAGGAGCTCTGAAAAGAAATTGCCACAACTTGTTTGTAAAGGTAAATAATACAATGAAAAACTGCAAGAAACGACGTCACCAAAATGATAAGTAAATTTGACCACTGACATCATCTGACAGAAATTCCATATGAAGGAGTTGCATCCGTTTCTCCAGTGTGAATATGCCTCGCGAATTAGCCAATGGCAAGTTCGTATTTTAAGGCCTATCGATTCTAACACTGCATTCTTAACGTGAATGGAGTATGAATTAACGATTGGAAGGACTGTGTGGTTGTATATTCACAGGTATAGCAGTAAACTCCACTCACACAAATTTATTAATTATTCGGAACACAGCGTTTCGGGAGCACGTACGCTCTCATGTCACCCGTGTTACCGACTGTCGAATGAGAGCCCACGTGCTCTCGAAGCGCTGCGTTCCGAATAATTAATCAATTTGTGTGAGTCGAGTTTACTGCTATATCTGTGAATGGAGTATGGGTTAACTGAAGGTGGAGATTAGTTTTTTAATATATATATTTGATTAATGGCACCTTCTATGTGGCAGTAAGCAAAACCTAAAAGACATCCCTCGCACAATTATAGTTTCCATGCTTCTAACGCCATCTACATGTCAGGACGAGAATTATATGTGAACAATTTATCGTACACATTGACATCTAGTCATTTGCAATGCCTCGATTACCGTAGCCGCAGAAAGGAAGGAACCGAATTTGTTAACAGTTTTACCGATGAATGTTCACCGATGCGAATATAAATTGGAACATTACCTCTCTCCTCCCCCTCTCCCTCTCCCCCTCCCTCCCCTTTCCCACCCTCCCCGTATTATCATTACTTTTTATTGAAATAGCCGATGAAAATAACCATACATAAAATTGCCGAAATTCGTCTAGATAGGAACATCGAGGAAAACTTGTGCTGGCGTTAAACTTTTTTCTTGCCGGATCCTTTACTTCACGGACCAATAATTCATTTCCATTGCTAAGTGGCGCCCTCTGTAATGCGTTAAAACGCGGTATAACTTATAACGTTCAGGGTTAGGCGTTCCGGAGTGGCTTGTTTACATAAACGAAAGGTTATCCGATGAAATTGAACGAGGCCTGCGGAACGGCGTGGAAAAGAAAGGAAAACGCCTCAGAAAGAAACGGTTATTCTAATGTTGTTTTTGAATTAAGAGCGCCATGAGATGTTGTTCCACGTCTTAGTCGCCTTTTGGGAACGATTCCGGGCGAGGATTTTGTTATTTCGCCGAAGTAACTGTATTAACTGTATTAAGCAATCTTCTTCTAACTTTCGGTGGCATTTACCATTATCGATACTGCCCGCATTGCTCGGGGTGAAGATGATATTTACACTCGAAATTACAGACTGGATTACATGCGTAAAACTATGGAAAACATCAGGAACTTCTAATATATATATATATATACGTTTAAATTTATAAACAATTCATAGTGGTATATAATATAATAGAGATATAATATCAAAAATAAATTTATTTTATGATAGTAATTTTATGTTTGCAAACATAGGCACATAGTAAACAACGAAGAAAGACTAAATCTATGACCTCATCTTACAAACGGATGGCATCTTGCATAATGTTGCTTGCCGTAGTCAAGAGGATATTTTATTATAGTATGGTAAATAGTGATGTCATTTGGATATGTCATGTATGGAACAGGCAAATTATGTTGGCAAAGCAGCGTCGGTCACTTAGTAACTCTAATAATAACGCAGTATGTGCTTTCTAAACCATTACTTTACTTCTCCTATGTCGCAGATGCCCCCGGGCAGATGTCACGAACCAGGTATTGAGCGATATATGCAGTTACGTCCTGCTAGGACCGTATAGCGCCAAAAGCTAATTTCTTACATTTTCCCTTGCTCCACTGCCGTAAATTTTCCACACATCGTTTACATACTCTAAGTTTTACATGGAAATAAGTGAAATGCCTTTTCTTAATGAAAGTACTAATATATAGCCTTTGAATTGGAATAGTGAAGCTGCCGCGAATATAGCAGGAATCGGCATTATTTACATATCTTCGCATAGCAGAGATGAAGCAGTTTCTGCAGTACTACTAACTTACTTAACGATCTCAAAAGCTATAATGCTATCGATTCGTTAGTTGATTGCCTCAAATTGCAGACTTACCTTACCCTCATTAATGACCGATGTACTCTGAACAGCATATCCTTCAATATTAGCAAATACTTGGTGTGATCTCTTATGCCTAACGCTTTAGTCCAATCATTTTAAATTCCCTGCTCAATGTACATTTATTACAAGACCAGGAAAAGCAAAGGATTAGAGAGTACTTTTTGACTAAAAACTAAGCTTCTTTGATCATATACACTATCGCTCATAATAGTATGGACACTTTCTATTACATGTAATATTTGACGTATTGTTCCACTGCCTCTGCAGTACCGTCCAGAGATTTTTCTTCTCATTCCTATGTCCAGTTCGTCCCACAGAAGCTCTACCGTATTAAGATCCAAACTCTGGCGTGGTCAAGTCATTATTTTTAATGTTAATAATTATATAACTCGCATCTGTTCTCTAATATGTTTCTATTATTCAACTCTGCACGTTTCCTTATATCACTCGTAGCCTTATTCCTTGCCATGGTTTTGCACTTCGGTTTGAGTGGATTTTCTCCCATTCTTTAAGTTTTTCTTCTTCCCTGCCCCATCCGTACTCCTTTCCCTGGATCATTATTTTTTGATATCTCATTTTCACTGCCCCTCCCCCCTTTCTCTCCTATCTGTTTCAATTTCTATTGTTTATCTCGTTCGATGTGAGTCATTTCATGGTTTATAAATATTTTATCTTTTCGTTGCTTTAATTTATTTTTATTTCGCATTATATTATCTTTTGCTTAATTAATATCTAGTTCTACCTTGCACATCTCTTCTATTTTATCCACCTCCTCAACACTAAACTTGGTCTTTACAAAAAAATTTTTACTCTCATTTTAAATCAGTTTCATCTTCCAAAGTTATCCTCAGTCCTGATATAACGATGTCCGTCTTTATATTTCTCGTTTTCGTCGTGTTTCTTTTCGATTCCATCAGTTTCATTTGTCTCCTTATTCCTTCGTTCCCTTCTTTCAATATTTCGTTATCTTTTTTTAATTGGCTGAGTTCTTTTTGGTACAACTCCTAGTTATGTTTTATTTCTTTCACATCTCTCACCAACTCTTTCATCATTTCATTCAATTTATAAACGTCTAATTAAAAATAGAATAACAGAATTTGTTGATTGTGGAGTGATATAAGAATTTAGCACCAAATCTTCACCATGCTTCTCTATGCTGGATTTAGGTTAGCACAAATGACTAAAACAGCCACCAGCAATCGGAGACGCAGATTCCTGAATCGGTTGAATGAAATCACACGGAGAAGAACATGATTTGACAATGAATTGAAATTTTAGATTTAATGCATTTCCTCACAATTTCTAAAGACGGTATTTTCTGCACCAACACGGTAACTGCATTTAAGACAGCTCCACTAAAAAATAACCAACTTCAATATGAAACTTCCCTTTTTCTCCCTTATCAACGCTTTACCCCTACAATAAAAAAAACTTATTCAAGTATTCTTCTCATCGCTAACGAGATCAACGTCAGCCGAGGAATACTTCGAAGCAACTTTGTCCATCGTATAGTCTTAGTTTTCCCTAAGAAACGTTTGTCAGCTCGAGGTAACTTGATTTATCGAAGCCCAGTTGGACCGTGCGAAAGATGCTACGCCGTCTACCGGTAAAAAATTCTATTACGAACGCCGCTAACTTTTCTCCTTTTATCCGCGAACGGCATAGCTTAGAAAAACTTTCGTCGATTCTTTATTCACGTTCGTTGTAATACTTTCGAGATTGTACTGTTATATGGTGTCTATATTGTGAGAAACTTCGAGGTTGATAATCTGGAATTTAAAGTTTAAATCGGATATACCAGGTGTATCCATAAGTTTTTTTCGGTTTAGCTAAGAGATGGCGCCAGCGAAAAGTACGCTGCATATTGATTCGACACATACGCCATTTTATTCGTCTGACATTTAAACCACAAACAGACACAAAAACTACCTAACTAGAGTTTTGTGCCTGAAAAAGAACAATTGTAGCACGCATTACTTTTCTTATTTAATCATAGAAAAAGGCTGTTGAAAGTCATCTTTTGCTGATAGAAACGTATGGTGAACACACTCCATCGATTACAGCATGTGAGAGTGGCGATTTCTTTGTGAAAGGCAGTGAGCGCTTTGGTAGACCCCAAAAATGCGAAGACGGGCAATTGCAGAAGTTACTAGATGATGATCCAACTCAAACTAAACGGCAATTAACAGAAGCATTACATGTGTCACAAGAAACAATCAGCAGACTTTTGCGGGCAATGGGGAAAATCAATGAACTCTATGAATGGGTCCCACCGCAAAGTCACCTATGAAATGCTGCTTCAACGCCACGAAAGGAAGTAATTTTTGTATCGAATTGTGGCGGGTGACGAAAAATCGATGTATTTTGAAAACCCGAAGCTTCTGGCGAAGCCGGTCCTTCAACACTAACGCCAAATCGCTTTGGCAAGACGTCCATACTCTCTGTCTGAAGAAACCAGAGCGGTATTGTGTATTATGAACTCTTGAAATCCGGCGAAACCGTTAATACACAAAGCTATAGCCAACAAATGATTAATTCAAACCACACATTCATCGAAAAACGACCCAAACGAGCCAGAAGATATAGTGATTTTGTTACACTACAATGCGCCGTCCCACACAGCAATACCAGAGAAGTACACCTTTAAATCGCTTGGGTGGAATATCCTTCCGCACCCCCCGTATTCCCCAGAGATGGCGCCATTTGACTATCACCTCTTCGCATCAATGGGACAAGCGCTCGCAGAGCAGGACTTCAGGAATTTCGAGGAAGTTGGAAAATGGCTCGACGAATGCTTTACCCTAAAAGGTATTCAGTTTTTCTGGCATGGTATTCATAAATTACCTGAGAGATGGGTGAAAAGTGTAGAGGACGATAGTGAATATTTTGAATAGCAATAAATAATTTCCCTTGAAAATTACGTGTTTCTTTTTAGCAAAGAAGAAAACAGAAAAAACTTATACATACACCTAGTATATAGTACTGAATACGAATATCTTGATATCTGAAATATAGAAGCATGAATTAACCGGGTAATGCAAGGGACGCGGAAAATATTACATTCGTTCACTCTTAGTATTTTTATAAAACTGTCAATTTTTTTGATTATTTTTAGGCATTTAACTGTAAAACCTTAGGCGATAATACAAAGCAAGAGCAGATGTCTGTGTTTGCCTATGAAGGTTTTTATGCTCGCACATTCAATGGTTTATTTCACAAAAATACCAGGTGTACAAAAATGAACTGCGGATTTCAGACAACAGAGCAACACCAATGCAATTTGTGCTACAAAGATTTGATATTGCGCCATTTTGTTGTGTCATCAACAAGTGTGAGATACGTACGAGTAATACGCTGGAAAAGTATGTGCATAGTGTTGTGTTGTTGTGTTCAATATGTCGAAATTTATACCGAACAAAAAACATTCGCGGTGAACATTCATTTTTTGTTATCATTTGAAGAAAACTACCGCTAAATCATACCGATTACTTCGAGAAGCTTACGGTGAACATGCCCCATCGCAAGATACGTGTGAACAATGGTGTCGGCATTTCAAAAGTGGTGACTTCGATGCTGCAAACAGGAAACGTGGAAAACCTCCGGAAAAATACGATAAAACGTGGAATTGCAAGCATTGTTGGACGATGATGATTGGCAAACACCAGAACAACTCGCCAAGCAATTGGGCGTTAGTCAGCCGGCTGTTTCCAATCGGCTACGAGATATGGGAAAGATTCAGAAGACAGGTAGATGGATAGCACATGAGTTATATTTGAATTGTATACTTACAGTGGATGGAAAGTGGTTTCATTTTGAAAATCTCAAGCGCAAAGAATCATGGATAGACTCACGCGCACCTTTCACATCGACCACAAGACTGAATCACTTTGGTAGCAAGACTCTGTGTTTGGTGGAACCAGAGGGACGTGGTGTATTATGAACTGTTAAAATCTGGGGAAAAGAATTAATACTAAACGTTACCAACAACAATTGACTGATTTAAACCGTTTGCTGCTTGAAAAAAGGCCAGAATATCGAAAGCCATTTATCTTCATGACAATGTACCATCACATACGGCAAAACCGGTTCGGGATACGTTGGAAGTGCTCAGCTGGGAAGTTCTACCCCATGCGGCCTACTCATCAGACTTGGTCCCTCCCAATCACCGCTTGTTTGCATCGATGGCTTACGAACTTGTGGAGCAGTGCTTTGGTTCGTACGAAGCAAAAGGGGAAGACCTTTACTGGCATGGCATTCACAAATTACCCGAAAGATGGAAAAAATGTGTACTTGATACACCTGGTGTGAAGTTATACGAATCTAGGCGTATAATAGAACCACGCAACAATATACACGGTGTCTTAAAATAACAACGGAAAGTACTACTAAACAACACACGATTGTGGTCTAAAACCTGATAAAATTTCATTAAAATCGGATATTTTCTCTTCTATCGACTTAGCAAGTTTAATTATGGCGACACTGTAATAAAGTATTTTAAATAATGCTTTATATTAAAAAGAAAAACAGGATATTTCGTCCTTTCATCACGTCGCCAGTTTCGCAACAGTTCGACGTATTTTGCAACGATAAACTTTGGCAGCGTAAGAGGTTGAGATGGGTTCTCGTCACCATCTTTGGAGTCACGCTAAGGAAAAATTTAACGGCAACCTTCGTCAAAGCTGCCGTCACGACGTTTGCGTTCAGACGCAGCCGTGGAAGCCTTGCGCGCACTTAATAGATCTTTCGTCCCTTATCGGCGTCGATCTCCCTTAACGTCACGATGTCGACCCTCTAAAGTTCGCCAGCTCCGAATTACTACCGTCTTGGTATTCGCTAATAGATGAGATTTTGTTGGGATTAAAGGGTAAACTGATCTCATGATTATGTTCCCTCTAATCTTTGTTCAATCCCCAAAACAATTAGGACAATGCTTGCTTGTATTTTCACGAATCCCTTTGTGAAACCGGTATAAAGATTGATTGGTAAATTTCTGAAGGAGCTGCGTTTTATTTCGATAAATAGACAAACGTGGTTACATTGAAGGAAGGAACTGAACGTAAGCCCCCACTTACTGTTTATTTTAGAGACGTAATGGACTTTGAATTACCCAAATGCAAATCAAAATAGGGCACCGTAATAAATCTATAATTGTTCGTATTATTGCCTTTATTGAAAATATCATAAAAGAAACATACAATCACTAGAAATGTTAACGTAAAACGACACGTTATTCTTCAGTTATTGAGTCGCTATACATTGACGAGTTTATGCCAAAGAGATGGGCCACCAAATTCTTGTATTATATAACTTACAAGGAACGGTTCCCGGGTGTCAATTAAGACCTTAATGAAACTTGATAAGCAAACAAAAAGACGAACTACGAGGGGAGGTCCAGAAGTTCGTGGTATGGAGGGAATGTCCGTCCAAGAAATTATATGAGAGCCGGTCGGGACCGTGAGAAACTGTCCGTTTAAGGGAGGTGTCCGTGTAAGAGGGGTGTCCGCGAAGGGGAATTTCACTGTACTTTAAACAGCTTCCAACATATTAATATGGATTACATAAATGGGTGACCATATTATTACCCCATATTCTAGCTTAGAACGAACAAATGCAAAATAGAGCATGATTATTGGTTCCGGAGTTGAATGACCGGCTATTTCCTATAATGAATCCCAAGGTCAGAGAGGATTTGACGATATTTAAAATACGCTCCATAAAAGTTAATTTAGCATCGAATGTGATACCCAACTCCTTAACAGTCCTGCAACGATCTATAAGGATATTGTTAGAACGATAATCCCTTATAATCGGGTTAGTTTCACGAATATACGTGAGGATGTTACACGTGGACACATTCATGTCTAATTTGTTTGAAGAACACCACAGAGAGGGAGCAGTGATTTGTTGCAGTCTTCATTTGTTTGAATTCAATACAGTCTAAGATCATCTGCAAATAACAACTTTTCACATTCCAATATATCACAAAGATCATTAATATACAATAGGAAAAGCAAAGGACCTCGATTGCTTGCCTGAGGAACTCCTGAGATACTTGTAAAGAAGTCTGATTGATAGCCATTTCAGCGCACATACTGTTTTCTATTTAACAGGTACGTCCCCAACGCCCGGAAGTTTATTCACGATCAATACTATCAAAAGCTTTAGAGAAGTCCGTATATACGACATCGACTTGTTCGTTAAAGTCTAACCTATCCGAAAGATACTCCTCAGTATCGATAAGTTGGTAACTTCTGATCGGTTCTTTACAAAACCATGCTGATATTCTGATAGAGATGGTCGGATTTGTGGGTATATACAATGATAAAGACATATTTCGAAAGGTTTAGCAAAGTTATTAATGAAAATTTGTAGCAGTTCAATTTGCTCATAAATAGGTTAGCAATGAGAGGAGGCAATGGATTCCCTATCACCATCCCTTCCACCTGTTCAAAGCGTTTCGCGTCATTTTGAATGTAGTTCTAAGACATACGCAAATTGATTAATTAATTTATTTGGATTTAAAAGCGAACAACACATTCTCTAGTTTATTGAATTGCTACAGTAAGAAAAATCGAACAAATGTTTCTCTTAGTACAACATTCTTAATTTCATTTACAAATTGCAAAGACTTCCCTACGCTTAAGCTATCTATTTTACGAGGTAAATTCTCGCATTCGCGCACTAGCCATTGCGACAATTTGCACCAAAGACTGTACATTTGCAATGCATTTGTTTTATTCCCCATCCTATTCGTGAATTGAGGTGCTTGGTTCTCTTCTAAATAAAAATCTAACAGCGAATGTATTTTAGAGCAGCAAGAATTTGTTACCAAGATAACTCTGCGAAGTACATTTCGCTCAGGAGAATATAAATCGAACGAATAAATGAGAACTTATCCCCGTTCTTCAGGGACTTCCCAGGGATATTCGATTTATTTTGTTTAGGATGCAGTACTTAGCTAGATTAAAGTCGTACTACGTAAATGGGTGCCGACTTTAAAAGCTCGATTTGAAAAGTAACAGACGTCTTCTAGTATACGCTTAAACCTAGAATAGATTACGTCCATTTACTATTAAGAAAAGCAGCGGGGAATTCGT
Organism: Trypoxylus dichotomus; assembly: GCA_023509865.1. Taxonomy (NCBI): domain Eukaryota; kingdom Metazoa; phylum Arthropoda; class Insecta; order Coleoptera; family Scarabaeidae; genus Trypoxylus; species Trypoxylus dichotomus. The sequence continues at coordinate 6,155,407 of CM042082.1, forward strand.
GCACTACAAAGAAATGGGTGTAAATCAAGATAATGAAGTTATAAAAGGGTTTTGAAAAGGGAAATGATCTTTTTAAAATTTGTTTTAAATTAAGAAAAAATTATTATGGAACTAGAAATGCGATTATGAAACACTTCAGATTAATTGGTTAGTTATTGCCTTTATGCGGAGGTATACCCAGTAAACAATTCTCATTTAAGTCAATTGTTATTTATTATTGAATTTGGAAGCGATAAATAATACTTAACTTTGATATCTGTCGCCCAATTAAACACACAACCTTCGCTACGGGGGCTCATTTGTACTACGAACAAGTATGTCTTTTCAACATCTCTTAAAATCTTACCTTTAAAATCGCATTATACACTAGGGTGACAGAATAAAATAGACACCAGGTAAAGCGGTATAAATATGTAAATAGCTAAATTCTAAGAACGAATTAAGAACTTTCTCTTGTCATTAGGGTAGGGGTAGATGTATCGGAAGGAATTCGTCATAGTTTAGTATCGTTACAACTATGCCTCGCTTACAAGGTTCGAGTGATATTAGCGACTTCACCCGGGGTGTCGCATCGTTGGCCAGAGTGAACGCGGCGCTTCGCAACGTTAATTAAGTAAATTTTTAAATATTCCGTTGTCCACAGTTAACCGTGTGATTACACAATTTAAACGCAAGGAAAAAACAACAGTGGGGCCGAGACCACGTCCTGCCCCGGACCTTCTGAAAGAAGTAAAATAGTGCTTGTGCGCGAAGTGTTAAGAGAACCGCGAAAAAGTACAGGTGAACTTGCGGCAACTTCATAGAAAAGTCAGCGCACCGTTCTGCGATACCTCCATAGTGTGGGGATGTATAAAAGGGTGACAAAGAAAAAAACCTCTTCCTACGGCGTTTCAAAAACGGCGCCGAATGGCTTGGGCAATCGAAATGCGAACGAAGCCCGAAGAGTTTTGGCGGTCTGTCATTTTTTCAGACGAAAGCAGATACTGCCAATTCAATGATATTGGTCGTACGTGGGTATGGAGACGCACGTCACAGCAACTGAACGACAAATTTTTGCATCAGACGGTGAAATACGGCGGTGTGAACATCATGGTGTGGGGCGCGATATGGTATGGTGGAAGATCGCAATTAGTAATCTGCGACGGAAATATAAATGCGGCAAAATATATCCAAATATTAACAGAAGGACTCCTACCGATATTCGACAACGACATTTTATCTAAAGAAGACGCCGCCTTTATGGAGGATGGAGCACACTGCCACAAAGCAAGAACAACAACCACATGGAAAGAGGAACCGGGGATTCGGATTTTACCATGGCCAGGCCAATCACCGGACATGAATCCGATAGAGAATGTTTGGTACATAATCCAGACAAATATGGCGAAACGAGCAATAAACGAGCAAAAATAACCCAGCAATAAATAAGAACTCGTGGCAGCTGTTACAGAAGAGTGATTAAATATTCCAGAAGACACCATTAATCATTTAAGAGATTCTATGCCACGATGACTCGCAGCACTTCACGCAAATAAAGGTGGATCGACAAAATATTAGTCTAATTTAAAAATTTTAAAATATTTTGTGTATATAACGAGAATAGTATCTTTTTTTTAATAAGTAGGTGTTTATTTTATTCACCCTAGAGTAAATTTTTAACATTTGTGTCACTACACCCTTATGTACACGTGCATACTTTGTTTGCGGCAAACGCAGAGTCGCTCTTTGGCATTCTCAAGTGTTATAATTATAGCTCGTTTCATACTCGCCAAGTACTTCGTTGTAACGTTTTTTTCGCGAAACACGCACATTTGTAAATGTATAATGAAGGTAAGGTAAGTAGTCCGTTCTCACTAAACACACTTCTACGCGACTCCCTGTTCTTCAAATTGAAAATGCTTCTAAGCTAGGATTTCTGAAAGATGAAGATCCCATCAGTATCAACGGAATTTCTCCAGAAGATTATACCATACGATAGCTGTAATCCTACATATGCATAGTAAGCTGACAACGCTGCTTCAACGTGAACTTCGCTTGATATTCGCAGTGCATATACCATTCCAGCTAGCTTCTTGGTAAGCACATGTATGTGGTCTTTCCAGGATAACGTGCTATCCAGTAATACACCTAAAATCTTTACGTCATTAGTAGATGTTATATGTTCATCTTTTTAAACGTATTGATATATCATCGTTATTTTTAAATGTGAACTTTATTATATTTGTTTTTTGTATGTTAAATTTTAGATTATTTCCTCTGAGCCTATTATTTGTTTTCGAGAGAACATCAGTAATTTCCTCTTCCAACGTGTCCTTGTTCTTTATCTTGACAATGATTGAGGTGTCGTCTGCATATAAAAAAATAAAATGCTTCGTTACTTCTGGCAGATCATTCATATATAACGTAAACAAAAAAGCTCGTAATATTGAACCTTGGAAGATGTCTTTTTGATTTCGTAGCCAATGTGACTGGTATCTTTCTCCGTTAGAATTTACTTGCATGCACTGCATTCTTCTATTAAGTAAGATTTCAGTTGTTTGTAATTTTTGATCGGCTTTTGTAAGATATTCAAATATTAAGAAACCAATTGTTAAATCAACCAGTGGTTAATTTACCTGAAGATGACGCTTAAATAATAACTCCGCACGAAGTAATGCAATATTGTTCCATTAGTCCTCGTAGAGGATCATCATTTTTCCACGTAAACCCAATGTTTTTTCAAACTCTTCCTAAAGAAGAAACGCCTCCGCTAAACAAATCTCTTTCTTTCAATTTACATAAAGGAGATGAACGTGTAATGCGTTCTCTTAAAATAACACATGGGCTGAAAAGTCGCGGGCCTAACAAAGAAAACACGTTTTTTTTTTGGTTCAAAATTAGCTTTATTCATCAACGTAATCTCCATCAAGAGCAACGCAATCATTCCAGCGCCGCTCTAACATTTCAATACCACTTTTGTAGAACGATTTATCTTTTGCCTCAAAATAGTTCTCAGTTTCAGCGATAACCTCTTCATTCGTGGGAAATTTCTTACCGGCGAGCATTTTTTTGAGGTCTGCGAACAGCCAGTAGTCACTGGGAGCCAAATCTGGCGAATACGGTGGATGTGGGAGCAATTCGAAGTTCAATTAATGTAGTTTTGCCATTGTTTTGATTGACTTGTGACGCGGTGCGTTGTCTTGATGAAACAATTTTTTTTTCTTTGCCATATGCGGTCGTTTCTTTGCAATTTCGGCCTTCAAACGCTCCAATAACGCTATATAATATTCACTGTTGATGGTATTTCCTTTCTCAAGATAGTCGATGAATATTACACCACGCACATCACAAAATACCGAGGCCATAACCTTTCCAGCCGATTGTTGTGCTTTCGGGCGCTTTGGACAAGGTTCACCAGTTGCTGTCCACTCAGATGACGATCGTTTTGATTCCGGAGTGAAGTGATGGATCCATGTTTCATCCATTGTCACATATCGACGCAAAAATTCCGGTTTGTTACGTTTAAACATGGCCAAACACTGCTCAGAATCATCAACACGTTCTTATTTTTGGTCAACAGTGAGCAAACGCGGCACCCACTTTGAACAGAGCTTTGTCATAGTCAAATGCTCATGCAATATAAAGCCAATACGTTCTTTTGATATCTTTACGATGTCAGCTAACTCACGCAACTTCACTTTTCGATCATTCAAAACGATTTTGTGGATTTTTTTGATGTTTTCTGGTGTTACCGCCTCATTTGGACGTCCACTGCGTTCTGCATCATCGGTGTCTCTACGACCACGTTTTAAATCAGCAACCCAACGTTTTATTGTTGTCTCTGATGGAGCAGAGTCCCCATAACACTTTTCAAGCCATTGCTTCGCTTGAGCGGTATTTTTTCCCATCAAGAAGCAGTGTAAAATTAAAACACGAAATTGTTTTTGATCCATTGTTTTGAAAATAACAAAAGTAGCGTGACTCTTAGCACAATAACTCACAAACTAATGAATAGAATATCATGAAATTTTAACAGCTGTCTTTTGAAGGTTAGTACTAATTGAGAGAAAGGTGACTGCAATAAAACTAGCGTCATCTATGTGTTAGGCCCGGGACTTTTCAGCCCATGTGTTAAATCGGCATTAGCACATCTGATTACGTAGAATGCTTTTTAACATACGATTATGGTACATTTGGTAAATTACATTGCGGATAGCAGCTTCGCCTGCTTCATCAATATCCACAATTGGTTTCAATATGTTTCTGCTCTTGCTGCTGGAAAGTAGTATTTGCAGCGACTTTGCGGAGCTTGATATCTTGCTCACAGCCCAAATACTCACATTTGCTGCAGCAGCGACACGCTAAAATGCAACAATTTTATGCCGCTATTATCGTGTATGCAGAAATAGAATCTAATCTAGCTCTCTAACAGCAGTCAACTGTAACAAGGGACCGTTGTCGCGTTCCTGCTCAAAGTATATAATCAGAGAACTGATTATTTCTTTCGCCTGTTGACACAATGCACGTATTATTTTCGTAAATATACGAGGGGAGATCACAAAGTTCGTGGAATGGAGGGGATGGAGTGGGGATAGGGGCGCTCGCTAGGTGTCATTCTGATTGGCGACTCATCATTAGTAAATAAGTTAAGTTGCAGCCCTATAGCGTCAGTCGTTTACCAACAGTTGCCTGCTAAACAAGTCAATCCGAAAGAAAACTGAAACTATGAAGGAAATTGAACACCGTGCTGTGATAAAGTTCCTTACAAAGCAAGGAAAGAACGCTCAAACCATATTGAATGAAATGGAAACCGTTTATGGGGAACAGTGCCCTAGTAAATCAATGATTTATAAGTGGCATGGTCTTCTTAAACATAGTCAGGAGTCTATTGAAGACGACCCCCGCTCAGGACGGCCAGTTGAGGCCACCACATCAGACATCGTAGAAAAAGTGCAAAAAAATTATACTGCAAGATGCCCGTTTGAAGAAAAAACAACTATCTGCATTAGTTGGAGTATCAGATACCACCATTTTGCGTATCCTACATGACCACCTGGGTATGACAAAAGTCAGTGCAAGATGGGTACCGAGAATGCTCACGCCGCTGCAGAAACAGCAGCGCGTCTGTGCGTCCAAACAATTTTTGGAGCTGTGTGGAGACAAACCTGCACAGATTTTGGAGCGAATTGTTACCGGAGATGAAACATGGGTTCATCACTTTGAGCCTGAGTCCAAACAGGAGTCCATGTAATGACATGAAAAGGGGACACCACAGCCAAAGAAATTCAAAGTGTCAGAATCGGCTGGAAAGTTGATGGCTACTGTTTTTTGGGACTGTGAGGGGATATTATTGATTGATTACAAAGAAAAAGGTGGGAACATAACCGGAGAATATTACGCAGCGATATTAGAAAAATTAAAGGAGACCATCAAGGAAGAACGTCGAGGAAAATTGACCAAGAGTGTGTTGCTCTTGCAAGACAATGCGCCGGTTCACAAGAGCAAAGTTGCAATGGCTGCTCTGCACAAGCATGGCTTTCAATCAATAGTCCATCCACACAATTTAAAAAAAGACTTACGTGGAAGAAAGTTTTCCGACAACAATGAGGTAAAGGTGGCAATTTTGACCCATTTTGAGGCGAAAGATAAAAAATATCTTTATGATGGTTTAGAAAAATTAATTCATAGATCTAATAAATGTATTGCGCTTAAGGGTGATTATATTGAAAAGGAAAAATAGATTTATTGTTTTATTTTAGTTAAAACCCTTTCATTCTACGAACATCTGGACCTCCCCTCGTACATCGACTAGTTCTAAAAAGAACTTTTGGATATGCAAAGCAATTAAATAATTCAACGAAAACTAAACAAACTAACGTAAAGGAAAAAACAAGGAAAGCGTTTGATGCTTACCAAAGACAACCGACAACATTGCATTTCATCAAATATAGCCAATAACAGCAACGTAAAGGTACTGCGATATGGAAAATATAATAATTAAGTAGATAACTATTTCTTTTACAATTTTAACTTTAATAGAACGAGCTTTTGTATTAAAAAAACAGTGTGTTGCGTTACCCATTGAAATTTACTTTAATTATTAAGAATTATGTTATAATTATGTACTAATATAGAATACTTTTAATTTATCTGTGTGGTCACATTGCATATTTACGACGTCGTTTGATTATATGTATGATGTTGGGTTAATGGCGTACATAGAACTTAGAGTGCCTGGACTGTACCAGTATATGAGTGTACTTGCTTGGGCATTGTAGTTACAGTAAATCGTCCCAATCAACGTGCGGTAATTGTGCTCGTATTGAAGTCATTTCATTGTTCGATAAACGCAACAATATGTCGAATTGTTAGAGAAACGTAATGCCGACTTTGTCAACAAACGAGTGGAATAAGAGAATAGTAATACTTCGAAAAACAAAATCCTTAAAAGCTATCTAAAAACTGTTTTATTACAGCTCTATATCCGAAACTTAAAAAACAACCCTCGTACAACGCTAGACATTTTATTTTATTTTCCCGAGTGTGTATTAGATCCAATTAAGATGTACTTACGCTTCAAGAAAATATTTACATGAAAATTTTTCTCGTATTTCCTCCTAATATTTGAATCTGCATAATAATTATTCCTCGAATTTCCCCCACTCCAAAGCAAACAAGTTTATTATTTATCCTACGCGTTCTTCCTTCCGAAAATTAATTGAATCTTATCTGTTTACCGAACCCAGATACGACGGATGTGTACACGGATCCATAGCGTCTAACTTCCGATATCCAGCCTTTTATCTACAGCTAGCGCATTTAATTCGGCCCAACTAATATACCGAAGTTTGCTTTTGTTTCGAGTCGATTCCTCGCAGCTCGCCGTCGGGGTAATTCAACCCCATTTCCTTCTCGGAGTTCGTCCGGCGTCCCGCTGGTCTAAAAATAACAACCGCGTTCGCAACGGTCGATAAAAACTCAATTCACCAACTCGATCCCCGAATGTTTAACTTCGTTTACGCTAGAGAAAACAAACTTCTACTATCAACTGTCGACATCACGTGTAGTGAATAGTTGTTATAAAACACGCCGGTATCGTTATATTGTAGTGTTAGAGTAGCTGGAGAATTTCGCGGTGTTTGGCTAGAGTTCGGGTCTAACCGAAGCTAAAGTGCTATTATTTGGATACTTTTGGATTTTTTTTTTTTAATTCTATGTCCTTTGTACCTTGCGGTGTCGGACTATTTATTTCTTATTTTTATCTTCCACAGGTTCCTGTTCTGAGCCAGTTGTTTAGCTTCAATCCATCCCATACTTCTCTTTTCCAATGTTCTATACACCTGCTCCTTCCAGGTGTTTCGGGGTCTACCTATTCTGTTTTTGCCCTCTGTTTTGGCTTCAAATATCCTCTTTGTGATTCGATCTTCTTCCATTCTGTGTAGATGTCCAAGCCATCCCAGTTGTCTCTCTTCTATGACCACTTCTACTGATTTGATACCCATACTATTAGTGATTGTCGTGTTTCTGATTCTCTTCTAGTTACTCCTTCTATTCTTCTTAGGAATCTCATTTCCATGGCCGTAACTCTGCTTTTGATTCTATTCGTGGTTATCCATAACTCACTACCATATGTTAATGTTAGTCTGACCACTCTTTTATACACCTCTGTCTTCATTTTTTTTTGGTATTTCTTTTTTATCCCGAAACGAATTTCCCAATATGTTATATATTTTTGCGGATTTCCCTATCCTCTCATTTACCTCTTTCTCTATTCTCCGATTGTCTTCAATGATTGTTCCTAAGTAGTTGTAACTTTTAACTCGTTCCAGTGCTTTTTCCCGATTTTGATGCTATGTTTTCTTTCTTCTGCTGCTATTATCATTGTGTTTGTTTTCCTCGTGTTTATCTCCATGTTTATGTTTGTTAGTTCTTATTGGTATATCTTCAAGTTTTGCTGTAATGTCTCTTCCGAGTGTGCTATCAGTACCATATCATCTGCAAACATTAGTTCCTGTATGTTAATTGCATTCATTTTCTAGTTTCCTACTTTCATATTTTTTCCTTTTTGTTTAGCTTTTTTAACAGCGTCGTCTATTAATATAGAGAATAACAATGGGCTCAATACGCATCCCTGTTTTAATCCAATTTGCGATTCGAATTCAGCTGATTCTGAATTGGAAGTTCTCACCTTATTCTTATTGCTTTTATACAATGCCTTAATCATCTCTATCATTCCTTTATCTAAACCTCTCCTTTCCAGGCTCTGCCATACATCTTCTCTTCTTACCCTATCAAAAGCTTTTTTAAGATCTATAAAGCATATATGTATTTCCTTTCCTTTCGCTATTAGTTTTTCTCCTAATTGTCTGATTACAAATATTAAGTCCTGGGTGCTTCTTCCTTTTCTAAATCCATGTTGAGTAGCTTCTAGTGTTGTTTCGAGTTTCTCTCGGAGTCTTTTTTCTAGTATTCTTGTCAATACTTTTCCTGGGATGCTAGTTAATGGTATTCCTCTATAGTTTGAGCATTCCTTAGAGTCTCCCTTTTTGTATATGGGCATAATTATTTCCATATTCCATTCGTTAGGTATTTCTTTTTTTATTATAATGTTGTTTAAGAGATCAAGTAGTTCTTCGTTACCTTTGTCTCCCATATATTTTATCATTTCAGATACTTTTGGGATGTATAGGAAATTGAAGATTTGTTAGTTTTTTTTTATGTTTGAGGAAGTGCTAAAGCGAAATGATCACTGCACGCTATATGTTTACTAAAGCTTTTTTTCGATGAAAGAAAAGAAAACATTGTTCATAAACTGTTTATTTGCCATCTTCAGACGTTAATTCGATTGTCATAATCTATAACTTCTTCACTATTATTAACAATTATTTTTCTAGTTGTGAAACAGGTTTTTGGAAAGGTTTTAGCACGGCTTCTACGCTTGCTAATGTTTCGAATAATGCAATGGTATCTTCGGACAAGGATCTGTGCAATGCGCCAATATTAGCTATTCTGATGTTTTTCACGCGGTATTACGTTCTCGAGTTTTGAAGGACAATGCCGCTGTAGTCTGCTCGCAAATTCTTGAATTTCTTGGCCAATACTTGGTAGATTGACATCGAAAAATGTAATGTTGCAACTTTTACTCACGAAAGTTCTGCCTGTTTATTTATCATTATCGATTATAACGGTCTTCTTTTGCATCGTTATTCTTCCTTAAAGGGCCTAGTGTCTCATCCTCTGCGCTGAGGGCTCTTGATTTTATATTAAAGGTATCCAGCCAGTTTAATTGCCTTGATACAGAGGTGGCACTATGTTTTGCATTTATGCGGTCTAAACTTGAGTATGTATCCATAGTTTGGTCGCCTTTGTATGCATCATTTGTATCTCTACTTGAAAATGTACAGAGAAGGTTCGTTAAATATGCACATTTCAAACAATATGGGGTATATCTAATATATAATGCTATAATCATAGCATTCTGCTGAACAACTTTCAGATGTAGTCGTTACAATTACAACGACGTCAAGCTGATGTAAGATTTCTCTACAATGTGGTGGACAATAAGATTTGACACTCCCTCACTACTTGAATGAGTTCGCTATGTGATGCCGTTGCACAATACTCGCCAGTGACAAGTCTTCTACTGTCCCCAACATTCAGAATGTGTACCACGGTCAACGAAATTAATACTGATGTTGATGATTTCTTGTCTATAATTTTAAATCTAGTTTAAATTAACTTCTGATTTATGTGTTATTATCGAATTTTTAGTTTATACTCATTGTCCTGTAATTAGATCCTTATGTTGGGCAATCGAGATATTACCATTATAGAAAAAACATTTTATCAGGTGTACCCCAAAGTTCTATTCCAGCACCACACCTGCTTAGTAAGAGAAATAAAGATTAACGGCTCCTGAAATTACGGTGGAAATGAAACGAGCTAGAAACAGGAAGATAGCACAATGAAACGTCGTTTGAAAGAGGCAAACCTCCACTGCCGTATCGCTGCACGAAAACGATTGTTAGGTCATGGGAATAAACAAAACCGTCTCCAGTAGGCTAACACTCACAAAAACTGAACAATGGAAAAAAGGGGGAGTCCAAATATGAAGTGTTTGTTCAAAGTCGCAGAACGTTTGTCAGGCGCTCAATAGACGAGAAAATGCTCCCCGAGTGCATTACACCAAGAGTAAAGAAAGGCACTGGTTCCATTCTTCTATAGGGTTGTTTTTGATGAAGTAGATCAGGGGACCTTGTGAAAATTGACTTGGATTAACCCTTCAGTTGGTTAAAAGATTTATTATATCGTGTGATCACATGTATCAGGGTCGGCTACCGTTTAAATGTGTATTCCCTGAAACACCCGTGTTAAACAATTTGCCTAATTTACAACAAATATATTCCCAGTATTAAAAAGAGGATTAAAATTCAACCTAAATATTTTTTATTGATGAAATGAATGCATGTAACACATGGGCTGAAAAGTCCCGGGCCTAACAAAGAAAACACGGGTTTTTTGGTTCAAAATTAGCTTTATTCATCAACGTAATCTCCATCAAGAGCAACGCAATCATTCCAGCGCCGCTCTAACATTGCAATACCGCTTTTGTAGAACGATTTATCTTTTGCCTCAAAATAGGCCTCAGTTTCAGCGATAACCTCTTCATTCGTGCGAAATTTCTTACCGGCGAGCATTTTTTTGAGGTCTGCGAACAGCCAGTAGTCGCTGGGAGCCAAATCTGGCGAATACGGTGGATGTGGGAGCAATTCGAAGTTCAATTCATGTAATTTTGCCATCGTTTTGATTGACTTGTGACACGGTGCGTTGTCTTGATGAAACAAAATTTTTTTCTTTGCGATATGCTGTCGTTTCTTTGCAATTTCGACCCTCAAACGCTCCAATAACGCTATATAATATTCACTATTGATGGTATTTCCTTTCTCAAGATAGTCGATGAATATTACATCACGCACATCCGAAAATACCGAGGCCATAACCTTTCCAGCCGATTGTTGTGCTTTCGGGCGCTTTGGACGAGGTTCACCACTTGTTGTCCATTCAAATGACGATCGTTTTGATTCCGGAGTGAAGTGATGGATCCATGTTTCATCCATTGTCACATATCGACGCAAAAATTCCGGTGTGTTACGTTTAAACATGGCCAAACACTGCTCAGAATCATCAACATGTTCTTTTCTTTGGTCAACAGTGAGCAAACGCGGCACCCACTTTGAACAGAGCTTTCTCATAGCCAAATGCTCATGCAATATAAAGCCAGTACGTTCTTTTGATATCTTTACGATGTCTGCTAACTCACGCAACTTCACTTTTCAATCATTCAAAACGATTTTGTGGATTTTGTTGATGTTTTCTGGTGTTACCGCCTCATTTTGGACGTCGACTGCGTTCTGCATCATCGGTGTCTCTACGACCACGTTTGAAGTCAGCAAACCAACGTTTCACAGGTATAGCAATAAACTCCACTCACACAAATTAATTAATTATGCGGAACGCAGCGTTTCGGGAGCACGTGGGCTCCCATTGTCAACCGTGTTACCGACTGAAAGTAAAAACTGTATCACATATGCAAATTATTTTCTACGCAGGCTCTAAAATTTCTAACCATATGACTATTTACAATCTACTAGGTGGCCTCATGCCTTTTTACGGGGAAGGCTGGACCGAAAGCGAACTGTATCATTTAACAGGGTCTATGGTAATAAATCCATCAAACTCGAGTGTGCAATTGGGGGTGGTTCTCTGTTCAATAAGTTTCCGTACTTTTTCATATATACCGTTTCGTACGCGTCTAATTCTCTATACGAGTTCACGTTTTTAAGTAGTATCAGATTTTTTAAATCAATCTTATGTCCGGATTTTACCATATGCTCTGCTACGCTTGATAGTTCAGGTTTGTCGAAACGATAGTGTCTAATATGTTCTTTGAACCTCGTTTCGATACTCCTTTTTGTTTGTCCAATATAAACTTTCTCACAATCATTCCATGCGATTTGGTATATTCCAGACTTTTTTATCATCTCCGGTTTATCTTTGGGATTCCCTAAGAGATTCTTTAAGTTGTTTTTGACACAAAGACACGTTCATGTTTAGTTGTCGGAAAATTTTACTTAACCCTTTTACTGTTGGGTGAAAAGGAAGAGTTATAAATTTCTTGTTACCGGTGTTTGTTGATGTCAAAGTCGTGGAATTTCTGATGTGTTGTTTGTATTGGACCTTCCTTAAAATACAGTCGACATCCATAGAAGAGAAACCATTGTACCTCGCTACATCTTTGATATATTTTAATTCTTTGTCATACCTGCTCTTGTTTAGCGGAAATCTGACGAGTCTATTGACCAGAAAACTAATCGCGGACATTTTTGTTGTTCGCAATGGTGCCGAATCAAACGTGATGAATCTGTTGGAATTAGTTTCTTTTCTGTAGATGTCTATTTCTAATTTATTATTATTGCGTATGACTAGAGTATCTAGAAACGGAAGGCGATTGTTCACTTCTTCTTCAATGGTAAACTTGATCGTGGTAAATTTTGAGTTCAGTTCTGCTAGAAAATCTTGTATGTTTCCTTTGTTGGTGTCAAACACAGCGAAAATATCATCTACGTACCTAAGCCAAATTCTCTGGAAATATTTGGTTTTTTTTTTCAGGTTTGTTTCAAATTTGCTCATGAAAAGGTTCGCAATAAAAGGAGATAAAGGATTACCCATCGCCGTGCCTTCCACCTGTTCGAACCATTTTCCGCCTATTTGAAAACAATTTTGTGACATGCATAATTTAGTTAACCTTTTATATTCCGCGGTTTTCACATCATCTACGTTATTTAATTTCAAAAATTCAACCAAATATTCCATCGTTTCTGGAATTGGTACGCTTGGGAAAAGTGAACAAACGTCGAATGATACAAGGACTTCCCCATCTTTTAATTCAATATTTTCAATTTTATTTACAAAATCTACGGAGTTTTCTACACATAGGTTATCTACTTTATGGGGCAAGTTCTTATATTTATTCACTAGCCATTTGGACAATTTGTATGTTGGAGAATCAATGCCGGATACTATAGGTCTCATGGAATTGCCTGGTTTGTGGATTTTTGGAAGACAATACATTTTTGGAATGGTAGGGTTTGAACTTGTTATTTTGAATTTCAGGTTGTTATTGATTAAGTTGGGACAGTCCTTAATAGTATCTTTAGTGATTCTAATCATTGACGGTAGAGGGGTTTTCTTTAATTCTCTGTACGGTCCTGACGCTAACATAGTGTTGACGCGATTATAATAATCCGGTTTGTCCAGAATGACTATTTTATTTCCTTTATCTGCTTTAAGATAAAAACAATTTTATTTCTCAGACTTTTAATAATTCCTAAATTCCTCTATCTTGGCCGCAATTTTTATCATTTTCTAAATTCCTCGAAATCTGAATTTTGCACGCGTTTCTAACGAAGTCTTTTGTAAGCTACATCTAAGTTTCTAATGTTTGTTTCTATTGAGCGATTGAATCCTCAACGGGCGATTTCGGTCCGCGAATACTATATCTTAATCCTTTATTTAGGAGGTTCATTTCGTCTTTATTAAAGGTCTCAGAAGATTGGTTGTACACGAGTGGTGTTCTCTCCATGACATTTACATTCTCCTTACTAGACTTTTTTGGACAGAGTCGCCTAAATTTTTTGTTAACAGTTACCATTTTTAATTTAAATTTCTTGTTAACGCGTTCGACGTTACGTCTTTGGAAATCACACAATTTTTGAAAATTGTTTTCGTCTAAATTCTTAGTTAATTTCAGGTGCAATGTATATAATTCTATTTCTAATTTACTACGTTTGGCGTACTGGTATCTTATTTCATTTACAAGCCAATGTTTTTTGGCCGCTGTAATAACTTTTTTTGATCCATTGTTTTGAAAATAACAAAAGTAGCGTGACTCTTAGCACAATAACTCACAAACTAATAAATAGAATATCATGAAATTTTAACAGCTGTCTTTTGAAGGTTAGTACTAACTGAGGGAAAGGTGACTGCAATAAAACTACCGTCATATATGTGTTAGGCCCGGGACTTTTCAGCCCATGTGTTATAACGCACGCACATAAAATTCTATCATTCAGATTAAAAAGAATTTTTTTAAGCATGAGATATAAAGGTATAATGTGCTCAAACTTGTTTGTAATACTCTAAGCAGATCATCAGAATTCGCAGGCTAAAATCTCTAAAAGTAAAGTCCTATTAAGGTCACAAAATATGTTTCTCCCACAAAGGCGTAACACAAAATAAATAATGTGTGTCGCGTGCTGATGAAGTTTGCGAACCCCTGACATGGTAGGTAAGAACTTCTAAAAACAATTCATATTTAATCATTTCTTTATAATTGCGTTAGTAAACTACACTTTGTAGCTTAAATCAATATCAAAGGTATTCATCATTCTCCTTTCTCCCAGTGTACTATCTTCATGCGTATATTCTATACATTCCACAGTTCTATATCCACCTTATCATCTCTACCTCCTTAACTTTACAGATAACTTCTATACCAACCGACCGATACCGAACTTCGCACATTATTTCCATCGAAACCCGCGGTACGCGCGTCGAACATGGGCAATAGCGTCCCTTGCCTTCTTCTCACAATCCCCGGCCTATCCTCGGACCGTTGCGAAGTGTCGGTTTCAGACGTGCCTAAACCAACACGCACGGGAACAATAAATTTCAATAAAATGAAGTATGTACGCTTGCCAACTTGATAAATACTCCAATTTCCAAGCCTTTCTCCGAATCGTATATCATCTGAGAGGCGGCGGTTAAGCGCGGGAGCGAAGGGGGTTTGGGAGGTACGGTTTCCACTAAACGGCTTCGATAAATAAGGGCCTCGAGGATGACGGGGAAAAGCGCGAATCGGCGATGCGGACGGTTTGTCGAGGACGCCGCTGACGGAAGGAAACCAAACGCTGAAAGCTGAATAATCGCCCAGCGGAAGAGATCTACGTAGTACAGGGTGTATTTGAAATATGGAAATTTCGAGAAATATAAATGGAATTTAAGGGTGGAAGATTGTAATCAAAGTAGGCCTCCATTTTGCTCAGATCTGCTTTATCTATATTAGGGTTAATGAGCAACGTGTAAGGTATTGTTGTAATTTTGGTTAGATGTGAGTTTCTTCTAATCGATTACGCATTTTTTGGTTTCGTATAATTTAAATTGGGAGCGCTAAAATTTTACGCGAGAATGTACATGTCTAAACGATCACACTTGCTCAAGAAGTCACACCATTACCTGGTTTTAGTGCACAATAATAAAATTGCAACAATAAAACTATATGTAGATTCTTTCTGGCGCTGTTGCCAAATAACAAAGTTGATTCCTATACTTGACATTTGCTATATTTATTCCTATGCAAGTGGTGGTTATATTAATTCCATGGTATCATAAAGTATCTAGGACGAAGATAGCATTTAAATAGAAAACACATATGAACTTAAGCTAGGTATCATAACTTAACGGTTTTAAAAATTACTTTAACAGTGACATTGTGTTTCAGCTGTTCCAATACAGTTTGAAGAACACCACAGAGAGAAATTATATGAGAGCCGGTCGGGACCATGAGAAACTGTCCGTTTAAGGGAGGTGTCCGTGTAAGAGGGGTGCCCGCTAAGGAAAATTTCACTGTACTTTAAACAGCTTCCAGCATATTAATATAGATTACATAAATGGATGACCATATTATTACCCCGTATTCCAGCTTAGAACGAACAAATACAAAATAGAGCATGATTATTGGTTCCAGAGTTGAATGACCGGCTATTTCCTGTAATGAATCCTAAGGTCAGAGAGGATTTGACGATATTTAAAATATGATTCATAAAAGTTAATTTAGCATCGAATGTGATACCCAACTTCTTAACAGTCCTGCAACGATTTATAAGGATATTGTTAGAACGATAATCCCTTATAATCGAGTTAGTTTCACGAATACACGTGAGGATGTTACGCGTGGACACATTCATGTCTAATTTGTTTGAAGAACACCACAGAGAGGGAGCAGTGATTTGTTGCAGTCTTCATTTGTTTGAATTCAATACAGTCTCAGGTCATCTGCAAATAACAACTTTTCACATTTCAATATATCACAAAGATCATTAATACACAATAGGAAAAGCAAAGGACCTAGATTGCTCGCCTGAGGAACTCCTGGGATAGTTGTAAAGAGGTCCGATTTATAGCCATTACAACACACGTACTGTTTTCTATTTAACAGGTACGTCCCCAACGCCCGCAAGTTTATTCAGGATCAATACGATCAAAAGCTTTAGAGAAGTCCGTATATACGACATCGACTTGTTCGTTAAAGTCTAACCATTCCGAAAGATACTCCTCGGTATCGATAAGTTGGTCACTGCTGATCGGTTCTTTACAAAACCATGCTGATATTCTGATAGAGATGGTCGGATTTGTGGGTGTATACAATGATAAAGACATATTTCGAAAGCTTTAGCAAAGTTATTAATGAAAATTAGTAGCAATTAAATTTACTCATAAATAGGTTAGCAATGAAAGGAGATAATGGATTCCCTATCACCATCCCTTCCACCTGTTCAAAGCGTTTCGCGTTATTTTGAAAGTAATTCTAAGGCATACGCAAGTTGATTAATTAATTTATTTGGATTTAAAAGCCAACAACATATTCTCTAGTTTATTGAATTGCTACAATAAGAAAAATCGAAAAAGTGTTTCTCTTAGTACAATATTCTTAATTTCATTTACAAATTGCAAAGACTTCCCTACGCTTAAGCTATCTATTTTACGAGATAAATTCTCGTATTCGCGCACTAGCCATTTGCGACAATTTGCACCAAAGATTGTACATTTGCAATGCATTTGTTTTATTCTGTTGTTTCTTCTAAACAATTACGCATTTTTTGGTTTCGTATAATTTAAATTGGGAGCGCTAAAATTTTACGCGAGAATGTACATGTCTAAACGATCACACTTGCTTAAGAAGTCACACCTTTACTTGGTTTTAGTGCACAGTAATAAAATTGTAACAATAAAACTATATGTAGGTTCTTTCAACTTAACAGTTAAGCAGCATCGTTGATAGTTACGTCGTTATTTTCTGGCGCTGTTGCCAAATAACGAAGTTGATTCCTATACTTGACATTTGCTACATTTATTCCTATGCAAGTGGTTATATTAATTCCGTGGTATCATAAAGTTTCTAGGACGAAGATAGCATTGAAATAGAAAACATATCTGAACTTAAGCCAGGTATCATAACTTAACGGATTTAAAAATTATTTTAACAGTGACATTGTGTTTCACCTGTTCCAGTACATTATATTTCCATTTCATAGTTTTGGCAGATTTTTTGTATATATATACATTTTCATTTTTGTCGCCGCATATAGGTGCAAGTGAACATTGTCCACAATTTGGACAAAATTCACAAACGACATCGAATAGAAAAGACATTTAGTCATACCCATGTTATAAACTACAAGATTTAGTAAATATAGTGAGCCTGTTGAAAGGCATGTGGCGAGTGAATCTCTTCATGAAGGTTAATGACGAGATTAATGGACAAGTTACAATTTCATGTCATTAATGATGGAGATCAACTGCTACATGCAAAGAAAGACATGGTAAATACAATTTTTCACGCAGATACTTTTATACGAGTCAACATAAGATCATTTAAAGGAAATCTACTTTTCAGTATATGTGAAGAGAGCTACAATATGAGGGTGACTTGAGGTGCTTCCGGAATCGGCAAGAGATGGTGCACGAAGGTTGAAATGGATTCATTGGTCGGCAACTATGGCAACTGTAAAATGTCAGACGTCTATAGTTAATAGTTGTTGCTTAAGAGTGTATCTTGTGTAGCAAGTCAGGCAGCTTCGCAAAAAATGGATTAAATCGAATTTCGTGCAGTAATAAAACATATCTGGATGGCAGGGAAAACAGCCACGGAAATTCGAAATATTTTGCTTGAGGTTCATAGCGGATGTGCTCCATCATTTTCGACCATCAGCTTCCGTGTAAGCGAGTTCAAACGTGGCCGCACAAGCACAATTGACGAACCACGCAGTGGACGCCCAAAAACCGCTACCAACGATGAAATGGTCGACAATATTCATGATGTCATATTAGCCGATCGCCGAATGAAGCTGAATAACCGTTTCAGAGGAGTGTCTGGCCAGGATCCAACGCAATTCAAGGGATTTCTTCATCCGTTTCGTAATCTTGGATGAGGCTTGGATCCACCACTACTTACTGGAGACCGAGATACAATCGAAGCAGTGGACATTTCCGGACGAATCGGCTTCGAAGAAAACAAAGACCGTTCCTTCCATCCATTTTTTACGATTGCCAAGGTGTTATCCTCATTGATTATCTGCAGAAGGGAAGGACGATTACGGAGTAATACTACAGCGATTCACTAACCCGATTCGATGAAGTATTGAAGGAAAAACGGCCTCATTGGCAGCGGAAATTTTTCCACCACGGCAATGCACCGGCTCATTCACCCCGCATCAACGTATCCAAATTGAATGAGTTACGCTACTAATTAGTCTCTCATCCTCCATATTCACCGGACCTAGTCGCCAGTGTCTTTTTCCTATTCCCAAACCTGAAAAAACCACGTGGAGAAAAGAGATTTGCCTCAAACGAGGAGGTCATCGCCGCTACAGGTGATTTTGAAGGCCTTGAAACATTAAACTTTTCCGACGGCTTGGAGACTGAAGCACCGTCTCAAAAAATATATTGATCTTCGAGCAGACTACATCGAAATATAAAAATAAAAAACCACACTAATACCGTGTTTTTCTTGTCGATTTCGGAAACATTTCAGGTTTCCCCCGTAGATAATCCTATTTTACAATCATTTCATGAATTTTTACAGTTAAATATAAAAAAAGAACTTTCTGCGACAATAAAGAAATCACCACAGATCTGAAATAACCGCATATCTCGGTCTATCACCGGATTTCTACGGGATTTCACATGGCTTCGTTGAAAAAGCACGGAAAAGATATACCGAAAGAAACCGAGAAGGACGAGGAAGATTGGTAAATATTCCAGATAGCTATTCCATTCACCGAAATAAGCGAACTGAAAATTCGCCCGGCCGACGAGAGCATAGGAGTCCGGGCGAAGTAGGCGTCGTTCGGGCCAATAACGCAGATGGAACGATTCTATCCGCATAAACGGTTACTCAACCGGCCAAACGATATACAAGATTAGACGGGCTTCGCCTCGAACTACTCGAGACGATCTCCTCTTCGCGGGGACCGCCTTTTTTTCCCCGATGGTAAGCGGACGGTTTCCCGGACGTACGTGCGGCATGCTACGGTTATGGGGATTAGGATGATTGCGGATTTGGAGATGTAACGATGCGGGAAATCTTATTTTATTGCCGGAGCGGGGAGACACGTCGATTATGAGTTTGTAAAGGCATCGTGAAGATATGCGTGAGGAATGGATGGGTTTTCTGCGGGTTTCTTTGAATGTTTAAGCTTTCGTATATGCGCTAAGAAGAACTAGCGCGAATTTCAGTAGGTCTCGAAGATACTGAAATTACCGTAATAGAAATCCTTATATAGCATGTACATAAAATGAAGAATAAATTCATATATTAATTAATTACACCGACCAACAAAATCATTTTTTGTCATGGTGTTTGTAAAATACGTTTGTAAAAGCTGATGTTGGGTATTTCTGATGTGCTGGTTCCAAAAATAACTGGAGCAGTTCTAGGTTTTTAGATACACCACTGTGAAATTTATTACTCATACGTAGTAAATAGCAAAATCAAAATAATTAACTAAACCTCTTTCCAACTGAAAGTAGAATTATAATATAGAGTAGAACCCGGTTATAGTGACAGTCACGAGACTGCGAATTTTTTGACGCTATAGGCGGAGTTTCTACAAGTTCCATGTTTACATACAAGAATTGGTGGGAAACAATATTACGGATGGTAAACAGATACATATGTGAATTTAATTAATTTAATCTACTTAACCATATAACCTTACACATGTAGGTACATACTAACTTGTTTGTCTAATAAAAGAAATCTGTAATTTTCCGTTGCACAGTATTCGCAGGCCAAAACTGTTTTTCTATATCCATTTCTAATTCTCTCACTTCATCAATAATTTGAGGTGACGTTTCTCGCTGTCTATAATAAGTTTTTAAAAGTGTTATAGCACTTAGGGCTTCTTCGTTTGTCGGTACGTGTTCTGCTTCGTCGCAATAACCTTCTTCCTCTTCGATTTCATTATCGTTTTCGTTATCCCGCTGTTTTATGTCCGCCACGATATCAGAATCTGAACGTATTCCCGACGTAATAAGGCAACTGTCCACGGATGCAAAGTCGTCGAAACAAAACTGGTTTTCGTCACTCTGATTTTGCTGCCACTTTTTAATAAGTTCACATAACGGAACGTCATCTTCATTTAAGTTGTCACAAACTGGATTATTCCTTAATCTTGAATGACTAAAGCAGTTTGCTATAGTCTCGGAGGTTATACTACGCCAAGCCTTCTCTAAAAAGTCCAACGCGTCGAGAAGTGAAACTGCACATGGTGCGTTCTTGTCCATGCCCGTAATAATCTTCTGCAGAAGAAATTTTCTGTAAAAACATTTTAAGCTTCTTATTACGCCTTGGTCCATTGGTTGAAGGATGCTAGTGGAATTTGAGGGCAGAAACACCAAATTAATATTTTTTAAGCGGGCTAATGATGCATGTGCTGGTCAGTTATCGACTAAAAGCAAGATTTTTTTACCTTTAACCGCAAGCTCTTTATCCCATTTTCGAATTTCATTTTCAAAGATTTCTGAAGTCAACCATGCTCTTTTGATTGCGCCATAATTTGTTGGGAGTGTTTTTATGTTTTCGAAGCAACGTGGCTTTTTTGACTTTCCTATGACAAGAATTTTACGTTTCTCCGTACTGGTCACACACAAATACAGTTAACCTTTCTTTGGCTAGTTTACCGCCTACACATTGTTCGCCTTTAAACCTCAGAGTCTTATCTCGAAGAAGTTTATAAAAAAATCCCGTTTCGTCGCCATTGTAAATTTCATTGTCTTCATAATCTTATCTTAATTTAGGCCACACTTCATTTAGCCACGTCTCTGCTTCTGCCGTATTAACATTTTTCGCTGCACCGCTCACTTTTCCGAACGTTATTGAATGTCTCCTTTCGAAACGCTCCAGCCACCCACTGCTGCACCTAAAATTTATGTCTCTAAATAAACTTCCAAATTCTTCGGCCTTTTGCATAAGCAGTGGTCCATTAACGGGTAAATTTGCACTTCTACATTCCTTAAACCACGTAATAAGCGCTTCGTCGATTTCAACCTTTCCGCACGATCGAATTTTTTTTACTTTTCTTTCCCTTTTACAAAGGTATTCATGACTTTATTCTTATTTTTCACAATTGTACAAATCGTAGAATTAACTAACCCGAATTCGCGACACACGTCCGCTTTCTTCCTTCCACTTTCGACTGCTTTGATTATTGCGACTTTGTCGTTCACGCTTAAACTTTTTCGCTTTAAACCTGACATTTTCGATAAAGAAATCTTGATGTTTCACTCACACGATTCAAATGCCGACTGAGGAAATTTCTTACGAACTTTGCCTGGCGCATTGCAAGAAACGGTAATCTTCTTGGAATCCCCGAATGGTCGAACGTTGCAGGCTAGGCAAATTGCAAGAAATCTTAATTCAACGAACGGTAATATTCTTGGAATCCCCGAGCTGTCGGTTGCAGGCTAGGCAAATACCGGGAATTGAGCCATAAATGATAATATAAATACATACCTCAAGTGGTAAATATTTGTCGTTATGTCAGGGGTTATTGACGCTAAAACCGGGTTTTTCCCTGTACGTTTGAATAGTAAAGTACGGGACCGCTTAAAATTGACAGTAAGGAGTATCGTTACAGCCGAAGTTGTTATAACCGGGTTCTATTGTACTTATAATTCCTAGTATTCCCCATTACTGTAAAAAATCTACCTGTCTAACCTAACCCAACTCTAATCCCTGCTACTTCATTTACCTCTAACTTAGGGTTCCCCGTATCTCTGTCTGCATCCCATAGTTCAGTTTGGTACTGTGTTTTCGTGCGAAAACTGTGTCAGTGTGTACTAAATATTTGCTGTAAATTGTTGCATGAATATTAAAAATTCGAATGACAGCAATGGCTTGTACCTATGCTTCCGGAGGATAACTCAGATACATCGTCTGACGAGGTGCAGTTCCAGAAAAGTGAAGGTAATAGTGATTTTGGAGAGCCATCAGCGAGTCCTAACGCTTCAGCCAACAAGAGCTTGATGACCTTGTCAGAGATCTGAACCTCTTAAAGAAGTCGTGCCAATTGCTTGCTTCCAGATTAGTTGAAAAGAACTTCCTGCGTCCAGGTAGTAATATTACATGTTATCGTACCAAACAGAAAGAACTGCTGCCGTATTTCACTAAAGAAAACAACTTAGTATTTTGTAATGATATAAGAGGTTTCTTGAAGAAATTAGGGTTAAATGAATACACGTCAACTGAATGGAGTCTTTTTATAGACAGCTCGTCTCGAAGTTTAAAATGCGTACTTTTACACAATGGTAATAATCGTGGTTCTACACATACTGGACATTCCACCACTACGAAAGAGGAATAAGATAGAATATCATTGGTCCTGAAAACAGATTAGTAGCTAGATTAGTGACGGTTGAACGCTGAGCTATAAAACCACGTTGCTTCTGAAACATCCATCCACGCAACTCTAAGAAAATAGGAGAAATAAAAAGATATATGTTCAAATGCTTTTGAAAAGTTACAAAGTATCGAAATTGTACGATAATTTTGGATTTCAGAGGAATTTAGACTGGGTCAAAACAAGATTGAAAATGACTTGTAAAGTCTTAGCCAATACATAAGCACAATCACCAACGATAAATCCCGGAATATTATCTGATCCTGAAGTAAAAGAATCTTTTGACCGCCTAAGTGCCAACTCAGTTTCGTCAAGTATAATAGACGTAAATGTTATCAACGAATTAGTCATATCGTGAAAGGCAGGCGCAAGCGATTATATTGAGCTTTTACTATCTCAGCAGGTGTAGCAGATTGAATGTTATTGTATTTCATACGCCCAGGTATTCTAGTACGTCCACGTTTGTTCTACTTGCACATTTTGGATCCCTGCACAGGCTTTACTCTACACTGGCAATTTAACTTTTATAAGATACTGATATAAGTTTTTTAAGTTCAGATCTGCAATATTTAAATTAATCATGAAAATATTCTGTCCTGTATCTGCTGCATTTTTTAACATTAACGATTTAGTTTTTAACATTTGCATAATTCCATAATTAAATCAAGGGAGATAAAATCGGTGATGGTTTGCAATTGGTTTAAATTTAGGAACTGATTTGCTAAATACTTTGTACAAAATTTCGTAAAATGTGCAACACACCTCATCTACATCACTAATTTATTTATTAATTTTGTGTTAATGGACCTATAGAAATTTCACTGTTTCGAGTTACCATTATTGTAAATATTGCCTGTATAAAATGTAATAAAGTTTTGCAATGTTTCTTTCTTTTACATTTGTGTTTCTTTGTAGTTCAACATTAACTTAGATGCATAATTTGCCGAAGACATTAAGAAAACCAAATATTATGTTTAAAAAATCATATGGAACTATAGAAATTTCGTTGAGTCCTACTAAGCCTATGTGTATGAATCCGGGCTTCAGGTATGTCCGACGGCCAATCTGTTTGCACTAGTATCGTTACTCGCAATTTAGTAATTACGAACTCTTGCTTTACATCCAGTGTATCTTTAGGACTGCCAAGAGATTAATGGTTTTATATTGTGTATGACAACTAAATTCTTTCAGGGTTTTAAAGTGTCTTGCTACATCTAAGAGCTATCCTACAGATCTCGTAATAGATGATATTTAGTTTCATGTGTTCTATTAAATTGTAACGGGTTTTGTTTTTTTTTCTTTTGTAGGAACTTAGAAGACAGTCATCTGCTTTGAACTTATTGAAAAAAAAATGTGAATACTTTTTTGCACAGAGTGTAGACCTTTGAGGATAATTGGTTAATAGCGTGTCTCTAACCATAGCAGAAATAACACGATATCATTGCCACCTTTTTATCTTTGTTGTATCTGTTCATGATTTAAATGAATTATTTACTTTCCAATAGAATATACTTAATTTAAGATTGATGTATGAGTACAAACTCAAAATAAATTATTAAAGAAATATTTGACATAAATGATTCTTGTTTCTCTCCACAATAGATAATAGGTTACTAATGTATAACTGGTTGCCTACTACGAGGGGAGGTCAGAACTTCGTGGAATGAAAGGGTTTTAAATAAAATAAAACAATAAATTTATTTTTCCTTTTCAATATAATCACCCTTAAGCACAATACATTTATTAGATCTATGAATTAATTTTTCTAAACCATCATAAAAATATTTTTTATCTTTCGCCTCAAAATAGGCCAAAATTGCCTCCTTTAGCTCATTGTCGTCGGAAAACTTTCTTCCACGTTAGCCCTTTTTTAAATTGGGAAACAAATAAAAATCGCTAGGTACCAGGTCTGGACTGTAGGGTGGATGGACTATTGATTGAAAGCCTGCTGCTTGTGCAGAGCAGCGATTGCAACTTTGCCCTTGTGAACCGACACATTGTCTTGCAAGAACAACACACCCTCGGTCAATTTTCCTCGACGTTTTTGCTTGATGGTCTCCTTTAATATTTCTAATATCGCTGCGTAATATTCTTCGGTTATACTCCTACCTTTTTCTTTGTAATCAATCAATAATATCCCCTCACAATCCCAAAAAACAGTAGCCATCAACTTTCCAGCCGATTCTGACACTCTGAATTTCTTTGGCGGTGGTGTCCCCTTTTTATGCCATTGCATGGACTCCTGTTTGGACTCAGGCTCAAAGTGATGAACTCATGTTTCACCTCCGGTAACAATCCGCTCCAAAATCTGTGCAGGTTTGTCCCCACACAGCTCCAAAAAATGTTTGGACGCACAGACGCGCTGCTGTTTCAGCAGCGGCGTGGGCATTCTCGGTACCCATTTTGCACTGACTTTTGTCATACCCAGGTGGTCATGTACATAGAATACGCAAAATGGTGGTATCTGCAGATAATTGTTTTTTCTTCAAACGAGCATCTTGCAGTAGAAATTTTTGCACTTTTTCGATGATGTCTGATGTGGTGGCCTCAACTGGCCGTCCTGAGCGGAGGTCGTCTTCAATCGACTCTCGACCATGTTTAAAAAGACCATGCCACTTATAAATCATTGATTTACTAGGGCACTGTTCCCCATAAACGGTTTCCATTTCATTCAATATGGTTTGAGCGTTCTTTCCTTGCTTTGTAAGAAACTTTATCACAGCACGGTGTTCAATTTCCTCCATAGTTTCAGTTTTCTTCCGGATTGACTTCTTTAGCAGGCAACTATTCGTAAACGACTGACGCTATAGGGCTGCAACTTAACTTATATATATATATATATATATATATATATATATATGGCCCCTATCCCCACTCCATCCCCTCCATTCCACGAACTTCTGGACATCCCCTCGTATATCGCTAATACATCGATAATATGCTGGAATAAGTGAAAGGAAGAGGTGCCTCATTTTTACTAAAGAATTCTTTAGGATTATAAATTCTGATTTCATTTCGTAATGTAAATCCTTCTCGAATAGAATTAATGCAAATGCACTTTATACTCTAACCACCTATTTTCCTATTCAAATACGATTAATGTAGAGATAACGAACAAGTTCTCTACAACAACCGCCCACAACGCTGTGGCTCTGTAATAGTAGAACTTCCACATTGGCTAATATAGAAAAAAGTGGAAAAGGTAGGGAAGAAAATTGAAGATAGTTAATTGAAATCGCGCATATAGAAGGCTGAATTATGGAAATAATCCGCCCGCATACAGCCATAAGAGAAAGAAAAGTCGTTCTTCATGCACCGTAATTTTTCATTTCCTGTTTTTAGTTGATGTTAACCTAGATTCCGTTAACGTACGTCTTATTGCTTGTTTCAGGTATTGCGTCGAGTTCGAGGTTCTGAAAGCATCCAAGGCATGCAGGAAGGAGCAGGTGTTCAGTGCATTAAAAGAAGGTAGGGATAGACAGATATTTTTCCTTCTCCTTACAAAACTGTAAAGTTAATTAAACAATTTTTCACGTCGAAATGTAAGATGGAGGTTAAAATGGTTTCTATAGATTTGAATTACCTTTTGAAATGCTTCATATTCGACAAGAAAAACACAATATTGGTGTGGTTTCTTATTTTTATTTTTCGATGTAGTCTCCTAGAAGATCAATACAATTTCTCAAATGGTGCTTCAGTCTCTTTAAACCGTCGGAAAAGTAGGACGTTTCGAGGTCTGCAAAATAGCCATCTGTAGCGGCGATGACCTCCTCATTTGAGGCAAATCTCTTTCCTCCCAGTGATTTTTTCGGGTTTAGGGGAAAGGAAAAAGTTACTGAGGGCTAGGTCCGGTAAATATGAAAGATGAGAGACTAATTCGTAGCGCAACTCATTCAATTTCGACATGACGATGCGGGGCGAATGAGCCAGTGCATTGTCGTGGTGGAAAAGCACTTTTTTCCGCCGCAAACGAGGCCATTTCTCCTTCAATAGTGCATCGAATCGGGTCAATAAATCGTCGTAGTATTGCCCCGTGATCGTCCTTCCCGTCTGCAGATTGTCGATGAGGATCACACCTTGGGAATCCCAAAAAATGGTCGCCATGACCTTTCCGGCCGATCGAACAGTCTTTGCTTTCTTCGGAGCCGATTCGCCCCAGAAATGTCCACTGCTTCGACTGTTCTTTGGTCTCCGGTATGTAGTGGTCTCATCCACGGTTACGATACACAGGAAGAAATCGCTTGGATTGCGTTGTATACTGGCCAGACACTCTTCCGAAACGGTCACCCGATTTCGTTTTTGCTATGGTGTGAGCAAACGCGACACTTATCGCGCCGAAAGCTTTTTCATAGCCAATATTGAGCGTAGGATTTGGCCAACGCGTTCTTCATAGATATCTGTTGTCTCTGCTATCTCTTTCAGGTTCAATTGGCGATTGGCTAATACGACAGCATGAATCTTGTCGACCGTTCTCTAGTTGGTGGCGGTTTTTGGCCATCCACTGCGATGGTCGAAAATGATGTAATACAACCGCCTTGAACCTTCTGTAAAATATTTCGGATACCAGTGGCCGTTTTCGAAGCCATCCAGAAGTGTATTATCACTGGACGACATTCGATTTTATCCATTTTTACGAAACCGCCCGACTTGTTACACAAAACAATCTCTTAAACAACAACTATTGACGGTTGCCATAAAAATGGTTGCGTTTGCCGACTAATGAATCCATTTCAACCTTCGTGCGCCATCTCTTGCCCATTCCGGAAACACTCGTATACCGTCAGATATAGCACATTCCAAATATCATTTCATATCCCCCAAGGATTTCTACCTCCCCCACTTTATCTATTTTCCATATCATTCCGAGTATACCATCTTCTTGAATATACTTAAAACACGACCACTAAAAGTTTTCAAGTCTCGTAGCGCTAATAAAACGGCGCATCGTACGGATACCGCAAACACCCCCTCGCGTCTTCCTCTATCTGCGAGATTCGAGCTCAGATTCCAACACAAAAGCTTTTTCCGACCATTCAGCGCGTTCCTGCAAATGACCGTTCGAAGCGCCACGACCGGCTCGAGTGTTTTTGAAATATATAACCGACCGCCGCGCCGTCGAACGAGGTCGGGAGCAGATAAAGGATCCCGAGTTCATTAAATCTTTTATTAGAAAAGAGAGGCTGCACAGAACATCTGCGGTTGTTCGACTATGTAGTATTAAAAAGATAACGATGACGACGGCGATAAAGAGGAATGGAGTAGTCGCGAATTTCTGTTCGACGTATGAAAATATTTAATAACGTACTAAAAGTATACTAAGTTTTATTTTCATTGGATTGGCGAACGTCATCTGATAAACATAATGTGTACTTTTCGCAACCTATCAAAATGCGATGTATGGATGTATGTTCTGACCAATAGCTTATCTCCCTTAATATATCTGCTATGGAAAAGTTTGAGTTACTAAATAAAATAGGTTGGTATTACGTATCAGTGTAAGATTATAATCCATTCGCTTTAAGAGTGTAGTAGATAGAGCTGCTATCAGCGTCCGTATTACACTGCCTAACTCGATTAAATAATAACGGGTGATTAGAAAGTGTATTATTACAATCGTCAGTTTTTTTGAAAGTAATTCTCCTTCCAATAGCAAATTTCTAGTAAGATGTTTACAAACATACATACAAAGAAATAATTTTATTTAAAATATATCCTATATTTTATTATAAATCACATATAAAGAGACTTCTATGAGATACTCCAATAATTCTTTTTTAAAATAGCTAACAATTAATATAATTATAATTATTATTTATTAATTATTATTATACAATGTATTTTATATTAATATAAAAAAACGGACAGTTTCTATTGGTCCCGACCGGCTCTCATATAATACGAGAAAATGTTCTCTTAACCGGACAAAAAATGAAATAAAAAGAAACGCCTTATCTTATTTTTATATCGAGAGTATTGCTATTGCATTTCTCAATCGCGCCGCGCGCCAATTTAGCTGGGACTTCCCAGAGTATACCGGAGATTTACCGACTTTAATCTTTCGGTACAAACGCAGCCTATGTCGTGCATTTCTGCCTGGAGTGAATTAGGGACTTCCCCAAGTTGGTCGGGGATTTACCGTTCTTATTCTTTGGGTGTACGCTTTCGATTGAATCTGCTTTCAATATTAGTCTGATGTCTATGCGGAAAAGACATAGTGGGCGACACATTCATTGTAGAAATGGCTCCAAATAAAAAAATTCTCACGCTTAAACAAAAAAATTGAGATTGCTGAAGTTTACAATAAAGAGAAATTAAGTGTAAGTAACTTATCCAAGCGTTTTAATATTGGAAAAACACGAGCTACAGATATAATTAAACATAAAGCAATCCTTCCAAACAAATGGATGTCGAACTGCAATTTGTGGCAAGCCTTAAAATTCAGTTTCTGCTACCATTTCATCGATTACATAGGGTATCGGATTATTATTAAGGTAATTTTTAACGAGTTCCAAAAGTTATACTTTTAAAAGCGAGTTATCCGTTGCAAATCCTTTTCAAATAATCCATTTAATTAAAGCATCCTTTTTCCATGCTGTCGTTGGGATTCTTTCTACTTTGACAGAATGATAAAGTGCGTTATCCATTACAATAACGGAATTTGGTTCTAAAAGTGGTAGAACATTCTTCACTCATTCTGCAAATATTTCACCATTGATTTCTTCATGATAATCTGAAGTTTTTGTCGATTCAAAATACAGCAATCCATTCTCTACAAAGCCATTATCACATGCATTTTGTTTGGTGTGGCCCGCGTTAACCTACGTCTCATCTAAGTAATGTATTCATCGACCCTCTGCACGAAATTTCCTGATGTTTGTTAGGTAGCGACGTCTCCATAAAACAATGTCTTGCATTTCTATTAATATATTGTTTCGAGTACGTTTCTATATATATAGTTTGGAGTTCGCTGGCGGTCAGGTTATATTAGCCGAGGACGTAGGTGACATCGATTACATGTTCACAAAATTGAAGTAAGAATATGGGAGACAAAAGATCACTGAAGCATGCTCTGGCAAGCAACAGCCCTTCGCAGGACACCACAAAAGGTTCCGAAATGAAAGCCTGCTAGTAAAAGAAAAAAAAGGAAGACCAAGAAGCAATTGGGGAAACAATATTAAAGAAGTTATGCAGCAAGAGAGGACTGGGGGAGATGATTTTGACGATAGACCCTCTTTGAAGATTGTGATATGGTAGATGACAAATTAAGTTAGTTACAAACCGCCATAACACATTTCTATTATTACCTTAAAAGTATTCAGAATATCAACCCCAAACAATCAAATATTGTTTCCCAAATATTTGATGCATCAATTTCTGCAGATTCTCAAAATTTTCTTTTAATGCTCTATATGAATTCACTCCCAAAAATCACTATTTTATAATTCTGCGCTGATTTCTTTGACATATACTTTTATTTCTAAAAAGAACTAGCAATGCCATTAGGTCCCCAATACATAGAATGTGTAATGGCTTCAACTCTATGGATACTGGTGTGTTAAGTATACATACCTATTACTTCCCATCTATTTTAGCGTTATGTAAACCGCAGATATATTATACTTAGCAGAAGTTTTATTTTCTTTATTTCCTCATTTCTTCTTTTTAATAGCTAGTGAAAAAAAATGTTCCACTTACATTAAACCACTTTGGGTGTGGGTGTGAATAGTTACAGTTTTTTGTAATGTGATATTATATTGTAATTTGATCAGCCTTCTTTTGGGTCAGTTGTGCAATTAATATATATATTTTATTCCAAAAAAAAGAGAGACAAAATTCTGAACAGACCCCTAGCCCAAATTACAACCAATAAATTAGTGAAATCAATTTTACGCAATAAGCTTAAATTTGAAGGTCTGTCTGAAATATAAAATCGGTACCAAATAAATTTATATATGGATTCTTCAGAAATTAATACTACAATTAAGACAACGGAATGGTAAATATAATAATTACAACGCATGAAAGCAAATAAATTTATCTAGGAAACATACTTCAGTTATTTGCTGGAAAAAATTTTAAATAGTTCACGTCATTATATAATTGTCTGCTATTCAGCGTTACTCAAGTGATTTGCTTTCTCTCGTTTCTTTAGGGGAGAATACACCCCTGTACTGTTAGCAGTACTGGTGCGAGGTTCTGCAACCATAATTGAAAGGAGTAGGTACAGAATTATGATTTCAGTACAACTAAAGTTCTCTGTATTTGCATAATAATAATTATCAAGAAATCTGCCGATGCGCAATGTTAAGAATGTCAAAATCATTGACAATTTATAGCAAAAAGAAATGTTGTACGGTGTGATTTCGCTTGGCTAGCAACCAATAAGAAATAACTGAAGAACATGAAGTGTGTATTACCAACATAACATAAAATATCACTATCGCGATGTTTCCTCTTGCTGCTATCTACGAGGGAAGGTCAAGAAGTTCGTGGAATGAAGGGGATGGAGTGGGAATAGGTGTCATTCTGATTGACG
This sequence comes from Trypoxylus dichotomus, assembly GCA_023509865.1. Lineage (NCBI taxonomy): Eukaryota > Metazoa > Arthropoda > Insecta > Coleoptera > Scarabaeidae > Trypoxylus > Trypoxylus dichotomus. The sequence continues at coordinate 6,186,661 of CM042082.1, forward strand.
ACTCATCATTAGTATATAAGTTAAGTTGCAGCCCTATAGCGTCAGTGGTTTACGAATAGTTGCCTGCTAAAGAAGTCAATCCGGAAGAAAACTGAAACTATGGAGGAAATTGAGCACCGTGCTGCGATAAAGTTCCTTACAAAGCAAGGAAAGAACGCTCAAACCATATTGAATGAAATGGAAACCGTTTACGGGGAACAGTACCTTAGTAAATCAATGATTTATAAGTGGCATGGTCGAGAGTCGATTGAAGACGACCCCCGCTCAGGACGGCCAGTTGAGGCCACCACATCAGACATCGTCGAAAATGTGCAAAAATTTCTACTGCAAGATGCCCGTTTGAAGAAGAAACAATTATCTGCATTAGTTGGAGTATCAGATACCACCATTTTGCGTATCCTACATGACCACCTGGGTATCACAAAAGTCAGTGCAAGATGCTCACGCCGCTGCAGAAACAGTAGCGCGTCTGTGCGTCCAAACAATTTTTGAGGCTGTGTGGAGACAAACCTGCACAGATTTTGGAGCGGATTGTTACCGGAGATGAAACTTGGGTTCATCACTTTAAACCTGAGTCCAAACAGGAGTCCATGCAATGGCATAAAAAGGGGACACCACCGCCAAAGAAATTCAAAGCGTCAGAATCGGCTGGAAAATTGATAGCCACTGTTTTTTGAAATTGTGAGGGGATATTATTAATTGATTAGCAGCGATATTAGAAAAATTAGAGAAGGCCATCAGAAAGAAAAACCGCGAGGAAAATTGACCAAGGGTGTGTTGCTTTTGCAAGACAATGCGCCGGTTCACAAAAGCAAAGTTGCAACGGCTGCTCTGCACAATCATGGCTTTCAATCAATAGTCCATCCACCCTACACTCCAGACCTGGCACTTAGTGATTTTTATTTGTTCCCCAATTTAAAAAAAGACTTACGTGGAAGAAAGTTTTCCGACGACAATGAGGTAAAGGAGGCAATTTTGGCCCATTTTGAGGCGAAAGACGAAAAATATTTTTATGATGGTTTAGAAAAATTAATTCATAGATCTAATAAATGTATTGTGCTTAAGGGTGATTATATTGAAAAGGAAAATAGATTTATTGTTTTATTTTATTTAAAACCCTTTGATTCGACGAACTTCTAGACCTCCCCTCGTATAACATACACATGTACATTTATTTTATTATATTCGCCGTGTGATTGGATATTTAATTTATCTGTTGAGCAATAAAGTATTATTATTATTTTATTTCCAGGTGAACGCATCTGTGTCAAATGCGAATCGGAAGCATTACGTAAGAATCTAGATTGGCGCTGTCAGGGACACGGAGTGGCAGGTCACGTGACGAGATGGTCGGCTTTTTCGGCACCTCACTGCCACGGAAAATGGTTGAGGGCGCAACCGGAACCCAGCAAAGTTTGTCCGGCGAAAAACTGTCCAAGCAATTCCACCTTTATCTTTGTCTAACTTTATTATCGTCCCAATAAACAAAAGAACGCATAAAATATTTCCAAAGAAAAAAAAACAGAATATCAAACAACGGAAAAGGGAGTAGAAATTTAATGTTGAAACAAAAAGCAAATAGTAACGTTTCTTTTTACATAATTTATTCTTTGCGTAAATTTTAAAATTTGGCAAAAATCCTATTACCAACGTGCAATATTTAAAAAGAAAATAATTTACCTGTTATTTTTATATTACCAAATGAAATAATATAATCGAAAGTTTTAAGAAAGTATTGTATTTTAGTTGGCAACATTGATTTCTAGATTCATCTCAATAAATTCATAGTGCCATCATTTCAATTAATTAACTTTCGATAATGTATGGTTTCCAATAAGCTACATATTATTGACTTATCATTGATTGTATAAAATTATAAATTGAGTTACTGAGGTTATGAAATTATTATCACACGTTTTTCATTTAACATGGCTCTAACGCCCCTTCCTTTTTGAACCATTAACGGCTAAAATATTGTAAATAATACGAGAAACCAGAGATTACCCTAATAATTATCGAAGATACCCTACCCTATCTTAACATTTTAAAGAAATATATTAATTCTATTCCTATTAAAAAAATTAAAAACCAATAAAGTTTGGTATATAATGGATTTTTTGCATTACCATTATTTTAATTATGGTTTTTTCTATTAATACAGTGAGATTCAAAGATAACAATGTTTGTTTCTTATAAGCTTGTCATGCAATTTTTGAAGCACTCTGTATAATCAAACTTTCATAATTTTATATGTTTTCTATATATAATAGTTGATTTTAAATGTAACCATTTACATTCACTAACACTTTTTACCGATAACATTACTTTTTATTAACAATATACAGGACGTTTACGCTAAAAAATTCAATAACGAAGTAAATAAACAACCTGTATATAAACATACACACAATTAACAATAATATATATGTATTGTATAGGTCATAATTAAAATATAAATGAACTTGAATTACATAAAATATTATTATTAACTTTTAAGGTAAATAATATATATATATATATATACATAAAATTAATAATTAATTAAAGAAAATGGAATCCCTATATAGTAGAGTCGTTATATAACGATGACTTTTTTACAATCCAAACGTAATGATATTGACATTTAATGTAAATATTTTTAGTAATTTTTTGTTTTCACTTTTTATATCCGTACGCAAAACTAACCATGTAATGTTAGGAGATACGGTAAAAGAAAAGAATGCAGACGACGTTGTAATTATACTTGGATAATTTAGGCAGGAATATAGTAGAAAACTGAAAGACAGAATTAAATCATTAAAAATACGTATTATGTACTTATATGAAATCAAACGAACTACTATAATTTCAAAGAAATAGTGATTAAATATTAAAAGAAGAACCTATATTTTGTCAAACATATCATGAAAAGAAAAAGATGAACTAATAAATAAATAAGTTGTATTGTAAATGTAATTTTGTTAATATGATAGTAAATTTCTCTTATATAAACCAGGTATTTTATTTCACATGCTATCTCTAACACTATACCTTCTTTTCCCGAAAAATATACACAGTTTCGCCACTTAAACTGATCCCATCGAATTACAAAAAAAAACTGGATAAAAATCTTAAATTCCATACAAGTAAACACGATACTCACCAAATTGAATACATCTTCCTAAGAATCTTATGCCCATATTTACCATTGTACCACACGAAAACACATTTTCTTTTCTTTTCTTTTTTTAATTAACTAGCAAATTCTCTACAAAGTGTGCTATTATAAAGCATTATTGTTGTATTTTTTTAATTCGGAGAAGTGTTTTTAAATTGAAGCGCCAAAAAGTAGTATAGCAGTTGGTCAGTTCTGGACAAAAAATACACTAACGATATTTGATATACGAGGACGACCTGAAATGTTGTCGAAATCGACAAGAATAGCGGAAAAATGCGGATTGTTGCGGTTTTTTATTTTTATTTTTCGACGTAATCTTCAGTCTCTTCAAACCGTCGGAAAAGTAGGATGTTTCGAGATCTGCAAAATAGCTATCTGTGGACACCTGCAGGCAACTGATTGACGTTTAGATCGTGTATTTTTGTGAGAGGGTTTTTATTTAATTCTTTTCCTTAAATTGGATTTATCATTATGTAACTACAACTTATATAAAATCCTGGTGAGTTTTAAAACTACCGCCAAAAAGTAGCTTTGAAAAATTTCATTGCGTAAATGCGTCTTCTCATTTTACTCCTCTGAATTAAGAAAATTAAAAATTGAGCATAGTTATACTCTATTTTTTAATTCTGAGGAGTGTTTTTAAATTAAAGCGCCAACAAGTAGGCTAGCTGTTGGTCAATTTTCGGTAAAAATTACACTAGCGATATTTGATATATTGCCGGCCGCCATATTATTACAACAACTGATTTTTCTGAGTGTCTTTGTATTTAATTGTCCTCCTTAAATTTGCGTTATAACAATACGTAACCACAACTTATATAAAATCCTAGCTAGTTCTAAAATTGCCGCCAAAAGGTGGCTTTCAAAAATTTCCATTGTGTAAACGCATGTTTTCATTTCACTCCTCCGAATTAAAAAATAGAGTATAGGAGATAGTAACCACATTTTTTCAAATATCCTGCCAATATTTTAAAATTACAAATGCGCGAACTGTGTTGGGTACAAATATGAATGAGAGCAATTGCATTCGACGAAATTCTAAAGTAGTGTTTCAAATTCCTTTCTAATGCGACTGATGAAGTAACTTGTGTTATGTTCACTTTTATGATAATCAAGTAATAGAAACTGTATAGATTTTTAATAATTAAGAATTCCAATCCCATCTCTCAAGTACTGTGAAGGTCATCAAAAAAATTCCATTGATACCAACTTTTTGTTACGATTGCTGGACATGTCGCACTTCTATTTGTGCTAGTCTTTTATTCTTGTATACTGTTATTGGCTTCTGTATATTAATCTAATTGGTACTTTTCAGAACTTCAATCACTTTTGTCTATTAATAAAATATGAAATATATCTTCTTGAAAAATTAGTCGAGCTACTCGATCATAACAGAAGGTTGGCAATGGTAGCCCATATTTTGGATTGACAAGGTATGGCGGGAAACGATACTATTTCAAACTTCTTTTTCAATTTCATCCAAAATAATGAGAAATTTATTAAAAAGTGGGTGTAATATATATATACTCCATTTAAGAAACATAAAAATTGTATTTCGTGCGATGTAACCATAAATAACATAAGTTCATTTGCTTAATATCTGAGTAGTGTGTTTATACTGGAAAAACCTTTCTTTCCTACGTTTTCTTCAAAGTGCCTTACTATGAATGGATAAAAATTGTCGTGATATAGCGATACCTGCAATAGAGTAGCCATACATACTTCGGATATTACCGATATTATACTTGCGATAGAAGGTTTCTGTAGTTTGAGGAAAGAATATTATTTTACCAATTCAAATGCAGATTCCTACGTTCCAAGATTTAAAATCTCAAATCGATATAAAAAAGTAAGTAAAAGTCAGATGATATTTCACGACGTTTATCAAATTTGCAAGTCAAATTAGTGCATGGTGTGGGTTTATCAATCCCATAAAAAAATACTGTTAAAATTTTAACGCACAATGATTGTACAAATATCGCGACGTCAAATCTAACCTACCGTGGCCAAAAATAAAGCAATAAAATCAGAGAAAATTGCGGATACAAGTTGAAGTAATGGATATATAACAGGAAAATAGTGTACATTCCTCTCGGTCGGATCTTCAAAGGGATAATATGAAAATCAGCATAGATATCGGTAATCAGAAGATCCCTGAGAAGGATGAGAACGAGACGAAGAAGCATTGTCCAATTACAATTAGGAGATTCCTAATCCTGGTAATCATCCTGTTTATGATAGTATCCGCGTTGTATTTCTGCAAGAAATACATTAAAGCCATCCTCTACTGGTTGGAAAATCAAGATTCTGTGATAATCTCGACGACAATTATAATATTATTTATAATCGTTTCGTTCCCTTTAAGTGTGGGATATATCGTAGTTGTTGGAGCTGCCGGATACCTATTCGGTGTCCTCAAAGGATTCTTATTGTCTGTAATCGGAGCAAATGTCGGACTCCTTGTAGCGCACAATGTATTAAAACTAGTCGGGCATCACCAAAGAGTTAGGAAACTGATTGAAAATGAAACTGCGACTGCAATATTGCGGGTGATATCAGGTCCATTGTCATTTAAAATCATTCTGATGGCAAGATTGACTCCGATACCTTTCGGTTTTCAAAATACAATATTTGCCGTAAGTTGTTTCTTTTAAGCGGTTTTGTCGATGTCACGTAGGTATTTTTTAGTTAAGCAATGTTAACACAAAAATTTACCATTTCGCATCTTGCGTTGGGTTGTTTGCTGGACAATTTATGGGTGTATATGTTGGTTCAACGTTAAGATCGATGCAAGATGTTTTGGATAATCGACATTTTTCGACTGGTACTTATGTTTTTGCTGGATTACAGGTTAGTTATTTAGTTAGTTTTAATAAATCAGATGTTTAGAGGTGTTTAATGATATTTCTTGTATATATATATTATGATTAAATGGGCATAGATTCAATTATTAGGTATTACATTATATTGGTGTTGCAAAATTGTGTATCACTGCAGTTAAAATATTTTTTGTTGTGTTTGAAGATTTGAATACAGAAAAACAATTTCTTTGCGTTTCTCCAATTATTTGTGCAATATTAAACTTAAAACAATAGGTAATTATATAATATGCAAATAATTTTTTATCAAAATATGATATTCCTTATTTAAATGATAAGAAACTAGATATACAAATGATCCTTATGGATTATACTTTAGATAATATTTTCTCTATTGAAATTATATCTAAATCTACCATTTATTTGGTTTTTGTATCAACCGAAATCAACTAAATATTTCAAAGTATCAGTTGTTGATTGTCAAAGGAAAAATCCCCATCCGTTGACTCTTAAAATAATACATTCATACACTACTGCCCATAAATATAGGGACGACTATAAAATTTATGTTTTGTTTGATTTAAATTGAAATATAGAGTTTGTTTGCTGTAATATTTATTAATAGATATTCGACATCACAAAAAAAATGTTTAATAACGGAAAAAAAAAACAGAAAATATTACATGTTATTAATATTTCGGTCCAATTCATTCCGTTACTTCAATTGTCGACAGATATGGAGAACGGTATATCCAAATCATCCGTATCAATTCTTCCTCGAGTGGCATCAATAAATTCTATATAAACGAGATAAATGATCGGGATCATTGTCTTCTTAGAAGATAAAGCTTTGAGCACAGAATTGCCTATAAGATTCTTACGCATTATCGAATCGCCTACAACCATACCACCAAGACAACCCCAAACCACCACACTACTTCCACAATGTTTCACAGTAGGAACCATACAGTGTTCATTCACTCTTCTTCCAATCTGTCGCCTTCACAAACGATCGACGTTTTGAACGAGAAGTTTAGAATGTTGATTCATCTGTCCATAATAGTTTATACCATTGCTCGAAAGTTCTTGTGTTGAATAGCCCATTCCAGTCTATTTTTCTTATTTTGTTGTTCTTCTTGAAATATCGAGTTGTTGAGTAATTTCTGGGGCGGTGAGAAACCTATTTCGTTTCGAAGATATTATAATAAACTGATCTCCAGCGGCTGTCGTTCCAACGACACTCTCTACAAAATCGACGTTAAACGGCAACAGATTTGGCTGGCGCGTTAAATCGACAACTCAACATTAATTTATCGCCCAAAACAGTAAGTAGACGTCTTAGAGAAGTCGGTCTATCATCGAGAAAAGCTAGAAAGAAATCGTGGTTGTCGGACGTAAATAAAAATAAACGAGCGTTTGTGGACTATTATTAAGCGAAAAATATGCGAACACAAATGCAAATCCAAATAAGAATTAAAAGCAATACTTGAAAGAGTATGGGAAGACATTCCAACTTCAACCTACCATATGTTAGTGGCCAGTTTACCTAAAAGGATTGAAGATGTCATAAAAGCCCGCGGAGGGCCAACCAAATATTGAATTTCTAGTTTTTAGTAATAAATATTTGTTTTATTTGTTCAGTGTTTCTCTCTTAAAAATAATTGAAAAAATTGGGGATGCCTAATAATTGTGTCTCCGCCTGTATAATACATGATGTTAAAATATTAGTATAAATATTTCTGTCTACTTCTACATTTTTTATAGTCATCCCCATACATGTATGGATGGTAGTGTACATATCTCACAGCACTTTAATATTGGAGATTGGAGTTCAAATGACTAACCCATCTCAAGCGATTTTGCCAGTGATCTGTCTAGAAATTATGTTACAGCGTTGCCAAAAGTGTCAGATTTCCGTAGATTCATTCAAAAATTACGATTCCATTTTCCTTTTAACAAAGAATCGACAGGTACTTAATAATAGTGTAAATTACGGCAAGAAAAGAGATCGGGACTATTATTTGAAAATAAACAGTACAGAAATAATAAATAAGATAAACAAACACTATCGAATAAATAACACGAAACTAAATTTCAAGTTCTTAAAGTAACGAAAAAAAAAATAATGTTCCAAAAACTACAGTGTAATAAAAAATTATAGATTGTGTTGGTACACCTGCAAAATTGGCATTGCAATTGGCGATGTTCACAGCTTATTCAGTGGCATGAAATTTCATACGTTATTTGTTATTTAATTTTAATCCATTTAGAATGTTTGTAATCTTACAATTAGAAACATTACACCGTATGTTGAGACTATAATTAGATTATCGTCATATTGGTTTTTTAATATCTCACTATTTTTTTGTAGATGGTCTTGTACCTTTCTTATGAGCGATAGTGTAACACATGGGCTGAAAAGTCCCGGGCCTAACAAAGAAAACACGGTTTTTTTGGTTCAAAATTAGCTTTATTCATCAACGTAATCTCCATCAAGAGCAACGCAATCATTCCAGCGCCGCTCTAACATTTCAATACCACTTTTGTAGAACGATTTATCTTTTGCCTCAAAATAGGCCTCAGTTTCAGCGATAACCTCTTCATTCGTGCGAAATTTCTTACCGGCGAGTATTTTTTTGAGGTCTGCGAACAGCCAATATTCGCTGGGAGCCAAATCTGGGGAATACGGTGGACGTGGAAGCAATTCGAAGTTCAATTCATGTAGTTTTGCCATTGTTTTGATTGACGCGATGCGTTGTCTTGATGAAACAATATACAATTGCCATATAGACGATAGTCGTTTCTTTGCAATTTCGGCCTTCAAACGCTCCAATAACGCTATATAATATTCACTGTTGATGGTATTTCCTTTCTCAAGATAGTCGATGAATATTACACCACGCACATCCCAAAATACCGAGGCCATAACCTTTCCAGCCGATTGTTGTGCTTTCGGGCGCTTTGGACGAGGTTCACCAGTTGCTGTCCACTCAGATGACGATCGGTTTGATTTCGGAGTGAAGTGATGGATCCATGTTTCATCCATTGTCACATATCGACGCAAAAATTCCGGTTTGTTACGTTTAAACATGGCCAGGCACTGCTCAGAATCATCAACATGTTCTTTTTTTTGGTCAACAGTGAGCAAACGCGGCACCCACTTTGAACAGAGCTTTCTCATAGTCAAATGCTCATGCAATATAAAGCCAATACGTTCTTTTGATGTCTTTACGATGTCAGCTAACTCACGCAACTTCACTTTTCGATCATTCAAAACGATTTTGTGGACTTTTTTTATGTTTTCTGGTGTTACCGCCTCATTTGGACGTCCACTGCGTTTTGCATCATCGGTGTCTCTACGACCACGTTTGAAGTCAGCAAACCAACGTTTTATTGTTGTTTCTGATGGAGCGGAGTCCCCATAACACTTTTCAAGCCATTGCTTCGCTTGAACGGTATTTTTCCCATCAAGGAGCAGTGTAAAATTAAAACACGTAATTGTTTTTGATCCATTGTTTTAAAAATAACAAAAGTAGCGTGACTCTTAGCACAATAACTCACAAACTAATGAATAGAATATCATGAAATTTTAACAGCTGTCTTTTGAAGATTAGTACTAACTGAGAGAAAGGTGGCTACAATAAAACTAGCGTCATCTATGTGTTAGGCCCGGGACTTTTCAGCCCATGTGTTAGATCTGGCACATTTTTTGGGATAACTGGGATTATTTAAAATTTCTACGAAATGTCTATTTCAATTTTAATATAACACGTAATGTAAACCCCTATATAACTATACATATTTCTTTTTTTTAATAAATTTATCTGGTGTTCCTTAAGGTAACTGTGTTCCTGACCTGACCACTGTTTTTTTTTATAGCTTATACTCGCTGCAGGACTTATAGTTTGGTGCGGTGCCAAAGCAAGAAATGAACTCCTTCGGGCGCTCAACGAGGCTGAAAGTAAGCTGCCAATCAGTGAGAAGCTTCCCGTGGGATTTAACGTAGTTTAAATGAAAAGCCCAAAAACCGTATTTTAAGAACGAGAAACCAAAAGGAGGAAATAACAATTATTAATAGTACATATTTCGTATCTCTTAATTTGTACAAGTATTATGTAAGTACGTTACAACGTGACCAAAGTAGATAGTCATCGGAGTAAATTTAGCAACAAGTCTGAAAAATAACCAAAACAAGATAATTCCAAGAACTTTATAAAACTAGTAAGTGATAGGTTTCTAGTAATTTATTTCTACTCTGTACTCTGTATATTTTGAAGTACATTTAAGCGATAATGTATATTTTTGACAATTTAAATTATACACTATTTTCCTTATTAAATGTGTTTTCTTTTCTCTCCTAATCCTAATCCCATCCATAGCGAAGTTGACAAGTTCATGCAAATATCACGCGTCCTTTTTTTCATTATGTCTAGCAGAAAACGATGTTGAAGTTGTTATTAAAAATCTGAACGCATGATATGATAATATCTGTACATCTTTCATTGTGAAATATCGCTTAATCTTCATTGTACCTGTTTTATGACGTTTTTAATTAACCCGTAAATGCATATGGTTGTAGAAATGCAACGTAGTCATGTTTCACAATTTTGGTCCATCCGTGATGTTATGGTAACGACTTGGGAGTTTATTTTGATGGCATTGCAAAATGTACAGTATACAGGTATATTCATATACGAGGCAGGTGCCATAAATTCTCTGCCTGACAGGCTTATACAGATTCAAGCGTGTTCAAACTCCGTCACGGCATGCATGGACTTACACAAGGTCTACGCTATAAATATGACGGTACGAAGAGTAGTACTATTTAGTAGCCAGTCAACCAACGTGACTAGCGCATGAAAATTGAGGTCCACGCAGTCATCAAATTGTTAACAAAAGAAGGACATACGCCTAATCATATAAAGCACCGATTAGACGGCGTTTACGGTGATTCATCTCCTTCGTATTCCACTGTAAAAGAGTAGGCAAAATGTTACCGTTTGGGGCAAGAATCCTTGGAAGACGCTGATTGAAGTGATAATGCCCCAACAAATTTCAATTATTGAAGATTTAGTGCTAGAAGATCGCCGTTTGAAAGTGAAGGAATTAGCAGTCATAACAAACATATCCGAAACAAGCATTGACCGAATTTTCCATGACTATTTGGGTACGAATAAAATTAGTGCAAGATGGGTACCACGACTTCTTTCTACTCTCCAACGTGGACGTCGAGTCGAATGTGCCTGGCCGGTTTTAAACATGTCTGGAGACGGCCCAAAAGCAATTTTGGAGTCCATTGTCACGGCGGATGAAACAATGGTTCTGTTTTACGATGCTCTATCGAAAAGGGAGTCCATGGAATGACGGCAACCTGATGAACCTCGCCCCGTATAGGCGAAAGTCAAATAACGAGAAAGGTGATCCACACAATATTCTGGGATTGTGAGAGCATTTTGCTAATTGACTTTAAAGAGCGCAATACAACTGTGACGCATATATTATGCGTCTTTATTGCAAAAATTAAGGGACAATATTCGTGGAAAATTGCTGCCGTCCATACTGTCGCCGTTTCACAAGCTGCCATCCACGAAGATGGCTTTCAAGGATTGGAACATCCACCGTATTGTCCGGATATGGTTCCTTGCGATTTTTATTCGTTTTCTAATTGAAAAAAATACCTTAGTGGACGACAGTGAGTTACAAGCAGCTGTTATAAAATATTTAGACAGAAAAACTAATTATTTTTACAATGTTATCGGATTATTAAATAATTCTTATCTTGTTCCAAGTTTCTTTTTCTATATCAGCCCGAGAATTTATGTCGCCTACCTTGTACATTTGATCAGCAGACACTAACTTGCAGTTTCGCTGCATGCACAAGCAAATCAATGCTTCGATCAATGACATTCCAATCAACAGTTTAGAACAAAAATGTAAAAAATGCGTCTATCTATAGACACGCTGTGCAATGTTGTGCTGATCAATGATTTCACCTAATTTCTTAAAGTAGGTAAGAACCGAGAACGAAGGTTTTAAATAACTTTACTTGTTATTTTTGCTTTTCTTTGTCACCGATGTTTGTGACAATAATTACAAGATGACACAAAAATCCTTTGCAAAATAAAAAGAATATAATAAAGTAACGGACAGGTTTGGTAAATATTTACTTTTTTATTAGAATACAGGCTTTGGGATTTTATTTTTTAAGAATTATATCTGTTTATTATTATATTTATTATATCTACTGGGTAGCAGTTACAGGAAACACTAAAATTAATATGCATGATAGCAAAACACAAAAAGAAAAAAAAAACGGATATATATGTATGTATATAAAATAATTGCTAAGTTACATATATTTAATGTCTCAGAAATACTAAATATTACTATTGCCCTATGGAATAAGAATATATACAAAAAAAAATCCTCGCGAAAGAAAAAAAGGGTCACTGTATAAGACATTGGCGTTTCTAGACATATGAGTTAGTGGTGCTTTTAATAGTGCGTTGGTTCGTGCCGTGGGGATAAAAAAAGTGTCAACAGATCTATGATTGTAATGGGGTATGCTAAAGTCCACTTGAGATAGTAAAGACGAGGAGTCAATATGCTGGTGTATCAATTTAATAAGAAATTTCGCGCTAGCTGCGTTTCTGCGACGCGACAGCGACTCGAAATCATGCCTACAGAGTAAATTGATTTAATCACTACCACGAGGAGGATCATCAGATTTATACGAAAGATATTTAAGATATCTCTTCTGGACTCGTTCAATTGATAATTGGTGGTAGTGATAACATGGGTACCAAACAATAGAAGCATATTCAAGTTTCGAGCGTACAAGCGAGTAGTAGACAGACTTCAAGGCGCAGGTGTTATAAAAATTCTTGCAGGATCTGAACAGATGCAGCAGAAGTCATTGCGTCTATATGTGGGGAGAATGAGAGTTGGGAATCAAATAAGACTTCAAGATCCCTAAAAACACCAATCATTAATGACACCAACGTTTCTCTGTAACCTTAAAGAATCAGAGGAAGACCTAAGTGTGCTATAAACTTTAAGATCGTCAGCGTATGCAAGAGCATTACAATCCAATGATAGTAGAAGATCATTGGTATAGATATTGAAGAGGAGTGGTCCCAAATTGGAGTCCTGAGGTACACCGCTAGAAGCAATGAATGTGTGTGACACAAACCCATTGTAATGGACATAGCATGATCGGTTGTGAAGGTAGGATTGAATTAGAGTGATGACGCTAGGAGAAAAACCAATGGCAGATAGTTTATCTATTAGGATGTAATGGTCAATTGTGTCGAATGCTTTGCTAAAATCCGTGTAGATAACATCTATTTGTCGACGATTGTCAAGTGCTTCGCTGACATACTGAGTGAGTTCAACTAAATTGGTAACAGTTGACCGTCCATTAACAAAGCCATGCTGATTAATAGAGAGGTATGACTTAACACAGCTGTACAACCTAGTATGCAGAAGTTGCTCAAAAACTTTAGCGCAATTAGGGTGAATACTAATTGGTTTGTAGTTAAGAATATCAGCCTTATCGCCCTTCTTGTACACTGGTATTATCCTACCAACGGTCCAGTAAGATGGAAAGGTAGAAGTGCGAATAGCCAAGTTGAAAATAAAGCAAAGAGGATCGCACAACACCGGAGCACAATCATGCATCAGAAAGCTCAGAATATCATCATGTCCAGAAACAGAAGTTGTTTTGAGTCTGTTCAAAGCACGCAAAACACCCCGCACCGAAAGTACCCGATATTGAAAGAACAGCTGCTGACTTCCGACTTGGATATAGTAGTGTTATTGGAGAAGTGAGTGGTATATCCATTTGAAAACACACTGGCAAAGGCCTGCAGAATATCAGAAGGTTGGTCAAGAACAGTATTGTTATACGTCATAGACCCGGGAATTCTGGAGGAGTTTCGTTTAGTATTCATAAATTTCCAAAACAGTTTTGGATCACTAACAATATCGTTTTCAATCCTTTTGTGGTATTCTTTGTAGGCTATTTTGACTTGTGTTTTGGTTAAGGACCTTAATCGTGAAAACTCTCTTCTATAGGCAGGCGACCCAGTTCTTTTCCACTTAGCGTAATAGTAATTCATCGTTTTCAGATTCCTCTTGATATCCACATTAAACCAGGGAGGAAAATTGCTTTAAGAACTTCTACATCTTGGAACAAAAAGACTTAAGGTGCCATACAGCTGATCATAAAATGCAGCAACAGCATCATCAACATTAGAAAATGCTTCAACAAAGGACCAATCCACATTCATAATACTCGGGAATACGCGGGAAATCGGCATTTTTAAAATTATATTTGGGGTTTGTGTTAGATGGAAGGTATTTTGCGGATTTAGTATTAGCTATATCAAGGGTTATACTCAATGCAGGATGAAATACATCCTCGGATACAAACAGAACAGTATCATGAGATACTGCAATTAACCATGGAACGTTAGACAAAACCAAATCAAGGATTCTATCATTACAGTTCAAGATATCATTAAATTGCTTCAGGTTCAAGGTTGATATGAAATTATTAAGTATAGAGGTTTTTCGATCAATACCGCTAGAAGAATTGAAATTTGGACAATTGAAGTCACCACATATCAATAATTGTTTATTAAGAAGTTCCAGACATAAGGACTCAAAAAATACTTCATAATAATCGCAGATAACATAAGGAGGTATGTAAATATTAACAATAAACAAAGTCATTACATCGAGGTAACATTTACATATAAGTAGATCGATCAATGGAACTAAATTGGATATATTATCAACATTATACCGGACAGACACTACTAGAGGTAGCAGTTAGAGTGCCACCGCCAGTAGCACGATTAATAGCATTAAAATTCCTATCCTCCCTGTATATATTGAAAGAAGAATCAAAGATCTCAGAGTCGGAGGTATCCGAACGTAGCCATGTCTCGGTGAATAAAACAGGCAATATAAGATTACTATTATATAAGATTAAGATGAACATGCGCCTCATCTAAAAAGTTTTTGTAAAATTCTCCATATCGACTAAATCCTTAAGGAAAGGCTAGCAACTGGCATACCCCCCACTACCCCTTTCTACGATCGTGTTCGCGCAATGAACAAAACAAATTGCAAATGACTTTAAGGACACCAAAGTGTAACTCGCAGTAGTTACCATCATAAATAAATCAAGATGATTCCTATTTTGATTTATTTATTTTTTAATGTTCAATTATTTCGGAATTTGCTGCATTCAATTGCCTAAGTCGTATCTCCGTTTTTTATAGTTGTGTTTTTGTTTCTAATACAGTGAAACCCGAGTAAGTGAGAACTGGGTAAGCGAGAAAACTCTATCAATGAGAGTATTTACCAGGTCCCGTCATTTTGCCCTCCTAAAACCTCTATAAGTGAGAAACATAAAACTTGTATAAGTGACAGTCATTTTTCACGCCTGAACCTCTTCAAGTGAGATTGATACCTGCCTATACCTCTATAAGCGACAGTTAAACGTGTTTATGACTACTATGCTATTTATGACTCATTCTTAAATTTCCAGGGACTTTTATTTAATTCAAACCAAATGTGCGTCTGTTTATTGTTTTGTTATCATAGTTCGAGGAACTCATTCTATACAAAAAGCCAAATGTGCTTGTTACAGTCAGTTCATAAACAACAGCTGCGAAGAAAGTTACCGTACTTACTCATAATGTCTAAACGAAAACTCAATGTGTTGTCTTTACGTGACAAACTAAAAGTTGTGAATGCTTTTGAATCTGGGAAATTACGAAAACAAATACAGAGTGACTTTGGCTTAGCAGAATCCACCTATTATAAAATTATAAATTCAAAAGAATTAATTAAGTCTCAGTGCTCTGAGGGACACGGAAATATTAAGAGAAGCCGACTTTCTGAGTTCCCCGACGTTGAAAAGTGCCTGTTACAATGGATTAAACAAACCCTCGATAAGAACATTCCCATAGATGGACCACTGCTGAAACAAAAATCTAAAGACTTCGCCACAAAATTAGGAATCCAGAACTTTTCAGCTAGTAACGGCTGGTTAGAGGGTTTTAAAAAACGCCAGGATATAACGTTCAAAAAAGCAGCCGGAGAAAGTAAATCTGTGGATCAGGGAGTATGTGACCAATGGACTGAAAATTTGCCGAATCTTTTAAGAGGATTTATAAACAATATTTATAACGCCGATGAAACTGCTTTATTCTTTAAATGTCTGCCAGACAAAACATTCATTTTCAAGGGCGAAAAATGCCACGGAGGTAAACAAAGCAAGAAACGCCTTACTATTCATCAGACAAACTCCCTCTTCTAATCATTGGGAAATCTAAGGGACCTAGATGCTTTAAAGGTGTCAAGACTCTACCCGTTGATTATGCGAGTAATACAAAAGCTTGGATGTGTAAGGAATTGTTCAAAGATTGGTTAAAAAAAGTTGACAAGCAAATGAAAAACAAGCGAAAAAATATTTTGCTTTTTACTGACAACTGTACTGCTCATACGGACTTACCAACACTTGCAAATGTCAAAGTTATATTTTTCCCTGCCAACATCACCAGTAAACTTCAACCTTTAGATCAAGGTATCATTCATATATTCAAACGGGTTTATCGCAGACAAGTTATAAAGCATACGCTTATCTGCTTGGAAGAGAACATTAGCCCTGAGATAAATATACTCCTGGCTATGAGATTTGCAAGAAGAGCGTGGTATGCAGTGAGTGACGTAACTGTCAAAAACTGCTTCAAGAAAGCTGGGTTCAGTATCTGTCCAGCTAACCAAGACTTTCCGATCGAGCAAAATGAGGTTGAACTTGACAATGAGCTTGAAGTTGCACCTAGCAGTGAAAAATGGGCGAAGCTCGTGTCCCACAATACCACTGGTAATGTGTCGACGCCAACCTTTGAAGACTTCGTACAGATTGACGACAACGTGGCTACCGCCGGAGAATACACCGAAGACGATATCGTTCAAAACTGTATGAGCTCGTGTACTAACGAAAATGACAGTGAAAATGAGACGCTTCACAAATTTTATGAATATGCGGCGGTTGATCAAACCATATTTGATAAAATTCATGAACTTGAAAAACATACACAAAATCTAAAAACAGAATCGCAAAAGAAATTAACAGATTCTTTCAAGTAAATGTTGTTATAATATTATTTAGATTAAACATTTATGTTCAGCTATTATTTCAATAAATATGTAATACCCATACATACACGTATTTTGTTTCTAATTACGTCATATTTGCCGTATTTTTATAGACCTCTATAAGTGAGACGGACCGCATGCTGTAACTCTGTAAGCTAGAAACTCGGGTTAGTGAGAAACCTCTATAAGAGAAAAAGAGATCGCGGTCCCTTGAGCTCTCAGTTATCCAGGTTTGACTGTACATAATAAAAAAAATAAAATAAATTCAATCTTTGGTGTTTATCTTCAAATACATCCTCTACCGTGAAATGGAGGATGTTACAGTGTATCGTCAATACATAAATGATGAAATTAATTGAGGTTTCCTTTAAATTCCATGCATAAAAACTAATTTTTACTTTACATCTACCCAATGTATTGCTATTGAACAATTTTTGTATACAACAATCGCTTATAAACAAAACGCAATTCCTCTTTCAAAAAAACTATACTATAAAAGGCAAAAGATCCGCCTGCCATTGCACCAAACATAAACACGCCGATGAAAGAAAAACAAACCAAATACTGTAGAAAAAGGCTGTTTGGAAAGCGCTTGCGTTCCACTAGTATAATCGCAAAGCGCAGACAGTATTGATTTCCATCTAGCTAGCTCTACTGACCCCGAAAACACAAACAGCACGTTAGTTTTCGATAATATCCGGTCGCCATACGCAGATCTCGAAAATTCGAAAACTCGCAAAATTGGCAAATTCGCGACCATGTCCTCTAATCGGTCTAAAGTGATCTTGTACGTGGTTATACTGTTAAGGTTGCATCTTAGTTTGTGTCAGGAGCCGAAGCAACAGCCGGAATTACCGCAATTGTAAGTAGAAATGAAATATTCAAGTGGTTTAATTATATTTCTACGTTTATCAATGAAGAAGGGAGAAATCGGAATAACTTTCTAAATATGTGAATATATACAATAGGCACATTGGTCAAGGACCAATTTGACTAATTGTTGAAAAGCACCAAAAATTATTAACAAAAATTAAGATATAAATTTCGTATTCAAAAAGTTTCATTTAATATATATCTGTATAAATTCACATTGTCTTAGCTTATAGCTAAGTTAATTATTTTACAGTTACATATATAATAAGAAATTTAAAGTATTCTTTCTCCAAGTATTCCACTGTTGACAATACTACAAATGTTTGTTTGAAAACAAGTATTCCTTTATATACACTACCGTCCATATAAGTCTGGCCAATATGGACAATAAATGTACAATACTTTAATATTTTTAATATTAATAAGCTTTATTGCATTAAACGATCATAATTTTAATAAACAACCATCTTAAATACATCTGAAACCCAAACAATCAAAGCAGTACGAAGAAAAGATGTAATTAAGCACTTAATAGTCTATAGTAATCATTCACATTTACAGCGGATTATTCTATTCTATTTATTAGATAAGTTATATCGATGGGACCAAGCAGGTAAAGATTTTATTGCATCCGCTCTTTCTGTTAGGGCTCGCTTCTGCCCGGTTCTAACGTTTACTGCGATTAACAAACTCACAACAGTTCAGTTTGAATATTATTGTGATCAGCGGTACAGTAAGTGAATAACGAAATACGACGTGGTAAATAGATAGTAGATATTGCTAAACGATCCAGTATAATAACTTTGCATAAAGAAGATTTTGCCAGCAGATAAATCGGTAAGAAACGAAATCTAGCCGCGTCGACAGCTGATATCGAGAAACAGATTTAGAGGACAGTGACCGTCCCGATACCTCAACAATAACCACCCCAGTTCGTCTATTACAACTACCAAGTAAGCGAAATCGTAGAAAAACAGTACCAGAAATAGCAAGCGAATTTAACCGCGGACGTTACCGTCCGATTTCAGTTACCACCGTCAAACGCCGGCTGGCCGAAGGAAATTTATACGGTCGCGTGGCAGCTCGTTAACCACTGCTACGCCAGGGTAACCGATGGAAAACGCTACAGTGGACCCGTGAACGTCGGGATTAGACGGTAGAACAGTGGCAAAATATTTTATGGTCTGACGAATCAATATGTAAAGTGTTTGATTAAAACCGAAGAGTGTTTGTCAGATGTTTCGCTAATGAAAGGAAATTTCGATGTGTGGAAATTTGTTTTTCTAGGTAATCCATGAATATTTCTGATAACATTGGTCTGAGAGGGTTACTCATTATCAAGCCATAATTCATGTGTATATCTCGTTAAATTCAAAATACGAGGGCAATCCCAAAAAAAAGGTCTCGTATTTTTTGGGGACGTGGAGAAAGTTTTAATACGGTTGTTGGCAACACTGTTGTGAGTGGTGCCTTCTCCGCTACCACATAAGCACGCAGACGCTTCGCTCGGATGCTCAGTCTTGGCTTGGTAGCCATTCGAAATGGAGCTCCCGATAAACGTTACCGCCAAGTGCGAAGTGCGCGCAGTTATTCGATTTTTGAACGCAAACGGGGTTAAACCGTTTGAAATTCATCGCCTATTGACGGAAGTGTATGGACAGTCGTGCATGGATGTCAAAAACGTTTGCAAGTGGTGTAGAGAGTTTACAGCCGGTCGTACTGAAATTCATGACGAAGAAAGGAAAGGGAGGCCGTCAATTGCCGACGAGACAATCGCGAAAGTTGAGGAACTCATGCGTAAAGATCGGAGGATCACTCTGGATGCTCGCTGCATTTTGGTTCTTGAGGTTTCCAGAAGCACCATCCACAGGATTTTAACGGAAAAGTTGCAATATCGGAAGGTGTGTACAAGATGGGTGCCGCGTATGCTGACAGAAGACCACAAACGGCAACGGGTTGATTCTTCCCACGAATTTCTTCGCCGCTATGGAGACGAAAAGGACAACATCTTGGACTCGATTATCACGGGTGACGAAACCTGGGCATTCCACTTTACACCTGAGACAAAACAACAGTCACGTGAGTGGCGGCATCCCTCTTCGCCCAAGCCACGATAATCCAAGCAAACACAATCTGCCGGTAAAGTCATGGCAACTGTGTTTTGGGACAGAAAGGGGGTACTGGTGGTCGACTTTCTGCCTGCTGGGACAACAGTCAACGCTGACAGGTACTGTGAAACATTGAAGAAACTCAGAAGGGCAATTCAGAACCGGAGAAGGGGGATGTTGAGCAAGGGTGTAAGCATTCTGCACGACAACGCCCGTCCTCACGTCGCCCATCAACCGATCTCCTGTAAAATTTTGGTTGGAACGTCATCGCACACCCACCCTACAGTCCGGACTTGGCACCCAGCGATTTCCACCTGTTCCCTAAGTTGAAGAAACATGTATCTGGACGGCGTTTCTGCTCCAATGATGAGGTGAAAGATGAAGTACAACGCTTCCTGAAGGGCATGGCGGCAAGCTGGTATGACATGGACATTGTAAAACTGCCACAGTGTCTACAAAAATGCATCGACCGAAATGGCGATTATGTTGAAAAATAAAGCATTCTTCAATCTTTAAAGTGATGTAGCAATTATAGAAAATAAACGGTTCTTTGTATATCTAAAAATATAGGAGACCTTTTTTTTTGGGATTGCCCTCGTAATTTTGTTCTAAACAGATTTTAATGGAATTCATAATCTCTTCCTTTTTTATAATATGTTTCATTTCCAAAAGGTTTTGAACTAAGTTAATAGTATCATCTATTATGTATACATTATCCTTAATTAGCCTAAGATAAGGGTACCTTAAGTTTGAGTATAAATAAGGTTTTCGTTCAGTAGGAGTAGAATATCTGACGAAGCTACAGTAATAGCGAAACATGTCACATTAATATTGTGATAAATATGTATATTGGAAATTTTATAATTTTACTTTTATGCAAGATAACGATCCGAAACGCACAGCCAGGATATGCAATAGTATTTATATGAGCAAAATCACACAGATATTTTACAAGTTATGACATGGCCACCACACAGTCCAGGTCTCAACCCTATTGTATTACTGTAGGATGAACTCGATAGAAGAGTTCGAAGTGTCAGTCCTACTTCCAAGGAACAGCTTTGGAAACCTCAAAAAATTAAAGGATGCCGCGAGTTGTTCGAACTGTAACCAATGCAAACGGGGGATTTTTCTTCGCCTTGACAAATAGTCATTTAGCGATATAAAAATTCTAAAATATAAACATCAAAAGGAAGAATCCATACGAAAGGAACCGCACAAAGTTACTTCACGACTAGATGGGGCCGACTTGAATTAAAACACATACAGGGCCGCGAAAAGGGAGAAAACCTGCACAAGGAAAGGTAAACAAAGGAAACGAAGCTGAATTACAGAACTAAAGGCAGAAGAAAAACGAAAACCAGTCTCATAAACGTATTTTGTTACGAGTCAAACATTCTATAATAATATTATAAACGTCTATATTATTTTGTGCCAGAATGATAGAGTTATTAACTAGGGCGCAAGAAAAGAATTTACGTAATTCTATGAGGATTTCATTTCGGTATCTGGTGAAATTAGGGCATCCAAACAAAATATAGTTAACATCACCTAATGTCTCATTATCACATGAGCAACAAGGGCTATCACGAGCACCAATCGTATTGAGATGTGCAGGGGAGCATACATGACTAGACTTTAAGCGGAATATTATAGAACTAGGAATTTTTTTGATGAAACGAATGTTTAAGAAGGTGGTCAACATTAGTTGTTATTTTTAAGAGTAATACATTTATTTTTTTAGTATTGGTTGCCTTTTATTTCTTGACTTTTAAAATTTTTGTTACTTGGCCAAATTTCTGTGGACGGTAGTGTATATCGGAAGATGCACAAAGACAGTGATGTAACAAAAACAGGGCATTATGCAGTGTTGTTACCTGTTAGGGAATTACCAAACATTTCACGTGAAATAAATTGCTTTGTATATTGGCTTAAACCCTTATAAACCCAGCTCTAAACCTACATATACTTTAAAACAAATAATAAATATTATTACAAAAATATGACCGACAAACGTATAGCAAATGAAAAATAATAGATAAAAGCAGCATAATGACAACTAAACCTAAACAAGTAGAAAATTCGTTTAATGCAGGTTACATAATACGCTACAATATCCAAAAGAAACTTCCTCATTTAGTTAACTAATTTTGGGTATACCATTTACATTTATTCTTAAAACTACACTAACATACAAAACAATCAAACTTTAAATGAAGGTATAAAGTTCAATTCCTTCGTCTTAAACTAAACACTTGCAAACGCAATATTTTCCTTAATGTTCCAGTACCATTCCAAAGTCCTTTCAGAAGCAAATTCCAATACACTACCGGCAGAATATATCTCTTAATCCAATACAACAACCTACTTTCAAAACCATGCCAGAACGGAACGCTACTGCATGGCTTCAAATTATAATCGAATTCGGCTAGAACACATCTTCCATAGCCGGTAATAATCGGACAAACCGTATAACCGTTATATTTCTCCTTACCTTCCTTCCCCGTCATAGACTTCATGATATTTCCGAAGATCGTGTAAGTTTGGACGCTTATAGCGCTCGTCGTCTTATTTTTGGTGCCGGGACTGCAATCTCCAGCGGCGTAAATATTCGGGAATTTTTTATGTCTCAACGTATACAAGTCTACATTAGCATATCCCAGATTATCTACTAATTCTTTAGAATCTTGCAAGACCTGCGGAGGACTCATAGGAGGGACGACGTGCAGCAAGGAATAATTGCAAACGAGCTTTTTCTCTGGCTCATCTAAGCATTCTAAGACAACCTGATTCTTCTCAGGTATAACTTGGATCAGATTCGTTTTGAGGTGTACATCGATCCTTTTCCTTTTAGCGATTTTCCGCAATAAATCGTCATACTTTTTAACGGGGTACAAGTTCTCATCCGCTGTGGCAAACATAAAATCAGCTTCGCAAAGTTTATCTTCTTTCCTCAAGTATGCCTCAGCTAGATAACAAATTTTCAACGGTGCCGAAAGGCATTTAACTGGCGTATTGGGCGATGTAAACAAAGCTGGACCGGATATGAATTCCTTGATGCTTTTAAAAGTTTTCTCAACGTATCTCGGGGAATAAATCGTACTCACGTTACGGTAATTGTCTAGAGCTTCCGTTAATCCTTGTATTTCCTCAAAATCCATCTTAACGCCGAGTGCTAACACCATAACGTCGTATTCGACGAAATGGCCGCTTTCAAGGACGATGGCGTTATCGCCTGGGCAAAAACAGGCAACTGAATCCCGTAGCCATATGGAATTTTGCGGGAAAACCTTTAAATTTGCTTGTACACTATCCTGTAGAGTCTTTACACCAGCTCCGATCCAAGTAAAACAGGATTGGTAATAGTGAACATCTTGAGGTTCGACTATGATTACGTCGTTTTTACAAAGAAATTTAGAAAATCTTGCGGCAATACTAATACCAGCTGTACCACCTCCGACTACGAGGACTTTGCAGCAATGCGTTTTATATTTTAAGGTTATGTTTGAAATATTAAATTTTCGATAGAGTAATCGATTAGTATATGATAACATTTCGCACTTATCACTAGTTTAACGTTTAATACATCAATTATCTTAAATTAATCGAATTCGTGAAGATCGTCATATCTAACGTACTGAAATATTTTGACAGGGGAATTTATAAAATGTCAATAATAAATTATAAGTACGAGGGCTGTTTTATAATTGCCGCCAATTATAATCTGTGAAACACGACAACGCTTGCCCAGTAATGTTGTTTAGTTCAGTAATTATCTCTCAATTTTGTGCTTGGTAATGTATTAGGATGTATAATATCAACGAGAAATTCTTGTTATTGCTTGTTGGATCCTTTTTCTAGTTAGAAAGACGTAATGATACGTGCCACAACTTTCGTTATTATATTAAAATACGTAAGACAGCTACTCACTCAAAATGGAAACCATGCGAAAGTATGTGAAGACAGTAAGCATTAGTAAGTTTAACATTTAAACTCATATATTTATGACTACAGCTATCACTTTTTATTTGATACATATTTACATATATGCTGTTAATAGTTTTCTCAGCTCTTATTTTCTCTTAATTTACTTAATCAGTTCGTTTAAAAACATCTATTATACTATCGATTGTATGAATAAGGAGAAAGAGTAGTCACATACTATAAAAATGATGCCATTTGTAGAATTTGGTGTATGGAAACGTGTAATCTAAGGCGTTAAATTAATTTTACTATATCCAGAGATAAGAGGTATTGGTAGAGATTGGCAACTTAACATATGGGCTGAAAAGTCTCGGGCTTAACACATAGATGACGCTAGTTTTATTGCAGTCACCTTTCTCTCAGTTAGTACTAACCTTCAAAGACAGCTGTTAAAATTTCATGATATTCTATTCATTAGTTTGTAATTTATTGTGCTAAGAGTCTCGCTGCTTTTGTTATTTTACAATGGATCAAAAACAATTTCGTGTTTTAATTTTACACTGCTTCTTGATGGGAAAAAAATACCGTTTAATCGAAGCAATGGCTTGAAATGTGTTATGGGGACTCCGCTCCATCAGAAACAACAATAAAACGTTGGTTTGCTGACTTCAAACGTGGTCGTAGAGACACCGATGATGCAGAACGCAGTGGACGCCCAAATGAGACAGTAACACCAGAAAACATCAAAAAAATCCACAAAATCGTTTTGAATGATCGAAAAGTGAAGTTGCGTGAGTTAGCTGACATCGTAAAGGTATCAAAAGAACGTATTGGCCTTATATTGCATGAGCATTTGACTATGGGAAAGCTCTGTTCAAAGTGGGTGCCGCGTTTGCTCACTGTTGACCAAAAACAAGAACGTGTTGATGATTCTGAACAGTGTTTGGCCATGTTCAAACGTAACAAACCGGAATTTTTGCATCGATATGTGGCAAAACGATCGTGGACAGCAACTGGTTAACCTCGTCCAAAGCGCCCGAAAGCAAAACAATCGGCTGGAAAGGTTATGGCCTCGGTATTTTGGGATGTGCGTGGTGTAATATTCATCGACTATCTTGAGAAAGGAAATACCATCAACAGTGAATATTATATAGCGTTATTGGAGCGTTTGAACGCCGAAATTGCAAAGAAACGACCGCATATGGCAAAGCAAAAATTTTGTTTCATCAAGACAACGCACCGTGTCACAAGTCAATCACAACAATGGCAAAACTACATGAATTGAACTTTGAGTTGCTCCCACATCCACCGTATTCGCCAGATTTAGCTCCCAGCGACTACTGGCTGTTCGTAGACCTCAAAAAAATGCTCGCCGGTAAGAAATTTCGCACGAATGAAGAGGTTATCGCTGAAACTGAGGCCTATTTTGAAGCAAAAGATAAATCGTTCTACAAAAGTGGTACTGAAATGTTAGAGTGGTACTGGAATGATTGCGTTGCTCTTAATGGAGATTACGTTGATGAATAAAGCTAATTTTGAACCAAAAAAACCGTGCTTTCTTTGTTAGGCCCGGGACTTTTCAGCCCATGTGTTAATAACATGAAATCACAATTGCGCTTTATGCGTTTTAATTGTTTATGAATAAGATTTTACTTGTCTCATTTTTGCATAACCAATGGAAGCATTTAATCTTCAATTCAACCAAACTGTTCAGCACAACATTTCCAATCAAGAAAAGGCATTGTTACAATATTTTAGTAGTCGGAGGAGGCACAGCCGGCTGCAATATAGCCCATCGATTCTCGAGGATACTCTGGAAGAATGAGATCATCATCATCGAACCGTCGGAAGTTCTCTATTACCAATCGGACTTCACCTTCGTTGGAGCCGGTGTGAGAAAACTGCGCGACACGATCAGAGCTTCCGTTCAAGTGTTACCAACCAACGCTATTTGGTTGCAGGACGAAGTAGTCGGAATTTGCCCTAACATCAACACCGTTTTGGCCAAAAAGGAAGACCTCGTGGAGTACGAATTTATGGTGTTAGCACTGGGAGTTGTATCAAATTTCGAAAAGGTGAAAGGATTACCTTTGGCGTTGGAAAACTACCGCAACGTGTGTAGCATTTACTCGCCAAAATATGTCGAAGAAACATTCAGATGCTTGAAAGATTTCGTAAAGGGAACCGCTATTTTCACCGCACCAAAGACTACGACTAAATTCCTGGCAGCTTCTTACAACGTCTGCTTTTTAGCCGAGGATTACTTTAAGAAGCACGAACGTATTGCACGGCTAAACAGAACTTTCTTGCAGTGAAGGAATATGAGGAAATGATAATGAAGATTATTAAACGAAAAAACATAGACGTGCGTTATAATACAAATCTGGTAGAGGTAATTTCCGACAGGAATATGGCTGTCTTTGAATGCGTAGGGAAACCAAAGATTAATGTCACGAAGAAATACAGCATGTTGCACGTCACGTCGCCTATGAGTCCCCCGAAAGTATTGATGGACTGTAGAGAACTGGTGAACAAATACTATTACGCCGATGTCGATATGAATACGTTACACAAAAACTATCCAAACGTATTCGCTTTGGGGGATTGCAGTTCTGGTATTACGAAGAAAACCTCAAGTGCAATCACCGTTCAACCTATTGTAGTCTTTAAGAACTTATTAAACGTAATTGCTGGTAAAAAACCTACAGCACTTTACGATGGATATATAGCCTGTTCGATAATCACCGGGTATGGTACGTGCATCATAGCTGTGTTCGATTATAATAATAAGATGTGCGAGACTTGGCCGTGGAGGCAAAATAGGGAAAGCAGATTGTCTTATTACATGCAAAGAGATGTCTTGTGGAGACTGTACTGGTAGTGGACGGTTAAAGGATTGCTTAATTTCGACAGGAAGTTGAAACGGAAGTTCAAGCTTCGCGGATAATTGTAGCTATGATAAAAAAAAGTATTTTTAGCAGAACGTACATTAAAAATATGACTTGGGAACTCTAATTTTAATGGAAAAGAATTAAGATAAGTTAAAACTCCTTTAACTTGCTAGTGTAGTGAAATATTTATTATATTACGTATTATATGACAAAAAAATGTATACACTAGAGTGACAGAATAAAGTAGACACCAGGTAAAGCGGTATAAATATGTAAACAGCTAAATTCTAAGAACGAATTAAGAACTTTCTCTTGTCATTAGGGTAGGGGTAGATGTATCGGAAGGAATTCGTCATAGTTTAGTATCGTTACAACTATGCCTCGCTTACAAGGTTCGAGTGATATTAGCGACTTCACCCGGGGTGTCGCATCGTTGGCCAGAGTGAACGCGGCGTTTCGCAACGTGAAATAAATAAATTTTTAAATATTCCGTTGTCCACAGTTAATCGTGTGATTACACAATTTAAACGCAAGGAAAAAACAACAGTAGAGGCGAGACCAGGTCGTGCCGGACCTTCTGAAAGAAGTAAAAGGGTGCTTGTGCGCGAAGTGTTAAGAGAACCGCGAAAAAGTACAGCTGAGCTTGCGCCAACTTCGCAGAAAAGTCAGCGCACCGTTCTGCGACACCTCCACAGTGTGGGGATGTATAAAAAGATGGCAAAGAAAAAACCTCTCGTTACGGCATTTCAAAAACGGCGCCGAATGGCTTGGGCAATCGAAATGCGAACGAAGCCCAAAGAGCTTTGGCGGTCTGTCATTTTTTCAAACGAAAGCAGATACTGCCAATTCAGTGATAGTGGTCGTACGTGGGTATGGAGACTTTCGTCACAGCAATTGGACGACAAATTTTTGCATCAGACGGTGAAATACGGCGGTGTGAACATCATGGTGTGGAGCGCGATATGGTATGGTGGAAGGTCGCAATTAGTAATCTGCGACGGAAATATAAATGCGGCAAAATATATCCTTCTGTTAGGACTACTACCGATATTCGACAACGCCACTTTATCTAAAGAAGACGCCACTTTTATGGAAGATGGAGCACCCTGCCACAAAGCAACAACAACCACATGGAAAGAGGATTCGGATTTTACCATGGCCAGGCCAATCACCAGACATGAATTCGATAGAGAATGTTTGGCACATAATCCAGACAAATATGGCGAAACGACCCCGAAAACCCGGCAATAAGGAAGAGCTCGTAGCAGCTGTTACAGAAGAGTGGTTAAATATTCCAGAAGACACCATTTAATAGATTCTATGCCACGACGAGTCGCAGCACTTCACGCAAGTAAAGGGGGATCAACAAAATATTAGTCTAATTTAAAAATTTTAAAATATTTTTTATATATAACGAGAATAGTCTTTTTTTTAATTAGTAGGTGTTAGTAATTCTAAATTTTAATGGCAAATTTTCCTTAACAAAATGATAAGGTGCATAAAGGTCCATTATCCACCTCATTATGGAATTGCAGTAAGAACATTTTTAAATGACGTATTCCCTGGGAGATGGATTGGTCGCCGAGGACTTATTGAATGGCCTTCTAAAACCCTGGATCTAACCCCACGGGACTTTTCCTTATAGGATCATTTGAAGAACAAAGTCTATGCGAATAGACCGATGAACATAGAAGATCTAAAAGCTAGAATTTGCCACGAGATTAGATTGATACCCCCTGGAGCAATTGACCGATTACTTCAAAGCTTTTATACTCGCTTAGGTTATGGCCAGCTACTTGATTCGGAGCAGTTTGAATACTTGATACATTGAAGTTTAGCTAATTAGTTTTAAGTAGTGATTATTTTTTGTCATTCGTTATTTAGTTAGTATCAAATTTCTACTTATTTTAACTTCAACAATTTTTTTCTCAAAAATTTTCAGATTACTCTTGGCAAAATTATGACGTATCTGCAAATATAAAACCGGTTGCATCTAAAAATGCAATATAATCTACAAAAAAAATTATCGATGACGTCTTATCGCCGCAATGATAAGAGATATTACGAATTTTATGAGTAACAATAATCACTCTGTATAATAATTCTTCCATTCCACCTAAAAAGTACAATAAAACCAAAATGAAATATCTTCTGATTTATTCTGCAATTTTACTGCTTACAGAGTAAGGAACTGGGCTTACAAATTGGGCGCAGAGCTATGGCATTCGGGAGACCTCGTTACAAGACGGAACCAAGCCATGGAGGTACGCAAATAACATTCCTATCGTTCATTTACGTAATATTACTTCAGACCATACCAAAAATATAATTTTCAGAGCTACAAACGTATCCCCCTAGTCCAAGAGAACCCAGAAACTCTTCTCAAAGACATAGCCGCTGCTATCGAGAGCTTCTTGAATAGGAAAGTTGAAGCTGTCAAGGTAAATAAAATCAGGAACTTTTTCTTTGATTTCCCCCTTAATATTTTCTTGATTTTCTCGCAGCGGATCGTAGAGAATTCTGAGCAACTAGCCATGAGCCAAAGCGACTACGTCGATCCTTCGTATGACTTCTACAACGCGAAGAATTTGAATAATTCGGCGAAAAACGCGACTAGTGGAAACTCTTCGCTGGACGAGGAGAAAGATAAAGAGGTACGCTTGATGTTCTGCGCTTGGAATTGATTAATGAGTCGAAGAAGGCAAATATACTACAAATTATTGAGTGATGTTTCTTTGGTTTCTAGATTAATAACGACGTTACCAATAACAAAAGATTTGTTGAAGATTCTATGGATTACCAGCAAGATCATAATCTCGCATCTGAAGAGAAGTTACCTGAAGAGGATGAGGAAGATATCAAAAACAATATTGTGGTTAGTATGTACTGGGTGTCACGAAAGTCTTTTTCAATTTGTTTTGTTCACTACGCGAACACAATCGTTATGGAGCGTCTTGCGAAAGTCGAGTGTACTGCGTGCACTGCTTTTACTAAAACAATTGTGTGGCGAAACTTTTCTAATCTCTATCGTTAGTGTCACATTAGACATGCAGCGTTTAGTCTACTCATCAAAAATAGGCACAGGACTATTAAAAGACCGGTTCAACAATGGATAAACCTTGAACGGAGCGACAAAAGATGTCAAGAATCCAGGAAAAAAATGGAGAGTATACGCCAGTCTGTTCGCGACTCTTCAGATCGTTCCATTCGCAAAAAGACAAGTGTTAAATATTTCTAAAACTTTCATACACCGCATATTGCGTAAAGATTTGCAGTTAGTGCAAGATCTAAAGCCAACTGATGCTGTTGACAGGCTCAACTTCGCTAATGAAATAATTTGACGGTTTCGGTCCTTCAACAGCATTTTGTTTTCATATGAGACACATTTTCACCTTAATGGCCATGTAAATAGGCAGAACTGCTGTTATTGGAGTTCAGTAAATCCAAAACAGAAGCATGAGAGACCATTTCACTCGACAAAAGTTACTATTGAGGCGCAAGCTATTATCGGCCCGTACTTTTTTGAAAGTGACAGAGGTCGTACAATAACAATAAGTTCTGAACGATTCCCGGAGATGATTAACGACTTTTATACGCCGGCTTTGTAAGATTTTAATGGTTCTAATCGGAACACTTGGTTCCGACAAAATAGAGCGACATCTCATACGTCTAACGTGTCTTTACTACCATACGATAATACAAATTTACTCTCTAGCAAGTCATGAAATTATTTTCTTTCAATATCTTGTTCCTAGAAAGTATAAATTGACAGTGACAAGCAAAATAAATTGTTCATGGATACTGTATTGGTTGATTGACACGAAAGTCTTTACAATAAATCACAAAGTTTTCATTAATGACATACTTTAGAAATGCCTTAAAATTAAAAAATGGAGAATGATCGTACTCTTTGTAACCGTGTATAATGACTGAATTTCGAAAACTGAGACAAGAATACAAACATTGGGGACTAGCAATAAACATGACGAAAATTACCACCAGGACTTGCAAATTAGGGAAGTAAGAAGAACGAACCAGTACAAGTACTTAGGAAACATACTTAGTGGGGAAGGTACATCGAAAATAAGTATAAGAAATAAAATACAAGAGGAGGCAAAAGCAAATCAGGCCTTAAATTCCTGGTTGTGGTCTAAAGGATTAAGACTGGAAACAAAGATAAAAATATATAAAGCCGTCGTGGAATACATTCTAACATACGGCGGAGAGAGCTGCCAGATAACAAACAGCAACAAAAAGAATGTAGACGCCATCGAAAGGACTCTCTGAGAAGACCCTGCGGAGTATCAAAATTGGAACATATAAGAAACGAAGAGATCCGACAAAGAATAGGAAGAGTTATTACTAGTGCGGATCGAATTGAAACAAGACAACTTATATGGTGTGGACATGTACAAAGAATAAGCGAAGGTAGATGGCCAAAGAGGGCATCAAATTATACACCACAAAATAAAGGGAGAAGAGAAAGGCCAGTAATATCATCGAGGCATGGGATCGAGAAAACCATAAGCCAGCAATAAAAGAAGATGTTTGGAAAAATATAAATCTGACTGGCGGCAAAAGGCGTGGGACCCTCACTATAATAATAATAAATAAAGTTATAATAATAATATAATTCCATTTACAGGACAGCGCGAGAATAATGTAACCTACCATATGTAGTAATAATATACAGCGCAGTAATAAATCAAAATTAATCGAAAATGATACAACTGAATCATAAACATAATAATAGCTCGCTGACACCAGAATACAAGAACAAAATAGGACGACAATGTAAATCCATGTAGACACTTCAACAAAAAGGATCGTGAAGTAATTCGTTGGCATTTCTAATCATATGCGTAAAGGGTGCTTTAAGCAGAACATTAGTTTTGTATGATGGGACCTTAAAATTAGGGAAGGACCTGGTATCGTACTGAGGTACCACAAAATTAATTTTGGAGAGAAGGGATGGAGCGTCAATAGCGTGATTAATCAGCTTAAGTAGAAATTGGCTGCTAAATTCCTTCCTTCGATCCGATAACGATACAAAGACGTGTCTCGTCAGCAGACCCGCATAATCAACATCGCGTCCAGGGTAAGTGCTATCAATTTTGAAGGACAGGTATTTCAAAAATCGTTTTTGCACTCTTTCAAGTAGTACTTGCAGATGGAGATAATGAGGATACCAAATTATGGAGGCATACTCCAATCTAGTACGGACAAGCGAATAGTATAATGCTTTTAGCGAGGCAGGATTATTGAATGATCTGCAGGATCGTATGAGAAATCCCAAGGATTTCATCGAAGAATTTCGTACGGATAGTATGTGGTCTGCAAACGACAAATTTGCATCAAACAGCACGCCCAGGTCCAATAAAGAAGAATGCCTAGGAACAATAGCCTGACCGACAGCATAATGAAAACTGCAGAGTCTATGACATCTAGAGTAGCTTACAACACTTATCCAGATTCAAATGAATTCCATTCTGTGTACACCATCTAACAATAGTATCCAGACTGTTCTGGAGAAACAGACAATCTGCCGGGGAGGTTATGGTATTGTAGATCTTAAGATCGTCCGCGTATGCCAGTACATTGCAGTCCAGCGCCTGTAGAAGATCATCCAGATAAATATTAAACAAAGAAAGGACCCAAATTGGATCCCTAGCAGACACCAGAAGAAGCAGAAAATGTTAAGGATGTATATCCATTGTAGTGAACATAGCATAAACGATCAGTTAAATACGAGCGGATTAATTGTGTTACACTTGGCGGAAAACCAAAACTACTCAGCTTAGATACCATAAGGGAATGATTGATAGTGTCAAATGCTTTACTAAAATCGGTGTATAATACATCTACT
Source organism: Trypoxylus dichotomus (assembly GCA_023509865.1). Classification (NCBI taxonomy): domain Eukaryota; kingdom Metazoa; phylum Arthropoda; class Insecta; order Coleoptera; family Scarabaeidae; genus Trypoxylus; species Trypoxylus dichotomus. Next base: position 6,219,474 of record CM042082.1, read on the forward strand.
TGTTGACGTCATTCCATGGATTCGACAATATGCTGTGCTAACTCTGCAAGGTTAGTTGTAGTAGACCTTCCTGGAATGAAACCATGTTGTCGCGAAGATAAGTAAGGCTTGACACAAACGTAAATTCTATGAGACAGAAGATATTCAAAAATTTTTGCAAAGTTGGATAAAATATTTATTGGTCTATAATTTTGGAGGTCTGAACGATTACCTTTCTTAAACACGGGTGTAATTCTGCTAATCTTCCAAGCGTCAGGAAAGGTAGAAGTACTTACGGCCAAGTTAAATATTCTAGCTAGAGGTTAACATAGTACTACACAATAATCACGTGCAAAAAATGCGGGGAGGCCGTCATGACCAGCAGTAAAATTAGATTTTAACTTCTTAGATGCTTTTAAGATATCGTGTGCAGTAAAAGATCCAATCAAAGAACTACCATTAATGAGATCCCTATCGAGACCGGGGCCCCAGTAATGCATGTGAACCAGACACAAACACTCTAGAGAACACATCTGCGAAGGTCTGAACAATGTTGCCGGGATCATCAACAGTGGAGCCGTTCAAAGCGAGACATCCAGGTATTCTTGATGCATTACGACGCGCGTTTATGTACTGCCAGATTAGCTTTGGATTTTGTGCTATATCTTCTGCAACCGCCGTCTGATATTCCACATATACAACTTTAATTTTGTCTTTAAATAATTTCCTCAAACGCTTAAATTCAATGTGGTAAATGTCCCGTCCACTCTTGTTCCACCTACGAAGATAATAATTCTTTATTTGTAGAAGCTTGATTATTTCGAAATTATACCAAGGCAGGTATCTTCGAGAAGGGTGTTTGGACAAAGGTACAGAACGACGGATGACAATGTCTAATCAATTATAAAAAGCTGATACTGCTTCGTTAACGCAATTAAGATTCTCCAAAAAAGACCAGTCGATTTCAGCTATATCACTGTACAAGGTAGGAAAGTTTGGCTTGCGAAAATTAAATTTCAAGTTTATGTTTGATGGAAACTGTTTAGTAACAGATTCGCAACATAGCCTAAATATAATATTGAGAGCGGGATGATGAACATCCTCAGCCACCAATGGATCCGAATCGTGTACTACATGGGCATCGCAACTTAAGTTAGTCAGCAACAAGTCCAATAATTGATTGACTGATATTCTACAAACTTAAGTTTAAAGAAGAAAAATGTCATGGCTTGTTAGGAGGCAAATTATATAGTATACAGAAACACTCCTCACTCTCTAAATGAAATAAAAGAGAATATTCAAAGAGAAATGACGGCTATCACGAAGAATATGTACTGAGCAGTTCTCGAAAAATTTTCCTCACGTTTAGAAGAGTGCCAGCAAAATAACAGAACATAATCAGACGATATAATTTTTAAGAAATAAATTCCTAAATCATGTATTTTAATAAAAAAAAAATAAACTTTTATTCATTAAATCTGGCCATTATTTTATTATAAAGTTTCTACTTTGAAAAAGGCTTTTAGGACAACTTGTACCATATTCAGTTACTTAGTTAAGACATCAGTTAAGATTGAATGATGAACACGCATGTCTGCTTGTATGTGCTTCTAAGAAATTTTAATCAATTTTATAAATTCTTCCGTAGGTTACAGATGATGAGTCTGGACCAATGGCTAGCCAAAAAACGCCAACTGAATCGAAGAGATATTTACCGCTCTATGCTGATCCTCACTTCTACAATATTCCAGTAAATGTGAACCATAGTGCGGTTCATGTGCCAAGTAACGTCTATGAAAGATGTAAGTCTTCAAAGATCAACTTATTTACGTGCCATTTTAATATAATTTTTATGGTTCTATATAAGTTTATCCACGACCACTTACTAATCTCACTTACAAAGTACTGTAGAATCATATTCTACTTATAAGGAAAGGTTCCCGAATATGGAATTCGGATCTTAATGAAACTTGGTAGGTAAGTAAAGTATGTTGAGACTTGAGAATAGAATTTTTTTGTTTGTGCCGAAATTCACTTTGAATGAGTGAAACACTCCTTCGAAAATTCATGGATTTTACGTTTTCTTGATTGAATCGTTGAACGGAAATAGATCGAACAGAAATTTAAATACAAATATTGTACCTTATCGAAATATCTTTCACGACACGTTCTTATGCTAGAGCTGATTATAGTAACTGCATATAAGTAAAAAGATCACATTTGTTTAAAACGAAATATTTACAAACCATATCCTATTATTTGGAAACTCATATTGTTTTTTAAAGCCAATTTTAAGAATATACACTAGAGTGACAGAATTAAATAGACACCAGGTAAAGCGGTATAAATATGTAAACAGCTAAATTCTAAGAACGAATTAAGAACTTTCTCTTGTCATTAGGGTAGGGGTAGATGTATCGGAAGGAATTCGTCATAGTTTAGTATCGTTACAACCATGCCTCGGTTACAAGGTTCGAGTGATATTAGCGACTTCACCCGGGGTGTCGCAGCGTTGGCCAGAGTGAACGCGGCGCTTCGCAACGTGAAATAAGTAAATTTTTAAATATTCCGTTGTACCCACAGTTAACCGTGTGATTACGCAATTTAAACGCAAGGAAAAAACAACGGTGGAGTCGACACCAGGTCGTGCCCGGACCGTCTGAAAGAAGTAAAAGGGTGCTTGTGCGCGAAGTGGAGTTAAGAGAACCGCGAAAAAGTACAGCTGAACTTGCGGCAACTTCACAGAAAAGTCAGTTCTGCGATACCTCCACAGTGCGGGGATGTAGAAAAGGGCGGCAAAGAAAAAACCTCTCCTTACGGCGTTTCAAAAACGGCGCCGAATGGCTTGGGCAATCGAAATGCGAACGAAGCCCGAAGAGTTTTGGCGGTCTGTCATTTTTTCAGACGAAAGCAGATACTGCCAATTCAGTGATAGTGGTCGTACGTGGATATGGAGACGTTCGTCACAGCAACTGGACGACAAATTTTTGCATTAGACGGTGAAATACGGCGGTGTGAACATCATGGTGTGGGGCGCGATATGGTATGGTGGAAGATCGCAATTAGTAATCTGCGACGGAAATATAAATGCGGCAAAATATATTCAAATATTAACAGAAGGACTACTACCGATATTCGACAACGCCATTTTATCTAAAGAAGACGCCACTTTTATGGAGGATGGAGCACCCTGCCACAAAGCAAGAACAACAACCACATGGAAAGAGGAACAGGGGATTCGGATTTTACCATGGCCAGGCCAATCACCAGACATGAATCCGATAGAGAATGTTTGGCACATAATCCAGACAAATATGGCGAAACGACCCCGAAAACCCAGCAATAAGGAAGAACTCGTGGCAGCTGTTACAGAAAAGTGGTTAAATATTCCAGAAGACACCATTAATCATTTAATAGATTCTATGGCACGACGACTCGCAGCACTTCACGCAAGTAAAGGTGGATCGACAAAATATTAGTCGTAATTTAAAAATTTTAAAATATTTTGTATATATAACGAGAATAGAATCTTCTTTTTTTAATTAGTAGGTGTCTATTTTATTCTGTCACCCTAGTGTATTAACTTCTATTAATAAACTCTGATTAACAAGGTACAAAAATTTAATTCTCCTTGTTTATAATTAAATACATAATTCTTAATTCTATCACTATACTATTCACTATAATGACTGACACTGAAGATAACAAAGATGTTCAAACACTGACAATACAAAGCGAAACAACAGGTATGATTCAATCACTGGACAACTGTAGATTTCGAATACGGAAGACATTTAATCGACAATTTTCTGACCTGGTTCTTATTTGAAATTATGGGGTTAATCTCCATTTGCGAAATCGTCCTCTGAATATATCAATTTGTTTGCATATGCCTGGAACAAGTCTGGTTGTATAGAGAATCGACCTGGGCCGTTCGAATATCTCATGAATTTTACCTTTTCTAACCAAGACTTTCCGTTTCTTTTGCCTTTGCTTTCTTTCCCCAAAAACATTCTACACTTTAAGCATCTTTTGACGACTTTCATTACCATACTAAATCGTAAATACATTATTTAAACACGCATTAAAATAAATACTTTATTCATTATTATTAATACTAATAATTACTAACATTAGTGCACTAATTAATTATGGTTTTTCTTAATAGAAAACATATATATGCAATATATAGAAGATTTTGGTGTAAGTACATAGCATAAGCTATGACTTGTTCTAAACCATTGGAACACCCTGTATAATTGAAAATGCTTTAAAATCAATAAAGGATGTTAAAGATTAACAACTTGCGTTAATTTCTTTTTCATATTACAATGGCCAACTCCAGCATTACAGGGTGGCGCTTAAATGCATATACCTATATAGACAACATTCATGTGTCCTGAAAGAGTTTTCGATAAGGTACGACATTTGCATTCAAATTTTTTATTCTATCTATTTCCTTTCAAGAATTAAATCAAGAAAACTGAAAATCTGTGAATTTTCGAAGGGATGTTTCATTCCCTCAGAGTGAATTCCAGCACAAGCAGAAAATGTTCACTTTCAAGCCCCAACATAACTTACCTACCAAGTTTCATTAAGATCGGAATTTGGCATCCGGGAACCTTTCCTTGTTAGACGCTAACTCAAAATCTTCAAAGAATGTGGTTCGTTCGTTGATTAAAGGATAGCTAGTTGGATGTTTTAGAAGATGCATAAAGAAATGATATGTTAAAAAGATATTGGAGTTTATCGAAGTTACAAAAGGAGCCACTTTGCGTATTATTTCTGTATAAATAAACCATTTTTTTTATATACAAGCTCGTAGTGAAAAGCTTTTTCTATATTTTCCAACTTCAACCAACTCCTATTTCCGTTTTCGTTAGAATATCAGTTGACTAGAATTTCTGTAATCAGCAATTCAAATAATATCGTATTCAAAGATTTGTTATATCTCCTATATTTTAAAACATCGTTTCTCAAACTGAGAGTCGCAAAAACAGCTTAAACTATATTGAAATCATTTTAAGACAAACATTATTTATTATAAATAATTTACTAACAATAAGTACACATTTAAAGAAAATAAAAAAAATAACGTGATTGGTGCATTTGTTTTTCATATAAAGTTTTCTCCATGCATAGATCTTCAGTTGAAAAACACAAAAATAAATTGTTTTCGGAAAATAAAATACGACTCGTGTATTTAGTTTTTAGCGCAATCATAAACGAAAAATCATTTTTACGGAGATAAGAAATCGTGAACGAAATTAATATTTTCAATGCTTCTGTGACTAAATTTTCATATTCGTCTCGACAAGCAAGCCAAAACGTATTTAAATCTTTAGATGTAAATTGCATTCGTAGCGTTTTGTCAGGAGACATTTCTATCAGCTGGCCGTGAATCTCAACTGGTAGCTTAGCAATGGAAACAACATTTTCAAGGAACGGATTCAGCACCCATCTCTTCGAGAATTCATTTTTATCTTTCGAAAAATACTCCATCAACTGAGTTTTTAACTCACGCAAATGCATCTTCGTGCATTCCAAATTGTCGTGAATGATAGTCTTTTGTTCATTCAAATTTTTCTCAATACAACGCGATGTGTGTGGGAACATATCCAAATTTTTTGCTTTCCAGGCGAATAACCAATTCCTTTTTTTTAGAACAGTCAGTTGACTAGCATTTCTGTAATCAGCAATTCAAATAAATCGTCTTCTAAGATTTTTTATATCGAATATGTAGGCTTCCACGGCCAGAGTTGGTAATAAATGAACTGCTTCCGGAATGGGACTGTCATGATGAGATAATATAGAAATGAAATAAGAATAAGAACTCAGAAGGTTTTCGACTCTATCGCGGTTAACACTCCGAGTCACCGTAACCTTCTGCAAAAGTGGTTTCGCCTCTAGCGTGGTTTACACGTCGACTTTCCGTACCACTTTGGTTTTCCCTGTTTCTCCCGAAGAAGCCTCCTACGTCGGAGGCGAAACGTCAAGATCCCACCTTTCTCTTTTGTACTTTTTTCTTTCTCCCTTCCTCTCCCCTTCGCCCATCTGTCTCTCTTTCTTTCTCTTACTCTTTTCACCTTTCTTTCTTTTTCACGCCTCCCCTCCCCCCTTTTTTTCATTCTTCTTCTTTTGTCTTTTTTTCTTTCTTTTTATTTCTTTCTCTTCTTACTCTTATTTCATTTCTATATTATCTCATCATGACAGGGTTCAATTCCGGAAGTAGTTCATTTATTTTTTATATCACCGATATTTCAAAGAAAACATTTTCTAAATCAGAAAACATGCTGCTAAATAAATTTTCTTAACTTAACTTCAATTCAGTTTCAAATGGATTGATATGAACCATACAAATTTTACGTTATACGTTACCCCACCCAATGCAAGACGTTCATTTCAGCAAAAGAAGTAATCAAAGGCATCAAATGGTCGGAATCCTTAGACAACATCTTCAAAAGCAACTACGAAAGCGACCCCACCCTCTCGTGGCAATATTTCGGCAGTTCCACAGGTTTCATGAGACAATATCCAGGTTTGTAAGTGGTGAATCTGAAAACTAAACCGTCGAAGCCTATCATTGTTCAATTCGGGCGTCCTCTTCCAGCCTTGATATGGTCGCAGGAACCAATAGACCTATTCGATTGCCGCACCAGATCTTGGTATATAGAAGCCGCGTCCTCACCTAAGGATATCGTCATACTGGTGGATAGATCGGGCTCAATGACTGGGATGAGACGCGAAATCGCCAGGCATGTCGTTAATAATATATTGGACACGCTGGGTAATAACGATTACGTTAATATCTTCACGTTTAGTAATACTACAGATCCTACGATTGAATGTTTCGACGAGATACTTGTTCAGGTGCGATATTTTTTGGTGAACGGATAAGTTCTTGTTAATAGGCGAGGTTTAGAAAGGAAACATTTGTTTTTCAGGCTAATTTAGCCAATATAAGAGTACTGAAAGAAAGTATGTCAACCTTCAGAACGGAACAAATCGCTAATTTTTCATTGGCTCTAACGACTGCATTCCAGCTGCTTCAGAACTATCGGGAAAATGCATCGGGTAAGTTCATTAACGCCTGCACAACTTATAAATTATTAGTAGAGCTAATTTGTCTCCATTAAAACGTTTTACTTATCTTCAATCTTCGACGTATGGGGGCGGATGAAATATGAACCGGACTTTTCTTCTTAATACCATCTGAGTGAAATAAGTGGCGTGATGTTTTGATATGTGTTGGGAGGGGTGTAAGGTGGGAGGGAGGAAACCGGTTCGGTTCCCCAGAGGAGATGGGATGTTAGTAACAGAGATAATACATATAGGAGATAGGAATTTGTTCGATATTATTTTGTGGCTGTTTAGCGCCACCTACCGTTTGTCCAAAAAGTATTTCAAAGCGCCAAATCTAAATCCCGATTTCAAATCACGTATATACAATATATTCTGTTCTATTCCAATAAATATTCCTCTTGCTATTTGCTCCATATGTTGCGAATATAGCAAGAAGAATATCTATTACACAATAAAACATGTATGCAGAAATAGGTATGTAACACACGGGCTGAAAAGTCCCGGGTCCAACACATAGATGACGCTAGTTTTATTGCAGTCGCCTTTCTCTCAGTTAGTACTAACCTTCAAAAGACAGCTGTTAAAATTTCATGATATTCTATTCATTAGTTTGTGAGTTATTGTGCTAAGAGTCATGCTACTTTTGTTATTTTCGAAACAATGGATCAAAAACAATTTCGTATTTTAATTTTACACTGCTTCTTGATGGGAAAAAATACCGTTCAAGCGAAGCAATGGCTTGAAAAGTGTTATGGGGACTCCGCTCCATCAGAAACAACAATAAAACGTTGGTTTGCTGACTTCAAACGTGGTCGTAGAGACACCGATGATGCAGAACGCAGTGGACGTTCAAATGAGGCGGTAACACCAGAAAACATCAAAAAAATCTACAAAATCGTTTTGAATGATCGAAAAGTGAGGTTGCGCGAGTTAGCTGACATCGTAAAGATATCAAAAGAACGTATTGGCTTTATATTGCATGAGCATTTGACTATGAGAAAGCTCTGTTCAAAGTGGGTGCCGCGTTTGCTCACTGTTGACCAAAAACAAGAACGCGCTGATGATTCTGAGCAGTGTTTAGCCATGTTTGAACGTAACAAACCGGAATTTTTGCGTCGATATGTGACAATGGAGGAAACATGGATCCATCACTTCACTCCGGAATCAAAACGATCGTCATCTGAGTGGACAGCAACTGGTGAACCTCGTCCAAAGCGCCCGAAAGCACAACAATCGGCTGGAAAGCTTATGGCCTCGGTATTTTGGGATGTGCGTGGTGTAATATTCATCGACTATCTTGAGAAAGGAAATACCATCAACAGTGAATATTATATAGCGTTATTTGAGCGTTTGAAGGCCGAAATTGCAAAGAAACGACCGCATATGGCAATGAAAAAAAATTTGTTTCATCAAGACAACGCACCGTGTCACAGGTCAATCAAAACAATGGCAAAAGTACATGAATTGAACTTCGAATTGCTCCCACATCCACCGTATTCGCCAGATTTGGCTCCCAGCGACTACTGGCTGTTCGCAGGCCTCAAAAAAATGCTTGCCGGTAAGAAATTTCGCACAAATGAAGAGGTTATCGCTGAAATTGAGGCCCATTTTGAGGCAAAAGATAAATCGTTCTACAAAAGTGGTATTGAAATGTTAGAGCGGCGCTGGAATGATTGCGTTGCTCTTGATGGAGATTACGTTGATGAATAAAGCTAATTTTGAACCAAAAAAACCGTGTTTTCCTTGTTAGGCCCGGGACTTTTCAGCCCATGTGTTATATTGCCAAAATAGGACTGCTTCCATAATATTCTTGGAAAGCAATGTATTCCTATCTTAACAAACCAGAATTAAGGGGGTAATATTTAAGAAGATTCTTGCGCTCTCTACCAAATATCTATGAACGGATAAAAAAAAGAAAAAGACGATCGAGGCCACAAATTTAAAATCGCTCCTCATGGTTAGTAGCATCATGTCCGAGCAAGAGGACTACATGTCTGTTGATCAACGTATTATTATTAAATTTCTGGCGCGGAAGGGCGTAAAAACTATCGAAATTTTGCGTCAACTTACTGCACAGTTCGCTGAGAAAGTGCTTTGAAGGACCCAAGTCTACGATTGGCTCAACAAATTTTCCGATGGCAGAGAGTCAGTGGAAAATGAAAACCATGCATGCCGACCGCGGAAGAGCACCAATGAGGCCACCTTACAATATGGGAAATTGCTGCACACTCCGGAAGTGTCAGTAAAGTGGGTTCCTCGACTCTTGACGGAAGATCAGAAGGCAAACCGTTTTATCGTGTGTGAAAGACTTTTGGCACGATAGCGAATAGAGGAGGATGATTTGTTAAGGCATATTGGCACCTGTGATGGGTCGTAAGTGCACCATTACACCCCGGAATCTAAGTAGGCAAGCATGGACTGTCGAAAATTTGCAGAAGCAGCACTGCAAAGAGCCAAGACCCGTCTTTCTGCTGGAAAAGTTCTTGCAACAATTTTTTGGGATTCTGGAGGGATACTAGTCATTGGTTTTTTCCACGAACGGCGTACAGTTAATGCTGCGTACTACTTCCAAATGCTTGATCAAGTGAAACTGGCCTATCGACGAAAAAGGCGAGATATGCCTATTCGAAGTGCGATTGTGCTCCGTGACAATACTCGACCACACACAGCTGCATTGATCTAAAATAAGTTGGACAAAATTCATTGGGAAACACTGGAATATCTACCCTGCAGTCCCGATCTGTCATCGTGTGACTACTACATGTTTGGGCAACTCAAAGGAATACTGGGAAGTCACCACTTTGACGACAACGTAAGAGTCGAAATGTTCGTTCGCAATGGATTCATTTTTTGATGACGGAATTAAAAAACTTCCGATACGGTGGAGAAAATGTGAGGACATTATATAGAGAAATGAAGTGTATTCAATTTTTTTACTGTACCAATAAATGTTTTAAAACAAGTCTGGTTCATATTTGACCTGCCCTCGTATTTGGGAAAAAGACGTGGGAAATTAACTAGAGGCGTGCACTTCCTACATAACAATACACCCGTTCACATGGCTAGAAAAATAGACAAGTGCAGACCGACACAAGAGTCCACCTGGGAATTAAATGTTATCCCTCACTTGTGACGCTATTGCAACAAAAACTTTCAATCATTTAATCTTAAATTTAATTTCTTTCGAGTTATGACACGGGTGCAGTTCATGTTGGAAATATAAGATAATTTTACAATATCAGGTTTATACTCCATACATTCGTCATACTGAAATTCACGTAAAAATTGGACTTTGTTCTAAAGCCTGCGCAATATTAGTAATTGCTTCATCGGGAAGTATATGAATTTATTGCTGGAAAACCATATCAAGGGTTTCTTGATTTTTGTTCCATTTTTGATTATCGCAGTAATACCAACGTTATTGAAAAATCTGGTTTTAAGATTAAGTTCATTCAGGTCTGAATATGTTTTCACAAAATTTTAACACTGTTTAAATCTCTTTAAAGATACATTGTCCTCTGTCAGATGGTAACTTCGATTAATTGCTGAATTTAATACAAGCGAATACAGATAGCCTATACAAACGCAATCGATACAAATAAATGAGATCACCTTATTGAAATTCACGTAAAAGTTAATCCGTCAAAGAAATTCATGAAGTGTCTTAGAGCTCCTTTTCAATTTAAAAAGAAGGAAGAAGTTTAATGAAATAATGATAAGGTTGTTTATTTTTTAATTTATTTCTTAAAAATTTTCTTCTAAATAAGGCTGTAGAAACAGCGCATTTTTTTTTACTGTACCAATAAATGTTTTAAAACCAAAGTTCGGTTCATATTTGATTCGCCCTGATTAGTATCGCAATACATGGAGTCTCGCACAAATTAGTAATTTATTCGGAACCCAGCGTTTCAAGAGCACGTGGACTATCATTGTCAACCGTCAATTATCTCGAATCATCTTCGAAAATAATAAAAAAATATTGCGCGAAAATGTTCTTGGTTTAATTCCATTTTTCAACTAACTTATCAATTTTGGCAGTTCATTGTGACTACAACGCTACAGGTATCGCATTGAAACTTAGGTTAACTAAAGCTGGAGCTTAATTTGTACTAATGACATTTGATTAATGGCGCCCTCTATGTCCCAGTATGCAAAACCTAAAAGTTATCCCTCGTATTGTGCCATCTTATAGAGTCCCCCGATATTTAATTATTAGCCAATTCTACTGAATGCGTTTGATTGTGGACCAAATCAAAAATTGGAATAACAATTTTAAAAACTATTCTTTCAGGGGCCCAGTGCAATCAAGCGATAATGTTGATAACAGACGGCGTCCAGTATAACTACAAGGAGATATTTGAGAAATACAATTGGCAAAACAGACCATTCATGCCCGTCAGAGTGTTTACCTACTTGATAGGCAGCGAAGTATCCGATGTTAGGGAAGTCAAGTGGATGGCTTGTGCTAATCAAGGCTATTACGTCCACTTGAGTACATACGCTGAAGTCAGAGAAGAGGTGAGCTTTTAATAGAGGCTGTATATTCTTTATTGATTCATTTTGAATCTTTTACTTATTTCATATTATGGCGGTTTGTAAACAGATAATTTTGCTATCTACCACATTCCAATCTCCAAGAGGCTCTTTCGCTAAAACCATCTTCCCTCAGTCCTCTCTTCTGCATAGCTTCTTTAAGTCATTTTACCCAACACCTTCCTGATCTTTTTTTTGTTCTGCTATTAGCATTCAATTTCCAAACCTTTTGTGGTAGTCTCTTCTGATCCATTCTCCTCATGTGGCCATATCATAATAATTATTTCTAAACACCGGATTATATATAAAGAAAAACTGGAATATATACGCATATATATGCATCGATTTTTGAGAAAATATGCATAAACCTGGAGCATATATGCAAAAAATTACGACAATATGCAAAATATTTACATAAAATAAATAAGAGCAGAAATTTTTAATTTTAACTTATTGCACAAAATTCTTTTACGACATATTTCTAAACCAATTTATAATTAAATGTTTTTCAAAATTGTATAAAAGAAAGTTTTGTCTTCTATCGGAATACATATGTTTCGAAATAGGAAAGCTTCTTTCAACATCCACAGATGTAATTGGATTTTTTAACTTTGCAATACATTCTAAACTAAAATTAACGACATCCCTTGTGTATCTAGTTTACGAATGAAACTTGAAACAAAGCTGTAATTTGACTTAATATACAAATAATAAAAAAAGAAATACCTAAGGAATGGAATATGGGAATAATTATGCCCATATACAAAAAGGGAGACTCTAAGGAATGCTCAAACTATAGAGGAATAACATTAACTAGCATCCCAGGAAAAGTATTGACAAGAATACTAGAAAAAAGACTCCGAGAGAAATTGGAAACAACACTAGAAGATACTCAACATGGATTTAGAAATGGAAGAAGCACTCAGGGCTTAATATTTGTAATCAGACAATTAGGAGAAAAACTAATAGGAAAAGGAAAGGAAATACATATGTTTTATAGATCTTAAAAAAGCTTTTGATAGGGTAAGAAGAGAAGATGTATGGCAGAGCTTGGAAAGGAGAGGTTTAGAGAAAGGAATGATAGAGATGATTAAGGCATTGTATAAAAGCAATAACAATAAGGTGAGAACTTCCAATGCAGAATCAGCTGAATTCGAATCGCAGATTGGATTAAAACAGGGATGCGCATTGAGCCCATTGTTATTCTCTATATTAATAGACGACGGTGTTAAAAAAGCTAAACAAAAAGGAAAAAATATGAAAGTAGTAAACTGGAAAATGAATGCAATTAACGTACAGGAACTAATGTTTGCAGATGATATGGTACTGATAGCACACTCGGAAGAGACATTACAGCAAAACTTGAAGATATACCAAGAAGAACTAACAAAGATAAACATGGAGATAAACACGAGGAAAACAAACACAATGATAAAAGCAGCAGAAGAAAGAAAACATAACATCAAAATCGGGGAAAAAGCATTGGAACAAGTTAAAAGTTACAACTACTTAGGAACAATCATTGAAGACAATGGTAGTATAGAGAATGAGGTAAATGAGAGGATAGGGAAATCCGCAAAAATATATAACATATTGAGAAATTCGTTTCTGGATAAAAAAGAAATACCAAAAAAAATAAAGACAGAGGTGTATAAAAGAGTGGTCAGACCAACATTAACATATGGTAGTGAGTCATGGATAACAACAAATAGAATCAAAAGCAGAGTTACGACCATGGAAATGGGATTCCTAAGAAGAATAGAAGGAGTAACTAGAAGAGACATAATCAGAAACCCGACAAACACTAATAGTCTAATTATCTAGCCAATAGAAATGATCATAGAAGAGAGACAACTGGGATGACTTGGACATCTACACAGAATGGAAGAAGATCGAATCACAAAGAGGATATTTGAAGTCAAAACAGAGAGCAAAACCAGAATAGGTAGACCCCGAAACACCTGGAAGAAGCAGGTGTATAGAACATTGGAAAAGAGAAGTATGGGATGGATTGAAGCCAAATAACTGGCTCAGAACAGGAACCTGTACAAGATAAAAATAAGAAATAAATAGTCCGACACCGCAAGGTATAAAGGACATACGATTAAAAAAAATACAAAAGGTTTTGCAGCAATTCTGTTGATGCTACTATCTTCTTACAGTTTTCTGTAGTAATATTGTCAGCAGTGATTTCAAGAATTACATTTCTTATTCCCTCATAATTCTCGGCGTAAAAAATTGCAGCGTCTAACCATGTACCCCATCTCGTAATAATCGATTCAGGAGGCAACTTAACACCGGGAAGTCGCTCCTTATAAAATTGGATTTGTAAAGGTGCTTTTAAAAATACTTTTTTGACATTGCTAATTAAATCATTAAAAGGAAATTGATTCCGAATGTCTTCGGCTACACAATTGAATTATTTGTTTTTTGAAGTTTTTTACAATAAATTGAATATGATTTACCTACAATATCTTCATGAAGAATTCCTATTAACAAATGGGCAATATAACGGCCACACTTATCCGTACTTTCATTTACCATGATATAAATAAAATTATACCCTACCAATTGTTGAAGTTCTACCATTGTTTGCTGGTAACAAGATGTGACATAATTTTTTCGTAAGGTACTTTCGTCACGTATATTATGTTTGCAATATTTTTGCAAAAATGATTTCAAATTAACATTGTTTAATCTTGCTAATGGTATGTTAGACGAAATTAATGCGTTTCACAGATCCGTATTATATTCTTCTTGTTCTGAGTTTCATAAAGTTGATACTACACATTGATATATGGATTGCTGCACATATGCGGATCGCTTTAGTTTTTCACATTTTCCAATATGTCATGGAGTTTTAGCGTGTTGATCAATCAGGTATTTTCTCTCAGAAGACAGCTACAACAACAATTGTCATTTTGTATCAAAAGTTAAATAATTTAAAAACAATTGTAAAGCCTTTAGTACAATTAAACTTACCAGTTTACTGCAGGCTCGACAAAAGATTTTGTCGCCATCCCTTACCAGTTCAGACTTAATCCATAAAGAAATCTTGTTCGCTATACTCATTGTATGTACGCACAGTATTTTAAAACGTAACACAATTACATGCTGTTTCGCTCAAAGATATTCAATGAATGAATAGTTTATTTGGGAACTAATGATAATAAAACGTATTTACCACATCCCTTCTACTAGGCGAAATTAAACACGTTCTTGGTAAAAAGTATAAGAGAAACCAATGTAAAAGATTTATCGTTCTGAGAATTGTCCGTTGTCGATCTACATTAGGAATTACTAGGAATTTTTACTAATAGAAAGGATAAGAAAAAGCCTAAATATGCAATATATGCAACTTTTGTAAAAATATGCATGGAAATGCCTAAATATGCAATATATGCAATCACTAATTAGCTAATTAACTTCAATTAGTGCACTACGTCTACATATAGATTATAATTAAAGATACGCAAAAAATAAAATATATGCACTTTGCATATAATCCGGTCTCTAGTTATTTCTGTTCTATTTCATGTATTAATGGTGTGTCAAGTATTTCCAGTACATCATCTCTGTTGACATTATTTTCAATCATTTAATAGGTATTACAATACATCCCTGTAATGGCGAGACCGATGGTGCTAAATCCAAAACAAAGACCGGTTCCTACTTGGTCACCAGTTTATGCTGACGTCACAGATCCAAAACTTACCAACTGGCTTTGGATTACAAGAGAAAGGAACAGTCAGAGAGAAAGATTTTTGATGTATCGTCGCAGCAAAAGTTTCCTAAGGCCAGACGAACAGGATAAGCAATACGTCCACCAACAAAAACATGTAAGTCAAAGGAAAGATAATGAAAAATAAATAAACAATCGAATGGAAAACGTATCCAGAAGATGAAAGAAAAATTGTAATCTTTCTATTTATAGAAGCAAGACAACTACGGAGAATTGCAACATTACCGTTTAATGACATCAGTCTCCCTACCAGTCTACGACCTCAAACCGAACGCGGTAAGTACTACCACCAACATTACAAAACATGAATCTCTAAAAAATACCACTCAAAAATTATGTGTGTTAAACAGTAAAATATCTATAAATCTATCTTCGCAGAACATAACAGAGCATATTCAAATAAACGAAGCCACATGGATTACCGTAACGAAAGAGGTAAAGACTGACAGGAGAGAAAAAAATCCCGCATGAACTGTCAGAAGAAAAGCTGACGGTTCTTAATTTCGAATTGCCAGACCGATAGACGAAACGTAGATACTATAACTGTTTTATTTGTAATTTTAGAGTTTGTTTTCATAGAAAATTGACATAGGAAGAAAGTGAAGGATAACGGCAATTTTATATAGATAACTTTTAGAGAGTACCCGGTATATGATATACGATGTTCGTTTAAAAAGTCATAATTTGTTTTTTGAGACCTTGCCCCTGAAAGATTTGTTTGCTTACTTTTAAGATTGTTAGGACCTTGTATTTTAGAACGTTTCACGTTACTATGGTCTAATTTTCGCCCAAAAATAATTTTACTCGGGTTCTAACGATCTTAGAATATTTAGTTAAATTATAATTATTTAGGTTCTTTTTTTTTGGAAGGCTAGAGAGTATTAAAGGGCATAGTATCTATACATGTATATTATATGTATTAAATGAAAGGTTTTAGTTCTTAAATTAGCTAGAAAGATAGAATTTAATATACGGAGGTCGTTTAAAATGTTTTTTTAATGATAATAGCAAATAAACAGCCCTGGATGTTATGAGACAATTTTATGAAACTTGTATAAACATCTGTTTGAAACCAATATACTTAATACTTTCATTCGTGTGAAACAACAAGGTTAATATAAAAGCTATGGTGATATATTCTAGATGGCTTCAGCAGTTTTTTTTTGTTTTTCTTTATTAACAAAAGATAAAAAAATACTACATGAGTTGGATGTAAGAAAGGCCTAAAAAAATACCGGAAACCCACAGAAGATTACTAAAGTTACAGAATTTCTGAAATAGCTAGTCAACGATTCAAAAAACTTCACTTGTAGAATAGATTCATGCTCGTGCGTAAGATTGGGTGATCGTGTTGCTATAAAAAACTATTGCTCTATTCACCTTTGAGCTTGACAAACCCGCGTAAATTTAGATAACATCAAAATTCTTCTTCTTCTTCTCATATCCTTATACGTTTTCAGGTTTCGAATGAGGATTCAGTTTCTTTCTGTACCACATCTTTCCATTCTTTTCCATTTCTTGCTTTCATTTTCATTCTTCTACCCATTTCTCTTCTATGGTTTATCCACTTGTTCCTAGGTCTTCCACTTTTTTTAGTTTTTAGGTGTCCTGTCTTTATTATTTTCTTGTAATTCTCTCTGTCTTTATTTAATTTCATTGCTTCCTCCTTAGTTTTTTTTTATTATCGGTTCTACCTTTGTTATTTTTCTCTGCTTGTACCTTTTGACGCATCCATTCTGCATGAAGGAGATAAATTTACATTCCTCAATGAAAGAATAAATTCTGCCATGTAAGATGCCTTCAAATCTTAAAACTTTTCTCCCTCCTTGTATATAGTGAATTCCTTAAACTCATCCGGAAAGATGTCCTTCTCAAAACAAAGATTCATCATTCACAGGTATAGCAGTAAACTCCACTCACACAAATTAATTAATTATGCGAAACGCAGCGTTTCGAGAGCACGTGGGCTCCCATTGTCAACCGTGTTACCGACTATCATTTCAAAGATTTATCAAGTGAACTAATGGATATCTAAGATGGTGCGAACATGCTTTGATTAGCATAGTAGGAATTTCGTCGTGCCCCACTCACTTAGTATCCTTCAGACTCCACACCACATTGAATACTTCAAATGGAGACGTGAACCTCAAAAGCTGTTTGGGTTTATCTCCTGATCCAGTGATAAAGGCAAATTTTTTCCAATTTTTTTGCAATTTTCTACAAGATATGTGTTTACATTCAGCAGTTTTTCTTGTAAATTTGGAGGGTTCATTTATCTCGACCGCGAATAACTGTTAGCGAAACGTCAGGGAAAAAAACTTAGTGACACGGCGGAACCCGGCAACCGTTACGACTAAAACCGAGATTGATTTGTTCCCTAAGCAACATAGGCCATGCTCCAAATCAATGAAAATAATTAAATAAGCAAATAAATATATGTGAAAAACAAGTACGAAACATAGTTACAGTCCTTTTGTTATCATTTTGAAGACATTTCAAATGACTTCCCATACATGCAAGGGCTGCTGGGAATGTTTTTGGAAACGATGTTAATAGACACATAGAATTTAATAAACAACTTTGTGTATTCATATCAAAGTAACCTTTGACATGAATACACATCAACTTTCGAAGCATTTTTTCCATTCTGCTGCTGATATTTCTTAAACCAGTGTTCAGAATTCTTCAACCACTGCTACAAACGATGAAAGTCGAAAGTTATTTAATGTTCGGGGATAAAAATAAACCACAAGATAATAAATCAGGTAGATACAACCAATGATTAATTCAATGATTTTTTTTTCTGAATAGAAGACCTGATAAATGAGAGATGATATTGTCACGATTTAGATTATTTCTTCTCATTTCATCGATGATCTATGGCAAACAATGTGTGGTATTTTAATCAGCATTAACGATTCTTTCATGTTCTAAACTTACAGTAGTCAAGTGTCTAGTAAGGCCAAAAAAACAAGCGAAAGATAAAAAGAACAAAAGATAAATCGTTGCTTAGCTTTGCGTTATTTAACACGATCTTCTTTTCGAGCTTCTCTCTCGAAAAGCATCAACATTAACACCAACAATAAACATCAGAACACCATCCTTACGAAATCCATTCTTGACGCATTCTTCCACGCCGGAATTCTGCAAATCAGTTGTAAGCACAGCTCTTGAATTCATTCCCAAACACTAAATAAAATTAATCGATGCATTGCATCAGTATTAAACCATTTTAAAGTTAATTTATTTTCCACAAAACTATTTCCTTTTCAATCCTGCGTAACTAAGACTAACTCGCACGAAATGTCAACTTGAATTATAAACTAGAAATGTTACATTTTACGAATATGACAGTTGAGAAACGCGGATACCAGTTGAATTACTAATTTCCACAATATTCCCAGCAATTCTCGCAACAAATGCGCTGTTCTAGAAATTGGAAAAACGGTAGATTTAGTGTAATTTTCCAACATAGAGATAGTTTGCCCCTAGCTCGACGTATAATCACATCGAACCCGGATCACTCCCGTTTATACTAAGTTTATTTTCAGACCAGAGTAGCCAATTTGCTGGGAGTGGCTGGTACTGATGTGCCAATAGAATACATTCAACGTTTAATGATGCACCATAGAGTAAGCAAATTCTTCTCAATTAAGTTTACCATTAGTTAATTATTCTTCTTTCTTCAATCGCAACAGTTCGGTGTCAATGGCTACGCATTTATTGTCACTAATAATGGATACATATTGACGCATCCCGATTTGCGACCGGTGGTAAGTCATTCAATGCTATTTTCCGATAACGCGATTGATTTTTCTTTTTGTCCTATGTACTCCAGTTCCAAGGCATACTCAAACCGGCCTATAATAGAGTGGACGTCACTGAAATCGAAATTATGGACGATGATTCTGAACCTAGAGAATTCAGCGATGAAATTAAAGAGCTGAGAAGGAACATCGTCATGCAGAACACCGGGAAGGCAACGCTAAACGTTAAAGTGCATTTGGACGATATGGTAAGACTCTTTACTTTAGATTCAATCCTAAATAAAGTAACTTTTGGCCCTTTAAGCTAATTATTCTTTTTTTGCGATTTATGTATTGTAGTTACGCCAGTTTTGTCATCATAATATAACTTTGTAAGTCTGATCACGTTCTGATCCATTGGCTGGATATCGCGTATCACATGTAAGAGTCTTACATTTAATGGCATACGAGGATTGAAATGTTAGGAATACGATTTCATATAGATCACTTTATTAATGTTGTCTATCGTCTTCAGGACACCATCAGGTAGAGATTACGACACCAAAACACTTCTGCAATGTACAACTTTAACGAATTCTCTTCTTCGAGATCCTGTACATATGTGCCGCCATCAGTGCAAATGCTGTGCCATTCCTTTTAATACGTAGGTTACTATTTATGTATCCGGAATTGGCAACAATGGTATTGCTAGGCGCCATCTGACATATACACTATCGCTCGAAAGTGTTTAGGCACCCCTGTTTTCATGGATTATTCATATAGTATTATGTTTACCAAAAAAACGTTATAATAAAATGAAATACGTATTTAAAATGTAGTTCAGTAAGATAAACACCCATTATATCGCATAAGGTTTACTATCATTTACCTGCACTTGGTCGGATTACCATAAACTGTTTATTGCGGTGCAATTACAATAACAATCCCTCTGAATTTACTGGGTAAATTTAGTCATCTGTTAGATTGTAGGTAATAATGTTTAAATTACCTTCCTAGAAGATTATAGTGAAATCTATAACCTATGGTCAGTTGCAGTGTGGTATTTACTCTATTCACGTCGTGAGCGAAATATCGTGTGACAATTTTTTAAAATGCCTCCGCGAAGAGAAATTAGTACGGAAACACGTGCGCTTGTAATAGCTTACCATAAAAGTGGAATAAGTAATCGACAAATTGCCAAAAAAATTAAAATACACCACGCTACGGTTGACTATAACGTAAAAAAATATCGGGAAACTGGCAGTTTTCTTAATAAAAGACGGAGTAGAAGGCCAAAAGCGACAACATCTGCAGATGATCGCAGAATAGTGGTTACCCGCAAGTTAAATAGACGCAAAACAGCCCCGGAAATCACCGCAGAATTAAATGTTGGTCGCCGAAAACTAGTCAATGTTTCTACAGTCAAACGTCGCCTACAGAAAGCCGGGCTCCATGGACGTATTGCGATGAAAAAGCCATTACTACGCAAACAGAACAAGCAAAAGCGACCTAAATGGGCTCGTGAACACCAACACTGGACCATAGAAGAGTGGAACAACGTCCTATGGACGGATGAGTCCAAATTTGAGCTGTTCGGAACCCGAAGACGCATATTCGTAAGAAGATCTGTAGGTGAACGTGCCAGAGAAGAGTGTATTGCTGCTACCGTGAAGCATAGTGAAGGTTCTATCATCATTTGGAGCTGTTTTGCTGGCACTAGTGTAGGAGACATAGTGAAAATTGACGGTATATTAAAAAAAGAATGCTACCGTGAAATTTTGGAGAACCACGCAATACCTTCCGGAATTCGACTTTTGGGTCAAAATTTTATCTTCCAGCAAGATAATGACCCAAAACATTCCTCTAAATTATGTAAAGACTATTTACGCCATTTAGAGGAGGAAGGAACTCTCAAAATTATGGAATGGCCTCCCCAGAGCCCCAACTTGAATCCAATCGAGTTACTATGGGTAGAACTAGATCGGGAAGTACGGAAATCGGCACCGACATCAGCTACTACTGACGTGTGGAACAAATTGCAATCGAGTTGGATCTCAATAACACAAGAAACTCTGGCAAAACTTATTGCGAGAATGCCTCGATTGTGTGCTGCAATTATTAAATCAAGAGGAGGTCACATAGATGAAAGCAAAATTTAAATTAAACGTTTTAATTTTCACATTTATTTAATATATTTTTATTCATGCACATGTATCTGTACATAAAAAATAAATATTATTAACAATTTGCTGAGTTTTTATACATTTTTGCTGTCAGTGAGAGTGCCTAAACACTTTTGAGCGGTAGTGTACATCGTAAAGTTTAGCATTATTTGAATGTATACGTACTCAGAACGTTTTCTCATAGGGATGCTATTAGTATTGTTTAGTGACTTGAAAATGTCATCTCAGTCAAAAAATGGAATTAACTCGTACGACTTTCGATATGAATTATCTCAAGAACAGTGCATCTATCAACTCACTTCAGCTTTTGGCGATGAAGCACCATATAAAATCACTGTATATCACTTGGTTTAGTGAATTCAATCGTGGCTCTTGTTCACTTAAGGACGAATTTAAAGAAGGTCGTCTAAAATCGATTGCTATGCGCGAAGTGACAAATCAAGATCGTCATGTGACGTATCATGAGGTTGCGGCATCCCTGAACATTAGCATGACCAGCATACACAAGATTTTATACGAACATTTAGTCGTAAAAGAAGATTGAGCTCGTTGGACTCCGCATAATTTGACAATCGCTGTATAAAAAAGGCTCTTGTCGATTGGTAGAAAGAAATGCGCAAAAAATACAATCGTGGCGCATCAAAGCCGTGCATAACATTTAGACAGGTGATGAATCTTGAATCTATGTGCATAAGCCCGAAAGTAAACAGGAATCGGCTGCATGGGTCTTCCAAAATGAGCCAAACGCAATAAAAGTTACTCGCGTCGGAAGCACCTCGAAGCAAATGGTTACCTGTTTTTCTGGGATAAACGGGGATGAGGTTACAGTGCCACTAGAGAATTATAGAACGATCAATTCTGAATGGTACGAAATCATTTGTTTGCAAGAAGTCTTTGAAGAAATAAGAAAAAACAACCAGCGACGTAGGACCATTCTTCACCATGAAAATGCAAGCTCTCGTACATCCACTCAAACAACCCAATATTTAACCGGTCAAGACATCGAATTGATGGGTCGCCCGCCATGCAGTTCTGATTTGGCACCCAATGATTTCTTGACGATAGATTCTCAAAATAACTAGAGTTGTTGTTTGGGCTATTTCCACTGACCATAATGTTCTTATTTCTTTGATTCAAGAACTATTTGTACATTTCTTTTCCCTCCATTTCAGGATATTTAAATCCCTTTAAAGTTCTTCTTTGTTCTGGTCTTATATAAGTACAAGCCACCACACAGCGTTCAATGTTCCCGAATTTCTATTATCCGATGTTCACATTATCGAGCGTCTACTGTATATAGCCGTTTGTGAAATAATATTCACATACGACAAGTAATATCAAGATATATTACAGAATAGAATTTGTTAAATCAAATTTTCTAAATTACTTGAGGAACGGCTGAAAAATGTTGCTTACTTTCTTAGGAAACAATAGTACGCGGTACAAAAATATAACATTCCTAAAAAGTGTCCCAATACTTCTTAAACTTTAAAATCTTTTTTTCAGAAACGTATCATGCTAGGCAGAAGGCATTACTACTACCAGGCCATAAACAATACCCCCTTCAGCCTGGTCATAACGTTCCCCGACAAATACGGCTTCTACCGGGTACAAACACCGGTGGAATTCGATATACACCGAATGAGAACTAGCCAAAACATCAGCTTATTACCTGGTACCATGCTTCAAGGCAACTGGACCATACATCCGGAATGGTAAGCTGTTATATTTCCATCTGACCGATCCAAATGAGACGTTCCTTTTTCTCGAACGATTCTAGGAACTACTGCAGCCTTGGAAAGTCGATGTACAAGAACGACAAAGAGGAGATATTTAGGGCTTTCACTAAAATCGAAAAACCTGGATGGAAATGGAATCAATGTAATTAGTTTCGCTTTAGCGAACAGGCATTGCTTTCACTTACTTGATTGTTCCAGGTGATAGAAAATTGATGTGCGCTCTAGTAGCTGATGCAAATATCACCAACTGGTTCAGTCAAGAGATAAGGAATACAAAGAAAGACGAAGACAAGTAAGTATTCGCGTTTTCCTTTTGAATAGACTTTGAATTTAATATTGAGATATATTACTTAATAAGATGTAATTGATAACAAACCGCACTAATCAACACATTTTTTCTTATGAAAGACCTATAGCTGTTTTAATGGCAATGTTACCAAGGTAAAGTATTTTATCAACATAAAGCCAATTTATATTTTTGGGTATGTAAATTGTGTATGTATTACATGATACTTTTTTTAACACAAAATAAACTATAGTTTGTGTTAAATGTGTCTATAAAGCGATTACAAGTGGTCCTCTCTTTTCCTGAAGATTTCTTTAACACTATTACTTCGATTTCCTTAAAAATGTTGCAAAAATTGGCCCAGATTAAATAAGTGAAGATAAGTGGACCTATATTTTCTTTACACTTAAAGCTAGAGGCTTTTAAATTTCAGATTTATGTAATTGTGGTTTTCCACTGACAATAGTTCGTAGTTCTGGACCAATTTTACTTGCACCAACAGAAAACAGATCACGAACAAATTATCAAATTGTACCAGTGGGAGATTCTTCTAAAATTCCAACAAAGATGAGTTTTGATATTTGCTCTTCATTATATCGTTGTGCTATAAATCAATAACGTCCATTTGAAGTTCCGGGCTACGGTTTCAATCTCAATGTCAAATGGAGCTTGAAAAATCTTATTTTTGTTAGTTCTCCTTTTGCAGATGTAATTGCGTGTAAACAAAAAGTGTAGGCCACTGTATATATAGATGTATTTGCAAAAAAACACATGTCGAAATATGTAGTGCACAACAGAAAACTTCAACAACAACAACTATATATCTATTACAGTTCTACCTTACTAGTACTGTATCTAACATACATAGCGGAAAATACAAATTTTAATTGCAATCTCAACAAATTTCATTCGCAATTACATCAAATTCTGAGAAATAAGTGTCAAGATTTATCTTCAAAGCACTCAAGCTTCGATTGCAAAATTGACAGTAAACTCGGTCCCAGTAGTGTGGCTGAATATTTCACACGTTTTAAAATGTGCGAAGCATTTTTTAAGTAACTGAAACAGTATTATTTTCTATTATTATATATATTTGATATTAGTATATAAATCAGGGAGAAGCTGGTTTTCCCCTTGCAATCTTAAACTCAATTCGTCCATATTTTTGATCAACACGACATAGAATGCTAACTTCCACTGCCATTCGCTATTTTGTAATTCGGTAAAAGGGTGATGCTTTTCATTCAGAAAAATGTTGATATCTCCGCTCGAAGTTCAAAAAAGCGCTCAAGGATTTGTCTACAATTAAGCCAGCGTATGGCACATGATATATCAATGTCATTTGCACCAATCTCTTCAACAAAGTCGTTGAATTGTCGGTAATTCAGCCCAGTTTATCTGATGAAATTAACAACTGATACGACTGGGTTTAGAACTTCAGACATATCCAAAAAAAGGACTATTTATGAATGATAAGACTAATGGTTTTGAACCACCATCATTTTTCACAAGCCTTGACATAAGTGGAGCCACACATATTTTTGCCTCCATCAGTTGTAATAGATTATAAGTTTTTCCATCGAAAATTGTTTTCATTAATGGCATTTCCAACTCTCTTTAAAATATTTTTTCCAGTAGTCGTGCCGTGAATATTATCAATACGAAGAAGTTCTTCATATACTCCATAGCTAACACATGGGCTGAAAAGTCCCGGGCCTAACAAAGAAAACATGGTTTTTTTGGTTCAAAATTAGCTTTATCCATCAACGTAATCTCCATCAAGAGCAACGCAATCATTCCAGCGCCGTTCTAACATTTCGATACCACTTTTGTAGAACGATTTATCTTTTGCCTCAAAATAGGCCTCAGTTTCAGCGATAACCTCTTCATTCGTGCGAAATTTCTTACCGGCGAGCATTTTTTTGAGGTCCGCGAACAGCTAGTAGTCGCTGGGAGCCAAATCTGGCGAATACGGTGGATGTGGGAGCAATTCCAAGTTCAATTCATGTAGTTTTGCCATTGTTTTGATTGACTTGTGACACGGTGCGTTGTCTAGATGAAAAAAAATGTTTTTCTTTGCCATATGCGGTCGTTTCTTTGCAATTTCGGCCTTCAAACGCTCCAATAACGCTATATAATATTTACTGTTGATGGTATTTCCTTTCTCAAGATAGTGGATGAATATTACACCACGCACATCCCAAAATACCGAGGCCATAACCTTTCCAGCCGATTGTTGTGCTTTCGGGCGCTTTGGACGAGGTTCACCAGTTGCTGTCCACTCAGTTGACAATCGTTTTGATTCCGGAGTGAAGTGATGGATCCATGTTTCATCCCTTGTCACATATCGACGCAAAAATTCCGGTTTGTTACGTTTAAACATGGCCAAACACTGCTCAGAATCATCAACACTTTCTTGTTTTTGGTCAACAGTGAGCAAACGCGGCACCCACTTTGAACAGAGCTTTCTCATAGTCAAATGCTCATGCAATATAAAGCCAATACATTCTTTTGATATCTTTACGATGTCAGCTAACTCACGCAACTTCACTTTTCGATCATTCAAAACGATGTTGTGGATTTTTTTGATGTTTTCTGGTGTTACCGCCTCATTTGGACGTCCACTACGTTCTGCATCATCGGTGTCTCTACGACCACGTTTGAAGTCAGCAAACTAACGTTTTATTGTTGTTTCTGATGGAGCGGAGTCCCTATAACACTTTTCAAGCCATTGCTTCGCTTGAACGGTATTTTTTCCCATCAAGAAGCAGTGTAAAATTAAAACACGAAATTGTTTTTGATCCATTGTTTTGAAAATAACAAAAGTAGCGTGACTCTTAGCACAATAACTCACAAACTAATGAATAGAATATCATGAAATTTTAACAGCTGCCTTTTGAAGGTTAGTACTAACTGAGAGAAAGGTGACTGCAATAAAACTAGCGTCATCTATGTGTTAGGCCCGGGACTTTTCAGCCCATGTGTTATTATCTAGACATCGAATGAAAATCAACACCTGAGCAGTATCTGACACATCCCTTGATAGATCCAAGGCCAAGGAAAACCACTGAAGTTGCCCATTGTAATTAGGCAGTTGAGATGATATATTTTCTGCATCTCCATCGGTGAATGGTTTTCCAGATTTGGCGATTTCAAGAGTCACACGAAAGCTAGCACGAATTGCAACCTCCTGTTTAGTATTGACTTTCGTAAGCAAGGATTACTGCGATTTCAATCCGCACTTTAAAGCTCCAATTGTTTGTGTTCGCAAACTTCCTGTATATTTTGAATAATTTAAAAAATGTTTCGTTCCATAATGACGTTTAATGCTACACTCTTCGAGAACGGCTACGGTTTCATTACAAATCAAACATAGCGCCTTATTAGTGGACTCAATCACGAAAGATTGTAATTTCTATCGATCTTCTTTTACATACTACTAAATCACATACACAACCAACAAGTCAAATCAAAATATTAATACGTGTGGGCGTTCATCGGTCGGTTCGAGGATGTCTTTTAAACGGTATTACGCACTACTTTATTTCACAATAGACAGTTTCATTTCCTCCGCCTTCCCTATGCAGACTAACTCATGGTCGCGCTGCTAGCGTTTTTATACTCCAATTACTGCCATCTCGAAGTGACTGGAATACACCAAAATTTTCTCGAACCAATAAGGTTATTCAAGAATGTTTAATTATTACTGCGCTTCCGAAAGTACTATTAGCGCCATCTATTAGTGATAGACGACACTAGCACTACCAATTTCCGCTTTTGACTACCAGATGTCGTCACGTATCACGGTCGTAAGAACACGCAATAGTAATTGAACTAGCGAATTTAGCAAACGTATGCTCGCTCATATAGAATCTACAATTTTAATTTTTCTGCCATCTTTTACAGTATAGATAATGGTAGAAAAATTAAAACGGTTTTAGCACTTAGAACTTACTGGAGTAATCAGTACGGCACTAAAGCTGGAAAATTTGAAAACTCTTGATCTAAATCAGCTTATTATTGTAATTTTATCATACTATAACTTCATATTGTTTAGAAATTTATTTTCTTGTTTCTAAATAGGTAATTTCCCCCATATAACTAAAGCTTGGACGAAAATGTAGCAAGCTTGTTGTATTCCTAGGCACCGGATGATATCAACATATTTTTTCCTTTACATTATTTGCGTTATATATTTCTTTTTCAAGCTATTCAAGGAAATAATATTTAATTTTTTCATGCTGCCAGGAATTCACAATAATATCTTAGATTGAAAGTATATAAACGTACGAATTGAACCTGCTTTTATTGGAACAATATTTTTTTCATAGAAAATTGATGGAATAACCAATATATTCTATTATCATCATATCATTTTTAGAGAGTAATTTATAGAAAGAAGGGCAACAGCTTTCCCTTTTACTCCCAATATAATGTCGAATGATCTCACATGCTAACTCTATTTCCAGAGATCTTGGGTTATTTTCACCATTTTCAGAATTATTAAGTTCATCATTTTTACTTACATTAACTTCACCACAACTATCCCCAAAAACTGGCACATCATTATCTCATTCAGCATCTAAGTATTCTTCATTCATACCTTCAGTAACCGCAGGAAGATGTTGCCTGGTTCCTTCAGTAATCATGCTAAAATTAAAATTGCATTTAGGGATACAATTCCGTATGTAGTTTGGAGATACAATATTTACTTACTCAACATATGTATTGCCAAAAAAGAACAGATATCTTCTTCGATATTTGAGAGACGACTATTAGAGATTAAGAGCCATCATCCATGCTCACTATAAATTTTGTTAACAGTTCTTCTCGGCAATTGCTTTTTTACACCAAAATTGTTTCTTAACCCATTGGTTATTTCACTGATGTAATATTAGAAGGGACGAAATGTCCTGTTCAATTTGATCTTTTATGTGTGATCTATGCAATTATACACTTTCATTATCTTGTTAAAATCGATATGCCGCTCTTATTATTATAATTATATATTTTTAGTAAACCTGAAAGCACTTCCATAACCTGCTTATTTGCGTCGGTTATATCAGCAGCTTTTGGCTCGCCTTGAATTTATTTTAATGAGGTTTCGATTTTTGCAGGACCGGATCACCCAATGGGTACATTCGAAGCCCAATTACTATTTAATTTAATATTTGATGTATTTTTTGAAGCCCAGATAGAATCCAGTGAATTTTACGCACTAAAGTGGAAGAACTACATTTTTCTGTATATTTTTAGCATCAATTAAGATCTGAACAATGTAGATCCAATCAAGATTTCATATTCGCCCATCGCAATACTATTCAAACACCTGACATACATTTTTTGTTTCTAGAAGAGAGTTTATCAAACGATTCGGTATTACAATCGTCTTCATCGCCACTCAAAGTGGTTTGACGCGCTGGTTAGACCTTCCTCAGGATAATGAAGATAGAGTGAACAAAAATAAACCGTAGGTCATATCTTAATAAATAATAACGAAAGTACAATTAGCAACAATAATAATACCATGCTTCTAGGAAATTCCACGAGATCCACAATAGAGCCGCCGATGAAATTTGGTACAGGAGAGCTGTCGAGCAACACTACGTCGATCCACGAAGCTTTGTCTATTCGGTGCCTTTTGACATCGGTGAGTCTGTCCCGTTGAATACAGTAGACAATAGAAGTATTAAATTTCGGGAGGATTTTGATTTAAGATGAGGAAGATGAAAATTACACCCTGGTCACGGCCAGTCACGCCATCTTCAGGGATGACGGTGTTAAACACGCGCCAGTGGCAGTGGTTGGGTTCCAATTTTATTATCTGGCATTGTATACGCAATTTGTCAATACTGTCAGTCATGTAAGTTATAATATGCATGCTTTTTTAAGCAAATCAAATAATTACCATGTGTTCCATTAAATTTACCCTCTAGCAAGCCACGAAATTTTTCGTTCTTATTTTTGCTCATCACCACTTTCGCAATTCCTGTACCAGAAGCTATTACAATCAACCCTATACGTTTGGAACACGCGTTGTCTACTTGAATTTTTCAATATAATTCTTATTTTACATAAAATTTATGGATGGCCCATACGATTGTCGCGGGCTGTAGTTACTATTATTACAGCATCTACCATTATGCATCTTCTATATTGTGATGTAGCTGGAGTTTAGGGGGCAATTTTAATGAATGGAAAAACTTGTTGGAATGTACACTATGTATTTTACAGCTACATTTTACTTCATCTACGTGATTGTAGAGTAGGAGGGGTAAAGCAACATGTATATATATATATATATATATATATATATATATATATATACTGTTTATTCTTAAAAGTAAAGATACGGACCTAAGAAGTAATAACCCTACATTGCCAACTATCTAACTACTCCGCCACACACAAAAGACTTGTATTTTCATTACCCCCTCTCACCCCCCAAACGATTCGACTGTGCATTCCCGCGACGCGCCGGATTTGGATGATACAGCAGAACGTGTGGCACGCTGTACTTCAGGAATTGCAACATCTACATATGCAAAATACCTAAATATGCGAGAATATAACTAATCTTTCTTCTTAGTGTGGTGACATCAACTGCAAAAGAACGTGCGATTCTAGTGAGCTGTTCTGCGTCGTCCTGGATGATAACGGATACGTCATCGTTGCTTACAATCGCGCACCTAGACCAAGAGTAGGTTCCTTCTTCGGAGATTTTCGACCGGATATAATGAGGCAACTGGTGGAAGAAGGTATTTACAGGCCTCACAGGATGTACGATTACCAAGCGACGTGTTTCCCAAGGACAGCTACGAATAA
Source organism: Trypoxylus dichotomus (assembly GCA_023509865.1). Classification (NCBI taxonomy): domain Eukaryota; kingdom Metazoa; phylum Arthropoda; class Insecta; order Coleoptera; family Scarabaeidae; genus Trypoxylus; species Trypoxylus dichotomus. The sequence goes on from CM042082.1 coordinate 6,249,590, forward strand.
TCCAGCTTCAAAATATATAACTGTACGTTTCTAATTCTTACGGTTATTGTTTTAACCAACATCACAAAGTTTTTTCGCTTACAGCCATTAAAGCATCTACACAAGATATGGAGTTGGGCGGTAACTTTGTTGTTTTCGTTGGTGAAAAGCGTCTGGAGCAACGATATGGACTATCCGGACCATGAGACCGACGAGAATTATTCCGACGGGGACCAATCGTATAATCGAGAAGGAGATTTCAAAGAATTCGATCGTAGATTGCTGATCAATAAGACTAAACCGGACCCGTGCGATACTGAGATGTGGTTGTACACGTTGATTCACTATACTGAGAAAAACGTCACAAACAGCGGGTATAATAAAAGTATGAGTGAGAATTGTTCAAGGTAAGTAAAGTTCTTGTTCCTTTAATGTTCTTGAGGAGTAAATAAACTGTAATAATATTAAAGTTGAAAGATGATCAAGCTATTTTTTTAATAAATGATATTCGCATAAAAGGTAAACCGAAAATGATGTTTAATTCGTATAAGACTGGGGTCCCCAACCTTTATCAGTCCACAATCCACTTACTACTACACTGATTACTGCCTATGAGCCGCCCCGCTGCACACTTGGGGAACCCATGGTTAAGATATACAAATATCTTTTTAGATTGCAATTTCTTAAACTTAAATTAAGTACATGTATATGTACAGTAACCACTCGGTAATGAAAACGTGGATGCTAAAGTTATTGGCAGTGCATCATCGGACATTCTCAAATTATTAAATGCAATAAATCTCGATATTGTTTGCGTATTTACCGATGTTAGTTTATGGAATGACGATAAAGATATGGATGATGCACATGAAGAAGAAGATGGGGTGAATGAAGATGACCACACTCCAATTGAAATAAAAAATACAGTGGGTGACGCCCAAGCTATAGAAATTTTTAATCAAACGCTAGATTGGGCTGAAGAAAAAGACATAGACCAAGCGTAAACAAAACAGAACATTATTTTCCAAAATAATATAAAATTTATTTTTCAATATAACAGTGGAACTCCCTCAACTCGAACTCCCCTAACTCGAATATTTTTTTATCCCGTGCGTTATCTATTAAATTTATATGCATATGACTGTCCTTAACTCGAATTTATCCCTAACTCGAAAAAAATTTAACCAAATTTAAGACGTAGAATCTCTGTAACTCGAAATTTTCACTAAAGGTACGTGATACGCCATCCGTTAGCGGATATAACGTAATATCTATCGAAAGAATTCGGGGAAGTACCAATGACAACGGGTTTTATCATTCTTATTCATCTGCGTGTTGCGCTATATATTCAGTCGTATGCGTTAGTGTTTGTCATCAACATGCCCCAGCAACGAAAACTTAAAAGTTTAATAGTGCAACAGAAATTAGAAATATTTAAAAAAGTGGACAATGAAATAAAAAAGAAGGTAATAGCTGCGGAATATGACATACCAGCGAGTACATTGTCAACTATAATTAAAAACAAGGAACATATTCGAAGTTTCGCGAGTAAACTTACAAAACCTGCCAATTTCAAGCGAAACCGAGTTTCAAACAGAAATGTAAACAGTGCGGTGTTTAAGTGGTTTGTGTCTACTAGAGAAAAAAACATTCCGGTGTCGGGGCCACTTGTACAGGAGAAAGCACTGGAATACAGTCAACATTTAGGAACAACAAATTTTAAGGCCAGCACCGGCTGGCTTCATAAATTTAAAAAAAAGGTAAAATTTACGTTATTGTATTAGACATATGTATACACATATGAAATTTATATTTTATTTTTTAAATTTAGACATGACATATCGCACAAGAATATCTATGGTGAAAGTGCCACAGTGGATGATCGTGAGGTGAGTGATTGGATTCGAAATGTATTGCTGGGGATTTTGGGGCGGTATAGCGAAGATGATACTTTCAATGCTGACGAGACGGGGTTATTTTTCAAATGTCTACCTAAGAAAACTTTAGCAATTAGAGACGACAAATGCTATGGTGGAAAACTTAGTAAAGATCGGGTCACATGCCCTTCTAGCAACGAATATGAGTGGTACTGAAAAACTAAAACCTCTCATAATTGGCAAAAGTGCAAAGCCACGATGTTTTAAAGGGGTAAAATGGCTTCCTGTAGATTACGAGAACAACGTAAAGGCATGAATGTCCTCTGAAATTTTTGAAAAATGATTGGTTAAATTGGACAAGCAATTTTCACACGAGAATCGAAAAATAATAATGTTTATAGACAACTGCCCTGCTCATCCTGCAATACAACAGAAGCTGAAGGCCATCAAATTGCAATATTAGCCACCAAACGGAACTTCCAAACTGCAACCTTTAGATCAAGGCATCATTAAAAGTTTCAAAGATCATTACAAAGGAAGAATCCTTAAAAAAACTTTATATGCATTAGAGAATAACGGTTCTCCTAGCATATCACTTCTCGACTGTGAGAGAGAGGTTGCCATGACATGGTATGTGGATGTTAAACAAAAAACCATTCAAAACTGTTTTAAAAAGGCTGGTTTTGGTAACGAAGACGAAATTCCCCTTGCTCAACTAAAAGAACGACTGCAAAATTCAGAAGATAAAGAATTTCCTGTTGAAGTAAGGCAAGATTTTGAAAACTATGTTGAGTTGCTAAATGTCGAGAATGTATCTCTTGACACTTATCTTGAAATTGATAGTAACCTCTTAACTACTGACTATCTGACAGACGAAGACATTCTAAGGAGTGTATCAAGCATTACAGATGAAGAAACCTCCGAAGAAAGCGATGAAGAAATTGTGGAGCAACCATCACACAAACAAAATTATAAGCATTCGAGACACTAAAGAATTATTTTATGTCTCATGAACAAACATCCGATAAGACATATATGTTCATTAATAAAATTCAAAAATCGTATGAACACATCCGAGCTGCCAATGTTCGGCAACAGTTAATAACGGATTTCTTTAAAAAAACAATTTAATTATGCAATTGTTTTTTGTTCCCATGTACAAGTACACATTTAATACCTATGTATATAGGACAATTTTTGTTTAATTTCATACATATACATATAGTACCTATATATATCCTAATGCATGTAGTTTGTATTTTCAGTTTGTTTTTAAATCGTTTTTTTATTTATTTTATATAATATTGTTATTACATATTATGCTTTATAAATATATACATATAATGAAAAGTAAATTGTGAATTTTCTATAACTCAAATTTTCCCTAACTCGAATTTTATTTGGGGATTTAGGTGGTTCGAGTTAGGGGAGTTCCACTGTATATGTATTTTGTTATTCATTGTTCATAATTTATTTTTTTAATAAACACACATTTTGTTTTGTGCAATTTCTTTATAAATAAGATAAGGCTCGCTAATGTAAGCACTGCTTGTACTTTAAAAAACGTTGGTGATATGCAGCATCTCTGTCGCACTCCTTTATTTACAATGAATTCATCCGAGTAATTATTTCCAACATTCACTCTGCTTTTGTTATTTGTAGAAAGATATTGTCTTTAAAATCTTTTCCAGGCCTTTCCTGATTCAACCAGTCACAGGCAGTAACCTAGTCCTGTTAGTGGTCAACATGATTTGTCCGGAAAAGAAGCTAAACTCCATATCGCCCGATGGATTGATCGATGAAATCGAAGAACCGAGAACTCCCTCTCCGGTTGAGATTAACTACAACATAAGTCTGTCTTGCTACAAAGTGAGATACAATGATTTTCCTAGACGATCGTATATGAGCTGCATTAATAGGAGCATTCATGTAAGGCCATTTCTCCAAACACGTCTTGCCAATTTAAAAATAAAAAATACACTTTCGTTTATAGGAACAAGAAATTAGACTGTGCGGCAAGGGATCTACTTTCTCGCATCCGCTATTTTTAATCTCTCTAGCCCTGCTACTAGAAGCGGACTTTTAGGCCAACCTTTCGCCAAACGGAAGAAGTAAAAACGGTAACAATACATATGTTCATAGAGCCTGTGATATTACGTGTCCTCAAAATGGTTGCCATATCATATCTCACTTTTCGAAAACGCTAACCATATTACAGTTTGTATATGTTTACTTTTATTTAATGTTATATAAAATTGTTTATTGTTGTATTAATTTAAGATAGAGTATAAGCTATTCCATATCGTATTGAAATTCTCTAGTTCAATGTTGATATTACATTGTATAAGCAGAATTTGTTGTGGTGAGGTCTAAATTGAAATTGCTAACTATATTGTCAGTATTTAAGAATTATAAAACGGAAAATTTCTCAAAGTATAACGGTAAATTGCTCTTCTTATCAGAAAGTGCTTACTACAACAAGTTCTATAGTACGCCTTTGTTTGCTTATATCCAACCTTAGAAAAAGGAGTAATTTCAGAATTTATATTCAAAAAAAATATATATTCAAATCAAATCCCTTTACTAAGGTTGATACAGTTTTCGTTATGTCAAGAAAGTATGAGTTATTAAATACCGTACACTTGATTATTTGCCATTACCCCCCATTATTTCTGTAAAGTATTTTAAAAAAGCAGAAAAGACATACTGTACGTATGTCTATAAATATAGAATTTTCAAAATATTTGTATTTTTTTACTTTAGATAATTCCCAAACTCCTCAAAGCTTGAATTAAGAAAACGAAAAGGGCATGAATTGATAACTTCTTTGAAAAAAAAGAACACAGCATCTTCATAAGACCATTTCTCAAATTTCTCATACAGGCAGGGACACAATTATTAGGCACCCCCAAATTTTTCGATTTTCTTTAAGATAAACAATGAACAAATAAAACAAATATTATAAAAGCAATATTTATTACTAAAAACTAGAAATTCAATATTTGGTTGGCCCCCGCGAGCTTTTATGACAGCTTCAATCCTATTAGGTAAACTGGCCACTAACATATGGCAGGTTGAAGTTGGAATCCCAAACTCTTTCAAGTATTGCTTTTAATTCTTGTGTGGATTTGCATATGTGTTCGCATATTTTTCGCTTAATAATAGCCCACAAATGCTCGATCGGATTTGGATCCGGGCTTTGGGGTGGCCATTCCAAGATGTCAATGTTCGCTTCCCGGAACCACGCTAAACTTGCAGCCACAGCGTGGCATGGTGCATTATCTTGTTGAAACAAAACTTCGTCAGTATTCACTCCGAATAATTTTTGAATTGGGGGCAGTAAAACTTCATCTAACCTACTGGCGTAGGTCCTCGAGTTCATTCTACCAGTGCACACGAACATATCTTCAATCCCTGTCGACGTCATACACCCCCATATCATAACACTACCGCCACCATGTTTGATGATACCACCACACAATCGGCATGGTGTTCTTCACCAGGTCTCCGACGACCTATCCAGTTAATTCTTTCAACTCTCGATTTTTTTTTTAACACAATTCGTTTAAATTTCTATTTACCTTTTACTGAATGTAAAACGATTAATTATATTTACCTCTATATTACACTCATCTGTCCAAATCACATTCGCCCAGTCGTTCTCTGTCCACGATTTGTGTTTATGAGCCCATGCTAATCGTTTATTTTTATCTACGTCCGACAGCTACGGTTTCTTTCGAGCTTTTCTCGATGATAGACCGACTTCTCTAACACGTCTACTTACTGTTTTAGGCGAGTTGTCGATTTAATGCGCCAGCCAAATCTGTTGCCGTTTGACGTCGATTTTGTAAAGAGTGTCGTTGTAACTACCGGTCCTCCCTTTCTGTCATTTTACGTTTTGGACCTCCTCCCGGTCTTGATTTAGTATCCCCTGTTTCTTGGTAACGTTTTAGAGTTGTTTGTACGGCGCACCGTGAACATTTTACTTTTTTACTAATCATCACTTGGGATAATCCCTCGGCATGTAGTATAATAATTTGCGCACGTTGAAACTCAAAAAGTTCTTTAGATTTCTGCATTTTCAGTTACAGCACGTAAACTAATCACGAATAAATATTTTTATTTGTCAATAACAAACGCACATATAATTTAAAACAAAAATACTGATATGGATGTTCACCGGTCATTTTACCGAACTATACTAAGTGTAAAATACAATTAGTTCCGCAAATACAACAATAAATGGATTAACAACGGTATTTCCCCCACTAACCCTTCTATTTATACTACGGGTATTTCTAAGAAGCGGCAGATAAAAACTATTTGTCTGTTAATACCGCTGTATTAAAACATCTAAAGGGTGCCTCATATTCATGTCCCTGGGTGTATTTGTAAAATTAAGTTTTACATCTTCGCCCATGTTCAATATGGATTTTCAACAAGTATCGGCCGATTCAATCGACATAATTATTTTTACTAATGATAACCGTACGCTACTGCGAAAACACTCGTTTCTGCAGCCTTGGTGATTAGTCATATGCATTTTTATATACTCACATATAAATTTTATTTCAGCGTATTGTCCATGCATTATCAGTTAGCATTAGAACTGTAAATATAATCAAGCGAGACTTGGAAACTAATCAACAAATCGAAGATGCTAAAAAAATAGAATTCATGAAAAGCAATACAACCAAAATAAGCAAGTATTCGTAATATTATTTACGAAATGTATCGAAATAAGCAACATGTTAGAAGACAAGCCCAACATGAACATTTAAAAGATGTAAATGCATGCAGCTATGGTTTAACAACTTTAAATGTCATATTGAAAAGAATAGGTTTTCACATTCATGACAGAATGGTCATACACACTCAGTTAAATCAATAAATACAGAAGGTAAGAGATACATTCTTCTCCATGCCGTAAAGAAAACCAAAAAGAAAAAGGGAAACATAAGTAATTATATTTGAAACATCGTCCTCGAAGCACAATAGTAACATAATGAAATATGAAACCCTTCTATGTGGAAAATTACATTGTCGTTGCGGAAAAGATAGTTTAGTTGTTATGTCAAGTTTGCATTGAAATTCAGCAAAAAAGAAACCGAATCTATTATGGTTTGGAACACCGTTCAAGGTCAATTGGAATAGAAGCAGTTTCAACGACGATTGCAAATTGCAGCCGCGGTCGGGAATTTTACGAAACATCAACCACCGTATACCGCAGCTTACCATGAAATATATGCGATTATAGCATCCGAAAGAAACAATCACTTGAAAGAGAGGAGGAATATGTCGATACTGCTCACATTATGCATTCTAGCGAAGAGTTCTTTTATATATATATATATATATATATATATATATACACCACAGTTTGGCAGCTAATATAACCACAATATGTATGTATTATATAACTGTGTATATTATGCCACATGGCTGCCATATGAAAGTAACGACGAAAAAACAGCAATATAGTTTTATAGAAGAATAGTACCTTCGCCTATCCGGAAGAAATAAACAAGGGTTCCCTTCCCTATTCCCACAAAAGCCAATTAAATCGTGTTTTGATGGAATGTTGTTTTTTATTTAAGAAATATGCGATAGTAGGCAAAGAACACAATACAAATCATATCGCTTTACTTAATATAAAATGGAAACGTTCAGAAAACCTGAACGTAAACATCTAACAAAATAATAAATACCAACCACGATAGTAGTGGGTGTGACTGAAAGGGATACTCACTTGAAACAGATACGGTATTAAACTTCGATAGTATTCGGAGTATTTATTCTCTTCAGAGGGTTTAAAACTAACTCCGCTAAAGGGTATCTGAATTTTTTTTTTAATTGTGGGGTCGATATTACAATTTAACCAAAATCGATAGAAAATATATTTCATCTGTATTTAATATACTGATTTTATACCGTAGTTGTGTATATATATATAAATACATATGTATATTTATATATTATGCGTATATACACTAGGGTGACAGAATAAAATAGACACTAGGTAAAGCGGTGTAAATATGTAAACAGCTAAATTCTCAGAACGAATTAAGAACTTTCTCTTATCATTAGGGTAGGGGTAGATGTATCGGAAGGAATTCGTCATAGTTTAGTATCGTTACAACTATGCCTCGCTTACAAGGTGCGAGTGATATTAGCGACTTCACCCGGGGTGTCGCATCGTTGGCTAGAGTGAACGTGGCGCTTCGCAACGTGAAATAAGTAAATTCCGTTGTCCACAGTTAACCGTGTGATTACACAGTTAAACCCAAGGAAAAAACAATAGTGGAGCCGAGACCAGGTCGTGCCGGACCTTCTGAAAGAAGTAAAAGAGTGCTTGTGCGCGAAGTGTTAAGAGAACCGCGAAAAAGGTACAACTGAGCTCGCGGCAACTTCACAGAAAAGTCAGCGCACCGTTCTGCGATACCTCCACAGTGTGGGGATGTATAAAAGGGTGGCAAAGAAAAAACCTCTCCTTGCGGCGTTTCAAAAACGGTGCCGAATGGCTTGGACAATCGAAATGCGAACGAAGCCCGAAGAGTTTTGGCGGTCTGTAATTTTTCAGACGAAAGCAGATACTGCCAATTCAGTGATAGTGGTCGTACGTGGGTATGGAGACGTTCGTTACAGCAACTGGACGACAAATTTTGGCATCAGACGGTGACATTCGGCGGTGTGAACATCATGGTGTGGGGCGCGATATGGTATGGTGGAAGATCGCAATTAGTAATCTGCGACGGAAATATAAATGCGGCAAAATATATCCAAATATTAACAGAAGGACTACTACCGATATTCGATTGATATTTATCTAAAGAAGACGCCACTTTTATGGAGGATGGAGCATCCTGCCACAAAGCAAGAACAACAACCACATGGAAAGAGGAACAGGGGATTCGGATTTTACCATGGCCAGGCCAATCACCAGACATGAATCCGGTGGAGAATGTTTGGCACATAATCCAGACAAATATGGCGAAACGACCCCGAAAACCCAGCAATAAGGAAGAACTCGTTACAGCTGTTACAAAAGAGTGGTTAAATATTCCAGAAGACACCATTAATCATTTAATAGATTCTATGCCACGACGACTCGCAGCACTTCACGCAAATAAAGGTGGATCGACAAAATATTAGTCTAATTTAAAAATTTTAAAATATTTTGTATATATAACGAGAATAGACTCTTTTTTTTAATTAGTAGGTCTCTATTTTATTCTGTCACCCTAGTGTATATATATATACAGCTGTGGCCATATGTATTCGCCACCCTTTTTTGTTTTTTATTCCGACGAATATATAAGAAGTAAAAGAAAATTGATCGATGATTCATTGTGAGTGTATACAGATAAATGCAGATGTTGCTTAATATTTGATAGCTCCTCCCTGGGCTTTAATCACCGCACGAATTCGTCGGGGCATACTGCTCACTAAGTTATAGCACTGTTCGGGGGTGATTTTATTTCACTCTTCGAATGTTTTTGTTTTTAAGCATTGCTTTGTGATACATGAGTATTTACCTACATTTCGCTTTAAAATGTACCATAAATGCTCAATTGGCGATAAGTCCGGGGATTGTGCCGGCCATTCCAGGACCCGCACGTTATTTTCCTCGAACCAGCGCATTACTTCGCGAGATTTATGGCACGGTGCATTATCTTGTTGGAAGTAATACTCTGGCTCATCATTATCGAATAATTTTAACGCACACGGTTCCAGAACTTCTTCCAACATGTCGATGTACGTTCGACTGTTCATTCGGCCCTCGCAGACGAACAGTTCTCCGACGCCTGTTGCACTCATGGAACCCCAAACCATTATGCTACCACCCCCAAACTTGACAGTCGGGATGATACAGTCTGGATGGAAGGCCTCTCCTCGCCTGCGTCGCACGTATTAAGGCCCAGGTTTACCACAAAGCTACCAACAAAAACATGAATACTGTTACATTTTGGAACCCATTAAAAAGAATAAAAACACTGTAGATACCAGGAATTGAATACAGAATACCGCAAATACAATAATTATGTATTACTTACCTCAATATTTGACTCATCCGTCCACATAACATTGGCCCAATTGTCAATGGTCCAGTCGCGGTGACTTTTAGCCCACAGCAGTCTCTTTTTCTTTAGTTGCGGAGACAACCGTGGTTTATGTCGAGCTTTGTATCCACCTAAATTTAATCCACAAATGCGTCTTCTAACCGTGCGAGGAGAAATAGCAACATTATGTAGCCGGAAAAGCTCACTGGGAAGCTGTTTAGACCCTTTTTTCCGGTATCGCAAAGACATCCACTCTAAGACTCGCTCATCTCTGCTAGTTGTCTTCGTTTTTCGACCAGTTTTCGGTTTGTTTGTCAAAGATCCACTCTCTTTGTATCGTTCTTTCGTCATTCTAACTGTCGATCGCGCACATTTCACTTGTCGGGCAATAGCAGACACCGACAACCCTTGCTTTTCTAACACCACAATTTGTCCTCGCTCTACCTCCGTCAATTCGCGTGTTTTCGGCATTACTTTTTACTGTATACTATCGTATTACACAGACAAAATCACAGATACAATATCTTCACTCTAACTAGCTCAACCTTACTCTTACAACTTTTAAAAAAGACTGAAGAAATATTGAGAAATTACAATTTTACGTCTATTTTCTAATTTACTCAGAATGGCCTACAATAAACCATTAAACCCTCATTACCAGGTACCTAGTTAAGTCCGTCATCGACCCTGCTTCTTAGAAATACAATAATATTCGTGTAACACGTTCAAAACGAGAGTGGCGAATAGATATGGCCACAGCTGTATTTATACGTATAATATCGCATTACAAACTATATACAAATAACGAGTAATGTATTTTTAATAATTAGCAATATTTCAATATCGACAGAAATAACATTCTTTTAATGAATAGAAATTCATGTATGGTAGAGAATACTTTCTGCATTTCTGTTTAGTACTTACAATAGTGCGTTACGAGCGCGACAATCAGATTCTTCATCAATAAGGATCCTATTTCCTCGACTACCTAATTCCGGACGTATTAGCTTACTGCACAGAGCTCAAGGTTACACAATCGGTTACTAAAAACGAACCCTTCGCAGAGAATACATATTATGAGTAGTATGGAAGATGTATTCCTCCTCTCTTCCAAGTGATTATCTCTTTCAGTCACTCGCACTGCTACCATAGGCGGTATTTATTATTTTCTGAAATCTATACGTAAATTTTTCTTGTAATTATGTTCAACGCTATAATTACATAGAATTCATTTTAAGTAAAAAGAAAAACAGAAACATAAATCTGCATCATGGGATAAAAATTGAAAAACTATGAAAAGAAATTCATGATTACGCAACACTACTATAGACTGCTTGTTAAATTGGCTGCCTACCCCCACTTCGATTCACATTTAAAAATTAACATTAATTAGTGTACAACAGACCGAAACGCGTTTAGATTTACGAATATGCATTGATCATTTCACAATATCAATGTACGACTATAACAATTCGTCGGATTCAGAGAAGTTGGTGCTACCTCCAGATATATGCATATACTTTTAATATTAAATCCCTTTTTTATACTTTAAGTTAATAAAATTGAAGAATAAAACGAGAGAGTTTTATTTCACTAAGTATTAAGTTTTATAATCGTTAGCCAAAAGTCAGCACCTTCTACATTTGAAACTGTATTTCAAAAGGGAATGGTGCCTTTTGGAATATAGTTTTTATTTATAAATAACCGACTTCAGCCTGTGCAGGTTCAAATAGAAAACAATTAACAATTTACATTTCCCGCCAATGCATTCAAAAAGCGTTGAAATTTGTCGCTAATCTCACCCACGCAGTACGTAGCGCCATCTAAGAATGGCTACGCGAGAAAAATACAACATATAGCTATCTCACAAACTTCTCTTCAATGAAAATATTCAAAGACGATTTCGTTTATATTTTAGGTACAGTAGGCATCTGTTCTTCCACCTTTATCAAGCAGCCATCACTGGTGATATCCATCACGTTGGGAAACTTGAAATCAAACAGTATTTACCATTACACTTTTATCAAAAAAAGAATTAATACATAAAATCTTCACATACAATAAAACATAAGTGATTCTAATATAGAACCAATTCTTCTTTCAATTATTTTTTTTAACTTACATTTATCGCTTACAATAACTCTATAATAAAATCTAAGCGAATATTTACAATAACCGACCCTTGCACTCGCTCGAACCACAATAGCAAGATAGTTCCTTTCCGGGTACACTGCCTATATCGTAATTGTAGTTCCAAGTAAGCTCGGTACCGGCCCTCACGTAACTGAGAGTAAAGAAGGCGACCCATGGGAAGCGCAAGTCGTGGGTATCCACGAAAACGTTTTGAACGAAAATATTGGGCGAACAGGAGTGATTCAGGAACCTGCCGATGTTTCCCGTATTTTTAGCGTCCATAATGTAAACATCCTCGTCCGTGCCGAACATCTCCCGTACGGACTTGTACCTTCTTTCCCCTCCTTCGGTAAGGCTGGAATCTTGAGGATTGAAGCTGGACGGCTCTCTAGGTACTGGAAAGGAAACAAACGTTAAAATTGCATTAAATTACGATTAGTTCGAAACACATAACCTATGGCGTGTGGTATACAAGCTGATTATTATCCGCAATATTACCAGTTTTTTTCCGGTTTAAGTAAGACACGGCGCCGACAAAAAGTACGCAGCGTATTAATTTGACATATACGCCATTTTGTTCGTCTGGCGTTTAAATCACAAACAAACATAAGTTGAGTCCGCCAAGAACTAGCGTCTTTGCTTTATCATGTCGAGTTTTGTGCCTGAAAAAGAACATTTGCGGCAAGCATTACTTTTCAGAGAAGCAAATGGTGAACGCTCCATCAATTAGAACATGTGAGACATGGTTTCGACAATTTCAAAGTGGTGATTTCAATATGAAAGACAGTGATAGACCACAAAAATGCGAAGACGAGCAATTGCAGGAATTATTGGATGATGATCCAACTCAAATCCAACGGCAATTGGCAAAAGCATTACATGTGTCATAAGAAACATTCAATAGATATTTACCAACAAAGGGGAAGATCAATTAACTCGGTAAGTGGCTCTCACAGATTTGAATGAGCGTCAAATAGAAAATCGCAGTCATCTGTGAAATGATGCTTCAAAGCTACGAAAGGAAATCACTTTTGTATCGAATTGTAATGGGTGACGAAAAATGGATTTATTTGAAAACGCGAAACGGAAAAAATCGTGGCTTTCATCCGGCGACCCCGATCCTTCAACACCAAGGCCAAATCGCTTCGATAAGAACCCCATGCTCTGTGTCCGATGGGACCAGAGCAGTATTGTGTATTATCAACTTGTGAAGCCCAGCGAAACCGCTAATACACAACGCTATCGCCAACAAATGATTAATTTGAACCACACATTAATCGAAAGATGACCGAAATGGTCCAGAAGACACGGCAAAGAGATTTTGTTGCACGACAATGCGCCGTCTTACACAGCAAAATCAGTGAAAGACACCTTGAAATCGCTTGGATGAGACATCCTTCCACAGAGATGGCGCCATTTGACTATAAAAGGAAAGCAATTTTTCTAGCATGGAAACCATAAAAAAAATAATTTCCCTTGAAAATTACGTGTTTCTTTTTAACAAAAAGAAAAACGGAAAAAAAAACTTATTCATACACCTGGTACGACGCATCGGTGCAAGGTTATCCTCGTAGTTTAGGAAAAACCTTGCAAATACCTGATTTATAAAATATCTATTAACAATCGCCATTCTCAGTTTGCCCCTTCAGCGTAATACCGGCCCCAAGTCAAACATCTACTGAAATTTTCAAGTATTCAAAATGCTAAAAAAGAAATTTCTAATTCAGAAATCATGACACAGAAGTTGGTCTTGCAAGAGATGATATCGAACTCGTAATATTTACAATTAATAGGTCATCTAGTAATTCTGAATATAATTGTAAGGATTCTGATAAAATCTTTATTGAGGCTATATCCTGTGTAGATCGTTATTTAATATTTAATTCGTCGATAGTTTAAAATACTTGTGTTTGAGATATGATAGTGCTTTATATAATCTACATGTATATATTATGTAAATTCTAGATACTAATAATTGTTTATATATAAAAATTAAAATAGATAAAATAACCCTTGCAATATATAACTTTTCACTTTTATATTTGACAATCAGTACAACCTATAACTCGGCAAAGCTTCGATTAAAGTTTATTAGTGGTCAGGAATTTGGCAACATGGCTATAATATTATAAAGGTGATACACAAAAAATGGTTAGTCACGATCAATTAATGCAAATAAAGCTTATAACGTCACGGAACATGCAACATAAAAGCCCAAATTAAAACATGAAAATGTTTTCAGTACGTTCTATTTATTCCCAAATGAAACTGCATCTGATAGAATAGCTTTAAAAAGGATTGCAACAGAATTTTCCCAAAAGGTAAGGGTCACTTTCTCTCTTTCTTTTTCTTTTAACATTTGGCAACAGAAGTTATAATCTTGGATTATCTTATGAAACAGATAACACAGATATTAATTAAATGTCTATGCTTGCGCAGCTAAGCAGTACGCATTTGTGAGTAGTGCTACCAATTAACAACATCGGCATAAAGGTAAGATAGAATCATGTGTGTCTCTGTTATTTGGATATTGTGGCTTACATGTTTTATTTGTATTTAGTACGGACTGCTTAAGGGGAACCAAACAGGGTTTTCCTCTCTTTCTTAGTGGTGATTCTATACATATATATTTCTTTTCATAACAAATACACTTTAAAACAGCATGAAACCGCTATATATATATTTTTACTTTGCCTTCCTACTAAAATTCGAGGAATATTAACATGCAAACGATAATCAGACAATCAGAAAGGAAGCAAACACTTTTTCTGGTTCTATACTATTTAATCATAAACAATTTTTTCAACCTAAGTGAAATTTTGTTCACTGTATAAAGTGCATGATTCACTAAGCAAAAATTGAAGATTTTTATACGAAGTATTTGACTTTTGAGGGTGTGGTCTTTCTTGTAAGTTTTAACAAGTTCTTATCGATACACCCTACGTAATAAAAAAGGAATAGTTTGTGTTGCAATACAAAGAAATATAAAACTTAAACAATTTTAAAGGTATCTTACATAAATTTCTTAATCTTAAAATGCTAAAATGCAGAATTCAGAGATCTAATCTTGTACATTGTTTCATTTTAGTTGATGTGGATTTTTTGATCGATCGCCGGAAATCACGCATTTACCTGTTAATTATTAATTAATAGTAATCTTACAAATTTGCAATTGATTCTTTCAAAGATAATCACAGCTGCAGAAAATACAATCAATTAAGAGATAATTGATATTATACAATTACACTAGGGTGACAGAATAAAATAGACACCTACTAATTAAAAAAAGATTCTATTCTCGTTATATATACAGAATATTTTAAAATTTTTAAATTAGACTAATATTTTATCGATCCACCTTTACTTGCGTGAAGTGCCGCGAGTCGTCGTGGCATAGAATCTATTAAATGATTAATGACGTCTTCTGGAATATTTAGCCACTCTTCTGTAACAGCTGCCACGAGTTCTTCCTTATTGCTGGGATTTCGGGGTCTTTTCGCCATATTTGTCTGGATTATGTGCCAAACATTCTCTATCGGATTCATGTCTGGTGATTGGCCTGGCCATGGTAAAATCCGAATCCCATGTGGTTGTTGTTCTTGCTTTGTGGCAGGGTGCTCCATCCTCCATAAAAGTGGCGTCTTCTTTAGATAAAATGGTGTTGTCGAATATTGGTAGTAGTCATTCTGTTAATATTTGGATATATTTTGCCGCATTTATATTTCCGTCGCAGATTACAAATTGCGATCTTCCACCATACCATATCGCGCCCCACACCATAATGTTCACACCGCCGTATTTCACCGTCTGATGCAAAAATTTGTCGTCCAGTTGCTGTGACGAACGTCTCCATACCCACGTACGACCACTATCACTGAATTGGCAGTATCTGCTTTCGTCTGAAAAAATTACAGACCGCCAAACCTCTTCGGGCTTCGTTCGCATTTCGATTGCCCCAGCCATTCGGCGCCGTTTTTGAAACGCCGTAAGGAGAGGTTTATTCTTTGTCACCCTTTTAAACATCCCCACACTGTGGAGGTATCGCAGAACGGTGCGCTGACTTTTCTGTGAAGTTGCCGCAAGCTCAACTGTACTTTTTCGCGGTTCTCTAACACTTCGCGCACAAGCACCCTTTTACTTCTTTCAGAAGGTCCGGCACGACCTGGTCTCGGCTCCGCTGTTGTTTTTTCCTTGCGTTTAAATTGTGTAATCATACGGTTAACTGTGGACAACGGAATTTACTTATTTCACGTTGCGAAGCGCCGCGTTCACTCTGACCAACGATGCGACACCCCGGATGAAGTCGCTAATATCACTCGAACCTTGTAAGCGAGGCATAGTTGTAACGATACTAAACCATGACGAATTCCTTCCGATACATCTACCCCTACCCTAATGATAAGAGAAAGTTCTTAATTCGTTCTTAGAATTTAGCTGTTTGCATATTTATACCGCTTTACCTGGTGTCTATTTTATTCTGTCACCCTAGTGTACATGCTACTGATGGTTCTATATTTAGCGCCACCTATTCCGCTTGGAAGAAACTAACAGTACATGTATATATTAAATTTGAAATGAATAATGCATAAAGAACCAATTGTACGTAATATAGCTCAATTTTATGTTAATATTACATATAATTTTGTTTCATTACATATAATTTGCGATTGGAAAAAAAGTAATGTAATATTAACATGAATATTAATACTAAACCACCGTTGGCATTAGTAATGATAAAATGTAAAAGATGTTGGGTTCGAGTCCCCTCCGAGACCGATACTTTTTCAATAATTTAATTACGTTGGGTAATTGGAAGGAAATTGTAATTTTATCATAGTGAACTATGACATTATTATTTAAAGCAAGCATGTTCCAATCAAGATCGTTTTACAAGACATAGGCAAAATATTTAGGAAAAAGGACAGTAAAATAAAGCTTCTTAAGCTGGTTTAATAAACAAAAAATAAAGTAAAATAGCGATAAAAGTGTTCGCTCTTTGTTATTGTATTTCTGTCGATTTGTCACATCTTTATAAAGAACACGAGACGTTTTAGATTATTATTGTCGATAAAATGTGATGATTAAATGGATACGCGTAATTTTACAGTTACTTTAAAAGTATTTATAACTACTATGAATTTGTTAAGCAACCTTCTAGCGTCCATATTAGTTCCAATACCCAGTAAAATCTTATAAACTCTACTAAAAGATAATACATTTGCCTTTATATATAAATAACATTTATATTAGGTCTTTTATGAAGTATATTGTTTATTAATTCTACAGGCAAACTTGTAAGAATATCGATTAGAGAATGATTAAAAACCTGTTATATGTTATGACGCAATATAGAAATTTTCAGAATAATCCTTATCGCCACAATAAGGATTATTTTTGGGATAATATTGTAGGTAATAAATTTACAATACTCTTTGGGGTGGGAGTAGGCTACCCGAAAGTGTATTGTATATTGATAAATGCTGTAGTTTCCAAATAAACATGCTTGTGTGTGCGTTAAGAGTGTATATTTTTGCGTGAACCTGACTAAAGTTATTAAAATGCCAAGAGGAAAACCGATAAGTTTAGAAAAGCGCTCTGTAATTGTTGCTTTTTGATCAAGAAGGTTATTCAGTGCGTCAAACTTCCGAAAAAATGCATATTAATAAATCCACAGTTCTGTTACTACAGTAAAAAGAAGATTAAAAGCTGCAAATCTTCCCGGCCGCATTGGAACAAAAAACTCCTACTTCGACGGAGAAGCAGATAAAAACGGCTACAGTGGACAGAAACACAGAAACTGGACAGTAGATAATTGGAAAAGGGTGCGATTAAGTTAAATGGAATTGTAATGACCAGCGAGGGTATTAAATGAGCGACATACATAGGTTTGACACTGTGCTATTGAACATCTAAAAGCTATAAAACCAGATTTTATCACCATTAATATTGATATAATGATATTGATTGCATTAAAGAAAAAATAGATAGAGAGTCATCAATAACTACAGATATTCAATAAATAATATCAGAAATATCTGCCATAACATTCCATCTGAAACGTTAGATGACGTTCATCACGTATACCACTTTTAAGTGATTCATCCTGTAGATAAGAGTATATAAAATTTTGAGTGTGTAGCAAAAAGTGAATGCGCAGATTATACCAGGTAAATATACTTTAGGAAAGACTAGCGGTAATAATTACTTCTTCCAGTAACTTCTGGTGTAAAGTACTTTTTACAGACTCTATAGTTGTATATTTCTTCATACGTAACGTAATCCTTTTCTAGTCTATTGTTGCCACGCAATCGTAACCATTTTTTAAATAGTTCTACATTTTGGAGGGATTTGGAATCCTATGTTTGCTAAGAGTGCTGCCAATACAGCCACTTTCAACACAATAGATTCTTACCTGCCAATAAATGAAATAAATGATTAATATTTGTTTATCAAAACTTTTGTAAACTAAAAAAATTAAACTTGTATATTCTTAGAAACCACGCAGAAAATGTAGCTTCGTGTTCATTCGTACATAAAGGTAAAGAAGTGCATACAAAAAGTATTTACAATTGTTTATTTGATTTGTTCGATTTTTAAATGTTTTAAGCATATGTATTACATATTTAAGTTAGTTTCAAATGCCAACTTTGTGATTGGCTTATCCAGTAACATGAACATATGAATATATGAACACAGCCATAATTAATTCACGTTATCGAGATTGCGCTGTATTTTAAAAAAATCGCTATTAATGTGGTGTATCAACAAAGATACAAAATATTTGATACAATGCTAAAATTACAATTTCCTTGCAATTACCGAACGTAATTAAATTACTGAAAAAATATCAGTCTCGGAGGGACTCGAACCCAACATCTATACGTCTCCGTATACATCGTGACATCTAGGGGGATTTAAAGTGACTTGAATTCAATGGTCTTGTGGTGCGATGGTTTGCACAGTACGCCAGAGATGTAAAGATGTCCCTCCGAAACTGATATTTTTTCAGTAATTTAATTACGCTGGGTAATTGCAAGGAAATGGTAATTTTATTATTACTAATGCCAACGGTGGTTTAGTTTAGTTGATATTAGTTTACTTGATACAATACTTGCTTACCTATTGTTTATCTCTCTGATACCAATAAAGTAAATAACACTTCTGATTAAACTTATTAGAACTATAACAACGTATAAAATGTGTAATAAAGGCCCAAGCAAAACAGTTAAATTTTACATTTACTAAAAACTCCAAAGTAGATGCCGTAGATGTTTTTAAAAACGTGCACGCCCACTTACTGCAGTAATACTCAGAGTATGTTCGTCAGAGGCGGATCATAATGTCTTTGTTAGGGACTCATAAAGTGACACACGCGGAAAAGTACTTTTTAATATTTACAATTATTTTTATAAACATTAAACTGCCATTAAATGAAATAAAAGAATGTGTTCATGAAGCAACTGGTGTGCCGGTTCGAACGATAGAAAAAATTATTCAAGAGGGAAAAAACACAGCATTAAATAGCGATGAAAAAAATTTAGAAGCCCTCGTAAGAAGAGACAAAGAATAAAGAGTGTCAGAAATTTGCCGAAGTATCAACTACGAATAGTGCGAGAAATGATCTACGAGTTTCTTTGAACAGACAAGCGACAAGGTACGGTTTCAGCTTTACACCAAAATATGCACGATGAATTGGAATGGAAAGGATTAAACACATCATTAAGACGAATTTTAAAAGATTTGTGATTCAAGTTTCGATGTACACCGAATAATAGGAAAGTATTGATAGAGCGATTAAATATACGAGAATTGAGAATTGATTACTTGCAAAAGATTAAACATTTTCGTGTAACAAATAGACCCAGTGTACATATAGATGAGACTTACATTCATAGTAGTCATACGCCTTCCAAGATATGGGACGATAAAAGTACAAAACCCCTTCACATGAACACACCTACAGCACCCAGAATAATAATAGTGCACGCAGGAGACAATATGAGCGTTATCCCGAACGCTCTATTGATTTTTAAGTTCGGCGTAATAACTGCTGATTATTCTCCGGATATGAACACAGAAAATTATGCCAGACGGATAGAATAGAAGCTTATACCAAACTTGCCGACAAACTCCGTTGCAATTGATAATGGGCCGTATCACAATACACAAACAAATCATGCTCCAAGCAGTAATAGCAAGAAAAATTAAATGATTGAATGGTTAGCGTTAAAATATATTTCTTTTCACACTAGAATGTTAAAGTCACAACTATACTAGTTAATCGAATGCTATAAGGCTCAATATATAACATATAAATTCGACGAACTTCTATAACGCAATGGGCACACAGTTTTGAGAATTCCACCGTATCACCCCGACTTAAATCCAATTGAGTTGATCTAGGCTATCGACAATAAACAATGTCGCTGCAAGAAATTATAAATGGTAAGGTAGAAATGTTCGTAAAACAACGGAAGAAGAAATTTTCGAGAGTTTCTCGGGAAGATTGGCAACAACTTTGTAAACATGTTGTTAATATTGAAGGTAAATATTTAGAATCAGAAATATTAGTTGATAAAATGAGAGGAAGTGTAATTATTAATGTAAATAATGAAAGTGAAAGTGATGATGACAGATTCAGTTTCAAAGAATTATAATTTATTACTACAAATATTTCTAAGAAATGTAGTCTATTCTACTGTTAATAATAACAGCATAAACCACTTATAAATTAAATATTCTTTATACGGATGCAAGCAAATGGGATTGTGATTTACGATACCTTTTAATCTCATTTCCTATATAAATTGTTTAATTAATTCTAACACATAGCGGTACATTGCCGATTTATTCCCACCGGATATAACGCAGCTTTTTAAACACTGCCTCAGGACCAACTCTTTGTATGGGATAGCAGCTTCCACGAACAAACGAACGGAGTGGCGACGGAGAGCCCATTAAATCCCGCGGTAGCCAATCTCTTCATGAAGCATTTTGGGAGCCTAGCTATCGAAATAGCGGTGGACAAACCTACGGTTTGGTGGAGGTACGTGGATGATATGCTTGTCGTTTGGCCACACGAAAGAGATAAATTGGACCGGTTCCTTAACCTCCTGAACGGAGTGCACCCTAACATTCAATTCACGATGAAGCTAGAACATAACGGGGTATTCCCTTTTCTGGATGTTCTTGTCAACAGGGACCAAGCATCGGCAACAACTAGTCTATTCAGGAAACCTACACATACCGACCGTTATCTACAGAATAATGCTAACCATCACCCACGTCAGAAGAATACGGTGGTGCGCTAGTCAGACGAGCATGCAGAGTATAATCAATCGCGCCATCACGAATAAACCTGCACCAAGAGACAAGAATGATCGGGAAACTGAAACGTTGGACACAGCATATCTACCGTACATAAACAACACTACAGATAGGATAGGATGAGTGCTTAAGCGTTTCAACATTCGAACGGTTTTCCCTCCAACAAGAAAAGTGTCTAGTTTACTATGACAGGTCAAAGGAAAAAGGGACCCCTTATCAACACCCAGGATGCACAACATACCATGCTCATGCGACAAGGTCTACATCGGCACAATAGGACGTTCGATCAACACCAGAAGGAAGGAACACGAGAGGAATGTGCAGTTGAAACAAATAGACAAATCGACAATTGACGAACATATCCACTCGTACCCGATTCATAGGATTAGATTCGAAGATACCAACGTTCTAACATCAACTAAGAACTAGTATAGCCGATTAAACAGGGAATCCATTGAAATATACAAAAACCCTAGCAACATCAACAGAGACGACGGGTTGAAACTGAACCGAATATGTACAACGGCAGTACGCGCAACAGGTCACGGTATTGGGGGAGCGAAGGAGCGTATTTAAGGCAGTAACAACGTGCACGAAGCCACTACCTTAGAAAATGCGAACCGCAGTTGTTCGCGAAACATCAACATCAGGGACAAAAACCCTAGTGACACGGGGGAATCCGACAACCGTTACGACTACAAACGTATAATTTGCGCCGCCTATGGTTTCTTGGAACTTTCCCACTAATTTCAAATGCTACGCGGAGTTACTCCCACCATTCGGCATCTAATTTGGCGTTTACAGCATGCACCGACGATGTGCTTCTGGTGAAACATTTTTACAAATTTTTAAAATTAAAATTAAACCTACATCGCAGGATAATAGGAATGCCATCCCCGTGAATATATTCTTATCCTTTTCTAATCGATACACTTACCGTAATCTTCATCATCGCTGATCATAACAGTATCGTCATCGGTCATGCTTGCTGGAATGACGGCCCTCTTCTCTTGCTTAATTAACACCTCTTCCTGCCGCTTCCTCAACCTCGTCCGAATCCCGCTATCCAACTCGCTGTGTTTCTTAGCTTGAAAATTCGCCGGGACGAAATCTCTATCGTCCGCGGCGTTTCTAATGCTCTCGTCTTCCTCATAGTCATCGTCATCGTCGGGTGCGCTATCCTCGGGGGACCTATGCGGCGACTTTAAGTCCTTCTCCACTTCCTCGTGATACGGGTCCTCTTCGTAATCTTCCTTGGTCCGTTCGGCGGTCTCTATGAAGTCTAATTCGGCTAAGTATTCGTCCCCATAGAATTTGCCGTCCTAAATTGAAGTAGGGGTATGAAAGAGGAAATAATATAAATAAATGATTTAAAAAAATGATTACCCTATTTGCCATATCTTCTGTTAATAACACTCCAGCATAGATGCAGATGAAAGAACCTTGCGGAATATCGTTCAGGCAGCGAATTCCCCAACCCTTCATGTCGGTTTGGAATATTTGAAGCTTGTGGTGGAGCGGGTTTTGGACGACTCTATTCAAGCATGTAGAGGCGCATTTGCACCTGGGAAAATTAATAAAAGAGAAAATCGTTAAATCAATCCTAATAATTGTAGTTAAATTACATCCCCCAACTAAGTAAATTTTTTATCGTGGTGCCTGTAAAATACGAACTGATTTAGGCTATTTCCGTTGTGCTAGTTCCAAAAATAACTGGCATTTCTTCCTAATAGTTCTAGTTTTCGAGATACACCATGGTGAAATTTATTACACTTACGTACTCAGTCGGCATTTGAATCGTGTAAGTGAAACATCGAGATTTCTTTACCGAAAATGTCAGGTTTAAAGCGAAAAAGTTTAAGCGTGAACGACAAAGTCGCGATAATAAAAGCAGTCGAAAGTGGAAGGAAGAAAGCGGACGTGTGTCGCGAATATGGGTTAGTTAATTCTACGATTTGTACAATTGTGAAAAATAAGAATAAAATCATGAATACCTTTGTGAAAGGGAAAGAAAAGTCAAAAAAAATTCGATCGTGCGAAAAGGTTGAAATCGACGAAGCGCTTATTACGTGGTTTAAGCAATGTAGACATGCAAATTTATCCGTTAATGGACCACTGCTTATGCAAAAGGCCGAAGAATTTGGAAGTTTATTTGGAGACACAAATTTTAAGTGCAGCAATGGGTGGCTGGAGCGTTTCGAAAGGAGACATTCAATAACGTTCGGAAAAGTGAGCGGTGAAGCGAAAAGTGTTAATATGACAGATGCAGAGACGTGGCTAAATGAAGTGTGGTCTAAATTAAGACAAGATTATGAAGACAATGAAATTTACAATGGCGATGAAACGGGAATTTTTTATAAACTTCTTCCAGATAAGACTCTGAGGTTTAAAGGCGAAAAATGTGTAGGCGGTAAACTAGGTACGGAGAAACGTAAAATTCTTGTCATAGGAAAGTCAAAAAAGCCACGCTGCTTCAAAAACATAAAAACACTCCCAACAAATTACTGCGCAAACAAAAGAGCATGGATGACTTCAGAAATCTTTGAAAATGAAATTCGAAAATGGGATAAAGAACTTGCGGTTAAAGGTAAAAAAATCTTGCTTTTAGTCGATAACTGTCCAGACCATCCATCACTAGCCCACTTAAAAGTATTAATTTGGTGTTCTGTCCCCAAATTGCAATAGCATCCTTCAACCAATGGATCAACGCGTAATAAGAAGCTTAAAATGTTTTTACAGAAAATTTCTTCTGCAGAAAATTATTACGGGTATGGACAAGAACGCACCATGTGTAGTTTCACTTCTCGACGCGTTGGACTTTTTAGAGAAAGCTTGGCGTAGTATAACCTCTGAGACTATAGCAAACTGCTTTAGTCATTCAAGATCAAGGAATAATCCAGTTTGTGACAACTTAAATGAAGATGATGTTCCGTTATGTGAACTTATTAAAAAGTGGCAGCAAAATCAGAGTGACGAAAACCAGTTTTGTTTCGACGACTTTGCATCCGTGGACAGTTGCCTTATTACGTCGGAAATGCGTTCAGATTCTGATATCGTGGAGGACATAAAACAGCGGGATAACGAAAACGATAATGAAATCGAAGAGGAAGAAGATTCATGCGACGAAGCAGAACACGTACCGACAAACGAAGAAGCCCTAAGTGCCATAACACTTTTAAAAATTTATTATAGACAGCGAGAAACGTCACCTCAAATTATTGATAAAGTGAGAGAATTAGAAATGGATATAGAAAAACAGTTTTGGCGTGCGAAAACAACGGAAAATTACAGATTTCTTTCATTAGACAAACAAGTTAGTATGTACCTACATGTGTAAGGTTATATGGTCAAGTACATTAAATTAATTAAATTCACATATGTATCTGTTTACCACCCGTAATATTGTTTCCTACTAATTCTTGTATGTAAACATGGAACTTGTAAAAACTCCGCCTATAGCGTCACCTTGTTATAGCGTCAAAAAATTCGCAGTCCCGTGACTGTCGTTATAACCAGGTTCTACGGTACTTAAAAAGTTACGTAGATAACGAAACGTTATATCTAATTCTCAAGAATTTTTCGTAAATAGGGCAGAAAGAGTGAATTTCGAAAACTAGATCTGATAGAACAAATCTGACGGCATTTTCGGATTAGGTACCCCAAAAGTGCTTAATTACACTTAAAAAATCCGAGGCACCAAAACGTGTGTTGGCCAGTGTTATCATTACAACGCTTTTTTATCCGCAGGATATAAAATTATTTAAAAACTAACAGGTGTCAAATTCTGAATCGGATGAAACTTGGTAAGGATGTAGAGTATGGTCAGAGGTGCAAGCGTTTTTTTTCTTACCTGCAGAAGTTTACTTTAAAAGGGTGAAACTCCTCTCCGAAAATTGATTTTAAATCTTTTTCGATACAAATCTCGAAGGGTAAGAGTCACTTGATATCGAAAGTTACTTCATAATACGGTACTGCGGAATATACAGAGTGTTGCACTTAAACACAACACTTGCGTGAGTTTTAGAGAAAAGTCGTTTACTGTTTAAATCTATATTAATAGTCATAAACTACCGTATTTATAATAATATAAAAAAATGTTCTAAATAAAAATTCTTTACCCTTTAAATTTGATTACAATTGTATCTATTAGCACAATGTTCCAGAGATAAATATAGTATGAACTGTTTTAAATATTAATCACCATTTCGATTGAGTGTAATTAAGATATTCTAATACGATTTCCTGTGTAAAATATTTACAAATATATTTTTTTTCAATTAGCTTATTTAGTAAGGTATCCATAATTATAGAAAATATGAAAAACAATATTCTATTCTCTGTAATACAAGAAAAAGAAAACTGTAATTTGAACGGGTAACCCAATTAGATTGCCACGTTATTCGTATTTTTGTTTTTTTATATATATATATATATATTCCTTGAAAAATGAACAAATAAAATTTTATCAGATAAATATATAGCTATGTGTTTGGCTATCCTCGTTGATATATAGATAATCAAGACATTTTTTAACTTTATCTACTAATAGATAAATTGGAATGTTAACAAGCTACATCCGGCACCGTGAAAACAAAAGAATATAAATTAGGTGTTCATGAGGTAAAATAGAAAAGTATGAAAAGTGTAAAGATCTAATTATATTAGATTTAAATCTAAAATATTTTGGGAAAATTCCTTCGCAGACACGAGAAACAAAAAATGATAAAGAATTCTTAGCATATCGTATGAAAGGTAAACAGTGTAGTTTTGGGTTTGTTGACTGTCTTGGTACAAAGAACAAAGAGTGTCAGAAGTTTGCCGGAGTATCAAATACGAATAGTGCGAGATATGATCTATGATTTTCATAGAACAGACGAGAGACGAGTTACGGTTTCAGCTCTACGCCGAAAAAAGATGGAATTGGAATAGAAAGAATCAAACACATCATTAAAAAGACTTTTAAAGGATTTGGGATTCAAGTTTCGACATACACAGGATAGGAATGTATTGATAAAGCGATTAGATATACGAGCATTAAGTCCTGATTACTTGGAAACGATTAAACATTTTCATGAGACAGATTGATCCATTGTACATATGGATGAGACTTACATTCACAGTAATCATATATCTTCAACGATGTGGAGTGATTAAAGTACAAAAGGTCTTTTCAAGAACATATCTAAAGGACCCAGACTAATAATAGTGCACGCAGGAAGCAACATGGACTTTATCCCTAACGCCCTATTGATTTTTAAGCACGGCGTAAAACCTGGTGATTACCATTCGTAAAATAAAAATAAATACAGCAATTTTAAGTCATTACTTTTACAATTAGTATATATCCAGCTGCAGGACTAATACCCACAACAACATATCTATTTCCAAGTGTGTTGATAGAATACGTTGAAGCACCCAAGATAAACTTTTTTCCAAACATTCTTTCCAAGTTGTAGACATTGTTTTCCGAGTTGGCTAGAAACTATTGGCGTATAACCTTTTCAAACAGTTATCTTACCGTCTTGATCTATAGCCAATCAAAATGCAGGTTTAGACTTGTTCACAAAGTTAATGACTTTCAATATGAGTTTGTTGAGGTGATTCGATGTAACCGCAAGACAGCAATGCACTATGGCTAGACGAGGTACTGGCTTTACCGTGAAATTCCCACTTCAACAAGACAGTTGACGGTGCAAGTTCAAACTTGTGCTTCAACGTCGGCTAGCTTCATCCAGTTTACAGTTATATTTAACCCCGTATTCTTTCTATTCAATACCATTCTCTATATCTCACATTTAATATCGCATTTTCACTACATAAGAACACTCTAAATTTCCTGTAGCAATTTAAACGCCCGCACATCGACTTTGGCGATGCAAGTTCAAACGCGCTCAATCCAGTTTACAGATATCAACGCGATGGTGCAACGTGCTCGAAGTCGCTTAAACCAGTTTTCATTCTATAACCCAATTTAATTGACGATGCATGTACCAACTTATTCGAACTAGCTCCATCCCGTTCTTGCATATATTTAAGTCCGTACCCTTCTTACTAAGTAGCGCCCTCTATATTTCTAAGATTACATTATTATCTCACATAACATTGCAACAATACCGACATATTCATTCATCCACACCACCCCCTATGATTGATTTATCTCTTTGCACCCGAATTATTTCGCCGCATCTTATATCCTGAACTATTTCGCTGAACCCTGTATACCGTATTATTTCGAGTGCCCAGATCGACACGTGTCCGCTTAAAAGTGGAGGGGGGTGTTCTCGCTTTCCACGATGCTCAAGGTGACACCACTCGGAGGAGGGGCGAGAATCGGCGAATTCCTATTACAGATATGAAGGCAGAAAATTATGATAGATGAATAGAACAGAAACTTTTACCGCACGTGTTGTAATTGATAATGCACAGTATCATAATACAAAAGCAGGTTATGCTCCAAAAAGTAATAGCAACAAAATTGAAATGAGAGAATATTAAATCCACAACTATAGCAGCTAATAGAACGCTATAAGGGCCAATATATAACGTATAAATTCAACGAAATTCTACAACGCAATAGACAAACAATTCTGAGACTTTCACCGTATCATCCTGATCTTAATCCAATTGAGTTGATCTGGGTTACCGTCAAAAACAATGTCGCTCCAAGAAAGCTATTAAAGTTTAAAAGAGCGTATAGTAAAACTGCTAGATTTATCCGCTGGTCATGTGGTACATATACCACGTAATTAGAAAAAATTGCCTGATTTTGTTAACAATGTTAAGCCCTTAATTCAGAATTCTGGTGCATGCATGCTGGACATTCATAACCTTTCGAAGGCAGAAAGGAAGTTGGGGGCTGTCGTTCAATTTACACAAGCAACTACGCATAGCTACACCATTCTGCAAGTAATTAATTAAAGTAAACTTATACCACCATTACTTATAGTACTAAAACAACCCAATGGCAAATTCAGCTCCTAAGTACAGTAAACTGCATTTCGGCCAGAATACGCTGTTATTAAACCAAGCTAATAACTGACTTATTTAATATCTATTCAACCAACACTGGCCCAATAAAAAGCGTCACATACACTACCGCTCAAAAGTGTTTGGGCACTCTCACTGACAGCAAAAATGTTAATAATATTTATTTTTTATGTACAGATACACGTACATGAATAAAAATATATTAAATAAATGTGAAAATTAAAACGTTTAATTTAAATTTTGCTTTCATCTATGTGACCTCCTCTTGATTTAATAATTGCAACACACAATCGAGGCATTCTCGCAATAAGTTTTGTCAGAGTTTCTTGTGTTATTGAGGTCCAACTCGATTGCGATTTGTTCCACACGTCAGTAGCTGATGTCGGAGCCGATTTCCGTACTTCCCGATCTAGTTCTTCCCATAGTAACTCGATTGGATTCAAGTCGGCGCTCTGGGGAGGCCATTCCATAATTTTGAGAGTTCCCTCCTCTTCTAAATGGCGTAAATAGTCTTCACATAATTTAGAGGAATGTTTTGGGTCATTATCTCGCTGGAAGATAAAATTTTGATCCAAAAGTCGAATTCCGGAAGGTATTGCATGGTTCTCCAAAATTTCGCCGTAGTCTTCTTTTTTTAATATACCGTCAATTTTCACAATCTCCCCTACACTAGTGCTAGCAAAACAGCCCCTATGATGATAGAACCTCCACCATGCTTCACGGTAGCAGCAATACACTCTTCTCTGGCACGTTCACCCACAGATCTTCTTACGAATATGCGTCTTCGGGTTCCGAACAGCTCAAATTTGGACTCATCCATCCATAGGACGTTGTTCCACTCTTCTATGGTCCAGTATTGGTGTTCACGAGGCCATTTAAGTCGCTTTTGCTTGTTTTGTTTGCGTAGTAATGGCTTTTTTATCGCAATACATCCATGGAGCCCGGCTTTCTGTAGGCGACGTTTGACTGTAGAAACACTGACTAGTTTTTGGCGACCAACATTTAATTTTGCGGTGATTTCCGGGGCTATTTTGCATCTATTTAACTTGTTGGTAACCACTATTCTGCGATCATCTGCAGATGTTGTCGCTTTTGGCCTTCCACTCCGTCTTTTATTAAGAAAACTGCCAGTTTCCCGATATTCTTTTAAGTTATAGTCAACCGTAACGTGGTGTATTTTCATTTATTTGGCAATTTGTCGAATACTTATGCCACTTTTATGGTAAGCTATTATAAGCACACGCGTTTCCGTACTAATTTCTCTTCACGGAGGCATTTTAAAAAATTGTCACACGATATTTCGCTCACGACGTGAATAGAGTAAATACCACACTGCAACTGACCATAGGTTACAGATTTCACTATAATCTTCTAGAAAGGTAATTTAAACATTATTACCTACAATCTAACAGATGACTAAATTTACCCAGTAAATTCAGAGGGATTGTTATTGTAATTGCACCGCAATAAACAGTTTATGGTAATCCGACCAAGTGCAGGTAAATGATAGTAAACCTTATGCGATATAATGGGTGTTTATCTTACTGAACTACATTTTAAATACGTATTTCATTTTATTATAATGTTTTTTTGGTAAACATAATACTATATGAATAATCCATGAAAACAGGGGTGTCTAAACACTTTTGAGCGGTAGTGTATATTTTTCTCCATGTTACTACGAATATCCCCGTGAAACAAATATTACATTTAAGTGCAACACCCTGTATATTTCGCAGTATGATGTAATGAAGAAATTAGATTTAAACAACTCTAAATTAATCAATTTTCGAAAGAGAGGTTTGATACCTTCAAAATTCTCTTGCATATCTAAATAGATTTTACATCCCTTCCAAGTTTCATCCAATTCTGAATTTGACACCTAGACAGCTTTTCTTTAAGAAAAATACTTTCTGAAAAGTTGTTTTTCACTAATTTAAACTTACTTCCTATTGCATTCGTATATTCCTGAAAATATAGGCTCTGGTAGTCTCCTGTACTGGTAGCCTACTGACTGGGGATCGGTATCCTTATCCATGTATTTTAGACATTGCAAAGTTAGCTGCCAACATGAACACTTTTGTCTGTCCTAAAAAAAAATCCGGCAAATTACAAATTAATTATTGCAAACTGTTGGATGATTAATATAATTTATAAAAGATTATTGTAGGTAGAGGATGTTTATATTTTAACATCCAAACCCTTGACCACTTAAAAAAATATGCAACGAAAGTCTCTTCTCCTCTTCCTCTAACTTACTAAGATTTGAATAACAAAAGCCAACATTATCAGAAAAAATACTTTATTTCCTTTTTGTATATAAACTTTTAATGTTATCAATAGTATAACTTCATTTTCAGTGTCACCCGAAATGGTTCCAACTTACGTATTTGAAGCAAACATCCTGCTTATTCTTACATCTCTCGAATTATAATATACGAGGTAAGCACCAAAATAAGATTGATTTTGGTATCGTAACGGTTCAAAATTTTAATTTAAATCTTATTAGCCTTGGAAAAAAACATCGAAGATCGGCTGGATGGTGTACACGGGGAAGATTCAGCGTCTTATTTTGATTGGTCAAAATGGTTTCGAATAGAGGAGGAATCTTTAGAAGATGACGCAATAACAGGAAGAACGGTGGACGACAACATTACTCTAAAACGCTCTCTAGAAATACCAAAGATTCGAGGAATCCTACACGATTGCTTAGACTTCGGAAAGTCGCTGTAGCAGTGCGCGTCAATAACGTAATTATGACGTATAAATGACAATAATATAAATACAAATGATTATAAAAAAATTGTCGTAAACTAAATTCTAATACTAACTGTGATACGTATCAATTATCTTTTCATTAACTTTAAACATATTAAGTACCAAAAAAGAAGTATTATTTGGGTTGTAATAATATAAAAGGCGTTCAAAACAATTTTAACTCTAGTAGTCCACTCCAATAAACACTTTTGTCATATAAATTGTACTATTTTCAGTTGCATTACTTGTCAATTTGAGTATTTGTCATGTCTACTCTCGGCAAAGTGGGGCAAGTTACAGTGCAGGGCGGACAACAACGAGGAAGGGCCAAGGCTATAATAATCACATCATTTATAATCGTGACCTACACACAAAATAATTAGATAACGTGCTGAAACACTTTCTGTTTTTGCAGATCGGTTGTTTCGTCCACGCATAACCACAATCTATCAAATCAATATCTTTCAATTCTGCTTTAATTCCTCTTTTAATATAATCAGGAACAGATAGCATAAAGTTTCTTCTACGATATCCGACTTGGTAATGTATAATCCGAATATTTGCTCCAGAAGGAGATAAATGCTTGTAGTAATCTAGTAAAGCGAATGGCACATTACATAGAATAAAACAAACACCCATATCAAATATTAATTGTTCGCTGTATCGTTTGCCACGGATTGCAGAACAGTGTTTTATACTTTTTAGTTGGCGTTTACACTTCCACCTGCTGATACACGTCAAATAATTGTCGCACTTTACACATTTAATTACATCACCTTCGTATTCTAAATACGGCATACTCGCTATTACGTTTTCTAGTTGCGACATTTCTTAAATATGTATGTACTGACATGTATTCGCAACGACCAGTCGAATAACAGTGAATAAGCGAGCTTTGATACGGGTACTCGATTCTCCGTGCCGCGCGCTTCACCCCTCCACGTTGTTCTCCGCACGGCATTGAAACATGCCATTCTTTGCCGAGACTACTCATGTCATTCAAATAGCTTAGACTAAACAAAATTCGTATTAATAGTTTCAGTAACGAGTTAAGATATACTTACAATTTGAAAGAGCTAGAGTTTGAGGTAAAATTGATTTGAACGCATATTACATAATACTTAATGTATGCAATTAAAATAATCAACCTTCTCGAATATAAATTAATGCATAAAATATATTAAATTATATTATATAATAAATTTTATTAGAAAATCAAAAAAAAAATAAAATTAAAAATACAAGTTTTATTATTAAGACAATATAGCCAACATACTATTTGCATGCTAGGTAGTGGAATATATTTCGGCAATA
Source organism: Trypoxylus dichotomus (assembly GCA_023509865.1). NCBI lineage: Eukaryota > Metazoa > Arthropoda > Insecta > Coleoptera > Scarabaeidae > Trypoxylus > Trypoxylus dichotomus. The sequence continues at coordinate 6,282,024 of CM042082.1, forward strand.
TAATTCAAACGCTGTTTGTGTCAATATAACTGCCATCTCTACTACCGCCGAAATGAACTGCAAATTCCGATCCATCTTCCCCCCAAACTCAACTTCTTGTTCCCTCCAGCATTGAATAATTTTCTCCGTACGAATAATCGTATTTGACATCATTTCTAGGGTTATAGCATCGAAAGCTTCTTTCCACGTTGCTATACAACGTTTGTAATCCTGATCCATTTCTAGCGATACGTCCCCAACCCAAACATTCTCATTTGGATCAAGACGGCAATTGTACGAGGGGAAGTCTTAATACTTGATTGTACTCTATAGCTAATCTGTCAGCAACATATATTTTAAGAGGTTTACTTAAAGTTACCCTCTCCAATAATTGTTCTTTTATATGAATTTGTTTTATACGAAATATTATTTTCTCGTAACCATTGCTGTATATTAGGTTAGCTCCGAAGAGAAGTTGGATGCTTGTTTTCTTAAATAGAGTGGTAACTAGTATTGTCCATAATTATCGGTGTAGGTTCCTCCAATTTTTTAAAAAGTTATTCTTCAAACCATATCACGAAATTATGTTCATTCATTTATTCTTTATTTGAAAAGAAAAAAATGTGCGCAACATCAGAAATAAAACCATCTCCGTTATCGGCATGAAGAACAATGTAAATCTTATCTTCCGCTTTTATTGATTTAACTTACTGCTTAGAACTATCTTGTCCTGAGTGTTATACAATTTAAACATCCAAGTTTCGCCTAAATATACACCCTTCCCCATGGCAGATCCTTCTTTTCCCATATGTGCTTCTAAAGATTTAAATCTTGTGAATACAATATGTAGTAACTTCGTTAGACAAGTTCGAGGATTCTCCTTCCTCCAATAAAAACCTATTCTTTTCGGAATGATATGAATACAACTCATATGTAAATATTATCACTTCTGGTTGTGTCGTTCACAGCTTTTTATGAATTCTATTTTTGTTAGCATCCTCAATTGGTTAACTTAGAGATGGTTAATACGTATTATAATTAAGATTTAAAAAAATTATTATTATAAAGTCAGTTTGCAATATTCTTTTATAATAATTCGTGTATTTATATTATCGCAATTTATACGTCATAATTACGTCATTGGTAATTGCGCGCACTGCTACAGCGACTCCAGTATACAATATTTTACTCGGTACCACTCAATGCAGTTAATAAGGTAAGATTAAGAGATTAATAAGCCTGCAGAAACGAATGCGGTCTCATTAGCGGTGATGATATATTTCGAAAGCAGTTAGACCCGAAGTCGGAATTCATATGCGTATGGTTAGTATGTGTATGCATGCCGGCTTAAATTGATGTCTTTATTATGTTTGGCGAGTGTTAATAGATTTCTTAACCGACTTCTAACATTAGAATGCACTGGCAGCATTATTAAATGTATTGTTTCCAATATCAACATTTTACCGCACAGTAGGTTTGTGTGTAAAAGACATGTTAATAGCAAACAATACCGGTTAAATGCGCAACGTGATACCATATTATAAATTTCTACGAGGGCTGTATTTTTTCAACCTCCGTGGGTGCCTGTAAACAGTCACGCAAGTGATGGGAGACGGGAACGCCCAGAAGGTGATTCCACATTTCTCCTACTTGCAACGTCATTACGCCATTTTCAGCTGCTGCAATTGATTCTGCAGCCAAGTGCGAGTTGCATAGTGTAATTCGATTCCTTCAAGCAGAAGAGAATAGTGCAGTTGAAATTCATCGAAGAATGACCCGAATATCCGACGAAAACTTTATGGCGGATGGTATTGTGCGCGCATGGTGTAAGAAGTTTAAAGAAGGCCAAATCAATTTTCGATGAAGGGGGACAAAAACGCAAGTCTGACAAAATAGTTCGAGAAAAACTGAAGTTTACCATCAGTGAGTTGAGTGTAGAACTTCCTGAAGTTACAAGATCAACTAAATACACAAACATTCAACGGGAAAGTTATGGCTACAGTGTTTCGGTACCAAAAGGGTGTGTTGCTTGCTGAATTTGTTCTCAGACTTTACAACCATTACGGAGAGCCATTCAAAACAAAAGAGGAAGCATGCTGACTTCTGGAGTTCTTCTCATTTATAACAATGCCCGCTCTTACACTGTTGCTGTAACCCAACAACTTCGAAGTTTTTGAACTCCCGGCGTATAGCCCTGACTTAGTGTCACACTACTTCCATATTGTTTCGTGAACTGAAAATGTGACTACGAGAGTAGAGATTCCAGAGTACAGAGAAACTTCAAAGCAACGTCACGGTCCATCTCAACTAACTGGCGGTAATATTCTATGCAGAAATTGGAAGGCTCATCCATAACATAGATATGACAAATACGTCAATCTTTACACACACAAAAGTAACCATGTTTGTACAACATTTCTGGTAATAAATTAATATTGTTATTTACACTTGTTTGTTTTCATGAACTATGGAAGGTAGAAAAAAGACGGCCCTCGTATATGACTGTTAAGTGCGTGCAACATTCCACAAAATATTGTAGACAATGAAGAATTTCGAAAGTTTTGGGGGAAATACGTTCCGGAATGGAGATTGGCAGCAAGAAGTCAATTACAATATAAATTTACATCAGGTAAAAAAAAAACTCGATTATGGATGAAATAAAGGCAGAGCTAAAAGATCAAAAAATATGGCTGATGGTAGATGAAACAACGAGCGCAAGACAGAATTATATTTTAAATGTTCTAGTGCGCACTACAAAAAGCAGAGACGCGTGTTTGTCCCTGCTTTTACATAGTAGAATATGACAGAAGTCAAACACAGAAAGGATAGTAGGAACTATAGAAAATACCTTTCGAAAGTTTAATATATTGGCAACCCAACTTATAATGTTGGTTACAGACGGGAGTTCGAGAGCATGGTAAAAGCTAGAAAGTTACATCCTCAATTGCTTCATGTAACCTGTTTATTCCATACATGTTTTATAGCTAAATTTATTTGGAAACAAGGTTCTGCAAAAAAAAAAATTATGAAATCTCCAAAACGCTTTCGTGAGTTTAAACATGCTTGCCCGAGCATTCCTCAACCACTACAGCCGGTATTGACAAGATGGAGAGCATGGCTTAAAGTTATTTTGAAAAATGTTTACATTGTATTAAAGATGTATCTCAAATTTCGATTTGTAAGAAGCCCAAACAATTTCAGTAAGACAGCGGTTGGTTTCAGATACCAAAATCCATACTCAATTAGAGCAAGTTTCCTTTAGATACTATTTCCAAATTAGAGAACACCAAGCTGTCGTTATACGAAGCGCTGAATGTAGTAGATTACACCAAAGCCTTGTTGGGAAATCTAACAGATAGTATAGGGAGATTAACAATCGATAAATTGCATGGGGTTATAAATAAGAATTCAGATTTTCAAACTATAGTGCGTATGGACAAGAAGTTAACTGAAAACCAAAAGTGTAAATATGATGCCAATGACATTTTTAAATTTGCGAATACCACATCATTAGACGCAGAAGGCTCCTTTTCAAATACACCAATATATTTTCACCTCGCCATAAGGGTATGACTGAGTTAGCATTGGAACGCATGCTATTGACTAATGACACAATACTACAGCGAATTTTTGTATCGCTTTACATGAACATCACAATCAAACTAAAATAGTAAGTAATTACACTCATTATTTTTAACATGGGCGAAGAAGTAAAACTCAATTTTACAAATATTTCCAATATATTTGAACACAGTATTAATATGACACGTTTCGCTATCACTGTAGCTTCACCAGATGTTCAGATGAATCTACAGAGGTTACAGAGGTTAAATATATTAGAAATACAGACAGGGACACAATTATTAGGCACCCCCAATTTTTTTCAATTATGTTTAAGATAAATAATGAGCAAATAAAACAAATATTATAAAAGCAAATATTTATTACTAAAAACTAGAAATTCAATATTTGGTTGCCCCTCCCCCCTCCGCGGGCTTTTATGACAGCTTCAATCCCTTAAACTTGCGGCCGCGGTGTGACATGGTGCATTATCATGTCGAAACAAAACTTCGTCAGTATTCATTCCGTATAAATTTTCAATCGAGGGTAGTAAAACTTCATCTAACATGCTGGCGTAGTTCCTCGAGGTCATTCTACCAGTGCACACGAACATCTCTCCAACCCCTGTCGGCGTCATACACCACCATATCATAACACTACCGCCACCATGTTTGATGATAGGCACCACACAATCGGTATGGTATTCTTCACCAGGTGTACCAAAAATTTGTAATAAACCTATCCAGTTAATTCTTTCAACTCTCGATTTTTTCTAACACAATTCGTTTAAATTTCTATTTACCTTATACTGAATATAAAACGATTAATTATATTTACCTCTATATTACACTCATCTATCCAAATCACATTCGCCCAGTCGTTCTCTGTCCACGATTTGTGTTTATGAGCCCATGCTAATTGTTTATTTTTATCTACGTCCGACAGCTACGGTTTCTTTCGAGCTTTTCTCGATGACAGACCGACTTCTCTAAGATGTCTACTTACTGTTTTAAGCGAGTTGTCGATTTAACTCGCCAGCCAAATCTGTTGCCGTTTGACGTCGATTTTGTAAAGAGTGTCGTTGTAACCACCGGTCCTCCCTTTCTATCGTTTTACGTTTTGGACCTCCTCCCAGTCTTGATTTAGTATCCCCTGTTTCTTGGTAACGCTTTAGAGTTGTGTGTACGGCGCACCGTGAACATTTTACTTTTTTATTAATCATCACTTGGAATAATCCCTCGGCATGTAGTGTAATAATTTGCGCACGTTGAAATTCAGAAAGTTGTTTAGATTTCGGCATTTTCAGTTACATACACATAAACTAATCACGAATAAATATTTTTATTTGCCAATAACAAACGCACATATAATTTAAAACAAAAATACTGATATGGATGTTCACCGGTCACTTTACCGAACTATACTAAGTGTAAAATACAATTAGTTCCGCAAATACAACAATAAATGGATTAACAACGGTATTTCCCCCACTAACCCTTCTATTTATACTACGGGTATTTCTAAGAAGCGGCAGATAAAGACTATTTGTCTGTTAATACCGCTGTATTAAAACATCTAAAGGGTGCCTCATATTCATGTCCCTGGGTGTATTTGTAAAATTAAGTTTTACATCTTCGCCCATGTTCAATATGGATTTTCAACAAGTATCGGCCGATTCAATCGAAATCATTATTTTTAATAATGATAACAACCGTACGCTACTGCGAAAGCACTCGTTTCTACAGCCTTGGTGATTAGTCATATGCATTTTTATATACTCACATATAAATTTTATTTCAGCGTATTGCCCATGCATTATCAGTTAGCATTAGAACTGTAAATATAATCAACCAAGACTTGGAAACTAATCAACAAATCGAAGATGCTAAAAAAATAGAATTCATGAAAAGCAACACAACCAAAATAAGCAACTATTCGTAATATTATATACCAAATGTATCTAAATAAGCAACATGTTAGAAGACAAGCCCAACATGAACATTTAAAAGATGTAGATGCATGCAGCTATGGTTTAACAACTTAAAAAAAAAATCAATCTTCGAGCTGGCCGGATGGAGTTATTACCACATATTGTATTTATGAGATTTAAATCTTTAGAAGTATATCTAAGAAATAGAAGCCTTTACATGCGAGAATATACTCGAGTGTTTAAATTGTATAACATTCATGACAGAATGGTCCTACACACTCAGTTAAATCAATAAAAACAGAAGGTAAGAGATACATTCTTCTCCATGCCGATTATGGAGATAGTTTTATCTCTGATGTTTCGATCATTTATACATCTCGAACAAAGAATTCCGATTATCATAGTGAAATGAATGAACATAATTTCATATAGTTTGAAGAACTTTTTAAAAAATTGAAAAAACTTTCACTAATAATAATGGACAATGCTAGTTACTAGTCTACATTTGAAAACAAGCATCCTACTTCTTCTTGGAACAAACCGAATATACAGCACAGGTTACAAGAAAATAATATTTAGTATGAGACAAATTCGTATAAAAAAACATTTATTCGAGATGGTAACTTTAAAGAAACCATCTAAAATATATGTTCCTGACACATTAGCTGCAAGGTACGGTCACCAAATATAAAGACTTCTCCCATATCATTGCTATCTTAATCCAATTGAGAATATTAAGGAGTATAGCTAGAACATATTAAAATCGACGTATCGCTAGAAATGGATCAGCATTAGAAACATTGTATGGCAATGCGGAAAGAAGCTTCCGATACTATAACCCAAGAAATGGAGTTAAATGCGATTGATCATACAGAAAGAATTATTCAACGTTGGTGGGATCAAGAAGTTGGATTTGGTAGGGAAGAAGATGGCTCGGAATTAGCGGTCCATTTCGGTGGTAGTAGTGATGAAAGTTATATTGATACAGACAACGATTGAATTATATTGCAGAAATATATTGCACTACTTAACATGTAAATAGTATTTTGATTATATCGTCTTAATAAAATCTTGTATTTTTAATTTGCATTTTTGGATTTACAAGTAAACCTCATGTTGTTTTTATATGAATTAAATTAACGAAGTTGATTATTCTAATTTGGGTATTCACGAATTACACAATATATTGGTTGCTCGAATAATTTAAAAAAAACAACCCTATTGTAAACTAGGAACATAAATGTTCATATAAATTTAGTAATAAAGCTATTAAAAAACACACCATGCATGAATTGTCATGAATTAACAACGGTATTTCTCCCACCAACCCTTCTACACTAAGGTGAAAGAATAAAATAGACACCTACTAATTAAAAAAAAGATACTATTCTCGTTATATATACAAAATATTTTAAAATTTTTAAATTAGACTAATATTTTGTCGAGCCACCTTTATTGCGTGAAGTGCTGCGAGTCGTCGTGGCATAGAATTTATTAAATGATTAACGGTGTCTTCTGGAATATTTAACCACTCTTCTGTAACAGCTGCCACGAGTTCTTCCTTATTGCTAGGTTTTCGGGGTCGTTTCGCCATATTTGTCTGGATTATGTGCCAAACATTCTCTATCGGATTCATGTCTGGTGATTGGCCTGGCCATGGTAAAATCCGAAACCCCTGTTCCTCTCTCCATGTGGTTGTTGTTCTCGCTTTGTGGCAGAATGCTCTATCCTCCATAAAAGTGGCGTCTTCTTTAGATAAAATGGCGTTGTCGAATATCGGTAGTAGTCCTTCTGTTTGAATATATTTTGCCGCATTTATATTTCCGTCGCAGATTACTAATTGCGATCTTCCAACATACCATATCGCGCCCCACACCATGATATTCACACCGCCGTATTTCTCCGTCTGATGCAAAAATTTGTCGAGCAGTTGTTGTGACGAACGTCTCCAATACCCACGTACGACCACTATCACTGAATTGGCAGTATCTGCTTTGGTCTGAAAAAATGACAGATCGCTAAAGCTCTTTGGGCTTCGTTCGCATTTCGATTGCCCAAGCCATTCGGCGCCGTTTTTGAAACGCCGTAAGGAGAGGTTTTTTTCTTTGCCACCCTTTTATACATCCCCACACTGTGGAGGTATCGCAGAACGGTGCGTTGACTTTTCTGTGAAGTTGCCGCAAGCTCAGTTGTACCTTTTTCGCGGTTCTCTTAACACTTCACGCACAAGCACCCTTTTACTTCTTTCAGAAGGTCCGGCACGACCTGGTCTCGGCACCACTGTTGTGTTTTCCTTGCGTTTAAATTGTGTAATCACACGGTTAACTGTGGACAGCGGAATATTTAAAAATTTACTTATTTCACGACACCCCGGGTGACGTCGCTAATATCACTCGAACCTTGTAAACGAGGCATAGTTGTAACGATACTAAACTATGACGAATTCCTTTCGATACATCTACCCCTACCCTAATGACAAGAGAAAGTTCTTAATTCGTTCTTAGAATTTAGCTGTTTACATATTTATATCGCTTTACCTGGTGTCTATTTTATTCTGTCACCCTAGTGTATTTATACTACGGGTATTTCTAATAGGCGATAGGTAAAGCCTATTTGTCTGTTAATACCGCTATATTAAAACATCTAAAGGGTGCCTAATATTCATGCCTCTGGGTCTGTTTTAATTTTAATGAAATGCCAACAGATTTAAATGCTTGTGATGTCATTAATGACATGCAATGCAACTTGGAAAATATCTACTATATACCAAATTATTTGGCAACCTTTATCTGTATATACTATAAATATTACTTACAATGCAATCATCAGTGCAGTCACATCCGGTCAAAAACTCAGTATGCGTATTGAGATTAACACCTTCCATAGGCTCCCTCCTAGTAGAATAATTACAGAAGTTCAACTGCGCCGAATTGACATAGTTAACAACTGTAATCGGACATTCTTCTTTCCCTACAAACATACGAAACCAAATTCCTATTACGTACGCACGAAATCTATAATCTATTCAATATTTGATACCTTGCGACAAATCTTTTATAAGAATATTCTTCTGCTCAACCATGAATTCGGCCAAACAACGAACGTACACGTTGAAATCGAAGAGATCTACCGTCAAATCCGATCTGGTGACTCTCAAGTACATGTGCACCTCCTGCATGTTACGCAACGTTCTTCCGCAAGGTGCCTTATAGAGTACGCTCTTCTTATTCTTGCACTTGTACATCAAACGGTAGAATCCGCAGAGTAACGGCTTGGACAGAGGACTATAACCTTTCAGTCGCGAGAGCGAACAGTACATATACTCCTTGCATTTGGCGTTACACGAATGTGGAGTATAGACATTGGTCTTCGGCTTTTGACGTCTCGGAGTGTAATACTATGGAATAAAAATGAGATCTTCAAGAAAAATACTACATATCACTGAAGTAGAGTAACCGGTAACATTTGCAATGCGATGAGTAGCTGTTAAACGTTTCCTGGCATGGTTCATATTTGTAGTTATCATTACGAATTTTGGACTATACAGGGTGTCTCGCAAAGAAGCCCGAAAACTTTGTGCATTGATTCGTTGATCAAAAATAAGAAAAAAAGTTCCAATAAACATGGGTTCAATTCTCAACCGATTTAGAGATATAGATGGACGAAGTAGCGTCGCATACTATGGCATTTTCACAGTTTCATTACTAAAAATCCGCAAAATTCTTAGCTTCTAAAGTAATTTACATTTAAGTTATATTTAAAATTATAGACTGTGTTATATAGGCTTAAAAGTACTGCTATTATGGAGATAATGCTGAACGTTGCCATATTTCTAATACAAGGGTTATTTCAAATAATAATTCTCTATGATTATTACGTCATTGTGGCAAATTTTATTAGAAAAAGTTTTCGTATAGATTGGTACCTACGATTTTGTATATAATACGTTTAAATAAAATGTACAAAAAAAAAGAATGAATGAAAATACATCAGCTTAAGGTTTTTTTTTTTAATCTTTATTAGTACATACTCTGGAATATAATTTTATTCCATTTACTACAAGAAAAATAAATTTATAGTCTAAAATCTGACAGGTGACAGACACGATAAAAAAAACAGACAACAAATCCATATAAGTTAATAAAAGAGGGCTATACTGCGTAGAACGTAATACTTCGAAGCCTGGGTGACGTAGTCTATAAAACATCGCTGTGAGATCGTTTGTTACTTCTTCTTGAGGTAAACGTCCAAAATAACTCAATATGTCACGATTTGAGCATATTAATCTCTTACTTATACACAATATCTTACCTAATGCTTCGTGCATAAATGAATGGACTATAAATAAGTATTCCTCAATATGTTCTATGTTAATCATAAATAACTTATGTCTTACTCAAACAAGGTTACATATTTCCCCAGTCGGAGGCCTATGATCGGGAACTGTGATTTGCGAACCTTAATAATGAATTGTTTTGTTACTTATACCATGGCACTAAACCAAATAAAACAAAAAAAAATAAAGCATTTAACATAAGAGAAAAATTTCAAAAATATTGTCGATACATTTTTTTGTACGCCACTGTATTAACGGGAATTAACGCCTACCGCGTTTAGCTATCAGTCGGGGGGTGCCAGGTTTGAACCTCAGGGCTGTTGTTTGTCACAGCTGAGGTGTAGTGTTCCTTACCCCAGAGCGAATGTCGGGAGCGAATATATAAGACACATCAAATAACTCATTGCCAGCCGATGCCATCTGTAATTGGCAAAAGCTATTGGAGGGCGTGGGTTATACTAGGTATCCCAAAAGTACTTCTCAATTTGTTGTCACTACATAACCATAATTGTTGAATGGAGAGTGGGGGGTATACCAATCGCTAACCACGTCTTTGAGAATTTGGCCACGTTTTTCGAAAGCGGACCACACGTGCTGTGTGCGCGAGTTTTATAAAAAAACTTCTCAGAGGAGACGTATTTCTACTTTAATTGCCATGTAAGCAGGCATTACTGCCGTTATTAGACCTCAAAAAATTCAAAACAGACGCATGCCACTTAACTCGCCAAAAGTTATTATTTGGACTGCAATGTCGGCGCAACAAGATGGAGCGACATCTCACGTCTAAAAAGTCCTTGTCAGTTGAAGTTTTCCTTGGAAAATTGATATCTAGACCCGATAACATGAACTGTTCAGCACGTAGCCCCGACTTGACACCAAGCATTTATTATTTATATGGGGCGACCTTAAATCAAAGATATACAGTACAACTCCCACTCTCTGAATGAATTAAAAGAGAATATTCGAAGAGAAATGGCGGCTATCAAGGAGAATATGTACCGAGGAGTTCCCGAAAATTTTTCTTCGCGTTTAGAAGTACCAGCAAAACAACGGAATCATTTCAGACATGATTTTTAAAAAATAAACAGGACTTTTGGGACACCTTGCATATAGGACGACGTCATCCTTAAATGACTTTGATGACTGCACATCGCTGGCAATGCCGAGATGTGCAAGATCCTCCTTTGCAATTTGAAATCGTTTAAACTCGAAGCTGTCTATTAATATTTACGATTTCGGGAAATCTAGTAAATACAAAAAAATAGTCTTGTTTTCCTTATTAAAAAAATATTAAGGAAAAAATATTTCATTACTTCTTTTTTAAATTTGAAGCAATTCGAACTGATACATACCACAATCTTCGTCGCTGGAGCTTCACGATGCGGTACCGGCAAGTATTGATTTACTCTGTAGGTAATATTGTTATTATTAGAAGGAGGTCTCGACGTGCTCTTTCTAGCGACAGATCGCTGGGGTGGTGGTTGTTCGGGTTGTTCCGGATCAGAGCGTGTATATTCGACGTACGGTGCAGTCTACGAAAAGGCCATTTCATCAAAACTAAAAATCTTCGAAAAAACTAACTTAGCACCTACAGTATTAGCCTTCCTCGTCATCCTCTGACGATGCTGCAGCCTGTTGCTGGCCGCTTGCTCCTCCTTAAACATGGGATTCAATCTGGTCGATCCTCTGTATATCCATTCGATCCGACCGGAAGCGTCGAAGAACATTTGAACGAGTGAGCAATCGACGCTCATGACGGTCGTTATCCACCATTTTCCTAAACGTACATGTGTGAAAACCAGAAATCTATTGCTGTACACATGAAACCATGAAGGTTTGTAGAAAAAACAAGCGCTATATCTAAAAGACTATATATACCTAAAGGGCTTCCTTAGTTTTGAACGTGTATTTTTATTTAGTACCACTACTTCTTTTGTTAAAAGTTCTTTTCAGAAATATAGTAAAGTAGATCGTTTAGTTTGTGGTTTAGAGATGTTAAAGAAGCATAGGAAGACTTAAGATACTTTTTTTTAAGGTTGCAGCCCAAGATGCCCGATCGACGACTTAGTTCTTGTTGCCAAATGTTAGTTTGTCGATTACTAGTGTATTTCGAGCATGACAAGCGAAATAGAAGTCCTCTAATATCTGTTGATACGATTCATGAGGTAAATTATACATAGTTGCTTAGTATTAAATCAAAGTTTACATTGTAAATTGTAGAGTTACAAATGCTTTGGGCAATTTGATGAGTGCCGTTTACATCATAAAACAGAAGAAAGGAATTACACCTGCTGTTCCTTCGTCCACTACTTCTACAGCTCCATACACGTGAATATTGATGCCCGGAGCACTTGATGTATCAGAGATTTTAAAATGGATGTTCGTAGAGTAATTTATGAGATGTACAACGATAGTAAGTTTCATTTACACAATTAAATTTCAATTCTACTTTAATATATTTTCATAGAAAAACATGTAACAGTAAGAGTGTTACAAGAAGTGCTTCGAACATAGAAATATTTTACATATTATCATTTTCTCACTGTGACGTTTACTCCAAAGATTTGTTATTGACGAATTACTTCAGCCACATGGATATGAAATTTTAAGAATTCCTCTATATCACATCCATGATATAACGAAGAAAATGTATTAAAAATGATAATCACCTCAAAATTTGACAATTGTTTTCGTACAATTCATTGCAAACATGGTTGGTATACCTGAATTTATTTCAGACACTGCATACGTCATAACCAACTATGACGTAACTATAAACTTTCGTGGTTTTCATTGTACCAAAAATAACTTACCGTTGTATTCGGTCCTGATAGCTTGATCCTTGTGTAACTTTACCATCGGCCTCTCCGGATATTTATCCAGGTATTTCTTAATGAAGCCACGAGAATTGATGTTCACATCCTCCCAAACCTCTTTACTCGCTTCGAAAATCGGATGCACCAAATTAAAGTTGACGTATTGAGCGTAACCGTCGTCGAAGAATATTAAATACCTGAAAAATGCTTTTAAAGTCAATAACTCCAACGTCTACTTTTTAACGCCATAATAAAAGAATAGATTATGTGCTAGGACATTTTTATCCCGTCATCGCCGTCCCGGGACAATGATGTCCCAGTGTATTTTGCAAGTATGCACTTTGATGTAACCGGTAAAATACCACTATCTATTTTACCGGAACTTGTTGCTAATTTGCAATGGCTCCGCTACGATTCCCGGATAGAAGACGTCCTTCTTTACCCTTTGACTGGCCTCTTCCGGCAAGAGTATTTCGCGGAAGACGGCTATAACGCGAGCACCCACATCTAACTGCACATTAGCCGGCTGTGAGTAAGCGATCTCTCTTCCGGTTACAATCTTCTGTCTAATGATCTTCTGTCTACTTTCAATCGCGACCACGTACATGGTGTTCGTGTATATTTGACCGTCCCTCCGTGTGCCTGGGATAATTATCTCCTTCAGCGTGACCTTCACCCAAGCTCCGATTATTTCCGATCTATTGGCATAGTAGGTTTCACCTAGAAAATAATTTTTACTATAATAATAACTACATCATAGTATTGTTAGTCAATAATAATAATAATCATTGTAAGTCGAAATATTTTATTGAATAGAATGTCTTTTGTTTGGAAAACAATTTTGTTTCATTGTTTATTTCAACCTTAGTTTGAACCAAAGAACCTGAAATATTTGTTTACATTAAAAAGTAAAGGCAATATATCTAAGGTGTTCGAAAATTAAAATAAACATCTTTCTACTATGCGGTGTCGTGAACTGAATTAATTTTTGTTGTGATAAGAGGTTCTTTTTTCGTCGTTGCCTAATAATACACAAATCACACGTGGGTGGAGTAAGTTTGTATAATTCAGTGTAACTGTTATTTTATTATTTATCTAACCCAATTTTACTTCATATTGATACAAAATTACAATCATTTCCCTTGTAATCATTGAAGGTAACATAATAGTCTAATATCTAATATAATGATGCTAAATATAATTACTTGTGGTATAAATTTGAAATGCGAAAGAAATTGATCTTCGGTAGATATTGGCACTACTTGCTGAAGTCTAATAAGCAATTTTCTGTTTTTAATAGACACATTATCTCCTCGCAATATTTTTTGCTTCCTTTTAAAGAATTTAGGTTTCCGGGTTGAAATCGGGTAGTAGTTGCAAATTCTGTATCTTGATCGACGAACGATGAACTTGGTATTAAGAGCGGGGTTTCATCATTAATGAACAAGGATTTTTTAATGTCATCTTAATTACCACCATACTTCATCTTTTAGGTTATGCAAATAGTACAAATGCCAATTTGTACTATTCTCTTGTTAGATTATGTAATCATAGTTCCATCACACTCTGGAAATAGCGCGAGCAAAACAAATGAATAATTATAATTAAAGAAATTTCTGAAAGTTTACACATTTTTCAAATTTACTCTCCTCTCAGTTTTTTTTTTACGTTTATCGGTTACCGTTCATTTATTAACAATGTCGTGTAGACATTATTTTGTCAAAACCCAAATCTTAATCTCAATTAACCAATTTTATTTCATCATTATATTCTATGAAATATTTCTTTAATACATTAAATAAAATAATCAAAGACCTTCTCTAGGTAGACATGCGTTAACTAGTCGAGGCGCGATAATCTAGGTCTTCATCGTCGGATTTCTGCCGATTCGTCACGTCTTCAAAAAACTTACAATAACGCTTCCAAGACTTATTAAAAAACTGTTATGTATAAAAAATTCGTTTTTTACCAAAGTAAATAAATATATGGTGCGACAAATGTAATTCTAGCAAATGACACGCCTAAAAGGAAATTATGGTTTTGTAATATTAACACTTACAATATTTTTTATCTCTTCGGCGGCCTGTTTTTAATAATGAAATTTATCACTTCGCTGCTTTTTGCTATACTTTCTAATGTAGCTGCACCAATATTACTTGTTGCGCCGATGTTTTGTAGTGAAAAATTTACCAGCGATATTATTAAAGATAATACAAAGTATATTACCAATAATAAAACGCTTTTGATAATTTCCCTTTTTTTTTTAATTACATACAGATAAAATGTATGTGTCTTTAAAGAACCTGGTATATTACTGAGAACATTGAGGTTTTATTTATAACTCATACACATATACACTGGTCTTAGTAACCCTGAATCCCCGCTATACTGCAAAATGTATCTACAATTTAATATTGCCTCTTTCAAAGTATACTCTTTTGGAATGCACACTGTCTCCGGCGAGTCTTTCATTCCTGGTAACAATTCTGGAAGTGTTTTTCCGTTAAGCTATTTAGAAGCTGCGTCGTGACTCTTTGAATGTTATTTATTGTTCCGTAAATAATTTCTGCTTAAACGTTGGAAAAAGAAAATAATCATATGCAGATATGTCTGGACTGTATGGCGCGTATAGGATTACTGGAATGTTTTCTCTACCAAAAATTCTCTAACCAACAATGAGCTGCGACTGAGGCCATTATCGTGATGCCAGAACCATGAGCTGGTAATGTCAGACGAATCAAGCTTTTAATCGCGAGGTTCTTGAACGTTTACGGAAAACAATTTTTTCTTGCGACCAAAGAGTCACGACGCAAACAGTCTAACGGAACAAGATTTTCAGCATTGTCACGAGGAATGGAAAATTCGCTGGAAACGCTGTATACATTTGAAGAAGACAATATTAAATTGTAGATGCATTCAATTAAGCACTTTGAAACTAATCATTCTCATTAATTCTGAGCTATACCTCGTATACATAAGCCTGCTTGTTAGACAGCACTGCATACACACTTGACAACTTAACGCGATGTCATCCATACTATCCGCACCGTAGTTACGGGAATTATGTCATGTTTCTAGCGTGTAAAGTTAGCATACTTCATATTTAAACACTAAAAACAATTTCACAAACAATAATTTGAATAAAACGACACATTGCAATATCGACAATGGAGTGCACTAAGTACGTAATTTATGGGACTCATAAATGTAATAATTAAATACAGAAAATCGTAAAGAATTGTACAAAATTAAAACAATATCTTCATTTCTATTTGGCGGGGGGAGGAAGGAGGGTCCTAACTGTACTTTATATCCAATAACAATTCGTAACCGTTTAATAAACGAAATGCATAATATAAGAGTAAAATAAATTTTGAAATAATTGAAAAACTGATAAATAAAATTGGAACGTCTGCTCATTGCAGTGGTAAATAAATACATATAGTAAATAAAATCTGTATTTTATTCCAATAAATCTGCAAGCCCGCCTATTATATTCTATCTACTACATTAGATTTTAAACCCAGTCAAAATTAATACCCCCTCTCGCTTTTATAGACATCCTGTATAGTTGACTACATTCAAATCCTTTATATTATCTTTGATAAATAAATACTTTCATAATATATTGAATTGACTCACCTACAATCAATGGAGGCTTTACCAACGGTCCCTTTGGAGGTAGATTAGTAGGTGGCCCATCGGGATCATCCCCAAATGCAGACTGCATATCAAAGCCACCTGAATCGTTCTGAGACTCTTGTAGAACTATGAGATTTGAATCTGTATCAGGTATAATCGATGAACCTGACCCTACTGCAGTTGCAGCTGACTTTATAGCCGATAGAGGTGGTACTGGTATTTTAGATAGAACCGGGGCAGCTTTAGCTAGAATTGGAGGTTTAGGTAGAGCAGGGGTTCTCACAGATGATATTGGAGTTTTAGGAGTTATTACTGGACCCTTAGCAATCGATGCTGTTGGAGTAGTTGAAGTGGACTGAACCACTCTGGGGGAGGTATTTTGAAATACTAGAGTTCTTGGAACAGCAGGTGCAGCAACTAAAACACAAAATAAATGGTAATTTATCCTGTTAACTTTTGAAAGAGAAAGAATATTTAATGTTTATTTCTTATACATTAACTTGTAGTGTTATCGGCAGTTTATTCCGATGATGGTGCCAATAAGCTTATCATAAACGAAAGACCCTAGTTTTTCTAATAACATTGTGATTTCATCGTTCAAAAATTCGCAAAATGGAAGAAGACAAAAAGAATAATTTAAGATCTCACTGTGTGAACGAACCTTTTGTTCTTCTAATTGGTTGATTTCTGACAACCTGCGTCTTAGCATTAGTAATATCCAGCGGGAGCAGTTCCACATTATCTGGTCGAAGGATATCGGACAGTTGAAAGATCATTTCATCTGTTTCACTTCGTATACTCTTAAACATTGTTTTAACTTCCAGAAAGGAATCTGTAAAGATGTATCACTTCTTTAACCAACTGATTCAAAAAGAAAATGCTTATATCTTGTTAGTTATAAAGTAGAACATACCATTAATAGTATTGCATCGCCTATTCAATGCATTTAAAGCCTTATCGATTTGACCATTGAAATCGTACTTGTTCAAAACAGTACTCATCGCACTATCGAAATGTTCCTCTAACATCTGCACTGTTTCAGTATCGAGATGCACATCATCCGTACTCTCCTCATCGGAATCCGAGTCTTCTATCTCAACCACATCGTTTCTGAATGGTAATTCTACATCTAGCAGAGATTCTTTTGTTGTCAATGCTTCGGCTAACTTATCATAGTGTTCGACTGCATTGTCGTAACAGTCGGTGCAAATCTGTTGTTTTTTATTTGGTTTGTTTTTCACTCTGTAGAAGCTGAGGCAAAATCCGGGTGGTTCAATCATCAGATCACCGCCTTTGCACGCGTAGTTGATGCACTTGGTATTTCCAGTCATTTCTGAACGAACTAAATCAATTGTTTCACATTCTAAGACAAAATACTTACTTAAGTATGTATATTATCGATTCTGTAGAATTTAAATCAGAAAATTATTACAAGTTTTAACTAGTTGATTAATAACGATTACATCATACAACTTAGGGGTTAACATGCGTTTCTAGGTTAGTTTACAAACAAAAGAAGCACCTGACATAGGGTCGTCGTCCAAAATAACCACTTCGTTGTTAGGCGTTTTATCTGCATTTTCTGATGTGTTTAATTGTTTCGGCGGTTCCCCGGGAGGGCTATCATCATCAATAATTTCTACATCCATTGCTTTCTTATAGTTTTTCAAAAAAATTACAATTCCAACAAAATAAAATGAAGTTTCTCCTTATTTTGTCGCAATAGAGGGCGCTTTTAATTCGAATGCAAGAAAGTCAATATAGATTACACGTCCAAAATGATATTAAAGATGCTGATGTAAATAAGTCAATAATTAATAAATATCTTAAACACAAACACTGATCTGTAATTTTTGAAAATAATACAGGTAGTTATTTTAAAATTAATCTACCGACTGACGACTAGATGGTGCTAGCATCAAAAATTTGCGAATTAAGTAGACCAGAGAAATGAATGACCCTTAAAATGAATACAACAGATCTATACATTTGTCCATGATCAAAAGAAAACAGTATTTTCATAAAGTATTGAATTGATAATACGGCGCTATTGCTTAGTTGTCTAACGTCGAAAACACAGTCACGGCCAAAAAATATACATATATGATGCAAACCTCGAGAACTGCATGGTTAAGCATCATGGGTGTACTAAAATCGACACCAACGGTAACTGTGGAGGTCGTACTCTACCTATCGCCTTTTGATATATTTGTGTAAAAGGTGGCATTGACCACTATGATTCAACTGTTAACCATTAGAATAAAAAAAGATGAAGTCGCGGAATATGCTATATCATTGGAGCTCTGGAAAGTTGCTTGTAAGAGATTACCGATTCTGGTGGGAGAAAAGAACATCACCCCGCCTCTGTTTGTCATTATCAAACCCTACAGAGCCCTAACACCTCAGAAGACCAACCATAAGAACACCTTATATCTTAAAGCAGTCTTCAAGCTTTCACGGCCATTGCTGCTGATTATTCTTCGGTTCTCACGTTCTCTGCCGTACAGGAAATTTATTTTATTTTTTATGAATTTACACCGTTAGAGACTTTCTGTTCAATACTCATAACAACGTCTTTATAGATAATCCATCGTTTTGTGTTTCTTGTGACAATTTTGATAATTGTTCGGTATAACTTCTATACGATAAATTTGACAACCTTGGACACATCTGATCCATGACTAACTTAACGCAATATGGAAAAATTTGATCAGTGCACATCCTTTTGGGTAATTATATTTTAACTATATTCATCAACATAAATCGAACAAAAAGACTGTGTAAGGTAACTCTAATATTATATCAGTTGCGGGTTTATTAACTTACTTTTGAAATTTACCTTTTATTAATTACTTGTTGTTAAGGTAAATCTCTAAAATAACTCAATACATCATAATTTGAACGTATTAACCATTAAAATTTTAAAAATCTGTAAAAAATAGTGCCCTATTTTTGAGGAGTGTTTTTAAATTGAAGCGCCAAAAAGTAGGCTAGCTGTTGGTCAGTTTTCGGCAGCGATATGTGATATACTACAGGCTGCCATATTCTTACAAAAACTTATTGACGTTTACATCGTATATTTTTCTAAGTTCGTTTATAATTAATTTTTCTCCCTAAATTTGCGTTGTAATAATAATTACGTAACTACAACTCGCATAAAATCTTAGCTAGTTTCAAAACTGCCTGCCAAATTCCATTGTGTAAACGCGTCTTTTTATTTTACTCCTCCGAATTAAAAAGTAGAGTATACATAGAAATCAAGTCGGAAATCGTATTTCCTTAAAATACAGTGTATAGGATTATAACCGTATAGTTGGCAACATCCGCATTCAGCTGTAGATAGCGAAATAAATGACAAAACGTTTTGCTATTTTCAAGATTGTTACATTTTTATGTACAATTATATGGAACGTAATCGTTTAAACAATACTCTTCTTCAGTTTTCAGCAAAAATTACAATAGCGATATTTGATATATTGCCGGCCGCTATATAGTTACAACTGATTGACGTTTAGATCATGTATTTTTCTGAGTGCGCTTGTGTTTAATTTCCCTCTCTAAATTTGCGTTGTAATAATAACTACGCAACTACAACTTATATAAAATCCTACCGTAGTTTAGCTACATACTTTTACATACAGCTCGTATATGTGTTCGTACCAATCTATCATCGGTAATCGGCATTCAGGGGTACTTTCCAGGACCGGACTTAGATGAAATTAGACACAGTAATACAATGATACGTAATAAGTTGTACATTATGTATGTAATGTGTACGTTATACGATTTTGTCCAACTCAATAACGGTATTTACAAGTTACGATACGTATGTATAAAAGCAATTGCTGTCTGAATCTCTTGGTTGTAATGTCTGTGAGGTTCGATACTTAAATGGGATATGCATATGCTCTTTTAAAATCTCTGAACTGATGCATAGCTTAGCCCCAGTTCCTTAGTAGCATCTCAAATGGAAAATTGGCCATGGACTTGAAAATATGCTAAGACTGTAATTTCTACTTCGGTGATAACGATATTTTTCTTTTGTGCTTTTCTTTTTAAATATGCAATCATGTTGTCTAGACTGTTTGTAAAGCTTTCAGAAGTAACGTCGATGTGGCTACTAAGGATAATGTTCGGCGTAATATTCATTAGTCCTTCTTGAATTTTTGCCGCATACAATGCATGCTCCCAACATTTCGAATTTCTCCAAATGATGAAACTTAGGGATATATTATTTAACACTGAACAATGAGAGATAACGAAAACTGTTCAAGAAAGTAATAATAGTAATGATAGAGAACCAAAGAACAACACAAAATCAAATAAACTATTTTTAATGATTAAACGTGAAAAGATTTAAACCCAGTGTGCTTTTGACAATTTCAAAGAGTATATTATTTGTTTTGGTCTAAAGTGAAAGAAGCCTACTAATATTTTACGAAGAATAGAACGAATAAATAATAAAATCCACTATAATTTGAATAGTGTATTAAAACTTTTACAACACAACTTAATACATCTTTCAAAATCTTTTAAAATATACAGGATGTTCCATTTAAAAAAATTATAAATCTCAAAATTTCCCGTATATATATATTCCGTATTAATCAGCGTAAAAACACAATTACTTTGCTAATTTAACCTATTTTCTAGAAACAATAACAGAGATCGCAATGGTGCGCACTTAATTTGAATCAGCATGTGTATATATACATATATATGAAAATAGG
Source organism: Trypoxylus dichotomus (assembly GCA_023509865.1). Classification (NCBI taxonomy): domain Eukaryota; kingdom Metazoa; phylum Arthropoda; class Insecta; order Coleoptera; family Scarabaeidae; genus Trypoxylus; species Trypoxylus dichotomus. The sequence goes on from CM042082.1 coordinate 6,303,018, forward strand.
TATTCTCGGGCTTTCGGTCGCGTGTGAGTTTTGTCATGATAAGGACTGTTTCCTCGACGTTTCAACCAGATCACACTCGTCATCTTCAGGAGATGGTGTCACTAATTAAAGCTAGAGATCGACTTTAACTATATTCCATTCACGTTAAGAATGCAGACTTGGAATAGATAGGCCTTAAAATACGGGTTTGCCATTGGCTAACGGGAGGCATAGAAGAAATTGTAATTTCTTCATATGAAATTCCTGTCAATTCTCATATTTGCTTACAGTTCTCGTGTCATTGTTTCCTGCAGTTTTTCATTGTATTTTTTACCTATAAACAAGTTGTGGCAAAAATAATTCTTTTCAGAGCTCTTTTATCTCATCCTTCCATGATTCAAGGTACTATCCAATCGATTATATTATATATATATAACAAAATAATTTCTGCTTTACTTTTACGTTTACAGTTTTAGTTTGGTATGGCTGAAGAAGCAGTAGTAGATACAGTTGCAGGACCATCGAAGAACCCTCAAGCAAGCGTATTGGCAGTAGACAGAAGCTAAATTGAAGATATGGTTGAAGAATTTATTATAACTACAGATGCAGATTCATCGACAGATGCATAAGATTTTGATTTTGCCTAATAAATTAATAAAGTGTGCATACACTTAGAATACTCTGATTGCTCATTTATATCTTCATGCATTCCATACATTTAGTTAAGGTATTTTATACAATGTAGTAATTTTAGAAGAACATGAATACAAATTTATTGTATCAAACATGTTATCGAAGAAGAGAGTATGATGTATTAACTGGATAATATTGTTGAAAATATATTCGAAGAATTTATGATAACAGCAAGTACATGATCTTCGTCAGACCACGATTATCAGAATCTGATTCAAATATCGTTAATATCATTTGCATAATAAATTATTAATAATATAATAATAATTATAAATTATTTATTCACCTTTTTCACTCTACCCTTTGATTTACAAATCAAATTCATGTTTATTTCATTTGTTATTGTATAAATAAAATGCTACCAGTAAAGAAATCTTTATTGAATTTATTCCAGATATGAAGAGAAAATATATAAATTTGTAATATGTGCAGTTAAGAGATTGTTATAATTCATTAGTATATTTACTTTTTCATTGTACTCATTGATATGCATGCAATTATTTATTAACTGTACTATCATTGAAAATGTACATTGGTTTTACTGCAGCGTGGGTACAGTAAATAAGTATACTTGGAGTGGTTTTCTTTTTCACCGAGCAGCTCATCTAATTTCATTATTGATAATAACCAAATTCTATGAAAGATTTAAGGATATTGTGTTGCCATGTACTCTGAAGCCACTCGATGGACTTAGATACAGTCCCATTGAGCCCAATATGTATTGTTCATAATCAGCAACATTCTTCCTTGTTTGGCTTTTTCTTGTATATATTGAATTGCTTACTTTCAACCATAACATTGAAATTGATGGAGATTACCAATGGAGAGATTTACTTCATGACAAATGACTTGGTATAACACTGTGTATATAACCATTCATCTCGAAGTTTATCCATGGCAATATTATTATTTTAAAACTTGTCATATGGCATTTATGTTCTCTTCAATTAATCCCAAATGCAGTCACATTTACTTTCTAACATAATTAAATAAGCTCCAACTGTTTCGGTAAATGAAACAATGAAAGGATACATTTATATTGGAATTGATGTTACTTTTACTTTATTATTGCAGTATTATTTTACCAGGTAATATAACCATAATGTATTGTACATAAAATATGAAAAACTCTGCTATTTATTATAAAAGATTTTGATAACCAAACTTTGATGTTTACGATGTTGTCATTTGACAGTTCCATCCGTTATATTTCACCAGTGTAATACAGCCGCCGATCGTACCGCTACCTACTGCATTCTTAACGTGAATGAAGTATAGTTTAACATATTTTCATCATACATCCACGAGAACATCAAGAGTAGCACATATATATACATATATATATATATATACATATATATATACATATATATATACATATATATATACACATATATATATTATGTTCCTCTAATTGAAATCATATACCCCTGAGTGCCGCGATCCCTAGTTAGCATTTCGAAGTCAGAGGTTGGCACTATCAAATTTAGTGCAACAATGCTGTATAATTGGGGAATTTGTATTTAAATTTACTAATATACATATATCATTCATCTGGTGCTACTTATCGCTAATTAGTCGATCACACTGACTTTTAAAAATACCTACCAATACTACTAGAACCTTTAAATTTAAAAAAACATTCAATTGAAACTCCCACCATAGGAATTAGGAACCTCACTTCAGATTTACTTCTTAAAGAAAAAGGACAGAAACCAATATAGCTAGTGAATCGTTTATTTGAGATTAATTATTCAATTTAAACACAATACTAAACAAGTGCTTAATTAAACTTACTGGTATGCATATGTAACATTAACAGTAAAAAAGAAGACAATGCGGTTTGAAATACGTTAAAAATGTTAAGTGATTATTTAATGTGAAAACCACAAAAGCGGAGATTGTGTAAGGGGAATCTTCCTTATCCTTTCAAACTACTCATTCCAGCCCGCATAATCTCATCTACTAACAGCAAATTACTCGCAATGACCGAACAGGAATTTATGATCTGCTTCTTGACGATGTAGTTATCGAAGATGCCCGCATCTTTGGGTATGATAGGCTCGCCGGATGTTAAATCCAAGCCAATCGGCTCGGGATTTAAACGCGATTCCTCTTGCAACTTGACGATGGTATCCTACAGGGCAATGAGTAACATTGATTGAGTGATTATGATGAATCAGTAATATAACTGATAGTTAACAATCCATAGTCAAACGAATAATTGTCAACAGTGAATTGTCAAAATTATTGCAATTGTGAGGGTTGAATTACCTGAGCGTCAAATCCGGAATTAGTTGCTAATACTTTTATAATTACTAGTAAAGCTTCAGCGTACGCCGCTACACCTAACCTAGATTTACCCTTGACGGTATCCTTGAACGACATGAGCTTATTGTAGGCTGTTAGTTCAAATGCTCCAGCTCCTGTAATCAAGCAAAATTAAATAAATAAATGTCTGTATTTCGGTGTACGGTCAATCATGTATGTCATACAGAGCCTCTCTTAAATATTGGCACTCACACCACGTGATAGAAACTAAATCAATATCAAATTAATTAATATGTGCAACTTCCGCTTTCGCCAACATCTAAGTTAATTTGTGAAAATGAAAATCTTAACACATGGGCTGAAAAGTCCCGGGCCTAACACATATATGACGCTAGTTTTATTGCAGTCACCTTTCTCTCAGTTAGTACTAACCTTCAAAAGACAGCTGTTAAAATTTCATGATATTCTATTCATTAGTTTGTGAGTTATTGTGCTAAGAATCACGCTACTTTTGTTATTTTCAAAACAATGGATCAAAAACAATTTCGTGTTTTAATTTTACACTGCTTCTTGATGGGAAAAAAATACCGTTCAAGCGAAGCAATGGCTTGAAAAGCGTTATGCGGACTCTGCTCCATTAGAAACAACAATAAAACGTTGGTTTGCTGACTTCAAACGTGGTCGTAGAGACACCGATGATGCAGAACGCAGTGGACGTCCAAATGAGGCGGTAACACCAGAAAACATAAAAAAAAATCGACAAAATCGTTTTGAATGATCGAAAAGTGAAGTTGCGTGAGTTAGCTGACATCGTAATGATATCAAAACAACGTATTGGCTTTATATTGCATGAGCATTTGACTATGAGAAAGCTCTATTCAAAGTGGGTGCCGCGTTTGCTCACTGTTGACCAAAAACAAGAACGCGTTGATGATTCTGAGCAGTGTTTGGCCATGTTTAAACGTAACAAACTGGAATTTTTGCGTCGATATGTGACAATGGATGAAACATGGATCCATCACTTCACTCCGGAATCAAAACGATCGTTATCTGAGTGGTCAGCAATTGGCGAACCTCGTCCAAAGCACCTGAAAGCACAACAATCGGCTGGAAAGGTTATGGCCTCGGTATTTTGGGATGTGCGTGGTGTAATATTCATCGACTATCTTGAGAAAGGAAGTACCATCAACAGTGAATATTATATAGCGTTATTGGAGCGTTTGAAGGCCGAAATTGCAAACAAACGACCGCATATGGCAAAGAAAAAAATGTTGTTTCATCAAGACAACGCACCGTGTCACAAGTCAATCAAAACAATGGCAAAACTACATGAATTGAACTTCGAATTGCTCCCACATCCACCGTATTCGCCAGATTCGGCTCCCAGCGATTACTGGTTGTTCGGAGACCTCAAGAAAATGCTCGCTGGTAAGAAATTTCGCACGAATGAAGAGGTTATCGCTGAAACTGAGGCCTATTTTGAGGCAAAAGATAAATCGTTCTACAAAAGTGGTATTGAAATGTTAGAGCGGCGCTGGAATGATTGCGTTGCTCTTGATGGAGATTACGTTGATGAATAAAGCTAATTTTGAACCAAGAAAACCGTGTTTTCTTTGTTAGGCCCGGGACTTTTCAGCCCATGTTAATTCCCCTATAAACATTTAACAATGGTATGAGTTCGGAATTACCTAGAATTACATTTCTGAACGTAAAGAAATAGCAGATACTATTTTGCTTATATCGCAACTGTTAGATATGTAGGGGAAGTACCTGCCTTATAAATGCATAAATATGAGCGAAATTTCTATAATTCAGCGGAATTAGACACACATCCTATGAAATCAGACGTTACCTTTCAAAGTAAAAAAAGTCTCTAAACATCTTAAGAAGTTGATTTACTGTTAAATACATACGACATTACTGTGTAGGTTCGACCATGATCTAACAGGCTTGAGACATATGTACACTATACAACAAAACACCTTATGTAGCAAAAATTTGTTTATGTTAAGTTCAAAGAAAGTTGTAAATCTTTGTCGTATTGCAGGTTCTGGCTTGTCTAAACGTCCCTTCGACTGTATAACATAAACAGACACGTTGCTGCTGGATTTTGTAAAATGTCGCAAGGATTGGTTTAGTCATTTTAAAGTCTTCGGTAATTCTTTTAATTTGAATATTCCGAAGATCTTTAAAGATCGCTGGATTAATGCTATCTTCATGTTCTTCACAAATTTAATAATTTCGACCATTCACTGACATTCACATTTCAAAACAGTCAGAATGTGCACTCCATCAAACATCTTGTACCTTGTAGTACCAGCTCCTTGCCTCTCCTTTTCTTGTGCAATTGGTTCAACGAGAAAAAAAAAAGTGCAAAAGACATGTACTTCTATTATATCTACATAAAGTTCATTGAAGATGCTAAGACGCTTTTAATTAGTAAAGAGTCAAATCGACATCGTTGTCGAGGATGGCCTGGCACGTTCTAGGCATACTTTCAACTAGTTTTACGGTATAATCGGTGAAAAGAGAACACCATATCTTCCGAAGAGCATTTGAAAATTGCATATAAAATGGCATCAATGCAAACAACCTGTTTTTCATAATGGCCCACGCATTTGAAATGGGATTGGTATCGCAAGGTTTTGGGGGGTGGGGACAACCCATCGTAATGAAGTTTTCAGTTACTGCCCTGGTCTTAGCATTTACTTTTCAAACTTCTTTACTTTTCATTGCACTAAAACTTCAATTTGTTGCAAAAATGTCTCTAACTATTGCTTATCTAATTCTTGTTTTTAGTTAGCACCAAAATCAAAATTACTGCTGCCATTTAAACTCCACCATCATCAATTTTTTGCTTCCTATTTTTTTACTCCCTTATACTTTCACTTTCAATCCTTCCAAGACAACAAATAATGGGACTGGCTACACGCTTATCGAGTTGTTTTTAATAAATAAACAATTGCTACGTATCTAACAAAAACGCAATACATTTTACGATGTTATATCACATTCGGTCGTTATACAATCCCACAGTAGTACACGCAGGATGAGGATAGGGGGTAAGAATAGATGGTAGACGCGTAATGGTGGGGTAAGAGGGCGAGACCATGATTGAGGGTTGGGGTGGGGAGAGGGAGGTTCGTCGAGGCTTCGTCGGAAAATCGCCTAACAACCTGTAATCCTCTCAAGTGAGTTGGAAATTTGATTTACTTTGATATATTGTCGGGCGGTTCAGTTGAAATATCGGTTTATAAGTTATACAGTAATATAATAGGCGATTTATTTTTATATTTTACGTTTAATAAATCAAATCGAAATTGATTCGAATGATACGTCTACGGTTTTAGCTCGCAAAAAATATACGATCGAAGTTACAAGATTTGTACGTCATAACACATGGGCTGAAAAGTCCCGGGCCTAACACATAGATGACGCCAGTTTATTGCAGTCACCTTTCTCTCAGTTAGTACTAACCTTCAAAAGACAGCTGTTAAAATTTCATGATATTCTATTCATTAGTTAAGTAATTTTACACTGCTTCTTGATGGGAAAAAAAATACCGTTTAAGCGAAGCAATGGCTTGAGAAGTGTTATGGGGACTCCGCTCCATCAGAAACAACAATAAAACGTTGGTTTGCTGACTTCAAACGTGGTCGTAGAGACACCGATGATGCAGAACACAGTGGACGTCCAAATGAGGCAGTAACACTAGAAAACATCAAAAAAATCCACAAAATCGTTTTGAATGATCGAAAAGTGAAGTTGCGTGAGTTAGCTGACATCGTAAAGGTATCAAAAGAACGTATTGGCTTTATATTGCATGCGCATTTGACTATGAGAAAGCTCTGTTCAAAGTGGGTGCCGCGTTTGCTCACTGTTGACCAAAAACAAGAACGTGTTGATGATTCTGAGCAGTGTTTGGCCATGTTTAAACGTAACAAACCGGAATTTTTGCGTCGATATGTGACAATGGATGAAACATGGATCCATCACTTCACTCCGGAATCAAAACGATCGTCATCTGAGTGGACAGCAACTGGTGAACCTCGTCCAAAGCGCCCGAAAGCACGACAATCGGCTGGAAAGGTTACCGCCTCGGTATTTTGGCATGTGCGTGGTGTAATATTCATCGACTATCTTGAGAAAGGAAATACCATCAACAGTGAATATTATATAGAGTTATTGGAGCGTTTGAAGGCCGATTATTGCAAAGAAACGACCGCATATGGCAAAGAAAAAAATTTTGTTTCATCAAGACAGCGTACCGTGTCACAAGTCAATCAAAACAATGGCAAAACTACATGAATTGAACTTCGAATTGCTCCCACATCCACCGTATTCGCCAGATTTGGCTCCCAGCGACTACTGGCTGTTCGCAGACCTCAAAAATATGCTCGCCGGTAAGAAATCTCGCACGAATGAAGAGGTTATCGCTGAAACTGAGGCCGATTTTGAGGCAAAAGATAAATCGTTCTACAAAAGTGGTATTGAAATGTTAGAGCGGCGCTGGAATGATTGCGTTGCTCTTGATGGAGATTACGTTGATGAATAATGCTAATTTTGAACCAAAAAAAACGTGTTTTCTTTGTTAGGCCCGGGACTTTTCAGCCCATGGTACCCGCTAGGAATCGAACCTATAGAGCCTATTCGCTAGACGAACAAGTTAACCACTTACACATGGAGAATGTGGAAACGGAACCCTTCAACTATCTTGATCTAACAATATCTGCAGATATAATGTGTCCCAAAAGTCCTTTTCAAAATAAAAAGAATATAATAAAATAATGGCCGGGTTTAATTAATAAAAGGTTTTTGTTATTGAATTTTTTTTTTAATTATGTACTCCAAACATATTCCGTTATTTTATATTATTACGATATAATTCATTCATAAATGAAGAAGTGTTGTTGTATACCTTTGATTTAAGATACCTCTATAGGAACAAACCAATTCATGTGAAATCGGATCTACTTATCAGCCAATTTATGTCCCCGCTTCTAAATATCAATTTCAATTCAAGCAAAATTTCACGAACACGTTAGGCTTGTGAGATGTGGTGCCATTTTGTTGAAACCAAGTGTTCCAATTAAAACCAGAAGCGAATTTGTAAGAAATGCAAACTTGATATTTGCCTCCAAATCAAATATAGGAAATTACCATGGTGATGCGAATAGCGATTTATTTATTAGTTTAGAAGAACCACCAATAATTTTAATGGACAATGCTCCGTATAATAGGGTTTCACTTGAGAGGTCGCCAAATCTAAGTCGGTACAAAGTAAACATTATTGCATGGCTAAATAATAATAACGTTACCTATGAAAATACGATCAACTTTTTGATATAACCAAGAGACATAAAAAAAGAGATGGTTTATGTCATTGACGAATTACTTCGAGCACATCGACATGAAGTTTTAAGAATTCCTCCATATCTTTGAGATTTCAATCCTATTGAACTAATAGGGACACATGCGAAATTGTATTATAATAAACATATTGGTCCAGATGGTTATTGCGACAGATAAGTGTTAGATATGTGGCAAGAAAGCTTGGACAGCTGTACATTAGACATCTGGCAAAATTGCATAAACCATACAAACAATGTAATTGCGGAGTGGTACGAACGTGAAGCAAACGTAGAAGACTTTGTTTTAACGGTTAATTGTAGATCAGAAGACGAGAGTGAAGACACAGATTAAATATATTTTTAATTGTCTTATATAATTACCTCTTTCGATATTGGCATATTTTAATTTGGATAGAAATATGTTTATTATACACTAGGGTGACAGAATAAAATAGACATCTACTAATTAAAAAAAAGATTCTGTTCTCGTTATGTATACAAAATATTTTAAAATTTTTAAATTAGACTAATATTTTGTCGATTCACCTTTACTTGCGTGAAGTGCTGTGAGTCGTCGTTGCATAGAATCTATTAAATGATTAATGGTGTCTTCTGGAATATTTAACCACTCTTCTGTAACAGCTGCCACGAGTTCTTCCTTATTGCTGGGTTTTCGGGATCGTTTCGCCATATTTGTCTGGATTATGTGCCAAACATTCTCTATCGGAGTCATGTCTGGTGATTGGCCTGACCATGGTAAAATCCGAATCCCCTGTTCCTCGTTCCATGTGGTTGTTGTTCTTGCTTTGTGGCAGGGTGCTCCATCCTCCGTAAAAGTGGCGTCTTCTTTAGATAAAATGGCGTTGTCGAATATCGGTAGTAGTCCTTCTGTTACTATTTGGATATATTTTGCCGCATTTATATTTCCGTCGCAGATTACTAATTGCGATCTTCCAACATACCATATCGCGCCCCACACCATGATGTTCACACCGCCGTATTTCACCGTCCGATGCAAAAATTTGTCGTCCAATTGCTGTGACGAACGTCTCCATACCCACGTACGACCACTATCACTGAATTGGCAGTATCTGCTTTCGTCTGAAAAAATGACAGACCGCCAAAACTCTTCGGGCTTCGTTCGCATTTCGATTGCCCAAGCCATTCGGCGCCGTTTTTGAAATGCCGTAAGGAGAGGTTTTTTCTTTGCCACCCTTTTATACATCCCCACACTGTGGAGGTATCGCAGAACGGTGCGCTGACTTTTCTGTGAAGTTACCGCAAGCTCAGCTGTACTTTTTCGCGGTTCTCTTAACACTTCGCGCACAAGCTCCCTTTTACTTCTTTCAGAAGGTCCGGCACGACCTGGCCTCGGTTCTGTTGTTGTTTTTTCCTTGCGTTTATATTGTGTAATCACACGGTTAACTGCGGGGACAACAGGATATTTAAAAATTTGCTTATTTCACGTTGCGAAGCGCCGCGTTCACTCTGGCCAACGATGCGACCCCAGGTGAAGTCGCTAATATCACTCGAACCTTGTAAGCGAGGCATAGTTGTAACGATACTAAACTATGACGAATTCCTTCCGATACATCTACCCCTACCCTAATGACAAGAGAAAGTTCTTAATTCGTTCTTAGAATTTAGCTGTTTACATATTTATACCGCTTTACCTGGTGTCTATTTTATTCTGTCACCCTAGTGTATAAATAAAGATATATTTCGTTAATGAAGCATTGGTAACGTACTTTAAACTAAACACTTATGTTTCTTGTTTAAATATTTTCTACATTTTGATTTAAAAATAGATTCTTTCATATGAAATCTATATTATTAGGGTGATAAAGAATTTCGTTACGAAAGCATTTAATAATTAGTTTAGACTATTCAGCTTCTTTCTGTAAGTGCAAATGTATTAGTACACTACAAGGACAGAATTGTTAAGAGCTCAGTGTTTATAATCCTGTTGATTGTAATCACTCATGATTTATTTTTCAAATGTATCATTGACTAAAATGTTATATAACCCAGAAAATGTATTAAAGATGATAATAACCTCAAAATTTAATAATTGTTGTTGGTTGTGGTTGGTATACCTGAGTTTGATTCAGACGCTGCATACGTCATAACCAATTATGACGTAACTACAAAGTTTCGTGATTTTCAATGTATATATATCTTGATATAAAACATCACTTATTCCGAAGTTTAGACGTCATATAATTTATTTTAATTTACAATCTATATGGATTATTTTAATCAGCTATGCTTTGACACAAATTTTTCGTATTTTTTTTAATAGCAATATCTTATATTTAGAGAAAGAAAATCAGCGTGAACAATAGAAAAATTACAAATGAATTTTAAACATTTAGTAGTACATTACAGATCCTTACCTGGAATTAAAGCTTTATCCTCGATAGCATTATTTATAGCTCTCAAACCGTCCCTGACAGCGTCCTTAATCTGGGTTAAGGTATGCTTATTTGGTCCTTTAATCAAAATGGTAACCGACAGCGGTACTTTACAATCCTCGACGAAAGTGTACTTATTTTCACCCAGAACATGTTCGTACACCAACCCAGCAAATCCCAACTGAGATTCTTGCATATCGTCTAAATGATTCAAGGCCACCCCACCACAGGCTAACGCTAGCCTTTCCATATTCCTCCTCTTAGCCCTACGCAAAGCTAAGATACCTGAAAAGGAAGCATTTTTGAGAATAGAAATAGCGCTTCAGAAATCGATTTTCAATTCACCTTCTTTCGCAAGCATATCCAAGCTCATTGGATCGATACCCTTCTGGTTCAAGACTACGAATCCTTTGTCAGTGCCATTGCAGAGTTTTCTCTTCAACTCGATTACTTTCTTCACTCTCTGGTCAATAAAATCCCTTTCTGCTTGTACCAATTTTTCCCGTTCCTCAGCCGTTTTGTAGAAGAAACCAGAATTCACCTCGCTCTTTTCATATTCCATACTAACGTTGCACGTTAAAATGTATGCGTTGGTAACACGCTTTGGCATGTCCGGATGTCTAGCACCGTGATCCAATACTAAACCTACAATGGCATAAAGAAAAAAAAGATGGAATCTTAATATAGAATCTTGTCTTTTAGTCTTTTAAAGACAAAAAAAAAGAATATTTTGAAATCTGTTTGAAAATTTCGCGTAATGTAGGTGCTTTTTCATCTTCTTCTTATTAATTGCAATAATGTAAAAGATATTACTTTGGTTTCATAAAAGATTTACAAAACCTTTTGAAAATAATTAAGTTCCATTACCATACATTACCAAGTCGGATATCGTAGAAGAAACTTTGTGTCATTTGTTCGTGACTATGTTGAAAAAAGAATTGAAAGATAAAAAATTGTGGTTATGTTTGGACGAAAAAACCGATTGGCAAAAATATTCTGCGGTGAATGTGATGGTACGTGCAATGAAAAAGTTTGAAGCGTCATAGAAGAAGTGGTATTCTGTAACATGTAAAATCCATTCTTTAAAGCTTGATCGCAATTGATCTCTAAATGTTATCACGAGTAAATGCTTTAATAACTCATACGAGGGCAGTATTTCCAAAGGCCCCGAAATGTACAAAAAGATTTCACGAACGGTGTACCAAAATACCTGAACCACCACAACCGATTGCTACATGCTGGAGAACATGGTTAAAGGCCGCATTTTACTACTGCAAACATTTTGATAATGAAAAAAAGGTAGTTTTACAATTCGATCCGAGACATGCAAAATCTGTCAAGAAAAACCAGAAAATGTTTTAAGATAGTCAGGTAGAATATGATTTAGATAGTATTCGCAAGAACTACTGTGGACTAGCAGGGGGAATTGAAAAATTACGAAATGATTCGATGTCGTTTGTGTCGCTCACTATAATGAACAAATCTTGTTAAACCTTAGGTTCCACCATCAAAACATGTTTTAGGGGAATTCCAGCGGTGGTTTTCGCAGAGCCATCGAAAACTACTCTTACCTTTGTGGTTAAACTATTTTCCTTGAAAACTGCATGATGCGGCAGGTAAGTGTGGTTCGGTACTACAAGTTATTGGCATTGACTTGTCTCATATGCCTCAACTCTACGTATTCATTCATAAATGATACATACTCTCATTTTAGGGAAGGATCTTTGTTTAGTTTCCTTTCCAGAGTAAAATCTTTTGAAGGCTTGATCATAAGAATTTCCAAGCGATTTCACACAGCCACTCAGCAAATGATAGCCAGTCATACAAACAAAATATTGGCCACTCTCGTTAAGAAATTCTGTGAAGGCAGCAATCAAAACGTGCGCAACCTGCTTTAAAGCGAAACCCACCAAGCACCAATCTCATTCCGATTTGCAAATTAAACAGTTAATTCAAATACAAAAAATATGTTACCTTTAATCAATTGAGTATCCATATCAGTTTTATGTTGCATCTCCATAATTTCAACCATATGTAAATCGACAGGCTTATTTTCCTGTCGTATAGCCAACATAGCATCAACACAGACATCGCTTAAAATATCGGCCAAATTTGGATGGACCTATTCAATAACAAATCTGAATAAAAATAATAACAATACATGTATGAATAACTAACCTTTGTTCTTAAACTTGTTTTGGCAATATCGATCAAATTTTCCCTATTAATTTCAATCGGAATTTTCATATTATCTAAAATCTCTAAAGTCTTTGCTCTAGCCTTGTCGAACCCTTCAGCTAATAATCTAGGATGTAGACCGTCAGCAATATAAATATCAGCCTGTTTCAATAATTCTCCGATAATTAGTACAGTAGATGTGGTGCCATCACCTGTCATATCGTCTTGAGCAGTTGAAGCTCTTGCAATAAGCGAAGCTGTTGGATGTTGAATTTGCATTTCGTGCAAAAGAACGTTGCCATCTTTGGTGATTTTAATATCTCCTGCTCCTGACACAAGCCTAGAAGCGCCATTAAACGATCGGTTTTATGTTAACACAACAAAGAAATGAATATTAGACAAAAATTAAATTGATTCGTTAATGTAATCGTCCTAAATATATTTTTTCTCTCATTTTATCGAATTTTCAATATAGAAAACAATAAATAAACGTTGTTTAATACAGAATTTTCCAAAAAGAAAGATCATGTGCTTACATCTTGACAGTCCCCTTTGGTCCCAAATTCGTCTTCATCACATCTTGTATTCCTTTAGCGGCAGATATGTTAACCGCAAGGGCGGCGGCAGCCCTAGCAACTTCAGCTTTAGGATTCAATAAACTTATCGCGGCCATTCTCTTAAACAAAATCTAAAACAGAATTTCTAGAACACTCCCGATTTAGGGTTAGGTCTTGAGATAAATGCCGCAATCGGAAGTAGCATGTATATTTGACAGATGTAAATAGTATGATTTCCCACCGCGAAATTTAAATTTCTATATATACAGAGTGAAAATAAAGAAAAGTATCACAACTTTAAATTAACTGGTTTATGTGGGAAATTCAGAATAAGAAGTATACTTATTTTAGAAAGTACTAAAATTTATTTCAAAATGGCTTACTCAATATATTTTAAGACATTTTTTGTAACCTAGGTAGGATACAATCTGCTTCCTTATCCCGCATTTTTGCTATTGTTATACTGCTACTATATATTGCTATTGTTGCACACGTAAATATGATAGAATATCGCACACTGTTAACATATCTCTAACTTAGCAATAGAGTAATCCACGGCTTGTGGTATATAGAATGAAGTTGGCGCGAATAGACTAAAAATATAGTTATTATACATATATATAGAGTAGACATTTGGTAGGAATAGTAGCGTGTGTAGTAGGGTAAGAAATAGTAAAACAGTTAAAGAAAATTAAAGTCTTTTTATTTAAAGAAAGACAAAACAATATAAAAATACACAATATCCTTCAACGGGCAGAATGGTTTAGAAAGCCACAAGGGGCAATTTTTTTCCACAAAATCATTCTCAGTAAAAATATTTTCAATTTAATGGACAATTTAAATAACTGCCGCAGACATGATCAAATTTGAATACACTGTGCTAGAAAATGAACGAATATGATCTTTGTTGCCGGAGTCATCAGCTTATAGTTTCCTTGAAATTTACAAAATGTTTAGTGAGTTTATTATAAAAAAACCCTTGTTTGTAGAATATTATATAAATAAGGAAGGAAACCTAGCTATCTTTGTTGGAAAATACTATTTAAAACGGATATTTATACTTTCAATGTGCATTACAGGTGTCTGTTAACTGTTCTAATTCACCATTTGGAAATTTTTAATCCATTTTTAATCCATTTTTAAATCTCCCGGACAATTTAGGTTGGTGCTTCCGCCACTAAAGACTATATATTCACTCCTATTGCACTAAAAAGATTGTAAATAATACCTTCATTGCTGGTAATACCAACTGCGATATTTAAAAATAGTTGATTGGGCAGTTATGAACTCAAGAAATTTTTAAATTCCATTCATATTAATTTTTCAAAAACATACAAATACTATCTTCATTGCCGGGCATACTAACTTAAATCGCCTCTTAAAATTTAATCCTCTAGATTACGTACAATATAATTCCTTCGTACTTTAGATGGCAATATAATTCTTATAGAAAAATAACCCGATGTTGCCAAGCATTTATAACATTTATTCTAGAAAAATTTTATTGTGAAAAATTCTTAAAAATGCCCAACTATAATGTCTTGTCACTCTATTAAAGTTATGATTACTTCTAATGTTTATGTATTGAATATCATCATAAAATGTGCAATAACCAGAATCCAGAATTATTCAAAGTATTAGTGCAAGTAGTGATAAGTTATCATACAAGCTACTGATAACCGGCAACGTAGCTTATGAGTAAATGAGACGTACTATGTTAACTCTGTAACTGAAAAACAAGATAGATACCACATAAGTTTTGTGGTATCTCCGTATCATGTGACATAACACTCTGTATTGTCGTATAAGGTAGCAACAATAAGTAATAGCTATGAATTATAATTACTAATTATTACTATATAATAGCTACTGATTTTTTTATTACCTGCTAGAATATTTTAGTTAATTTATTTTGTAATTATACGGCTTACGTTTTATCCTACACTTTTTTTATTTTTCTACTTTATTCTGGGGAAACCTTAAAATACCAATATGGCCAATCGTTTTTATATAGACACAAAATTCATATTCAAAATTTCTTGTTGTATGACATCAAAGTGATACCATTAATTAAAAAAATTAAATTCAATTATGGGGTGGATAAATAGAGGGCGTAAATCTACAAAGGAATAAAACAATTGTGCTATATTCTGGTGTAGGACTCTGTCCACTGTCGCTTTTTAGCAACTTTTGATTACCACAAAAACAAGTGACAGTCATTGTCGCTTTATTATCATCTGACGTCAGTATACAAGTACCATCGAAAGGATTGTATTAGCATTATGAAAATCATCCCCGAATTTTATATTAACTTTCCAGTATCTCAATAATTGGCACAATTGATTATTGAATCCTACCCCTGATGCAGCTAATCTTGTTTTTTACGTTTGTAGTAAGTTTTTACTTCCTTGACGAATGACGATTGCAAGGACTGTGTGGATGTACAATTCACAGGTATAGCAGTAAACTCCACAGTAGTAAATTAGAAATAGAATTATGCATTGCACCTGAAATTAACAAAGAATTTAGACGAAAACAATTTTCAAAAATGGTGTGATTTCCAAAGACGTAACGTCGAACGCGTTAACGGAAAATTTAAATTAAAAATGGTAACTGTCAATAAAAAAATGTAGGCTACTCTGTCCAAAAAAGTCAAGCAAGGAGAATGTGAACGTCATGGAGAGAACACCACTCGTGTACAACCAATCTTCTGAGACCTTTAATAAAGACGAAATGAACCTCCTAAATAAAGGATTAAAATATAGTATTCGCGGACCGAAATCGCCCGTTGAGGATTCAATCGCCTCAATAGAAACAAACATTAGAAACTTAGATGTAGCTACAAAAGACTTCGTTAGAAACGCGTGCAAAATTCAGATTTCTAGGAATTTAGAAAATGATAAAAATTGCGGCCAAGATAGGAGGAATTTAGGAATTATTAAAAGTCTGAGAAATAAAAATTGTTTTTACCTTAAAGCAGATAAAGGGAATAAAATAGGTATTCTGAACAAACCGGATTATTATAATCGCGTCAACACTATGTTAGCGTCAGGACCGTACAGAGAATTAAAGAAAACCCCTCTACCGTCAATGATTAGAATCACTAAAGATACTATTAAGGACTGTCCCAACTTAATCAATAATAACCTGAAATTCAAAATAACAAGTTCAAACCCTACCATTCTAAAAATGTATTGTCTTCCAAAAATTCACAAACCAGGTAATTCCATGAGACCTATAGTATCCGGCATTGATTCTCCAACATACAAATTGTCCAAATAGCTAGTGAATGAATATAAGAACTTGCACCATAAAGAAGATAACCTATGTGTAGAAAACTCCTTAGATTTTGTAAATAAAATTGAAAAGACAGAATTAAAAGATGGGGAAATCCTTGTATCATTCGAAGTTTGTTCACTTTTCCCAAGCGTACCAATTCCAGAAACTCTGGAGTATTTGGTTGAATTTTTGAAATTAAATAACGTAGATGCATGTCACAAAATTGTTTTCAAATAGGCGGAAAATGGTTCGAACAGGTGGAAGGCACGGCGATGGGTAATCCTTTATCTCCTTTTATTGCGAACCTTTTCATGAGCAAATTTGAAACGAACCTGAAAAAAGAAACCAAATATTTCCCGAGAATTTGGCTTAGGTACGTAGATGATATTTTGGCGGTGTTTGATACCAACAAAGGAAACATACAAGATTTTCTAGCAGAACTGAACTCAAAATTTACCACGATCAAGTTTACTATTGAAGAAGAAGTGAACAATCGCCTTCCGTTTCTAGATACTCTAGTCATACGCAACAACAATAAATTAGAAATAGACATCTACAGAAAAGAAACTAATTCCAACAGATTCATCACGTTTGATTCGCACCATTACGAATAACAAAAAAATGTTCGCGATTAGTTTTCTGGTGAATAGACTCGTCAGATTTCCGCTAAACAAGAGCAGGTATGATAAAGAATTAAAGTATATCAAAGATGTAGCGAGGTACAATGGTTTCTCTTCTATGGATGTCGACCGTATTTTAAGGAAGGTCCAATACAAACAACACATCAGAAATTCCACGACCTTGACATCAACAAACACCGGTAATAAGAAATTTATAACTCTTCCTTTTCACCCAACAGTAAAAGGGTTAAGTAAAATTTTCCGACAACTAAATATGAACGTGTCTTTTGTGTCAAAAAATAACTTAAAGAATCTCTTAGGGAATCCCAAAGATAAACCGGAGATGATAAAAAGGTCTGGAATATACCAAATCGCATGCAATGATTGTGAGAAAGTTTATATTGGACAAACAAAAAGGAGTATCGAAACGAGGTTCAAAGAACATATTAGACACTATCGTTTCGACAAACCAGATCTATCAAGCGTAGCAGAGCATATGGTAAAATCCGGACATAAGATTGATTTAAAAAATCTTACACTACTTAAACGTGAATTCGTATAGAGAATTAGACGCGTACGAAACGATATGTATGAAAAAGAACGGAAACTTATTGAACAGAGAACCACCCCCAATTGCACATTCAAGTTTGATGGATTTATTACCTTAGGCCCTGTTAAAGATACGGTTGGCTTTCGGTCCATCCTTTCCCGTAAAAGGCATGAGGCCACCTAGTAGATTGTAGTCATATGGTTTAGAAATTTTAGAGCCTGCGTAGAAAATAATTTGCATGTGTGATACAGTTTTTACTTTCAGTCGGTAACACGGTTGACAATGAGAGCCCACGTGTTCTCGAAACGCTGCGTTCCGCATAATTAATAAATTTGTGTGAGTGGAGTTCACTGCTATACCTGTGAATTTTACTTCCTTGTTTAAATAATTTTGAAAAGCTGTCGTAGTTTTTATATATCAGAAATATATTAAAGAAAATATAACGAATGGTGTAGACAATAAATACGTGAAACTGTCCGAGAGAGTATCATAAAATCTTTGCACTAAAAAATATGTAAAAGAAGCTCTAATTAAGAATTACATATGAAATTTACTACAAAACTGATAAACTGGCAGACAATCGATATTGATAATAACTACTGTCTCAATGTCGTGCACAGCCAGCTCGATAGTTACTTTATCATTGTTTCTCTTTCGGGTCAAACATGCGAATAAGTTGCTAGTGATAGAAATAAATAAAAACCAAGTAATATTTAAATCTTTTTTTTTATTTGAAAGAAAATATTGACAAAAAAAACGTTTACATACAATAAAGTGAGATTTGTATTTCTTTCCTTTTTCTTTTCTTGCGTCTAATAATAACTAATACATCGAACTGTATCTTTTAACCCGCTTTTTAAAATGTTTTCCCATTTAATCGGTGTTTGTGACTTTTTTATGTTTTTCAACTAGTACTTCCCTTATTTTAATTGTTGGTTGTTGTAATATCATTCACACGTATCTTAAACCTAAACTTAAATATGTATAATAAAAACTGCCGGCAACCCGTAACAATTACATGCCGTTTAGTGATTAGCTAAACATATTGCATAAACAAAAAAAAATACGAAACACTAAACGATCGAAGCCATAAACAAACTTTTATGTCCTTAACGTTCTAATGTACGTCAATAAAAAGGAACGAATGGCACACGTCTTCGAAACGATTATTAAAAGCAAATACTTTTGGGGACGACAAGATATTACGTTTGCTTTTTCCTACGCTAGAGGGCGTCGTTGCTAGAGAGTTCAGAAATAACATTTGCATTAGAAACAAATAGGGTAAAGTATCGGGTTGCAGCAGAAATGTTTTTTAATAGTTTATTTTTTATTCTCCCCTCTTCTATTCTGTACTTAATCATCTTCTTCGTCAATTGCGTCGTTTTCTTCACCATCTTCTTCTGCTGAATCCTTCGTCTCTTCGCGTTTTGGCCTACCTCTACGTCCTAAAGCAAAATATGTGTCAGCTTTATTTATGAAAGCATAAGAACAGAGAAAGTATAATAAGAGAAAAATATGTAGTGGGATTCTAACCTCAAAGGTTTAAAATATAAAACCTCCAGGCAAGCAAGATCATGTCTTTTATTGCACTCAGTAGTTACCTGAAGTAAAACATCAAATAACAAGAGAATATATTGGGTTGCCAAGAAAGTAATTGCCGACGCTTTCATACAAATGAAACATGATTTTTTAAATACTTATTAAACCTTGTTCAATAATATACGCTCAATGGTATTGCTACTGGTGATTAGCAATAAAGCATGACTGGATTATCCTTATGTAACATATCTCGCCAATCAACCGATAATAAACGTTATTTGGGGTATGACGACTTGATGACGATGACGTAATGTTCAGAAGATTGATGCTACTCTTTCCGTTGGCTGCGTCAGGTACGGTTTTAAAAAAAGTTTCTCCGGGTGCCACAGTTATTAAGTTATGTGATAAAGCCCTATAGTCGCATGGAGACGTGGCATATTTATATAATACCGTGTACAGTGGTGATCTGCATTAACTGGGAGAATATCTGCAATTCTGAACGTTGAAACCGACAATATTCCAACTCTGTTTGTCCACGATAAACCTTACAGAACTTACAACAACACACTTGTAGACTATGGTAAAAGCATTATTATTATGCACTTCATGGAAGACTGGGGCAGAAATATATATACCTTCGGTCTTTCTATGAGACATTTTAGCTGATACTCTAATTACTCTCATTCTATAACTGACTACAGCGTTATCGGGAGAAATATGAAGCTATTTACTGACAGCAAACAAGTAGTATCTGCACTGCTATTACGGTAATATCTAAACTGCTACTAATAATCTTAACATAATGTGCCTAAAAGGGTCAGAATCGTCATCTTGGGAATAAAGCAGTGGATATATTCGTTACTAAGGATTAGGACACGAATACTCATGGTCTATGAGTCTTTAGCAAACCATATAACACATGGGCTGATAAGTCCCGGTCCTAACAAAGAAAACACGTTCTTTTTTGGTTCAAAATTAGCTTTATTCATCAACGTATCAAAATAGGCCTCAATATCAGCGATAACCTCTTCAATCGTGCGAGCATTTTTTGAGGTCTGCGAACAACCAGTAGTCACTGGGAGCCAAATCTGGCGAATACGGTGGATGTGGGAGCAGTTCGAAGTTCAAATCATGTAGTTTTGCCATTGTTTTGATTGACTTGTGACACGGTGCGTAGTCTTGATGAAACAACATTTTTTTCTTTGCCGTATGCGGTCGTTTCTTTGCAATTTCGGCCTTCAAACGCTCCAATAACGCTATATAATATTTACTGTTGATGGTATTTCCTTTCTCAAGATAGTCGATGAATATTACAACACGCACATCCCAAAATACCGAGGCCATAACCTTTCCAGCCGATTGTTGTGCTTTCGGGCGCTTTGGACGAGGTTCACCAGTTGCTGTCCACTCAGATGACGATCGTTTTGATTCCGGAGTGAAGTGATGGATCCATGTTTCATCCATTGTCACATATCGACCCAAAAATTCCGGTTTGTTACGTTTAAACATGGCCAACCACTGCTCAGAATCATCAACACGTTCTTGTTTTTGGTCAACAGTGAGCAAACGCGGCACCCACTTTGAACAGAGCTTTCTCATAGTCAAATGCTCATGCAATATAAAGCCAATACGTTCTTTTGATATCTTTACGATGTCAGCTAACTGACGCAACTTCACTTTTCGATCATTCAAAACGATTTTGTGGATTTTTTTGATGTTTTCTGGTGTTACCGCCTCATTTGGACGTCCACTGCGTTCTGCATCATCGATGTCTCTACGACCACGTTTGAAGTCAGCAAACCAACGTTTTATTGTTGTTTCTGATGGAGCGCGGTCCCCATAACACTTTTCAAGCCATTGCTTCGCTTCAACGATATTTTTTCCCATCAAGAAGCAGTGTAAAATTAAAACACGGAATTGTTTTTGATCCATTGTTTTGAAAATAACAAAAGTAGCGTGACTCTTAGCACAATAACTCACAAACTGCAATAAAACTAGAGTCATTTATGTGTTAGGCCCAGGACTTTTCAGCCCATGTGTTATATCTGCGCTCTACACGTCAGAACTATCGATTAGACGAAAGTTTCTTGAAGAAGTATTCGGCACCGTCCATGGTTATAGGAATTCTGGCCAGATATTGTCAACTAAGAAAGCATTTTTTTATGAAGGGAGTAACCAAGAATACGTCATACAGGGGCTACCATGCTCTTGCAAGACAAGGCGCCGGTTCACAAGAGCAAAGTTGCATTGGCTGCTCTGCACAAGCATGGCTTTCAATCAATACCTACCCTACAGTCCAGACCTGGCACCTAGTGATTTTTATTTGTTCCCCAATTTAAAAAGACTTACGTGGAAGAAAGTTTTCCGACGACAATGAGGTAAAGGAGGCAACGTTGGCCCATTTTGAGGCGAAAGATAAAAAATATTTTTATGATGGTTTAGAAAAATTAATTCATAGATCTAATAAATGTATTGTGCTTAAGGGTGATTATATTGAAAAGGAAAAACAGATTTATTGTTTTATTTTATTTAAAACCCTTTCATTCCACGAACTTCTGGACCTCCCCTCGTAACATTGGTATTATCGTTATGAGACAGGTATTATTGATATTTGCTTCCATTAAAAATAGAATTTGATCAACAACATTGTTCATTGTGATGATTCTGATAAACATGTAAGCCTTTTTGACAACATAATTAGGAAATATAAGCTATATATACAATCTAAGCAAACAAAGTGGTGGTAAAATACACCTGATATGGATGAAATTCATAGAAATATAATAATTCCATCAAAAAGCTCTGGGATTTACGAAAAAGATATTGATTTATACGCCATTGTTGCATAATAACATGTAATCATTTTTTTATCATCAGGTACTTTTGCAAAAGATTAAAGGTGGAAATAGAAACAGGTGGAACGTATAGAACTTCTGAATTTGTTTAGAAAAGGTATAAGTTGTCTAAAATATAACCTCGGAACTCAACACCCAATGACCAAATGGTAAAATTCGAATGAAAGTAAAGACTAGATAGAGGATATTAATTAAAAAAAAAAAAAAAAACATCAATTTTCCCTTATAAACATTTAGCAACGGTATGAGTTGGGAATTATCTAGAATAACATTTATGAACGTAAAGAAATAACAGAGACCTTATTTTGCTAAGCACCTGCCGTATAAACGTGTATATACGAGCGAAGTATACACATTAGTTAATAAAAATGCTGAAAGGTAAATTGCTATCTGAGGAGGAAGAAACAAGAATAAATTGTAATAAAGACGACGGGTTTTGAAACCGAGTCATAACTAAAAAACTAAAAAATATGACGATCCCATCATCTTATCCTCAATTTTATTAAGTTGGAAAATTCCAACAGAAAAGATCCATCCTTAAAACAGATACATAAACAGACAAGACTGACATTTGCGCAAGATAGAGATGGGATCATGAGTGGAACATCATATTTTCTGACGGGAAGAAATTTAACTTGCACTGGCCTGATAGTTGGTTAGCACGATTTGCGCAAGAACACTGAAGTTGCGATAGGCCGATATTTTCGTGGCGGCAGTGTAATGGTTTGGGCGATTTTTACCCGTAACAATAAAACTCCTACATATTTTATTTCTACGCAAATGAATTCTAATTCTTATATATGACTTCTGGAGAATATTCAGACCAATTCTCACATTTGGATGTGAAACCTGGGTACTCAATCTTCAGGAAAAAAGTCAGGTCCAAGCACGGGAGATGAAATATCTAAGAGTAGTGAAAAATGTAACTAGAAGAGATAGGATAAGAAATGAACAAATCCAGAAGAGAGCTACAAACTGAATCAGTAGAAAGTTATGCAGAACAAAGACAATTAGCGTGCTGGGGACATCTACAAAGAATGGACAATACAATACCGGTGAAGACGGTTTGGAAAGCAAACACGGAAAAAAGCACAAGAGGGAGGCGAAAAATAACTTGAAATAAAGAAATATGCAAAATTTTAGATAAGAAAGGAAAAACTTGGAATAAAGCTTGGAAAATTGCAATTAACAGAGAGGGCTGGAAAAAAATTGTGAAGTGCTAGGACGCAAATTTAATCTAACCCGATACTTAATAGGTAAAAGGGTATTATTGAAGACCTACAACATATATATGTATATATTGTAGGTCTTGTTATCCTCCCGGGTTTTGTCCAGCGTTCAGCGTTGGTTCTTAGTAGAACCATGTACGTCCTGACGTTTCAAACAAATCGATGGAGCACCAATGGGATCGCCACTTTCACTGGTGATAGCCAATTTATTCATGGTTCATTTTGAAGGAGGAGCACTAGAGACAGCCGAATACAACCCAAAGGCATGGCTACGTTACGTAGCAGTCGAAATCACGATCTCAGGAAGAATCAACGCCGAACGTGGGACAAAACCCGAGAGGATAACAAGACAAATATATGTACATATATGCAACTTTTGAAAATGGTTCTGATAGACTTTGCTGAACAATTGCCAATGCAAGACTGGATATTTCAGTGAGACAATGCACCTATACACAATTCCAGACAAACAAAGGAGTGGTTTCATCAAAAGGAAAGACTGGAAGGAAATCATTTTATTACAATGGCCTGTTCGCTTGACCAATCTGAACCCCATCAAAAAATCTTTGGGGAATATTGGCAAGAGAGGTGTATGCCAATAATAAACAATGCCATAGCGTCAAAGAGCTAAAATCTACGATAACGAGGTGTTGAAATGATATTTCTATTTCAACATTGACCAAATTGAAAGACAGTATAAAGACCCGGATCTTAGGAGCTACAGCATCTAACACTCGCTACTAAGTTTAGAAGAAATTATAATTTTTTTGTGTATGTATTTTATTATTAATTTTGTAAGTATTCTCTGTATAAAATATGATACATTTTTTTAATGATATTTTCTCTTGCATTTGTATTTCTTTCTAGTTCAGCATTAACTTCATTGCATAATTTGCCAAAGATATATTTTTAAAAAATCCATACCTAACAGCAATTTCTTTCTTTCACAGTACATATTTGAAATATGAAGATGTTTAATGTATTTTTTCGAATGCAGTTCAATTTTAGCAAATATTTCAAGCACCCAGTACAGGACATACCACACCAAAAAAAAAAAGGCGTCGGACAATAACATTAATAGATAAGAACAAAAATAAATTACTGTAAGCGATAAACAATGTGTATTTTTATACATTTTCTAATCTATAACTGTTTGACCTAAATAAATATTGTCCGAACAAGCATTTAAGCTTTGGCGCCCTTTTTCAAATCACAAGATGGCGGCGGCCTTCTTTGAAAGATCTTTATACCCCTTCCACAAATTTCTTTATTAACATTATCCCTCCTCCCACTACTACTTTTAGGAATATGTTCAAATTAAATTTTAAAAAGAAACGATTAATTGCAATATAAATCCAATAAAAAAAAATAAGCATAATAAAATACAGAAAACTAACCTGTGCCTTTGGATTTTGGCTTCATGGCATTGGTATTTTTCTTTTTCGTAGAGCCCTTTGGCCTACCTCTACCCCTCTTCACCGGTGCAGCACCATCTTCAGAGTCACCTGCACTTTCGACAGGTTTTGTATCCTTTCGCTGTCTCTTCTTCGAATCACCTTTATCATTTTCGTTTTTTTCCGCTTTTTCTACTTTCTCCTTCTTTTCGGTCTTCTCGGTAGCCTTGCGCCCCCTTTTCATCGGAGTACTATCGTCAGACATTCTTGTTAATTTATTTTCGTCCCTACTGTATAAGCCACGCGATAAACAAGGATATCAAATCCCGTAATCCTGGAAAAAAAAAGCAAGTTAATTACCATAAATTAATCAAATAGAATTAATTTTGTACGTATGGCTTTATATTTGAATTAATTTCGCTAATAAACAATCTAAAACTAACCGGTAAATAGATGCTATTTCGTTAAAATGCGCGTCATGCAGTGAAAAAAATTGCTCAAAATAAAATATTGTTTAAAGCGTTAAAAAGTTTTGTAGTTGGCGTCGAACAAAATGCGCGCCATTTCTGAAAATAATATAATATTAAAATTCCTGTATACACCCAAATAATTTCCAACGTTAAAAAGCACGTACCTTCGAGACGTCCTATACTAGACGATAGATGGAAAAATCAACTATTTTTTCGTGGAAAAACTTCAATGATTCGATACAGTGATAGAGAGAAATTAATTTTTAAAGTATCCAACATCAACATCAACTCAAGAAATAAATAGGATGGCCGCCATATACAAGGATTTATTCGATAAAATAAACCATAAAGAATTTATTACGTACGTACCGCTGAACCGGGAATATTGAATCGGCGCTGATAAAATACAGTAAAAAAACTATTATTTTACTACAGTATTGCGCGAATTCGAAGAAAATCCTCCGAATTTATATTAATTTTTAGAAGAATGCAATAAATCGACTTACCTCAGAAACAAGCTGGAGACGAATAGTAGTTCGTAAGCGTTTCGTATGGCGTCGCCACTCGTACCCCGCCAAAGCATCCGCCAATCACCTAACGCAAAACAGAAAACAAACAACATATAATCCACCCCACTTGGATCTTTTTGTAACGTACTTTAAAATTCGAATTTTATCCAATAAAATTTATTATTCGTCGACCCGGTATATAGTAAAAGCTTCATGTAATTTTGCGATTTTCCGGAAACGTGCGCTTTTATCGCATCTCGTCGAAAGCTTATCTCTTCTATTTACGCAAGTTTGTTACGCACATGGATTTTTGTCGCTTCGTCTTTGAATTAATTTTATCAATTAATCAATTATCCGCCGTATTCCTTTTTAGGTACGAACACTCTAATATAACGGCATATACAAGAATGGAAGGATTTTCCTTTATTATTATTCAAGTCAGCTTATTTCTTTATTATAATCATTAAACAAAATGGTATTTTCGTTACGGGTTTATTGATTTTAATCTGAGATAAGAGCTAATTATATTTTAACAGGATATTGTATCTCTTTTTTTAAATAAGTGTGTCGCATTAATAAAATCCTTAATTTTTAATTTAAGAATACCGGTTTACAATTTATTAACATAGGCGTCGGTATGGGGGCTTCATTATTTGTAAACCTGTAACATTTTCAATAAATAAATAAATAAATAAATTGCTATTCCACATTTTTTAATCTGTAATGTAATTTATGAAATGACGATTGCAACGACTGTGTGGATGTACAATTCACAGTTATAGCAGTAAACTCCACTCACACAAATTAATTAATTATGCGGAACGCAGCGTTTCGAGAGCACGTGTCGGTAACACGGTTGACAATGGGAGCCCACGTGTCTCGAAACGCTGCGTTCCGCATAATTAATTAATTTGTGTGAGTGGAGTTTACTGCTATAACTGTGGAATGTAACTTATGTTTGGAAAATATTGGTATTGATATAATCGATTGGTTTTAAATGCAAAAATTTATTAAACTAACATCTTGAAGACAAAATTTCAACTATTAAGAAAAATATATGTTTTTTCATCGAGTATTTTCAAGTAGACTCTAAATGCACTGTAATTGTTATAATAATATAACCAAAGTAAAATATTTTAATACAAATTTTTCCAAAAAGAAACACGTAAAGTATCTATACCAATAAAATAAAATAAAATTTTAAGCTTCAAACATAAATTTTTATTTGTATTACAGCGTACTCCTTCAAAAAAAAA
This sequence comes from Trypoxylus dichotomus, assembly GCA_023509865.1. Taxonomy (NCBI): domain Eukaryota; kingdom Metazoa; phylum Arthropoda; class Insecta; order Coleoptera; family Scarabaeidae; genus Trypoxylus; species Trypoxylus dichotomus. The sequence continues at coordinate 6,330,162 of CM042082.1, forward strand.
GATATTCAGCGCCATCTAACGTGTAATGTGCAGACAAATTATAAAATGGAAGCTGTTGGAAGGCTGCTTACTTTCGTGGAAGATGATTTAAACATGTTGTTTTCATTAGAAGTGGTACAGATTTTATAAGATTTCTTTTTGTAACAATAAAATCAATATTCCAACAAGCAACCATGTCTAAGAAACGTGATATTTCGGTAAGCTTCAATTCTACCAATATATTTGAACCTCTAGTGTTAACAGCTTTTACATCAATCAATTAATTTTTCAGCGTGAAGAAATAGCCAGACAATTTCTGTTACCCGAAAGGCAGTCGAAGATCGATACTTTATTAAAGCAAGATGGTCAAGCGTATTGTATCTGTCGTTCATCTGATAGTTCTAGGTTTATGATAGCGTGTGACGCTTGCGAAGAATGGTATACATTCTTCTTTACTCTAAACAAGGTATTATAGACTAAATCATGAACTTTAAGGTATCATGGGGATTGTATACAAATATCTGAGAAGGAGGCAAAGCTAATAAAGCAATATTTTTGCATACGTTGCACCGAAGAAGATTCTACCTTACAAACAAGATGGAAGACTAAGCGGGACGAAACTACACCGAAAGATGAACATCGATCAAAAAAACGTAAAGAGAGGAATGAAAGTAAGACAGATAAGAAGCAAAAGAGGTGCGGGGATTGTATGGGATGCTATCGGACTGAAGATTGTGGTAGATGTGATGTGTGTACCAGAAAACATAAGTATGGGCGACAGAAGGAAAGATGTAAACAGCGAATTTGTGTTAATTATAGTAATCGTCGGAAACGAAAGGACTCTGGTTCAGATATTGAAATTACTTCGAACGCTCATCTACAAACAGGTTAGTTTTTGCTGTTGTTATGTATTTTGTAATGGTTTTTGTTTGATTCAAATTTCAAATAAATATTATTGCATTTTTTCTGTATTATTTGTTATGATTCTTCAAAAGAAAATACTAATTCTCAATAAATCAAATCCCTAAATTTTGAATTGCTTTTGTACAATGCTTCAACGTTTAAATCTTTTTGTTGTTTACAAACATTATGCGCTTATTTGACCCTGTTATATTTTGCAATGAAATATTTAAAAAACATCCTCTAGATTACCCTCGACAATGCTATGGTCCAGCTTGCACTAACAGTGCCCGGTATGGATCAAAATACTGTTCCGATGTCTGCGGAAATAGATTAGCCACCAATCGAATCTACCAAGTTCTTCCACAAAGGATCCAAGAATGGGCTTTGAGCCCGTGCGTCGCCGAGGAGACCAACATCAAATCCCTCGAAGAGATCCGTAAGCAACAGTTCGAGGTGCAGCAGATTTTGCAGGAATTGGATAAGAGACATCGTGAACTAGATATGCTCGTCGAAAGAGCAAGGCATGCAATGGTAGATCCCAATGCTGACTACGAACATGAAGAAGAATCGGAAATATCGATGTATTGCATCACCTGTGGGCACGAGATTCATTCTAGAACGGCCATCAAGCATATGGAGAAATGCTTCAACAAATATGAATCTCAGGCTTCTTTTGGATCGGTCTATAAGACTAGAATTGAAGGAAATAACATGTTCTGTGATTTCTTCAATCCGTCTAATAGAACGTACTGCAAAAGATTGCGAGTGCTCTGCCCAGAGCATTGTAAAGACCCGAAGATTGGTGAGAATGAAGTGTGCGGGTGTCCTTTGGTGACGAATGTATTCGATTTGACTGGTGAATTCTGCAGAGCTCCGAAGAAGTTATGCACCAAACACTACGTTTGGGAAAAAATGCGTAGAGCAGAGGTAAGGAGTTCTTTAAGTTGATGTTATTAGTAGTCTTTTGCTTAACATGACATAAATATGACGTGACGTGACCGAGGCGTGACTTTAATACCAGAAGGATCAATGAAAATGGCGGTGCTACTTATTATAACCTTACTTTATCGAATGTCAAATTAAATTTTGTAATAAAAATAAAGTTCACTTATAATCATTTTAAGGGAAATCTCATATTTCTTCGAGTTCAAAATGCCCCTTTTTTTTGTTTTAGGAAATTAGTTTAAAGTATCTAAAAGTCAATTGAAAAAAATACGAGGTCCATTTAGAAAGTAAAAAGGTTTTTTTCTATAGAAATTTTTATTAGATGTAATTAAATGAAACTGTATTTTACATAAAACTAGGTACCCAAAATCCTTTTCTACGTAATCACCGTTCAAATTTAGGCTCTTGTCGTACGGTTTTATCAGCTTTTCTATGCCTTCTGCATACTCAGTTGCTGCCAAGTTATTGAACCACTGATTAACGGTTTCTTTAAGTTCATCATTACTTTCGTAACACATGGGCTGAAAAGTCCCGGGCCTAACACATAAATGACGCTAGTTTTATTGCAGTCACCTTTCTCTCAGTTAGTACTAACCTTCAAAAGACAGCTGTTAAAATTTCATGATATTCTATTCATTAGTTTGTGAGTTATTGTGCTAAGAGTCACGCTACTTTTGTTATTTTCAAAACAATGGAACAAAAACAATTTCGCGTTTCAATATTACACTGCTTCTTAATGGGAAAAAATACCGTTCAAACGAAGCAATGGCTTGAAAAGTGTTATGGGGACTCCGCTCCATTAGAAACAACAATAAAACGTTGGTTTACTGACTTCAAACGTGGTCGTAGAGACACCGATGATGCAGAACGCAGTGGACGTCCAAATGAGGCGGTAACACCAGAAAACATCAAAAAAATCGATAAAATCGTTTTGAATAATCGAAAAGTGAAGTTGCGTGAGTTAGCTGACATCGTAAAGATATCAAAAGAACGTATTGGCTTTATATTGCATGAGCATTTGACTATGAGAAAGCTCTGTTCAAAGTGGGTGCCGCCTTTGCTCACTGTTGACCAAAAACAAGAACGTGTTGATGATTCTGAGCAGTGTTTGGCCATGTTTAAACGTAACAAACCGGAATTTTTGCGTCGATATGTGACAATGGATGAAACATGGACCCATCACTTCGCTCCGGAATCAAAACGATCGTCATCTGAGTGGACAGCAACTGGTGAACCTCGTCCAAAGCGCGCGTAAGCACAACAATCGGCTGGAAAGGTTATTGGCCTCGGTATTTTGGGATGTGCGTGGTGTAATATTCATCGACTATCTTGAGAAAGGAAATACCATCAACAGTGAATATTATATAGCGTTATTGGAGCGTTTGCGAAATTGCAAAAGAAACGACCGCATATGGCAAAGAAAAAAAATTTGTTTCATCAAGACAACGCACCGTGTCACAAGTCAATCAAAACAACGGCAGAACTACATGAATTGAACTTCGAATTGCTCCCACATCCACCGTATTCACCAGATTTGGCTCCCAGCGACTACTGGCTGTTCGCAGACCTCGAAAAAATGCTCGCCTGTAAGAAATTTCGCACGAATGAAGAGGTTATCGCTGAAACTGAGGTCTATTTTGAGGCAAAAGATAAATCGTTCTACAAAGGTGGTATTGAAATGTTAGAGCGGCGCTGGAATGATTGCGTTGCTCTTGATGGAGATTACGTTGATGAATAAAGCTAATTTTGAACCAAAAAAACCGTGTTTTCTTTGTTAGACCCGGGACTTTTCAGCCCATGCGTTAGCGTTGTCCACTCAAACAATCTTTCAATTTGGGCAATAAGTGAAAGTCACTTGGGGCTAAGACCGAACTGTATGGCGGATGTTTAAAAATTACCCACCAAAATTGCTGAACCAAGCCCTATGTCACTCCCGTTACATGCGGATGTGCATTATCGTAAAGGAGAATGATTCTACTGCTTAACATTTCGTGCTGTTTGGTTTGACTCTTATGATACCAATGCATCATAGCCATAATTTTTCTAGTCAAAACTTATTTCGCTTTTTTCGGTTTCGTTATATAATTCGTAATATATTATAATATTTTGTAAAAACTGGTTGATAAGTTTAAACATCAAACATGAATTGCCACCACGGTCTTGTGGTATTACCACCTGTGATTTTTTTTATTGCCTTTCTTAAAGAACTCAATTTATCGGGTGCTGGTACCTGATCTTGCAGGCCTTCAAATTAGAATTGCTGAAAGAATTAACGAAACTAACGATATCATCCTACAGAACGTTTTTTCTCTATTAGAAGATGTGAGAAATGTCTTACTTGTTGCAAATATTCAGTTAACAATTTTCGTTTTATAATTTTGACATTTGTCATGTCATTGAAATAGCTTATACCAAACAAAATTCGTATTAAGAGTTTAAGTAACAAGCTAAGACATAATTATAATTTCGAAGATCACTTTGAGGTAAAATTTATTTGGACGCATGTTAGTTTTTTGAAACGGTAAATGTATATAAAAGAATCACTCCAATTTGACAAATCTTTTAGATTGATTTGGAGCGTGTTCGACAATGGCTTAAAATGGATGAATTACTCGAGAAAGAACGTCAAATTCGTCAGAGTATGGCCTCCCGGGCCGGAGTCTTGGCTTTGATGCTACATTCCACTTACAATCACGAAGTTATGGAGGAGATTACGAAAGCCAGTCAGAAGGATCAGCATGCCATGCAAAAGGAATTAGCGAAGCGCTTCCGCAAGGGTGTGAAACATCGATTGTATTGAAGGATGGTTACTGTAGATAAGGATTTTTATTGTTATTG